>CM060972.1:68304604-70704604 GCA_030765045.1 Tenodera sinensis
ACAGAGAATGGCCGTCATTATTATTTACTTCCCTCTCTCCTTCTCTCCCTCTTTCCTTCTGTCCCTCCCTCCTTCGCTCCTTTTTCTTTCTTTCTTTCTTTCGTTGTTTCTTTTATTCTTTCTCTCTTTTCTTCTTTCTCTGTATCTGTTGTTTTCTTTTTCCTTCTTTCTTTCTCTTCTGCTCTCTTTATTTTTATCTCTATTTTCCTTTGTTTATTTCGATATTCCATCCTGTCCTCCTTTCTTTATCTTTTTTCGCTTTCGTTTTCACGTTATTTTATATATGTTTTTATTTCTGTCTCTCCACCTTTCTCTTTTAATTTCTTTTCCTTTATTACATTATTTCCTTTCTTCTTTCTTTGTCTTTCCCTCCCTTCCCTGATATCGTCCTCTCTTCTGTTTCTTTCTTTTTGTGTCCCTTTTTTTTTTCTTAGTTATTTCTTTTTTCCTTTCTCTTTCTTTTGTTCTCTCTCCTCCCTCTGTTTACTTATTTTTATCTTCTTCTCTCCTTTCTTTTCCTTTCTTTCATTTGTTTTTTTTTCTTTTTTGTTTCTTTTCCATTTTCTTCGCTTTATTTCTCTTCTCTCTGTCATTCGTTCTTTGCTTCTTTATTTTGTGAATCTTTTTCCTCATTTGATTTATTGATATTGAATGTTTAGTTTGAACGGAGTTGATTCCTCAGATTTATCTTAGGATACCCATTAACAATTTTCTCCTACATTACACTTCAAGAAATTGTCCGATAAACTGTTCCAAATCACACAGGCAGCACATAGCCTGGAAGCTTGTGTCAGTTTGGGAGAGAAGGGAGTGAAGTGGACAGTCATTACATGATCCGTCAACTGGATGTCAACTCTCATAACATTTGCATCGTGGTTCCTGATAGGGAAGCTGCAAGAAGGGATGAGGAACGCCATATGAGAGCGGTTGTTTTATCTCGTGCCATTGACTCGCCCTGTTTCATGGCTGAATTGCTTTAATATCACGCACAATATGGGTTCGTTTGTAGTAACGACTCTTATCTGATAACATTATATCATTTTGTACAGCAAACTGCTTCAAATTTTGGCTGATGTCACCACGTGACGTTGCGAGGTTTGATGATCAGAAGCTGTTAGGTTCGAGGCAAGTATCGATTCTCAAACTGGCCTCGATAAACCTCCGTTCTCTGTTAGCAGTTAAATTAATCGAACGAGATTGCAGTAAAGTGTGATGCTCGCATTCGGAAGGTACAGTTTCGATTACCGTCGACAGGCCACTCTAAACTTGGTTTTTCTTGGTTTTCCCTGGTAGATAAGTAGGTTTTCCTTTTATTCTCAACTTTCAGGTTACTTCTGAGTTTTGCGTCGTATGGCGGTACTGGACAGAAGACACGGATGCTTGCTCTCTGTAGGCACCACAGGGCTGCTTGGTCGACGGGTCGTTCATCGGCCTCTCTGGGAAGCACCAGCAATAGAACGTGTCTTTGTGCCTGGAACTTCCACGCGTCTCTGCAATCTGCTTGTGGCCTGTAACCATCTGTGGTACCTTCCCTTCATCCCTACACCCTGGGGGTTGTTAACCACCACTGTTGATTTAAAGTAATACGCTTTAACTAGTTCAGCTATACCAAGCAGTTGCTGATTAAGCTGTAAGTAAAACACCCGGCAATGGAATCGAGTTTACTTATAGTCTACAACTTAATGGAATATATTCTTTACAGGTGACTTGTTAATGTAGAGGAATTACATTTCCTCTGAACAGCAAGGGAAGAAAATGACAAGTTTCATTCTCATACCATCTATGCAAGAACGCCTGAGAGTTAGGTGACCCTTCGTGCAGATAATTCCTCTTGTGAAATATAGTACTAAAATGAAACTGCTTGCTTCAGCACGTTGCCGCAGGATTCAGCATACAATGCTTTGTATGTATGTATAACGCACATAATGTCACTTGATATAATATATTTCACGAATTTCATCTTGATTCACGTAAAACACACGCCCACATAGGTAATTAATTACTCTCGATAATAATGTTTGTTTTATTCTGGTGGTGATGACTAGTTAATGGACACTGAATCACTAACTATATTGGCTGTTGCTACGTCTGTTGACTTAAGTAAAAAGTTAAATATATCGTACTCCTAAGACAGTTTAGCATGAAACTCTTGTGACGCCGGCGTACATGAAAACGCGTCAAGGTCAAGCTGTCTTACACCACTGCTTGTGAACACGTGACTGATAACAATAAAGCAACAGAACAAATAAATTTCTAAAACGTTTGAGAGACTTCTGGCGGCCGGCTTATTTGTGAATTTCGAGAAAAATCCATGCTACGTAATTCCCAGTATATGAGACGGCAAGTTAAGAGGAGTTTTTGAGACAGTTGTAGTTGTTTTCTGACGGAATTGCGGATGTTGAACGAGATAGCTGTTAGCAATACGTATGTGTGCACTGTCGACAGTGTCGACAGAGACATTTTGGACCATATAACGTCACGTCGGAGTTATAGTGAGAAGCAGTTTTAGACAAGCCAGCAGCATATTGGACAGACAGAACTGAAAGACTGTGTTAAGATTACGACAGGACAGAACAGCTGTGTTGCAAGGTCACGAAGAACTGTAGATTATGTTAATGACGGTAAAACAGAACTGTGTCTTTGAGCTTCAGTTTTAGAAGAAAATTAAAGTGACGGAACAAATAACTGGTTATCATTTTTTCACACTGGTGTCAGGAGAGGGATTTGCCAAATTGTCATTTTGTTAAACTCTATTATCATTGTTGTTATTGTTGTTCTTGTTCTTGTTGTGATTGTGGTGGTGATGATGATGCTGCTGATGATGCTGATTATTATTATTATTATTATTATTATTATTATTATTATTATTATTATTATTATTATTATTATTATTATTATTATTATTATTATTATTATTATTATTATTATTATTATTATTCTCATTGACGATGTAGGAATAAAAGTTTGTAAGAATGGTTAGTACAAGAGTAGAGAAAGTCACGTGAGTGCAACACGTCAGATTTTTATTTTTGTGCTGTAGGATCAACAAGAACCTTGATTTTTTCCCCCCTCTCTCCACATTCTAAACTACTTGAACTGCTTCTCCCAAAGGCATTCTACTGATTCCAGTTTCTAGGAATTACAAAGGAAACAAAGATTTCTTAACGGTGTCTTTTAAATTTTGCAGTATATTGTTGCACTTGCACTACTTTTCACTCTAGACATCTTTAGTCCACTGTGAACTCAAAACTGTCGATATGTAATTTCCCAACACAACACACTAGAATGTCGAATAATCTTTGTGGATTCACAGATGACTGACTATACAGTTTAACAAGTATCCGTGTATATACTAGTCGGATTGTGAAGCAATAACGGGTGAAGTAGAGGAATTGCTTGTTCTTATCTTACAGGCTCATGTTACTTGAGCAACCAAGATGTTTATATTTTCTTCCAGCTGAAAGGATTCTATAGATAGCTGACATACCAGTTCTTTCAATAATGAATAACAAACTGTGACATCTAGCATGAGTAATTGCGCATTAAAGAAGTCGATGAATTGTTAAAAATAATCTGCCGTTGCTTTTATGTGACGCAAAATGTTCCTCTTCACTATGTCGATTTAACGTCGTCTTTTAAGATCTAAAAGATCTCGTCGCCAGGATATCTCCCATCCTGTGTTTGGGTCCTGGTATCTAACTAGCTCTAGCAAGAGGTCCTAATCTGCAAGGTATGCGTGAGTTGTGGCAGGAACGGAACCAAACGAAGAATTAACAAATAATTGACTTTCTTTTCAAATTTCCAGATTTTTAGAGAACTGCCGACGATATCTACATAGAATATAACTAACTTCAAGTGCAACGTTATGATATTTGAACTTTGTTACCCTTTGGCAACCACCGAAAAATGTATACGCGCCAGCTCACGTACAAATCCCAAATTGCACGTGCGTTCTCTGCTCGATTCAAGACGAATGTGTGTTGCGTTGCACATTTTGCGTCGGCAACATGAAGGAAGCGATTTCCATTGGTCAACTTTTGAGCACCTCATGGCAAGATACGAATCAGCCCGCGGAATCGTTCGGGCTTTGCACGTACAACAATTGTAACCTTATCACTCATTTAAATCTGCCTAGGTTTCCATTCTTGAGACTTTAATCTATTCAGCTTTATTACGTCTTCCCCTTAACTATCGATTAGAATCTCCTTTTGTTTCTCTCTATTATCAATAACACATATTCACATTATAATTTCGGTTTCATATGTGATTTATGTGAAAACTATTTTTACAATGTTTCCTTTGTGCGATTTTTGTGTAACTTATGTGAATATCCCAAAATATTTATTTACATAAAAAAATCCGAAAATATGCATTTTTATGTAGAACAAAACTTAAAATATTTGCTCCGGTGTAAATATCCAGGGCATTAAACTCAGTTTCAAGTTCATACTAGGACGCAAACGAAATATGTATTTAGGTAAAAATCCGAGCCCTAATCATCGTCGTCATCGTCATCATCATCATCCCTAAGACTTACATCAAGTGGCTAGGGGAGCAGAGGAATCTCTGGACCAGACAAACTGAAGACCTGGAAGCATATGGTCAGCCAAGCACCAGGTATGATAGTGAGCAAGAGGATAATATGAAATGCAAGGGAAATCGATGATTGGATGATAATGGAGCAATTGGTGCAATGAATGGCGGTGGAAACCGGAGAACCCGGAGAAAACTCGGCCAGACGCCGCTTTGTCCATCACGAATACCACATGCCAATCCCTGGGATCGAACCCGGACCGCCTAGGTGATCTAACCACTCAGCCAAGCCGCCGCCGGGAAGGTAGAATCGGAAAATGTAAATACCATAGCCGAGATTTGAACCACAAACCTTAGACTTATCGTACCGCTCCTCTAAGCTACCATTGAAAATTGCCATTGTAACATTAAATAACCCAAAATGAATCGCATTTTTTCCCCGTGAACCCCATGACGTTAACTATGGAGCACACCTGACGTACAATATTGTATATCGGATTAGGTGTACTGGCGTAGGGAGCCTCTGATTGGATGTTATTTCAACCAGTTCTACCTGTCACCCGCCATTAAATTTTGCGTCTGCTATAGTTACGGATATATGGAGTAACAGCTTCAACAGTCAAAACTATCCCAGTGTTTTCTGTTATCTCTCCAACATGCCATTTATTCCTTACCCAGACCTTTAAAATGAATTTTTGTTTAGTAACTTAGTAGTTAAAATTAAAATATTTTCCCCTAGCTAATGTCCGTAAAAAGAAAAGGGTAAGAAAACACATATATGCACACAAACACACAAATTAAACATTCATATAGGTTATTCATGGATCAAAATAATGTCATTCCCTTCTTTCCATGAAGCCAAGTTTTTGTAAATTTAAGCCTGAAGCTTGCCTAGCCCCTAGCCCGTGCAGACCGCCAGAGAATCGGGTCCCCCTTCTAGAGCGGCAACTTCTTCGACACAGCTGCTTTGCATACAAAAACTGCTCAGGCGCTTTTGTATAGTAAGCTCTCAAACCGCACTACACTTCAGGGGGGTCTCTTCCCGCTTCCCGCGCAATCGCCCTTCCTAGAGCTGTCTGCTGATGACGTCACACGGGAGTCTCGCGAGGCTGGCGTGAATCTCAGGCTGCGGCCCGCTTGCCGTATCTTTGAAACAGCTGATCAAGAGGAACCGAACATCGACCTAGCCGAACGTGAATGACTTTCCCGCTTGGAGGAAAAACGTACGGAAATGATATCCATTGAATTGTCACTCATTATTGAAAATAAAAACGCGTAAGAAAAGACCTGCACAATATTATAATACGTTACCGAAATAACAAATGGCATATCAATATAATAAAGATTATCTCACCATATTAGATGTTAAGGAAATGCGAGAAATCAATAAGGCAAACATTGTCTCTCTTTGCAACATAATAGCCAATGAGAAATGGGTAAATGTTTTTAAAGAAGTTGACGTGAACAAAAAATGGAATAATTTTTACGTGATTTTTAATTACTACTTTGATATTGCATGCCCAAAAAGAGTAAAGAAAATAAAGAACTACACCGTGAATAAATGGATAAACAAAGATGTAACAGATGCTAAAACAAAAATAAAATATTACGATAAATACAGAAAAACAAAATAACAGACAAAGATGTGTATATAAATTTTAAAAAGTTCTATAAAATATTAATAAAAAATCTAAAAGGGAGTATTATAATAATGTAATTAATAACTCGGTTAATATCTCAAAAACAACTTGGAATGTGGTAAATAATGAATTTGGCAAAAACAAATTAGATAACATTCAAATAAAAACAACACACAAGATAAGTAAAGCTCCCAATGTAATAAGTAACATGTTCAATGATAGTTTTATGAACATAAATAAACTAGTTGAAACTAACTTAAACACAATACCAGTTAACCACTGCAAAGTTACGAGTATTAGTAATTCAGTATATATTCCTGAAATAAGTAAAGAAGAGGTATTAAAAATTATAAATAAACTAAAAAAATCATATGGTAATGATGGGATCCCTACCATGTTACTTTAAAAAAGGTACACCCTACACGCTTGAACCATTAGTAGAATGGATAAATACCTCAATCAGTTCAGGAATTTTCCCTGATTGTTTAAAGAATGCCATCGTAAGCCCACTTCACAAGAAAGGTGACAAAGAATCTATAGATAATTACCGACCAATAACATTAGTTTCCCCATTCTCTCTCTTGCTGTCAAAAAAGTAATTGCAAAACATGGCTTTTTTTAGTGAAACACCAAGTATTAAATAATTTACAATTTGGTTTTAAAAAAGGTAAATCCACACAAGATGCAATAGTAGAAATAATAGAACATCTGATAGACTGCTTACAAAAAAAGCATCAAAATAGCTGTATATTTTTAGATTTGAGCAAAGCGTTACACTGCGTTAATCATGAAACACTATTAAATAAAATGCAACAAAATCTCCTCTAGCCTGTTCATTCTAAAGCAAATGGCAAAACTCGTAAATGCAGACCTCCTACGAAAAATTTATTATGGGTTAATATACCCACATCTTGCTTACGATATAACAGTATGGGGGCAAAGTGTAACAGTACACACAAAAAGACTATTTATATTACAAAAAAGAGTTATAGGAATAATTGTAAGATTAATTAGACAGGAATCCTGTAGAGAATACCTTAAGAAACTGAACATTTTGACATATTCATTGTACATAGTCGAGATAATTTTGCTAGCAAAAAGAACTGAAAACAGCACTAAAACAACCAGATTCATGAATACAACACTAGGAGTAACACGGATTTTCACATAAATTCCCATAGACTAGAAATTTCCACTATCTCAGTAGGATGTAATCAATATCAAGCGAACTCTCAGATATCTCATCTGCAACAAGAATCTTGGAATCCATTACTCACCAGCGAGTGAACATGAAATCCAAGTAAAGACATACCTACTGCGATTCAGATTTTGCTGGGGACATGAAAGACAGAAAAAGTACAACTGGTTTCATTGTTATGATTGGAGGAGGACCGGTCATATGGAGTTCAAGAAAACAAAGTATTGTGGCATAATCAACCACAGAAGCAGAATATGTTGCTGCTGCACTCTGCTGCAAGCAAATAAAGGTTTTGAAGAATCTCATTGAAGAACTCAATATTGGAAAGTAAAAAATTGTAAAATTACAATGTAGTCAATCAAAGTTGCATTAAAATGATCAAATCTGGCCAAGCATCATGTAACGCAAATCACATTGACATAAAGTATAATTTCATACATGATGAATTAAACAATGGTTTAATTTAGAGTATTGTCCTAATGATAAACAAATTGCAGACATTTTAACAAAACCTTTGCAATCTATTAGATTCAAAGAACTATCAAACAAGTTTGTATATCCTTTGTGATACACATTCAAGTAAAAGTGTTTGTTAGTTAAATATTTGTTTAACTTAAATTATGTTACAATTACTCAATGTAAAAGTATTTTTTGAGGGAGTGTCTTGTGTATTGTGTGAAAGAACAATTAAGATACAACATGATTGTCTATGTTAAGGGAGTGTGCTGTGATAGTAACATACAAAACATAAAAATATGGTGCTCTCTAAAAAGCGGTTACTATTACTGCTATTGCTGTCTTCAATATCATCAGTGAAAAATATTGGAGAGCAAGAGGATTAATGGCTTCATTGTCTGAAATCCAGCATTAGCTAACAACAAACAAAAATCATGTTGGTAACACATCAAATTTCATATATTAGCAATGAAATAAAATGCATTGCATGTAATGGACGACAATGATACAAAATAAGAACGCTGCTATGTACTGTAATAATAGACCCGACACTTTATCACTTTAAATATAAAATAAAATTTAAAAATATCAATAATAATAATAAAAACAACAGTTTCATACAGACACATTCGCTCTTAGGCATACCAGAACTATATGTCCCATTACATGCACACACAATTTTTTTTTTTTTTTTTTTTTTCAAGTGGAGGAAAAATCCATTTACGGAGCCCCATGCGCTGGGATGGCACAGAGGGGGACTGTGAGCCTCACCCGAAGGTACTACTTCACTAAAAAACCTCCACCGGAGAGAATTCAAGGAAGCATATGTGGCAGTACTGTGAATTCATGGTGTGGGATGTGGTTAAGGACACATTTTCACTGGACACACCAAAAAATATGCGTCCCAGCTTACACATTTTCACTAGGCACACCAAAAAATATGCGTCCCAGCTTACACATTTTCACTCGGCACACCAAAAAATATACATCCCAGCTTACACATTTTCACTCGGCACACCAAAAAATATACATCCCAGCTTACACATTTTCACTTGGCACACCAAAAAATATGCGTCCCAGCTTACACATTTTCACTAGGCACACCAAAAAATATGCGTCCCAGCTTACACATTTTCACTCGGCACACCAAAAAATATACATCCCAGCTTACACATTTTCACTCGGCACACCAAAAAATATACATCCCAGCTTACACATTTTCACTCGGCACACCAAAAAATATACATCCCAGCTTACACATTTTCACTCGGCACACCAAAAAATATGCATCCCAGCTTACACATTTTCACTCGGCACACCAAAAAATATGCATCCCAGCTTATGCACTCAACTATTTACACTTCACTTCACTTTGTACACTATACTACTGACTCTGTACAATATTATTCCCTGCCCATATGTGCTGAACATTTAAGTTTTCAACTTTTTTACTTTTCTTAAAGTGTCTTTGACATCATATGATTGGTCGTTGGACATTTTCACAAAATTATTTATTAGAATTTTGTTTACACAAAGGGCAACACTGTCCAATTTTTCCATTAAGGTCTTCTTTAGTGAACATTTACATTCAGTATTTTCCATATCTGATTTCATCAATCTTAAATTGCAAATTTTATGAGCTACTGAAAGCTGTTTTCCACATGTTAAAAATTTCTCCATGTAGTCTTGTACCAATAATGACATGGTATGCCACACCAACCCAACAGTAAACACAACTTTTTCAGTAGGCAAGGTTAACTTTCCTCTGTCCAAGTCTTTGACAAAGTCATATGAAGAATCTACTTCTACTTCTTTGTTTAATTGGAGCCACGAAGTACATACATTACATTTTGATCTTCGTAGAACTTGTCTACTTGCAAATCCTCCTAAATAAGTTAATATTGGTACAACATCATTGGGAATGACATCCATTTCAAAGTCTTCCAGAGAGAGAATATCAGAAAAATGACTTATATCAATATATTTGTCATAATTTTGTTGAGTAGGAATCAATTCCTTTAAGCTCACATTGCCATTTTGAGCAGCAAACAGTACAGAATTCTTGAACCTTAATTTTCTTTCATTTTCTAAAACCTGTAGGTAACTGATATAATAGTTTGCACCACTTAGTTGCCTATAGCAGCCAAAACGACCTTCCAAATTGTCACTCTGAAATTTGCTTAGCAAAATGTAATCAAATTTATATTTTTCCAATAGATATGGAATGATTTCAAGGAAAGATTCAAGCGTCGTAATCAGAGATTGAAATGTTTGAGGAGTTAAACCACTGCCTGAGTGAACAGACACTCGCCAAATTTTTAGCCAATGACACATTTTCTTTAGAAATTCATACTGCATGTCTGATGGGCTTCTAATCGCCTCCCTGTATGGATCATTGAACCGCTTCCCCTCAAACACACTCTTAACATTAACAATTTTCCACCACTTGACAATTATGTTTAGGAAAATTACTGTCTGATTTATATCTTCAGAAACCTCAGGCAAATCTTTTGTGGCATGTTTCAAGGCAACAATGTTATTATCATTAAAAATTTTCAACACCAGGCTCACGTTCTGTTTCTGAATAGAAGATGGATATAATACTTTAGCTGAAAGTGTATGTCCATATTTAACAAGTGAATCTTTTTCTTTTTCATACATTAATTCTAAATGCCTGTACTGTGCTGACAATATATTAGAATGATCATTCATGTCAGGAAAATACAAAGTCTTATTTATATTCTTTTTTGTTTCCCAATTATTTCTAATACACTTCAGGATGTGAACAGTGTCAAACATAAAAAAGAGCCTTCGAGATGAGTCTAATGGATGACTAATGCTAGACTGCAAAGTTTTATTTGATGTCATAAGTTCATAGGCCTTCCTGTTTATCATATTGTTATCTGCTACTAGGCAAACAACTTTAAATCCTATTCTTTCTAACAAGTTCAGAATATCAAATATGAATGACTTCAACTGTTCACTTGTCATGTGAATAACCGGTATAATGGCCACAACATCTAAATATTTAGATAAAAGTGAGGAGACCATAAACACTTGTGCTGTCTTAGCACATTTTTCAGCATCATTACTACTACTGCCATAAATTTCTCCACCCTTAAATGACAGTCGAGGTTGTATATAAATCTCATCCATTATCAGTGATACCAACAGTTCATGTGGTTTTAAGTGTTTAATTCTGTTCTCCAAATATGAGCTACTTTCTAGTGACAATTCATAAGATGAAATTAATTTTTGCAAGGTACGTGGGTGTGGCAAAATCAATAAATCACATTTTCTCAAAGCATTATATGCAGATGGAGAGTGAACATAAAGTGTCGATGATAGTACCATACTTTTGTTGCCATATTGCCTGTTATTTTTTGGAGTTTGTGACAGACTCAATTGTTCTACAATAAATCTAATGTGCTCATTTTCATCATAAGCAGGCAAAGACTGTAGTAGTTCAATAGCAGAGTCCAATTTATCTTTTGTTGAAGACATTGTTACATTGCTGTTTTCAATTTCTGACATGATTTTGTCCAAAGCATTTAAAGAATTTAATTGCTTTATTGCACTTTTAGTACTAGGCAAACGAATATTATTCACATTAATTTCAATAGACAAGTCTTCTTTCACAGTCAGAAAGGATTTAACACAAGGAATTCCATTGGTGGTACCCAATAAACAAATAAGAATATTTCCCTGGTCCTTAATTATTGTCCATTTACTGGAATGTATTTGTCTCGAATTTAGGTATGAAATAACATCATTCATACTATTAACTGAGTCACGTTCATTGTATTCTTTATTTGACTCAATACTTTCACGAATAGCCTGGGCCAGATTTTCATCTTCTACGTCAACCAGACGTTTAACTTTTGGAAGTGTCTTAGAACAGTAACCTGGTGTATTTGGAAATATAGTAGGCACTGCATTTTCTCTAAGTTTTGGTATTTTCCTTTGATATTCCAACTCTTCCCCTTTTACTGTAACAACTTTATCTATTCTTATTATATAAGATTCTTCAAAATGTTTTTCACAGACCATTGGATTTTTCAATTTTGAAAAATCAGTTGGAATATTTCTTAGCCAAGCCCTACGAAGATTTTCATCTTTTGGCAGTGAGAATACTGAATGACTTTCTGCTTGACTGTCGTAATTAGTTCTACATCCAAACACACTACAACGTCGACCCATATTGTTCAATTCAATTCTACACCTTAAACAAAACAGAAGTAGAATTACATACCTTTCAGTACCGGCATCACCATATAACAAAATAGGTTATGGATTCTTGAATAACTTCACTGAAGAATTAAGCATTTCTTAAATCACTTAAAATGACATACTATAAATGAAAATACTAATTTTAATTTAATAGTTCAACTATAACAAGTAGAACTTACGAAAACCAGGCGAAAAGCTGTTCAATTACTCAAAAGATACCGTTAAAACTTTGAGCGAATAGCACGTGTATATAATTCTCTTACTACAGCAAGAAAACTACTGCAAAACGAATTTTTATACTTTACACCGTTTACAAATAAACACAGTCACAAACACAATCACTTAACAGCATATACCACCACTAATTCACTTTCAATTAAGCAAAATTAACACGTGTTAGCAATAACTCACAACACTGGTAGCCATGTTTGTATGTCCATAGGTTCCCCTGTATCAGCTGATTGATTCGTTTCTGGGCCTTCTATACCGTGGGCCTCGGGAGTCTCGCAGTACCGATATTCACACGTGCAGCTTACATTTTACGATATTATTTAAATCCCATCGTACTATCTAAGTATCTCTACTCTACTTTCCTTGTTTTCTGACATGAAATGTCAACGCAGGCGTTTTAATTGAACAAAACAAAGCTCTCATTGTGTTATATTTTGTAAAACAGAAATGAAAATTATCTGTAGGTGGAAGGAACAACCGTGTGCCACATAATCGTGGAAGTATTACTTTATTAAGAGCTTTCAACACGCTTTTTTCACTTTCTTTAGGATTAAGGTTATATTTGCAACGCATCCCTTACTAAAAGACCTTTTAATAATGTAATAAACGAAAACAGAATGTGACACTGACATTCTTTCCCTATTAAGACAGTATTTTATTGACTGAGCTGTTCTTCTAAGAATAGCTGTGTGGCCACTCTTTTTCAGCAATATGTAAATGCAGTGCAGAGGAAAATGAAATAAATAACACAATTACGAGAGCTATCATTTTTGAAAATACCAATATACTTGAAACGGAGAGAGAGAGGGGGGGGGGGAGAAGTTTTGTCTATCGCTTTCACCTATGAATCCTTTATAATGTATAATGAAATTTTATCTATGTTAACATGAATATATAGAAGGATAAGCCTTGGTAAGAATACTTTGCGCAAGAGTGAGCAAAGAAAATAATTTGTATATAGCACATAAGATTTTTATCATGGAAATATATGCTGTGCATATTTTAATACATTAAACAACTATAAATAATTTTAGTTATACATACTGCGCGTTTTCATAGATGACCTCAGTGATCAAAACTAGAGAAAATCTGATTTGAGGCTGTAAAATAATGTGATTAATTGCAAATTACGTTTATTTGTGAAATATCAACGTATTGTATAATTGCAAGGTAATTCCAGCATCTTGCTCCTATTCGAGGACTGGGTATATTTTATAACAATCCCTCACCCTTTGAAGTAAGAAACAGAATACGCCTACTGCTTCTTATAGGCAACAACAAAATTCCAATTTCCGATGGAGCATCAGTGGAGGCGATTAATCAGACAAACCAGTCTAAACAAGACTTCGATTGTGACACTCACTTCTTAGATTTCATTTCTACCGAGCTGTGCATGGACGTTGCTAAAGAAATTTCGGCACCCACTGAATATGAGGAGGCAATACTACTAGAAGATACGAGTATAAGCGATACTTCTGAAATGGAAGATTTTAACACAGACGCTATAAAGTATCTTGCGGGTTACATTGCATACAAATGCCGGCCTTTTGACAGTACTTTGGGAAGCAAAGACAGTGACTATAATTTGCCAAAACAAGTGCCACAGGACTGGATTACAGTTATTTCAAAGGGCGAACTTGTTCGGCCGACTGAACAGTGGTACCAAAAAGTGAAGGAATTTGAAGTTATATTTGCGGGATTCCATGGCTTTAATGTTTCAAAATGTGCTGGAGTGATGAAAGCGCTTACTGGCATGATTTGCTCTAAATTTCCTGAATTGGATGAAAGAATTGTTTCCCTATACGTCAGGACCCGCACTTTCATTAGGACACGGCATTTAAATAACAAACTAAAAGCTGTATGACAAAAACGAACACGAGGAAGTGTCAGCAGTGGGCGTCAGCTACTTCTTCTGCAACAACATGAGCAAATGTGAGTCTACTTTTAAGATCAAACAATAATTTGTTACTTATTATTTTGATTGTAGTTTCGGTGGCGGTGGTAAAATTGGTTTGTAATTAGTAGAATGTGTTGGTGAACGTTTCTAATGTGTTTTCAGTTAAGGTATCTTTTCTATCACATATCACTGTATTTTTCTACACTTTATTAATTATTGCTTAAGTGTTTACGCACTGGAACTGTCAGTCAATGCTTTAAATGGTATATGTCGAAGCGGGTTTGAAGCGCTCACTTTCTATTGCCGTCTGAACTGCGCGCGCTCTGAGACCTCCGTGTGACGTATCTTGCCGGCAACCAATAGCAGGAATTGTGCCGGAGTGGCCTACCTTCTTTCTCTAGTTACCTTGACTACACTTCATTCACCGTCTCTTCCGATTAAGTTCAAAACTTACGCATTTGGAAGAAGTGAATCATCTACTTTGCGATGATAATAGCTTACACCTGGACGGCAGCTTGTATGAATTAGATGATTCTGAAGATAAACTGGCAAGATTTTTAGATTCATAAACGGAACATGCAGAAGCATAATAGAAAGACGATAAAAGGAACCTATGCGATAATATGTATTTTATAGGTAACACGATGTGCTTTTTAAAATTATATTTCTTCTTCATCATCATCCTCATCATTATTATAATACTCATATTATGTTTTAGCTATCTATATAATAAGAAATTAAAAACATACTTAACCTAAATAAAGCTGAACGTGATATAAAGGAAAAAAAAAAAAAAATAAATAAATAAATAAAAAATAAATACATGCACATAACCACGGTTATTCCTTTGTAAGCCCTCAGAAGAAAATGTGAAGTATAGAGGCTTTGGAAACCGATCGTTCTTATGTTTCAAAAAATAAATAACAATACATCTAAAATCTACACGAGAAAAGTAAACTGCAATTTATCCAGTGCATCCGTATTTTAAGAGCGCTCTATATCATAAATAACAGTAAAGAAGATAACAAGCTCAATCGTATATACGGATTAAGAATTTTCGTTGTATATTTGGAAATAGTAACTTTTCCGTTACCGACGCCTGAAAATATCGACCGGAAGAAATAAGCAGTAAAAAGGTAAGGAATCAAGACCTTGTCTTAGAAATAAAGGTAGAATCAAGAAACATCTTACTACACACATACATTTTCAGAATGCTGGTTTATGTCAGTGAAGTAAAACGGTGCGCAAACGCGCGCTTTGTAGCTTAGCAGGCCCATGCTGCCCGTAACAGCAGCACCTGCTTGGTACAGTGTTAATCAGGGCTTTAGAACACCATGGAAAAAACAAAGCTACTTCCACATTTGCAGTCCCTTAACATAAGCACAGAAATAATAATAATTGAGACATTGAATGCACTCTTTTGGAAGCTCCCAAATCTAAACTGGATTTCTTAACTTGCCCTAATCTGTTGATCTCGAAAATGTCCCAGCTGAACTTCAACTAGAACTTACTAGTTTGTTCTCCGATTCGGATTTAAAAAAGACACATAGGATAGTAATATAGTCAATTTTTATCAATCCCTTGATCCATATACATAGATTTCGTGAATTTTATGCAGCAATTATTTGTATGTTTGGCAGCTCATACACCTTGGAACAAGATTTTTTATTTTCTTTAATACGTATAGTAAGTAGAGCAAGTGTTATATTTCACCTAAAAATTCGATGTCGAGATGTCACCGAAAATATATGTTTTGTGGCCCTTGAATCCATAAAGCATTTTTAGAAAAATGTCCGTGTGTGCGTGTATCTGGGCAGCATAGCTTAAAAACGAGAAGTTGGTTAAAAGCCAAAGTTGGTATTTAAATTTAATGTCTTTTAAAGATGCAACACGAAGATTTTGAAGAAACTTCCTCCACCCTGAACTACCCTTTACATGGAAAATTTTGATTTTCTCCAAAATGCCTCTGACAATTTTGAGTAAAATACGATATGTTTGAGATATTTTTATCACAAATTAAATGTATACCTTGAATTTTCTGGCTATAGCCCATGAAGTCCTATTTACTCTGGATGACTTTTGCACAACTGGTAAACCGTAAGAGATGGACCAAAGCTTACTGTATGAACAATGTAGATCTTGCTAAAACACAATTTGTATCTAAAGAAATTTTTTGGTAGAATGAACCGTTTTGGAGATATTCCTTGTTATTCCTGTAAGTTTTGGAGGATTTACACTTCTGTCAAATGGAACACGCTATACATTTGTTTATATGTCAACCGTGCAAAGAACTGAATTTGAAAGCTTTAAAAGATTTGACCATCGCTCAAAGCCTACTTTATTCCCATATTCCCGTTGCGCGTGTAAGAAAACAAACAATAAGACAATTTCTGCAAATGCTTATCTCAACTAGCACGAAGAAGATATAGGAATAAGAGTTTGTAAAAATGGTTAGTACAAGAGTAGAGAAAGTCATGTGAGTGTAACACATCAGATTTTTTTTTATTTTATGTCACAGGAGCAGTTTGTTTCCTTTTGAATTGTAAGGTTAAAAGTTAATATAAATATTGGTTATCCTTTGTGCTTTTAGTGTTTTGTTTTCCGTATATTAATGTATTTTAAAGAATTACAATGTTATTGTAGTTCACATTGAAACATTATGATGGGAAAACCTGTGTAAATAAATACTTTTAAATCAAACAAGAAGAAACACAATAATAAAATGAGTGGACTGCATTTTCCCTTGGAACTTCGTTTTGCTATGTTTTGCTTTATGTGATACAGAAACAACAGAAAGCCATGACATGGTTGGCAATAAAACATGAAATACTAAGATGGAATGTTTCTTAAAATATAGCTCACCTTTTCCATGTGTAGGAAGCTGGCTACTCTCATAATCTTTGAGGAGGTTTTCCAGTACCATGGTAATGTTGCGGCTAACAACGTCATTTCCGGCTGAGGGTGGGAACAATCTCTTTGCTATGTTGTGTTGATCTGGCTCTTCCGTTGATACTGTCTATTAACCAAAATATAAATCACATCCAAACATTGGTATTCAAGAAACCTCATAACATCAAGTAACCTATATTGTAAACTATTTATAATAATATTAAACGTTTCGGCCCACATGTTAAATATCTGTAGAAGACAACGAAATAGTATTTTCGTTTAGACTAATAAGAATCACATAAAAACTTCACGGTTGATCTCCCAAAGAGTAGTAATTAATAATTAAATAAGCTTGGTAAGCATGATATATAAATTGTGATTTGCGAACCACCTAATTGATGTAGAGGCCATGAATTTAAGACTACAATGCCCCTAGTGGAATAAACTTTGAATGATTGATAGGAGAGGAGTTAACAGCATGAGGGCAACTAGAGCTAGCGCAACGAAAGCTTGGCAATATGGAGGACGCGCAGAAGACTATTTTCGTACTATACCATTAAGTCTATTGCAGGGCGACATTATTCCTATTACGGACCCCAGTATCCAACAACGTCTAAAGGTGTGCGTAGGTGGCACAGCTCCCATTGGCAAACTTTCGTTGCGTTGCTTCTACCATGTGTTTATTCATGTATATTTATACTACTTGAGTTAATATTTTATATTATACAAGTATGCCAGAGAAACACTGACAATGCTTAGCATGTTGTGTGGGATGGCAAACTGGTTGGTTTCCAAGAAGGAACCCCTCTCCGGAAAAACACGGTTTGGACGCTGGAGTGCGTCGAAGTTTGAGAACGAACGGTTGTGAGAATGTGTTCCGATTCGTTTTTGCGTCTTAATATGGAAAGTATTCGAGCCTTTAGTTGTCTGTGTACTGCGGATGAATGACCTCAGAAAATCTACTGTCTAACAGACTAACAAGATCGATATACCTTACATTTATTAGAGATCTTTTGCCTAAGGTTTCATCTGTAGAGCCACCAACTGTTCGGCAGGTAATGTGGCTGTAACAAGACGGAACTCCAGAATACTTCCATGTAAATATGCGGAATCTCCAGTAGCATATCCAAATCGATGGATTGGTAGAGGTGGACCAGTTCCTTGGCCAGCACGGTCATTGCTCGAGTCGACGGAGCGACTGAAAATCTTCAGGGAACCGCATGTATTGGGTCATGTACATGAGGCTCAGCACCGCCAATGACCTAGGAGGTACATAGTTCGAGCCCGTTTGTAATGTAGACAGCTCGATGGGTTACTCATGTTGGGTTTATTGACGAAATTTGAGCACATGCCTATCTTACTGTTTGATGCACTACAGCGTCCAAACCGTGCATTTCTGAATAAGTGTTCCTTCTTCAAAACCGATCAGTTTGCTATCCCGCACAATGTACTAAGCATTGTCGGTGTTTTTAATATTTTGTGTTCATTTTTTTGCGTTTTTATTTTACTTATAATTTGTACTTTTATGATGCACAATTGGTTTTTATTATAAAAATTATTTAAAGCAGGAGTCGGCCCCTATCCAATAATAAAAGATTAAAGTTGGCTCTAGTTTTATTCTAGTTTCTCAAATAGGCAGTAGTCTAATTCTAGCGGTGGAAAATTCTACATAGGTATTATCAGACTAAAGCTTCAATATCGTGGAGAGACAACCTGCGACTTAAATTTTCTCTGAGTGTAATAATTTTCACATTTCTGTGACAACTATAAGGTCTTGACACTGTACCTGAGACGACCAGATCTTGTCCATGGGCGGTGAAGAAGGTTCATCAAGAAAGCCGCTTAGTCTACTGCGCTGGGGACGTCGCCAATAATGTAATGGTAAGGTAGTGCCGTTGGCGAAGTACTTAAGCACGGATTTCCTCAATGTCAATAGACTCTCACCCGCATGGCCCGTCGCCTTCGTCAATATCAGACCGTCCCATAGCAACATCACCCTGCAAACAGAAAACACGTGCACATCTTCCGTGTCCTTAAATACAGCTGCTGACCTTACTAAATACATCCACAATACTCTGCATCGGTATGGCACAGGACTAGGAGGAAACTTAAAACATTAATTTCATGTTACAAATGTTTCTGTTGTATTATCCTACTGAAAGAAAATCTGTCATGCCTTCAATGTGGATTGGAATCCCGAAATAAATGGCCAGATGGGAACTAGGCTTTGTGAAGGTTTTGGTATATTTTACTTGCTCTACTAGTAAGTAGAGGAAATATTGTGTTCCACCCAAAAATTCGATGTCGAGATTTCACCGAAAATATATCTTTCGAGGCCCCCTTTTTAGAGAAAGGTCCGTGTATGTGTCTGCCTGTGTGTCTAACAGTCTGTGAATACCATAACCCAAAAGCCAAAAGTCAGTTAAAAAGTTGGGGTTTAAGTTTGTCTTTCAGGGATGTGACACGACGATTTTTAAGAAAATTCCTCCATCCTAACCTAGCTTTTACATGGAAAATTTTTCGAAAATTTTGATTTCTTGAAAATGGCTTTAACGATTTTGATTAAAATGTCATATGATTGAGATATTTTTATGACAAATGAAATGTATATCTTGAATTTTCTGGCTATAGCCCTTGTAGTCGTATTTACTCTGGACGACTTTTGCATAACTGGTAAACCGTTAGAGATAGATAAAATCATATTATACAAAAATTTAGATCTTGCTAAAATACACACTTTATGTCTAAATAAATTTTCTTGTAGGGTGAACCATTTCGGAGTTATGTGTGCGAGTTTCGGAAAACTTAAAACTTTCGTGAAATGGGACATAGTTGTTCACTTGTTTTGCATGTTAAGTGTGCAAAGGTCAAAGCTTTAAAAGATTTGACTATCACACAAAGCCTTCTGTATTCTAATATTCCTCTTGCACCAACAAGGAAATAAGCAATAGAATAATTTCTACAAATGTTTATCTTAACACGAAGAAGATATAGGAATAAGAATTTGTAAGGATGGTTAGTACAAGAGTAGAGAAAGTCATGTGCGTGCAACACATCAGATTTTTTTTATTTAGTAAGGTGTTGTCTGTCTCTTACTATTTACCATTTATGCAAAAACCATCCAGAATGAAGAGGTTATCTATGAACATTTCCAGAAAATTCAATTTATGACCCAGAAACTGCCATGGAATCGTCTGTTTGTGTCCGTCACTGGATACTGACTGTCTGCTTGTGAGGTGATTCACCCTCCAACTGGAAGAGGAGGTGGGAAATAGTAGCTAATTACGTAGTCACCTCCATAGAGACAAGTTTGGACATAGTGAAATGTGTGTCAAGGTTACGATCGGACAGAACAGCAGTGAATTACAAGGTGCGAGGAACTGTAACTTGAAGTTGACAATAGAAAAAGGAGAACTATTTGTGAGTCAATTTTAGAAGAAGAGGAATAACTCACAAAAAAAGCAACAGAAGTTGTCATTTGTCATATGGTGTCAGGGGTGGCATTTGTCACATTTTCATTTGTCACAATACCAATCAAGTATTTGATTTCCCAACTAACCTATATTTTACCCAATAAATAACAAGGTGTTCTCAAATTCATTTTAAGATAATATACCACAACAGTGACTTACAATGTCGTAGGTATCTTAAGTATTGGAATTGAAGTGAACACACTCTAACATTATAAAAGTTTGAAAAACTCTATCGCCTGTATAACGCCTAGCCCTGTATATCTTGTGACGTCAGAGGAAGAGGCAGAAAAGCTGAGTGAAAATCCCTGTTAGGCGTAGATTTCAGTTTACACAGGGAATTAATTGGAAAGAGTACGCCGTCTGCCACCCTGAGTAACACTTTTAGCTGCTACCAATAGCTCAAATGCGGCATACGATACCATATTTCCTTACATTTTCCATTCGAATCACATTTCCTTCTGAGACCTAAATTCATACGCTTATTAAACTCCAAAGAAGGTCCATTCATTAGTGAATTTGTAAAATGTCTCTCTCTTATTAAGCCAGGGCGTTATGCTAGAAACAAAATTTAGATATTAACATTTTCCCAGAAGCTGACATTTTGATGTCCGTGGACCCAAAAGAAGCATCGAGTAAAACGAAAAACACAAACAAACAAACAAAAACACATATTTGTCTATGAACTGCATGGCTGAAGAAAATGTATTACATTCACATGACTTTCTCCACTCTATATCATTTGTAGCTTGTACAAACTATACTAACGAATTGTTATTACTTTCTCTGCTGGGCAGTGTGTGTGTGTGTGTGTGTGTGTGTGTGTGTGTGTGTGTGTGTGTGTGTGAATATTATACTTCAAAAACAAAATTCCTCCACTCTAAACTACCCTTTACACGTACAATTTTTGAAAATATTTATTTTCTTAAAAATGGTTCTAACGATTAAATTAAAATGCCATACGTTTAAGATATTTTTATCACAAATAAAATGTGTATTTTTAATTCTTTAACTATAACTCATGCTGTCCTGTTTAGTCATAACTTTTCCATAATTGGTAAGCCGTAAGAGATAGACCAAACTTATTTTCAAAAAATGTAGATCTTGTTAAAACTTTCCATTTATGTCAAATGATCTTTTTTATGATGTGAGCCATTTCGGAAATATTTGTCAGAATTCTGCAATACCTATAGACTGTTTTCAAATGGGAAGTCGTTAATCATGTTTTTATCTCTTAGTCATGCAAAGAAAACGGAATTTCTAAGTCCTCAAATAGCGGCTACTCTTAGTACATTTGACTGTCACTTAAGTCTACTGTATTTCCATATTCCCCTTGCACCTACAAGAAAATAAGCAACAAGATAATTTGAACAAATGTTTAACTTGAAGTAGATAGAGGAATAACCGTTTGTAAGAATAGTTTGTGCAGAAGTAGAGAAAACTATGTGAGTGCAACACATCAGATTTTTTTTATTTGTAGTTTATGCTTAACAAGATAAATATAATTTAATGACTCATTTCCTTGTAGGTACAACGGAATACAGGAAATCCAATCTATGAACGAATATTTAAAAATCTGATGTGTTGCACTCACATAACTTTCTCTACTCTTGCACCAACTATTCTTACAAACTCGTATTAGCATATCTTTTGGTGTTAGTTGAAATAAACATTTGTACACATTATCTCATTGTTTATTTCCTTGTAGGTACAAGGGGAATATTAGAATACAGTAGATTTTGAGCGATAGTAAAATATTTTAAAGCTTTCAGATCCCGTTCTCTTTGTACGCTTAACATATAAAAAATGAACAACGATGTTCCATTTCACTCTGCAAAAAATTTATTTAGACATAAATTGTTTGTTTTAGAAAGACCTGCATTTTTTGTATAGTAAGATTTTGTGTATCTCTTACGGTTTACGAGTTGTTCAAAAGTCATCCAGAGTAAACAGGATTACATAGGCTATAGCCAGAAAATTCAAAATATACATTTCATTTGTCATAAAATATCTCAAACATATGACATTCCAATCAAAATCGTTATAGCCATTTTCGAGTACACCCAAATTTTCGAAAAAATTTCCACGTAAAGGGTAGTTTAGGTTGGAGCAATTTTATTCAAAATCTTCGTGTCGCATCCTTGAAAGAAATGAAGCTTAAGTACCAACTTTGGTGTTTAACCGACTTTTCGTTTTTGAGTTATGAAGTCCACAGTCTGACACACAGACACATACACGAACCTTTTTCTAAAAATGGTTATTTTTTAGATTCAGGGAGCCTCAAAATATATATTTCCGGTGAAATCTCGACTTCGAATTTTTGGATGTAATGCAATACTTCCTCCACTTGACTATATGTAGTAGAAAAAGTAAAAATGATCTCTCCTAAGGATAGGTTGTAGAAAGTTATATAAACGATAGGGCATAAAAAAGTGTTATAATTTTAGAGCATTAGATTTGTTTTTTATATGTTACATTTTTAGCAACTTAATATTCTATAGACAGAAGCATTTTGGAGAGCATTTCCGATTAGTAGAATACCAGAGGCAAATAGAGAAGAAGAATAAAAAAGAATGTAAGAATGAGATGGAAGGAAGGAAGGTGTTGCGGTTATCGGGTACACGTACTACAGCTAGCAGAATTTTGCTGAGCTGGTAATTGTTTTGTGTGGCTGGAACCAGCAGCGGCCTGCCTCTATTCTTCTTGCCCTCGAGCTGGGCTTGGCTCGACTTGGTTTGGCGTCTCCCTTATGCACAATAAAAAAGATAGGCTACAAGTATCTGGATATTTGCGTCACAGACAGAAACCTCAGCGTAGTACATCTTCCCTTACTCATTTGGACATGGTAAAAGTGGTAAAAGTCGACACCGGAGCAAGAGTTCATGCAAACCTCAATTCATATGAAACAATAGCTGCTTATGTATGAAGTGCGCAAAGTAAGGGTTTACTGGAGGAATTAAGTATTTCGGACTCTGTTGTGGTGAAGCCTTCCAACATGTGTCGCCCATTTCCATTTGATTATTGCAGCCTGCTGCTCTACATTCTTGCAGGACGTCTTTTGTTTGAAACTCTGTGAGGTAGAATTGGAACACGAAACGGTTGGAGAATTCAATGTAAATCTTGTAGGTTGTCACAGTAGCTTAATGGCTAGAGCACCCGCCTGGCAAGCGGAGGGTCTGTGGTTCAAATCCCAGCTGTGACATTGAATTTTCAGTTCCAATTCTACCTCTCAAACATTGCCCACACATAACTTGTTTGTTTAAAAACACCAACAGTACATTGTTGGCATAAATAAATAATAATTGACCAAGATATTTATTTTAATTTTCCTTTGACACATCTCTAGTGAAAGTTTGTTTATTAGGGAACAAGTTTGTCATACTTAGGTGATGCACAAACATTTTTTTGTTATTTAACAAAGCATTCAATTCTAAGGATCACATCAGCGTCGCCGGTGTGCCGGAATTTTGTCCCGCAGGAGTTCTTTTAAATGCCAGTGAATCTAATGAGGTAGACCTGTCGTTTTTAAGCACAGTTAAAAACCATCGGTCTGGGCCGGGTATGAACCAGAGATCTTGGGATCAATAGGCCAACGTCTAAACAACTAAGCCACCCAGATCTACTGCAAATGCGTAGGACTTCGATTTTAAGATTTCTGTTTAGTGATTTGTCCAGGAGTATGGATTTAAATGCCATATCTGCTTCTGTTACGTGTTTATTGATTTGGGTTTTTGTTTTATTGGTTAAAGTGTTGGTTTCGCCAACGTATTTACGTTCTTCTACAGAGATGTTACATAATGCAGAAACACTTGACGTATGCAACAAAATAGAGGTGAAACTTGTGCATTCCCAGACTACCAAATGAACCTTTTGAGGCAAGCAAAAGTAGCTTTTGATTTCATTTGCATAAAGATGGAAATACACAGAAGTATTTGAGGTTAATTACATTACTCTAATATGTCTATAGTTTTATTTAAGTAGATCTGTTTCTAACAGAGTAGCTCCTAATGTTACTGCCTTTGTAACCCTTATGAGATACTTTACGTAGGTTTCCACAGAATTGCATAAACTTCGACTTGAAATACTGTGGTAAAAAGCGGATGATTTGATAAACCTCGGCACCAGTTTATATTTAGTAACCGATACAACATTCTTCGTGCTCTGACTGTTTTAACAAGAGAGAAGGGATTTCTAGTAAGCATATGCGAAGAGAAGCTGTTCCGAATTTTGGTTCGTTGACACTATCTGAAACAAGCGTCCTTGTATATCTGGTGGAAAAGAAATGGCTAAGACAACAAAAGTGTTGACTTGCGAGAAAGGATGAAGGAAGAGTGATGGAGTGAAGGAAACAGGGGCCTTGCATTTATCTACTTCAAATATTGGAAGATCTGAGGAAGCTTTTTACAGTTCCCATCTTAGAGCCCGAGCGAACGAAACAAGAGACGATAAATTACTTATCAGCATGTCTTGGAAGAGCAAACAATGCTTGCAATTAGGGGAAGAACTCGACACGGAAGTGTCTCCTGTAAACCGAATAATGCTGTTAAAGGAAGGTCTAAATATTAAACCACAGAAGAATGTGTGCAAGCAGTAAACAAAAGAACGTAACAAGCAGGCAATAAAATCCATATTTTCACAGGACAGAGAAAAATATAAGTCTTCTCTGAAATGTTCTATTTTGGATAAATTATCGAGGTCAGAAAATTGAAATATTTAGGAAACTGACCATTTTCTTAAATTTACAGCACAGGTTACAGCGCCTGAGCTATTTTTCATGTCTATCAAGTAGTAATTTAGTATGCTGGAGGAGTTTGAACCTGTCAGGCAATCAATGATGGTCATAAATATACAAATATATCATCTAACTTTGATAGGAGGACTATTTGTTGAACTTTTATAGATATGAAATCTAGATATTTCACTATCGTACTCACTTACCAATGTAAACAATTTCAAGACTAAGCAAAATGTTGTTTTTCCTTTCTATACTACATGCAGTAGGTAAGTAGGGGTCGTGATGTCACTGGCATAATATGTTCTATATCACTCAAAAGGATTTTCAGACAAAATCCGTGTGTGTATTCGTCTATTTGTCGGCCTGTTTGTCTCCCCGTACGTAGCGTGGCAGGGCGGGGCGGGGGTGGGACTCCGACCCATAAACCTGCCTTGGTGTGGGCGCTGCGGATCCTTGTACCCATGGTGCTTCGAACATTCGAGTCCCTCTCGGAAGTTAGTTGCTCAGCTTGGGTTGGACTCGGTGGGGCATTGGTTCCCATACCTACAGTAGATTGGGTACGTCTGGACGATGCTCAGGTGGTATTGTGAGAAACTTCAACGTTCTTCAGCGCTGTGCTGGAGATACCGTCCACCTCACCGAAGTCTCGGTAGTCTTCCCTAATGTGTTGACGTGCGTAAGCATCGCATTTACTTCGTCCTGGCGAAAGCTAAAGGGGGTGTTACACAAAACAAACACCATCCCTAATCGAAAGTACCCATAGAGTTTGGTTCCATCTGTTTCGGGGGGCAGAGGGGCTTGGGGGAAGTAATAAAGGTGTCATAAGTCCTCTTCTAATATGGGCTTAGGCTAACTTAACAGATTTTATGACGACAATGGCTCAGCCATTCTTCCATACAAAGCTAAAATAAAAAAAAAACCAGCAAATTAATTAAGAAAATGTGTTTTACCTCAGGTGAAATATTGAGATCGTATATTCGTGAAATGCGCCACTTCCTCTACCAGGAAAATGGTAAAAAAATTAAGAACACTGAAAGTAAAAAAGGTTTGCTACTACATGTGTAAGAAATTTGAAAGCCACTGTGTGCTTAAAAGTTACAGTAAGCCCGCAGGCCACCCAAAAACAGCAATAATACCTTCACAGGAATATTTACAATCGGCTTTACTCTAAATCAGCTTCTCATAAAAGGTTCCTGTACTGCGTGAATCCGTTTATCGTACCAGAGAAATAAAGAATGTTATTTATAGGCGGTAGTAAGAGAAGAGCGTAGTGGATTTAATAAACTCATCTCGTCTATAAACAGATATAATATGACCCATAAAACGGCCTAAAGCTTTTATTAGCGTCGTCTTGATATGATTATTTCCTTCAAGATTGCGTAACACAATCATTTCAGGGATATTCTTTATATCCCATATTTTATTGTAAAATTTCACGTCTATCTCATAGCCATTTAACGTTCTGCCTGTCACTTACACATTCTTCAGTTTTAACCAGCTTGCTTACGTAAAAACTTAATTATGTGCACATGCTTTTCTACCGTGAAAAGAAATTAAATATGATTCCCTCGGCTTTCGAAATATATAAATATAAATTTACAATACATATTTGTATACATTATTATATATACATTTGTCTAATAATATTATACTGTGACAAAATAACAATTTGACAAATCCCACTTCTGACACCATGCGGCAAATTACAAGTCCAGTTAGTTTTTGATGTGTCACTTTATTTTTTTCTAAAACTACAACTATTCGGGATCTTACAGCTCACGGCTGTTGTGTCTTGTAACCTTCACACGTACTTCACTCTTACTTCTATCTCTGTCCCACAAGCAGCTGACTTCGACGATCATACTCACCAAAACTGCTTCACACAACAAAAACCCCGACGTGACGATTAAATGTCTCAAACTTCTCTCCGTAAATGTGCGCGACATACACACACATAGACACACGCACACATGCGCACAGAAACACGCGCGCGCACTTGACTACTTCTGGCGTGCAGCCGCTGCCGATGTCACAATATTGAGGAATTTGGCTCCACGGTATCGCGCGAAGCTGGCATTTAGGAGATCCCAGATGCGATTCCAGTCGATCAGCTACTCTCAAATTGGGTTTTTGGTGGCTACTCGTCTTCCACGATTCCCTTTCCGTCATGTTCAATTCATTTCGTCTCCCTCTCAAGTTTTAGGTAGTTTCCAGGTTTCGTGGCGCGAGGCGGTGCCGGTAAATTGGCGCGAATGCTTTCTCCAAGCAAAGAATATTCCTAGTAAACGCCAGAGGGTCGTCTGGTTGTAACAGTTGCCCATCGTCTTCTTTGGACAGCTCCAATATTGGTTCGGATGCTCGAGCTAGGAAATATTAGGGACCTCTGCGTGACTCTGTGGCTTGTAGCCTCCTGTATTACCTTCAATTCAGCCATCCCTACTGGGGTGTGGTAGTTACAATAGTTCTGTGTAGTTCGCGGTGCGTGAGATATCCTTATACATGACCTAATACGCGGCGTATGAGGAAAATAGTCAATTTACATAGTGTAGGAGGATGTCCTCCAAGCGATAGCTTCCTAATCAACATGCATACGGGAAATATAAATAATTATATCAGAAAAGAGGACCACAAACTTCAACCAAAACATTGTTAATGCACTTGAACGTATTCAGCTATTAAAAAGCAACATCTGGAAGGAAATCAATGCTTTAGTTTGAATAATTATAGTATTTCTTTAACTACACTACGAAGGGGATTCCACAGTCCTAAGGATTACCGCTTGAGCCACTTCGCTGTTTTGCCGAGTTATTTTAGGAACATATCATATACAAAGAAATGCCCTTGATTACAAACACTTCCCAGTAATATGAACTTTAAACCACGACTAGGGTTAGTCAATGATTACTACCCCTGTGAAGTCCTACTTATTCTGGAGTTTTAGTGAATTCTATACAGTTATTAAAATCCTGTAAGAAATAAACAACCGAGAGAAATAGCTCAGGCGGTAACGTCTATGGCCCGCATTCGGGAATTAGCGGGTTCATATCTCGTGGGCTGACCTATCTGACTTGGGTTTTCTTCGTGATTTCCCTCAGTCCCCAAGGTGAATTCCAGATTGGATACTTAATATAACAAACTGAAGTTCCACCATAAGTCTAAAGCAATAGCACAAATGAAAAATAGTAGTAAATGCTGTGCTACCTATCCACAGATGCAGATAGACCGGATGACACCCTAACACCATCTATCGCCACAGAGGTGGAGGTACAGTTGCCCTGCACTGCTCCCTCTGTGAACTCATGACGAACCAAGATGGTACAATAGTTAAGGAAACGCCCTTCTGAAATGTGCCCGTTCTTTATTTTTGTTATGTAATGCGAAGATTAAGGAATATCTAGGTCAGCAGATGGTGACCTATTGCTAAACATTTTAGTGCCTCCTTGTCTCTTGTATAATCCTGTGTAATCACAATAAAATGTTAGTTCGAAACATTGAGGCAAACATCAGTTTTAACATAAGGCATTGAGGAAATTGTGTTATGAAGAACCTGTGGAATATCTAATAATATAAATTGTAATGGGTGGAGAAAGTCAGGTGGTAGAATATGTATCGTACATCGATTCTTTTTCTACCTTTCACCTCTCCTATCCCATCTTCAACTCTTTTCTTCAAGTAGCCAATTTCGAGATAAATATCCCAATATTGAATATTATTTTGCTGCAATCTCTTAAAGTCCACTGAAGGGGGAGGGGCAAAAACTATCAGAAGTTCCCTAATGAACCCGAGTGTAAGAACAAAAAATATAAGGACGTAGGAAGTAAACTTTGAATGATTATCAGGCAATCGGATTATCAGTCGATCCTCTTAACTTGTTGATAATACCAAGCTTTTAATACTTGATTACGAAAATAGGCGCCTCATCACTGAGTTTTACTAATCCCTTATTGGAGCAAATTAGTTTTCCAGAACGAAAACAATCGCAAGCCAAATAATTTATCACTCAGGTCGTCCAATGGTTTAATACGTTACGCATACAAATCATGTATGCTTATTCATATATAAAGGATACACTTACAATATGAATTTTTTTATAATTTAACAGATAAATATTTGAAGCAACATTGGCCCATCAGGTCTAATTATAGTAGGAAGGGCGGCATTCATATTTAGAAACGAAACAACGAAAAGTCGGTTCACGAAATCGTTGAAGGATGCGACACGAAGTTATTAAAAAGAAAAACGAATCTCTAATCACAAACTGCGCTTTATGTGGAAAACGTTTCTAAAATTATTTGGTTTAAAAGGTCCTAACGATTTTTATTAAATTGGACCATAAGGTTAAGATAGCTTAATGAATTTTCTGGGAATGTGCTCAGAAGTTCTCTTGATTCTGGTTGACTCTTACATAACTGGTAGACTGTAAGAGATAAAAAAAGCCTTACTGCACAATGTAGATCTCTTAACCACACAATTTGTCACTGTTTGTGGAGTTAACCATTGACGTAATATTTGCTACTGATTTGAATTTACCAATACTTACACTTTTCTCAAACAGGACTCTTTTCTGTCCATGAAAATAGAACAGAATTTCAAAAACGAGCGATATACTCTTAACATATTTGGCTATGGCGTAAGCCTATCGTATTTTCCTATTACCATTCTACTTAAAAGGAAATATGTAATGAAACCGTTTGTATAATTAATATCGCCTCGATTAACATGAAATAGATAGACGAATATGTTTTTGTAAGAACAATGTGTACAACAGTGAGAAGAGAAAGTCATGTGAGTGCAAAATTAAGTTTTTTTCATTATTGCTGTAATCTTGTATCCAGCTATCTCAATGACTTAATTTCTCAACTGCTTTCCTTTTGTAACTACAGAAGATATTGCATTTAATAAAAAATTCAATATCGAAATTTAACTTTTTGTCGGTCCGTCACGTGCTACTAGAGTGTTTTCCCTAGAGCACCTTCGACATTCTCTGCAACTGCCTGTCAGACTTAGAGATCCTGGCGTGGAAAAACATATGCTAGAAAGAGTTTTGAAGTTCTTAGCATTCATAAACATGAACCTAAGGATTTAGAATTTTAGATATCGAAATTTCGCTCTATTTGAACCTTCTTATAAATTTGTTTAAATATCGGCTTTTGTGTCATTTATTTGGTGTACATATCTGATTTTTAGCATGATCCATTTTATAAGTGCCCTGATGACCAGGTAGTTGACTGGCCGATCGTGTATTAGTTGACATGATTATGGACTTATTGAAACATAAATTTAGTAATTAATTACATTTTTAATTTGTTTATAACTACAAGCACTTTGGTGCCTTTAAAATCATTCGCATTTTCACTCAATTTCTAGGATCATAGCCTATATGCTATTTTCATGGTTTAAGGTTAGTCATAGACAGCGTTAAAAATATATAAATCATACCGATTCACTCTTGACACACTTTCACCAACCACATAAACCTTTTTAATTAAGGCATCAGCAAATAAGACCCTTGATGTCTTGACTTTAATGTATGGGGTTACTCAGTCTCATGGAGCAATAAGAAAATTGACAAAACAAAGAGAATGGTGTAATTAGAGGAACCTGATGCTCGAGGAAACTACAGCAAGATTAACGAAACGTTGGAGTTTTACAGTTTGGAAAGGGAAAGCAATCTCCAACCACGTGGCTTACTTCTCATTAGCTCATCTGGGATTAGTTTTAATTTGCATTAAATTTTATAGTCATTGGAATAGTTATCTTTCTAAGGTGGGACGTGTTCATGGCGTCAGAACTTCTGGTTCCTTCATAAACATAAACGGAGAAGACAATGACTCTTACAGAAAATGATCAGTGGGAAAAGGACGGAGTAGTTGAAAACATCGTTTATATTTTATAAGATAAACATACTCCATGAAATGAAAATAACATTTAAATTGTGCTATTTTGAGTGACTTCTTTGTTTTTATCTGATGTGAATACACATTCCAAGGCTGGCAGTATTATCGCAAACGCGATTAGAAGCACAACTCCTGGCTTAGATATCGCTGTTTATCTGGAGTTGTTATTCACGTACTGGCTAGCTGCATTTCTGGAATGGACCACGAGCTGGTGGACAAACTGTATAGTAAGTAGAGGAAGCATTGTATTTCGCCCCCCTCCAAAATCAATACTGAGATTTCATTGGAAATATAGCTTTATGTTCAAGCTCCTGCAAAAATCTGTTGAGGTTATGTAAACCAGCCTTGTCCAAACGCCGTCTTTGATACTTCCAGCACAACACGTACTTGGAAGGAGGAAGAGGAGTAAATCGAATTTTGTATTGTCAAATGGTGTTATGTTAAGTTACGACTAAACATTATGCATAAGAAAGGAGTACTGTGCATTCACAAGACCAACGAAAGTTAATCCACATTGTATAAAAAACGATTATCTTCCACAAAACTAAACAAAGTATCAGACAAATTCTACAACATTTCAAAACATAACTGTGACAGGCTTAGCAGTAGCATACACATTTATACTCTTAACTTATTGGAAGCCATGACAGCTTCCAAATTGTGCATAATAGCTGTGCTGAGAGAATCTGATGTTCTAGTTATATTTTTACATTTTATTTGCTTCATTCAAGAAAAATAGTTGTTCGTAAATGTATGTTGACGCAAACAGTACCAATATACGAGCCTAAATGCCCTAATGAACAATCTATTTCTGGGAACAAGTTTAAATACCTTGATTCCTAAACGCTCTTTACAAAATATTTTAAGAATACTTTTAGACCACGGTATGACATCATTACAATCCACCGATCCAATCTACGAGAATGTGGCATTCACGGCAAGTGAAGCGGTGTGTTGGTAGGTACAAAGTCCACCTAACACACAGGAAGGGTGACCCAAGGTCGGCTCATGAGCCTGCACTTGGACATGACTGATGTAAACTGTTCCAGGCACAATTGTAGATCTGCACTCTAAATGCTACTTTCATCGTAGAAAAGCGTCCATTGCAGATGTCTGCCATAACTTAGTGCAGTGGTATATATATGGACTTGTCACACTGGTGTCAGGAGTGGGACATATCACAAATTATAGCTGTAAAGAAAGCATTCTCCTTTTCCTAAAAACGTACGTTTTCCCCCAGCTACGTTTATTGTACTCTCGTGTATACTCTCTGCCTAACCTGCATTAATTATTGAATGTTGCATAAATGCGAATAAGCAGAACAGAGCACTTAGAAAGCAATAGTGTGACGTAGATCTGAAAGCAGATAATCTCAGCAACGTTTCCGTGTGGTTAAGTGGATTACCACTCGGAAACAAAGGAGGTTGGCCGAAAGAGCTATGATTCTAATCTCACGCCGTAGTAAGCTTTCTTATATTGTTTACAGCTGTTTCACCCCCAAACCGAAGTTAAAACCAATATAGACTAATTTTGATAAAATAATAATATAGATGCCTTACAGTCTCAACTGCGCAGATAAGAATACCAAAAATCTTATATATTGCACTCACATGACTCTTATTTCTCTATCATCTTCATATTAGTGGGATAAACGTTTACAGAAATTATTTTACTGGTAATTTTCTTGTAGATACAAGGGGAATATGGGAATACGTAGACTTAAGCAATAGTGAAATGGTTTGAAGCTGGTCGCTATATGAATAATTTTAAATCCCGTTATCCTTGTACGGCCAAGAGATAAAAAGTGAACTACAACTTTTCATTTACAAAACTCACACAAATAACAAGCAATATCTCTGAAATGGTTCACTCCGCAAAAAATGCATTTTGGACATAGGTGGTATTTTAACGAAATCTACATTTTTACTTTCTCTACTGGTAAGTAGAGGGAATATTGTATTCCACTCAAAAATCCGATGTCAAGATTTCACCAGAAATAAATGTTTTGAGGCCCCCTGAATAAAAAAAAATTTTTTTTGGAAAAGGGTACTGTGTGTTTCTCTGTGTCTGTCAGTCTATGGATAGCATAGCTCAAAAACGAAAAATCGGTTAAAAACGAAAGTTCGTATGTAAGTTTAATGTCTTTCAAGGATGCGACACGAAGATTTTGAAGAAAATTCCTCCACGCTAAACTACTCCTTACATGGAAAGTTTTTCAAAAATTTTGATTTTCTTGAAAATGGCTCTAACAATTTTGATTAAAATGCCATATATTTGAGACATTTTTATGAAAAATGAAATGTATATCTTGAAGTTTCTGGCTATAGCCCATGAGGTCCTATTTACCCTGGATGACTTTTGCATATCTGGTAAACCGTAAGAGATAGACCATATTTTACTATACAAAAATGTAGATCTTGGTAAAATACACAATTTATATTCATATATTTTTTTGGTAGAGTAAACCACTTCGGAGATATTCTTCGTTATTTGTGTAAGTTTTGGAGAAGTTATACTTCTGCCAAGTGGAACATCACTATTTATTTTTTGTATGTTAACGTGCAAAGAGAACGGATTTTGAAAGCTTTAATATATTTGACTATCGCTCAAAGCCTACTGTATTCCCATATTCCCGTTGCACGTGCAAGAAAACGAGCAATAGGATAATTTCTGCAAATGTTTATCTCAACTAACACGAAGAAGATAGAAGAATAAGAGTTTGTAAGAATGGTTAGTACAAGAGTAGAGAAAGTCATGTGAGTGCGACACATCCGACTTTTTGTATTATGTAGTAAGATTTAGTCTATCTCTTATCGTTTACAAGTTATGCAAAAGTTATCAAGAGTAAACAAGACTTCATAGGTTATAGCCAGAAACTTCAAAATATATATTCCATTTGCCATAAAAATATCTTGAATGAATGATATTTTAATTATAATCGCTAGAAGCATTTTTGAGAAAATCAAAATTTTTAGAATTTCTTCTCCACTCTGCTTGTAGTTTATAGTCCTGCATTCTACATTTATTTATTATAGATACGAGAAGTATGAATAATAGTAACAGACATCTCTGTTGAATTCTTAAATTGCTTAGAATATCAGATAAGACAAGTATGTTTACTTTCCTAGCGCCAAAGAGTGTTTGTGAATACATAATTTTGGTACATGAAAAGCCTAAGATTATACCACACTTTTATGTACAGGATCTACACACTTATTTTGGGTCCTGAGGCAATAATATAGTCATTCTAGAAATTTGACACATATTTACACCTCTGGGACAGAGTATAATCGACAGCGTCAGTAATTTTCTAGGTGTTGTAGCACGTATCCCAAGTACCAGAGGGAATATGGATTACAAATTAGTAAGGGTGAGAAATATTTACAGCCCCGTGTGTTGGAGACACCACTCTACTCGTCAAACAGGGAGTAATGAAAACAGATTGCTACCACACCATCCCCTGCCGATACGACCGCAAAACAGAAATGGATACTGTAATAGTTTACATTTCAGATAAATCTATAAAATGGACTGGATGTAGGTACATATTACAAAAACATACGTGGACCTCGCTGGTCAAACACTTAGGCTTTTAATTTATGGAGATATGAAATGTTTGCAACACTAATTTGTGGAGTTTTTAATGTACAAAGCTAAAAGTAATGACATTTATGACATTTACTCGGCTATGCCTTATAATTATTCACCTTTAATGCCAATATATGTTTCATCTATGTTATGTCCATCGGATAACTTTATTGTCTTCATTCGTATCAGAGGTTTCCCGTTGGATTTTTGAGTCATAGAGAAGAACAGGAAATCGAGCGATAATCGTAACATAAGACGATTCAAATGTGTAGGCATAATTCTCCTCTGGAAGGTAATAAAATATTGATTCACTTTATTACCTCAGTAGCTCAGGAAGAACAGATATTAAAGGACCCTGAGAGTGAAATTTGAATTTTCTATATTTTATTGGTATAAAATCAATATTTTGCAAACTTAAGGGTGTTTGTGATATAAACTACCACGCAAACTTACAGTATAACTGTTTTATATTTCTGAGGCAATTAATTATTTAATTTATTCACAACGCGAATATAATATTCGAAATACTATATGCGCATCGAAAACTAAAATATCACATTAGTTTTATTGCCTTATAAATCCTAATTAATTTATTTGCTTTGATGGACACTGAAAATATTTCTTTAACCTTTCATGCGTATTAATTGTTTCAAAGCTGAAAAATTTTCAGATTTTAAAACCAGACTGAAGTTGAAATCATATAAATGGAGCACATTCTGGAATAATTATAGGAGCATAGCACAAAATCTAATACGCATGGACCAGATAGTATATTAAAAAATGTAAATTCGAGAGAAACCAATTTTTCTACACTCACTCATCATGCATATCTAACACTTTCTCTCTTTTGTCTGATAGTCTCTCTCTCCTCACATTCGTAGGTTAATCACTTCTTTCCACTAAATTTGGTTGTTTTTAACCCTTTTTGACCCATATTTTGTTCAAATATTACCGAAAATTTAAGTGGAAAAGAGTCGTTTAAATATAGCGAACATAATATTTAAAGCTTGTGCTAAATCTTTAAAAATGACGGAATCTAAAACAATTTCTCTGCCAACCAATGACTGAACTTTTGTGGACATTTATATGAATAAACTTAAAAATACTAATTTTGATATGTAACTTAAACATCTTTCAAGGATGTGACAGAAGATTTTCAAGAAAATTCCACACTCCAAGTTACCCTTTACATGGAAAAAGTTTAAAAAATTCTGAATTTTTCAAAAATGACTCACGGCGTTGATTAAAATATCATATGTATTAAATTTTTTTTATAACAAATGAAATTTATATTTTGAATTTTCTGGGAATGCCCTTTTCATTGTGGAAGAGTTTTGAATAAGTGGTAAACCGTAAGAGATAAACAAAGTCTTGCTGCACAAAAATGTGGACCTCGTTAAAAGATACAATTTATGTCAAATACTTTTTTGTGGAATGAACCATTTCCAAGATATTCCTTGTTATACATGCTTGACTTTTCCAATACGTACACTTTTCTCAATTGGGAAGTCGCTATGTAAATGTAAGTTTACATACAAATCAGAGGAAAACTGAAAGATAACCAAACATGCAACACTGAGAAAGAAACATACAAAAGAGCAAGGGTACTGGCACAGTAAGATTAAAAGGTAATGCACGGTGTTTTAAACATGTCACTGGGCTTTTAAAAATGGTGTATCGAGAAAAAATATTTGTCCAAAAGGATTCAGAGGTGTCTGTAGAATATTTATACGATCTAATACAAAAACCGAAAAGTTATCGAAATAGCTTCCAAATGTTTTTGAAAATACTAATATTATGTAGGTTAAGTAGGCTATTACATGTCCTCTCTGTTTCCAGAAGGTTCAAAGTTCAGTGCTTCCGGTTTTAGAGGAATCTTGATCAAAAACTTCAACAAAGCGATGGATAGGTATGAGATAACGCCCGACTGTTATGCAACACACATAGCGTACAGGTAATGCGGGTAGGTTCTTAACTGAGCAATTCTACTAGGTAAGCCACGTAGTCTACACTTCCTTATGGTAGTCTATGGCAGCCTACAGTAATTTTACAACTCCAGTAGAAAAACAAAAGCAGAACGCTGCTCCACATTCACCCCTGTCTCTGCTATATACGCGCCGCTGAGAAGGTTGCTGAAGTGCCAGTTGAGGTATACATGAACCAAGCTCTGTCCTACAGCCTCAGCCTCAGTAGATGTGTTGTGGTGGTTGTTTTGTATTCAGCTTCTCTGGGATGCGTGATTATTGAAGTGCATTAGAGCAGCTTCCCAATGCGGATCACGTGATCTTAAGGAGATTGCTAGATAATCTGCTTGCTGGTGGAGGTAAGAAAGTGAATGTGTGGAGGAAATGTCAATTGCCTGTCTAATATACGAGTAGAGTAGGCACGCAATCTCCGGCCTAGTACTGCAGACACACAGGTAAACACAACAGCTTGAAGGAAGCGCTATGTTGCCGTCACAGCTAATCCTGTCACTGTAATTAAATAAGAAAGTGATTATCTGAAACAAGTAATAAGGCGAGATGCATGTCACTTAGCGAAGAAATATAGTTTTTGCGATTTACTTGTTGAGATTAACATCGAACCTTCATCGTGGTCGAATATGCGAACAAAAAATTAAGACGCCAGCACATGTAAAGATAATACATACAAAAATCATTGTACAAATGAATAGAATTAAAACCCTATTATTATTCTATTTAAATAATAAAATTGATGACTTTAATGAGCTCCTCAGACTTCACAATTTTTATTTCGTAAGGACTACATCGAGTATAAATCCATAACTCCAATATTCCTATCCTCTGCTTCAAATGACTTCCATCGTTTCGGCTACATTAAACGGCGTCCAGCCTGGGGCTTCCATTTCTATTGCAATGGCGACCAACTTTGGACCTCCTATAATAATTCTATTTAAAAATTCTACAACACAAATTATTAATCCGTCCAAAATGTTGAGTTGGAAATTAAACTGCAAACATGTGCAAAGGTCACAAACTGAATGTGTAGAAAATAATTACCCTGGATTGACCATATTCGTGAATAAGAAGTGTTAGAAGTAAGATATCCTATTTGTGAAGCCTTTCTTTCTATTCAGCCACCGAGCATATCAACAACTTGCAACTAGTCAGAAGATACCTCAAATGCAGGAGGGGGCCCGAGGCACACGCCGGGGGTGCCACCATAATACGAGTACAATAAATAGTAAATCACTGACCACAAGAGCAATTGAATGGCACAAATTTACAGCTTCTTACTGACCATACTCGTGTTCTTCAGAATATGTATTTGGTTCTGAAATGTTTGTTTCATTATGTTATTATTTTCATTAGTTATCTAATTATGACTTTAGGATAGCCTAAGTATAGAAGAATGCTACAAAAAGCATATAAATCAGTTTCGTGGTGTCAGTTCACTTGAATTGCAGTACGTAGTATTGCTGCTTCGAAATTAATAAGCCTACAGTATGCGTTTTTGTGCAAGGGGTTATTTGGCTTTTCTAGTAAAGTTTTGTTTTTAATCAAGCAGAAACTTTAGGTTCATGCTTGTATAATTTTATTATACTTTGAGAAAATGACAATTTCAGTTACTTTGGTGTCAGAAGTGGGATTTTTCAAATTGTCATTTCGTCACACTGGCACTAGAAATTGAATTTGTCACATTGTCACTTTGTCACATTGGTATCAGGAATGGTATTTATCAAATTGTCTTTTGTCACAATACAATTCAACTGCGTCTGGAGATACTAAGTTCTTGTATGAGACTATACTGTGATTGTAGTTCAAGCAGTCTTTCACTATGTAAAACAGAAGTCTCGGGTTCTGTTCCCGGCAGGAGGATGAAAATGTTTCTTTAAACAGGGTTTCTACATCGTCTTTAGAGTCTGGAAATATCAGTAAACTTTTTTTTTTTTTTTTTTTTTTTTGGTAATTCAGTGGTATCAAAAGATATATTTCTGTTGAAGTCTTAGTATCAATTTTTGGTGGAATTTCTGTTAGAATATGTAATAGGGAAACAATGTACTTATAGGTGCTCTATAACTGCAATGATTCCGAGCGTCCAATTCTATACTAGATGTCAAAGGACACTTAATTTTGCTTAAGAGTATCTTTACCAGACTTAAAGTTCCTTTTCATACGTAAATCTATGACACGGGACCACCGGCTTTACTCTTCTTCCGAAGAAAGCTATTTTATTGATTTTTACCCCTCGAAAAATCTATCGTCCCCCGCCAACTTTGAACCCGTGATCTCGGGAACTGAAGCCTGTAGTAGAGAGATTAAAAGTAGCTGCTCTAAATGTCATATATGAGTGGAGTTAGAGTAGACTGTCAAATTCCTTTGCTCTGGTTCTGCAACATATTCACATCTTCCGATTTCATACTTGCACATGCAGTATCTTGTAAGACCTAGGTCTAATGAGCCTGTGTGAGCAAGTGCAGAACATTCATATGCTGCCCTGAAAGTTAGAATGTCCATGAATTGAAACAAAGGCGGATCCATAAGGAGGAAACATAGCTCAACATCGAAGCGAAAGTTGACCCATTTTCATTCTGGTATTGCCTGTTATGTGGAGAGTAGCCGCGATTTTAACCCTTCAAATGTTTGTACGTCTCTCATACAGAACTGTTAACTGCAAACCGGGAGGGCAGAGTCATTCTGTGTTCTGCCAGCAAACTGCCAAATCAAAACTTTCATATAAAATATATAATAACATGTGCTTATACATACAAGCTGAATCAGACATTGCTATTGATTGGAACTAGTAAGGGTAGATAATCTTCGTCGTTCACTGATTATTTACATAGGTACCACGTTCTTAAAAATATTATAATCACATTTTGTGTCCTCATTGCAAAACCCAGGCTACCCACTTCTTCATTTCTTACTTTCTCCAACATTTACTTATGTTAAACAGAAGAAATATTTTATTCTACCCAAAATTTCGATATGGAGATTTCGCCAGAAATGTAGTGTAACAAAGACGCGAGAAATTCGAAGTCCATTTACTTTTCTAACACTTTATTTGCTCTAAGTTTACTACAAATGCACAGTTTCATTCTCGTTGGTAACACAGTTTATAAACTTCTCTACTATTGCAATTCACAATTGTTCTTCCGATAATCTTTCTCAGTCTTTCAATGTCCTTCTCCATTTTCAACGTCTCTTATCTATTACGATACAGTCACTCGACGACACATACATGCTCGTTGACAGGCTGGCCGATTCACTCTCGTAATTAAAAGTACCTGTACGCGACTATAATTCACTCAGCTCTACACTCAACTACTAAAAACTGACTGAACTGCTCACTGTTTGTCCTATTTATACTAGAGCCGGCGTGACGTAACCTCCTTCCAGTTATTTCCACCCGCATGTGTACATGACTCAGCAAAGAAGCTTCTAGAGTTTGCTGGACACTACGGTGTTCGCATACACACAGTCGCTAGTTGTCCTGTTGCCCCGGACTTCCTTTGTCATGCACACACATAGCCGCTAGCCGAATGCAAGGTCACCCGGCCTTCTCTTGCCCGTATATTGTTGTACGATCCAATGTCACAGTAGTTTTTAAGTCCGTTAAATAAAAAGAGCATTTTAACCCTGACTAAGGGCCTGAAGGACTCCTACGTTTGTTTAAACCCTATAGTCTCCGGACGAACGCACCAATGCAATCGCCCGTCTAGGCCATCTATTATTACTCGATTGTTTACTGGAACAACATCCTTATCTATTTATTTCTTTAGCTCCAAGAATGACTGATCGATAGTTTAGTGTCGCACAGGGCAACCATTTCCTGCGTGCCCACTCTATGTTTTTCCTTATTAATTGTGCAATATTGGTTTGTCATTGCAAGGGGTATGTTACAGGAATATAATCTACAAAATTCCAAGGATTTGGAAGAAGTGCATCATAAACCTTGTAATGATGATGCCTTATGTTTGTATAACAACTCGTGTAAATCAATTCTGAAAATAAACTGAAAAAAACCTTTAGATTCACAAACTCACCATGATGAAGAGGATGCAAACAACCTATGTGATAATATATAGGTAACATCATATGCTTGTCAAATATAATGCTATTATATTTTGCTTTTATTTACTTTAATTTATAATATCACTGAGTTTAAAGAAAATATCAAACTTGTATGTATCGATAAAGACACAAAATTATGATAGTTTCCAAGCCCGACATTTTCACCCCGCTTCCAACAATACATATTGAAAACAAGTGATTTTTTCCAACTAATCGTAATCTTTCACCTAGTAGTCATTTTAGCCGCTATATTCAAAAGCGTATAATTAATTTTACACCTAACCAGTAAGTGTTTGCTCCATCTATATGAACGCTGAAGGAAAAGAAATATGATTCTTGGAGCAGTTTTAAAAGTCTGTATATTCTTTTACTGAGCCTCTCGCTCGGACAGATCTGGTTCGCTTCGTTTGTTTGATTCCACCACGAAATCTCAATAGAAAAGTATCAGTGAGCTTTTCCTCATCCCCTCTTCACCCTATTTCCGTTAAGGAGGAGGAAAAGGGAGCCAGCTAACGCGGTCGCCCAATGCACACTTCAATAACTCCATGAACACAGTCAGCCCCCTATGTGAATATTCGCCTGCTGCATTCACCGTATTTCGCACCCTTCATCCTATACCTGCATCCTTCTAGGGAAATTCAGAACACAGGTATCTTATGAAATCCACACTGGATTACTTATATAACAAAGTGACTACAGAAATGTTCTGTTAATTTTCTCTGACAGACAAAAACAATGTGATGCATGTATTAATTAATCATTACACTAACGAGAGCGAGATGGCTTCACGGTAGCGTGTGAGGCTCGCATTTGGAAGGTCGTGGGTCCGATTCCCACGGCAGACCTTTCTGACCTATAAGTTCTTTTGGTGGTCTTCCCGGGTCACTAGAGCGCATTCGGAAGGGACGGGAAATACCCCGAATTTCTCGTCTCTCAAATTCATTTCGCCTTCCTACCAGTTTAGTCTTTCATTCTATCCCTTCCTCCCAGGAGTCTAGCGTAGGCTTATTGTAGAATTCCCTCCATAGACACCTCTACCTCACAACAATATACCGGCCCCGAGCTTCCGCATTGCTCGCATCTTCTAGTGTCGCTTACGAAACTGAAGATTGGTTTACTTCTCCACATATTTACCTACATTATTTAAACACTAATTGTATCTATCCTCGAGCTTTAGAATTAGTGTTTTCCATTCGGCTGCCGCCAGTTCAGAACTTCGGAAATATTACCAAGCAAAGAGCGAGCTATAATGGGGGGGGGGGGGGGGGGAAATATGTCACTCATTTGAAGATGTACAATTTTGTTCACTTGTATCCTCTAATTAATCCGTGATGAGTGAGGGACATCTGAGTCGAGTTTAGTCATGTATATTTATTGGTCCACCCTTTTACTTTCCCATACTCCTTTTGTTGATAACTATATCAGTATAAATTTCCTTTATTTGACGGTAAAATCCATGTTTCAACTTCCAAGCATTCAAAACTCGAATAAAAGTTTTCACCTTTCACACTAAGGGACTATGTAACAAATAGTTCATTTTGAACGATCACAGAATGCACAATAATAGCACTTAGAAAATATGTCAAGGAAACCAATCGATCTTGTATAGAAACCTAAGGCAGTTGGCGGTAATACACACATGGTCGTTACTTTCTGGATTGACCTCGAAGAAATTAAAATATAAGAAAACAATATTTGCACATTTTTGCTGAACGAAAAAAGTGAACTAACAAACAGAGGAAAATGACAATTCATTTACAAGAATAAATAATATACTTCCTTGCAATTCAAATATATAAGAACAACTGTTAAACGATTGAAAGAAACATGAGATCGAAACTGTAAATCTGATGACGTAGAAGATATCATTCTTATTATTGTGACGCCAGCCACGGTAGCACGGCAAAGGCGCTAAAGATCAAGCTACCTCATAGCAGTGCGTGAGAATACGTAACTGACAACAACACAGCGGCAGAACAAAGGAGCTTCCAGAACGCTCGCGAAACTTTTGACTGCCGGCTTGTTTATGGGAAGTTCGAGAATAGCTGCATTTTTCAAAATAAGTCGCCGGAGTTTTGTGTGAAATATAAAAGCTAGAAAGCATGGACAGTTATTTAGTCTTTAAGTGAAGCAGTTTTAGTGAGTGTTGTGTATTGTATCGCCAAAACCAGCTATTTGTTAGACAGAGGGAACTTAAATATAGAAGTATGCGTGTGTCAAAGTTACTGGAGGAGTGACCAGCTGCGAATTGCAAGATCACGAAGAAATGCAGACTGCGTTATAAAAAAAGGAACTGAGTTTTGCTCTCAGCTTTAGGAGTAAAATAATGTGACAGGAAAGGTAACTGGTAAATCTTATAACGTAAACCTTTGCTTGTGGTTTGTAAATCGTTAGGCTGAGTATCTTTAATGTTAATACCAATCATTTTGTGTGTTGTGTAAAAGAAAGAAATATAATTTGGAAAGCAATAGATGTGTAAATACGCTAAGCAAGGCTCGATAGCGCAGAGGCTGTAATATCAAAGTGCCTTTAATCTGAACTAAGTTATATTTACCTACTTTTCAGTGTAAACATTTGATGAGCTGGCAGAGAGGTCATCCTCCTCCTCTGGAACCTGTTAATGGAATGTTGTTAGATCAATTCTCTTCACATGCAGCACGTTATCAAATTCCGCTAATCCTCTTTTTCATAATGCAACTTAATCCCTCACTCTTGTTACAACTCACGCTTTGTGAAAATTACCAACTGCTGCAAACTTATACCTTAACCCTCTGTCACCTACAGGCATGTGATTTTAATATTAGTAATATTTTTGGTTTTTGATTGTCAGAAACATCAGACTAGCAGCTTCATTTATTAGGTGCACAAACTGGTAGAATTATTTAGATACGCATCACAAAATAAATAATATAATTTTAGATGTTATGCTATTTTCATGATGACTTAGTTCTTATCAGTGACTTAGAGATAAATGCTCATAAGGCTCTACAGCAGTTTGATAAAAACAGTCAGAACTACAAACTTAAAATTGTCATCAATAAAACTCAGGTCTTTTAGAGGACCGGAAACAATACGAAAGAAAATAGTATTACAAAAAAATATTAGAAAAAATAAACTGTTTTAAGTACTTGGGCTGCAAAAATTAAGATATAAGAAATAAAATTAATAGATTTAATCAGATGTGTGGTATCATAAAAAAGAAGCCTGAAAAATAATAGACGAGAAACAAAATTAAAATTTTATAAGGTGATAGTGGTTCCAACACTTCTATATGGATCTAAATGTTGGACAAAGACGAGAAAATATATTTAATTATATTTAATTATATGTTCTTAATGTGGTGTTTAACCCAAAGTCATCTCAAGAAGATCTCAACTGATATGGTCAATATATCGAAAAATAACCTATCAATTGACTGAAGTAAATTGTACACGTTTCATTGTAAGACTTCTAACCTCAGTTTCTTATCACCCCTGGTATAAGTAAACATTGGTTCATTTTGGAATGCACTTGCTTTGGAATGAGGGAAACGTAGCGGAAATGAACTTATTTTCGGTTTGGTTAACTTAAAACCAAGCAGAATAGAGGCAAAAGCAGAATTAGCTATTGACGTGCTTCAGGGAAAAGTAACGGATTTAGGTCGAAGAAAGAGCTAGAATTTCTTTGTTGCGGTATTTTGGCTAATTGGCAATTCGGATGCTTGGTTCGTGCAGGAAGATTAATGTCAGTCTATAATGTTCGACAAGGATTAAACGCAGTCGTTTCTCAGATCCTGTGTGCAACACTAAAAAGCATCAGTGACACATTCTTCTATTAAGAGGAAACAAAATTCTTTATTACCTAATTGAAACATGAAATTCCACGCATAAATAGTAACTTATTGACTGCGAAGGCATTTTATTTTCTCTATCGCATAGATAGTAGAGAGAGAAGGTTTGGCAATCCATCCAGAGATTCAATACCGAGATTTCAATGAAATACACGTTTTGAGGTCCTCTGAATTAAGAAAAACCATTTTTAGAAAAGGTTCCAAGTGTTTGTGAGTAGCCACCAAGAACGAAAAATCGGTTAAACATCAACTTGGTATTTAAATTCATCATGTTTCGAGGATGCAACATAAGGGTTTTAAAGAATATTCCCTACCCAAAATTACCTTTTACATGGAAGAAGCTTAAAAATTTTGAATTTGTCACAAATGGCTATAACGATTTTGATGTAAGTGTCGTATGTTTATTTTCACGACAAATAAAATAGTATCTTCGATTTTCTGGAAGTAGCCTTTGAAGTCCTCTTCGTTCTGGGTAACTTCTGCAGAACTGTGGCAGGCGCAAAGTTTAATGGTGGCTAATAGCTGACCGTTGTTGTTCTATTTCCTGCTGTATGAATATATTTTGTGGACGTTAATGATCTCACCGATTTTAAAGCCTGATTTCACAGCTTGTTTAACTTTTTTAAAATTATAAATTCGGGAAGTGTGGTATATATTTTAAAACAGCTTACTGTGTTCCGTCTTTATTGTATTTTTTCATAAAACTGGTTCGTTTTAATTTAGATTTTATTAAATGTAATTTACATATATGTACAAATACTTTAGTGTCTTCTCTGACTGTAGAAATAGTTGGTACAGGAGTAGAGAAATTCATATGAGTGTAACTCATTAGCTTTTATTACTTATTGATACCAACAAACAACTTCCGATGTTTTTAATTACACAAACCGTCTGTGATGCGAGATTCTCTTGTAGTCTACCGGGAAAGTACGACTCGGCTGTGGAATAATGTCGTACTGGCAAGTTGGGTATGGTAGCTTAGTGGTTAAAGCAGCCGCCGCTTGACAAGCGGGAGGTCCGTGGTTCAAATCCCGACTATGGCATTGAATTTTTGAGTCCTGATTCCACCCCTTAATCATTAGCTGTTTTTATATAGGTACGTATTTTCTAAAAGGATTTAATCATAGCTGATATCAACTATAAGCTATTGTCAACATTTTTAACGTAAATAGTCGGTCTGTGTGGCTCAGTTGGCTAAACGTTGGCCTACTGATCCCAAGGTCGTGGGATCAAATCCGGCCCAGACCGATGGTCTTTAAATGTGCTTAAAACAACAGTAGATTTACTGGCATGTAAAAGAACTCCTGCGGGACGAAATTCCGGCACGCTGGCGACGCTGATATGATCCTGGAAATTGAAAACGTCGTTAAAAAATAAAATATATTTCTTTTTCAACATGAATATCATTTTCCGTCATTATTTTTGCCTGTGACCAGGGAAACTAAGAAAAAAATCAAGTTAGTGTTCGTGGTCGACAAAGATGGTATCCGGACCTCCCGAATGTGGAGCACAGAGTAACGCCTTAACCATCTTACTCGCTAAATACAAAGAGAAAGAGGGATTTTAATGTGTTTATGTTTGCATCTTAGATATGTGTTTTTGTATAACAGGCTTGCTGAACGCTGTAGTGTGGAGTTGCTAAAACCCCCAACTTACATTGATGATTTACGGCTGTGTATCTTCTTTTGTTTGTTGAGAGGACGTGATATGGATACATTCGCAGTCAGTGTGGTTCTCACAGCTACTTCCAGTGAGATTGTGGCAATTAACCGCGAGGAAACGACACTGCGCATTATCTAACCGGAACGTCTCAGATCCTGGGCCCACTTTCACCAAACATTGTGGCTCCGGAGAAATCCCATTTCTATTGCACAATGGTAAGTGAGCAGCACTTGCATCTCTGCTTAATGGATCCGCTGTCTGCCTCACTTTCGCCTAGGAAATCCAAGTCAGAGCAATTGTTAGGTGCTACATGGCTTCGCTAGGCTCACGAAGGCAATGTATGTGTTAAAGTAAACTAAAATAAAGTTTGATGTGTACAGCACTCACATGACTTTCTCTACACGTGTGCTATTCTTAAAAACCCTTATTCGTTTATCTTCTTCATGTTAGTCGAGATAAACATTTGTAGAAGGTATCTTATTGCTAATTTTTTGTAGGTGAAAGGGAAATATGGGAATACAGTAGGCTCTTAGAGATAGTCAAATATTTTAAAGCAGTTCGCTAAACGAAGGCTTTGAAATTCCGTTCTCTTTACATGGCTAAGAGATAAGAAAATGAGAATTTTCATTATAGAAAAGCATAAGTATTGCAGAACTCGCACAAATAACGAGCAATATCTCCAAAATGATTCACCCGACAAAAAATCATTGGGATATAAACTGTATGTTTTAAAATACATGTACATTTTTGTATATAGTAAGATTTGGTCTCTTACGGTCGCCGGTGTGCCGGAATTTTGTCCCGCAAAGAGTTCTTTTACATGCCAGCACACTTAAAAATCATCGGTCTGGGCCGGATTTGAACCCGCGACCTTGGAATCAGTAGGCTACGTGGGCTATAGCTAGAAAATTCAACATATACATTTCGGTTGCCATAAAAATATCTCAAACATGTGACATTTTAATCAAAACCTTTAGTAGTTTTTGAGAAAATGAAAATCTTCTATCGGTTTTCTATATAGGGGGTGGAGGAATTTTCTTCAAAATCTTCCTGTCGTATTCTTGAATTATGTTGAACATCAATACCAATTTTGGTTTTTAACGGACTTTTCGTTTTTTAGTTGTGCTGTTCACACGCGCGCGCGCAAACACAAGATCCTCTTTCTAAAAGTCTTTTTCTCTGTATCCAGGGGGCCTCAATACATATATTTCTGGTGAAAACTCGACATCGAAATTTAGGGTCGAATACAATACTTGCCCTACTTAGTATATCGTACATAGCAGAGAAAGTAAAAATGGCTATCCTTATATCCACTTTACGTAAATGAAGATAAGGTTTTATAGAAATACACCTCCTTAGTTTCTTTTGTATGATAATTGCTTGTTTTATCATGGCGTAATCATTTAGTATCTCGTAAGATGCTTCTTTTTTATCTTTGTTTCTAAGGAATGACCTCGGTTGCTTATTTTGTTGCTTGTTGTTCCTGGTTTTAACTCAGTGTATATTCGCATGTAAATTGCAGGCGTTGGCGACGGAAAAGCTGCTGTTACCTTATATGGTTCCGAGCAAGCAACGAGAGAGTGCAGACGTGTGCCCAGAACGCTCTCGTAAGAGGAAAAAGGACGCAAAGGACATGGTTGGCAAGGATACTACAGACGAAGTGATAGCAGAACTGGGGGAAACAGGACAGATACCAACAATGGAAAAGAGTACAGAGGGAAATAAAGGAAGAGAACTAGTCGAGAAAGAAGAGGAAATACTTAAAGGTATAGAAACGATAAAAGAAGAACTACAAAACATCAAAGAGAAAATGGAAAAATGGGAGCACAGAAGTACGAAATATAACTGGGTATTTGCCGGAATAGAAAAAAGGAGGGGCTTCGATCCAAGGAAGTGTTGCAGAAGAAACTATAGATGACCACTAATAACTATGAAATAAATAAAGCATTTAGATTCCGGAGAATAAATGGAAGATGAAACAGCTATGTGACTATTCTCTTTGCATGGCCAGGATCTAAGAAACCGAATAAAGACTTCCTATTTAATAAGAGCATGTGTTTTAAAATCAATGAGGAATATCTCGAAAACGGCAAAAGGCACAAAAGAATTTGACATATTCGAAGTAGAACTGTATGCCATTACCACTTCGCGAATTTTCGTGTGTAATTTAGTCTCTTAAGGCAGATTTAGTCTTTTGCTCACCATTGTAATATCACTTAAATGTCAAAGGCTATTATGCATGTTATTTGAGATGTACGAGATGTATTTCACGCCAGTATTTAAATAAACTAATAATGCGACTTGACTGAAGGTGTCCATTGTGGATGAGGGGTGCTCCATAATTTATTGCAGCCAACCTCGGCCCTAAGTATGTTTTTGAGGTGTATTTTAGCGAGGAGTACCTTCTGTCTCTTTAGCCGCTGCTCCGCTGCATTTTGCGCATTCTTCTGTCTAATAACAACAGGTAATACGTGTTACTAAGCGCAAAACTGGACTTAAAGCGCACGTGCCGTTTGACGGGTGGCCTAGCTTCCAGAAATAAGGGGCGGCTGACTCAATTGGTATATTCCTTGTTTCTCAGGTTACATCTTTAGTTATGCGGGTTCGTTGATGATGCCTTCTGCTCCTTCTGCAATGGTAATTAATAATAATTTCCCTTTCACGTAAACATTTACTATGAAGCTATGAAACCTTGCATCAACGTTCTTTGTGCCACAGCGTTCGACTTTATCTGAATTATTTCTCCAAGTGGTTATAAATGTCCCTAAATTAAATAGTTCTATTTATTTGATAACAGATGCTGATAAGCCTAATTTATTTGTCTAGATTTGCCGTTTAAAACTGTGAATAATTAAATATACTTTAAGTCTACTGTGACAAAGGACCAGAATTTTGATCCCCCTTCACACCATGTTCGGGAGGTGCTTTGCTACTTAACCACGGCCGAAATGTAGACACGTTCAGTTCCCTCAACACGTTCCCGTCTAAGAGCATACAAGCAGGAACGGGGGAGTCAGAAAATGCTGTAAAATTGCAGGATCTGACAAACGCGCTCGTTCAAGTCTGTCGGTGTTGAGTACAACTTCTGTTTGGTGTCATAAAATTTACGAGCGGAGTAAGGTCGTCTTCCTTCCCCTAGGTAAAAAACAGCGCTACCTTTCACTCAAGAATTGGTGCAATCGATTACTATAAAACATGGTATACGATGTAGGTTAGTTCCCAATCAGAGAACTATCTATATACCATCGCATGTTCTCTCCAAACGAATGAGAAGTTCTATCAATATATACTAAGATTTTATGTGTATGTAGTATGACTGTATGTTCAATTTAAGAATTTGTAGCATTTTTGGACTAGGTATATATTTACGAAAATTGCTGGATGTGCCATTGTGTTTAAAATGTAACTGCAACTTAAATATGTGTTTGTAATATTAATTTCAATGCAATAACTCTGAAATCACGCAATTTAATGTGAACACTGCATACACAAAACTTCTCAGTATACACATTTTAATTTACTATGGCATTGACAAAGAATTAATTTTTAACACTAAATACATAAAAGTTTTCCAGTACTTATTTTGTACCCCTAGTATGGCACTGAAACTGTAACAGCTACTTTGAAATATTCTCAGTTGTAAATGTGCTTTTGTCTTTCGTTAAAATGTGTTTGGCCCACTTCACACAAATTGGGAGGTGCAAACTTTATCTGGGCTATTTCTTTCGATATTTGTTGCATTTTTCTACACAGATAACACGACCGATTGTTCCTATGACCTTAAAGTCTTGACTGCACTAAAATTTGAATTTATATTCTCTATTAATCGCTTGAACTTCGTATGATGAAGGATGCAATAATACATACTATCCAACAATGTTATTAAATATTTCCCTCAAGTTTTAACGTATTGTTGCGGCATTAAGCATCACACGTTTCAGAAATTCCGTGTACCTATGACAACAAATTCAAAATAAAATTAGGAGTGTAAATTAATGGTAAATCATTGGATTACAGTTAATTATTTTAAGTGTTATGTCGGAATGTTTCATAATATCTAATTATTTAATATTGTGCTTATTCCAATGGTCGTGTTCCACTTTGAAAATAAATTAGGTCAATTTAAGCTCTATAAAATTGAAGTATATTTGTGAATGGTCCAAAAACATAGAAATAAACTGAACTTTAGAGAGTAGTAAGAGGTCAGGTATAAAATAATCCGTGGCTTGCTGATCACCAGGGTGAAGCATTTCAGTCCCACAAGAGCACTGCAGGTTACGATCACACGGACACTAGGGTAAGGTCAGCACTGGCTGTGTTACGCACAGCCAGTCCATGTTGCATAGGACAGTGCAGTGCAGTGCAGTAGTTGCGAATAGGGAACCTAACTCTGGAATTCTTTGAAATTAAACTAAGTCTTTAAGTATGTTTTAAGTGCAGGATTCTAGTTATAAATGTGTGTATACAGTTGTAAAAGAGTTAGATTTAATGTATTTCAGTACAGATGGAGAAAACGGTCTATGCAGGGTGTGTTATGCATTTTCAGTATCTGAAAAACAAACTACAGGTTACAAAATAATGTTTATGTATATATTTACAAGTTGTATAAATAAATAGATCTGTAACGTATAATTAAAATTTTTATTTTATATCTCAATGTGCAATGTAATGGCTATCCTGAGTGTTACTTCATACAGTTTCAAATTATGTACTCATCTATAGAATGACGAGTGTCCACTAGGCTACGTGGGTCTATTTGCAGCTAACAGCCGTTCTACCGCACAACAATAGCCCGTGTAGAACAATAGTCCTTGTGCCCCGCTTCCCTACTGCCGATTTGGGTACTTAAGTTCGATGAATGATTCCTCAATTTTTTATTAGTTTTGTGCGAGCGACCTCGACATCCCTCATTGCCTGCTTGACGCATCCGTCACGTCCTCTCGTAGAAAATAAGCATGTATGACTTTAATGTGCCACGCATTCTTAGAGCTACTAACCTACCTGAAAATATATTACTATTATCAACCGAAATTACGAGATTAGTCTACAAATAAAGTAAATATTGATACAATGTTGTTCATTACGAATACGAATATACAAATTTCCAGAGTACCCAAAGCAGCTATAAGCTACAATGGAAACCAGGGAGACCACAGAAACGATGGCATGAGCAATTTAGATCCTAAGCCGTGAAGTAGAAGAAGTTTCACCACAAACTTTCTGTATAGGTATACACTAATCATGGTAAGTACAGTTTCCGCTTAGCGGCTTCTGAGTTTTGTCGCAGTTCTGACCTCTGCCTCACGTGAGGATTGTTCAGTAACTTCTGATACGACGTAACGCATTTTGTAAAAATGTCCGCGCTTGGACTTATAGCTGTAGAGCGTTACCGGATCTCCCCTTGTGCACATCATAAATGGTACCTTGCGTCACAAAGTTGTCTCAAAGCCGAGGGAACGTTTGTCAAGCGTGTTGCAGCTTTTGTTGCAAACTCTCGTCTCTATGCACTTTCAACTTAAGCAACGTCCCCGTAACGTCAAGCGTTCCCAGGCTATTTTAACAATCATATGTCATATATTACAACATAACAGTACCAACAACTCTTGAGAAAACACCATACTGCAAGGCACCGAATGTTTAAGTGATAACCATTACGTTTATATTCGTTAGTGCGTTGTCTGTCACTCATTGTTTTGTTTTGGCTGGTGACGCGCCAGTCTCGTGCCGAGGTTAGCTGCCTAGTTAAGCTGCTTTCCTAAATTACTTGGGATAAGGCTCTTTGCCTATGCGTGGTGACTGAAACATGTTTGCAATATGTAGCCGTTTTTAGAGCAAATAAGTGGTGTTTTGGTCATTTTCTGATTGCTTGCCTTTGCTGTGTTCGCCTATGTATTGCTTTTAATATTTTGCGTTAGGGGACACAAAGGATAGCCTACTTTTTATTGTAAATGTTATTATGACTCAAACACTTGTGGAGGAAGACTAAGCACCTCGACTGAAAGACGATCTTTTGTGCCTATGCCCCTAACGGGGAACCTCCGGGGAGGGTGAGGCGAATGGATCTGAAGGGTGGCCGGAATGTTGAATGAAAGAGCATGTTCCCAGCACTTTCCCAATTAGAAGCACCCCGGCTCAGCCCAATTCCTCCCCACCCCTTCCGATTCGTACATCAAGATACTCGGAAATTAACTCCTCTGCCCGCTCAGGTTTGTACCATCCCATGGGGGGGGGGGGGAGACGGAAACAACCTAACTGGGTCATACCACTCCATAAATTTGTTATTAGGTATAATCTTATACCAAAATGTAATTCTATTACTGCGGAATTTTAATGTGTTCTGTTTGATATTTTCCAAGTTCATGTATTTTTAAGGACCTAATTTATTAGCTTTGTGGGTTTCTGTGAAATTTTAAGTCGTTTCAAGAGTAACCTCTCAGGCGTTCTCTATAAGAGGTGTGTCTGTCTGTCTACCCCTCTGCATTATGCATGTTAACATTCATTTTTGAGATGACATTTCCTAATGGTGACCTACAGTGTCGTAAGCAATTTAAGTCCCGTATACATAGTTTAACCATCAGGTCAATTAATTACTAATTCGTAATACCAAGAAATAAATTAAAATGTACCATGCATCACCAATGGCGAGTAACGTTTCAGTTTTCCCGTCATAAACAATTTAGGTATTGACTACATCTTCTGTGACAAATGTGTGTGTCTAACGAACAAACGTTCTGGTTGGACAAGCAAGTCTTAATGACAATTGAAACTTTAATCGCCACGTGAGCTTTATTTAAAGAGGTAAACTTTATCAGCCTAAGCCAACATTACTACTGTAAAGTAGAAACGAAGAAGGAAGGAGAGAATAAAGGGAGAAGCCCAAGAGTAATTTTTTATAAAACCCAGTCACATTGAATGTCATGCATATTTTACACCTCCGCTACGGTCAATTTAGGCTTGGTGGGAAACGGTGCGAAGGCATTTAAAATTAAAACAAGGTAGACGCCGTTCTCCGGGGAAGTTACGAGAAATAGCTTTAAGATGGAAAACATGAGCACACATACATTTTCGCGCCGGAAGAGAAGACACAATTCAATTATGTTTATACAGAAGGGCACGAAAATAGAAAAATACATTTTGTGTACTTTCACCCATAGACGTCAAACTTTTCACTTAATGACGTAAATACCACCATGAAACTCTTAAAGTAGTAAATTAATTCCTAAATAAATATCTATGCTTTCTCTACCATTAACTAGTGGATAGAGAAGGCATTCATTCCAGTCAAAATTACAGTAATAAACTAAGTTTATGTGAATGTAACACATCAGATATTTTAGCGTATATATGTATATATTTTAACCCAGAGGCCACATTGCTGTATTATCGAGCCTATTTTGTAGCGGTAGTGCTAGAGTTTGGAACCTTCTAGAACAGGAAGTTCCAGATGTTTTAGGTCAAAGCTATCCGTATTGCAATAAACGCGCTAAACGGGCAAAAAAGGACAGAGTAGTTCCGTTCAGTAGAGTGCTTGGTTTTTGAGTGCAGTAGCGCTTCGAATGCAATAATCGGAGAAGCAAGTACGAACCGAGACAAGTGAAGCAATTACTGCGAGGATCCTAACGCCAAGAAGTTGCAGTCCAGACAACATGATAGATGTGCAATTGGCCTTCAGTTCGAGCTACAAAATACACGGCTACGAATAAATGCATTTCACAGGAGCTGCAATAACTGGAAAAGATACACTTCACTTTGGCTGAATTGAACTATTCACTCATATCTTACCGGACTTGGAAGTGGCTTTACATTGGTGTCAGGAGTGGGATAACCATGTCATACTAGATGGGATACTGCACAACCTGTGTTACAATATAGAAAATTACTTTATTTACATTGTTGATTTAGTACCATATTAAATCAACAAACGGAGTTCACAACAAAATTGTTCGTTTCCCATTTTCGAGTACGTTTTGATGGATTTTTATTTTAAAATTATCAGAATTATATCACCGATCACACAAGCCCTTTTAGGAATCTAATAAATTCGTTTTTAAAACGTAAAACTTCATGCAATTTCTTAGTTAAAAGATCACCATAACAACCTAGTTTGTATTTGCACATGCGACTTTATCTGCAAATATATTATTGGTCCTTATTTTTAGGTGAGATATACTTTATTTTAAAACAGTGTAAATTGTCTCTACATCTCTCCGTCTCTCTCTCTCTCTCTCTCTCTCTCTCTCTCTCTGTCTACCATTTGAGCTCCTATTGGAAGGGAGTCGTTCGGATTGGGTTGGACTCAGCGGGACAGAGGTTCACGATAACCATGGGATATTGGACACGTGTGGGGATGCTCACGGCGGGGTTTGAAACGCTTGTATGTTGTCCCGTGCTCCCTTAGAAGGATAGTAGGCGGTTGCTAGGTATGTAATGTTTTTCTGTGATGTCTATCCTTATAAATTAGGTATGAATTATTAAGTATTAGTTTCCCTTTAAGAATCATCATCAAAACTTGAGATAACATCTCTATCGACAATAAGTTATAAACTTAATGAATAAGCTTGTGACTTGAAATGATAATGAAGTGTTTCGTATCATTTATAAAGGGATTTGTTGTTAACATATGTAATCACATTATCTTTACTATCTGTTTGGTTTCTTTGTGTCTTCGAACCCTGACTTGGAATTTGAAATTATTGTGCTAAGTTAGAGTTTTAGGAATAATTTAAAAATTTTAAAAATTTAAAAATTAATGTGCTTATCATTTAATATTGCCTCTATAATCGATATTGTATTGTATTATATTCCGTTAATTTTCATTTTATTCTTTTTTGTTTTATTCCCATTTTTGGTGGTGTTGAGGAGAGGGCCTGATAATATTATTTCTGCCACACTAAACAAACATTAATGGTTTTTAAAACACTGACTATTTCTCTGATCTTCTTAGCCTTCTTTTTAATATTTTATGTTGTTTCATCGTTCTTCAAAGGATTCTGAAAGTAGTATTTTTGAGCATATTGTCTTAGCAGTTTATGATGTTTATCTCCTATTTCACATGCCCTTTGTGGGCTCTATAAATGCACATGGTTGAAATGTTTCAACATTCAACCTGCTCGATGTAACTTCAACACGAAAATATACTAGTCTGTTACTTTAAATCCTTACTTGCCTTAATATCCAAAGTTGTGAAAAATAATTGTTTTCCAAATTGTAATTAGAGTACATAATTCTCAGTTTAACCTAAAATTAATTTAGCTTTTGACTACACCAAAAAACTACATTATTTATATTTTAAAAATACAGCTTAACTTATATTATTTGACAGTTAAAATCAATTTTTTAAACATTTTATGAAACAGACGTTAAATTTATCGATGTTTCCTGTCTCAGCTGTAAACATTTTTGTATACCTAAGGCGAGAGCGTTTTTGAAAGTACGAAAAAACTGTTTTTGAGAGTAGAAAGTTGGTACATATTACCTATTAAACTTCATCAGAATTGGACGCTGTAGGTCAAACCTTTTGGTTAAACGTTGTTGATTTATAGTGTAAAAGGACGTTGCAAATATAGCCGTGTGAAAGTGCTTTCACTGACAATAATTACTAGTGTTTTTGCAGTGTAACATGTGACAGGGAGCCACTCCTCTTGGGATGGGGGTTTTTCCTATGCTAATGTTGACTACAGTGAATGAACCAACGGTCGAAGGATAAAACTGCTTCCAGAAGTGATGAGAATGCTAATGGACGTGTGCAGAATATTGGAAAGCAGATCAGAATTGCAAAATTCCAAATTTCAACCGTACTACCGGTGTGAAACAGCAATTACTAACATTGTTGCAGCCGAGGTAACGTGTGAGGTTCGCTTTCGGGAGGTCGTGGGTTCGATTCCTGTGGTCGACCTTTGTGGCCCATGTTTTCGGGGATTTTCCCGAGTCACCAGGCATATGATGTGAGGCATAATTATATCTCCCGAATTTCCCGTCGTTCCATTTTATGTTCATCTTATGTTACTTAAGGTATTAAATGGTTGGAAATTTATTGAACTAAATATTGTCAGAAATGAGAACACCAGCTACTGCTAATCACAGTTTAGTTGCCTTCTAATGCGTAAGCGTAGCATTAACGTTACATTTAAGTAACTCAGAGCAACAACTAACACAGAACTGCACTCGGCACGATTCACAGTCACTGAGGTCTGACTGGGCGGTCGTCAGCCCCCTATATAAGTTCCACACACAATAAGAATTGCTAGAAATGGAATATTCTCGAATGCCAGAAAACGAAGGATCCAGAACGGCACACAATAGCGGTATTTCCGTATGGCCTATCATCATGTCAGGGGACGGGCAGGTAGGCACTCGGGTCCGTACCCTTGTGTAGGTAATTAGCGTATGCACTGTGCTTAAAACTTTAATTTTGTGTTTTTTTGGTCAGACCGAAAACTTTTAGCACCTCTCGTATACATAATTTTAAGCATCATTTGCTATTAATATTAGCCCAAAATTCAGGTTTTCCTACATCCATGGTTCTTCTTTGCAGATTAAAATAAGTTGAAAGTTGAATGTCCGTTTATTGTTACAGAGGAGAATTTCATTCTTGTGTTTGTCTCGAGTATTTCTGAGCTAATGTCTCTTGTCTGATAAGTATAGGTCTTTCTAAGTGGTCAGACAGCAGAAGTTATAACAAAATAAAACACAGGTTAGCGAGAAGAGTCTTAAAGGAGACTGCAAATAAAGGTTTTTATTTCTCTGAAGTAAAGCTAAGAAAAACAAGAAAGGACGAGATGCTGAAAGGAAATTGCTTTGGAGTATTGACCATCCTTCGGATATCTCTCCATTCAGTCTCTCTTGCTGGAAAGTGGATGATCGTGTCTTGTTTTTTGTTGGATGATCGTGTCTTACTTATTGTTAGAATTGAGGTTATTCATTGCCAAAGTATGGCAATTTTTCTCAAGTATATAGTAATTTAAAATAATGCGTAACTAAAATGCTTAATATTAACACGTTTAAGATTCGTTATTTTGTGGTGAAAATATGGGGTAGCACTTGTGATATTTATATTATAGATATTTTAAAAAATATAAAAAATGTAATGTAAATTTAATTTTAAGTGCGTTAATAAATTTCTTTAAGAGTATGCATAGCTGAAATTTTTTCAAAATTTATGAAATATAATTCACAGAATTATTATTTTTCTTTTATAAAATACGTACCAACCCTTTCGAATATTCAAAGACTCGGATATATTGTGAGGGCATTACTGTAGCCACAAAATTTAAAAAAAGACAGGTAGGGGTTTTTCTTTTCTTCTTTTCCTTTTTGTCATACTAATGCAAAACAAGAACTTTTGACCGTAAAAATAACTAACACACTATGTGTCATACATACGCTTAGTTATTTTAATATTTTAAATAAGTGAATACATTTAAGAGTTTTCTAACCATGGTCCAAAAGTTGGATAGCTGCACTTTCTCGTTAACTCCTGCCATAACATTACTTCTACAATGTTCAAAGTCCCTTTATTTTCAGCCTATCTTTGCAAAACAAGAACTTTTGACCGTAAAAATAACTAACACACTATGTGTCATACATACGCTTAGTTATTTTAATATTTTAAATAAGTGAATACATTTAAGAGTTTTCTAACCATGGTCCAAAAGTTGGATAGCTGCACTTTCTCGTTAACTCCTGCCATAACATTACTTCTACAATGTTCAAAGTCCCTTTATTTTCAGCCTATCTTTGTCTGTAAACTTCTCAGAAATCCAGTAATTCACGATAATAAGATACCACGCAAACTGATTTTAGTACTTCTAACTAGTCGATGAATTCTTAATTTTAACAGGAAAACTCTTAACTGTTCTTTACTTCCTTTATTGTGTCTTAGGTTCTTTAATTATTAAAACTTGAGATGATGTCCTTAATCAATAAAGAATAAGTTAACAAAACAGACAGAAGAATAAGCCTTTTAATAAGTTTGTACATAAGTAAGTAGAGAAAGTCATGCAAATGCAAAACACCAGATTTTTTAGCTCTGATTTTCGCGTATAAAAACCTGGAACCTTTTCAAAGTAAATATATGTACACCCTAAGACAAAAGAATGAGCAGACTCTAGAAGCGCATATTTGCCCAAGTCCAACCACTCGGCCATCTAACATTGAATAGTTAGACTCAATATGAGAAATGACAACAGAACGACGCATTCCGTGACACCATTGTAAACCGGCCGCAGAAACGACATGCTCTTAGACAAATATTCACTTCTAGAGTCTGCTCATTTTTTATCTTAGTGTGTATATGTGGGACCAAATTGGGTTAACGTCCATTGAGAATATTTCACTTATCTCGTAAATTCTGTACAGCGATTGCTGTTGCCACATTTTGGTTTTTATTGAGAGCTGTTTGTGTAGTATTAAAGCCTCTCCATAGAGTCATGACCTCATTGTTGTGAAAGTAAAAACCAGTGCCTTTGTTTCGCCCTCAATCTACCTCAACCTTTTGTGCCTCTCGAGTTATATTTGGGTTGAAGAAACTTTCAGCTTTGGTTATAAAACCTCTTCACTCTATTGGTTTGCTGATTCGAGAGTTCATTGTGTTTTTAAGCACCAGTAGTCAGAATAAAAGCTCAATAAGAAAACTTTTGAAGGATTTTAGTGGTCGTAATCTTTTCTGCAAGATTTCCAAGATGTCCTGTTTAGAGTCTGAATGTCATCTGTCAAGTCTCGGTCCATTCTTTATAGAGACGCCCTTTTCTTGTCTGTCTTTACGTCATGGCCGTGGAAACTCAGTGCTATTAATTGTTACAGGACACCCTGATCTCAGAAATTTTATGACGTCAGGTCCTAGCGTGTATGTAACACATTAACTCTTCGTCCTTCTTCGTCATTGGATCTTAACATGTCATTCGCTGCTATAAATGGGAACAGGAGATGAGATGGCAGAAGGAAATGGTGCGATGGGAATTGCTAGTTGCTCTGCACCAAATCTCAGAAGACAAATAAAGCATTTTCTCCCCCCCCCCCTTCCCGCTTTTTTGGCTTAGGCTTAAGTAATCTCCGGGGTTTGCATAGAAGCTGTTGCACACATAAGCTTTATATTCATGATGGGCAAGACACGGTAACTTGCATGCTGAATTCAAATGGTTTTATCTCCTTTTGAAATAAACGAATCACAGCCATCCAATATATTTATTTTCATATAACAGTTACAAACCATCCTTAGCAATACATCTGCAACATTTGAAAACGTAGTTTTAATACAAGGACCAGGATTTTAATGATTGTAGCTTTTTTCTAATGATATTAGCACAATGCTATGTCGAAAATGTATATGGATTATAACATTTTGATTAAAAACGAATTGTTTTCAGGATCACTTTTCTGCCTTTTTAAAACTATTATTTGATAGAGCATTTTATAAAGGTTATAAGACATTTTAAACCACTTCTAACAAAACAAATCAAGTTTGGTTGCATGAATGAAGCTTCAGAACCTCAAAATCTAAAAATTCTTGAAAATATACTGTATATCACAAATTCATATGCTACACGACAAATAAAATGTATATTTTGAGCTTTATGGAAATAGCCTGTCAAGCCTAATTTATTCCGAATAACGTTCGTATTTGTATAATTGGCAAACCATAAGAGATAGACAAAATCCCACTACAAAAAAGTGTGGATATTAGTAAAACATGCAATTTATGCTAATTGAAGGCTTTTGAGATGATAACCATTTCCGAGATGTATCGCTGTTGGTTTTAGATTTAAAATACATACTTTTTCAAATGGGAATTCGCTATTTATTTTTTCTGTGATCATGCAATGTGCATGCAATAAATCCTTCTTCCAATGTCTAGTGGAGTGCATTAATAAGTATACATAATTAGATTTTTGACATTTATTTTCCATAACATTAAAACTACTTCAGAAACACACATTTAAAATGTATTTTAACTTTTAATACCTACATTTACTTAATGAAGCTTAAAAATCCACAATGAAAATGTGTTTGATCTGGAAATCTATTTTTTTCAGTAGATTCAATTTTTCAAAATATTCTACAAGATGCAGCTTTCATTGACCTCGTCTGAAATTTGTCACACGGATTTCCAAAACAAAAACAATTAAATATGTCATATCAATCTTTTTCCTTTGAATGGTTTTTGAGTTATTAATTTTTAAAGCTATATAAAACTTTAGAAACTAGACATTTCAAATGACATAATTTAAGAATTATTTACGTTTTAAAATAAGGATAGTAAAGCAAAATTGTATAAGGAACTAGAGGAGATCTCAAACTAAAATCAATATAATTTTTATACAGGGCAACATTGAAAACAAATTTTCACCTAAATTGGCTGAAAACTTTAGAAAATCATATTTTCCGTTTTGCAGTCCCTACGCCTATTGTACCTACAATGAAATATGAAATAAGAAAACTAGAAATGTTATTCTTGATTAACGTGAAGTAAATAGAAGAATAAATCTAATAACAGGGGAGAAAGTAATGTGATTGTTTTTATTTATGCTCTCCACAAGTGCAAAAGCAGTTGTCTTTTCGATGTTAAAATTTTCCCGTGAATTCACATGATTTTTTGTATTCAGGGAGCTTCGAAACCTATTACATTTTCCAGCCAAATTTCGAAATAGAATTTTTGGTTGGAATGCAGTACTTTGCGATGGCTTCCTTCTAAGTCCTCAAAGGAAAATGAAAAATATAGAGACTTTGGAAGACATCGTTTTATGTTTTCGTGAAATAAGTAGCAATGGTTGGTAAAAGGAGTATATTGTATTTGAAATCTAGCAGGGAAAAATACATTTGTAGTTTATAAAGTATATCTGTATTCTAAGAACGTTAAGAGTAAATATAAAATAGAATAAAAAAGATAAAAATGTGAAGGTATACGAATATTAAGTCTTGTAATCTTTGTGATAAAAGTAGCTTTTCCGTCGCCAATACTTGTAAAAAATTTGCATGCAAGCAGGACTGGGTTAGAACCAGGCACAATAAGCAGTATAAAAGGTAAGGAATTGATAATCCGCCTTAGAAATATAAGATCTTACCACATATAAACCAACATAAATAGTTACAAGATTGCATTCCAGGGAACATATAGAACAAACATACCTACCATATTTATTATATGTAGTAAATTCTGAAATGAGCGATAGTGGTTAGAGAGAGTCGTGTGAATGTAACACACAGTATTTTAGTAGCTTTAGAAAGTATTCAAAAGGGTGTGTCTGGCTCGAAAGCTGTAATTTTCCCACATCAATTCCAAACACAAATTAAAACAACAGACTGTGTTTTATTTGAATATTATTTCCAATACATGATAGAAAGTCAAGAATGTTCATTTTTCGATAAACCACTTAAAGCTTTAAATACAAACAATCCGGGTATATTATACAGGATTCTCTTGTATAAACGTTATTTTATAAATTGGATTTTGTTGAATCGAAGCATTAACATATTAATCTGCTTCCATAGTAGGTAAAGCAAAATCACTGTTATTCATGTCATTTAAATGCGAAGAGAGAATCTTTGTCATTTTGATAAAAAGCGAGGGATTTGGGATTACAGCGTTAGTTTGCCAAACCACGTCACAGGCTCCCTCCGATCATGTTTGTGTACAGAACAAATTTCATCTGATGCCACTACTGGCTGGTTCAGCGAATACCATTAATGTAGCAGATGAACTGAACATTGCATGAGTATGGTGGTTGTGGTTGTGGTTATGACCGAAAAATTAAATAACGTGGTACATGCGGTAAAAGTGGGGAATGCACAAAATGTCACTCTAATTGCATCCGCAACATCAGCAATAGCGAAAAAATAAACAGAGAATTTTAACTTTAACCCCGGCAGTTCCTATGTTCAATATAACAGGATAAATATTGCTGAAAAATAAACATACAGCTGCAAGAGGCTTTAAATTTCCTATTTGCATATTTTAATTCATATATTCATATAGCTATATCAATTACAATTTTATTTGTTATACCTTTTACAACTACTAATTCTCGAGGACTGCAATATTTTGCTGCACAAAATTTATATTTCATTTCAACAAACTCAGTGATTTTAAACAAAGTAAGTAGGGGAAGCATTGTATTCCCCGTCCCGATGTCGAGATTTTACTGTAAATACATGTTTTGAGGCATCTTAATGGTTAAAACCCAAACTTAGTAATTAAATTGAATATCTGCCAAGGATAAAACACAAAGATTTACAAGAAAAAACTCTTTATGTGGAAACCTTTTCAGCAGCATTGATTTCCTCAGAAATTACCAACAATTTTAATTAAAATTGCACATGTTTAAGATGTACTGACGCCAAATAAAATGTATAATTGTGTTTGTACAGCCTCTGAAATCCTCTTCATTCTGAATGACTTGCATCACTAGTAAACCGTAAGAGAAATCCAAAATATTCCAACACAAACAATCCGATGTGTGGCACTCACATGACCTTCTCTACTCTTGTACTAAACATACTTATAGCCTCTTATTCCTATATCTTCGTGATAATTGAGACAAACATTTACAGAAATTATCTTATTGTTTATTTCCTTGTAGGTAGCGTTTTGACAGAAGATTCACGCGTGTACATATGATATCGTGTCTACAAGTGTGACTTTTAATAACAGACCTCAAAAATAAAAATGCGATAAATACCAAACTTGAATTTTAAAGCCAGAATTTTCCAAGGATCATTCCTCATACCAAACTATCTTCATATGAAAAAGCTTTGGAACTCTTAAATTTTCTCAAAAATGAATCCAGTGCTTTTGATTAGACAGCCATATAAGTATTATGACGACGGCCCGGGTGTCCATCTCAAAGCCTCAAGGTCAAGTTACCTCACACCACTTGCGGCGAGTAAACACCCAATAACGGAGCGTGGCAGAATAAAGTTTCCAGAACGTCCCGAAAACTTCAACTGGTGACTTATTTGTGGAAGCTTAGAGAAAAAAGGTATTTAATACGACTCTCTCATATTTTGAGTTTCTTCCCCCCCCCCCCCCCCCCCCCTTCGGAGGCAGCTTTCTATAACAAACAGGCAAACACGTACCACGCAAAAAAATGTAGATCTGTTTGAAACACACAGTATATTTCAATTAAATTTTAACCAAACATCCGTCGGTCTGGGTGGCTCAGTTCGTTAGACGATGGCCTACAGATCCTAAGGTCGTGGGTTCAAATCCGACCCAGACCGATGGTTTTTAAGTGTGCTTAAAAACGACAACTGCATCTCAGTATATTTACTGGCATGTAAAAGAACTCCTGCGAGACAAATAAAATTATTAAAAACACTTCCATTTTAGTGATAATGACTAGTATAAAATAAAAGTAGGTAAGACACCATTAAAATAGCCGAAAAGCAATAATTAAACATCTTTGTTTGTTGAAGGGAACACTGTGTAGTAAAGAGTTAATATCTGATGCCTCTTGGAGCAAAGTGTGTTTTCCTCTATTACTATTTTACTGGGAAGTAAAATGGTTGCTTTTCTCACTCTCTCCTACCTTATCCCTCCTATTTGCTACCTCAGTGGTTACGAAGCGAATCTTGATGAGTTACACACGCGGAAGGCGTGGGTTTGAACCCACTTGACCTAAACTTTCCTACCTACTTACTTCAAATTTGTATCCTGTATTTTTGCTATTTAAGAATGCTGTTCCTGGCATGCAGCAAAATATTATCTCTAATTCATTGCTCTGAAAAACTTAAGAATAACAAATTTTGACAATTCTATTGTATTTTTGCTTTCTCTACTCTGTACATAGTAACACCATTCCACCTAAATATTCGAAACCGAGATTTCACTGGAAATACGTGTTTTGTAGTCACCTGAAACAGATAAACAGGTTTTTAAGAGTAAGTCTGTGTGTGTGTCTTTGAACTGAAACATGAAGCGTCGGTTAAACACGAAAATTGATAAAGGCCCGTGTGTGTGTGTGTGTGTGTGTGTGTGTGTGTGTGTATGTGTGCGCGCGTGTGTGTGTGTTTGTGTGTTTATCAGCAGCATACCTCAAAAACGAAAAGTCGGTTAAAAACCAAAGTTGGTGTTTAATTGTTATATGCTTCAAGAATGCGACACGAACATTTTGAAGTAATTTGCTCCACCCTAAACTACCCTTGACATGCAAAATTTTTCCAAAATTTTGACTTTGTCCAAAATGGCTCTATTTTGTTTAAAATGCCATATGTATGGAAATATGTTATGGCAAATGAAATATATATTTTGAATTTTCTGGCTATAACCCATGTACTCCCGTTTACTCTTGATGACTTTTGCATAACTGTTAAACCCTAAGCGATAGACCAATAGTGTACAAAACATGTAGATCCTCGTTGTTTGTGTTAGTTTTACAATACTTATACTTTCCACAAGTGGAAGACGGTTATTTATTTTTGTATATTATCGGTGCAAAGAGAACGAAATTTCAAAGTTTTAAAAGATTGGACTATCACTCCAAACCTAGTGTATTCCCTCACAGTCCTTGTAGCTACAAGAAAATGACCAATCAGATAATTTATGCACATGTTTATCTCGACTAATATGAAGAAGATAAAGCAAAAGAGTTTGTAAAAATAGTTGGTGCAAGAGTACAGAAAGTTATATGAGTGCAACACAACAATTTTTTTGTTTATGCAGAGAACCATTTCCGAGACACTCCTGGTTATGTTTCAATTTTGCAATACTGGCACACATTTCTCATTGGAAAGTCGTCATTTGTTTTTTTATTCCTCCTGGACGCGCAAAGAGAATGGAATGTCAAGGCCGTCACCTAGCGACCACCTCTTAAAAGGTTTGACTGTCGTTAAGCGTATTTTATTCTTCTTTTCTCATTGTATCTACAGAGAAATATGTAATAAAACAACTTATACAAATGTCTATGTCCATTAATACGAATCAGATGGGAGAAGAATGTTTATATGAATAGATCTTATATACAGAGTGAGTGGAAAAAGTCACATTTTTTAATACTGTGAACAGGTTTGAGTTTCAGTCTGGAGGTAAATATTTCAAGGTATACACTGCGAAAACAATGTTGAATACCTGGGCCAATAAGTTAGTATTAATTAGCAGCCATTTTTTCTTTAAAGAGAACATAACCTGTACTAGATTCATTCTTACAATCATGGTTAAAAGGTAGCGAAACGCTCCCATACTATTCTAAACCTTTTTTCCCTAAATGGCACCATTTATAGTGCAAATATGTTTTTAATATAATTATTAGTTTTGGGTACACCACTTCATTTTATTCGCAAACTATCGTTAGAAAAAACCACTTGATTTTTAATCCTCTAGATAAATTCTCTTGTGACTTCACGAATGCAGAATTTATTGTTTTTCCAAGCTTAGTGGCCTAACTACCGATAAATGCATTACAAATATTGGTGCCCATCGTTGAAGTGTGGGGGAAGAGCATTTGCCTCACTTTCAAGGGCTTCAAAGCATCATTTCACCCATTTCATTCATTCATCGTTCGGTATGACCTACTCGATTCAAGGATGTTATGCTACACAAAACAAAAGCTTTTAGCAATAGCGTTGTACTCGCCCGTTCTCTAGCACATAAACAACATTATGGAACTTTTGATGCATCTACTGAGTTTAATACTTCTCTAGTATAGCTATATACTGACTATATGGAGATAGAGGGGGTAGAAACACAAGAAGTACATGTCAAAGTTGCAGGAGAGGACAGAACAGCTGCGAGTTAGAAGGTCACGATGAATTGTAGTTTGTGTTAACGATGACCTACAGAGATGTGTCTATGTGACTCAGTTTTAGACGAGAAATACAATGACAGAACAAGTAACTGAAAATGTAATTTGTCACAATGGTGTCAGAAGTGGGATTTGTGGCCCTGTCATTTTGTCAAAATATTGCAGAATTAAGCATTTTCTATGGGACCTTGAGTGAACTAATGTCAGTGCTTAATATGAGATGTCACAATGAAAACTCAAGATTGCGAAGAACTGAAGAAAAAGCTACTAGAAGTGCATATAAAATAAGAAATGTTTATAACGAAAAGTTAATGAAAGAAAGAGTAATAGTGAGAAATATTAGAAAGGGAACAATACATTGGTAGAGAAGAAACTGCCAGAACATGCATTGGAAGAACGAAGAAAAACGTTCGGGTCAGTGTATGTCAGATGAAAGACAATATTGGTATAATTGGAGCACGAAACAGAGCAGAAAATCTAGTAGGCTGTATCTGCAGGAGAGGACTTGATTTAAGGCAGAAAATTATACATGACTTGATAGATGCTAGTACACAGTACACAGCTACTGAAATGTCCAACATGAGCTCCAGCACACTTTGATGTAAGTGTGTGGAATCACTTTCAACGTTCCATATCCAAATCGATGGATTGGTAGAAGTAGTTTTTTTGGACACCCAGTGTAATTGTAGAAAATATCGCAACAAACATATGAGATCCAAGTGTAAAACATTTCAGTACTGTGCTATTTATAATTATTCCGATTTTCTGGGAGCGATATGCTCTATTTTACACAAAATATTTTCTTCTGTTTACTTATTAAAGAAACTCTTTTAAGGATAAAGTATAAGAGCTAGGATAATGAAATTTACGATAGATATTCACCATAGCCTGGTATACAGGGTGGAAGTAAAGTCCTTTCATTCCTTCTAATATATGCTTCATAGAAGCATTACAAACAAAAATGTTTAATGGCATTTTGTTCTTCGATCAGCCGATTTCGAAAAAATAAATAGTTTATTTATCCAAATTGGATGTGTGATTCCACAAGAATGTACGAAGATAACAGTTTGTTACTTATAATATACGTAGAGTAACTTATTTCTGACATAGCTTCGGTAGTAATTATATGACATCGCACAGGATTACGAAATAATTAATCACCTAAAAATATTCCGAGCTGTTCTTTTAGACGTGGAGCAAGTCGAAAACTTTGCGTTGAGGTTGGTTAGGGAATTGACCTGGTTTATGGATGTAAACAGGTCGGCCGCTTTCGCTTTCGTGGAATGTTTTGGGAGCTAACGCTTGTGATTGGTCTACACTCGCACAGTAAACACAGAACAAGTTAGGGTATGAGTTTGTTCTCAAGACGCGCCGTTACTGTGTTTGTTTATGTACTGAGCTAGGGAAAGTGACATCCACGCAATCTGCAGTGTTGCCAGTTTTTTTCGAGAAAACTAAAATATTTCCGTAGGAAATGGTAAGAGACAAATACTGAGATCGATCACTGGTTTAAATTAATGTAATGACTTCCCTTCCACCCGGTATATGCCTCATTCAAACACTCTGTATTGCTCCAGAACAAAAATAGAAGACTGTCATTGTCTGCAGGGACAACATAGAAATTACGCTCACGTGATGCATTTGAACAATAAACGACCAGCTTGAAATGGTAGTGGCCAGGTCATGCCATAAATTTGTTCTTCACTCACTCAGTCGCATCCTGTGCCAGTGTCAGGTGTGAAAGAGTTTTGAACAAGTGCGTCATTAGTGGCTTTTATATCAGATATGTTATGTTGAAGTTTGATTAGAAGAAACGAAGCAGATAATCAGTTCGTGGAACTAATGAATGGATAATAATCACTGCATGCACACTGCAAATGAACATTTGTGCCAAACAATACATGGAATTAATGTGTTCAGCAGGGACATTTCATCAATACTAACCCATAATTATGTTAGTACAGGTTTAGTTATATGACTTTCGCTACTCTTGTACAAACTATTCTTACAACCTCTTATTCCTTTACCTAGGTACTTCATTTTTGTAGTGTTTAACGCCCGATTTTACTACAGCTGGTGACACTGATGATACATCGGACGAAGATGGAGTACTGGTGGAATGAGATGGTGGAGAAAACCGGAGAACCCGGAGAAAACCCGCCTCTGCACCACCTTGTCCACTACAAATTCCACATGTGGTTGCCTGGAATCGAACCGGACAGCTTTGGTGAGAGGCGCAGCCTAACTAGTCGATGTTAATCGAGATAAAAATTTGTGGAAATCGTATTACTGGTGATTTTCTCGTAGATGGAAGGAGAATACAGTGGACTTTAAGCGATGGTCAAGTGTTTTAAGACTGGTCACTATATAACGACTTTGAAATTCTGTTCTCTTTGCATAACCAAGAGATCAAAAAAATTAATAACGAGCTCCCATTTGAGAACGGTCTGTAAGTATTGTAAAATTTTAACAAATAAGAAGGAATTTTCACGAAACGGTTCACTTCTGAAAAATATCATTTTGCATAAACTGTGTGTTTTAGCGACATCTACGTTTTTTGTTCAGCAAGATTTTGTCTATCTCTTGCGGAAGGAAAAAATAACATAAATGTCATTCTGAATCGCTGGAAGAATGGAACCGTAAGTGCTATCATCATCATCATCATCATCATCATCATCATCATCATCATCATCATCATCATCATCATCATCCGCAGTATCAGCATCACCATCACCACTGTCATAATTAATTTCCAAAGGTAGGGTGTAATCCCGTTCCGACTTCAAGGAATGATACCACAGACAACCTGCAACTGAGTTACGTTCAGCAGACTTTGCAAATCAGTGAATGATTCAGTATACATTCACAAGTAAAGCTCCACTGAACTCCGTGAAGAAAATTAATGAACTCAAAAGTCTTGAATCACACTTAGAGAATGCTTTGCATTACCGCTGTACGTAAGCTTTAAAACCATTCTCATCTCCATCACCATCATCACTTTCTTCTTCTCTGTATATGCTATTCGGCCTTGATTGTCCAATATTGCTACATTTTAATGTTCTCTTGGTTACACAGTGTTCATACGTTCATTCAACAAGTTCAAACAAGTGTCTCCAACAATCTCACATTTTGTCATTTAGACTGAATATATTAAGATAATCATTCATTTTAATTGTTTCATGCACATACAGGGTGGAGGCCAAGTTATTACATTAATTTAAGCCAGAGATAGTTCTGAGTGTTTGGAATATCTTACGTCTTTGTCTCTATTTCTTACGGATACATTTTAGTTTTCTCGAAAACAAGTTTGCAACACAGCACATTGTCTGGGTGTCACTTTCACTAGGTCAGTACATAAACTCGCTTTACTACTGCTACCACACGTCTCCTGAACGTAAACAAATATCATGATGTGTCCCTCCATTTTTACTGTGAGTATAGGCCAATCAGAATCGTTAGCTCACAAAATATTACACCACTCTGACCGACATATTTATATCCAGAAACCGATTCAATTCCCTGAACAACCTCAACGCAACATTGCCGAGATACTTCACGCCTGAAAAAGCTATCTGGAATATTCTTTTTGTTCTCTTACGAGTAAGTGATTATTTTGAAATCCTGTATGATCCCCCATAATTACTACCAAATCTATATCAGAAATAAGTTAGTCTACCAATCCGCAAGTAAGAATCTATTATCTTCGTACATTCCTGTGGAGTTACACATCCAATTTGCAACAAAATCCATTTACTTTTTTTTTCGAAATCGGCTGATCAAACGCTAGCAAAGCTTCTATGAATCACAAACTTGAAGGAATATGATAAGTTCCCTTCCATCTAGTACGTAGCTAAGCTCACTTATTTTCTTTGGAGTGCTTCATTTTTCATATGTGATCACAGAAACTATCATACAGAGAACTTCCAATCGGGCCCAAATGACCTAGCTGTCTGTCGAAGGCTCCTTAAACTCTGCTCACTCAGTCAGTCAGTCAGTCAGTCAGTCAGTCAGTCAGTCAGTCAGCCAGTCAGTCAGTCAGTCAGTCAGTCAGTCAGTCAGTCACTCAATCACTCACTCACTCACTCACTCAGAACTACCAATGATGAAACCAGATACCTCGAGTAGCTATATGAGATTGCGATGATGCCACTATCAGCGTCACTAATAGAGCCAAATGGTCAGTTAAAGCTTTCCTGTGGCAAACAATTTCCGCTATCACTGCCTCTCCCTCAAGTGCAAGGTATCCGGTGCGGCTACAGGTTGAAGGGCATTGTCTTCTACTATTGCCGATTCACTTTTTCGCCCAGCTTTTTCATAGCTACAGGATTTAATGGTTTACAGCTATTTTTATGGGAGAGCTTAGCTGTTGCAGGAAATGCATAGATGGTCATTGTTGATAAAGGTGGTTGAGACAGAAGTGATCACCCTCACTACAGATCAAACCAACAGCCGAGCGAAATTCATCTTTTCCCTCAGATGTTGGAGGAACATTTCCACTCAATTAGCTTAAGACTAGCAGCCCAAGAGACAGAGGGCTATTGGAAAGCAGTGCATAGGAAGTAACAACACATTTCTAAATGTTCTTGGTGATTAAGTTGCGAAGTGGAAACCCCACCTATCTAAAAGAACACATGCGTGTCTGAAAAATAAACCAAATGAATTAGCAATAGAATAAAGAAAGACAGGATGCTGCAGTGTTAAACAGGCTGTAATCATGTGATAGCCACGAAAGCGAACAAAACAAGGAAACGGGCGTAGCTATATAGATGGTGTCTGGACACAATCGGGAGACGACGGTAAAAGTGTGTGTGGGTGGGAAGCTAAAAAAGAAGAGGTCAAGATCTCATACTTGATGTTTTTCTTAATAAATCAACGTAAAAGTACTGCCAGAAGAAGCTTTTTTTCTGTATTTTTTCTTTCTTTTTTATTTTTTACACCGTACCAGTTGAAAGGTAGCTTACAGTGTATTATTGTCACTGAAACCATTTCATATTCATAGTATTTGTTTTGAGTTCATGTCACACCAGGCTTTAAAAAATAGCCCTTTTGTTTAATGTGTTTAGTGGTTCTTATATTTTTTCCCTCTCATGTGATCACAGACCCTTTATGTTGTAAATTGTTCACCTAGTCTAAATATATTTTGATATCATATTTAAGTAAATACATTCAAAACAATGGTTAAACTTTAATTTTTGGCAATGAATCCCTTTTCAAAAAGTACCATTTTGAAATATTGTTTCATTTCTACTAATGTGCTACTAACTTTCCTTGTAAAGTGTAAGAGCAATAAGGGATGAGTGCCACTTGAAGTGGAGGAAAGCACTATAACAATATAGTCATCAGACAGATAGTTTTCAAGTACATCGAGATACAGTAAGGAGCAAAGCATTTCTTGAACACGTACGTTTGAGTGGGTAAACTCTTCAGAAATGGGAGAGACCACGTCATCGTCGGACACGAACTTTCCCCTCAATAAAAACTGTTATAGTGCCAATGACTGTGTACACCATAGTAGAAGAAATAGAGTATCAATACTGTATGTACGTGATTATGGAAGCAGTTATTTATAAAATGATTGTAAATACCTGTAAAACGGCAAAATAGAAATACAGTGGAATATATGAATGTCATGCATTGTATATTTATTTATTCATTTATTTTAAAATGTGCAACCGATTTTTATTCGTTACTACAGTGTTAAATAATAAAGTGAAAGATACCTTTAAAATTTTAATACAGTTAATGGACAAAGATTAACTCTCACAAATCACTGATATAGCATGAAATATGTAACGAAAAGCGATGATTTAAGCAGTAATATATACATATAACTAAATATGTTACTTCCTATAGATATAGTATGTCGTCAGGCGGCAGTCACCTCAAAGAGTCTCAAGGTCAAACTGCCTCACATCATCGGTGACTACGCCTCAGAAAGCAAACGCAGTGGTAGGTACCTCACACCACTGCGCGACAAGTAAACACGTAACTACGCAGAGGGCCGAAACAAAGAGAAAAGTGTTTGCGGACCGACCTTGTTTACGAAAAGGTGAATTTCTAGAAAAATCTATGCTACGTCTAGCGAATGCGGCTGCTAGAGAACAGTTTTTCGGAGTGGTTAAGTGTTGAACAAGACGGCTGTTAGCAGTTGGCTTAAAGTGTGTGTACAATCAGTTTTGAGCGAACGTGTGTATCGTCAGATACAATTGTAGACATGTAATCATCACGTGGGAGTTGTTTGTTGTGTGAAGCAGTAGGGTAAGGATTTGTAGGAAAAAAGCTATAATCAACAATGAGAATATGGTTACAGCGCCATAGCTGTGTATGTTACCTCAGAAACGATATCTGCATGCAACAGAAATCAGAACGGTAGACTCCTGGTCACCGTAATAGAATATCCCATGGCCAGCGATGTCACCACCCTACCTGAACCCTCGCCATTGTCACCTGAGGGGGTATTATCTAACAACACTTCTACACGAGATCCCAAATGAACATGGAAATAGAATTAGCCGTCGAAATTACAGCCGGCAGGTATAATCGAAAGGCTGTACGGTAGCATATCATAAATGGGGCACGACTGAAATGTTGGTCCCACAACTCCGAGTATGATATATGCGTAAAAGTGAAACACTTATAACTAAATCCTGCTCCTCATAACTTTGTCGGTATCTCTTGTAACATGTACCACACTGGATCCGATCTAAGAAACACACTTTTGTATTACTCCGCACAACACGTGCAATCGTTATGTGACAACTGTTCTATTTCGTTAAATGATTGGTTTGTATTTTCAATAACAGCGAAAGTCTAGCGTATGCCAATGACAGCATTAAACCTAAAAGATGTGAGGCCTATATTTTACTATTGTGACCAGTAACCAATATAACTGTCCACGTGTTTGGGGCAGTCTCTCGCCTTTGTTTACCTCAAATGTGTTTCTTATTTCGAAAACAGTATAGGTAATTACTTCTCATTCATTGCTGTCGCGGAATAAAATATTATGCGATACTAACTTAGTTCCTTATTTAACATTATCATTTATCTTAATATATTATAAACAATTTGTATCAAGCTTATCTGCTCATAAACATACAATAAAATATAGTAAGTCATAGTTATAGTTATTCAGTTTCCAGCGCAATTTTAAATTTCAATTTGGGCAATGCTTAGAATGAGAGTGATTGCAAATAATATGCTTAATTATCTTATACCACACCGAGTGTTGATTTATGACTCGTAATTTATTTGAAGATTCTTTGAAGGCTGTGGCTAATATCTCTGGGGATCATTAAAAGATAAATTATATAAAAGGAATCCACATGCCTTAGATGAACTTAGGGGAGTCGAAGTTGTGGATGTTGAGATTTTGTTTCCAATTTAAGGTTTTACTTCCACAGTAATATTTCAGATCTTCCGCTCATTTTGGTAGATTTTTCATAAAGGTACGTTTATCGTAAATGCATTCAAATTATTATTGAAAATAAAGCTGCATATAGGTTTTGGGCTTTCTCATCTTGTTTAACTGCAATTTCTATATTTCTGAAAGTTATTGATATAATATGCTGACATTTTTATCACACATTTGCAACTACATGAGTTTTATTTTAATGAAAACGGTATTACGTATCAGGCGTACTGGTTAGTTTTTTAATTTAAAACACCTATATTTCGACAAAAATCTAGGCATGGTATTAAAATCATAACTTGCACATATCAATTGCATTTCTCTAAGAACTAAGACATATAATGGGTAAATTCATTGTAAGTACCAAGAAAGAGTTGAAAAGCAGCAGCTCAGGAATTTGGTTTAATGGATTTTAAAGTGTATTTGAATTTATTAAGCAATCACTACTTTGCTAAACGAAGGGGTATTAACCGGAGGATAGGAAGCGGGAAGCAATAGCTTGACCAACCTCAGCTGGGGGACACGATATGTGAATGACCCTGTGTTACGTAAGAGTTTGTACCTGGAATACGTGTAGATCCTTATCAACAAATAGGTAGGAAAATACTTAAATTTAAAACTGTCTCAGGATGTAGAAAGCACGTACCTCTGTCATGAGATCCATAGCAGTGTTTTTATTGCTTTTATTGTCTGATATTTGTCATATATTGCCATTCAAACGGGTACTTCAGTCAATTAGAGGAAAGGGAGCGCAAAAGAATACATGTCAGGAAGGTGGCTTGGAGAGGCTGTAGCTAAACATATTATCCATAGCAACTTAAGTGTCCTCGTTCCCTATGAACCACATTTAATGTCCGCAAGTGCAGGCCTGTAGGCTACATAAAATATAACTAATGATACAATATAACAGAATTGCAGCTTTTCTCTTAGGAGACATACTTGCGGAAATGCATCTCTGAAAATTTAAAAAAAATTCAGTTTCCTTTTGATAGCTTTAACTTATTTACCATATATACAGAACATAAAACATACAATGCACACGAAGTTTTAACGACCTATGTCAAACCATTGTTATACTATTAATTTTTACTTCCTCTACCATGTTCGTAATAGATAGTGTTACGTTCCACCAAAAAATTCTATACCGAGATTTCACTGGAAACATACCATAGGTCTCTCAAATCCCCCCCCCCCCCCTAAAGTTCAGAAAAAGGTCTGCGTGCGCGTTTAGATAACAAAGCTGATATTCAAGTTCAGCATATTCTAAGAATGCGATACGAAGATTTTGACGAATATCCCTCATCCTAAACTACCCTTACATGGAACATTTTTTGAAAAAATTAATTTTCTCAAAGCGATTCTAATAATTTTGATTACAATGCCATATGTTCAAGATATTTTCCTGAAAAATTAAACGTATATGTTTTGAATTTCCTTGAAATAATCTCGAAGTACTTTTCATTCTGAAGTACTTTTGTATAACTGATAAATCTTAAGAAATAGACAAAATCTTATTTAACAAAGAATGTAGATATCGTTAAAAATGAACAATTCACGTCAAACATTTTATTATTGTTATTATTATTCTTATTATTGTTATTATTATTGTTATTGTTGTTGCTTTTAATTATTATAATTCCGTTTTTGTATGTAACCAGTTCCAAGATATTGCTTGTTGATTTGCATTTTCAAAAACTTACACTTTTCTCAAATATGAAGTCCTTATTTATTTTCTATGTCGTGTCCATGGAAACTAAGGTCATTGCATAGTGATCAGCTCTCAAAATATCTGACTATCACTTAAGCCTACTGTATTCCCTATTCTCATTGTACCTATAAGCAAATGTGTAATAAAACGATTTTTACAAATGTTTATATCGATTAACGTGAAGTAGATAGCAGAATAAACGGTTTTAAGAATACTTTGTACCACAATGAGTAGAGGAAGTCTGGTGAGTGCATACATATGAAGTTTTATATTCATTAGTCACCTCTTAATATATTAATACAGCGTGTTCCGCTTATAACTAGGTATAATAAAACAAACCCTTATAATTTCAAAATTATGCATACAAATGGGTTATCATTGGCAGGTATTATTTGAAAGAGTAAGTCAGGAAGTTTTAATCCATTGGTGTTATTAAGTTAGAACAGTCAAGCATTGCGAGCGCATGCGTAGATCATTGCATAGGAGAATGCACATCATATCGTTCATAATTCAGCATGTCGACAATTTTCCAGCAAGATGGGACACCACCACACTTTGCCAATGCAGCACGGATATTATTGGACAGACAGTTCCCTGGAAGATGGATCGGAAGAGGACCACCATAGGTCACATGACCTCCCACATCACCAGACCTGACACCACCTGACTGTTTCCTATGAGGATTTTTTGTTAAGGATCAGGTCTAAAGAACACCAGTACGTGATTTGACAGACTTACGATAAATACTTAATTTATGCTGCTGTCGGCAATATTGCATCCCATATGCTTCATAACACTTGGTTTCCCCTGCCACTAATGACAGCCATGTTGAGGTTTATGAATCATAAGGTAAAAAGTTTCCCAGTTTTCACTATTTGTAGCAAGTGATATCATGTACAGATTCATATTAGTTCAAAAGTTGTAGCTATTTCTTTTGTAATAGCTATCAGCAAAACATTCTGTATAAAGTGCTGAAAAGGATGAATATCGTAAATGGAGTTTCTAAACTCGCAACACTCAACCACGGCTCTTATGTACAAGTGACGTCACCTTATCACTTCAGACTCCATACTTCCTTTGGTGCACAAGACGTTTTCCCCTTCACTCAAGTGACCAAGTATTAGAGAACTTAGTTTTCGAGTCCCATGACTGGGCAAAAACTATGCCTCACCTTTTCCACATGCTCAAGTCCCACGGTGCAACTTTTTGGTCAAAAGCGTTGTATACAGCAAAAGTGCATCGAGAGATGTGTCAAATTTTGTTGTATACTATTTCTACCATATGTATTTTTTATACCCAACCTGTTTGTATCCAAGGCGATTGAGTTTCAGCCAATCAGCGTCAGTAACGTAACAATAGGCGCACTGCGCATGCAACATGTAGTCAGCAGAGCTTAAATGTGTGTTGCAGTAGTTAGATGTTCGTTATAATGCAATCTTTTGCACATAATTTTGTCTTCAACACGATGAAAGAGGCTGATAAATAAGCCTTCGTCAATTCGTAGAAAATTGCTGTAGTTTTGCGGGTCCTCTAACCTCAATTCGTTTTGTAGTAGATGCAGTATACCTTGGCTCATTCCCTGTTCTCTTCCTTGTAACCATGACCTTGTCCATCAATGTCTTTTAATCCTATTCTTCCTTCCTACCTTTCCTTCCTACCGAGAATCGTTGAAGTATATTCTAATCCTATATTAACATAGCAGTCGCTATATCGATATTACTGTTCGCCGTGTCTATTTCTCACGCTTGCTACTTGAAGATCTTGTTAAAACTCACAACTTACCTATGTCCAAATGTATTTTTTTGTGGAATGAACCATTTCGGAGATATTTCTTGCAGCATTTAAACGTCTCTTAAATGGAACATCGTTGTTCATTTTTTATATGTTAACCGTGCAAAGAAGAGGCATCTCAAAGCTTTAAAAGATTTGACTATCGCTCAAAGCCTACTGTATTCTAATATTCCCCTTGTACAAAAGTAGAGAAAGTCATGTGAATGCAACACATCAAATTTTTAACACACATTCGGAACGAACAAACTTTATCTTTTATAGCACTTAGTATCATAAAAGCTTTATAACAGTCCAGTGTTGTGAACTTATATTTGTAACAGCCCCTATATTTGTTATTCCAACAGTTGACTTTTTAATTGCACTAAGTGCTAAGAGTAGCTCTGGAAAGTTTCGATGAGCAGCAAGAAAGCTTAGCTAGGGAGAGAGAGAGAGAGAAAGTTTAAAATATTACATCTAGGTCGTATTCATGGGCAGTATACAATTTACTTGCTAAACAAGAATGAACTGCTACGGCTGAATTTATTGGTTAGGTGAAAATAATTAGAAAAAATAATTTTGGTATGTTTATTTGAAGAAGCCTCTATTCTAACGACTCATGGTGAACCCAGAAAACAATACTTTTGATAAAATGAGTGGATTGATTTTTCAAAATTCTAATACTATAGCGGAAATTGCTAGATACAATAGTTTTGGAGAAAATGTAGAAAATTATAAGTTACGGGAAAATGCAATAAACTAAAAAACAGAAAAGGGCGTGGCTGGTGCCACGCGTGTTATCTAACTACGATAAAGTTATCGTAATTTTGATAACTATAAAGGGTACAAAAACCCATATAATATAGTTACAATAATAGATGCGGAAAAAATGAAGTGAACAACAATGAGAAGAAAAAACAAATCAATTGGTTTAAACTCAGAAATTATTATATTATTTTTATAAAGTAAATTTAGTCACATTAGTGATGAAAATACTCGTATACATCATAAAACTATACGGTTTTTCGACATAATTTTTATTTTTAGAGTGCGATTCACGAGTGGTATGTTTTTTTTTTTTTTTTTTTTTTTGTAAATATTTATTTAAGGTCGTTTTGACAGCACGGTCTTATCACGACCATACATAGTAACACATTGTGGATATTAACTTACAATTATACATACACATATTACATTATGTTTACATTTACAGTAAATACTGGTATGTTGTCATTTGTTTAAAAGGTTAACGCCATGAATGCAGCAACCACACTGGCCAAGGTCCAGCACATTCCAATACCGCTCTTTGAAGAAAATCTTAAACTCAACTTTCAAAAATAAAAATAAACAAATAAAAAGAAGAATATATTTCCGCGCTATTTCGGGCTTCTACTGTATTTACTTCATGTCACTGGAGGTAAACATTTATAGAAATTGTTTATTACGTATATCCTTGTAGATACAATGGAATTAGGCTTAAGGAATAATCAATTTTTTAAAAGCTGGTCGCTAAGGAATAGCATTCAAATTCTGTTCTCTTTGCATTATCAAGAGAGTAAAAAGAAAAGAACGGATAACGACTTCCCATTATTGAAAAAGTGCAAGTATTGTAAAATTCAAACTATAACAAGCAATATCTTGATTTAGGAGGTCAAAAATTATTTATTTAAAAAAGAAATCCTCCGAAAATACTTTTATAGCAAAAGGGAAGTAAGCTGTAAATAATTTTGGGGACTGATATGGACAATTTTTAACACGCTGACGAGCATTTAGAAATCTGCAAAGTAGTAAAGAAAGTGTGTCTCCAAAGATTGAATAAATGTCAAGAATTTAAATAAAGTAAATTATGGGAAATTAAATTTACAAACCGATGCATTGCATTCACTTGTTTTTAGTATACACATTTCTACTAACTCCGGAAATTCTCGCTATATCTATAACATCTTACTCTTTTACTTATTTTAATCGTGAGCGACGGTTTGACTTTAAAAAACCGGTTCCTTATATACCATGGCTTTTAAATGCCATGCTCCATTCAACACCATGAGTAAAACCATATAGCGGCTTAAGCACCACAAGGTAATAACAAATAAAATCTCGGAAATGGTTAACCTGACAAAAAACTCAAGTGGTAAACATTCTGTGCTTTCAAAAATCTATTTTGGTGTGTAATAAAATTTTGTCAATTTCGAACGCTTTATCAGTTATACAAAAGGCATTCAGAGTGTTTTAAGCAGAGAATTTTGGAAACACGTTTAATTTGTCATGGACGTATTTTAAACATAAGGCAGTTTAATAAAAATCATTAGAGCCAATTGTGTTAAAATTTAAAATATGTTTTCCATGTAAAGAGTGGTTTGAGGTGATGGAATTCTCTGGAAAATCTTCTCTGAAGATGCTGAACACACACACACACGCGCGCGCGCGCGCGCGCACCTGCGCGGATCTTTTTCTAAAAACGCTTATTTTTTGGATTCAGGAGACCTCAAAACATATATTTCCAATGAAACCTGTCCTATTTTCCCTATTTAACTTTACGTAATAGAGAAAGTAAAAATATAAAACATTAATTTTTATTATTTTATAGCTCCCAGTTCGCTTCAGTGTGTGCCATTTTGCCGCACATCCCCTTGCATTATGAATACATATGCTATTTTCTGTGAGGCTGTCGATAGGTAGGTAGCAGACAGCAAGTGTCATCGTTACATATGCCATCTAGTTCAATTCTGGACTGACGTAAAGGGATGAGCTTGGCTTAGGCGAAAGAATTTTCCTTCATTATCCGAGCGTCCTTTCCTCTTATCGCCTCAAGATATCTTCGCCTGTCCTCCAAGTGATATTGGTTCGTCTCTTCCCACAAGTCAGTCGGGCGGGCGGGCGGTTGCTAGAGTCAGCCTTTCCCGCAAGACGAGTGTCGCACTCCCTGAACTCACCGGCCAATAAAATTCAGTTATGAACCCAGCCACTAGGTATCTCTAACCTTTATGATACCGGGAATTAAGTGACAAACCTTTTTGTGTATTTGAATCGTGTTTATAACACAGCAAACAGAAAAATATTGTTGCACCAGAATTTACTGAAATATTTCTGCACTTTTCTTGAAGTTCCTTTTTTGCTAACCAAACACATCAATAAATTTGAAGTGACCCTTACTTTCTCTACTACCAAAATTTTGAAGTCGAGTTTTCACCGCAAATGCACGTTTTAAGGCCCACTGAATCTAAAAAAGCAGTTTTTAAAACAGGTGTGTCTGTTAACAGCCAAACTCAAACATAAAAAGTCAGTTAAAAATCAAAGTTGGTATTTAAGTTTAATAATTTTCAAGGATGTAACACAAATATTTTGTAAAAAATTCCTCTTTTACATAGAAAATTTGTCGAAAATTTTGAATTTCTCAAAAATTTTGATTGAAATGTCATATCTTCAATATATTTCATGGCAAATAAAATGTATATTTTGAATTTTCTGACTATGGCTTATGCAGTTCCGTTTTCTCCTGATGACTTTTCCATAACTGATAAACGGTAAGGCATAGACCAAATCTTCCATGCGAAAAAATGAAGATCTCGTTAAAACAAAGTTATGTCCAAATCCAATTTTTAGTGGAGTGAACCATTTTGGAGATATGTTATTGGTGTGAATTTTGCAGTACTTGAACTTTTCTGAAACGGAAGGTCGTTATTCACTTTTTATCTCTTTGATCGTGCAAAGAGAACGGAATTTGTAAGCTTTGAAAGAGTAGACTATCGCTCAAAGTCTATTGTATTCCCATATTCTCCTTGCATCTATAAGAAATCCAGCAGTAAGATAATTTCTGTAAATGTTTATGTCAACTAAGATGAAGAAGATAAAGGAATAAGAGTTTGTGCGAACAGTCAGTACAAGAGTAGAGAAAGTTATGTGTGTGCAACATATCAGCTTTTTCTAGTAGCTATTCTCGTAATGTTTAGAAACTTGAGATAAATATACTTATATATATGGTTTACATTAATATGGCATACATATTCTGATAATAAAAATATGTTATATTGTTACCTACATTCCCGTTCAATTCCTATAATCAGCAATAGATTGGTAAAGATACATTAACCAATTGTAGTTTTAATTAGATAGGAAGACCTGCTACTTTATTTATGTTTCTTCACAGCAAGAAGTATATCACTGTGAGAATACGATTCTGATAACTTTTTTCTTATAAAGTACTGCTTTGCATATATGAATACCATTCCAGCTTTAATTTGCATCCCCTAAAAATCTTCTCACAATATACATGATACATTTCCCTAATCTAGGAGCTCAGCAAGTTTCCCTCTTAGATTTTAACCCCTTCAAAGGCGTGTCCTGCATTAGCAGGTATAGCTACTAATAATGATAACACGTTTGAATAGCAAACTGAATGAACTTTCTTCACCTTTTCCTCTTTCAGTCAATACGGCAGGTAATGTACTCATACGAGTATATTTCGTTTCTACGTCTTTTGTAAACTTTGCTGTGATTATTGGTGTAAATATTTAGCAAAGACAGTGGCGCCATGGCCTAAAGTATTCAATTAAATGGCCACGGCTTCGTACAACAATAATGTGACACAGACGCGAGGTGCAGTGATATCTTCTTTGGAGCTCTTTGTACAAATATCAAATTTTGTTTTTACATTTAGCATGCAAGAAAGCGACACAAATATTTTGAGAACCCCCACCTCCCATCCAAAGTCACACTACGAACACTTTTCCTTATGTTATATTTTGCCAAATCTGCCTCTTAGGATTTTGATTAAAACACAAGACATCTACATGAAAAAATACACATCTTATATTTTCTGTGAATGATACGTGGTCTTCATTCTCAATGACAGTTGTGAAGTTGGTAAACTAATGTTTCCCTGTGATACAAAAGTTTCACTTTTATCGGTGATTATTTATGGGAGACATGAGGATTTGATGATACCCATATCCTTGTATTTTCAGAATTTACATAGCCTGAGATATGGAAACAAACTTCATCGATAAACTATGTTCAGAAAGTTGAGGAACCAATACTCAAGTTTGAAGGGCTCTTTCAGCTTGTGTGCTGTTGTCCTGCTGGACGGAATTGTGCTGTTCTCTGGTGCATCCTCACTAACAGCCGGGGTCCTGACCGGTGACAGCCGGTGACAGTCAGAGTGATGACTTTTTTTAGGGCAGAGCGCTATGACACTAATAGCTGCAGATTATGCTTCCATTTTTCACTCACTAATGAACCAGTTTGTTCAACCTTTTCCACTAACATTTAATTCTCTTATTACGACTGTCATAAACACGTGCTTATGTCGGTAAGCTCCTTGTGTCGTGGTAATAGACTGGACATCCAACAATGCTTTACAATAAATAAACGTTCCTAACTTCAATGATTATATGACGACAGTGAATGATATATCTATTGATCTGCCATCCTAAACTCCTGATTTTGTGCTTCACTGGAATACACTTTCAGTTTAACTCAATTTATGTACGCTCAATACTTGTCATTTAAAAATTCCCACATCACACTGAGATACTCTATTTTTGCCTGAAATATTGCACAATAATTCCTTCATGAATTCACAAAATTTAGTGGCGGCTGACACCTGCAACACTCTCTTTCGTGTTGCGCAAATACATTTTGTAGCCGCAAATGAAATTTGTATCTCTGACTTTACAGCATGATTTCGTAGCGCGTTTAACTAAGCAATAGCATAGGCATGACAAACCTCTGGTTGATGTTGTGTAGAGCCACCCGCCATTAAATTTTGTGTCAGCCACTGTAGTTATTTTGGGTAGCTATTGACGTGCCTCACATAATAGTAACTTCTGGGCATGTTTATTGAATATTTCCACTACTTACCTTAACATACATGTGCAGAAGTGCCAGACTATAGTCTTCGGGAAGAGCATTTTCATTGCAATAACAACTACTATGTTGATGATCGAAGCTAGCTTTACTAAAAGTTTTCCTTAGACATCTTACTTCCAATTGTCGCAGTTCTTATCTGGAAAACAAAAACAAATGAAAGTAGAGGCTCCTGTTTAAAAATATTAAACATTGTGGTTATGTTAGTGAAATGGAGCTTATATATATAACATTAAAACCATAAAAATAACAATACATCTATTAAAAACATTTTTTGAAGTTCATAAAGGTAACCACAGATACCACTACGACTTTAAATCTCAGCTTTTGTAGTAGCAATTTCATTACCCATATTTTATAATCATTTGTCTACTGCTTAACTATGGTAAGTAGTAAAAAATTGGATACCGAGATTTCGGTGGAAATCAAATTTCTAGTTCACTCAATCCAAAAATGTATTCATAGAAAAACCTCATATGCACGCTCTATGAACAGTTTAACTTAAAACGGAAGTTATATAACTTGATATTGTAGTCAGCATCTTCCAAGGATGGGACACGAAGATGTTTAAGAAAATTCTCATCCTAAAATGCCCTTTATACAGAGTACTTTGTGGAAAATGTTATTATTCTTAGAAATGGATGTAACACCTTTGATTAAAATGCTATGAGTTTAAAACATTTTAATAAGAAATTAAATTATATGTTTAATTTCCTGGCAATAGCTTCTGAAGTTTTCTCCTTTGTGAGAGATTTTTGCATAACTGGTAATCCGTAAGAGATAGACAAAATCTTACCCCACAAAAAATGTAGATCTCGTTAAAGCACAATTTGTGTAACAATGCGCGCGCGTATGTGTATGAGGAGTTAGCTATTTTCCCGATAATTATTTTTATCCATTTATACATTTCTCAAATGGGAATTCCCTATTCTCTTTTTCTCCCGCTCATGCAAAGAGCCATCACATAGACGATGTTCCTTAGGTCGTTAAATGGCTCTGGCATGTTAACGTAAACCTGTGATTTAACATAACCCTATGGGAAATAATCCAACGGCATTAAATCACATGATCTAAGCGGCCAGCTAACATCACCATCACGTGAAATAATGAAACTCTAAAATTTTTATCCAAAACGTTAACTGTTTTGAGAGCTGTGTGACACGTGGTGGTATGCTGTTCAAACCAGATGTTTCCAATAATCCGTATCTTCCAATTCAGACCGTATATAATATTTTACCATATCCCGGTATCGTTCACCTTTGACTGTCAAACTTTCTTCTTGTACATCTTGAGAAAAAAAAAAATAGACCAATGGTACCATCATACTAACTTCAAACCTGAGTGTAAGCTTTTTGGAGATGGAGTACTGATCCTTTAATCTCGATTGAATTTTCATTGTTCTAAATGCAGCAATTGTATTTACTGATGACACAAATTCGTCCAAAAAGGATCTCATTGGTAAGATTTCTGTTGAAATCAGGGTCAACCTCCAATTGTTCCATAACTCTGTCAGAGAATATATGGTCGTTGGAAAGGGGCAGATCAGCGTGACCGGTTTTTGTGAGGTTGACTTGCCTTCCACTATACAATTACATTTCGGCTCTATACTATGAAAACATATATAACAATTCTAATTTATATGAAGAACAGTCATGCTATAAAGTAAATAGAAGAGAATGTCATTTTCTGCGTAAATTAGAAGAGAACCATATAGAACAAAACTACGTGAACATTTTTCCGATACTTTCTCTTTTGTTTTTCTTTAACTAGTTTACAAATGTTGGGGCGTAATGCCTGGGACATTTCTAATGGAAGACTGCATGTTAGGTTGTGATCTGACCAGGTACTTCGGGATTTGGACTTAGCTAAATTCATAACTAAATCAGACAGAAGCACAGGCTGCTCCGTTTTACTTGAACTGACCAAATTATTGTCATCGACGATCTACATCTGATTGAATTTACCAATATAGTGTTCACAGCGCAGTTTACCTAAGCAACATGGTATTACAGGGCTCTCCTCTGACGTCACACGAGCTGATAGGCTTATTCTTACTGTCTTCCTATTGCATAGAGAACGCCCGTGCCATCTATTGCCCACTCATGCCGCATCAATCCCCGATTCTATAAATCGACAATATTCACTCATTATACCTGTTTCCATAAATACATTTCTTAGTTTTGTTGCATTTTTACTTCGCCAATGAATAAAGCAACTGAGCTTCGTTTTTGTAACAATAATAACGATGAGGATAATAATAAAAACAATAATATCTAATACTAATAACAATGAGAACAATAATGATACTAATACTAATAATACTAGTGATGATGATGATGATGATGATGATAATAATAATAATAATAATAATAATAATAATAATAATAATAATAATAATAATAATAATAATAATAATAATAATAATAATAATAATAATAATAATAATAATAATAATAATAATAATAATAATAATAATAATAATAATAATAATAATAATAATAATAATAATAATAATAATAATAATGCTTACTGGAATCTCAGAGACCATTTAGCATTAAATTTTGAAGTTATCGAAGCCGATGTTACAATTTGCTTGAATATCCAATATCAATGTTATTTCTAGCATAAGAATAATAAGTTATAAAGCTGGAACGAATTGCTCAATCAGCATTCTGCACAGGATGAACTCCTCTACAAAGAGGCAGAAAGCATCACGAGAATGCTAGCTACTAAAAATGCCATTCGTGGTTAGAATAAAAGGTATTTGCACACAAAGGGAAGCAAACCGCATTCGGGAGATACCGCGGGTTCACTAGCAATAGTCTACTATCAAGGTTTTCATTTCCTGGTTATGAAAAAGAGTTCAAAAGGGTCGGGATATAACTTTAATGAAAACCAGTTCGAACCTTCAGCTGGGAACGTATCATAATCATGGGGCGGAAAAACAGTCGGTTTCTCCGGCTACCGGTAAACCAAACGAAAATTATTAAAATGGATTCAAAAACGAACTGGAATGGAAATCATTCCCTTCTACATCACAGCAAAAACCTGCATATCCATTACAAAATCTTTAAGGCATAAAAATACAGAAGTATTCGTAAGTAAATATGTAGTGGACTTATTTTAGAAGCTCGCACTCAAAGTTTGTCTTGCATTCTTACAAATGTTTATTCTTTTATCTCCTTCACATTAATCGAGATAGACCTTTGTAGAAATTGTCTTATTGCATAATTCTTTGTAGGTAGAAAAAGGGAAATACAGGAGGCTTAACGACAGTCAAATCTTAAAAGCTGATCGCTAAGTGGTGGCTTTGAAATGCCTTTTTGCCTAGCCAAAAGTTAAAAAACAAATGACTTCGTATTTGAGAAAAGCATGTCAAATCAAAAGCAAGGTTCATCTCGAAAATATGTCTTCAAACTGTATTTCTCGTAAGTTGTATTTTAAGACATTTAAATCTTTTGTGTAGCAGGATTTGGTCCATCAGAATGAAAAGGATTTCTAAGAACATTCCCAGAAAATTTAAGATATGCATTTCATATGAAAATATTGAAAACATTCTGAACATATGGTATTTTAATCAAAATTGTTAGTAATTTTTATAAAATCACAGGTTTCGAAATTTGTTCCATTTTAAAATTAGTTTGGAGTGGAGGGATTTTCTTTACAATCCTCGTATCGCATCTTTGAAGGAAATGTGGCTAACTTAAATACCAAACTTAAATACCAATTTTGGTACTTAAATTTCTTTTCATTCCGGGCCACAGGCATGAGGGCAATTGACAACGTCAATAACAATCAAAATATGTATTTATTTACATCTGAATGATCAGAAGGAAAGGTATTGTGACGTTGGCCGTCCATGAAAGAGACGGTGAAGGTCAAACTACTTCAAATAACTGCTTGTAAATACGCGGCCTGGCGACAAGGGAGCAGTCAGGACAAAGACGTCTATGAGCGCCAAGGGAACAAAGGGCTTCCGGACTGTTCGAGAAACTCTTGGACCGGGCTTGTTTATGAGAGGGTGAACTTCAAGAAAACTCCTTGCTATGTCATTGACATTGAGAAGAGTAAATCGTTAAGTGTTGAACGATACAGATGTTAGCAGTTAGTTTTAAGTGTGTGTGCGCAATCAGAGCTGAGAGAGCTTGCGTATCGTCGCAAAAGTTGTAAGCACTAAATCGTCGCGTCGGAGTTGTTTACTATGCGAAGCAGTTTTTAATTAAATGAGTTTGGCGCCGTGACAGAGCGGTTAGACTGATCGTCTACCACGTTCGATCCCAGGGAACCGCATGTGGTATTCGTGTTGGACGAAGCGGCGTCTGGGCGGGTTTTCTCCAAGTTCTCCAGTTTCCTTCACCACTTATTTAACAAATTTCTCCATCATTACCTTTCCAATCAGCCTACATTTCATATCATCCTCTTCCTCACTATCATACCTGGTGCTTGGCTGACCACCCGCTTCCAGGTCTTCACTCTGTCCGGTCCGTAGGTTCCTCTGGTCCCCGATAGGTGGCTGATCCTAGATACTGGTTTATAAGTCCTAGGGGGTATAAGTCCTACATAAGGGGAGGGTAATCAGGTAAAGAAGAAGAAGAGTTTGAGTATATCGTCGGAAACACTTTGAAAGACAGAGAGAGAAGAACTGAGAGACGCTGAAGTATGTGTCAATGTTACAGGGAACGGAATGACTGATTTGCAAGGTCACGACGAATTGTAAATTGTGTTAACACTAAAGAAGAGAACTGTGTCTTTCCATTTTGAGGGAAATGAAGTGACAGAAAGAGTAACTGAGCATTGTGCTTTGTAACACTGGTGTCAGAAGTGGGATTTGCCACATTGTCAGTTGTTAGAGTATTGAGAAGGAAATCATGCAGGGAAAATCGTGCCAAATAAACAACCGCTGCATTTGTCTACCATCCAGTATAAAAGCGAAAAACTCATGGTTAGAGCGAGTCGACTCAGGACCTCACCCCCGAGTGCGAGATTCACACGTTACCATGAAGCCATCCCGTTCGGTTAGAAAATATATAGGAGCATTCGTATCAGAGATTTTTAAAATTAAAATAAAGAAGGAGAACTCCAGTAGAACTAAAAGTATTGTTCATATATGTATATACAAGTAACCGTGCTGCCTCATCCCGGCAAAGGCCGTGATGTATTTCGCCCTTTATGGCAAGCAGGAAAATAATTCATGGCTAGGAATGAAAGTTTGAATCTTTCGCATTCCATTCCTTCCTCACTCTCTCCAGCTATGGAATTTAAAGAATTCGTGGTGCGATTCCTCGGCCCGACTTGCATTTTTCTTTTCTCGCTAATTTTCCAATGAAATTCAATCAACGTTTTGCCTGACCTTTAATTTCCAATATTTTGAATTAAGCTTCGAGAAGAACGACCCCATCTCGATATATTGGAAATCTATACGTGTGTTAGGGTGGGTATTACTGACCAAATCCGCTTTTAAAGTATCTAATTATACATTTCATTATCATATCTATGCAAAAAGAAAAATACTTTTCTCAATAAAACGGATTAAATACATGATGTTTTAATATGCTTTTGGTTTTCGTTTTCTTTGTGATCGGACAAAACCTGTAGGCCAGTGCGGGCGCCATCACAACCCCCATAGGGCAACTACCCTTCCTTTGAGAGGAAAAAGGGAGAGTGCTGGTTAATGAACTAATGAATACAGCTTTAAGTGTATAACAATATGCTTCATAGGTTTGTACTGGGAAGACATTCGGAAGAAAATAGTTTTGTCTTGAAATTTGAATTAATATTAGAAATTTGCGGCAGAAAAATACGTCACGGGCGCCACGTTGGATAGCGCTGCTGTAGGCTATATCGGCCTATCCGTTACGACTTTATATAGTCCCGTATAAACAGCACAGATAGAAATCAGCACTGCCTTCATGCAGACACCTCATTCCTTACCGTTTGTAGGGTACTTTATTACGTCATGCTTCCATGTTGTTAGTGTTGTCAACTCATTGACTAATTACGAATAGTATAGTCACCTCCCTCCTTATAGTTCCCCGTACAACAAGCAAAATGTTCTCCTTTTTCAGAAATTGATCTACAATTTTGATTAGATTGCCAAATGGCAAAGATCCTTTCACGACAAATGAAATTCACATCCTGAAGCTCCTCTTCATTCTGAATAATTTTGTGTAACTAGTAAACCTTAAAAGACATACGTATACAAACGTAGATCTCGTTAAAATATACAATGTATTTCAAATCTATATATTTTATCGTGTTAATCATTTCAGAGGTAGGTATTCCTTGTTATCGGTTTGAGATTTCAAGTATTTGCAACTTTTCTCAAACGTTTCGTCTTTTTCCCCCTGGATCATGCGAAGAGAATGGAATTTTAAAGCCATTACATTGCATTCAATTCTTAAAATATTCCAATATCGTTTAAATCTACTATATCCCCCTATTTCTATTGTACCTATAAGGAAGTACACAGTAAAACCATTGTAGCAAATGTTTAAACGTGAAAAATTCTTTAAGAATAGTTTGTAAAGGAATGAGTAGAAAATGTCATATATTTCTGCTATATATTTTCTTGTCCTGAAACACCACAATGGTGGTTATGTTTTTCAATTAAAATGTTTGAAACTTCATTCTTAACTGCAATCAAAATGACCCAACTCATAACACTGACTTTCAATAAGCTTTGTTGTCATTAATATTGTTATTATTAATATTTTTTTTAATTGGGTGGAATACAAGGAACATTAATTTTTTTTAAATCATAGGAATGGCAAATTTAAGTAAATAAAACTGTGTCCAACTGCCATGGTTAGATGTTTCTTGGCCCCTTAAATTCCATTTAAGAGGCATTTTAAATATTTAAAACAGCTATACCTACTTAATACAGATTCAAACAAAGGAAATCGTGGTGTAATTTTATTGGTTTTGTATGCATGCAATGCATGAGTCATATCATTTTGGTAAGCTATTAATAAAATGTTTGAATTTCTTTGACGCTAATTTTCTAGGTAGTTTTAGATCCTATTTTACAACCTATAGAACCTAAACAAGGTATGCAAAATGTCTAATTTAGGTGTCTAAACCTTTTAGGGCCTAAAAATCTGCCGTCTATTGATGCAGGCGGATTGGATGCAGAGAAAGGTGAGGATGGAGCAGGGGAAAACCGGAGATCCTGGAGAAAACCCGCCCAGAATATCATCCACCACGAATATCACATGCGAATTCTTGGAATCGAACTCCTTCGAAGAACAGCACTCTGTCGCAGTAGAAAGGCATTCGCCAACACAATAATTCACTCTGACTCAAGAGAGTGCTCGCTTGTATAACCGCTGGAAATTTCCCCAGAACATTCTAGAATCCTCTGAATGCGGGGGAAGGGGGGGGGGGAACTTCCGGAATGTTCTGCTTAGCATCGATAGCGCTTCTGGATGATTTTTAAGTTCTTTAGTAAATTTTATAATAGTTTTAATTTTTCTTACGATTTATTTACGCTGTGCGAGAGCGCTCCAGCGTCTACTTATCTCTTTTTATCTCTCGTGCTGTCCAGCGTCTACCTCCCGTTAACCTTATGCTACAGTTACTATGTCACAATATCTTAGGCGATCTATTTTTACACAATCAAGGTAAAACAATAAAGCCCAACCATGTAATGCTAAACGCCAGCTAACCACCTCACAAACTAAGTTTCATTTTAATGAGTAACGTATTGAAAAGCTCTTTAGACGGTGCAGGGGTTTTAACTAAGTTTCTGCATGGACAGGAAATTAAATGAATGTCACATTGAACAACCCGGTTCACCGTGGTAAGTACAGGCTTCATCCAGTGGCCATATTTCCGAGATATGGGCATAGTGGGGAAAACATTAATGTCACATGCGCAATAAATAATGAACCCAGCCGCAGCCACCGTACATTCTTGTTACGTAACGCACTTATGAATAGAATTGTAGCAGAATAAAGAAGTATATTAAATTCCCTCTCTAGTAAGTGTGGGAGTGGGAGTAGAGATAGTGGTAGTGGCAGTCGTAGTCGTAACAATAGTGGTAATATTGGTAGCGGCGGCGGCAGTGGCAGTGGCAGCGGCGGCAGCAGTGCATGGAAAACGTTTTCAAAAGTTTGATTTTCTCAAAAATGGCTGTAATGATTTTGATTAAATTACGATATGTTTGAGATACTCGTATTTCTATGACAAATAAAATGTTTTCTGAAAATAGCCTCTGAAGTCCTCTTCATGCTGGATGACTTTTGCGTAAGATATAAGCAAAGTCTGGCAATACGAACAAATTTAAATCTTGCTAAAGCATAGAATATGTCAAATATATTTTGAGGTAGGATGAATAATTTCCGAGATTTTCCGTGCTATTGGTTTGAATTTTCCAATAATTACACTGTTCTCAAAGGTGAAGCGTTATTCTTTTGTTTGTCTGCTGGTCATGTAAATATAATGGAACTTCAAAGCCATCACATAGCGACCAGCTAAAAGATTCGAATAGCGCTGAAGTTTGTTTGTATTCCGCTACAAGGAAATATGATAAAACAATTTCTAGAAATGTATTTCCATTAACACTAAAGGAAGTTCTGAGATTCCCTGAATCCCCCCCCCCCCCAAAAAAAAACCACTGTTTAACCTTGAAAATAGACTAACGCTGCAATTTGCTCAATGAGAACAGCTGTTTGCTGTCCATTTCACAATGATATAGCAGATATTAGCATGGTGGACAGCTTTTACAAAGCAGTGCCTTCCAAGCGCTCATTATGAAGTTTTCGTACCACCTATAATTAGCCTTTACTGATTGGTTATTGACTGTACGTGTTGCAGTTAACTTGATTTCCTCATAAATGGGATGATTTGGACCCCAAATGATAAATAGATTCTGCCAATATTAGGGAAGACAAATGCCTTTGTGCAATTCCGTGCACCAGAATGCACATAAACTATGACATCTTTTAGTTATTTAACCCGCATGTACTTTATTTCTGCATTTGATATTTTATTTCATGGACCTTAAAGCGTTCGTTTAACATTCTGTTGCGGTGTATCTATTTGTAGAATTTTTTATATCTTTGAGATAACAGCTAACTACGACCTCGGGAGCAAAAACGGCCCACAAGCTCCTTTGTTTGGCCCGGCTACAGAGTTCAAATGACGATACGCCTGTATAGATTAACTTGTTCATGAACTTCGTAGTTCCGGATCATCAGTTCGGATTCCGTCAAGGCCATTCCACTACCTTACAGCTCCTGCGTCTTGTTGAGAGGGCTGCCCTGGGTTTCCAGGAAAACTTCAAAACTGTCGCAGTACTTCTGGATGTGGATAAGGCCTTTGCAACAACATGGCACCAGGGCCTACTGTACAAACTTAGAGATGCAAATCTCCCCTCCCCCTACCTGACCCTCATAGCCAGTTTCCTTCGTGACCGCACTTTCAGGGTGCGAGTGGAGGGCAGGTTATCAACTATCAGACCAATAGCGGCCGGAGTACCGGAAGGTAGTGTTCTATCGCCACTGCTCTTTGCCGCATACATGTCTGACTTCCCCGTTGAACCCAGCACTGTTACGTGCCAGTATGCCGATGACGTCCTCATACTGGCCCGTAACAAAAATCTACGTTACTGCCTTCCCCCATTGCAAAAGACACCTAGATGCCATTGAGAGTTGGAGTGAAAAGTGGAGAATGGGAATCAGTCCACAGAAAAGCTCGGCTTTTGTGTTAGGCAAAATTCATTCCTGGAGACCAGAAAGGGACCTGACACTTGGTCAGAGGAGAATCCCTTGGGTCAACACAGCCAAGTACCTTGGTGTACAACTAGACCGAGGAGTTACCTTCACCAAACATGTCACAGCTAAAGCTGCCCAAGGTCACGGAGCTCTGGGAAAGCTCTATCCCATCTTTAGGTCTACTATGCCTACACGACTTAAACTACGCATTTATCGTGCGATCATCCCTCCCCTGATCCTGTATGGATGCGAGGCATGGGGATTCGTGGCTCAAACCACCATCCGCAGACTGCAAGTCGTGCAGAACAGGGCCCTTAGGATGATCTACGATACTGACCGTAGATTTTCTTCCCATATTCTCCATACTCATTCTGGCATTCCATATATTGTGGATGTTGTGCGAGATAGAGCCCGCTCTATGTATGCGAAACTTACGCCACACCCTAACCAGCTGGTAAATACCCTGGGACAATATGATCACCATCTTCCCAGGAGGTGCAAAAGCTATCGTTTACCCAAGGATGTCTTGGGCTAATTAGCTTCGCTGCTTCCTCATTTCACCAAACATTCCAATGCATTCGGTTTCTCGCTAATTTGACACTGCTTGACTTGCTGGTTAGACAAGCTGACCTTTGCTAAGTGAGCAGAGGGGCATGGGTGCCCCAGGATGGGTAGACATTCTAACTGGCACTCATATCCCTAGTCTATAGCAAGAGAGAGTAACCAATCATCACCATTGGCTGACACTGACAAAAATAGCTTGTACATTTGACTACACCTTTCATACCTCACGGGTAAATCCATACTAAATGGATAGGTACCGTGGGCATATATCCCGCTCGGGTAAACCCGAGCGACCTGATTTGACTCTTGGCTCTTGGCTCTTGGCTCTTGAACTTCGTAGGATTAAATACAATTGCGTGTTCCGGATTTTGAATAATATACCTGTAATGGCCTACTGAAGGACAAATACAAGAAAGTTAAACTAGGTAGTTGAGTTTTACATATCTGCCAAATGATATTTCAAAAAGGAAATATGTCATATGCTATGAAATGAAAATTTAGAGTCCGGTTGTATAATAGCTCAAAATTAGAACCACAATTGGCTACAATTACAGCACAGGAAAGCTAGATTCATTCTTCTTATTGTATATCAACTACTATTAATGCAAAACACTTCATAGAAATAAGTTAATATATTGTGACAAAAAGGCAATATGACACATGCCACTTCTGACACCGGTGTGACAAATAATAAGTCCAGTTACCTTTTGTTTACACACTATTTCTCTTCTAAAGCTGAATGACAAAAATATCGTTAATGATGATATGGGTATGTCAATGTCATACCATCATTTATCATATATTTCCATTCACCATATAATCATTTACAAATATAATTAGTGTGGATTTTGATACTGGACTGCGTGAATGAGAAAGTGATATGCAATGTGATAATGCGGCATTAATGAAGTGTATACATTGTTCTCTTCCACTTTGCTTTAACCACTTCACTTTGAGGACTAACGTAAGCACTATCAGAAGTGTAGTATGTGTATTTTGCAGTATTTTAAATAATTTAGGAAGAGAGTTTTTTGGTACTGTTCTTTGAAAAATTTCTTTCTCTCTATTAAAATGTCACTTAAAGTAGAATGCAATGTTTAGCATGGAAATGACACAGACCACTGTTTTGTTAATGATAGATTGTTATTCTAAGCCCCTTTTCATGAGGTTCCGAGCGTTCGAGGTCAAAGGTCTACCTTGTAAGTAGCATTGTATCAAAGCCAACATAACAACAGTTGAAGGCGCAACTATCGATTCCAGTCTGTAGATTCGAAAAACAAATTCATGATTAAAATGTCGGACAGTGGTGACAATAACAAGAGCGCACAATATCATAAATATTTGAAACCTGACTCATTGTTGAGCATACACAGTCGTTTGAAACTTGAGTATGATGACAATTAAGATTCTCGTATGAATATTAGTTAGCGCTCGTTTCATAAAATATAGTCGCGTGTTAATTGCTACTACTATGCTCTCATTGCACAATATATTATTTGATTTATAATGTATTCTTTTCATGGTATTGCAATTACATGTTTAATAACATGCTCATAGTTGCCGGAACATGTTTTCGTTTAAACAGAAGCCTGCGTTTGCGTGGTTACTTATAGTGAAAAAAAACATCTACGTATATAATATATATATCAGACTGGTATTTACTTCCTGTCCCTCTTTATCAACTTATAAAGACTACGAAACTACAGTGAATTCACAGAAGAGTTTTGTGCTGGGTGAGAAGTATAACGCGCTTCTAAAGGCTTACTTTATCTATAAGAAGTCTGTGCGCTGAAGGCGATCACAACTCCATTTGAGATTGAGTTTTTTTTAAGAAATGATAGAAAGCAATTTAGGCTTAAGACGGGAATAGATGCCACTTACAACAGACTTACCATCGCAGCCCTTAGCAATCCCTGGGTTTGAGACCGCATTATAGCTGTAACACACACTACTGGCGAGATTACTAGCAGAAAATATAATTCATTAGATAGCAAGAAGCGAAATAACTCGAGTTTAATTAGAAAATCTCTATGATTCAGCAATAAACAGCTCTTGACGGAAATAAGCTTAGAGAAGGGAAGGAAATTACGATAAATTGGATAACTTTCTCTGGCGTATCTCGTCGCGTGATGTTCTGATTTGCTTTGGTTTCGTTTTTAAGGGGGACTATGCTCTGTTTTATCCACTGTGCGATACTTTTTTGTCGGTCCGTCACATTGGTACTAGGGTGCGTTTTCCTTGCGCACCTTCGAGACGTTCTGCAACTGCCTGTCAAACTTGCAGAGATCCTGGCGAACGATAAACGAACACTCGAAGGGTTTTGACGTTTTTGGCAATGTTAAACATGAACTTAATGATTCAGAGTGTTAGATATCGAGATTTTATACTTGTGTGTGTGTGTGTGTGTGTGTGTCTGTGTGTGTGTGTTTTATTAGTTAAAATTTATCTTTGGCTTTTGCCATGATCCATTTTATGAGGACGCAGATGACAAAGTAGTTGACCAGCCTAAGATTCACATCATCATCATCATCGTTGTCGTCATCGTCATCACCATCATCATAATCAGATTGAGCCACATGGCTCCGCGATATCATCTAAGGCTTACATTCAGTCCAAAAATAAAAACAAAGCGTTTCCCGACTCTTCAAGAAACCTTCGACTGCCAGCTTATTTACAGAAGTTCGAGAAAGGCGCGTTTTCTATTGAATTTGCCGGCACTTGGCCCGGACTATAAAAGCGAGCCAGTGTTTAGGCAGTGATTATTGAATTAGCTTTTAAATGGTGTTGTGTATAGTCAGTGTTGAAAGAGTTCGAGTATTGTCAGACACAGCTTTAGACATTTAATTGTCGTGTCGGGGTCGTTTGTTGTTTGAAGCAGTTTTTAGTGTTTGTATTTCCAGAAGTGGCTGTTTGCTAGAGAGAATAGTAGAACTATGAGCACTAGTGTGTGAAAAGGTTACGCTAAGACAGAATAGTTGTGTGTTGCAGAGTCACAACAAATTGTAAATTGTGTTAACGATAAAATACAGAGCTGTGTTTTGCGATTCGGTTTGGAGAAATAAAGTGATAGAAAAAGAAAATGGACATTGTCATTTGTCACAATAGAGACGGAAACATTGGTTAATGACAGACTAATCATGTTGAAGTAGTGTGTTAAAGCCAAAAACAGCTTCAGATCGCGTCATTTTGGCAGGTTCCCTGTAGCACCTCTACCTGAGTGTCTGTCGTCCCCTATCCTCCATGGATAACATGCTAGTTCCTGAGATCCTGGGTTTAAACCCTGCGGACAGCGATGGATTTATGGCATGTAAAAACAGAACCCCACGCCTAATAGAAAGCCGATGAGCAGAATTAAGCTGTCTTTCACGCCCAGTATAGAATGAGGCGCTCAAAATCACAGTAGTTAAACAGCGTCCATAAATAAAAAGTTTGAATAAACAAATGTTTGAGTGTTCAGCAGAAGGGAGAGATAAAGGCGAGTAGTAATTTGCTCCTGATGAGTTTTTGCATAATTCAAAATAGCCGGAGTAAAATTTCGTGTAAACAGGCAAGTCTGTGACTGGATAATTATCACCGTAGATATGCTGAGCAAACTTAGTTACTTACTTAGAAATCAGCGGTCCTGCACGCTATACAAATTGTCATGGGTTATGGTAGTAAAAACTCTACAAGAACTGTCCAGTTATATTTGTGTTTGTGTGTGTGTGTGCGTTTGTGAGTGTGTGTGATTGTGTGTGTAATTGTGTGTGGCTTTGTGTTTGTATTTCTGCATCTGTGATTGTGCCTCTTTATGTGTGTGTTTGTATTTGATTATGCGTGATTGTGTGTTTAGGTGTGTTTAGGTGTGTGATTGTGTGTGTGTTTATGATTGTGATTGTTTGTGTGATTGTCTGTAATTGTGGGTATGTTTATGTGCGTTTTTATGTGAACTACAAAAATTATAGTCGTTTAAATACCAAACATCTCCAAGAATGCAACATAAAGATTTTCAAAGAATCCCAAATTATATTTTATACGGAAAGTGTTTCAAATATTTTGACATTCTAAAAGATATCTAAAGTTTTTCGTGAGAATACTATATGTTTAACATGGTTCCATGATAAATTAAGCGTATATCTTAAACTTTATGTGAATAAGGTATGAAGTACTATTGGTTGGAATTTGTTTTGCATATGTGATATGCATAATGCTACCACACACACAAAAAAGAGCACAAAATGTATGCCTAATCTTTTGTGAAGTTAACTATTTTCAAGATATTACTTATTTCTGTTTGTATTTGAATATACTTATACTTTTCTCAAATAGAAATTTCAAAGACATAACATAGTGACTCGCGATTAAAAGATTAAAAGATTACATTATCGTATAAAATAACCATAATGTGTTGCACCTACCACTACCTAACACTTCAAATATATAAAGTTTGTGCAGGACATCAATAGAAGTAATTAGCATACAGTAATTGAAGACATATTTAAGAACTGTCAAAAATGTTCACAGCAAATAAAATTATTAGGCAAACAATTTTTTATTTGATATGGATATGGCGTTCGCTGTATGCTAAAGTCTGCTAAAATCTTCTCCTCTAATTTAATATTCAGGTTGCAGTACTTCCAGAATCTTAATTCCTCTATGCCTGTAAGCGAATGCTGACGACAGCAGGAAGATTTACATATCAATACTTAGAAATTCCAATACGTTGATGGTGGACTACGATATTCCACTTTCAATCAGTTCTCCGAAGTCTGTCGTTGTTTGAATGCACCTTAAATGTATTCTGTATTTGTAGCCTATACCGGATGTCCCAGATACAATTAAACAAATCCCATAGAATGCGCAGATATTCGTGGTAATAATTTTGAACAACGGAACATGCGATCTCTGTAATAACTTCCAAATGCTTAAAATCCAATTTAAAGTTTTTGTATACAAATATTTGTGTAAGAAAGTGTGTTCACCACTAATAAATAGTTCAGTTGATTTGAGTTCATAGAGGCTTCTACATTTACCTAATAGTCGACTCCACCCAGGGTGTAACCGCTGTAAACAACGAGTGAGGTTATGTTCAGTGTGCGATAAGGGTGAGAAATGGCCTCCTGTAATGAATTCCACTCTAATTCTGCACTTTGAGAGGAAACGATTGCATTACCTTGTTACTCTTGTATTTCTCTATTAAACCAGTTCAGGCTTGTCAGGCGGCCACAGAAAAAAGCATTGGGGGTTGTATATGGCTCGTGGGTCGTTGTTTGGGCGGCTCAGTAACTAACAGTATAGCCATGAGGGCTCTGGTAATATGGGAGACTCACTTGGAGGAGTTTTGGCTCGATTCCCAGTGACTGATCGCTCCAACCATGATTATTTTTTCTTCAACCACGACCTTACTCAGGGTTGAGGGGCCAGGCGACGTTTTCGGCGTGTTGTGGAGGGGCGGTGCTGGTGCAGTTTATCAAGCTTACTTCCTCGTGTCGGTCGGAGCGCTGACGAACTATAAGCGGCTTCTCTTAATAACGGAACCCCGGGACTGCAATCTGAAAGTGTTTGGGACCCCTTCCACGCTTGCGCACGTCGTCTCCCGGTTCTGGTCGTTGTTTGGTTCTCTCCCTCATACTTTTCTCCCAAGAGCCATGTTCTAAACACTAAGGCTCATAGGCTTACGTTGGTTTAGGGTCTCCTACCTTTATTTTTGCCATGCTCGGTTATAGAAGCTACCTTTGACAGTTCCAAGCTGGCAGCCCAGCGGGGTGGACGTGTGTGTCAGCCTGCCTCTCTGTGTGTTTACGAGTGCTACGCCAGTGTATTCTTTGTTTCACTGCAAATAGTGTTATTACATACGGTGATTCTGACTGTGATTAGTGCGTGTAGTGGAGTATTTACCACTACATTTGATCTTTTCTACAATGGCTCACCAGTCGGAAGCTACCGGCCACCTTGTCAGCTCTGCATTACTTACAATCTACAATAATGATTCTACTCCACAAGCTCACACTAACTTCACTCCTGGACATCACGGCTCTGTAATATCTCCACATCAACAACCTGCATTATCCACACAACAAGCGTTAATGAACACTTCTGCAACAACAACCAACATCACAGTGAGTAAACCTATTCTTCGGCCTTCACAGTTGACAGCAACCCCCATAACGCACACATATACCAATTCTGTTCAAGACGACGATAATATGGAGTACAGTACCACACCGGACCAGTCTAATGGGGCACACAATGTGCGCCCTGCACAAGCTCCCTCAGCCAGTTCTACCAAGCGGCTCTGTCTTGCGCCAGCTTCTATATCGCCTAACACGCCCCGTTATGCTTATGCAGTACCCACTTCGAACCGCTTTCAGGCTTTAGGTGATACTCCCGACCTAGACACTACAGATTCACCGTCTCTTGCTCCTAAAGAGAAAATTCCCCCTATCTGTCTCCGTGATATTCACAATTACCAATTATTCTTGAAGGATGTCAAAACGTGTGTTAAATCGGATTTTCACACTGAGCTCCGAGGTTCGATTCTAAAAATTTATGCCACCACTTCTTCTGATTTCCGTTCTCTTACATCTTACTTCACCTCAATCAATCAAGCATATTATACCTTTAGAAATCCAGCTGATAAACTCTTCTCCGTTGTCATTCGCAATCTTCCTTGCTCCCTAAATGACCAGGAAGTGTACGATGAACTTTGTGCTCTGAACTATCCTGTTCAAAAGGTCACACGCTTACTTGGCAGAAACAGGAACCCACTACCTTTGTGTGCTGTAGAACTTACAAACAACGATGAGGGTAAAAACATTCTGAATCTTACCCGGCTGCTATATAGTGTTGTGAGGGTCGAACATCGCCGCCGTACCAGTGATCTACCACAGTGCACTCGCTGCCAAAACTTTGGACATACCAAAAACTATTGCAAGTTGGAACCTCGATGTGCCAGATGTTTAGGAGCACACCATTATTCAGACTGCGCTAAACCTTCCACCACACCAGCTAAGTGCGTTAACTGCGAGCAAGATCACCCAGCTAATTATCGCGGCTGTCCTTACTATGTGGCGCTGAAAGCAAGACTCTCTCGCCGATCTCAGCAACCCAGCTTCTCATCAACATCTTCACCTTCGATGCCGCGCACATCGCCTGCATCCGAACGACGTCCACAGCAGCCACGCCCGTCTCAGCAACCATCAGCCTTCCACCCAACGACCGTTCCTGGTGCGCAGCCGAGGACTTATTCTCAAATGACGTCTTCCACTTCTCCTTTTTCACCGGCTAGTTCTTCCGCTGCCCCACCCAGGGATTCTTCTTCGACGCCCTTACTGACTCTTTTCTCTGATTTGCTCTCTCAGTTATTCTCTTACTTCCGGACTCTGCTTACCCCCATTTTACCACAACTTCCACCGCTACTTAGTTCTCTTATTATTTCTTTAATTCCCAATGGCAACCCGTGATATCATTAATCTTAAAAAGTTAACCCTCCTTAACTGGAACGCTAACGGTCTCCGTGCCAAACGCGCATCTTTCGTTGCTTTTCTCACAATGCACAATATCGATATTGCCTGCGTCACTGAAACGCATTTTCTACCGAACGAGACCTTCACAGTTCCTGGCTACAAAATCTATCGCCAGGATCGTGTAGCTGAAACGGCTTCCGGAGGTGTTGCCATCCTCATCAGACGCACACTTACTCACAGTGCAATCTTTCTACCCACTATTCCTGCACTTGAAGTGACAGGCCTTAAACTCTCCACCACGGATGGTACTAATGTCATTATTATCTGTGCTTATAAACCTCCTAATCGCCAGCTTAATACTACACATCTCTCGTTACTATTCCCGCCTGACTGCAGCACTCTCCTTTTGGGCGATCTGAATTGCAAACATTCTTCATGGGGGTGTAGGTCTACCAATCCCAATGGTCGTCTTCTTTTCAATGTTTTAAATACCACTGGGCTTTCTATTTCCGCTCCATCGGATCCCACTTATTATCCTAGCAATCCCATGCACGCTCCTGATATCCTTGATATTGGTCTTCACAGGAATCTTCCTCTCCCAACTTATGTCACCGCTTTAGCAGAACTTGATTCCGATCATTGCCCTGTTGTGATTACCTTTCAACTCTCACCTACCTTGCTGACTTCCTTTCCTCGCCTCATCACTGGTATTGTGAACTGGGATGCTTTTCAATCTCAGTTAGATAATGCCTTAACCTCCTCTTATCAACTAGCAACTACTACTGATATTGATGCCGCGGTAGCACATTTCACTGCTACCTTGTGTAACTGTGTACGGCTTTCTACGTCACACTCTCCATGGCGGAACTCTCCACATTCATTGCCAATATCCATTCTGCGTCTTATTCGGGAGAAAAATGCTATTCGTCGGCGATGGCAACGAGAACGGCAACCTTGGTTACGTAGACGACTCAACAATTTGATACGTCTTGTAAAGGTTGAACTAGAGCGTCACCATCTACAAACTTATCAACGCCATGTGGCGACTATATCTCCACACGACCACACCTGGGTGGCGCCGTGGCCGAGCGGTTAGCGCGCTCGCCTACCACCTAGGCGGCCCGGGTTCGATCCCAGGGACCCGCATGTGGTATTCGTGGTGGACGAAGCGGCGTCAGGGCGGGTTTTCTCCGGGTGCTCCGGTTTCCCCCGCCATCTCATTCCACCGGTGCTCCATCTTCATTCCATGTATCATCAGTGTCACCGCCTGCGGTGCCGTAGTAGTAAAAGCGGGCGTTAAAAACTACAACAACAACGACCACACCTTGTGGGATGCCACCAGCCGGATTCTTCGTGAACCTACAGTGATTCCTGCACTCTCCGATGGGAACAATCTTGTCACGGACGTCGCAGCGAAGTGTGAAATCTTGGCTGCACATTACGAACAAACATTTGCTCTTCACACCATATCTCCAAGCGCCGCAGCTATAGAAAATGAACTAGGTGCCCAACGTCAACGAGCTACAGTTCAATCACGAATCTCCTTCACTAGTCCTCGGGAACTCTTTCATCTGATTCGCTGCCTTCCTAACAAGAAATCGCCTGGGCACGATCTTCTGCCCAACATAGTCTTGAAACATCTCACCAAGAAAGCGCTTGCCTATCTCTCTTCTATACTGAATTTCTGTCTGCAAATTGGCTACTTCCCTTCCACGTGGACATTTGCTCATATGATTGTGTTCCACAAACCCAATAAGCCTAAGCATCTGCCAAGCAGCTATCGTCCTATCAGTCTTCTGCCCACATTGGCCAAACTCTTTGAGAAGGTCATCCATCGTCGTCTAGTGCAGTACCTCACCAATGCTCACATCATTCCCTCGTTTCAATTCGGATTTCGCCCGAAACACTCTACTACTCACCAGTTACTGAGGTTAACTCAACACGTTGTCCGCGGCTTCGAGCATCGCCAATATACCCCAGCTCTTTTCCTTGATGTGGCACAGGCGTTTGATAAAGTGTGGCATTCTGGCTTGCTACTTAAACTTTATCGCACTGGTCTTCCGGACTATTTGGTACACATTATTACCAGCTTTCTCACCGGTTGCACTTTTGCAGTACGCATTGGAGGTACTCTTTCCCTTAAGTATTCTATTTCAGCAGGAGTCCCCCAAGGTTCTATACTAGCACCCACGCTCTTTAGTATTTATACCTCTGATATTCCAGATCTAGCTCCAACCTCAATTGCCCTGTATGCTGACGATACGGTGTTATATTATTCTCACTCTAGACTCCATTCCGCTATCAACACATTACAGATCTCTCTTGATCGCCTCACAAATTGGTTTCGCACTTGGTGTATTACCATTAACACTCAGAAAACGGAAGCCAAGATTTTTAGTCTACGCCGCTATAATTCACCACCGCCTATACGTCTTCTCAATACTCATGTGTCGTGGCTCTCCTCTTCTACACCAGTCAGGTACCTTGGGATATTATTGGACACTCGGCTCACGTGGAAGCCTCATATAGACCGCAACATTACCCTGGCATCGGCTCGTCTTTCTAAACTTTCGTCTTTGCTCCACAAACACACCTCACTTGGTTTGGAATCTTCACTGCTCCTATACAAATCTCTTGTTCGTCCTCTCATTACTTATGCCTGCCAGGTATGGGGGGCTGCGAGTATGTGTCACCTACGGCGTCTACAGGTCGTCCAGAACCGATTCCTGCGAATCGCCACCAATGCTCCTTGGTTTGTACGCAACCAGCAGCTCCATCACGAACTGGGCCTTCTTCCTCTCCATCATTTCATCCGACAGCTCGCCCGACGGTTCTTCTCCAATCTACGCCACGTTCCAGGAGCTGTGACGTACAACATCGGCGTCCGAAGTCGCCGGCCAACACGACTGAAGCGACGACTTCCACAGGATCTGCTTCTTAGTGATGACACTTCTAGCTCTGACTAATCAACTGCTCCACTTCTGCTTTTCTACTATCTGTGTAATGTGTAAATTCTCACCATCACAGCCTGTATCACATTTGTATTAGTTCAGAGGGGGCCCACTGCCCTACCTCTACAATGTTACTCTTATGTTACTATGATTTTTATTTTGGTTCTACCAGATCTGTAGAGCATGTATTTACTGCTGATCGATCTAAATAAATTAAAAAAAAAAAAAGAAGCTACCTTTACTTCATTTATCCTCCAGAGGACATTATATCCTGAAATGCGCGGCTCATTTTAATGACCTTTAGCATGCCAAAGTAAGTGGAGCCAATAAACACGAAACACTTAGGTAGCGCATGTCGCGTGACAACATAGATACAAAGGATGTCCAAACTGGGCGTCACCAATAAGGGAGGGCAAATCTACAAGTTCACTGGAGCCTGAGATAATTCATTCTTAATAAATTACTTTCCTATAGCAAGTAAAAGTACTAATTCCAATGAAAAAGTCGATGCCGGACGGAAATACACGTTCTGAGGCTCCTTGAACCTCCGAAAAACTTGTTAGAAACAATTTGTGTGTGTCTGGACAACTGCCGTAAATAACATAACTGGAAAAGATAAGAAGACCATTGATACCGGGATTGTTGACCAATAAGGAATATAACTGTACAAAGAAATCATAGGAAGCTAAATAATACCCATATGTTCAAATTAATGCATAATATGAGTTACAATTTTGTCAGGAAACAGGAGTCATTAGCCAAATATCATGTTTAAATTAGTCAATTAGTCGTTCTCTAGAACTCATTTAACAAGAAATACATTAGATAAATATTTGTACAAATTATCTTATTGCTTATTTCCTTGTAGGTACAAGGGAATATGGGAATACAGTAGGCTTTGTGCTATAGTCAAATATTTTAAAGCTTTGAAATTCCGTTCTCTTTGCACGGCTAACCTATAAAAATAATGAACAACAATGTTACATTTGACGAACGTTTAAGTTTTCCAAAACTGATAAAAATAACAAGGAATATCTCCGAAATGGTCCACTTTACAAAAAATTATTGGGAAATAAATGGTGTTTTAGCAAGATATACATTTTTTTTTTTGCACAGTAAGATCTTCTGCACCTCTTGCGGTTTACGAGTTATTCAAAAGTCATCCAGAGTAAACAGGACTACATAGGCTATGGACAATAAATTCAAGATATACATTTCATTTGCCATAAAAATATGTCAAAAATGTCATTTTATTCAAAATCCTTAGAGCCATTTTCAAGAAAATAAAATTTTTGAACAATTCTCTATGTAAAGGGTAGTTTAGTGTGGAGCAATTTTCTTCAAAATCGTGTGGTATCCTTGAAGGACATTAAACTTAAACATTAACTTTGGTTTAAACCGACTTTTCGTTTTTGAGTTATGCTGTCCAAAGACTGACAGACACACACACACACACACACACACACACACACACACACACACACACACACACACACACACATATACTCACACACGGAAGTTTTTCTAAAACTACTTTTTTTTTAGTTCGGGGGGGGGGGGGGTGAAAACATCTATTTCCGGTGAAATTTCGATATCGAATTTTTGGGTGGAGTACAATACCTTCTCTACTTTACTATACGTCGTAGAGAAAGTAAACATTAAAAACAAACTCGCTGTGATTTCTGCTTAACTTCTATCTACAATGTATATTAATTATGTGTATCTGTTAAATACAAACCGACATTTATTAAACTCTAAACCAAAATAATACTCCCCCCCCCCCCCCGTTTCCAACCTTTATCTTATGCACTCTTACACTTTTTTAAGTTACCAGCATCATATGGCTAAGTCTGACTGTGCCATCTATATCGCATTTTATTTACACTGAAGAGATTGAAGAAACGATCCTCAACGTCTTCCCAAATGTCATAGTTGATATGCATTGCTTCCTTGTGTCATCATGCAGCACTCCACACACTACTGCGAAGAGAGGAACACATCATTCAGTTTGTTTCTAGAAAGGCTGTTGAATGCTTCGACAACGCAGTCAATTTTTGTGGTGATCTTGGACTTCTCTGATGCTACCAAGATTGGATTGCTTTAAAAGAACGAAGTCCAAAAGATTTAAATCTGTGCTGTTGGGTGGCTGTCCCTTGAAGACAATATTCCAAATATTTTTCTCGCTGCTACAAGGATTTCAGTATCTTGGTCAGATCAATGTGGTCTTGCGTTGTTCTGCTGAATTCTGATCATTGTCTTCTTCCAACGTGCAGGAAACTGTTGTTGGATAGCTGGAATGACGTTTTGGGTAAGCACATCTCGAATGTCATTTTGTGACACAGATGTCTTACGGCTGATAACGGGAGTTCCACGTCGTGCTGTTTCTTTTTGCCTTGATGACATGAATGACTGGCCAAATGCCTATTCATCCATTAAACCATTGCCGTTTGTGTGGGTCCCACCTTGGCCTTGCAACTGCTGCCATAAACATGATCTTGGGTATGCATCGTTTCCTTTGGCATTGACGACGATGGCTCCTCATCAAGCATGAGATATTATTTTTGCTGTACTTCTGAGAAATAAAACTATTTCTCAACAACATGCACATAATCGTTAGTAGTCCTGAATTTACCATTATTCTGCACCATGGACAAACAGAATTGCAAATGCTCACATTTGTCTCCGTCCATTAGAAGAGGCTTCAGTGTGGATGAAACTCGTTTGATTATTTTGCCTTCTTCGAAATATCGAAAGACGGTTGATTTAGACACTTGAATAGCAAATGCAAACACCGAATTATTTCACGTTTGGGTAAAGGAGTGTCCATTATTTTACTCAATTGCACAGAATAATCTTTGCGCCTGCGACCATAATTTTATTTCTTTCTAGCACTAACATCAACACATAACTTGCCTTCGCCCCCTGCAAAGTTAAACCTTTCTTGTATCGGAGTAGAAATTGCAGAATAGCATTACGGCACTCACCTGTCATTTGTTTGTAGTTCTTGTGAGTTAATAACGTTAAGATAATATAGGAAGTTCAGTGAGGTGATCATAAAGTACGCGCGACTTACACACGACTAATTCTAAAATTCGTGTATTTTCTTGTGTCTTTCAGTCTTACAAAAATCTGTTACTGGGTCTGCAGTCCACAGCGCCGAAAGACCTGAGGTTATAATATTTAGCGGTAACCGAAAGAGGATTCTCCGTTTAGCATTTCAGCAATTCACCACAACCTGCGCCTCTCATTGTTGTAAGGAAACTTATTCTGAACTGCAGCTACGTCAGAAGCTGGGAGATATAGGGCTTCAATAGTTACAGTTTTAAGTACAAGATTCAGAGATAGTTTAGTTCTACGTCCTCAAACTGTCCGTAATTCCTTCAAAAAGCTCATTTATTATTCTCCATTAAATTTATCAATCGATGAAACTTATCTATTCTGATACCCAGCTATGCATAGAGAGAAAGATCCCATAGTTAACTACTGTAGTAGCCGGCAGCAGAGCCATTAAGGACGGAGATATTGTAGCGGTACGCAATCGTAAAGTGTCGAAAGCTAATCCTTGTCTAGTATCCAAAACATTAGAATGCTGACAAAGCAGGCAGGGGCTTTATTAACACGGTCTATTAGGTCTGTTATCTCTGTCACGTCTGGCGCCTATTACGTCGATCACGTCGATTGGTTCTGTCTCTGACAACTGATCAGGTGACGTCATCATCTGTCTGTTGGTCCGACCCACCGCTACAAAGTCTGCCGTTGACAAGGTAAGTGTGTGTGATCATCCAAACCCGATGGCTAATAAAATGGTTCGTCCAGCGACTCAAAGTTAGTATGATTTGTAACCTCAGATGGCTACTAAAACCCCCCTAAACCTCTCCCGAGTGCCTCTTCACCTCTGAACTTACACCCGCCTGTCTTCGGGCTCTCCCCGTGAGAGGTCCGTTGCAATATATTTCTTGTTACTGATAATATTATGTGACCTCATTTGATGAGTACATCACAGTTACTTATCACTTTTATTATATAGGTTATCACTGTTTTATAATGGATGCGTCAAAGAAAATCTTCGGCGGATTTTGTATGGTTTTTTTGAAACTTTTGAGGAGTGAGCTTTACCACTTACCCGGGTGCGCATCAAGTTTTACCCTTAGATTTTCACCCCTTCAAAGGCGTGTTCTACACTAACCGATAATGTATGGCTACCAATCACAAGAGGTCTGTATCACAAACTGAATGCACTCAGTCTACCTCTTTTAGCCAATACGATCAAGAGCGTAAACATATATTTCGTTTTCCATGCCATTTTGTAACTTTCAGTGTGATCATTGGTGCAGTCATTTAGCAAAAATAGTGATGCAACCTTTCACCGTGGCCTAAAGCAATCAATGAACTGGTCACGACTTCGTATAGCGATAAATAATGTGACGTAGACGCGAGGTGTAATGAGATTTTCTTTGGCGCTCTTTGTACAGTGTTTCATGTGACTCGTGGTAGAAAATTAAAAGTTGATGGTAGCCACTAATTAGATGTTCCTGTCTGCCGATTCCTTTTCTGTTTTGTGTGTGTTTCAGCTATATGCTACCTTAACATCTAAGGTCATATCAGCAGCTTTTTGCCTTTTAACCATTGCTCAACAAAACATTCCTTTACCCGGTATATTAATCTTTGGGTTTGTATTACTTTCGGTTATTACTGTGGCAAATGATGATGTGAATATACGATAAGCCATAGTCATTACATATTACAAGGAAAAATGCTTAATTAGGAATAACTAGTTGTGTATATTGCTATAAAAAGAGTAACTTCACACAAGATACCTTAATACCATGTGAAAGAACGTGGTATAATTATCCACAAAGCCAACACAATTTCTTCAGAGGCTCTACAGTAAACTCTTTCGAAAGCGTCGATGAAGGAAATAGTTCACCAGCCACTAAGCTTCTGACGTGCATCGCATATTCGATACTGTTTTGAACCCCAAGGAGTTTCGTGGTTTTCCTTTGTTTAGTACGTGGAATGCTGGGTAATACTCAGCAGGTGCACACCCCGTTTCTGGTCTTGGTGAACAATATCGGTATTGGCAATAATTCATCACCTTTCAAACTTTCGGCCCTTAGGGTATATGGTTCCTTTTACACTACATCGATAAGCTAAAGTGTCTTACTACTAGAATGCTTCAATATACAATCAAGAGGGCAAATTAAAACTATGTTAAACACTCACCATGTATTTAAACAAATATAACCTTTGTGATATCCTAAATGTAGCTTTTGTAACCACCATACATATATATACACACCAAAATGCTCTTTATATGTGGATATTTCTACCTTCTAACCCTCTCCCTCCCTTTTAAGGGCTTTTTCTCCCTTTCACTCGCCTCCCTATCCTATCTCCACTGTCTGTGTTCCCCCTCTCCTGTAGTTTGAAATTTCTAGTAATTAGCTATTACAATACCAGAGGTCTTAACTGGAAACTAAGGGTGCTATACAGAATATCCCAGAATTAGACCGACAAACCATGGAAGCTGATAGATAACGTTATTTTAAACACTTTTTGTTAAGGAAAGTTTTTTCCTCCGGTGCTTCGTTTAAGCACTAGATGAGTTAATGTCACAGATTACTGCCTCCCACCCAGTTTAAGTATTTTCGCAAAATCAACAATGCAAATTAGGATTACATTCATCTTAGTAAGGCACACAATCTTAATTGAAAAACAAACACAGAACAGATAAACAAAACACAAACATCTCATAGTTTACAGTTAATCACAGCTTTACTATTCAAAGTAAATGTTGGAACGCACGCCCATTGCGACTAACACAAGAGTGCATCGGTGTGCCCTATTCTGCCGTACTCTCGCAAAGACACAGCAATTTCTCTGGTTGAAAAGTTTGTTGGTCTAACTTTGAATAGTAAAGCTGTGATTAACTGTAAACAATGAGATGTTTGTGTTATCTTTGTGTTCTGTGTTTGTTTCTTGAATTAAGATTGTGTGCCTTACTAAGATAAGTGCAATACTAATTTGCATTGTTGATTTTGCCGTAAACACTTAAACTGGATGGGAGGCAGTAATGAGATTAACTCGTCTAGCGCTTAAACGAAGCACCGCAGCAAAAAACTTTCCTTAACAAAAAGTGTTTAAAATAACGTTATCAATCAGCTCCCAAAGTTTGTCGGTCTGATTTTGGGACACCCTATATATCAAACTTCCATTATGATCACTTCGGCCACTGTTTTCTCAGCATTTAACACTCGCATATAAAATTTTACAAAAATTTTAAAACGTAGTTTCGACTCATAAATGTAGGAAGCAGTTTTCTTATTAAGCAAAAATGTAATATTTATAGAAATATCTATATTATTATACATTTATATGGATCGATATATCTACATATACATACAGTCTTCACCTTCCTGTACATATGGATAACTTCATAGTTATTCACCTTTAAGCTAGTGTTGTGAAATGAAATACCTTTGACAAATTCCTAAATTTATATTACATATAAACCTTTACCAACTTTGGATTTTTGTAATTACTGTAACATAGTACGATAAACACTGAAATCCATGTAATACAGATCCATATAATGGGATATGGAGATTAGATAAAATAAATGACAGAAACCGTTGCCAATTCTAAAACTCGAATCTTTCATTTGCCTGGTTTCACTCCAATCATAGGTATATTTGATTTTAGGTACATAAACAGGCAACATAACCGTTTTATTTTATATTTGTTTGCAGTCGAGATGCATAGCAATACTATGTACCATTAACATCCATTGTTGCTAATCACTGCTTGTTTTACGTGAGTGTACCCATCCTCAGTGATTTGGTAGCACAGCAGCTATCATTCGAACCAAGTAATCAACATTCTACTCGCAGATTTCTTCTATCGAATTTATTTTATTATTTATTTCTCTTCTATTACCCACTTACTTTTGTACACGGAAATATGTTTTTGTTAGTGATATTGTGTGTAAATAGATAGGTGATGTTAGCAATCTGTGCGTTTGTGCGGGCGTGCGTACAAGTGCACCCAATTTTTTAAAATTATTTATGCATAAAGGTGATTTTTTTGCCACTGAGGATCAGTAAGCTATGTGATCAAAACGTCAGACCGATAAATACAGATGTCCTTTATCATGGGAAAATAGCTCGCAGTGTATTCTCTAAAATACTGAAGAATTTTGAAAGTTCTTGACAGTATATTGATGTAAAAACTATCCTTTAATTAATACACACGGGTAAAATAAATAGATATATTTTATACAAATAAGTATAGGGAGAACCTTACTGCACAGACAAAGAGTTTGTGTACAAAACAAAATTATTAACAGAAGATATTGCATTCTAAAAGTTCGCCTCCAATGAAATTTAAAGATTGACGTAAGTTCATCGACCGTTATCTTCACACGTTTTATGTAAATTTACACTTCTCCCTCGTTCTAAAATTACAAAAAGCTCTTTCATTCATTTTTGGAACCGCTTTCCCCCATCTCTCATTTTCTTTATCGACCATTTCCGCTTGCTCTTCACTTTAATCAAGAATACTCCATAGAATAACAAAGGCACATGTAATCACTGCAATGTCTTCTTAAAACCTAGCAAAATTATGTTAGTGTTTTGGGCTGTTAAAGTCTTGCAGCTCAGAGTGCACTTTCTACCTTAATAGTTTACGAGATATTCAACATCAAGACAAAGATACATCAACTAGGTATGCCTAGAAATGCCGGATAAATAACTTGTGAAGGATGAGAGCATTGAAACTGGCAAGGTCTTGCCTATAACTGAGGGACCCAAGAATATAGAGCGTTTTCTTTTTCTTCAGGCAAAGCTAATTATGGTAATCTCATTTTATATGGAAATATGAACTTCTGATGTTATAGCAACTCTTTTACATAACCTAGATTTTTTTGGAATACTAATAAATACTATGTTCTTGGATTGGTGTTATGTCATTTGTAACTATTTAAAATAAATAATTAAAAAGAAACCTTTAAAATGATCTCACAATTTGAGATGTCCACGAAACCTGGACACAATATCATTTTATCACCTTTTGAAGGTTCCAGTATACAATCATATTAGATAATTTTGGAATTAAAGAGGTTTAAGCATTTTATGCTTGCATATTATTGGTTTGTAACTGCTTTATAGGTAAATATATTAGACTATATATTACATAGAATATTTGTATAACGTTCACACGGAATCAAACTCTTCATTAAAGTTTTCCAATTCCATTGGATCTTAACTGGCATCAGTTATCAAGCACTGAAAAAAGTGTGGACATTTTGGAGACTTAAGTCTTGGTATACAAATAATTTAACTGAATTTTGCTGCCCTAAGGCAACGCACGGATGAAATTTCACAATTCTATAATTATTTGAAATTACGTTACACAGAGTTAAAATAGTAACTTTTTAGTTTTATATTCTGATAAACTTGAATGTTTAATACATTATGCAGAATAAAATGTCCAATGTTGCCACATCAAAGTGTTATATAAGTAACTTTGATCAGTACACCAGCGCGGCAGTTAGATAGGACGTTTTCTAGAATGCGCTCATTTCTAGAGGTTTTGAGTGTCGTAATCAGAAGCATTGATAACGAGGTCCTCAAGCTATGCAATTATTTTCCTCAGATTTAGAAATGACTTTAATATTGCATGACATGAAAATTCCTTCCCGAAACACTATTCTACTGTAGGCCAGTAAATTTAACAAGTCTGAGAATATTTTGATAAATTTGTTGGTAGTGCAAAAATAGATTGGATAAAAGGACTGCATAGTTAAAAAATAACCGTCTGGTGTGTCGTTTCTGTCTTTGGAATTATCGGCCTGTATTTTTTCGAAGGGAGAGGTTGTACTGTGACCCTCAACTGAGAATGGCATCAACAAATACTCCAAGTGTTAGAAATTCCGGACAAAATTAATTCTGATGCCGAATTGTGGCTTCAGCAAGACTGCACCACAACGTGGTTTAATAAACTGTCTGGTAAACATGTTTACAGCACACATAATTTCACGACTAGGAGACTCAGCCTGGCTGCCAAGATCTCCTGATTCGACTACAGCTGGGAATATCTGAAAAGTGGGATGGCTGAAAGCAAACATTAGGAACGAATTGATAGCATTGATCCGGTTTGTTGGGACGATTCATGTAGAATCTTTACAACACATTGCCTGAACGTATTCATTGCCACGGAGGCTATTTACAAAGTGCAGGTTTTAAAAGTTAATGCGACTTTAATAAACTGCATTATACTGACTTACTTCCAGTATATGTGTTTTATTTTAATTCGTTCTGGGCGTCTGTAAAAACAAGGGGTATCCAATTGCCGCATCCTATATAAGTACTCCCTGCAATTTTGGTTACAACTGAAAATTAAACCTCCTGCAAGGACAAGATGGCTCAATAGAACATGAGAGACTCGTGTTTGGGAGGCCGAGAGTTCGAACCTCGCGGCTGACCTTCCTGACCCAAGGGCATCGTTTGAGGGGCTTTCCCTATCACCAGGTGAATGCTGGAAAGGGTAATTACATTTCCCAAATTTCCCGTCCCTCCATTTTATTTCACATTCTTTTCAATCCGATCTTTCAGGGTCTGAAGTGTCGATCTGGGTAGCTCATTTGGTTATGCTAAATTAAATTGATTATTCCCCAACCTACTGCCTTTCGATGTAGCTAAGATACTTAGGATTCTAGTGAAATCACGTCAGCAAGAAAATGATTAGCCCAAAGTGTACCTGGGAAATTATTTATGTCCAGAAAGCAGCACCTGCGAAGTAACCAAGGCAGGCAAGAAAGTTCTGAAAATATGAATAGAAATGAAATTCTTAGAATTAAAAAGTCACTGACAGAAAAATTGTATTTCAAGATTGCAAGTTGGCAACTTATGTACGAACGTTGGTACAGATAATGAAGTTGATACAAGAGCTTGTATTTCTAAAAATTCGGGTCTTTCCCTTTGTGTTTTACAGTCTTACAAAAATGTATACTGTCTCGTACTTGGTCACGAGGGAACCTTTCGCGTAGCATTTCAGTGACTCCCAAAACTGTAAAACTCACTTTTGAAGATTCACTTTCTTGCACGTCGAACATCTTATAACCCCACCGTTGAGGACAATAGATCCTTCACACTAAATTTAAATAATGAAGTACTCGATTACAACTACCGAATAACGAGAAACAAACTTCCACCAACCCTTTGGTTAAGTTTTGGCAGTGACAAGATTAATACTTCTATGTGTTAATAGTAGTGGTCCGCTATCAGCTGCCGTTGAATTTTGTGTCTGACTTGGGTAGAGGGACTGTTGTATTCAATCTAAAAATATTCATATCGATACTTCACCGGAAATACATGTTTGAAAACCTTTGAATTTAAAAAAAAAGTCAGTTTTAGAAAAAGAACACTGTGCGGATTGCTTTGCTTTGCTTTTTGTGTGTGTGTGTGTGTGTGTGTGTGTGTGTGTGTGTGAGAGAGAGAGAGAGAGAGAGACAGAGAGAGAGAAAGAGACAAAAGAGCATATTTTAAAGAAGATCTCCCAACCAAAACTACACTTTACACATACAAATTGTCAATATCTTTGATTTTCTGAAGGATGGCTATAACGATTTTGTTTAAAATGCATTACTTGAATTATCTGGGAACAAGTTGTGAAGTTCTCTTCATTCAGCAGGAATTTCATTACAGCTAACCCATAAGAGATAGATAAAAAAGCATTACACAAAAAATGTGGGCCTCTTTTAACTTTAATTTTTCATTGAAAAAGTCATTTCCAAGATACAGTTTACTATTGGTTTGAACTTTTAATACTTTGCCATTCCTTTAAAGTGAAGTCGCTATTCCGTTGTTTCTCGCGGTGTCATGGCGTATGGCATTTAAAAGCCAGCATATAGGTCTCACTTTCAAACATCTGAATATCGATTCCGTTTCCTCCATCCCTTACGCGTGTAATGCAACTATTTATGTCAAGGTTTATCTAGATTAGTATTAAGTGGGAGGAAATAAGGTTTTGTTTGGCAAGCTACGTACGAATGAAAAACAGTGTGAATGTAACAAACCGGATTTTTGTTTCTCTACTAGTAAGCAGAGGAAGTATTGTATTCCACCAAAAAATTCGATGTCGAAATTTTAACAGAAATATGTTTTGAGGCCCCCTAAATGAAAAAAAAAAACATTTAAAAACAATCTGGGCGTGTGTGTGTTTGTGTGCGTGTGTGTGTGTGTGTGTGTGTGTGTGTATGTGTGTGCGCGCGCGTGCGCGCTTTTGAACAGCTTAACTCAAAAACAAAAAATTGGTTCAAAACCAAAGGTGGTATTTAAGTTATATATATTTCAAGCAAGCAATACAAATATTTTAAACAAAATTCCTCCACCCTAAACTACCCTTTACATGGAAAATTTTTTAAAAATTTTGATTTTCTCAAAAGTGCTTCTAAGGATTTTGATTAAATTATATATGTTTAGAATATTTTTATGGCAAATGAAATGTATCTTTTGAATTTTCTGGCTATAGCCTATGTCGTGCTGTTTACCTTTGATGACTTTTGCTTAAATGGTAAACCTTAAGAGATTGACCAAATCTTGCCATACAAAAAATTTAAATCCCGTTAAAACACACAAGTTATCCAAATGCATTTTCTGTGGAGTGAACCATTTCGGAGATATTCCTTGTTATCTCTGTGAATTTTTGCAATACTTACTATTCTAAAAAGGAGGGTCGTTATTCACTTTTTTATCTCTTGGCTGTGCAAAGAACCAACTTTAAAAGATTTTACTATCACTCAAAGCTCACTGTATTTCCATATTCCCCTTGCGCTTGCAAGAAAATAAGGAATAAGATAATTTCTGCTAGTGCTTATCTCGACTAACACGAAGAAGATATAGGAATAAGAGTTTGTAAGAATGGTTAGTACAGGAGTAGAAAAAATCATGTGACTGCAACACATCATTGCATTTCTTTATACCTTTGAGAAAGCTCTATAGCAATGTAACGCGTGCAGATGTGGAGAAATCAATTGATTTTTAATAATACAAGTAGTTCTGAAATAATTAAAGAAAAACTAAATGTATTTTTCACTGATTTTGCCTGTTTTAAATATTTAAATTCCCACTTAGGTCATTTTAAGTTCAGATTAAATAATACTTCAACACTTGGTGAGAATGAAATATGTATCAAAATATTAATTAACCCTAAAATAATGCATTCCTGAGAACTCATTCTTCAGCTGTAAAGAAAGTATTTTGCATACATTGACTTCATATCCAGTTTAAAAATGCCAGCTCTGCAATAATAAGGAAAGTCTTATTTTCAGTATATAGAAAAAACAAATTATTTATCTATTGTCCGTCATTTCTTACTTCAGCTAGTTCAGCTAGTTACTAGAGTTTGGTGCTCTATCCCCGCCCCCCCCCCCCTTTTTCCCTTTCTCAACGTGCGGCGTTTGTTGAGTTATTTTATATGCATTTAGTATACAATATGTTATAAATATGAACATATAATCTACATATAACGTAAAATAAGATAGAAATACATTTATCAAGTCGTAAAAACTGACACACTAATGAGCGTGTTCAGTAAAAACTTGGATAATTTCTTACATTGTATTTTTCTTTTTCGTCAGATCAAAACTCGCCTCTGGTATTACAGCAACAAATTTTTCTATTAAATTCAAGGTAAACAAAATTGGTGTAATTTAATAGAAGGAAAACTACAAAATTAATAAAATTAAAAATCTTAAAAATGCATCTCGTTTGTTCTTTCTCCCCATTATCCCCGTTACCACACATTATTAAACTACAGAAAACAAATAACTAACGCCCTATATAAGCATTTCTGTGGACAAAAGAGTAAATTTTTTAGGTTATACTTAATCTCACTTATGCATTCAAATAATTATAATCAGATGGAATATTTAAGAACTTAAATTAGGATTAATTTATATCCAGAAATATATCACACTTGTTTCCTGATATTATTTCTTTCCTTTTTGTTCTGTATGTTTACGTTTTCTGTGGAAATTAATGTTTCAAAAACAACAGAAAGCTTTGTGATAAACAGGTTCACGTGTATTTATTTCCGTCCTAGTTCTGGTTGGGGTAGCATACTAAATTTGCTGTTTAAATGGAAGACAACACACAAGAATTTCTCCTACAGCAAACAACTCTTATAAAATTGTATAAAGTTGTCTGTCATTCTTAGACTGTTGAAAATAATTGTATTTGTACTAGCATATAATTTCGATGAATTAGTACACAATATAAAATCCGTAGCGATAGTTTTCCTTAAATTCTGTTACGCACAGAGCCATATATTTTATATCCTTCCAAGGATATTATGTCTAAAATAATTTTGGGTTAACAACTGAGTATGTATTTCACACTTTGACCTTGATCATTATTTTAAGACCTCAGTTTAAATGTTTTAATTTCGCGGATATACTTCACAAGCGTATGCTGACTGCATTACTTTGAAAACTATTAAAGATACATGCAAATTATCGGCTAGATACGTAACTTTATAAAACTTTCTATTCATGTTAAAGACAACTGAAAGATACACATACATTGTATTTAAAGGAATTAATTTTTATCATGCTGTTTCAATAAATACGTAAATAATGAAATACGCGGATTTTATACAAAAACGTGGTGGTAAACCAACACTCCAATACAGCTTTTAAACCTGTTTTACTTTATTTGGGATTTATGTAGGCCAACATGTATGATTAAATTATTTTAAAGAGGTAATAACCTTAAAACTTCATTCTCTCCTTTAAGAATTTTTATTCTTAGCAGCACTAAAATATGAAGCACAAAAGTATATAGTGTTAAATGTGCTGTGGTCTTTGTTATGTTAATCAGAGCGCATGGCTAGCCTATTATGAAACTGTCTAATGAACACATGTACACAACGAATTGTCTATTACATATTTAAAACATTATCCTGTTTATCACGAGGCATATGGAAATTAACAGTTTACATTATTAGCTTGTAAAATAAGTTTTCGTCGTATTAAATAGAAAAGTTTATAAACTTTCACTCACACTAATTCCCTTGGGGCTGCTCCGTAGCGTGTTCAAAAATGGCATTTTAAAGAGTCACTTCTTGGTTTATTTTCATGGCGTACTTACCTTCTCAGTTCGTTGTTTTTTTGTCCCCGTGGGTGCCTCGATGTTTTGTGCTGCGTGGTGCGTTATTCAACTTGTTCTTCCCGAGCCGCATGGCGGGATGTCGACTGTTGTTGACTTCGGGCGGCAACGGGGCAAAACGTCCGTTGGCGAGTTTCAGCCGAGGTACCAAAACACGCGTTTGGGCTTGAAGCGTGCCGCGCATGCCCCTAACAGACACCCCTTGCTTCTCCTTCCGAGCAGTGGCGTGGTACCAACCAAGCAATCCATCATTCATACATTAACACACCTGTAAATTGTCACAAATAGAGCCAAAAATAGATTTCATCACCAGAAGCTAAATATCAAACTTGTATTTATTCCGGTGGAGTTTCAACAATAAAATTATTTTCTTTCATAATAAAATAACATGAATTCTAATCTGTAAGAAATCATACAGTGTTTTCCACGTGGTGGATTTGAACGACTAATTCATTACAACTATAAATGAACAGATGTATGCCTTATAATAGGTAGTCTAGATTTAAACATTACAGAATTTTTTTCATTATTTTACTAACTTCCTTCAACGAAGTTTTACTGCCTCTGATGATGATTAAAATCTGGGTGGACTCTTATAAGAGCCTTTGTGACAAATATGTTTTCCTAAAGAGATGTACCAGTACTTCATAACATTTATTTATATATGTTAATATCATTTTGTTCCGTTATTAATGAGCCCAGGTATTTAAAATGCCCACCTACTAGAAAAACTACAGTAGCCTTTACTTACTTATGATCTAGGTCAACCTGAATATCTTATTGGAGATGATCAAATTTATAACCTTATTTTAACTGCTCATAAATTATTATAGTTTCCTTTACGGTCATAGCAATTAACTGATGGTTTTGGAAACTGACTAGTGCCGGTAGCCTGCGGTGATTTTACAGCTCTACTTAAGCTTTTGTGACAAAAGTTTGTTGAAGAATAAATAGAGAAGGTAATGTGCTTGGATAGGAGATATTTTCAAAATTGTTGTTCAATGCCCTCTGGGGCCTTCAGGATGTTCTACTTTTGCGTAGTCGTAAAGGCCGAGTCTTAACACACGTACAAAGTATTTCTAATGTATTCAATTGGTGCATTTTATCACAACATAGTGATTCAAAAATGAAGGTAGTCTAAAAGATTTAAGAACATCATCCTAGTTACAATTAATATTGTGACAAAATTACGTCACAAATGCCACTCCTGACACCAGTGTGACAAATTATATTTCTTTTACTTTATTTATTTTAAATTGAATCACAAAAACATACTTTTTTTTTATCGTTAACACAATTTAAAATTCGTTGTGCCTTGTAACTCAAAGCTGTTCTGTCCTCTCGTAACCTAGACACATGCTTCACTGTCTTTCAGTTCTACTGCTCTGTCTATGTGTAATCAGCAGGTGGCTTCAACCATCACGCTCACTAACAGTGCTTCATGCAACAAACAACTCGGAAGTGACGATTAAATATCCAGAACTGTCTCTGATGATACACACTAATTACTAACAGTCTGGTTCAACACTTTAAAAAGTGGCTTCTACCACCGTCTCGACTCTCTTATATAGGCCAGAATGACGTAGCACTGATTTTTCTCAAAATAAACCCTTTCACACACAGGTTCTGTGCGCAAACAGTTTCTCGAATAGCCTGAATAATCCGTCTTTGTTCTGGCCAGCTTCATTGTTATGTTGTTTACTCGCTGCGTGGTGGTGTGAGGTAGCTTAACCTTGAGCTTCTCTAATACACGGGTGGTCGGCGTCATAATATCTTTATTAAGCTCTTGGCTCATAACTAAGTATAACTATAGCTGAGATAGGTATTAGAAGGACTGAAATAACTCTAATTCTGATATTTCCTGGAGTAGAACTTACTCATTTCATAGACAGATTAATTCGAAATAAAAGGAATAAAACTCGTATTATATAAATGACTACAATACGCTGGCAGTAGCGTATTTTTAGCTAATTTTGTTATTAAAATTCGAATAGGAATGATGACATTATTCCATTATGTTCAAAATTATTTAATTTAGTTGTTAAATATACGCACGTAGAAACGTTTTCTAGGAAGAATGAAACTCGTGAGCTCTTCTCCCCACACAAACATACATCTGAAAATGCTTGTTTCGGAAAACCACAGGCGTGTATACCCTATCTCCTATACCTGGGTACTGGATTTACTGAGGTATAAGATTTATAATTTTATAAAAAATGACTAGAGGAGTACAGATATTAGTGAATATTGGCAATAGCAACTTTCGTACGTTATAAGTATGATGTTATAAGTATGAGTTACAGCCATTAGCTAAGCAAATATTTGTCATGAAGTCATTAGCGAGGTCCTTAATGTAGCCCAGATAATTAGGATAACAGCGAATTCAGTCGACCATAAAACTACTAACTTACAGGTCAGATGAATCAAGCTGTTGCCGCGGCACTTGTATGAAATTCGTAAAACTGCAGAACCAATGACATTCTTGAAAAGTTAGCATAGCACTTAGTAGGAATAACGCTCGTAGGCGGGACTAAAGTTAGTGAAACAACATTTATAAAATTTTCCTCCTTTGTGTGTTTACAGTCCTATGTGTTTACTGTGATCTACTATCGGCCGTTTCAGCGGTTAAAGACAGTACTTGAATTACAAAGATTTTATTTGGTACGTTTAAAGGTCTGAATACCTAGCCTGTCCTGTTTGAGAAGCTTATGCCATCATAAGATAGGATCTCACTTGGTGGAGAGGTTGGCAGCCAGTGGGTCTGCAAGTATGGAGGTTAGGTTGCCTGCATTGAGTATTTATGTGGAAAATGTACATTGAGCATTCCAAAGGTTATGTTACTCTTGCGTGAAACACCTCTTGCATTAGTAATACCATTATTTGGTATTGAATTTAACAATGTGATACTAATAATTGCTAAACCTTTAGGAAAGCATAATTTATAGTGTGAATGTACGCTCCACTGCAACATGCATAAACAGAATGTATGTGCAATTGTTTATACGTTTGGCCAACCGATATGTGTACGATTCTCTTTAATTTTTAATACACCCGATTAAAACCGGACAAAGGGCTTCATGCAAGCACGTATCTACATCTAATTGCCAGTCTAAAAAATAAATTTGCCGAGTATGATCCAGAAGTTTTCGGAAGCACTTTTGCTAACTATTACTCCAAGTTTTAACAAGAATCTTATGAGGACCAAAGAACTCGAGTTAGTGAAATTTCAATACGAAGTTTCTGGTAATATTTGTACGCGTGAGTATGTGCGAAAGATATCAAACTATTTCAAGAAATATAGGTAAATAAATTTGACACTGGTGTGCGCGCCCAATGAATTCCACAGTCACGAACTAGCCGTTATTTACGTGGTAGCTTTAGAAAGAAAAATGGCCATACTTTTAATCACTATCATTTATCAGCAGTATCAAGCACGCAATAACATTGAGATTAATTTGAAATAAGCGTTTAGATGAAGTATTCAATACCTGTAGTCAGGCTTTACATCTTTTGCAGCTTTGACACAAAAAACTACGTGCAATTAAGTAAACATTCCGCGCCATCTGCACCGATATGGGATGCTGATGCAATGTTGCCAGTTCTAACAGAATTAAGAAAAATTGTGGATTCTTCAAATTTAATTTACAAAAAAACTGTTCAGCCTATTGAAGTACGCCAAAGGAAAGAGTTGGCGCTTATTTAATGTTCTATAAATATAGCCATAAATTAGAAGCTTGAATCAATAGTAATTCAGCAAGGTGATAAATTTTTTGGATCAAAGTATTTTTTTTCTAGAAAACTATAAACTTTTCGGCTTTTTGGTATTAAACATTCTTGTTATTCACAATAAGAAAGATTCGCTGTTCACTCAGAATGACCTAAAAAACCGTAAGAGAAATAAAATCTTACCGCACAAAAGTGTAGATCTCAATAAAGCATACGGTTTATGTGAAAATAACTTTTTGTGGGGTCAACTATTTATACACGTTACCCCTTATTGGTTTCAAATTTCCAAAACTTTACCGTGTTATTAATACCTGATGCCGTAATTGTTGACGTGAATAAACACATAATGAAAGAAACGACAGCACGAGAAATAATTGCCATTTTAAAAAGGTTAAATCAATGTACCATATAGTGCAAGATCCTGCGTTAAAGATTTGTACAAAGAATTAGATCATATGAAGGAAAGTCACTAGTAACCAGACAGGTAACAAATACTTGCGTTTCCCAAAATGCTTGAGTTTAAATGGGAAGACTTTTTTTTCTGCCTCCCAACAGTACATTTAAAGAGAACTGAACTTCAAAATCATACGATGACAACCTGCTCTAAAAAGACTATCGCTTATCTATTGCACTATTTCCATATTACCTACATAGAAATTGAAGCCCTCTGAAATGATATGAAATGTGACATAGAGGCAGCAGGAAGGCCCCCTGACATTATCAAGTTAAGATATAGGCAGCATGGCTGACTTCTTTTGTCTTGTGCTATGGAGAAGATAGCGAGATGAATTTAAATTTAACGTGTCGATGTAAAGTATTGATTATAAAACAAACTGAAAAAGAACAGTGAATTTGTTGATTCTTCAAGACTGAACTATGTTGTCAATAATAATTATTGTGATCGAACTATCGCATGAGTTTTACCAGAAAAATTCACTTTAAAATAATTGTTGACTGTGCCATTGTTTAGCGGATTTTCCTTGTGAGTGATTTGTTGAAAAATAATGAATTGCGAGTGTCAATAAAACGTCCCAAAGTTCTTAAAAGTGAAATAGATTATTTAATCTATCTTATGTATCCGTACCACCCCTGACATTAGTAATTATTAAAAGAATCTTCATACTCGCCGGCGAAGACTAGACCATGCCTAGAGGTATAATAATTAAATGTTCCAAAATATACAAGTATAACAAATCCATTTCAAAAAAATATTTATCTTGATTAACATTAAGTAGATAGAAGAACATACTTTTCTAAGAATAGTTTTTGGAGAATGGCTAGAGGATGTCATATGAATATAACGCATCAGATATTTATGTATTTATCTAATTCACTACTTTTTTTTGTAAATATATGGAATTCCAAACAACTGCAATAATGCCTGCCTGGAGATGTTTACTAAATTAGGCTTCAAGACCAAAGAGTTTTAATATCAAAGTGGTGTTTGTTTAAAATGGTTTCAAGTGATAAAATAATACTACGTGCAGTAAGTAAAGGAAGTATTGTATTCCACCCAAAATCCGATATGAGCTTTCAACGAAAATAGAGACTTGGAAAAAAAAAATTTAGAATAAGGTGTGTGTATATGTGTGTGTGTGTGCGAGTGTGTGTGTGCGAGTGTGTGTGTGTGTGTGTGTGTGTGTGTGTGTGTGTGTGTGTGTGTGTGTGTGTGTGTGTGTGTGTGTGTTTAAGCAGATTGTCTTCCAAGAATGCGACACGAATTTTTTTAGAAAATTATTCCCATCACAGAACTAACCGTAACCTGAACATTTTTTTGAAAATCTTATTTTTTTTCAAAAATAGCTCATATTTTTTATTAAAATATATATTTAAGATCTTTTCATGCCAAATGAAATGTATAGGTTTAATTTCTTGAATTTTCTGGGCATGTCCTCTGAAGCCATTTTCATTCTGGATGACTTTTGCATAACTGAAACTGTAAGATATAGACAAAAACTTTTACAAAGATGTAGATCTCATTAAAACACAATTTATATGAAATACATTTTTTTATGGCCTGGATCATTTCCGGGATAGTCCTGATAGGTTTGAATTTTTAAATACCTTTTATCACGTGGAAGTCATTCGTTTTTTTTTTTTTTTTTTTTTTTTTTTTTAATGTTCTGGACATGCAAAGAAAATTAATTTCAAAGCCAACACATAGCGACGAACTCTTAGAGGATATAACTATAGCTTGAGTGTATACTATCTTTCTTTTTCTATTGTACCCATAAGAAAATAAGTAGTAAGACCATTTTTATAAACGCTTATCTCGTTTCGCATGCAGTAAATAGTAGAAAAAGCATTTTTAAGAATATTTTGTGTAAGAGTAGAGAAAAACATGTGACATCACATTTTTTCTCTGTCACTGTTAGAGAGGAAAGACGAAACAGCTGAACGCCACTGTGTTTGCACAACCCGTTCTTCAAATACTCTCAGCCCTTTTTTCATCGCAGCTTCAGAAATCTTATCCCCTAAGGGTCGGCTCGACCAATAGAGGCAGGCAACAAAGATTCGGAAAGAACTATGCTATCAAAATAATTTAATCTCAAAACAGCGATGCCTTTACAAGGCTATACATTCCCCATAGAAGAGAAAATAACATCTGAGGGATGAAAGTCTATTATTGCTTCACAGATGAGAAATGAGAAAGAGCCAAACACGTAACATCTTTGTTTTTACTCTTCAGCTTGAAACGCTTCTTTTGTATTCTGTGTTCTTAAGCGATGCTCATATTACTCAGGAAAACAATTGCAATATGGAAGACATGTTCACTTGGTAAATATTAAGTCCGTACACGGAATTAAATTATGTAACACTCGGTCTTCAAAATCGTATATATTAAGAATTTACATATTCACTATAATTTATAAATAAGCGATTAGTGTATTCGAGCTTTAGAAGCAAATTAGCTGCTGTAGAAAGCAAAGATGTACTTCAAAGGATTTTTGCTTTCTCTACTACGTGTAGGGAAAGTATAGTCTTCAAACCCAGATTTCGATGCCGAGGTTTCACAGGAAATATATGTTTTGAGGCCCACTGAATACAAAAAGAAAGGCCTTTTTAAGAAAAGACCCGTGGTCTCTCTCTCTCTCTCTCTGTTTCTTTGTGTTAACTCAGCGACAAAAAGTCGGTTAAAAGTCAAAGTTGGTATTAAGATTAATATTCTTCAAGAACGGGACACGAAGATTTTGAAGAAAATTAATTTATCCTACGCTACCTTTTACATAAAATTTTTTTCGAAAATTTTGATTCCCTCAAATATGGCTCTAACGATTTTGATTAAAATGCCATATATTTAAGATATTTTTATATGAAAGGTATATTTTCAATTTTCTCTCTATAGCCCATGTAGTCCTCTTTACTCTTGGTGACTTTTGCATAACTCGTAAACCGTTAAACGTAGACCAAATCTCACTAAAAAAAAAAAAAAAAAAAAAAAAAAAAAAAAAAAAAAAATGTAGATCTCGTTAAAACACAAGTCCAAATGGATTTTTTTTTGGAGTGAACCATTTCGGAGATATTCCTTGTTTTTTGTGTGAGTTTTGTAATACTTAAGCTTATCTCAAATGAAGGTCGTTATTCACTTTTTTATCTCTTGGTCATGCAAAGAGAACGGAATTTCCTAGTCTTCATGTAGCGAACAGGTTTTAAAAGATTTGACCATCACTCAAAGTTTGCTGTATTCCCATATTTCCCTTGAAACTACAAGAAAATTAAAAATAAGAAGATTTCTACAATTGTTTATCTTGACGAGCATGAAGAAGATACAGGAATACGAGTTGGTACAAGAGTAGAGAAGGTCATGTGAGTGCAATACATATTTTTTGGGTTTCTATATTAACATCCTGTAATGTGTCATATCGGATGATAAATGAATGAAATTAGTGAAATGATGCTCAAATGAGCCCGAGGTCTGTGTACTATAGTTATTTCACATTCGTCTTCTCAGCATAAGAGAAATCTCTTATTCGAGTAACTCACCCTAACCGAGATTTGAACTCGGGACGTCTTGGATGTGAGGCTAACACGCTATCACCACACTACAGAGGCGGGCTATTTATCAGGAATTATAATTGCATAGTACTGAACAAAATACTCTGAGTAAATATCCACTCTTAATTGATTTCTAACTATATTACCAACAAACTTAGGTATTTGTAGAGACTTCAGTTAATATATTCCTTCTCTTTCTGTACTTTCTTAACTTCTACACCAAGTACATAGAAATTTCATTGGAGGTCCATGAATCCAAAAATAAAAAACATAAAAGGGAAAAAAAGAAAATTAGAAAAAGGAATGTGTGTGCCAGTGAACAGCATAACTCAAAATCGATTACTCAAAAGCGGTTCAATACCAATCTTGGTACCTATTAAACCTCAATTCTTTCCAAGGATGCGATACCAAGATTTTCAAGAAAGTCCCTAACCCAAATCATCCTTTACTTTGCATGTTTTTAGAAAATTTTTATTTTCTGAACAGATGACTTTAGAGTTATCATCAATTCAATCCCCTCTCATACCTGGTGCTCGGCTGACCACCCGCTTCCAGGTCTTCACTTTGTGTGGTCCATAGGTTTCTGTGATCCCCGACAGGCGCCTGACCTTAGGCAATGGCTTGTTGTAAGTCCTATATAAGGGGAGGGTAATTAGGTAAATATCAAGAAGAAGAAAGGGCAGGCAGAGAGACGCAAATGGTATCCCTATCTCTCCAGATATTACATTCTGATGTCGTGGGACCGCCATAGATACATCTCTTGCCACGGAGAAGTCTGTCTGAGGACCTGTCACGCACCGAACGCCACGGCAGGCGTTCAGAACGCTTCGCCCGTCGTCCACTTACCTGATCTTTCAATCCTGAGATAAGACAAACCTATGGGGACTAGAAAATCTGTGGCACAACATAATAATTCACTTCATCATTCACGTGGCCCACTGGGAATGTCATGAGTGCGAGCTTCACATATCATTGCGAACCTGTCTGGTGCGGGAGATGGAATCAAAGGAACCAACGAGTAAATGCCAAAATCAAAGTCATGTTGGAGATAGTTGCCGAGAACACTATTCGATGTTAATTCGAAAAATATTGTTAACATAATTTCTTATATCATTGGATATAAGGAAATGCTGCATAATATTAAACATGAAAATAGCCTTTGAATACCTTTGAAAACAAGACTTGTTCCCAAGACATCTCAAATGTTTTCGTTGCTACAATTTACATTCCGAAGTCTTTGTTATATTCCTGAAGGTCTTGGTTCCCTTCCTCCATACAATTTCATGTGTTGCCAACAATTTGATTGCTACTGATCTCAAAGATGAAGTCTCGAAATGATAAATTGCTACTGATATTCATTTTCATATCACCGTTACCATAATTATATTCCTTATTATTTAATCTGTGACATTACTCCGAAAGCTGGTAGTGAAATATCAAAACAGGTATATACAGAGTGGAAGGTACTGCTTCGGCCACACGTTAATAAGGGATTCTACATGATGAGTGTAACAAACCATGTCCAATACTATAATTATTATCTGAAAAAGATATAATTTCTGTTAAATATTTGGAGCCATCCAGCTTCTTGACGAATGAAAATAAATGGTTCATTATTTCATTAACTGTCACGTAAACACTGTATAAACAATGTTGTAATGCATTTGTACCTCAATTCCAATGAATTTAGTAACAATTTAATGTTAAAGTATCATGCAAAGTTTAATTTCTAAGAGACATTTGGCAACGTTACGTTGTTTGAGATTTGGAGGTTTGCTTGAAAATTTTGGTACATTATCTTTGAAAGATATTCAATTAAAATATCAAGTTTGGCTTCTACCCAACATTTGGACTTTTAGTTATGTTGTTCAGACAGACACAAACACAGTCACTCACGGACCATCTTCTAAAAGGAAGTTTGACGCAAACGTTCCTCTCCGTCGAAGACGTCGCCCTTAAGACCTATAAGATCTCGCATTTGGTGTCCGGACTAGCTCTAGCAAGAGGTCCTAATCTACAGGTATGCGGGGGTTATGGTAGGAATGGAACCAAACGAAGAATTAACCAACATATCACTTTATTTGTAAATTTCCAGATTTATAGAGAACTGCCGACGATATTTAAATAGAATGTAACTTTGTAACTTTAACTACAATGTTATAACACTTTAGCTTTGTCACCCTTTAGCAACCGCCGAATTATGTATACGTGCTAGCTTACGTACAACTCCCAAGTTGCACGTGCGTTATCTCGACTCGATTCAAGACGAGTGTGTCTTGCGTTGCATTTGTTTTTGCGCGAGCAACACGAAGGAAGCGATTTCCATTGGCTAACTTTAGAGCACGTCATGGTAAAATAGGAATCAGCCCGCGGAATCACTATGGCTTCGTACAAACAACAATTGTAACCTTATCTCATTTAAATCTGCCTAGGCTTCCATTTTTGAGACTTTAATATATTCAGTTTTATTACGTCTTCCCCTTAACTATTGACTAGAATCTCCTTTTGTTTCTTTCTATTATCAAATATATATTGACATTATAATTTCGGTTTGAAGTTTTATTTGAATCAGGACAACTCCACTTAAAACGTAGATTTTCGGTGAAACCTCGGTATCGCATTTTTAGATGAAATGCAATACTGTCGTGGTAGATAAATGAAACAAAAGAAAAGGAGAGAATACAATTATGTAGGTGACTTATTTCTTTTGTTTCCACAGTTAAATTTATTATATATTTTTTTAAACGTTGCACTTATATACCGCCTTCAATATGAAGCTCGTATTGACGGTTTTAATACCTTGAAACTATTGGAATGGTGTTCACTTGGTTAACGGTGGTATTGAACGTTGGTTTTCTATTCCTTCGGTTTATTTTTTAACATTAAATTCACACACATTCACTCCCCAGACCCTACGGAGGATGGGGAATAATCCCCACGCTCCCAACAGGGTGTTCCACTGACTGAGCTCGGAGCCAACCATTTTTATATTATTTCTAAAATCGAGAAGAGGTTCCACAATTATGAAATGTCGGCGATTCTCATATCATATGAGCATGGTTTCATGCCGTTGAAACAATCGCGTAAACCCCATGGGCTCTGGAAGCCACTGTTTGAGAACGCCGTCATACCGAACTCTCGCTATGCAGGATTTCAATATCCATGTTTGCCGAAAGGATCAGTACACAATGGCCAGACACGTGGGATAGAATCGACCGGTCACGATAATAAATGTTTTTATAAAAAGAACATACGCCTACTAAAACATACGTTAAAAGTAAAGCTTATTGTTTGCTTACCTCATATTTCAGAACCGTCACAACTTCTCTGAACTGCATGCAAAATGCGTCACCTTCACATAGATATATTGAGCTGGGTGGCTCAGGTTTTCCCTCTATTTGACCTGACGTGGTGGAGAGCTTGCCATTGAGGGCCTGAGCCATCCTGTTCGGTATGTTGTACATTTATCTAACACCACTAACCTGCATAAACATGATAGTTTACGGTAGAAAATGCTTATATAGTCGCCAGCTCTCCTCCCTTTGGTGGTCAGACAGTAATAAGAGGAAAACGGAGACATTAGTGGCACATTATACTTCTTATCTGATTACGATAAATCTAATTTTGCTCAATCTTTATACATATACATCTAGATAGTCAAGTTTAGTAGATAAGACGTGTTTTGTTGGACGCTCAACGACTCTTTCCTCGGCGCCTCGACTTGCTTATATAGGCGAGAATGACGTAACATGGATATTTCCTTAACTTTTTATTTACGGCCACGTATTTACAAGAAATGGTAAAATGTAGCTTGCTGCCTGGCGTTACAGTATATCATAATCAAGGTAATAAGCAGGATATATTAAATAATTGTATAAAGAGAGAACATTATTTTCAGATATCATTTTAAACCAGTCAACAAATATTTTTTAACTAACAACTAAGAAGATTATTTTTCTGATGGTTCTAGAGTATATGTTTCCAAAGTAATTAACTTGATGGTCTGAAAAAGGGAATCTGCAAACTTATCAGTTAAATATGGTACCATTGAGAAGCTAAAACGTTTTATAATGTAACGTGCTGTGACTGTCTAAAAAATTCCCTAGAACATTCCGACCAATAATTGTTCCTCCGGCAAAAGGTATACTTAAAGGTTATACATAATTTCCAGAATTTGGAAGATTGTTGGGGGAGGTTAAGGTAGTCCTTTTGCGTGAAGATATGGGATTTTTCATCCGTTATTAGGAATAGCGGGAGCTACTGAATTACAAGAGGTAACTAGCAGGTTTGAGCATAAAGATCGTATATCATTATATAATAATTTCGTAAAGAAATATAGATATATGAAAACAATTAATTAAATCGTCTTGTATTTGTACAAATATATACACATTAATGTTGCATTAATATTGTGTTTCTATTAATAGCCTTGAAGTCTTGATTCTGAGTGAACATTTTATAACTTTATGTAGTTAAAAGAGATAGCCAAAAGTTTGCTTTACAAAAATTGTATAACTCATTGATATACTCGTAAGCAATTTATAACAAATAGCTTTCTGTAGCACTAGTCGTTTTCATTCTTGAAGTTCCTATTTCACTGTTTAGCTCCTACTTCACTATAAATAGCAAAAGGACATGCGTAATTCAAATTTAAAACACAAAACGACTTAGCATAATTGCAACTACATTAAGGATTATCTGAAAATTATACATGTCAATAAAGTGCCAATATATAGCTTAAGAACCAAAATATAAGTAAATATTACATATACAGGCGTATCTTTATTTGTGTCAAATACTTCGGGTATACCCTAGAAATATTTAACCAGAAAAAAAGTTCATATGAAAGTGGTTTTTCAAATCTTTTTTGCTGAGTTAAAAGACAGACCCCAAGCCTGCGCCCCATGCGTTGTAAATTGTAGTATGGATACACTCTTTTAAATTGTGAATATCCGGTAAGATTCGAATGAACCAGGGACTGAAAAGGTGCCAGATAAAGAAATGCATTGATTCAAATCAAGAGATCGAGCAGGCCACGCAACGAATACCCCTCGATGAAAACATCTATCATCATTTGAGAAATGAACTGCTGAACTATTCCTTAAAAATCCATTTGTTGGACGTCTAGAGGCAGATGACCAATTGAATGACATAATTCATTCTTGAGAAACTGTACATACACTTTGAATTCAGGCGTCGAGGTAAGATATAGAGAATCAATCGAGTTCCATTTAATACGCTCATGTCTTCATAAAGGTATTCATATGCTCATTTATGAATATTATGAAAATTGAAGATATCACTGCAAGTAAATACTTTAATAAATGAATTACTTAACTTATATTTTTGAAAAATGTTAGAAAAGAACACAGGGCAGTGCTTGTGGCCCTAACTGCTAAACCAATCATATCAGTTGAAGCAGGATGTTTGTTCCAGAAGTTGGTAATGGTTAGCTAGTAAAGAGTAGCATATTTTTTTTTTCTTGTGAACTTCACACAGCTGGTCTTCACCTATTTTCCATCTGACAGTGTGTCTATGATAGTTCCTGTACATGAACGTAGTTGATAAATATAGCATTAAATACCGATAACGTGATGAAATCCTGATGAAATATAATCGCTGAAAGCTAGCAACATGTTTTTGGTATCATAAAACTGTAGAACCAGCTCCGACATCCGTGTTATCGCTGGGCCTGTAGTACGGTCGATGTAAGTAAGACCAGAACACGATTATGCTTAAAGGTGCTCTGGCAAAGTACAGAAGTGGAAGTATTACCTTTATGGTTAGGACTACGTCTGCCGAACTGCAGGCTCGGGGTGATAACCACTAATGGTCTGCGACGCTGTGAGGTCTCGAAACACTCAGCGAAATCGAAGCTACCCATGAAGGAGGACGATTGTTTGTTACTACTACCCCTAGGGTTTTCTAAATCCACGCGAAACAATCACTTTGGAGAGACGATAGCTTTTATCAGGAGTATATGACAACGGTGGACAAAATTGTCACCGATGTTTCTCAGTATACCTTACCATGTAAGTGCACTGTTGGTGGTGAACTAAATGAAAAAACACAATTAGCGGTATTATTTGATTACAAATATGTTACAGTCACCCATGTTATCGAGACAAACATTTGCAGAATAAGTTACATTTAACATTTCATTGTAGGTACAAAGGAGATAAGGAAACCGAAGCGATAGTTAAATGTTTAAATTTGCTCAAATATTCAAACATCGCTAGAAACACCTGAATACTGACAGCATTTCATAAAAGGATAAAACATTGAAGAAGTCTACTGCGAATACGTTGGAAACGATTGGTGTCAGAATAAAAATTACTGCGTATTTTAAGAAGTGAGTGAGTGTAACTTTAAGTATGAGTGAATGAATTTGATTTAAGGATCTGTCGACAGCTAGGTCATTTGGGTCCGTGTTTTAAATAAATATACATTTTTTGTATAGTAAGTTTTGATCTCCCTCTTATAATTTAGCTATGTTTTAAATTTATGCAACATTTCTTCCTAACATTTCTTCTGGCTATTTCCAGAAACTTCATCTTCATTTTGTTTGTCATACAACATCTTTCATGTAGAGTACTGTGACGCTGGGCGCAGCGCACAACAAAGGACTGTCAGGACTAAGCTGCTTCACGCCACATGACAGGCCAGCTAGCAAACAAAAGGGCAAGGTCAAACAAACACGTGACTAACAGTGAAATGACTACACAAAAAGGAGGCTTTCTCCAGAGCCTTCGAGAAAGATGCGGCTGTGTTTTCGCGGCATGTTTGAAAGAGTTTGCGAAAGGCCCGTGTGACGTCATCCCCTCTAAGAGGGCCAGGAAGAGCAGTTTCATTCCTTCAGGGACAGGACAGCCCTGAAAAGCCGCTACACGCAATTAATTCATTCTATTTCTCTTATGCTCTTAACAGACATACACATAGATTGTCTTTTATTCAAAAGCCGTAAAAACAAATTTTCGGTAAAATGTCTATAGCAAATTTTTCGAAGGAATATAAAACCTTGATTGGTTACGCAGTACAGAAAGTAAAAATGTCAAATTAATACTTAGAACCACCTCATTTTCTGATGCATAATTTTAAGACACACAATACAGGGTTTCTTGCACAGAATACACGAAGAGAAGACTCAGTAGTTTGTCATCATCATCATGATCGTCGTCCTCGTCATCATCGTCATCAAAAATTCGATGTCGAGATTTCACCGGAAATATATGTTTTGTCTCTGTGACTCTGTCTGTGGACAGCATAACTCAAAAACGAAAAGTTAGTTAAAAACCAAAGTTGATTTTTAAGTTTCATGTCTTTTAAGGATGCGACATAAGATTTTGAAGAAAATAGCCCCACCCTAAACTACCCTCTACATGGAAAATTTTTCGAAAATTTTGATTTTCTTGAAAATGGCTCTAAGGATTTTGATTAAAATCACATATGTTTGATTTAGGTATTTTTATGACAAATGTAATGTATATTTTGAATTCTCTGGCTATAGCCTATATAGAATAACTCGAAAAGAGATATCCCTGTATGCCTGGAACATACGTGGACGCCTATCACTTTTCATTCAGGAGTTTATGAAGGACCGCTTTTTCCGAGTAAGGGTCGGCTCGGTTTTTTCTAATTCTTTTGTTCAGGAGGAGGGAGTACCTCAGGGTTCGGTGCTAAGTGTCACGCTCTTTGCTGTAGCAATTAACTCCATCTGGAAATGTGTTCCACCTGGAGTTTCGTCATGCCTATTCGTAGACGACTTCGCTGTCTATTGCACTTCTCAGCGCACGGCGTTCTTACAACGGCGCCTGCAGCAATGTTTGGACAACCTTAGAGAATGGAGCGTAAAAAACGGCTTCCGTTTCTCAACTGAGAAGTCAATCTGCGTTAATTTCTGGCGCCGTAGGAGACGATTACCACCTTCGCTCCGATTTGGTCCAGATGAACTTCCCTTCGCAGAAGAGACACGCTTCCTGGGTTTGATCTTGGACAGGAAGCTTAGTTGGTCGTCGCATATTGCACAGCTAAGAGCGAGATGTGACCGTTCCCTAAATATTATGCGAGTACTGGATGGCAAATCGTGGGGAGCGGATCGGACAATTGTGTTGCGAATATATCGCGCATTGGTCCGATCCAAGCTAGACTATGGGTGTATTGTTTATTCGTCAGCACGACCATCTGTGCTGAGAAGATTAGACGTGGTCCATAATAGGGGCATCCGCATTGCAACAGGAGCTTTTCCAACAAGCCCAGTGGTGAGCCTTTACGCCGAGTCCGCAGAACCTCCTCTGCAATATCGGCGTGAGATTCTCTTGGCAAATTATGGTTGTGCGCTTAGATGTATGCCTAAGCACCCAACGTTCGCTTCTTTTTTCACCACCACGCTAAGAGAACGATATAGAAATAGCTCCCTTAGTCCTAAGCCTGCGGGGTTCCGTTTCCAAGAGCTGCTAGTGAAGCTTGGAGTGGAACTGCCTGTGATGTTCGCCAAGGGCGAGAGACTTTACCCCCCTTGGCTATCTGGTACGCCCCATGTAGATCTTGGGATGACCATACACCAGAAGTCCACGATGCCTATTTCAAGTATCCGCACGTGTTTCTTAGAATTTTTGTCAGGCTACACTGACCGTCGATATATTTACACCGATGGATCAAAGAACACCAACGGTGTTGGATGTGCTTATGTTTATGGAACCGAACCATATACATTCGGTTTTCCAAATAGCACTTCCATTTTTACTGCAGAGCTTTATGCAATTTATCGAGCGTTTTGTATGTTCGCCGTCGTAAATTAGGTGACTGCCTGATTTTGAGCGATTCCCTTAGTGCACTGCAGAGCCTTTGTCAGTTGTACAACCCCCACCCTATTGTACAACGTATCCAGGATGCGCTCCATGTTTTACACGCTTCTGGCGTTGACGTGGTATGTGCATGGATTCCTGGTCACGTAGGTTTGCCTGGGAATGAAATGGCAGATTTAGCAGCAAAGACGGCAACCACAGAACCCAGTATTACCATCTCACGTGTTACTTCGGAAGACTTTAGGCTTGAAGTGCGGAGAGCGGTGCTGGCGTCCTGGCACGACGAGTGGTCAGCTCTCCGCGGTAATAAGCTTAGAGAAGTGAAAGAACTTCCGGTAAACTGGTTACTTCCTGTCGCACATCTCGTCGCGAGGAGGTTAGTTTGGCTCGATTAAGAATAGGGCACAGCAATTTTTCGCACGGTTACCTATTTAAAAGGGACCGTGCGCCTCTATGTCCGCTGTGTGACAACGTTTTGTCGGTTCGGCACGTGCTGCTAGAGTGTTGCTCTCTAGCGCACCTTCGGGATTCTCTGCAGCTGCCTGCCAGACTTGCAGAGGTCCTAGCGGACGACAAAACAGCGGTTGATAGAGTTTTTAATTTTTTAGCGGAGTGCAATATCAATTTGAGGATTTAAAATTTTTAATTATCTGTTTCTGATTTTGGACATATTTATCACCTTGTTTCATATCTGGCTATTGCCACTGCTTTTTACCTTTGTATATTTTTCTTGTTGCTAGTATTTTTATTTTTTGAGTGAAATTTATATCTGGCTATTGCCATGAGTCTGTTAAGGGCGCTGATGACCTAGAAGTTGAGCGCCCTTAAACCAAATCCAAATCCAAATCGTAAAGAGATAGAGCAAATCTTACTGCACAAAAAATGTAAATCTCACTAAAACACACAATTTGTCTCAATATTTTTTTTGGTACAGTGAAGCATTTCGGAGATATTCCTTGTTATTTGTGTCAGTTACGGAAAACTGAAAAAGTTCGTGAAATGCAACAGCATTATTGATTCTTTTATATGTTAAGCCTTTAAAGAGCTAATATTCTAATATTCCCCTTGACTATAGTTTAAAGCCTACCTTATTTCGCATATCTTGATTTTCGTAAAAGCAAATATGCACTAAGATAATTTCTCCTAATTTTTATGACTGCTAAGATGAAATAAATATAAACATAAAGGTTTGTAGCAAAGAATTGTCGATGAAGGCCATGAGTTTGAGATGGCCATTTATTGATCATGCATTTCTTGAATATAGCCATGGAGTTTAATATGGGGAACACTCAAACAGTAACTCGAGAAGCTCTAATCAGAAATCATCACCTGAAATCTTCAAATTTCATAGCGATTAGATTTTTATTTCTATCTATTGTAACAAAGGAAAACAGCACGTATGTTAGAGAAACAACCCATGTCCATGTAGTGAAATTATGACTCTCTTCAGTACGAAATAAATATGCATGAGAAGAATAACGAAACTACTTATATGTAGAGAAAAAGTTCACCATACGATATTTCGCTTTACCACTTTGTAGCCCAGAGCGCCGGCTGATACAGCGTCAATACAATATAAACGTCGTTGGTTTACAGAAGCAAAGATTAAAAACGCATGGCGCATTCCCTAAGGTCATTCATTAAAATGGCTATGTGTGTGTGTTTTTTTCCCCCAGTTCGAACGTTTGTACTACCTCGAATATTCTCTCACAAAGCCTGTAATGTAAATCGCTATCGAAAAGTTATGGTTGAAATATCCAAGCACAAAGAATGGTATAAGTAGAGCAGGTCCAGGTACGAATGCCCTTAAAGTCAAGTGCACGAGCGACTATGTTGTGCATAGAAATTGAAGAAAGGTACTGCAAAATTAAAACCAACAACAAGCAATATCTGAAATTGTTTAACTGTGTAATTTTATAATTTGACATAAGTTGTGTACTTAAATGAGATATACAAACTCTTACCACCCAAAAAAGGGTATCTCTGGTTAATCAATTATACAAGTCATCCACAACTTTGAAATCCTCACAAAAACTGTGCATATAAAGAATAGTTTGGAGTTGGGAGATTTGGAACATGATGAACTAGATTGCAAACTGGCGTGGCATCAATTATTTGCTTTTATAAGTTATGCTGTTCACAGAGTAACATGCAAATGGACTTTTTTCTACAATGGAGTTTCTATTTATTTATTTTATTAATATATTTATATATATATTAATATATTTTATTTATTTATTTTATTAAACACCTTTGAAGTTGGAACGGTGCCTGATCCTTGAATTTGAAGGGGAGAAAGAAGAATAGAATATTTGATCTTAGCTACTAGTATAGGTTAGGAATGACGAGAAGGGCATAAGAGTGTAAAGGTCTTGTCTTTAAGGTAACTTGATTAAACAAAATAAACAATAAGAGGTTGGAGCTGATGGTTTATGTTGATTTATGACAGTCCCAGTTAGAAGCTGTACTGAACGCTCGCCAATGAATATTCGGTCCCAACATCCCTTGAGGTGCCTTTCATTGGAATCAGCGAGCGTGCTTCCATTCCTGCTTCATTTGCTTTCCACAGGAACGTCGAGAGACGTTGGGACTCATTTAAAAACTTAGTGCTGGTCATGAACTCCTTAGGGAAGGAGCTAGAATCTCATTGCAGACTGCTAAACTTGCAAAAAAGGCTCTGCTTTGTGGCATACAAAACAGAAATAGCATGCAACTGTTATTGCATTCTGTTTCGTCATTGGAAAACCTCATGCAACATATGAAGATTCTGTATGAAGTTATTAAACCTTATGATATATGTTAAATCCCATTGCACTCAAAAGTAATTACGGTAAGGTCGCCACGCATGTCTTTTTACTTTCTCTACTAGTATTGTATTCCACTCAAAAATTCCATGTCGAGTTTTCACCGGAAATATATGTTTTGAGACGCCTTAATCCAAAAAGACATTTTTAAAAAAAGGTCTGTGTGTATGTGTGTCTGTCTCAAGTCTGTGGACAGCAAACTTCAAAAACGAAAAGTGCTTAAAAACCAAAGTTGGTATCTAAGTTTAATGGATGCCACACGAAGATTTTGAAGAAAACAGCCCTACCCTAAACTACCCTTTACATGAACATTTTCGAAAATTTTGATTTTCTTGAAAATGGCTCTAACGATTTTGATTAAAATGCCATATTTGAGATACTTTTATGAGAAATGAAATGTAACGGCGTTAAATCACATAATCTCGGGGGGCAGTTAACGTCACCACCATGGGAAATGTTGAAACCTCTGAACTTCTCCTTCAAAAGAAGGATTGTTTTGAGAGCAGTATGACATGTGGCACCATCTTGCTGAAACCAGATGTTTCTGAGGTCCATGCCATCCAATTGAGGCCATTTATCGTCCACTGAAGTGGTGCTGTTTATCCTAAAACCTGCCAGGGATAAAGACTGCATAATTCTTCAGTAGATTAACTGGCAGCAACGAGACTGTGGACGGTGTCGAAGGTGACGCATTCATCGATATCAACTTCTACTAAACCATCTTGATAAATCATTGTCACTGGCACTTTTCCTGATTAATAAACAGAATATAGTGCCCATAAAATGAGGTACGAGGGAAAGTCTATTCCACAGGGTCGTAAACCGTAATAGTTATCCCTGTATTTATTTGTTTTTACACGGGCTGTGTCACCCTATGGGACATTTTATCACTGAAATGCTGCTGTTATATACTATTTTAGAGCACATATTCACTGGGAGTATCCTTGTCACACCATCCCCGCTACGCAAAGTTATTGCATAATGAACAGTCAAGTACTATAAATAATCTTTAGCCAATATTTAGCTGTGCGAGTTTTATTAAAATAATGGGAATAAACAACAGAAAAAGCAAACATACATATCTTATGGAAACCCTTGTTAAACCACCATAATCCTTTGAACTACATAAAAATTGATAGCCTTTACTTTCTCTACTAAGAAGAGAAAGTAGAAATATTCTATTCCACACGTTTTGAGACTCCCTAAGTAAAACCGGCAGTTTTAGAAGCATCTGTGAGCATATGCATGTGTGACAATAATGTGACAAAATGAAAATGACAACAAAGCCCTATTACTTCTACTATCATAATATCATCCCCAACTACTCTCAACGTAGATAATTTTTCAAAATTGTTTATTTTCTCAAAAATGGCTATAATGATTTTGATCAAATATTTAAGAAATTTTCATGACAAATGAAATATGTATCTTGAATTTTCTGGCAATAGGCAGCCTGCTTCTCTTCATTCTGAATGAGAATAACTAGAAAAGCTTTTTGCGATATACAAAATCTTGCCAGACAAAAAAGTATAAATATCTTGAAACACACAATTTATGTCAAATAAGTTTCTCTGCGGCTGGCCCCGTAGCAGATGGTAGAGCACCTGCCTGCTGTGCTAGGGGTCCCAGGTTCGATTCCCTACAGGGTGGTATGTAATTTTCTCCAGCCAGGATTATTCCTGATGCTTCCCTGAGTCTGGAAGTATAATGGCGTCGCCGTGGCTGAGTGGTTAGACCGCTCGGCTACCATTTGGTATTCGTGGAGGACGAAGCGGAGTCTGAGCGGGTTTTCTCCGGGTTTTCCGGTTTTCTCCGCCATTCATTCCACCAATTGCTTCATTATCACCCTTCCAATTATCCATTTTGCCTGCATTTCATATCATCCTCTTCCTCACTATCATACCTGGTGCTTGGCTGACCACCCGCTTCCAGGTTTTCACTCTGTCCGGTCCAGAGGTTCCTGTACTCCCTGACAGGCGTCTGGCCCTAGGCACTGACTTGTAAGTCATAGGGGTGTAAGTCCTACATAAGGGAAAGAAGAAGAAGTTTCTCTGCAGCTGACCGTTTGTGAGATATTGCTTTTATTGGTTTGAATCTGCAAATGTTTTTGCTTGTCTCAAATATGAAGTCGTTTTTTGGTTTTTTCCTCCTGATCATGCAAAGGTAGTGGATTTTCAAAGCCCTCACATAGCGACCAGTTCTTAAAGATTCACGTGTCGCTTATAGTATACCCCTAGTGGCATTGTACCAACTAAGAAATATGTAATGAAACTATTTATACAAAATTCTTAATCTTAATTACTTTGAAGCGGAAACAATAAGGGTTTGTTGCTCCTAGATACTGTTCATAAAAGACGAAAATTCACGATTTCATGTGAAATAACCCAGCTGAGTCAAGGTATCTTGTTGTCACAGTATTGTGAAAAGCCTGGGAACACAAGAAAGTAATAAATAATTGGGAATAAGTTACAAGCAAATCATGCTGAAGAATTCATTGCAATGTCAGCAAAAATAACAAAAATGGTCTCCTTACTGAACTTTCCCTAAGAGACCATCTAAGATGGGCAAAACTCAGACGAACATTCTGTTCAGAAGAGAAGGGAACTGCAAAGCAAAGGAAAACTATGACTGCAAAGCAACACAAGGCACCTGGAGTTTACTTTTCCAGCTCAAGGAGGGGAGAAATTAGTAGAGTAATTGTTGACTACTAAAGTAAAGCAAACTTAATTTCTATCGTACACTTAAACCCGAATATTGTAAAATTTCTATTATATCTAGACTGCTTCTCCTAATCTTGCAAATCCATTTTACATTTCTCGTTGCAACACTTTCGTGTCTACGAGCCACAAGTTCAAAGTACGGCATTTGAACTTAATCTCAGTAAATGAGGCTCAGACATCAAAACAACTTAAGACAATGAGAATAATGAGCAGGAAGTTACCAGGAGGCGCTGTATCGCTAAAGGTTAAAGGCGCGGTATCATTCTAATGACGCTGCATTCATCTGCAAAGCTCATTCTTGCCATTGTTGGGCGTCGAGTACATCCCCGCATGACCTGCAACAGTTGTTTCAGTATTTGTCTAGTGCTCCGTTCCACACCAAGCATCCTTAAAGCAGATGCAGTACCTTCCCTGTGAGCTGCGACTCTTTTTACCTCACACTTGAAATATTTCTAACACGTGGATGTGGTTTCAAGGGGAAGGAGTGATTAGAAATTGAAATAGAGATCTAAATGGTTACAAACACACAACCCTCTGTGTCCATAATGTCAACAACTATTTACTTTCGTAACTATTCTACAAATTATTCATAAAAACAGTTTTTACATGACAAGTGTTTCCCAAAAAGGCCTCTATACATATAGAAAAAATTTGATGTGTTGCACTCACATGACTTTCTCTACTCTTGTACTAACCATTCTTACAAACTCTTATTCCTATATCTTCTTCGTGTTAGTTAAAATAAACATTTGTACAAATTATTTTATTGCTTATTTCCTTGTGGGTGCAAGGGGAATGTTAGAATACAGTAAGCTTTGTGCGATAGTCAAATCTTTTAAAGCTTTGAGATTCCGTTCTCTTTGTACACGTAACATATAAAAAATGAACAACGATGACCCATTTCACGAAAGTTCCAAGTTTTCCGAAACTCACACACATAACAAGGTATATCTCCGAAATAGTTCACCCTACAAGAAAATTTATTCAGACATAAATTGTGTATTTTAGCAAGATCTATATTTTTTGTATAGTATAATTTGGTCTATCTCTAACGGTTTACCAGTTATGCAAAAGTCTTCCAGAGTAAATACGACTACAGGGGCTATAGCCAGAAAATTCAAGATATACATTTCATTTGTCATCAAAATATCTCAAACATATGACATTTTAATCAAAATCGTTAGAGCCATTTTCAAGAAAATAAAAATTTTCGAAAAATTTTCCATGTAAAGCGTAGTTTAGGGTGGGGTTATTTTCTTCAAAATCTTCGTGTCACATCCTTGAACGACATTAAACTTAAATACCAACTTTGGTTTTTAACCGACTTTTCGTTTTTGAGCTATGCTGTCCACAGACTGACAGACACACAGAAACACACACGGACCTTTTTCTAAAAATGCTTTTTTTTATTCAGGGGGCCTCAAAACATGTATTTCCGGTGAATTCTCGACTTCGAATTTTTGGATGGAATACAATACTTCCCCTACTTACCAGTAGAAAAAGTAAAAAAGTCCACTTCAAAAAAAAATTCATGTAAAATCCGATAGATGTCAGCACGCACTACGTAACTGTGCATTTTAAATTGTTCTAAGTACAAAAGGTTCCCTTGAAAATGAGGCTTGAATATGAGGACTTTATCAAAGCGTAAATTAATTGTGGATCGCTAAGAATAAAGCAAAACCCCAAAAAGTCCACTATCAGATGTTTTCAGTGTTCTTTCATTTACATCTATTGGTCTGGTAACACTGTTGGTTTGCATTTTGTAAATTGAAAACTTGTTCATTATTGTAGTCTTTGACATTGGTCGTATTGATGGGTTATGTTTTGGACATGGATAGCGACAGAGTTGTTGGTGAAAACCAAGAAAAAAATCGGATGTGTAGTGCTCACATAAACTCTTATTCTTCTTTCTTCTTAATGTTAGCTGAGATAAACATTTGCAGACATTATCTTATTGCTCGTTTTCTTTCACGTGCGACGGGAATATATAGGCATATCGCCTTGAGCGATAGTCAAATCTATTAAGCTTTCAAATTCGGTTCTTTTTGCGCGCCTAACAAAAAATGAATAGCTATGTTCTATTTGACAGAAGTATAAGTTCTCCAAAACGTATATAAATAACAATGAATCTCTCCGAAATAGTTCACTCTACGAAAAAAAATTATTTGAATATAAATTGTGTTTTAGCGAGATATGCATTTTTTGTAGTGTAAGATTTTGTCTATCTCTTAACGTTTACGAGTTATGTAAAAGTCATACAAAGTAAACAGGACTACATAGGCTATAGCCAGAAAATTCAAAATATGCATTTCATTTGTCATCGAAATATCTTAAACATATGACATTTTAATCAAAATAGAGCTATTTTCAAGAAAATCAAAATTATCGAAAAATTTGCCATGTAAAGGGTAGTTTAGGTTGGAGGAATTTTCTTCAAAATCTTCGTGTCGTATCTTTGAAAGACATTAAACTTAAATACCAACTTTGGTTTTTAACCGACTTTTCGTTTTTGAGTTATGCTGTCCACAGACTGAAAGAGACACACAGACATACATTTTTCTAACAATGCTTTGTTTTTATTCAGTGAGCCTCAAAACAGATACTTTCGGTGAAGTCTCGACTTCGAATTTTTGGGTGGAATGCAATACTTTCCCTGTTTAGCAGTAGAGAAAGTAATAATGAAAACCAAAACTTAAAGTTGGAAGGAAAAATGTGGTTTTCGAACTGCAACAAGTACAATCTCTACCAAAACAAGCGATAAGAGAAGCTTCTTAGTCTCGCCGTATTTCATTGTATAATTTGTGTGACAGACGATATGCTAGGGAACCTAAGCTTTATGTTTGGACTAAAAAAATCTGATGTGCTGCACTCACATGACTTTCTCTACTCTTGTACTAACCATTCTTACAAACTCTTATTCCTATATCTTCTTCCTGTTAGTTAAAATAAACATTTGTAAAAACTATCTTATTGCTTATTTCCTTGTAGGTGCAAGGGGAATATTGGAATACAGTAGGCTTTGTGCGATAGTCAAATCTTTTAAAGCTTTGAGATTCCGTTCTCTTTGTACACGTAACATATAAAAAAATGAACAACGATGACCCATTTCACGAAAGTTCCAAGTTTTTCGAAACTCACACACATAACAAGGTATATCTCCGAAATAGTTCACCCTACAAGAAAATTTATTGAGACATAAATTGTGTATTTTAGCAAGATCTATATTTTTTGTATAGTATAATTTGGTCTATCTCTAACGGTTTACCAGTTATGCAAAAGTCTTCCAGAGTAAATACGACTACAGGGGCTATAGCCAGAAAATTCAAGATATACATTTCATTTGTCATCAAAATATCTCAAACATAAGACATTTTAATCAAAATCGTTAGAGCCATTTTCAAGAAAATAAAAATTTTCGAAAAATTTTCCATGTAAAGGGTAGTTTAGGGTGGGGTTATGTTCTTCAAAATCTTCGTGTCACATCCTTGAACGACATTAAACTTAAATACCAACTTTGGTTTTTAACCGACTTTTCGTTTTTGAGCTATGCTGTCCACAGACTGACAGACACACAGACACACAGAAACACACACGGACCTTTTTCTAAAAATGCTTTTTTTGGATTCAGGGGGCCTCAAAACATGTATTTCCGGTGAATTCTCGACTTCGAATTTTTGGATGGAATACAATACTTCCCCTACTTACCAGTAGAGAAAGTAAAAAAGTCCACTTCAAAAAAAAAAATTCATGTAAAATCAGATAGATGTCAGCACGCACTACGTAATTGTGCATTTTAAATTGTTCTAAGTACAAAAGGTTCCCTTGAAAATGAGGCTTGAATATGAGGACTTTATCAAAGCGTAAATTAATTGCGGATCGCTAAGAATAAAGCAAAACCCCAAAAAGTCCACTATCAGATGTTTTCAGTGTTCTTTCATTTACATCTATTGGTCTGGTAACACTGTTGGTTTGCATTTTGTAAATTGAAAACTTGTTCATCATTGTAGTCTTTGACATTCGGTCGAGTTCATGGGTTATATTTTGGAAATTGATAGCGACAGAGTTGTTGGTGAAAACCAAGAAAGTTCTCCAAAACGTATATATATAACAAAGAATCTCTACCAAAAACAATTACCACACTAGGCTGAAGAGTGAATTCCCTAAACAGCCCGGGCATGTTGTAAAACATCCCCAAATAAACATTTTTGCTTTGCTTTGCTTCCGAAATAGTTCACTCTACGAAAAAAATTATTTGAATATAAATTGTGTTAACGAGATATATAATTAGTTATTTAGGACGACTCAGTACACTCCAAAATTTTTGCATCAAATTTTAAACCTAAATCTACTTAGGGGATTTAGAACCGAGTACTGAAAATTTCTTGTTGTGTGTTTGGATGTTATTCATTCGTGTGTTAAAAGCAATTTAATGTGCATTATTCACTGACGTATACTGTGGGCTATCAAAGCTATCACCGAAGCCTATTTCTAAAGTAAATTAGAAATTCTTCTTCTTCTACTTCAAGCTATAGGCTTTAGGCCTGTTGCAGCTCCTTTATTTGTTGAATCCATCTTTTTGTTGGTCCGCCAATACTTCTTTTTCCAATAAGTACATATTCAACAGCTATTTTCGGAATTCTATCTTGGTTCATACTGTTTGTATTGATTCACAGTTTTTAACAGTTATTTCATTATGCATCATACTCGAATGGTCCAAGTAAACCAGAACTTAATAAGTAATATTAACAATAATTGCAATACTAGCCAACTTCTCTCATACAAGATGAGGCATATCTCGCTCTCTACTATTGCACAGAGGGGAGAATAAGGTTTCTGATGCCTGCTGCTGAAGCCTTCACTACGATACGGTCAATGAGGGGTGAGGTGGGGAATGGAAGGAATAAGCGCGCCAAGGGTTCGGAATGCCGTGTCGCTATACTCACACGAGCGTCTGTGTTTGCTTTACAAAAATAATTTCAAATCTTATGCGATAAACATCTGTTCATTGGTGACTTGTTTGGCACTGCTTAGTTTAAGAAGTCTGCAGTTGGCGACAGAGTCGAACAGCATAGCGTTAGAGGATAGACCACGTGATCATCGCGAAACCTGTTACGACACAGACTGTAAATATAGTTCAATTTCAAGAAACTTTGTTCGCAAATATATATATAGAACCATACTCATTTACGTACAAGTTATTCCTGCAAATGTTTATTTCTTTATCTACCACATTTTAATCGACATAAACATCTGTAGATAGTATTGCTAATTTTATTGTAGGTAGAAGGAGAATGTAGGAATATAGTAGACTTTAAATTATATTCAAATTATTAAGAGCTAATTGCTCTGTGATGTGTTTCAAATTCCCTTCTCTTTGCAAGAAGATCAAGAGTCAAAAGTAAACGAATAACACATTTGTATTTCAGGAACGTCTAAGTATTGGTAAATTCAAACAAATAATGAAAAATATCACGAAAATGGTTCATTGAAAAGAAAAGAATTTCACATAAACTGCGTTTTGATAAGGTCCACATCGAGTAAGCTTTTGTCTGTCTCTTACTGTTCACCATTTATGCAAAAGTCGTGCAGAATGAAGGGGTCTGCTAAGGATGTTCAAGTTAGAAACTGCCATGGAATCGCTTGTTTGTATCCGTCAATGGATATGGCTGTTTGTGATTCTACACGCCACAGACACTACCAAACCAACTGACAGAGGACGTGGAGCTGTAACTGATAATTACGTAAGCGTTTCGTCAGAGACAGCGTTGGACATCGCAATTGCAGATTTGCTTGACTTTTGTGTATTACATATATATTCTCTGCGATGTGAAAACAAAATTCTGATTACCGTTTGATAAATGGACAACCGTTGGCGATTCTTATCACTTGTCATAAATATGTGATCTGCTAACACAGATTTTCACTTCACTGCAGATGGTTCTAAGTGGTAGTTTAGAAAATTGAAATATTTTAGATAGATAACAAACTGCAATTATTTTAAATTCAGTTATTATGAAATCTCTTAAGATCCCATTATTGAAGATGGTTATTTTTATGGAAGCGAAACTTCTGGAACACGTCGATAAACATAACCACTTTTCTCATCAACGAAGCTCAATCCAAAGATCAAAGACGATTCGTGGACACCCTGTCGCTCCTATAGTGAATATATTTACAAATTTTCACCACCAATTTATGCGTCCCCATTGTTACGACCATTAAATGAAGTGCTGTCGCAAGAAGGAAAACTTTTCTGAGCTGTAGAGCAGAAATGCAGTTCTAATTAAATCCAAAAAGCAACACAAAAAAGGCTTTCACTCTCCCTATCTTACCAGCCATTGTTGTTCTGCTTATCAGCATTTCACAAACTTTTTCTTCGGAGCGTACAAAAGAAAATCAAAATGATTTCTATTCGCCGGATGTGAGAAACAACTGCCGGTCGTGAAAAAATTTCTCTTCGACTCCTAACAAAAGACAGTCTGAAAACTTGGTTCTTAACAAGAGCAAAGTGGCTGTAAAACCGTGTAATTTATGCACAGAATTCATACAAAGTTTTCTTCCGTTAAAAGCCTTTTTATTTCATCAGCTGCCACTCATTGTGTTAAAAACGTAAATAAGACTCAAATTTTGACGTATTCGTTTTCATTGTTTAACAATACCAAAAATACACAAAAGAAAAATATATCATTAGTTAAGTCTACCGCGTTAGCATCATTTTAGATGAACAAATGCATCACTAGAGCTGGGTACAACAGGACTAAAGAAGTTAAAATAGGCAGGCAAATAGCCACTACCAGTGGCAAGGCACCATCAGAAATAATAGGTATTAAGGTAAGCGTAAAGTTTACTCATTTACCACTGAAGAAGACATTTTGACATAAGAGCAATATACGCATATTCCATATATCAAATCTAAATCTAATAAATTTCACTATTCCTTAACGAACTGTACAGAGACATAGAGGTAAGTATTTACACATTTTGTATTTTACGTTTTTTTCTCTGACCATTTGCTACGGAGATATTTTAGTTTTGTCGAAAACAACCTGGCAACACTGCACATTGTGTGGGTGTCACTTTCCCTAGCTCCGTGCATAAACAAACAGCGTAACGGCATGACTTGAAAACAAACTCATACGCTACCTTGTCCGACTGTGTTTACTCTGCGAGTGGAGGCCAATCAAAAGCGTTAGCTATCACAAAATTAAACGAAAGCGAAAGCGCCCGACCTGTTTACATCCACAAATTATGTCAATTCCCCGACCAACCTCAATGCAACGTTGTCGACTTACTTCACGTGTGAAAAAGCTGCTTGGAGCATTCCTTCACATCTTCTAAGTGATTAATTATTTCGAAACCTGTGTGATGTCCTATAATTACTACTGAAGCTATGTCAGAAATAAGTTACTCTACGCATCTTACAAGTAACAAACTGTTATCTTTTTTGTTTGTAATGCTTCTAGGAATCACATAATAGAAGGAATATAATGACTTCCCTTCCATCCTGTATATTTTGTAGTAAAAAAAATGACTATATAAGAAGACTATTAGTTCAAGTCCCCTGTTACAGGGGCGGACGCAGAATTTGTTTTCTGGGGGGGGGGGCGGCTAATGTCATCTATTCATATATAAGATAACTGTCTTATAGAGTTATACAACTACATTTAAAGAAGAATCCGACGATCCCTTTACACATGTTATCCAGTACTTCTTGAGTTCTAATTTCTAAATTGTTATGTATATACATTTGTGCTAGTCCATTCTGTCTGCTCCCATGGTGCTGCTCAAATAGGGCTTCAGATACCGTAATGTTGACAACGAACGTTTTGGTATTGCTGTATTTATCGATAAAGTGCAGAAAACCTTCAGCGCCTTGTGCATGAAGGGGAAGATAATTTCATTACACCTATTCAAACATGATATAAACTTCTCAATTGTTACTACCGAAGCAATTTAGCAGTTTCCTGATTTGTGTCGTAATGCGAAGCATATTTTATCGTTAACCGTGCTAAATCTCTCTGTTATGAATTACGATGTCAGGACATTATTTAATATATTTAGATACTGCTATAGATGTACATTTATTTTAATGAAAATAACGTAGAAAACACCCAGATTCTTTGAATATATTTGTGAATTAATGTGAATTTTATTTAGTTACGTCTTTGATAGTCTCCAAATTATCGGGGGAAGGGAAACAAGCCCCCATCCCTTGTACCCACCCCTGCCCTCTCGTGCCTGAGACCACTGGAAGGGTGATAGTTTTGAGTGTGTTTTATGTCTTTCATAAAATATTAATTTCTAATCATAAATATTGGTTATGGTATTTATATTAGCTTGAGATGTCCATAGAAAAGAGAAAGTGAATGATAAAGTAAATAAGTAGAAAAAGAGGGGCATATTATGGGCAAGAACAGGGGGTATGTAAATTGGAAGGTCAAAGGAATGGTTTTACTCAGGTCGAGTGTCCATTGTGTGAAGGACAAGAAAATCTAGAGCATATTACACAGGCTGTAAGAGATATTACTGCAAATATAATCATAATTGGTACCTTAGTACGTATCCACTTTGGTCTGTTACTTATTTTTATCTTCGTCTAACAGTTTTCCCACAAAGTGTACTACCTGATGTTTTTTGCATGGACGTAACTGCGTCCCGAAATGAACAACGGCTGTTGCATAGACTACCCGTTTTGAGTCACACCTCAATGCATGAATCACTGGCCTATACGTTGTGAGATCATTCGAAAGCTTTGAAACCATTCCTTATCACTAGGGTTTGAACCTTCATACAGCTGTGATCGCAAGTTGCCTGCCACATGGGCAGAGCATGACGTCATTTCGCAAGTATAGCGACAGCACAAAACACAACTGGGTTCATTGCCTAGTGCATAGTGTCTCAAAGCTGTTCACTGATTCTACACACACAGAGTAAAATGCCTCCAGAACGAAAATAGAAATATTCGCGTAATGCTAAATTTGTATAAACATTTGAGAGTGAATATTTTACTGTAAATGGTGACAGCATTGAATGCAAGTTATACAACAAAGTTATCTACAACGTTCGTGCGTCGACTGTACCTGGCCTGCTTTGTGCTGTGCTCATGTGACACACTGACCCTTTTCACTTCCTATAGTCCATACTCTGCAACATTTCGTTCCCTGTGTGAAGGTTCACTGTAACACGCCTACTTAAAGGTACTAACCAACCTGAAAATATGCTTCTCTTAATAAATAAAATTATAAGTTCCAAAATTGATTTAATATTGTCCATTACACTGTCTTTGATTACCAATCAAAATATCTGTACTTACACTCCTGACATGGTGTATTGAGTGTAAAGAAGCCAGAGGAATGAATTCATTAACCACAATCTTAAACTGGAAAAATAACAGTGATGTAAAATGTTTTATTAAGAAATGTAGGAGTGCGGGACAGTATTTATATAAACTGAGGAACAAGTGGAAATGGACAGTAAATTAGAAAGAAAATTGAAACAATCCCAGGAATTAAATTTTATATGTAAGGTTATATCACCTGAATGAACCAAAGTTTGGTAGACAACCCTGTTTATTGCGACATTCATAGCACTTGAATAAATACTATTATTATAACCTCTTTCTAACAATTTGTTCTGCCTTCTTGTGCGCTTAAGTAATGGAATGATACATTATTTATTTATTATGCTATGCTTTCGTTTCAGGGTAACGTTCTCGCACTAATGGGTAACTTGTTGCCCCTACATCAGCATAATTCCATCCTTTGTGCGATTCAGCCGTCGTTTACATAAACCAGAATGGATGCTTTTAACGGCAATCTTCCTCGTAATCCGTCCACTATTATAAGCTTTACTCTCCACTATCATTTTACGATATCGGAAAACACAGTGTTTTCTTTGACATAAAGGTTTACGACTCGTTGGGCCACAGTGATTTGTTTATACAACAAAACTGGTAACCAACTATTTCAAAACAGAACGTAACGCTGAGCGGAAAAATCTGAAATACAATTCGGAAAAATTACCACTAGTCATAATGAAAAATATTCCATACTTTTTATTCATAGCTATTGTTCTAACCTAAACAATATAATTAAACAACACGCTACAGCGGTTAAACAATGTTTAAGTTAGAACCTCTCAGGATGCATGCAACAGAATTGCACAGTGCAAGGTGCAAAATATCACTACTGGTTAGTTTTTAATCACCAAATCCAGTCTTTTTTTTAACATTATAGAACAGCCTGTCACACGCCATTAAATTTTGTGTCTAATATAGCATTACTGTTATTAATAATCACAATGCTACGATATATTTCTTGTGATCACAACTGCTGTAAATGTATGATTTAAACAAAACTCAAAATGTTCTGATGTGTTTTTTTGATATTCACATTGCTTATCCAGCATATTTTCCGCTTTGAAATGTCACCTCTGAAGATGCAGTACCATAGGAAGTCAACTGTTTGGTTTCGTCACCTCAAAGACATTTTAAACTGGTTGCAATCTAATAAAAGGATTAAACACGTTTACAAGTAGCAACTGTAAAAGAACTAACAAGTTATATTGAAGCAAAGTCAAAACATTTAACGATGTTAAATCGTATAAAAATGTTGGGCAGTGGATAATAATATGGTAACCTGGAACACAAGTTACTAAAGTATAAAAGGTTAAACGATGTGAAATTGTGTAAAGGAATTTAAAAAGAGCTGAAATGTTTTCCAAAGTACTTAGAAAAAAGTATTCTCACTACCAAATAGTGTTTACAAAATATGGTCACCTGGAGTGAAAATATAACTTGACTATGTCCGCTTCATTTTTCTAATGAAGTTTGTTAGTCATACCACAAGTTCTTGTACTTCCCGCCAATCTTGAGGTTTTGTCGTTTCTCATCGACATAACTTATATCACTATGTCAAACCCAGGAGACTCGATGAGTATTTCGTGGCAGAGCAGTTTCTGTTTACCGAACAGGACGGATTCCCCAGTCTCTTGTATGTCAAAAGGTAGTTAACTAGACAGAGAAAGGGAACTTACTGCATCACTATACAACATTTCGTTCAGCCGTGACAACTTACCCCGATGCCGAGCTGTATTATATGCTGCAGGTAGACTATTGGGAGTTGTAAGAACTCTGCTGCTCGTTGGCGGGCATCCAAGCTGGTACAGTCTGTCCTAATGTATCTGCAAAACAAGTACTGTTTTATTGATTTTCCCAAATCTCACGTATTATATGTGTCCAGCAAGATACCAGCGTCTGTAGGTATACCACAGCTTCTGGTATGGTTGGATCATACTACTCAGTGTGAAGGGGAGGGTTGAAGAAGATGAAATACTGCTTGCCTGTTGCAACGACAGCATTTTGTACACATTGCCTAGGCAAGTAGGCGTAGACAGAAGTAGATGGAAAACTGTACACCTCTTGCTCCAACCAAATATCCACCGAACGTTGATCTCGCCGGACAGAGGACAGTACCTTGCATTCAAAGTAGGTAAACGCAACATTTCTTGCATATGGATTTTACTCACACAGTCCAGGCTGGCGGGAGAAACATGGTTTGCATTCATTTCTAAATTTCATTTAACGTGACAAAGTGTGACGCAGATATTTTGATTGCGTAACTCCAACAGGGATGTTGAACAACAATCCTCAGGTGATATGTATGTCTATATTAGGGATGTGTTTGTTTTGTAGCACCTTGGGTACCCAGTTCGCAAAGTGATAATGTTTCATGGTACTAACTAATGCTATTGTCCAACGGGGTAACTTACCTTCGTGCGTTTCTTTCAGATATAGATAAAGCGCTGCACACATTACTGTCCGCTTAATTCAAATAATAACTGCAACTTTTATATACATATTTTACTTTCTTTACCATGTACTCACACAGTAGGTAGAGGTGTTTTAAATATTCCTCCCAAAAGTTTAATACCAAGATTTCAGTGAAAATATGTTTTGAAATACTCTGAGTAATGAGTATCGAATTTTTGAGTTGAATATAACAATTTTGCGCTACGGTACAGATGACTCAAACTAGGAAGTTGCCGCGAGAGGGGTACCTAGTAGTGTAGAGTTGAAGGGGCCCACCCCGCTACGCTTCACTGTGAGTATAATCACAACTTAATGTTTGTCCAGATTCCTAACATAGCTTCCCCATCCCACGGTCTTCGACACTTCACTAATGAGGGTAGCAATACACAACTGACGTAAAACCAGGGCTTTATTTGGATAATGCTAAGACGACAATGTTTCAGAAAGATTTCTTTTAATCGAACGGTACAACGGACAATAAAGAAAAACGCGCTTCAACAATAAGTTCGTCTGATGTCCCCTTGCACCAACCAGTTTCGGTATTGTTGGAAGACATTTTTCGGTTAGGCAGAAATTGTTCTTCCCGGCGCCAGGCCCTGCCAAATAGCCATCAAACCGCGGGTCCAGGGTTCAATTCCCTGTAGCTCTCCAAAATTATAGGAGACTGTTTCCTGGAATAGAATGCACTGGGCTCCTAATTACAATTGGGGAACAGCTTGACCTGGAAAATGCTAGACACTATCTTGAAGACCAAGTTTAACAATTAGGAATTTTGACGTTATGATAGGACACAGTTTACCGTCCTAGTTGGCATTTATAATCGCAGTATGTCATAGTTCATGACTCTCCATAAGCTCTTGAGTTATGAAACTAAATTTAGCTTTCACTTTTATTTAGTCACTAATTCATTAATTCTGATGCAAGGGGAGCAGAGAAAATGAGATTTCTCATCAGAAGGAGTGTGTTAAAGCCTTTCTTATAAGAAAAATAAAATGTCGGCAAAGAAAGTAATCTCGGTAGGAAGCAAGGAAAAAACTTAATCTAACTGGAAAGTGAACATGCATAAAAGAAAAAGGCAGGCTGGATCAAAGTACGTTACAGTCTCTGTAAAAGTAAAACAGGAAAGATGGGACAAGTTTGTCTCTCAACCTGCAAATATAGACGAAAATATAAATTGACAATAACATCTTTTAAAATGAACCTCTAGAAGGCAGTCCATATTCACTGTCACTGTTTGCCGACAATGAGGATGATAATTATACACATTTACCAAACAATGTTTCTTATGTCCCTTGGAATTACGATGTGTGTACGAAAGATTTGAAGAAATTTTATATATCAGGAATAGTTTCCCAAAATAAAAGAGCAAAAGAGGAAGGCTGTGGAAATGCTGTGAAAGACAATATAAAAGATTCGGTACGCCGCCAGTTGGACACACCATTATATTAGAAGAATTTTGAACGGAGCTATTTGGGTGGTAATCTGTACTAAGTAAAAATGTACAAATTAAACAAAAAGTGAAGTAAAGTCAAAAATGGAGTGTGTGCGATTAAAAGACAGTATAGAGAATATGAAGTAAGAGTTTGATATCGGGGAAGTACAAAAGTCTCGATATTGCTAAGCCACTCTTCCATGAACAATTCTTGCAGAAACTACTTCTCTCTCCTTCTTGATAATAATTGGTCACACATTCCGAATATGGGCCACAGAGTTACCGTTTGGACCCTCCCGCTCGATTCTATTGTTATGCGATTAAAATCTTCCTCGTACTCCATTTGTGTGTATCTTGCTACCGTTGAAAACACAAAAATAACGTTATTGACTCGGAATAAATCTATGTCCATTTACTCATATCAAAAGAACTGTTTTCTTGAATTAGTTAGCTTATATTTTATTTGAACATCTGTAATTAGAGTAGACTTAACTGAACACTTTTCCTTATCTTTTCCAAGCAATAGTAATGCAAAGGTAGAGCCAGACTCAAAAATTCAATGCCGTAGCCGAGATTTGAACCACTGATGTTCCGGTCTCCATCCGGCTGCTCTAGTCACTGAACTACCATGACCAACGTGCCTTGGACCAATAGCCCATCGAAGAGCAAGCAATGTTTGGATCATAGAATATCCAGGATGGGTGATCAGACCAATGAAAAGGATGATAACAGATCATCGCTGATCAAACTATTCAAACCAGTAAAAGTCTAGTGACTGAGTGAAACCTTGAACAAACCTTCAGTCAGAATAGTCGGCCCTGGGGTTTAAATCATATTTTGAATCTGTTTAAATAAATACTATTTTCATACTGATACAAATCTTCCTTTAATTCGGCTAATATATGTGAACTTATCAATTATAAAGGTATACTTTGTATCCATTTATCATACAATATGCCTGAGAACCTCTGCAATAATGACATGGAATGAGAATCAGTTTTTGTCATACATCCTATGCTAGCTCAGCAGGCACGTGGTTGAACAGACAGGATCCAGAGGATGAAGGGAACAATGCAAATTAAATTAACAATTCAGTGAAGGTCTTTTAACAGTCTACCTTTCGCCCCTTGGTGTTCATGAAATCGTCGTTCCATTGAAAGTTGAGCCGTTTCGAATATGTGCCTTCTATGACGTATGCAGTCAAAGACAATCAGTTTTCATCCTGTGTCAACTGGACGGCATGTACGACATTCTTCAAATGTTCACAGTGGTCGTGCTGGATATGCAACAGGTTCTCCAATCCCTATTCACTTCTTCCAGTAGGTGTTGTCGAGTCCTGTTACAGCATGGCTGAAGTGTGTCGGAGCCCCGTCATGTTGGAAGCACATATCCCTTCGCGCAGTAAGGGATTCTCCATGATCAGTCCACTATTGAAGAACCTCAAGGTATAGTATGTCCTAGAATTGGAGCGACATCACTCTGTGTGTTGGTAGCAGCAGTGAGTCAGGCAGCTAATGGTGAACTCAGCACGCTTCTGTTAATTTCTGTTGTGCAGCGCTGCCCAACTCGGTGTTTGGCCACTGTTTGGCAGGTTAATAGATAGGAGCTGATTTATGTTTTGTGTAAAAATACCTACTTTTACTGGCTTTGTCAAAATGGTACCTAGGTTGTGATGCAAGTAAAGGAAACACAAAGATGCAGGATCCACTTGAAATAAAATGTAAGTACAAAGCAAATAAACTGACGGAGGGCAGCGTAACAGTTAAAACATAGAGAAACGTCATGTTATATTTTGGCATCTAATTCTCGTATGACTTATAAGCAATTCAATTAATTTTATTTACAGAAATTAAAGCACTTTCGTTTACCTTTTTCATATGCATACTTTGTTCCACTTGCTTTTCTTTCTTTCCTTATTGCTGTCTTTATTTCATCACGGTTTACAATGCGTTTGTAACATTTTATCATGTATTATAGTGGTTGTTAGAACATTTATCTACATATATGTAGATGACATGGCTGATAATGTAATTTTGGATGAGATCGTGACTTATAATACTTAAAAAATTAAAATTATGTTGTTTAACAACGCTGTCAATTGCCGGAAACATATCAGCGTCGCCGGTGTGCCGGACTTTCGTCTCGCAGGAGTTCTTTTACATGCCAGTAAATTTACTAACATGGAGCTGTCATTTTAAGCACACTTGAATACCATCGGTCTGGGCCGGATTTGAACTGGCGACCTTGGGATCAGTAGGCCAGCGTCTAACCAACTGAGTCACCCAGACCGACGGTAACTTACATGATTATTTTATTTATATTTAACCACCAACGAGTTACATATGTGACTTGGAATAGTATAGTATATTAGTATAATATATAATATTATTCTGTATCCAGTTCTGAAATATCGTCACCCAGAGATACATGTATTTCAGTATTTTCGTGTTGGATTCAGATAAGGTTTTGGTTCTTTGTCTGGAAAATCGTCTGTAATATAATATAAATACAGAATCCAGTAGCCAGATATCAGAAAGCAGAATGCAATTGGGAAGTATAGTCGTGCCTCGATGTCAATCCTGGAGAACTTCTCCTTTGGTTCGCCGGACTGCATCTGTTTGGCGACATCTTCTTCTCGAGGTATGATTTTAGCCTCTTTCCAGGCCTTCCAGGGCCTCATGAAGAAGCTGCAAGTGAGTTTAATGCTCTTACAAATACACTTCGATATTCTGCTCCCAATGCCAATCTTCTCCTCCTCTTCCTCGTTTTCTAGATCCTCCTCATCCTCAAACTCATCGTCGTCAACGATATCATCACAGCAGATGTCTGAGATGTCAGGATCTCTACCTGCAGACTGTGCCTTTGGACGACCATCTTCGTCGTCCATTATTACCGTCGCCGTGTCCTCGTCACTTTGGATTTTGATGAGAGGTACAGCAGGTTTGCGGATACTCGCCTCTGATTTTCGCCGTTGACTGCTTGGGGTGAGGATGGCGGGTAGTCTGATGCTGATCTCTGACTTGCGACGCTCTAGGTTTCGCTTCAAGGAGTCGATTAGAGGGGCTGCAAACTCGACTAGAGATTTCCGTCTGGGTCCCATACTCGGCGCCTTGAGGTGTCCGGTTTCTTCGTCGGCAGGACCTCCAATCTCCGCATATATGTGACCTGTTGTAGGCGATATATCTATCATGGATACAGATCTGGGCTGCACCAGAGGATCGTCCTGCAATGCAAAGTGTATCATTCAGTAGAAATTTATGGCTGTGATGAGAGTAAAGCAGAAGCAGCTTCAGTGAGTGCAGAACAAGAAAATCGCGTTAGTGCAGACACAACAGACAAGCGTGTAGTTGCTGTAAAAAGCAGTGACATGCAAGCCAAAGTATGGAGGCATAATGTGTCAATGAAACAGTGTCCATTTCACAAAAGAGCGGCCAAATCAATTATGAAACTTTGTACCTAAGAGCCTCATTTATCTGGGTGTGATCGGAGGTTATGCAGATAATCCGGAAACTGCTAAATGAATGCTTACAAACTTTGGTGTAGGATAATAAAATTTGAAACTTTCAAAAACAGAACAGAAAATAAAAATTAACAAGCGTCCACGTGAGAACTATGATCGCTATCAAGACTGTATGAAAACTATGAAACACAATCTAGTAACTTCAGTTTTGCTGTTTCGCGACACAGTTTTGGCTGGTCACTGGAAGTGAACACAGCAATTCTTTGGAGCCTCTTAACTGTGCGAAATACATTGTAATCAACAAACACATATGTAGTTGTTTTATACTGAAGCATAGTTTTTGGCGTTTCAACTCAGGCAGAGTTTTATTTGACACGCACGCACGCACGCACACACGCACACACACACACACACTCTGGAAGAGGAATCTCAGTGCTCGACCGACGCTAAGGGGCTAGAAAAAAGACATTTTGACATTGTTAGACGGCGTGAAGCATTGTCTTATCCGTGTGTGATCTACAAAATTTGGCTTCAAAATAATTGCGGCATCAAGGACTGGCAAATTTGGCTTCAACTCTCATATTGTTAGGTTGGTATTAATTCCCATTTTGCATACCCTGCTTGCATTTTGCATACCTCAACAGGAAGGTGATGAAAATTGAAACCAACAACAAGGAATTTCTCAAAATGGTTTTGTCCACAAAAATGACATAAGTTTGAGAGGTACAATTGGAACTGAAAAACCCAATGCCACAGTCGGGATCTGAAACGCAGATCTTCCACTTTACGTACGTATTGTTAACTACGATAGATCAGTTCCCAAGCCACGTGATTTCCTTCTTTGCAAATATGTTAAAGTGTTTTTTACTTTTAAAGTATTTTTATGTAAAACTATTTCTGGTATAAATGACCTATTTCTAAGAAGAAGACAGCTAAATTAAATTTTGGGATGACTAAAACTATAGCTAAATGCCACTGTAGGTCTACTTTGGTGTTAATATCAGGGTTGATTTTTAAAAAAGTGTATATAAAATAATTAAAAGAAGGTATAAGTTAAGAAAATTATGCTATATTCCTTAGTAAACAAACTTATTATACACAAAGATATCAGTAAAGTTAGAAGCCATGCATGCACATCCTTTAAAAGATTTAAATGATTTCTTGGATAACGAAGCATTAATTTAGTAGATTTACCAGTGTTGGTGTAAGGCCTTTAATCTATCCTTTTGAGTAATTAACTGCAATCGCTGTTCCGTTACATCAAAGGAATATATGGTTACTGAGCAAATAACACAAACGAAGGTTTTAAGTGAAAGTAAAATGCAGGGGAAAGTCGAGTGGTTCAAGGAAGCAAACGGCGGGAATGGGGAAACAAATTAAACCTGCACGGTAGTAGACTGTTGTTCATAAAACCGTACATAAACACAAGGGAAATGAGAGGTAGATAGGTACACAGGATTTTGGGCTTCGTGAATTCGATGCAGCAGGGGCAATCAGAAATACGACTAGTGTACAAAGTCTCTTGTATAGAACCAAACTTGTTTCTCAGTTCAAGAGTTTACAAGAAAGATTGTCAAATAGTTCTCAATATTGGACAACACTTGACAAAATCTTGGAAGATCTTGACAATATCCTAACTATGTACCACAGCAGTACGTCCGGGCCAACGACTACCACGCGACTGCTGCGCCCCATCTGTGATGCCGGTCGCCCGCCAATCAAAGACGGTCGAGATCAAGTTAGCTCACACCACTCCGCGGGGGAGTACACACTTCACAATGCAGCGCGTAGGAACAAAGGCGGATTATTCCGGACTGTAATTCCATTGGATTTTGTCGTTTTTGGCACAATATATATTTCTTTGAAGGACACACTATTATTTCAAATAAAAGTTTTTCCACCATAAGCCATTTCCGAAATATGCATTATTACTTTTTCGAATTATTAAATACCTTGTCATGTTTTTAAAACATTTTGGATATTAAGTTGTTTTTCACGACTGTATGCAAACAGTATAGACTTTTAAGGCCAGTTCTTAAACATCTGACTACCACATCATCGTTGTATTTATGACGAAGTGTAATGTATAAGATTTCTGCAAGGGTTTATCTTAACTAGAATGAAGTAGACGTAGTTGAAGATGCAAAATTGATTGTATACGCCTAATAACTATAGAGGGTAGAGAAAGCGATGTGAGTAACATATCAAACTTATAATTTAAGCATTCTTAAGCTGATAAAAGAATACTACACACCTTAGGTGGAGAAGCCTTCTTCTTTGCTCGCTCAGTGATGATTTTCTTCAGCTCGCCAGCGATAGTGTCCAAGAAATTGATGCAGGCGTACTCGATCATAACGGCAAACACGAAGGAGAAGCAAATAATGACGAAACTGTCCAATGCTGTAGCGTAGGAAACTTTGGGCATCTGAGCTCTGCCACCAAATCCCATTGTTGTCATAGATAACACTGTTGTCACACCTGCAATAAACGAGGAAGTTACTCTCAGATATTAGCTAGGGTTTCAGTGTGCTGGGTTGCCTAATTTGCTAGTGTGTGGCAGTAGAAACAGAAAACTCTTAAATCCTAATATTTTCATGTCAATCTACACTTTTCTACTTTGTTAACAATGGACACAAACTGAAGCTAGAAAAACGTTTATAATATGCTACATTCACATGAACTTCAGTACCCATTCTTCAACAAGTTCTTACCAAACCTATACTATTTATCTACTTATACTAATCGAGTTCTACACATTTCCTTGAAGATACAGTGGGAATATGGAGTACAGTAAGCTTAAGTGGTAGCCAAATGTTTGAACAGCTGATCACTATGTGATGACTTTAAAGTTCTGTTCTCTTTATATAGCCAAGAGAAAGAAAATTAAAAAGAAACAAACCAATAAAGACTTGCCACTTGAGAATAGTGCAAGTATTTGAACATTCAAACCAATGACAAGGAATATCTCGGAAATAGTCCATTTAAAAAACATACATTTGACTAACGAGATCTACATTTTGTGTATTAAGATTTTGTCTATTTCCAGTTATGCAAAAGCATAAAATATATTTTTAGAGTAGTGTGTGAGGCACTTACCCAAAGAGACTCGGGCAGGAACCGCATCAGGGTCGATCCAGAAGGACACCCAAGAACAGCAGACAATAAGGCCGCAGGGCACATACAGTTGTAGGATGAAAAACCCGATATTCCTCTGCATGTGGAACGTCACCTTGACTACAGAGTATTCATCTGGAACACACACACACACACAACCTTACAACCACAACTGTAGAGTTACGGCCTTTCATACATCTCTCACCAAAAATAAACACGTACCTACCTACTGCTGATTGGTGAAATTTGGCACAAATGTGAAAATGTTTTATTTTTTTAATTTTTCTTGTAACTATGAAACACTTTCGTACTACATAGTTGATTTTTCAATATAAAGACTATTAAAGCCACAAAAACAATTTAATTAGTCCTGTACCATTCAGGTGAAACATCTCAAACTATTCAAAATATCCCTTAAATGACATTTATAATTTTTAGGTTGCTATATTAAGGAGAGCTTCAGGAATTACTGATTTAAGAATTATTGTGTATTAGTTAAAAAAATTAAAGACTTTAGTTTAAATTATTTGTCATAACTCAAGCTGAAAAAATTGCTATATTCAATAGTGTTTATACACTTTTTTTCTCCTAAGCAGATAAAAAAAAAGAAATGGCGTAAAAATGTATATACCGGTTGGAAGGCACTGTTTGAACATATGTTACATCCACAAGCCAGCCAATTCCCTGACCAACCTCAACGCAACGTTGTCGACTTACCTCACATCTGAAAGAGCAACTCGGAATATTCCTTCACATTTTTTAAGTGATAAATTATTTCGAAACCCTGTGTGATGCCCCATAATTACTACCGAAGCTATGTCACAAATAAGTTACTCTTCGTACATTCTTGTGGAATTACCGTGTAATTTGTAACAAAAACTATTTACTTTTTGTTTCTAATGCTATGAAGCACAGTGTACATAAAACTTCTATGCTAAAGATCTTACCCTCTCCTCTTTTGAGTTCGAAGGCTTCATCTGTGGTTATATTGACCAGTTGATATTGTGATAATTCGACGTTATGCTCAATACTAACACTCTTAGCTGGATCCCATTGATAGATAACATCGTTAGTCGCGTACCCATCTGTAACAAAGACAACAAATCATTAACAAGTGAGCGCTCATATGAAATTGCGTATTTTTTCAGTCATACTGAAAATCGTGCATAAATTGTTTTATAGATTACATTATAAACACATATGTATATAATGAAATAGTGACACACTTCGTGTTTACAATTTGTAACCCTGGTTTGAAGTTTCCCGTTTTGTGACACTATATTATGAAACATGGATCAATGCATACATTGGGTAGCAACAGGCCTGGTGCTTATACACTACACGCAGAAACATCACCACAGAGTATTATGCTTCACTTCTGAACCAACTGAAGGAGACTATTCAGGTTAAACCACCACTCCTTGTGAAATAAAAAAGGGTTCTTTCATTACGATAATGCGCCTTCACATACGTGTGGGATTGTGGCTGCAACGCTGTTTGACATTTGCTTACAACTGCTTCCACATCTACCATATTCCCCTGATTTGGCTCCTAGTGATTCATTTTTGTTACCAAGCCCACAGAAACGGCCCAGGGGATGAAGATCCACTTTAAACGATGGGGATGAAGCTGAGACAGGAAATTATTTTGTACAGCCCAACAAATCTTATTTTACTCGGGGTATTAAAGAGTTGGTTAACTGCCTCAGTAACCCGTCTACAATGTGAGTCAAGCCAATAGTTTACTGCTTCGGGTCAGCTTTCCCCAAAACATCTTCAGCTAATTTAATTATAATTTCTGTTAAATCCTTCAGAATTCACTGACATTGCATACGATTTAAATTGTATATTTGCACCCTTTGATGTTAGTATGATCTGGTAATTGCAGCCTGTAATTGTAGAAGTTGTATTTTATACCTATATTATATTATATTGTCTTTGTATGCGATAAAATATGAAAGAGTAGAAAGTCCATTCTTCTCTGAACGTCCGAACAACAATGCACCTCCCAAATGCGTACATCAGTATTTTAACACTAGGTTAAAAGACTTTACGTGTTGCAAACAGCGAACGAGAAGGGGAGGGGTGAAAAAATTTACGCGTTAGTCCAAAACTGCCTATAATTAGGGTATGACTAACTCCAAAATAAACAAACGGTTCTAATTTTTTAACCAGAACATCTGACAAGAAAACCACTTAAATTACGAACCGTATATTCCATTTCAAGTAGGACACAAATACCCACTCTAACACAGATTTAGCTGGAATGCACAAATCCCAGTTATATATATATATATATATATATATATATATATATATATATATATATATATATATATATATAGTGAATTCAAACCGTTAAAAAAAGTCACTAATAAAATCAAGTGAAGTGTTCTATTTTTAGAGTTTGAAACTCTCAGCACTCTTTCAGCTAAATACTTACTTAAGGAGATGAATATCTCCGTCACGTCATTGAGTAGAATAATTCAGCTGGTAGTGCAACTCATATCAACGTCTCAGCAGATGCAGTCATATGAGTGTTACGGTAGAGGATTCATATGGCGGATTATGAACACACCTGTGAGTAGGTATTCCTGCCTGAATATTCGTTGATAAACTCAACCTCTGTGGCTTCAAGAGTGCCCCAAGGGATTGTCTTAAGCTCTTAATGAGATTGCATGTATAACTTAGCACTTTAGCATAATTTCTTGTACACAAGTAAGATAAGCTCCTCTAATTAGCATACACAGAGAATTGCACCTACTTGCTATTGTTAAAAAATTAAGCACTTTCCTCTCCTCTCTTCTCTCTCTCTAAATTTGTCTCTTAATAATTACAGGTTACTCTATTAATCGATGTAAGTTTTATACTATATCTTATTTGTAATATTAATGTTCTTATGAATAATTTTTTGTACTTTTGAAGATTTAATATAATTTCATTTCACTCTTTTGAAGAGAATTTAATCATCCTCTCTCTTTCACCATCTCTCCATCTCTCCCAATAGTCATTATTTTCCATAATATAACTGAAAACTAAAAATATGGGATTTTATTATAGATATGTGGTAAACTTTAAAATACAACTAATTATAATGTAATCTCACATGGCAATGTGACAAATGACACTTTGTTACTTTTTCTGTCACTTTATTTCCCTTAAAATGCAATCACAAAAGTAAAGACCTACTTTTTATCGTTAATACAGTCTACAATTCGTCGCGACCTTGCAACTCAAGCCGTTCTATCCACTCGGGACCTTAACACATATTTAACTGTCTTTAGTTCCACTCTCCCTGTTTAACAAACAGTTAAACAATACAAACACCAAAAACTGCTTCACATAACAAACAACTCCGACGTGACGATTAAATATCAAAAACTGTTTGAGGATAGAAACTCAAATTCTCTCAACAACGACTGTGCACAACACACACAGTTGCTAAAACTCGACACAATACCTAACTCTGAAGAACTTCCCTAACATTATCACTCGCTTTTATAGTGCAGGCGAATTACCGGCGAATTCTCTGGAAAATTTTTCTCGAACTTGTACTAAATAAGCCGGGACCTTAACTTAATGCGCAAAGAAATCTACCTGAGAGCCGAACCAGGGAAGGCTGCAACCGAGTGCACACTCTCCGTGTATCCTTCCATTAGGCTAATATCTGGTTTCCTAAACCCCCCCCCCCCCATGTGGTTACACAGGGGACAGAAGTGGATACGCCACTTACGCGCGCCAACACATCCGGGAAGGCTACCTAATAACCAAAGTGGGGCCGCCGGATATCTAGCACGCCGACTACTACCTCTACAGAGTAGCACACGAGAACTTGAGGCTTCTCCCAACCCCGTCTTGACGAATCAGAACGTTCTCAATCTCCCATGAGTATCGGGAACCGCTACCCGTCAGAGACGAGCCCAAACCAAACTTAGCGCCCACATGGCAGCAGCTGAGGGAATCGGAACGCCCCCCCTCCCGCCCCCCTTACAGGTTAGGGCAGTCGAAAGTTTCTCGAACAGTCTGTAAATACTTTCTTCTGCAGGATCATAGTCCTCGCTGCACTGAGGCCAGTCCGCCTAGTACAAGGGGTGATGTGAGGTAGTTTGACCTTGAGCGTCTCTGACGTCGGACATTGAGGCATCAACATAACCCAAAAAGCTAAATCTTCATTGCAACAGTTCTACTAGGATAAACGCACAGTTCATACCAAGATTTAGTATTCTCTGATAGCTTTACAACCCTGCTTGCAACCCGAGCATTGAGCAAGTATTTATTCCAACAGTAAGGACTTTCACCTGAGACTCTCTATGGACTTGAGGACCTCTTTCTGACAAGCCAATACAACTTGCTTTGATGATACGTAACGCTCCACTTTTACCATCATTGTCAAACACTCGTGATCAATTGCAGCCATTTTCCTTCCTTTCTGTAGTGCCACTAACTCTTTTTGCTCAAAGCAGGTTTCTCTGAATTTTATGCTGCAGAAAGACCCTCAATTATCCATAATTAAGACCCTAAATTTTGAAAACAGAAATATCAAAGAGTTACGCTTTGTTTGATGTAGCTTTAGAGTTATATTGACCCATTTTCGTCTAAAAGTTCAATGATGATAGTTTTAACAATAAGAAATTTTGAAATGTTTTTATATGACTTCTAAGAAGACCTTTTTTAATTTTATTTTTTACAGTATTTCAGATTTCGTATTCTAAAACGTAAGCCCCGTTAACTCTTTCGTTCGTGATTTTTGTCACCACCCAATTAACTCCCAGTTTGTTACTTTGTATTCCGTTAAAACAAAACGCAATTTTAAGTACAGCATACAATTACTTTTCAGTAGTGAATCTAATTCTATACAGCATTAATGTAAAATTGCGTTTTGCTTTAACGGGATACAAATTAATGGATAGTAATATGTCATAATTAGAAACCCACAAATGGAAGCTGCCGATTTTTTCAATAAATATATGTATGAATAATCTTCGTTTGTGTTAAATCTTGGTAGTATTAAAATTTACCTCAGTGCCAGTCGTGCTATTTCTTGAGCTTCAAGAATAATAATTTATTTTATGGTATGTATGCTTTGTAAGATGCATATAATTAAATGTTGAACAACAAAACTCTAAGTTGCTTATTCCTTTCACAGAAATTCAATGGTGTTTAAAACGTTTGTCACAGAGCCGTTGCAATTCATTTGCCTTAACCCACTAAAGATATAAGCGTGAGAAGGCTACGATGCCAATTACTGTCGAATTACTCTCAGTCTATCTCTATCTCTCTCTCAACGCATACACAATACTTCTCTTTATAATAGTGCGCTACAAAGACGCTCAAGGTCAAGCTACTTCACGCCCCATCACAATGAAGCGCTCACAACAAAGATGACTGAGTGCGGCAGAACGAAGCGTTTCCAGACTCTTCGAAACATTTTGTACTGCCGGTTTAATTTCGACAATTTTGAGAAAAGGTGTATTTTCCAGAGAATTCGCCTGCACTTGGCTGCAACTATAAAAGCGAGTGAGTGAGTAAGCCTTAAAGCAGTTCTTCAGAGTCGGGTATCGTGTTAAGTTTTAGTAACTAGTTACTTTTTAAGTGTGTTGCGTACAGTTGGTGTTGAGATAAGAGGGTGTATCGTCATAGACAGTTTTGGATATTTTGGTGTTGCGATCGGACAGAACAGCTGTGAGTTACAAGGTCACGACGAATTTTAGATTGTGTTAAGGATGAAAAAGAAAACTGTTGTGATTCGGTTTTGAGGGAAATAAACTAGCCGAAAAAGTAACTAGACTTAATATTACTATAGACAAATCAAATGTGCAAGGTGTTGAAATGTAATAAAACATACTTACAACTGCCCATCGTCAGGGGACAGCTTTGAGAATCCAGTGGAAATTTCCTAAGGTGCATAGGGCAGCTGGCTTTAATGGTCACCCTGTAATTCCAATAAAGTAAAACTTAAAAACCTTAATTCTATGGTGCAGTTATATTACAGGAACAGAAAATGTGAACATATAGATCATAGATTATACACGGAGAACTCCTCTCTGGCCTTCCCTGGAATTTACTATCCAAGCCACAAGGGTCACTTCGTCGCCCTCTCCCTGGGTAGAGGACACGCTCTGCGCCAGGTGTCAATATCTGGAACTTCTAGGTGACTCTGGACCTCGTTTGCTCCGCTGTCTGGCAAGCCTACGGTCTCACTTAGCCTCATCCCTTCCCTCTAGGGGGCTGGTAACCCACACTAGATCCATGTCGGTGTCGCAGTGAGTCGAGGTATCCCCCTCCGTTACACAAACCTAAGGTTGACGAGCTTTTAAAGACACATGAACCTTTAAATTGTGTTATTTAGTGATTTAAATGTCTGCCAGTAAGCCTATCTTCCCATACAATTGCAGAAGAAACGTAAATTTTACCTAAGTGACCAGAGTATCAAGAGAGGCCTTGGGTATATTAAAATACGAAATAGCTACATATAACTAGAAAAAAAAGACGCAGGAGAACCACAATATGCACAGAATACCTTTTTAAAAAGCATAATCAGAAACTGTCTTTTGTTGGTATTTTCTTAGGGTTTCATTTGAAATTATTCCGCATACATTATGTACTTTTCGGTACAGTTTATTATAAATAACATAATAGAAGAAGGTTGAGATTAATTTTTGTGACATGTGATGTTATTTAACAATAAAGCAAAACATGAAAGCCTTATATTTAACTTTGTGGCTAACTAATATAATTAAAAATTTATTTCTACAATGTTCTCACATACTATTTGATTGTAAAATATTACTTTTTTAAAAACTAATTGAACTTTGAAAACAGTTAAATAAATGATAAAAAATTAATGTCTCTAGAACGAATTTTAAAATATGCTTAGAATTTTATATCGGGTGGAAGTTATTGCTTAAGCAGGAATTCCAAATGATGAATGTTACAAATATGTCCAATACATTTATTGTCAATAAAAAAAAAAAAAAAAAAAAAAAAAAAAAAAAAACCAACCTTTAAAAGTTTTTTTTTAATTTTTTTTATTTATTTATTTTTTTTTTTTTTAAGTTTTAAAACCTACATTCACTAATTGCTTCCATTTCCTAACTAGATCGTCAATATAAATACTAAAAAATGTAGGTGAAAAATTGCACCTGAAATTTTACCATTGGTCCTCAGATTTATGTTTGAAAATAGCCCTAATTATTTTGCTATTAACACTCAACTACTTATAGGTAGCGTTTAGGAAATACAGTTTTTCTTGAGGAAGATAAAAATGGATGTAAGACTTGCCTCATGGAATATACGAGGAATCCGTTGGAGCGAAGTCTAAGGAACTTGTTTGGCACCGTTATTCGATGAAGGTAAGACTTCTTGCCGTTCAGGAAGAATGTATCAGGTTTCCAGACTCTGTCCAGGAACAACCAGGACAGGGAAAATTCCTCCATTCCTGGCAGGTTGTACATCAGCCGCTTGTCATACCAGGTTTGTCTGAAGTAACAATCCATGACGTAATTCTAAAACAGATGAATACGCCATTCTATTTTTAGGAGTATGCCGAACGAAATTAATATCCCAGAGGTTATTTAAATCAGTTCTTTGAGGAAAATTTTAGCTATTCATAAAATAAGAACATAGTTTTATATAAAAAGTTACTTATTTAAAGATTTATAGATTTTCAAGCTCAGCCTCATAGATGGCGCACCAATCATCTAGGGAAAGAATCACTCAACAAAGAATATTTTCGAAACGACTAATGCAAGAACAAGGTTGGTAAAGTTTATATGTCAACGAACTGTAAGTTTGTCCATCACAAATCCCTGATGCGGTCGCCTGGGATCGAACCTGGTCCGCTTTGGTGAGAGGCGAATAGCCTTACCACTCGGGTTACGGTTTCTCACAGTTTAGCAGTACTAGGTATGAAGAAGATTTGTGGGAAATTCATAGAAAATTGAACACAACAGGAAGTATATTTCAGATTTTTATTTCAAAGAAACAAGTTTGAAAAAGAGGAACCTTCAGAGTTTGCAAAAACATTGTTATCTTTCATTCAATGATATAAACAAGTCCGAGATGTTAATAGAAAAGGATGTGTTACATTCATATGACTTTCTCTAGCCTCTATCGATTATTAGTGGGAATGAAATTATTTCTACACAAAAGCTTATATTCCCGTCTACAAATTTTAAACCCTAATTTCAGTGGCATAACGTAGTCTGAGTTCTTAACAGAAAGGTATGTGTTACATTCATATGTCTTTCTCTAGCCTCTATCGTTTATTAGGAGTATGAAATTATTGTTAAAAGGCTCATATTTCTATTTACTTAACTTTGATCGGGATAATCTTTCCAGAAATAGCTGCTTTACAGCTTATAGATACAAAGGGAACAGCGAAAGTCAAATGTTTAAGAACTGGACAACTATACTGGCATTGAAATTCCAGCACTATTTCCATGCAATCGCAATATAGGTATTTATTTTAAGGTTTCATTTTTATGCAGCCTTTAACAAATAAGGACATATCGGCTGCTTTTAATCTTTGGAGCAATCGTTTAACAGTGCTGTTCACTTGCTTTGTAGTGGTTTTAATCTTTGAGTTGGTATTTTTTGGGTTATGACATTAAATTTACAAACACTGGCACGCCCATTCTCGAAGACATGTCTCAACTATATTTCCTTGCGGTATATTTGGGGTACTGTGGCTTCTGGTGTTGTAACGGGGGTGTGTGTTAGGAAAGTGTGGGCGTTTTGGTTTCTCCTATTGTTATTTGGTTTTTCACACAAGTTACCCTACAAATATGTTGAAGGATGTCTGGTTAGTCTTCTTTCAAAGCTGATGCACTTCCTGTCGTCCTGTTACCTGACTGGGAATATTCCTGTTCAAAAGTTTCTCGTGGGTCTGCCTACATTCTATTTTCAATAATATGTAACTATTACATGCATCCCTGAAGTTAACGGACGCGGGTTTCTGCTTCAATAGCCACAAAATATCTATAAGTCGAGGTACTAAACCATAGGTTCGTAACTTGCCAACTGAAATAATTGGTAATGAAGTGACTCCATCTAGGAAATGATCGATTAATTGCGACTCGACAAGGATCCAGTTAGTCTCGGAAACGGAAGGATAAGGCCACAATGCAGTTTAGCTCCTGCTTCGCGCGCGCGAGGTTTTGCTGTTGAATTAATGCACGGCACATATGATAAAGCCCTGAATAATATTACTGTTGTTTGTAAGTGTAAAACCTAGATATGTTGGTGCAGTATTTGCGAAACATGTTGACTGTAAGCTGCGCGTTGCATTTAACTGTCGCCTGTGTCGCCCAGCTTATGCAGATAACATTTTTGCTTTCTTTACTATTTATCTATAGCAAGCAGGGGAAGTATTGTAACCTATTTAAAATTTCAATGCCGACAATTAATAAGAAATACGGGCTTTAAGGTTCCCTGAATTTATAAATCAGCATACTTTCTTTTTTAAAAAAAGGGCTCTTGTGAATATCTGCCTGAACAGCTAAATTCAAAAATGAAACGTTGGATAAATACCAGACTTTCAATGAGCGACCCAAAAGTCTTAAAAAATGTGCTGTATTCACATATTGTTTACTTTGATAGAGCCTCTACCGGGAGAGCCATAAACTAAGAACCGCCTGCACGATGTCTTTTCTGTTCGCGTTATCGGCGCCCGTTGCCCTCTGTGGCTGTCATAGAATGGCATGAACAGTATTATGTTTGCCAGAATTCCAATAACGATTATTTTGTGTACACATAAGCCCTATATTACTAATGTTAAAATGGCGATATACAGGCCCCGTTTTCTCACGATCTGTTGATTCTAGAAATCTAGATTTTTTCAGCGAGTTTATGGTTTCTCCTATATCTACTGGTCCTCATTCATATTAAAATCTAAAATAGTGTTTGTGTGCGTGTGTGTGTGTGTGTGTGTGTGTGTGTGTGTGTATTATGATCCCGGTAGTAGACGAGAAAATCAGGTGTGTTGCACTCACATGACTTTCTCTACTCTTGTATTAACCATTCTTACAAACCCTTATTCCTATATCTTCTTCGTGTTAGCTGAGATTAATATTTACAGAAATTGCCTTATTGCTTATTTCCTTGTAGGTGCAAGGGGAATGTTAGAATAAAGTAGGCTTTGTGCGATAGTAAAAAGTGAACAACGGTGCTCCATTTCACGAAAGCTTTAAGTCCTCCGAAACTCACACACATGGAATATCTCCGAAATGGTTCACCCTACAAGAAAATTTATTGAGACATAAATTGTGTATTTTAGTAAGATCTACATTTTTGTATAGTATGATTTGGTCTATTTCTAACGGTTTAGCACTTATACAAAAGTCATCCTGAGTAAATACGACTACAGGAGCTATAGCCAGAAAATGCAAGATGTACATTTCATTTGACATAAAAATATCTCAAATATATGACATTTTAATCAAAATCGTTATAGCCATTTTCAATAAAATCAAAATTTTCGAAAAATTTTTCCATGTAAAGGGTAGTTTAGGGTCGGGCTATTTTCTTCAAAATTTTCGTGTCGCATTCTTGAAAGACATTAAACTTAAATACCAACTTTGGTTTTTAACCCACTTTTCGTTTTTGAGTTATACTGTCCACAGACTGATAGACACACACACGGACCTTTTTGTAAAAATGTTTTATTATTATTATTATTATTATTATTATTATTATTATTATTATTATTATTATTATTATTATTATTATTATTATTATTATTATTATTATTATTATTATTATTATTATTATTATTATTATTATTATTATTATTATTATTATTATTATTATTATTATTATTATTAATTATTATTATTAATTATTATTATTATTATTATTATTATTATTATCATTATTATTATTATTATTATTATTATTATTATTATTATTATTATTATTATTATTATTATTATTATTATTATTATTATTATTCAGGGGGTCTCAAAATATTTTTCCAGTGAAATCTCGAATTTTTGGGTGGAATACAATACTTTCTCTAGTTACTAGAGTCGCTGCCAGGAACGAGGGAGTTGCGCTGTAGACAACTATGCAATGACGGCACAGTCACGTGTGTTTTAGCAAACCAGACGAAGTGTTTCAGAGCGTGTGTGCGAGAGTATTTGTACAGTTTTACAGTGAAATTAAGCAATTCCGAGCAATAAGTGCACTCTAACAGTTCCGAAGATGGCAGAAGCAAAAACACATTCCCAGTCAAACCAGAGAAATGGTGCATAATATGTACAAATACTTCCTGAGAAAGATGGGAAACAATTGCAACGCAGCACTTCTCCTATTAACCCTACTTGCGCGTTATCTGTTACCGCTATCGTTCATGAGGGCTACTCTGGTGGAGAAAGTAAAAAGGGTCAAGGAACCATTTAAAATTCTGAAGTTGACCAGGGCCCCAAGAAAATACCCTCTATAACACATTTTGAAAGGGCCCTTCCTACAGTAAGTTTCAGAATTCTTGACGATATTTTTCTTTTTTCTTCCTTTGTTTTTTCTGTTCACTCAAAAAATGCTCGTCTGTAACATTTTCTTTGGACCAGTCTAAATAAATGATTTAATTCACTTTTAAAGCACTCAGAAGCTGATAAAGGAAATGTGATGACAGATTTATCTTTACGAAGAACATCTGTAATGATAGATAACGAGCTAGTAATCTCCTTATTTACATTTTGTGTAAGTTGACGTGCTGTACCCCGTCCAAGGTACATACACTGCCCTTTTTTGCGCACTCTGCATTGTGTGTCTCACATTTTAATAATGCAACTATAGAACATGAAGGAATTTTGACTTTACCACATACTTGATCCGTTTCCGATACGGGTCCCATGCTCTTGATGTGCATATTTACTGTTATCTTCACAGGAGGCCCTGGAAAACAAAAGAAAGGCGCTGGTTGTTACTCCGCACATAGCTTAAGCAAATAAACCAAAACACTGGAACAGCAAGGGCAACATAGATACCAAGCATAAAGAAATTAGTCAGAGCTGACAGCATCCCTTATAATTAAGAGTACATCCTAGTTAAAGATACTGAATTAACTTCAAAAATATGTCTGTTTTATAATGTGAGCAACACAGTATGCAGTACTTGGGGTATACATAAATACGCAAAAATCAAGTTTGAAGGTTCAAAACAAATAAACATATAAGTTAATATACAGAAAAAGTAATTTTGGTAAGCTGATATTCACTTAGGTACACTTATTTGAAGAATTATTTTTAAAAGATTCTAATTTTATAGTGAGAATTGTTTACATACAATTAAAAAATCTGATGTGTTGCACTCACATGACTTTCTCTACCATTCTTACAAACTCTTATTCTTGTATCTTCTTCGTGTTAGTTAACATAAAAATGTGTACAAATTATCTTATTGCTTATTTCGTTGCAGGTGCAAGGGGAATGTTAGAATACAGTAGGCTTTGAGCGATAGTCAAATCTTTTAAAGCTTTGATATTTCGTTCTCCTTGCACACTTATTGTAGTTAGGAATTCAGAAGTTAGCTGAGAGTGATTCATGAAATGTGTACTTTAATTTTGAAAAAACCTTAAACGAACAAATACGTAGCTCGGAAACATTAAATATCTGTTAATGATAAATGGTTCGGGGATATTTGGGTACATATTGGGGGTACAAATTAGTAAAGGGAGTATAGAGAATTGTATAATACAGGTTAGAATATATGGGAGGACAAACTAAATATAGCTAAAGTAGTTATATCGTATTTGTAGAACTAGAACTGTTGGAATAAATATTGTTATTATTATGATTATCATCATAAAAGCACACTTTTATAACTAAGTCCTCCTTCCAAGGAGACCACTCAATTACTACACTAAGGTTAAGAGTTTGAACATTTGGCGAGTTTCCCACACGGAATTACAAGTCCTAACAAGTAGCGACACAGGTGGGTGTTTTATGCATTATTTGACGTCGTTTCACAGTGAGCCACAAAGCTGTTTACATGTTAGAAGCTGTTAGCAATATATATGATTTCTGTCAACAGATGTGGTTATACAGACATCTGCTAGTTCTTGTTATTGTGAGGGAGACGTATTTGTACAACTAACTCTTGGTTCGAACTGGCCAAGTGCCAGCGTCTTGACTCATTGTTCCTCCCATCGATTAACACAGCTTCATTCTCAGATTGTTTATGCATCATAGATGGAAATTAAAACTAGGAAACGAAAATGGGTAATACTCCCCAAAGGAAATGAACACAGAAATGAAACTAGAAAGAAAAAGACTTAAAAATTAACAGATCTATACCGAATGGCTTTAAAGACCTTCAAGAAAATGAAAACTTTTTTTCCTTTCTTTCTTCTTGAATAAACATGGTTACAATATCTTCAAATGACATTCCTCGGCGCATTGTTACAGGCAAACCAAGTTTCGTTGGCCATAAAATAAGTATTATAAAAGCAGACGTTGATAGATTATACTAGAAAAAAAAGTTAGTTATCCGTGAATGACATTCAGCATATTGTGGAATATTGGCGAAGTTTAATTATAGATATTTCGAAGCCCTTATTGAGACAAAACGAAACAAACTAACTAATAGGTAAATAACTAAGTAAACACATAAATACTATCCTGGCACCTTAGTTACTACTCCAGGACATGTACATTCAATCTATATAATTTGTTCATACAATATAATTAGATACGTTCCTATATATCACATTTTTACATTCTCTACTGGTAAGTAGAGGAAGTATTGTATTTCACCCAAAAATTCGATGTCGAGATTTCACCGGAAATATATGTTCTGAGATCCCCTGAATCCAAAAACAAAAATTTTTAGAAAAAGTTCCGTGTGTGTGTGTGTGTGTGTGTGTGTGTGTGTGTGTGTGTGTGTGTGTGTGTGTGTGTGTGTGTGTGTATGTATGTGTGTATGTGTGTGTGTCCAGGGACCATGAGCTGATGAACAGACCCTACTAAATAAGTACCTGCAGGACGTTAGGAATAGAAGAGCAGATACTATTACTGGAACTTGAGGACATTGTAATATACATTATTCCATTCATGTTTGCTTCATTTGCGACTTATAATTATATTTAAGAGTAGTATGTTTTGAGATTGCTTAGTACCTTCTAGAAGGCGTGTCACAAAAGCATGACGCAGAGTGGGCGGAACGAATGCTGTAATGGAACTCAGTGCTTCCTGTAAGGCTAGTTGGTCGGGCATTTAGGTGTGAAGCAAAGGGGATAGTCTATACGACATTTCGTAGCACAGTTAAGGCCATGCAAAAACATCAGGTAGTAAATCATAATTGCTCTGTGGGAAAACTATTAAACGAAAATAAAAAAATCTGATGTGTTGCCCTCACATGCTTTCTCTACTCTTGTACTAACCGTTCTAGCAACCCTTATTGCTATATTTTCTTCGTGTTAAGAGAAATATTCGTACAACTTATCTTATTGCTTATTTCGTTTTAGGTACAAGGGGAATATTAGAACACAGTAGACTTTGTGCGATAGTCAAATCTTTTAAAGCTTTGAGATTCTGTTGTCTGCACACTTAACATACAAAAAATGAACAGCGATGTTCCATTTCACGAAGTTTTTTTCCGAAACTCACACACATAACAAGGAATATCTCCGAAATAGTTCACCTCACAGGAAAATTTATTTAGATATAAATTGTGCACTATAGGGCGATCCAGTATTATTTGGTCTATCTCTAACGGTTTACCAGTTATGCAACGGTCGTCCAGAGTAAATACGACTAAAGGGGTTATAGCCAGAAAATTCAAGATATACACTTCATTTGCAATAAAAATATCTCAAACATATGGCATAATCAAAATCGTTAGAGCTATTTTCAAGAAAATAAAAATTTTCAAAAAATTGTCCATGTATGCAAAGGTCGTCCAGAGTAAATACGACTAAAGGGGCTATAGCCAGAAAATTAAAGATATACACTTCATTTGCAAAAAAAAAAATATCTCAAACATATGACATAATCAAAATCGTTAGAGCTATTTTCAAGAAAATAAAAATTTTCGAAAAATGTTCCATGCAAAGGGCAGTTTAGGGTGGGGCTATTTTCTTCAAAATCTTCGTGTCGCATCCTTGAAAGACATTAAACTTAAATACCAACTTTGGTTTTTAAACTACTTTTCGTTTTTGAGTTATGCTGTCCACAGACACACAGACAAACACGGATCTTTTTCTAAAAATGCTTTTTCTTTTTTTTTTTAGATTCAGGGGGTCTCAAAACGTATATTTTCGGTGAAATCTTACATCAAATTTTTGGGTGGAATGCAATACTTCCCCAACTTATTAGTAGAGAAAGTAAAAATGTGATCGATATGAGGTACCGCCCGTTGGGTATGCAACACACCTAACGTACAGGTAATGCGGACCAGTCTGACCAATTCTACTAGGAAAATTACCGCTTATGATAGTCTACTGTAGCCTACGGTAATTTTACAACTATAAATGGAACTGTAACTATGTTGAGCGCTATTTCTATCAGTAGGAGACAAACCACGGCTTTTCTACAATTGTAAAGATATTTTACTTATTTACGCGATTCGTCTATAGGATTTAAACCCCAAAGCACTAATAATAATGCGCTGGTAACAAAACTAATTTGATCACAAAACTCTTTACTCCACATATAGCCATAAAATTTAGTGACTAGGTGTGAATTAAGTTTGTCTTTACACTGTTGACAAACCTGTCTCACGGCACAACGAATTATCATCGAATTCCTTCACCACATGTAGAGGGTTGACAGCAAGGCTTCATTCGTTTGTTCCAACCCGATTTATTTCATTTCCTCTTTTAGGAGTATTGGGAGTTTCTCTTCTATTCGTTTCATACACTGGAAAAACGAAGAGAATCTCCGGAAAGATGGCTAACGTAATTAAGACAAACAGCAAAACATTCACGTATATTAAATATCCGAGCTGTTTTCCATTAGACTTATCCAAATATTAAAGGGGATATTTCGAGAATGTTTAACGAGATATATCTAACTCTGTTGATACCTTATACACTGCACTTTAAAACATATTTATGATTTCAGTTCCGTAAAAATATGAGAAGTTAAACCTTTGGAGTACCGCAGTGGCCGTATAAAATATACGGTACATTTTAGTACTAAAACTAGCCCATTTGTGCATATATTGTAAGTCTGATCAGTAATTTAAATCATGTTTCATAGCCGAGGTAAATTCATATCTGTTAATGTAGACCTCGATCTGCTTTATACATAATTATTTACCAGTGCTTATTTTTATTGAGTCTGTTGGAGAACTGGTATTTCAATACCTCAACCATTTGTGGGTCCTACATAACAATTAACTATAATGTTGAAAAATGTGATAGCACGAGTAGTATGATTCTTTCATCCTGGAAATATTAATTGACGTGCAGCATGACGGTAATAAGTATACTCAAGTAAATAATAACACTTATATGGTTTAAAAATATAACGATCTTACCATATTCATTTATGTTCTTTTTGTTAAAATTGCATCCAATATTAAAATGAGATACATTGCAAAATGAATAATCACAGATTAAATAAAATGGTTTTTCATGGTGTAAAATACAAAAATGATCTTCCCATTCTTGACTAAATGCGCGCGCAGTCGTTTTGAACGTCCGTTCAGTACTGTTTACTAGTTTCATCTGCATCGTGTAGCCAATTGTTATGGAGGGTATAGCGACCCACCAGCCTGACTCATGGTTTTTTTCGCGGTTTCCCCTGGTCGCTAGGCGAATACTGGGAAGATTCATTACATCCTGCGAATTTCCTGTTAACAAATCTTTTTGCATTGCAGTTAAATGCTGTTGGTAGGCTTTCTAGCTTAGAAAAAAAGCTTAATGTTCTGTAACAAGGCCATTTAGGATGAAAAATAAGTGTGACAGTTTCGCAGCCTATCACTGCCGTATTCACAGCCAAAAGGAACTTTTTCAGTAACGAAGCTTGCAGCAATGTAGTTGCATTCAGAGGTTTGCTTGGCATTTTGTTCGCACTAAACAATCTCTGACTTACACTTACTTCACACTACTTATGATTTATTTACATATGTATTCCACAAATTATTCACCTAAACTCGTTTCTCAATTTACTTCGCCGAAATAGAGCACATTCTCCTAGGTATGTAGATAGACATTTTTATTAATACTCATAATAATACTTCATTATTGTTATTACTATTATCATCATCATCATCACAATAAAGATAATTACGTTCCTCGAATTCAAAAAGTGTTCCCTAAAGCCAGTAAACATTATGTTCCTGGATGCTAGAGGAGTTTCAGAAAGCATCAATCCAGTGTCTGGTATAGCTGTACCACGAGTTGAAAAAACTACCTCTAATGAATGAAGTTGCAAGCTTCATTGTGTTCGTGACAGGCGAGCGAAGCCGATGAGTTGATGTTAAGGTTTTGTCAACATTCCAACAGCCAGGAAGGAATCTCTTTGCTCTGTGAATCAGCTGCAGGAAGATTAAGAGTCGAGGAATTAGTGGAGTAATTATAGCCGCGGTGAAACGGCTCAATGCTCCTCTCGCAGCCAGAAAACATTGCGCTTCCTTCAGAATGTCTCCACTTCTGCATTAAAGACCCCATGTCCTGAGTGAAATGTGCAAATTACCCTACATTATGTATACAATTTGTTTAAATCTATCTTGTTAACTTCTTAAAAATACTCATTTAATGTTTAGAATACAACAACGATTTTAAAAATAGCACACGGTGAGGAATTTAAATACAAAAAGTGTAAGATTTAAAATCATTACGGGAAATAATGCATCAGAGTAGAGTAGCATATGTTTTTGGGATGTTATATCTCATAAAAATAGCAGTCATAGTGCTAAGAAACTATAAAGAATTGACCTTTGAATGGCATTTTAAAGAATTTCCTCACTGTTCGTGAAGCTTCGACTGCCCGCTTATTTACGAGAGGTTCAAGAGGAAGTGGTTTTCGATAAAGATTCGTGCTACGTCATTCTTGTCCATATAAGCGTAACAAGACGGCGAGAAACAGGGAGTTGTTTATGTCATGGAGTTGTGAGTGTGTGAGTGTGTGTGTGTGTGTGTGTGTGTGTGTGTGTGTGTGTGTGTGTGCGTGCGTGTGTCGTCAAAGACAGCTTTGAGACACTGAGTCGTCACGTCGGAGTTGTTCGTTGCGTGAAACAGTTTTAGTGAGTATGATCTTCAAAGCTAGCTGTTTGTGAAACACAAACACACTGAAGCCAAGGTTATACGATCGGACAGAACAGCTGAGTTACAACGTCACAGAGTTGTGGATAGGGTTAACTATAAAAGAGAACGGTTTTGTGGTTCAGTTTTAGAAGAGTAATAAAGTGACAGAAAAAGTAAATGGATTTGTCAATCTGTCACACTGGTGTCAGAGGTAGGATTTTCATTTTTTTACAATACTTTCGATGTATTGTTCTCGCGAAAGCCCTGTATTGTTCTGCTTTATTGTATGGATTTACTTTTTATACCGCTTTTTTGTGAATAGAGGAACGTAGGGATATGATATTAAGATTTCACAAAACGCTCCCTGAACCCAGAAAAATAGTTGTGTGTTTGTGTGAGTGTGTGTGTGTGTGTGTGTGTGTGTGTGTGTGTGTGTGTGTGTGAGTGTGAACAACTTCACTAAATAACAAAAGGTCGGTATACACCAAAATTGCTATTTTAAGTTCAGCTTTCTCCAAGAAGATTTTCAACAAAATGCCTGCCGCCCAGCCTAACTGCACTTAAATGAAACATTTTCTTTATTTTTCAGTGTCTCAAAACTAGGGCTATATTTCTTAATTAAAATATATGTGAAATATAATTACACAACGAATAAAATGTGTATCTTGAATTTTCTGTGGTTCATCCTGTGAGCTTTTCTTCATTCTAATGAATTTTGTATTATTTTGAATAGCGCTAAGCAATAAGAGGGAGATGATAATGCACTACACTAAAATGTACAGTTCATTAAAATATACAATTTATGTCAAATTACCGACGTCTTCTGCAGAATTAGCTACTTTTACTATCTCTCATAGTACAGCATCACTTCAAGACTAACTCCGACTCCGACTAACTCCAAACTATCTCTTTCTACAAATACAGTTCTCTCGTCGACGACTACACACGCTGCTAACACTATGCCGTTCATGAACCAACAACTACTCGTTTCGCAATCATCTATACCGGGAATGACATAGCACGATCTTTCTGGAACCATTCACAAGCAAGCCGACAGCCAGCGCTCTCGCGAACGTTGTGCTAACTTTGTGCTACCCTTCTGATTTAGGTCAGATTTTGGCTCCCTTTGTTGTGTGGCTGTCTGCAGCCGCCGTGTCATAGAATAATAAGCTTTGCTAACAATGGTTTGGTATAGAAAGTCGTGTGAATGTCGCACATAAGATTTTATAGCGGTAAGAATACTTCAAGCCTCTGCTGAGTGGTGATTGAGCTGCAGTAATATGTTATGTGAGTTATATAATGATTAGATCTGTAAGCAGTATGGCATAGGTATTGATGTGTAAGTAAATGTTTGTATTACATATTTGTTTTCTGCGGATTCATTTGCTTTTGAGACTACGTTGTTAGCGAAGCATTGTAGCTTAATAGTGTTAATTGCCACTTAACTTCAGTTTCTGCTGGTAACATCGAAAGTATAATTTACAAACATGTTTACATTTTAAGTGTGTTGTGGTATGCTTATTCTCAGTAAACCATCTTAAATTAAAGCTATTATCATCGTATGACCCGTACTTATGCTTGTCAAGGTCCTTAAATTGAAGCTGTTAGCTTCGTATGGCCCGCCTCTGTGTCTCCTCGCATTCTAGAGGTCCCGGGTTCCAATATCGGTTAGAGCTAGTTATAGTGTAAGATACTTTTTTTTTTTCCTGGAGCTTTTCCCGCCTTTAGAAGGGGATGTGTGGTAATTTTCAGCTCTAATGTGAACATGTGAACATCATTTCATTCATTTCATTCCTGAAATATATACCGAGCCATAAACGACGTTCAATTGTCAACAATAATCTTACTAGAAGGTTTAAATTCACTGAAACATCTGGAGTAGAACACAAGCAAAAGTAGACTTATCTAGAGAAAAACAAAACTTGTATGGGAATTAATTGAATACCTCACTGGTTTAAGAATGTATATGAAATTAAAAGAAATAAATGCAACAAAGTATTACTTAATATACTAAATGGATTGGTCTAACTGTTTTCACGCACTGTTTCTCTTTATCATTGTGTTGTATGGTGTCGCACTGTTTTCGTAAAGTCAACTTTGAACATCTAAGTGGAAAACAAATTAACAGATGCTAGGAAGATCAAAGAAAATTCTTACACAGATGACTAAAACAGACAAACGCTTTGTATGTCATGAAAATGTATCATAAGCAGCCATGATTAATAGATAGAGGTTGTTTCGCAACCTTTGGTCAAAAATGGATGACGAAGTACGAGTAGGATAGTCATGCTAAATCATTAATATACCCACAGTTTAACAAATTGACAAAGATAAAAAATCTGATGTCTTACACTCACATGACTTTCTCTACTCTTGTATTAAGTATTCTTAGAAACATTTAATCCACCGTCTTCTTTATGTTAGTTGAGATAAACATTTGCAAAAAATTACCGTATTGCTAATCTCCTTATAGATGCAAGGGGAATATGGGAATACAGTAGGCTTTGAGCCAAATTAAAATATTTTAGAACTTTGAAATTCCGTTTACTTTGCACGGCTAGGAGATAAAAAGTAAATAACGATGTTAATTTGAGAAGCACGCGCTCGCACTCAGATAGAATAGATATAGGAACAAGAGTCATCAAGAATGGTTAGTACAAGAGTAGAGAAAATCATGTGAATGAAGCACATCAGATTTTTTAAACTTTAATTTTAACTTGAATCTGGAATGGAGGATTTTCTTTAAAGTCTTCATGTTGTATCTTTATAAATTAAATAGAAAGTTTGATATTTAAACGACTCTTCGTTTTCGAGTTATAGTGTTGACAGATACAGACTCGCTCTCACAGATCCTTGGCCATACATTTCTTTTTCCAATTAGGGTGGTTACAAAATATTCGTTTTTGGTGAACTCTCGATATCGAATTTTTGAATGGGATGCTATACGTACTAGAGGAAAGAGAAAGTAAGAAACCGCATATCGTAGCTCTTTTTCTAAATCTATTAATGTAAACCCTGAATGTTTACGTGAATCTTTTGAAACATGTGTTGCACATAATTAGAGCACTGAACGCAACAGATATGAGGGTAAGAAAGAATGTTTGAAATATTTAACAGGATACGTTGAAGGTCGACACTGACTTTCGTGTGTTGTGAAGGGGTGCAGATATACAGCAATTACCAATACCAATCACCTTTATTCTGCACGGCCACGCCACTAAGGTAATGCAAATCGTTGGGTTGGGGGAGAGGAGAATGACTCTCGGTGTCACTTTTTGACATCTCTACATTACATCATAAAACTAATATTTTAAATTTATATTTTGCTAACTATAAACTTAAACTGAATTCATGAATACAGGATTTTAATTAAGTTGACTTATTGCTAGAGCTTCCAAAAGCTGAATATGGGTTTGTTACTCTATACACATTAATTTTACAGTGTAACGCATGGAAGACAATTCCCTTTGATGCAGGGAAATGAACCTCACATGCGGGGCCATACACAAACATGAGCGTTTACACATAAAATTGAATTCCACCGAGTATGTGATAGATGCGCACGCGGCCTTTAGGAAACTCGTGGTCATGTTTGTGGATAAAACTAATAAACCTGTTGAAGCTATTGAAAACTTTACTTCGAGTAAGCAAGACTGCGGCTTAAAATAGCCCGATTAAGCAAGCTTATCATCTGTTGGGCTTATTCCAACACAGAAATATATGCAATGCCATTAATCACGCATAGTCTTGAAGCTTATATTAAATTAACCGGCAAGATGGCTCCACCGTAAAGCGAGAGGATTGCATTCGGAAGGTCGAGGTTCGATTCCCACGGTCATTGGGTTTTTATGGGTGGTCACTAGGTGGATGCTGGGAAGGATTGAATGTACCATCCTTCCATTTCATTTCACCTTCATTTCAATTAGGTCTTTTAGGGTCTGAAGTATTGGCGATAAGCGAGTTTGGCGCTGCTGTGTGGGTACTTTGCTTACTGAAACTGCTTCTCTCCACGGATGGATGGCGTTGTAGTTGCCTGATCTCCTAGGGTGGGCCACTGTCGAAACCCCTGAGGCTCGTGCCTGCTTGGCCAACCCTGGTATCGATATGAACAATTTACAGTACATCTTATTGGGTCTCACGCTGGCTGGCACTACTCACCCGAGTTCCAACACGCCCGTAGAACGCTCTCATTTCATCCCTTCCTCACGGGGTCTGATTTAAAATAGCTTTAAAAGTTGGCTCAGTGTGGAATCCCCTCTCTCAATAATATATACCTCTATCTCCACCTTTCTCTTATATTAAGTTCGAGACTTTATGGGACATTTCAATAAAATAAGTTTAACATGCATCCCAAACAAGTTTTGGAAAACTTAATATTTGAGTACCTTGTATAAAATAAAATAACTAAGATTAACGTTTCCACACGCCATTAAATTTTGTCAGCCATAGTTCTATCTGTGAAAAGATCGACATTTTATGCTCTCCTATATTTCGTTTACCACTAAGTTGATGATATATTGATGAAAAGTGCCCGTTTTCAAAATAACACAGGTCTATTCTAAAAATGTTCGTGTATTTGAATATCACAGAAAATTTAAACAAAGTAATGATTACAACAAACGAATACAGATGTTTTTAAATAATGATACGTCTGCGTAACAACGAAATATAGGGTGAACGAAAAAATAAGGAAGGGAAAACTAGGTGGAGAGAGCATGTAGGAAGAATAAGAACAGAATAAATTGTTACAGTAATAAGACTACAGACCTAAAGTAACGAGAGGTATAAGAAAACTAAGGAAAAGATGGGTATATTTAAGTCGGAACAGGCTACAAGCCTATTCCTTGAAGTGAAGAACAAGAAAACAATGTATCTAATATTCTGAATCAGAAAGATTAACAGAATTTACTGTCACCAAAGACTGAAAACCTCAAGTATGATTACTTCAGACAGTCATATTTAAATGCAGGCTCATAAGCCGACCTTGGCTAAGCTTCCCTGCGCGTCACGTGGACTTTGTACCTACTGACACACCCCTTTACTTGCCGTGAATGTCATCTTTCTCGTAACAAACACTAGTGAATTGTAACAGACTATTTAAACCAGGGCTGACGAACTTCACTCATCAGGTGTGAAGACGTTCCCCTATTTCCCCTCCCTTTGTGACCACGAAGGCGGGAAACTGTGGAAAAACAAAGGGAAAACTGGTTCCTTCTAATGCGTATGTATGTAAGCTACTGTAGTTAAGGAGGGTTAAAAAATAAAATTAAAAAAAAATTATAAAAAAAATGAGGGGAGGGACTACACATTTGGAGTAAGGTTCGTTGGGCCTGCTCTAAAGCCTCCATGTTTTATAAACGCAAGTTTGGAGAGGAGTGGGTCAACAATTTTTTTTCAGTGAACTTACAATTCACGGATTCAAATATTTAAAAGCTTGGAAAATGAGTTTATTCTTGACATCCTCATCTTAGGACATTTAGTGCTCGTATATGCGTTTGAAAATGCATAAAAAATAAATTTATATTAGAAGTAAATAATGCGAACAACCTTTACATAAAATCGTTAGTAGCCAAGGATTAATTACAAATTACAAGCATAGTAAAATAATGATGTAAATAAACTTACCACCAAAACCGGGTCTAATTCGCTTGTCATATCGACTTTTGTTCAGCAGCATATCCAATGTGGAAGATATATTCTTCGACATCACCCTGTAATCTCGTAACACTGCACCACTTGGCCCCCAGAACTCCGTGAAGGCCAAAACAATAATCAACATGGCCGCTACGCGTGTCAACATCATGTCATTAGCTCAGTTGACGCACCACTGTTGGAATGTCGAAGTGAAGTGTCAGAAAACTCGGCTTCACATTGTAAAGCGCACTGTTGTAAGAAATGCATCCATCCTTGAAATGTCTGTATCTCTTGGCAGAGCTAAATGTTTTGACACTTAAACATCAGAATCCTGTTACAGGGTAAGTACTCAAGTTAATAGAGCTAGAAGGTTACTTTTTTGGAGTTATAGGTCAGTGATACTTGTGATTATAGTCGATTACATCCCTATTATATTCTGCGGATACAGTATTTTTCAAATATAAACGTGGGAACTCTAATTTTATTATAGCTCATTTACCATGTCAATATTTACGTGTAATATTTCAGCGTGATTTGAACTTTAAAAATCTGGAATGAAATAAACGTCCAGTATCCTGGAGCTGCATATAGAAAAGTCACACTAAATACATCCCATTATAAATTATTAAATTAGCTATTTCATATTTCTAAAGAATCATCAGTTACTAAAGTTTATTCACTTAGCTTTGTTTAATTTATGATCTAAAGGAAGAAAATATTATTTAACTTTAATATTTCAATCTAAACAAATTCACAAATTTTCAAAAATTTTATTTGAAACAAATTGAAATTCAGTAACACATTCCACAAATCACTGTGTGAAGGAAGTTCAAAGCTTTTAAAGGCAGTCTCACGAGTTCCTAAAAGCAGAATTGGTTGCTCATAGAAAAAGCCAGCAATTAAACTGTTAATTTTCTTTGAGTAAACTTAAAAATATATAAAGCATTAAGGAACATTATGCAAGTGATCATTAATTTGCTTTAACATAATTGAGGACTACCCCCGTACGAGTTACTAGTCATTTTATAATCCAAAATCCAAATGGGTATTTTTATAACGTATTTGTTTTGGTTATTTCTGTTTGTTATTATTATATTGCTATGTTGGTTATTGCCGTTAATTTTAAGAACTTGTATAAGACTTTTGTTTTGCTATTTCCTTGTTTTGCTTTTCTCATTTTTACATTGTTTTCAAGATTATCTCTTAGCAATCTACAGACTTCTGAGAAGATTAGTAAATAAAAAATGAATACAAGTTGTATATTAACGAATATATTTTATATTTCCTCTGACATGCAGCGTGTATTTCCTGAGACTTTTTTCTTTCTTTTATTTTATATATAAAGGTTAAACGTGTTTCTTTTATATTTTTAGTAATTTACAAATGTTTTACACAATCTTTAGGCTTCCTAATTGTTTAAACAAATTCTTTTATAAACATACATAATTAGCATGAATTTTCTTGAGGTAAGTTCTAACCTGTTTTTAAAAAATCTTCAATGACTTCACTTCTAAATAATTTTGTGGTTTTGTATTGAATCTAGCAATTAGAATTTTGATCAAATTAACATTCGTGTTCAGTATAACAGTGCAACTATTCAGGCGCAAGAACCGCGCGAGGAACATGTTTTAATAAACTATGTGTACAGTTTGACTTGATGAAGTGCTTGCATAAATATGGCACCATATTGTTTTGTTAAACTGCTGTGACGAAAATAGTTTCCTTGGTATGTATTATTTACGCGCAAAATACGCAATGATATTGACAGTTAGTACTAGAATGGAGCCTAAATTCGTTTATGTTGAGTTATTTTTGTTTCCTAGTTGAGCCAATCGAGATATCTTGTAACCACATACCGATACAATTAAAATATTTATATTTTGAAAATATAATTCTGTTGTGAATAATACTAACTTGGAGTCTTAGATCAGAGACATGAGGTATTGCAGATATTGAAAAGATGATGAATTATTCATATACGTTTGAGAACAACCTTCTTCAACCCTTTGCCTTCGACACTCCGGCAAGGATTTCTTTCACTCAGGACAACACGTGCATAGCAGCATTCTTTGAAAGGATGAGTAACAGCGATTGCATTTCACAATGAGATCGTTCATCACGAGAATGGGAGATCCCTGGAACCAGTTCAGGGACGAATTTTTGCAACTTTTTAGCTCTGTTTTCTTAAGCACTTACCTTGTCAGGTAAAACGATGTAACGCACTCGTTTGATTCAAGTTCAGGGATCGTGTTTATAAACAAGGTTTTAATAGCAATGTTTACAACACCAAATACTCAAAAACTCGTGTATAAGCGTTGCCTTCTTCAGCGTCCATGATGCACTGGGAAGAATTTTGAAATCTGCAACGGATGATGATCCCCCCCCCCTTTCGGCCCCACCACTGCCCACCGTGACTTTGGTGGGACGATTCCCTGGTTCACGCTCCAAGAGTGGCGGAGAGGAGATACTCTTAACATTTTGCCAACATGAAGGCAAATCAAGAAGGCAGGTCGCCAAAATATTTCTCAAGGAACAGGTGCGTTCCCGACGGCGAGCGGAGAACCATTCACAACGTTTTGGCTCTGCTTCCCGGAAACAGGGTAAAAAAGAGCAAACAACGCAGCCTAAACATAACAGAGGACACACACACAGAAACCAAAGCTCACTTGTGTGTTTGCGAAGTCAGTTTACGTTTAATGAAAGCGAATACGTACAAATGTCTTTCCTCAGTGTCCATTAACTAGATATCTTCATTATTTTTTCTACCAGCTGGCTCAACAGTCACTTGTAATTTGCGTTTATGCAACATACAGTTGGAAAAATCCGCGATCGTCATTTCCATGCAGTTCTCACCCAGGATTAACGCGACACACGTGTACGTATACACAGTAGGCAGAAAAGGATTTGCATTCCGCCCAAAAATTAAATACCAAGAGTTTAGTGGAAATGAATAACGTTGAGAAACCTTGAGTACCGTTTTTATAAACAAAAGATCCACGTGTGTTTGTGTTAAAAACCAAAGTTGGTACTTAACTTCAATATGCTTCAAGGATGCGACACGAAGATTTTGAAGAAAGTTCTTTCACCCTAAACTACCCTTTAGGTACTTTAATTTTCTCGAAAATGGCTCTAACGCTTTTGATTAAAATGCCATATGTTTGAGATATTTTTATGGCAAATGAAATGAATGTTTTAAATGTTCTATGTAGGCTTGTTTACTCTGGATGACTTTTACATCACATGACATCGTAAACCGTAAGAGAGAGACCTAATCTTACTATACAGAAATATGGATCTTGCTAAAACACAATTTTTGTCCAAATACACTTTTGTAGAGTGAATAATTTCGGATATCTTCTTTGTTATTTTTATTAGTTTTACAATACTTGTAGAACTTTCAACATATGGAAGATCGTTATTAAATTTTTATATCTTAGGCGTGCAAAGAGAATGAAATTTCAAAGCTTCAAAAGACTTGATTATCGCACAAAGCCTACTGTATTCCCACATTACTCTTGTACCTACAAAAACGAGCAATAAGGTAATTTCTACAAATGTTTATCTCGAATAACATGAAGAAGATAAAGGAATAAGAGTTTGTCAGAATAGTTGGTACAAGGTCATGTGATAGCAACACGTCAGATTTTTGATTACTACCTTTATTTCCTTATACACATATGCGGATGCAGACTACATTAAAGTTCGACATAATTTCGTACCCAGTCTATTTTTGTGATTCACTCAAACTGATCAAGGCAAAGGAAACTTCTTGCCTGTAAGCAAAGCAGATGGCAAATGTTTGTTTGAGAGCCGATACCGCAATTAAATGTTTTCGCGAAGAAAGATTAGACTTAAGTTATTCACTTTGTAATTTTGCTTCAAAGGTGCTTTGATGTCTTTAATAACATTTCAGGGCTCCGTACGAAAACGAACGACAAGCTAACCTGGCCTCTGTCCTTTCAAATTTTGGCTTCATCTGGCTGATAATATTAGTTATGGTGCAGAGTTAAGAGCGAATTTGTTTTGTTCAAGTAGGAATGATTACGAAAGAACATACTCAGTTGAGCAATCATGTAAGTAGAATGAAACTGCTTTGAACATTCGGATCACACCCATATTTTAGACAGTCCCATATCTAAACACAAATTGTACAATATGAAGTATGAAATTTATCCTTTTCGTGTCTGTGATGTGTTTTGGGTTCATCTTCAAAACATGGTAACAGCACGATCTTGCTATAATTATAATCCATCGTAGAAGTAACCTTTTGCCTGCTATTTCAAACCGTTTTATTACCCTTTCTGGCCGTAATTTTAATGTTATACTCTGCTGCTTATAAACTTTCCACTTTAGATTTCATAATTAGTGCATTTAAATTATAGACAATTACGTCAACACAAGTCTCTTCGATAATAATCTTACATCACACGGGAAATCAAAGAAGTAAATAGCACAAATATAAATAAAATAATAAAATGATAAGTAATCGATTTTTGAAGTGAACTGGGTAATAGGAGCATTGCTTAAAATTATATTATATCCTAAAAGCAACATTTTACAGGAGATGCAAAAACTGATGACTCCTACTAAAGAAAATGTTTCACACGTGTGAAGTTAGTCTTTGAAGCTTACACATATAAACATGAAAATCTGAAATCAATTTGCAATTGTTTTCTATAAATGCAATGGAAATGTGTTAGATTTAAACATGCTTTGATCGAATAATTGCTAAAACATCAAATAAACTATCAAGAAGATAAGTGCATAATTAACCAATTATTTTGGGTATATTTGTTAACCTCAAATTAAAATCCACAGCCGCTTCCTTTCATAGAGTTTCTTTCTGAGAAACTGAAACTACATCGGTTTTTTCTGTCTTCTACTATATGCGTCTGCCTTTCAATTAAAATATTTATCAATATGTTCTTTCTTCGCGTGTGAAATTTGACGATCTCTCCTTTTTCTTGTTTGCGTAATTTTCCGATCGTACTAACTGCGCTGAAAAACAAGTGATTGCCCCCGCGCGAAACAATTATATTACGAATTATTACTCTTATCTTATTTCTCTTACGAATATTACTCATATTCCTATCTTCTTCGTGTTAGTTGAGATAAACATTTGCAGAAATTATCTTACAGTTTATTTTCTTGTAGGTACAAGGGGAATATGGGAATACAGTAGGCTTTGAGTGATAGTCAAATGTTTTAAAGCTTTCAAATTCCGGTTTTACACGGTTAACATATAAAAAACTGAATAACGATATTCAATTTGACATAAGTACGTTTCTCCAAAACTCACACAAATAACAAGACATATCTCCGAAATGGTTTATTTTACAAAAAATCACACACAAGTTGTATATTATAGCACTATATACATTTGTTGTATAGTAAGATTTGGTCTATTTCTTACGGTTTACCAGTAACGCAAAAGTCATCCAGAGTTAATAGGACTACATGGGCCATAGCCAGAAAATTCAAGATATATATTTCATTTGTCATAAAGATATCTCAAACGTATGGTATTTTAATCAAAATCGTTAGTCATTTTCAAGAACATCAAAATTTTCGAATCATTTTCCATATAAAGGGCAGTTTAAGGTGGAGCTATTTTCTTCTAAACCTTCGAGTCGCATCCTTGAAAGACATTAACCTTAAATACCCACTTTGGTTTTTAACCAACTTTTGTTTTTTGAGTTATGCTGTCCACAGACTGCCACACATACACACCTTTTTCCTATATTTCCGATGAAATATGGACATCGAATTTTTGGGTGAAATGCAATACTTCCTCTGCTTCACTATACGTAGTAGAGAAAGTAAAAATAGTTGCATATGAGAAAAATGAAACTTTTGTACGTTTTACAAAAAATTAACACAATCGAATATGTATTCAGAAAGAGCAAATAACTAACAAAGAAGCTGAAGAAATAGTTTGTAATATAGTTGATTATGAGAAGCAAAACCCTTAGAGAACAGTGTGTGTGTTGGTGTGTGTGTGTGTGTGTGTGTGTGTGTGTGTGTGTGTGTGTGTGTGTGTGTGTGTGTGTGTGTGTGTGTGTGTGTGTGTGTGTGTGTGTGTAACTGAGAAAATATTTTAATATTGAGGTAGCTACCGAAATGTTTTGATATCATGGTAGAGTCAACAACAGTATTTTGGAGAAATGGAGGAGGCCATGACAAGAATTATTGTCTTGGTGTTAACGCTCCGTAGTTATTCGTTCATTTTAGTATTTTGCTTACTAATTGAACTGGCCCAGCGATATCAAGTTATTATTTGAAGGTTAGTGCATCTAAAAGACCATAACTGCAGAATACTTGAAACAAGATCCCCATCTGTGTGTGCTTCTCACAAAATGGAGACTGCTGAGTACAGGGTTCTTCAAACACCAGGTAACCCAATAAAAACTAATGTTAATGTCAATGTACAGCCAAGTTCTGCATCTGTAACTCAGCCTACCCCTAGTAAAGACCAAGCTATCGTAATAGATGCTCATGGTGACTTAACTTTCAACGATTTTATCCTTGCTGGTGGCAAATTAACGTTACCAGCTAACCTCAATTTGCATCACGCATTTCCAACAACCGGATTTGCATGCTTAATAGCAAGAAAACAGCTGAAGAACTAACTAACAAGCGTAGAGAAATAAAAATCAAGGACATTACTCTTGATTTACGCTCACTAATTACGGAAAACAAACGTATAAATACTCTCTTATGTTTTTCCGGTAATATCTAACCAAGTAATTGTAGATAAACTGAGATGGGTGTCAAAATTATGTTGTGAATAACATACATAGGTGCAGGAATTTCAGAACCTGGATTATGGCGTGTTTTAAACTTTAGAAGGCAGTTGTATGATCTCAAAAACTTTCCCGATAGAATTCAGGTCAGTTATGGGGACACAAATTATTGGGTGTATATTTCAGCTGATAATTAACGTGTTTTATTTATAAGCAAGAGGGCCACCTTGCTAAGCAGTGTAAACTATCAACAGAAGTCACTAAGGTGGACAACTCCAACAGGAACATCTCTGCAGAGGATTTCCCTGAACTAGAAAAATTCTGGGGCTATCCCTGATGACCAACAGTTGCCATAAACCAGTGAAGTGCCCGTTATGGATAGCACTCCCTTAAAAGACACACGCCCACCTCTCAACACCACCCCCATGATGGAGGTAGAACAATATCCAGTTCGCACTAAGCGGCCTCTTTCAACCACAAGCATCAGAGTGAATAAACTACCCAATGAACACGATTATGCTTCTGATATATCATCAGAACGCAACGAATCGTTTTCTGAAAATGAACCTGAGTCTCAGGAACAACCTCCTAACAGTCGTAAATGTTTATCCAAAAAGCCCAAAACAAATGACAGAACAATATCAATAAAAGAATCATAGGTACCTGTTAATGGAGGAAAAAGCCGAAGACTATGAGCTTAGTATCATAGAACTAGTAAGCCTATTTGAAAACACAATGGGCAAGTCTGATATCATTTTTATCGTGTATCAGTGTACAAACAATTTGAGAGTCTTATTCGTACCATGAGAAAGATTTGCCCCTTTTATAAAGAACGCAGCATCAAAGGCAGAAGTTTTAGGCTAGAAACAAAAATCCTTGCTGCCTTAGACAGTAGTAAAGACGGTTTAGAAACTGAAAATCGCCTGTTCTAAACTGCACCTATATAAATATAATAAAATGGGTAAGAATATTTTGCAATGGAATATTAATGGCTTTAGGACCCAATGTGAATATTTAAACATTTTTCTACAAGAACATAATCGCGACATTATGTGTTTAAAAGAGCTACGAGTTTACCAAGAACTTTGCAAAAATAGAAATGTAGCTCGCCATGCTAGTGGTTGAGTTGCTAAAGAAATTTTGCTTAAAGCAACACTTGAAGTTGCAGCAATATTTATAACCCTTGCTCTCCACACGATCTGCGTCTGTCATTAATACAAGTCTAACAGTATGGCAATAGACTTCCAAATCATTAGAACGCTAACTCAGTAATTACTCCAACCATTCATCTTAATAGGAGAATTCAACAGCCACAATACTCTTTGGGGATGCAAAATTACTAATCAACGAGGGCGAATGACCGAAAGATTAATAGACAACCCTGATTTAGTAATACTAAATTCACCCGAATCAATGCATTACACTTTTACACATGGATCCTTAAGAGCATAGATTTAGCTATTTGTTCAGCTGAAATCGCACACTTATTTAACTGGACAGTACATTCTGAGCCGTGCGGAAGGGATCATTTTCCTGTTATGATAAACATAGGTAGCACACACAAAAATATTGTGCCAATTGTAAAACTATCAACTATAAAAAAAATTTAAAAAATAATAATAATACTAATAATAATAATAATAATAATAATAATAATAATAATAATAATAATAATAATAATAATAAACACCACATGTAATATTTTAACAAAATTTACCAAATTCAAACATTTATATACTACTTATACCAAATATATAATTAGATATTGAATATTTACAAATTTTCAAAATTCAAATAAAATATATTTTAAGCCCCTTATTACTTTCTCTACTGGTAAGTAGGGGAAATATTGTATTCCACCCAAAAGTTCGATGTCAAGATTTCACTGGAAATATATATTTTGAGAACCCTTGAATAAAAAAAAAAAAAAAAAAAAAAAAAAAAAAAAAAAAAGCATTTTTAGAAAAAGGTCCGTGTGTGTCTGTGGACTGCATAACTCAAAAACGAAAAGTCGGTTAAAAACCAAAGTTGGTATTTAAGTTTAATGTCTTTCAAGGATGCGACACGAAGATTTTGAAGAAAATAGCCCCACCCTAAACTACCCTTTACATGGAACATTTTTCGAAAATTTTGATTTTCTTGAAAATGGCTCTAACGATTTTGACTAAAATGTCATATGTTTGAGATATTTTTATGGCAAATGAAATGTATATCCTGAATTTTCTGGCTATAGCCCCTGTAGTTGTATTTACTCTGGATGACTTTTGCATAACTGGTAAACCGTTAGAGATAGACCAAATCATACTATCCAAAAAATATGTAGATCTCCCTAAAATACACAAATTATGTCTCAATAAATGTTCTTGTAGGGTTAACCATTTCGGAGATATCCCTTGTTATGTGTGTGAGTTTCGGAAAACTTCAAAGTTTCGTGAAATGGATCATCGTTGTTCATTTTTATATGGTAAGTGCGCAAAGAAAAGAGAATCTCAAAGCTTCAAAAGATGTGACTATCGCTCAAAGCCTACTGTATTCTAATATTCCCCTTGCACCTACAAGGAAATAAGTAATAAGATAATTTGTACAAATGTTTATCTCAACTAACACGAAGGAGATATGGGAATAAGAATTTGTACAAATAGTTTGTACAAGAGTAGAGAAAGTCATGTGAGTGTAGCATATCTGATTTTTATAATATAGGTACCTTCATATAATTAGCTCTACATAATTATAAAATTCAAATATAAAACTTCATTACTATCCCCCCTTTTTAAATATACATATATAATTTAATAAAATTTCAATTTCAAACAAACATTTCAAAATATTTTTTTTATAAATTAAACCTTCTCATTTTTACCTTTGCTAAAAGCAATCGAGTCACACTTCCTGAAGGCTACCTTAGGAATATCAAAAATTTAAAATAAATTATTCCAAATACAAAATCAAATTAAATAATGGTTCCCATATTATCCCCCGCCCCATTTTATAACATACGTATATAACAACGTAAAATAAATTAAATTTTATCTTTATTAAAATTAAATATTATATCTAACTTAGTACGAAAGGTATCCAGCACAAACCTTATCACTCAATATATTATTGTATTAATAAGAAGATAAATAACGATTTATTTATATAAATTTTCCGATACTTGTTATTTTCTTAGATGGGAAATCGTTATTCATTTTAGCATCTCTTGGCTACACAAAGAGACGGAATTATAAAAGGCATCAAATAGCGACCAGCTATAAAACATTTCACTATCGCTTAATGTTTACTGCATTTCCACATTCTCTTTGAATCTACAAGAAAATTAAGAACAACCTAATGTTTGCATTTACCTCCATTAACATGAACAATAATTTGTACAACAGTAAATAAAGTCATTTTAGCGCGCACATTGGATTTTTACATCTTCTGCTTTTAGATATCTAGTAGGTTTACGCCACAAAATTGAATTTTTAATACAAACAATTTTAAAGCCACAAACCACTGTTTAACTGGTCCTGTGTCATTTAAACAAAAGCCATTTTTGTTCTTTCTAATTATAACTTGTGGGCTTGAAATTTACAGAACAACTTCTTGTGCATTAGTTGAAACTATGTAATAGTTTATGCAATACTTATGCAATACTTATGCAATACTTTACGATCAGCAGAAATTATTTAGTTGGACTCAAATTGAAAAAACGTAAAAAATTAAGTACCATAAGAACGAAACTAAAATTTTTCTCTTGCACTAAACAATTAAGAAATGATTTATTAATTTATAAATTAAAATTAAAAATGTCGAAATTTGTATATTAAACTAGAAGGAGTTGAAGCTGATACGACAAATAATAGGGCACAAGGAGAATTTAATATTACTATAACAGAAAGTGATAGAATATGAATAAAATAACAAACTTTTTAAATGTGTTCTTAAAATTGTGTGCACTGTTATGTTTTCCACTTTGACTATATGTTAACATTTAAAGAACTTGGAAGCAAACTATATGGACTTTTTTATTTATTTTTTCCCCATTTTTACGGAAGCATTGCTGTTAATGAATTTATATTCCTCTAAGATCATGAAATATTTTCTTCGTGATTTATAATATAATGAGTAACTGTAACTTAACATTTAAGTTTAAATATAGCAAACTTTGTTTACCCAAAATGTGCACATTTGTGAGAGAGAGATAAGCAGTCACTTTGATTTTGTCATCTGGGTTAGAAATGTGGTCAAAGACAGCACTGCCCTATACTTTACAGCCCCTGAAATGTGTCATAATTCCCCTTAATTTATGTCAAAGAGCTGACATGTTACATATAAAGTGTTTAACATGATTAATGCGTTTCGTAAAAAGCACGAGTATTTTGTCTGATTTCAAGAAGAACGAAGTAAACTGAGCGTTCGGAAGAAAAAAAGAAGTGCGCACTTCCTTTCTAAGATGAGTTAATTAATAAGAAGTCTAAGATAAAGAATATTTTACAGCAGCAAATCAAAAAGTCTGGCATGTGTTCAAAATGTGACCATGATGAAGCTCACACAGACCAAAAATATCTACTTACGTGATTGGTGAGGTCAGTGACTACAGTCTGAAGCATTCACACGAATTTCTCTACCAATAACAAATTCGTTATACGAATCAACCCTATTTATCCGGATTGATTTTTGCTTACCTTGGTAGAACATGTGTAAACGACCACAACAGATTGCTGTTGATCGCACATATTCAAACTAACAATGCCTACGTACAGGGCTCTCCTTTACTTTACATCCCACAGGCATTTTTGTTAAATTGTTGATAACTTGCAATAACTTCAGTCCTGCAGAAACTCTAGCCCAGGAGCTGATAATATTCCCTACGAGTTTTTGAAACAATTTCCAGAAAGAGGTTTAAATAATTTGCTCGCTATATACAACAGAATATGGGAAAGTAACATTTCCTGACCATTGGCACACTGCTATTGCTGTCCCTATACCTAAACCAGACAAGGACCACCATTTACCAAAGCGGTAGGGTAACAGATAGAGCCGAGTTTAGGTAATAGTTCATTTATGATTACCTAAGGCACATGTGGAAGCCCCTGTATCAGGTTCAATAATTTTAGCTGGTGTTTTATTGAAATTAGGTGGTTATGGTTTATTACGAGTTTTTGAATATTTAATGAGAATTGGTATGATAATTAATGTATTTTCATTATCAATTAGATTAGTAGGGCTTTTTTTAGTAAGATTAATATGTTTACGTCAAGTTGATATAAAGTCTTTAATTGCTTATTCATCTGTTGCCCATATAGGTTTGGTAGTTGGGGGTTTAATAACATTAAATGTGTGAGGTTTTTATATAACATTTGTTTTAATAATTGCTCATGGTTTATGTTCTTCTGGTTTATTTTGTTTAGCTAATATTAGTTATGAAAGATATACTTAATATGAGCTTTCCAGTCTAAATATTTCTCTACTTGAAGGCCCATAAACTTTATATTGTATATTTGTTCCAATAATACGCCGTTGATCCCAATTTCAATTGGAGTGTGCGATGTTGGTCGCGTTATAAACTTAACAACTTTTGTTTTATCTAGGTTTACAGGTAGTTTATTAGTTTAAAAACAGTAAGACATCCTGTATATAACTACGACTGAAATACTTCACACTTTTCAATTTTTAAAAGTTTTCATGTCTCAAAGACCTGCCATTTAACAAGAAAGAAGGAGAAAGTACGGGTTACTAATGTAGGTACTAACAGATGGCGCCAGAAAGTGTTTATGTTATTTTTTACATCTCATTATGAGACGCAGTAAATCGCAACACACGCCCCGCAAATTAACTACTCGCGACTTGCTGGCAAAACAAAACACACAAAGCTTCCTTTGTGTTCCGCTGTAGCTGATTTATTTCGGTTCTCCTCCTTCTAGGTACGATCCAAATGATTGTGACACTTCTACACGCTGACTGCTACTATTCTTTGATAGGCGGTCGTTCAAGGAATCTTCCTTCCAACCAGAACCTTCGGAGCACAGTTGGTTTTGTGTTCTAAAGCGTCAAAAGTCTCTTAGCGACGCCCATGTGAATTCGCGTCTCTAATAATCCCAAGAATAGTTATAACAGGGAAAGCGGCAGGCTGCCCATTGTATACAGAATGTCCCAAAAATACCATCCGGTAATAAAACCCTGGACCTCTGGATTTGAAAGTTAGCATTCTAACCACCAGACTACATATGTAGGTAAAACAAACCTTGCACCTCATATTCTGTTTGTTATGCCACATTCTAGAATACATCGAGCAGGTTACTCCTGAACGCAATTTTCGTTAAAATAAACATTCAGCACATGAAATTTGCCAATTAGAGAGGTGGAGGCACCACTTTCCAGAGTTGGTATCTGCTTCAATAATGTATTTTATCAAATATCATCGTTCTAATTTTCAGTTACTGAAAATAAATTAACTGTTGCAAAAGTTTGGGCTCTTATACATGTTATGGCTACCTATAAGTGTTATTTAATTGGTGGAGACTTCAGCAGCAAACGGGCTCGACGGGACAGCCAATCCTGCTCCTTGATGTGGCATTAAAATTATCCCTGCAATGTATACCTACAACCTGTAGAACCTGACTACTACTCAAACACAGATCTTTCTGTCTGATACACTTTTTTCTTGGAAAAAGCTTTGTTCAGGACTATTCAATATCTATGGTACAGTATGATTTAAGCTCTGACACATGCTGTAACAAATTACTCAGCAGGATGTAAGAGACACCTGCGCGAAGGGTCACCTTATCCTCAGGCGCACTTGCATAGATGGTATGAGAATTAAATTAGTCATATGCTTCACTTGTTGTTCAGAGGACATGGCAGTCGTATCACCTCGCAATTTTGAAAATCAACATTTCAGCAGTCCTTCTCCATGAACAGGCAAACAATACCAATTCAACTTCAGTGCACCTTCAGAAAATGCGTTCTTATCATGTTTTTATTAAGTTGTGGACCGTTAAAAAAAAAAAAACTTATTCCACAGTTGGGTGCCAGACTTACAGACGTCACAGTCAGTGTCACTCAGTTACTGTGGCCACTATAGCCGAACTGATTGAGACGTGTTTGTGCACATGAACAATGGTGGGCTAAAAATAGTAGTTCAAATCCCATTTTTACGTTGTTTTTTTTTCTTTTTCTTTCCAAACGGGAACATCGTTATTTATATTATATGCGAAATATAAAAGTATATCAATTAATGGAACCGACTTCTCCGTTACATATTTTTATTCCGCAAAGCATTGAACCTTTTCCACAATTTTAAAATGCAGTAATAGAAGTGCAATTTCACAACTGCATGCTTTCTAAGATATTAATTGCAACTGCTGGAAATAAATTACGGAACACGCCTTGTCTAACGAAATTAATATTTCCCTTTTAATATGCGCATTCAAAGGCATCTTCATAAATTTCGATATTACCATATCTTAGTTAAACATTTAATAGTGGCAAATACGGTTCTAATTGTCATAAAAATACATTGATCTGGATGCCAGCAAATAACGTAATTAATGATATATTAAACGGATCACAACGCAGTTGTAGATTATTTCAACGTGAAGCAAGCTTTGCACCTAGCAACGATGCCATGTTGTACATGTCCTCATTAACTCATATCTAGCAGTGTGTCTTTATCCCGATTCTCAATTCCTGATAAAAAGTTGTAGAGATTTGAAGGCAATTGTTAATTCTGGCTTCAAAAAATAAGCATGCGAAAGGCGGGGAGCTTATTGGTATTTAATCGATTTTTCTTTGTTCAGTAATGGCGTTCATAGACACTCATACATGCAGATGTTTAGAGAAAGTTATTCTTCATCCAGCCTAAAAATGTGTATTTGCGGTATCGACTTTTTGGATAGCATGAAATACTTCGACCACTTACAATAGGTAAGTGGTAGAAAAAGTAAAAGTCACATGCAACTCTCCAAATAATAAATTTTATTCCTTTGACGATTCCATCTTCTACACGCTACAACTTTAATCTATGTTTGAGGTGAAGATTATATAGAAAAGCACTTAGGCTGCAACACTTCACATGTTTAGACACGTGCAACTTGCCCTTAACTTCATTTTAGCAAACCAGTGTTCTACGTATTATCGTAGTGAACTCTTTACCAACTTGTGTTTCAGAGCATCTCTTACTAAGAGGATCTGCTCTTTGTATCGCGCTCATTTCATTATCATGGACCTCTTGCATCCTATAACCACTTAAGTACATAATCCATAACCTGTGTTTGCACCATCAACAAACTATCTGGAAACAGCACTAAGATATGGTCGAACTTGGCTCGTTCACACATGAACAACGTTTGTATAGTTGAGCGCACGGAAATATACAAATATTTTTTGTTTCCTACGGTGTTTTCCTTTATTTAATGTTGCGAGAAATTCACCAGCCCTGAGTGAGCCTGGCTTTCATTGGTTTGAATTCAAGTGTGATAGATAAGGAACAAAAGTCAGGTCTAGGCAAACGGCGAAAGCAGAAGAATACAGTCATGAGTGGCTGAAGTTATTTTCAACGACAATCCACATCAGCCCCTGGACAAGGTTCCTCTATTGCTCTGATATCAAAATTCACTTTGAACTTAAAGGTGGATTTCAGGCTCAAGATGAAAAGTAAGTAATGGAGTAATATAATCATTAAATGGAATGCTGGAACCGGTTAAGGGATGCGGAAGGGTATAGCACAGGCTGTTTGGTATTGGCTTACAAACATGAACCACTGTTCAATATATTGACATGATTTTGATTAAAATGCCTTATATTTAATATATTTTTACAGCAAATCAAATGTATATTTTTAACTTTCTGGTTATAGCCCATGTAATCCTCTTTACTGTTGATGACTTCTGCATAAACCGTAAGATATAGGCCAAATCTTACTGTATAAAATGTAGATCTCGTTAAAACAGACAAGTAATGTCCAAATGCATTTTTATGGAGCGACCCGTTGATTCCTTTTTATTTGTGTGAGTTTTGCAAACATTTTCTCAAAAAGTCGTTATTCACTTTATCTCTTGGTGCATAAATTTATTTAATACAAATATATTTGATAGAAGTTCATTTGACGTCGATGGTGTCTAGAGATCACCACTTGACTCGAGTAGTCATACTTTTCATAATACGCAATTTATACAAAAGTGAACAAAACATTTATTAATAAAAATAACAAGTGTATTCAATTGTAAATAGCAAATAAATTAAATAGATACATAAAGAACAACAAATAAAGGAAGTAGTGGGGTTTGAGGTTAGCTTTTTGAGATTTTGCGGTTTGAATTTTCCTAAGGTCTGTACATCAGAGACAAATGAACGTCTTTGCTTACTGTCTCGACTGGGGAGCAGAAGCTGATAGACGCACAGAAAGTGTCATCTTAAAATATCACATACATCAGTGGGGATATTCAATTGATGTCCAATTAATAATGGATAAGTGTTAATGAAGTATCTATGGAGTACATTTGATTTAATAGCACAACGAGATAAAATAAATATTTCAGCATTTTTCAAGTCGGCATTTCTCGTAACGTGTGTTTGCAGATTCAGACATTAAAGTCAATTAATGTAAAGAAAATCACTGGTCCTTTTTTGCAACATACCCACCGACGCCCGAGAGAAAGAACTGGTTTCTAAATGTTTCAGCTAGCCAGGTAAATATGTAAGATTGTCAACTTAATATGGAACATGAAGGGAGTGCGTCTGCAGCTTGCAAGTAAGGAACTACAATTGAACGCAGAACTTGCATACGACTAAGTTGCTCCGACCAGATTTGCTAACTACATACATAATATATTAGTTACCAACCTGTCACCTCAACGTGTGATTACTCCTACTGCTACACACACGTGTAATTCATTATATTCTTGGCCGTGCAAAGGGAACGGAATTTCGAGGCCTTCATATACCAACCAGCTTTAAGATATCTCAAGCCTACTATATTCGCATATTCCCCTTGCACTTACAAGAAAATTAGCAATAAGACAGGTAATTTCTGCAAATGTATATCGTCACTAACATGAAGAAGATAAGAGGAATAAGTGTTTGAAAGAACAGTTAGTGCCAGAGTAAAGTGAGTGAGTGAGTAAGTGAGTGAGTGTGAGTGTGAGTGTGAGAGTGAGAGTCAGGTCAAATGGGCCAGTAGCAGATGTAACGGGGTTTTTGTATAATATTAATAATACTGTTGGTGTGCCACACAGTTTAATCTTAGGGGCAGTTCGGATGTATTATAATTATGAATGAATTAAGATTATTTCCGAAAATGCCTTAAACACGTTATTTACACACAGATATCGCCAGTCTTATGAAGACTCATTTCACAGAAATGATCACTAAACAATGGCGGAATTACTCGTAAATGAACGGCCAAATGCAGCTAATGATCTTATAAAGTCTGCATCACTTGAAACCATTTTTGTGTTTTAAAAGTATCATGTTGAAATTTCAATTTCTTTCATATCACTATATATACACAGGCTGTCCCAAAAAGCACTGACAACGCTAGTATGTTGTACGCGATGGCAAACTGATTCATTTCTCTGTCCGAAAATGTTCGGTTTGGACGCTGTAAGAGTATCGAAGTGTGAGATGGTGTACGTTCATATTTCGTCAATAAACCCAACAACGAGCTGTCTACATTAGAAACGGGCTTCGAACTGTGTACTTTCTGCATTTTGCAGAGTCACATCGACGGTGGTAAGCCTCATCCACATGACCCAATACGTGCGATTGTCTTTGAATATTTTTAATCGCTCCGTGGACTCGAGCCATAAGGTCCTCCGCAGACGTTACAGGAGTGCCATACACCAAACACTTCATACAACTCCACATGGCCATGGAACAGGTCCACCTCTACCAATCCATCGATTTACATATGCAACGTTTAGTGATTCTGCACATTTACATCAGTGTGCTCAAGTTGGCCGTTTCAGCAGTCGTGTAGTGGTACGTGTCGCACTGTTATTAAGGAACATTACTGTATTGGAAGCTACACAAATGACGCAGTAAGGTGCGCACCAAGGACATTACGGAGAAATGTAGCGCAGGAATGTTATTAGGCTTAGATAATTCATTCGTAGTACACAGATGGCTAAAGGCATGCATAACTTCCGTGTTAATACAACACAACCAACGTTAACAAATTGACACAACCGTTCGTTCTCAAACTTCGACGCGTCCAAACTGTGCATTTCCGGACAGGGGTTCCTGTTTTAAAATCGACCAGTGTGTTATTCCGCACAACATACTAAGCGTCGTCGGTGTTTTTTTTTTTTTTTCTTTTTTTTGGGGGGGGGGTGGAGGGAGGGGCACCCAGTATATTTCACATCTTGCACCGTTGAACCTTCAATCAGCGGCCATTTTCCTTCGTCAATGTTGATTATTAAACAAGTGAAGTCAGCCTATGTGACCTCTATTTTCAGTCACAATAATTTCAGAGGGCTTACAGAAAATACTGCTTCACAAAGTAGAGAAACTCATATGACTGTAACACATCAGAGTTTTTTATTTTCCAATAATTCCTACCTTGTTTTATTTTCTGTTGATTTAAGTATATTTAATCCCCCTCCCTTACATTTTCACCTTTTTTATATGGTAGGGTATATCCCGTGACGGATCTCAAAAATCTCATTTCTACAGTTTCAATTCTTCTTGCCTTGCTTTTCGTCCTAACCCAAAATTCGTAAAGCCGCATTGGTACTGCCATTACTGTATAAAATGTAATTTTAGTTTCCTTTGTATTAGTTTTAGAGCTCTATTGATAAAGCCACGTGTATAACTGAATTTATTGTTTTCGTTTTGGATATCATTATTCATGTAAGAAATATTACAGCCAAGGTAATTAAAATAATTTATCTCCTACATTATTTATCCTTCCAAGTTTTACTCTATGTGTACTCCTTTAAATGCTAAACTTTTTGTTCTTTTAAATCAAATATTTAAATTTAATTGCAATAATGCACGCTATGCGTTATTTTCAGAACTAGATATTAAGACTTAGTCATCTGCAAAAAGAAGCGTATCTAAAACTATATTTTTTGTTTCTTTTTAATTATAAATATGCATTTAAGTCCGTTTACTATTTCGTCACTATTTCATTAATTAATTATATATATATATATATATAATTTCTGTTGCATTATTTCCTTTAATTGGCATAATTTTCGTTTTAACAACAATTTATCCCCAAAATATAAACTTTTTATGACTGATTTTAAATATTTTGAAACACTTTTAGCTTCATTATAATCCATAATTTATTTCTACAAACACTGTCAAATCTATTGTATGATCTACAAAAATAATGTATGTTGTTAATTATATTCTACATGTTTCTCTATTATAGTTATGATAAGCATACAATCAATACAAGACCAGCCTCTTCTATATTCATTTTGACTTTCTAAAATCAAATTTTCCATTATAACATTGAGCCGACATTTTAATATTGACGCATATATTTTATGAAATGTATTCAAAATACGTATACCTCTATAGTTGGAAGAGTTCTTCTTATGCCCGTTTTATATATTGGGCGTGCTTTTCCTACTCTACAACAAATATTTCTGTATATATTTGGAATGCTGCTACAAATCCTAAATAAATAAAATTCAGCGTGAAAGTCCTAAATAGGTATAAATAGTTTATAGATTATAAACGGATTACTGAAGTTATTGAAATCGTGTATCAATGATCATTGTATACGTGACAAAGGTTGCCTAAAATGACGTAAATCTATTGAAACCGTACGCATTGATACTCGACCCAAATCTAATTTCCTCTTAATGTGTAAAACTCTAAAGCCTATTTATTCCGGATAGTAATGGAAACAAAGTCAAGGCTCACCGATTGTATCTGTCCATTATATTAGGTACAAATCGAAATTTTCATTCATTTGATATATCAATATTAGAATTACTAAAAGCTTAACACTCATTTCTGCTCTTAATGCAGGGTGCTTATAGTTAATTCATGCACAACTCTTCCGTTCTTGGCACAATCAGTGAGCCAGCTAACAAAGGAGAAGCTGCAAAATAGAAACCCAACAATCTGATAACTTTTCCTACTCACGGTTCTATAAATCATTCTCGCAGAAGTGTACCTAGGGTCAATATGATAAATTCTCATTTCAAATCTACACATTTCATTGTAAATATAAGAGGGATACAGCAGGCTAAAGCAATAGTCAGATTTTTAAACTGACTATTGTTTATGTGATTAGCTTTCAAATTTCATTCCCTAGGTACGACCGCGAGAAAAAAGCGAACAGAGGCTTTCCTCTTAGGAAAGGCTGAAAATTTAAACCAATAACAAATAATACCTCGGGAATGGTTAACGCCACAAAGAAAAATATTTAATATAAATTGTGTGCTTTAACGAATGTTTTGTGTAGTAAGACTTTGTCTTACCAATGATACAACACTCATTTAGATGCAAGAGGGTTTGACTGACTATTCGCAGAAAATTCAATATCTTAATTTTATTTCTTATAAAAATATAATTAAAATGTGTTTTATTTAAAACCACAAGAATCAGTCTTGAAAAAAATAAAAAGTAATGAGGATATTTAACGTTCAGGTGATTCTGCTTCAAATATTTGTGTTGAATGCTTGTAAAGCACTGAGGTAAATAAAAGTTCGGTATATAACCAACTTTTCGTTTTTAAGTTACGCTGCTCAGAGACACGCACGCACGTCTACTACCTCGACTTTGGGCTGTATATATTCCAATGTTTTGTAATGTTAGGATTTAGGCAACTCTAGACAATCTTATTACCATCGCTTAAAATTGGCACATAAGTAAATTGTGTAAGGTTATCAATTATCAAACAACGCCTCAGTTTTAATTCATTCTTCTCCCGCACGTGCCGTGTGTAGGCTGGAGTTGGAAGCTAGATTCAAATTGAAAACTTCAATAGCATAGCTAGGATTTGAATCAGATTATTTGACTTTGCCATTATTCCAAGTAACGGAAAGAACTTCTCAATCTGAGTCTACCTTTCCAATACTTAATTATATCTGATTATTGTTAAGGTGTGAAGGAAAATCAATTTCTCTTGTCAATATGTTCAAAATGATGCTATACGCGGAAAATTCAAGACACACATTTCATTCGTAATAAAAGCATCTTAAACATACGGCAATTTAATAAAAAACGTTAATTTTGAAACATTTTCTATCTAATGGTTAACTTGGGGTGCAATAATTTTTCGTAAATTCAGGAGTCCCAAACATGTATTTCCGGTGAAATCTCAATGTCGAGTTTTTTGTGTTTTTTTAATTGCAATATAATTTATTACTCTTCAACAAATAATGCATTCTATACCATAAACACAATAATGCACCTCTTATTGGATAACGGATAATAAAGCTGCTTGTTTGATAAGTTGTATAACTCTTGTATGTTATAGTTAACCATCTAGGGGTATATAATACCTGTCCCAAAATTAGACCGACAAACTTTGGGACCTGATAGATAACAGTATTTTGAACACTTTTTATTAAGGAATGTTTTTTGCTGCGGCGCTTCGTTCAAGCGTTAGACGAGTTAATGTCATAGATTACTGCCACCCAACCAGTTTAAATATTTTCGGAAAAATCAACAATACAAATTAGTATTGCATTTATCTTAGTAAGGCTCACAAACTTAATCCAGAAACAAACACAGAACACAAACAAAAACATAAATATCTCATTCTTCACAGTTATTCCCAGCTTTACTATTCAAAGTAAATGTTGGAACGCACGCCCATTGCGATTAACACAAAGTGCATCAGCGTTCCTTATTCTGCCGTACTCTCGCAAAGACACCAACCATTTCTCTGGTTTAAAAGCTTGTCCGTCTAACTTTCAATAGTAAAGCGGACAATCTTGTCGAGTGCCACTTCTTAACGGTACTGGACCAGTAAAAAATCCGTTAGTCTGCACCCGAGAATGGGCGTCAGCACAAAAATGAGAGGACTTGTAAAAGTTGTTGCGGTAGGCACATTTTGTGCAGTGATCTAAACAGGTAGGTATGGTCAATATTATCATATCCCCGATGAAAGTTCAAGATAGAATACTGGCAGTCATGGGAATGGGCGTCAAAGTGTAAAATCGTATCACGAATGAGGTGCAGGTTTTCAGTGATCAGTCAGCCAGGCACACCACATTTTTGCTCTTTGCCGATAAGGTTACTCAGTACTGGACGAAGTCGGTTCCCTAGGAGTTTGGCGAAGAACTTGTAGTCAGTGTTTAACAGTGTAATAGGCCGATACCCATCCAGCGAGTTTGATGCAGACATTTTGGGAATTAAGACAATTACTCCTTCATTGAATCACCTGGTGTGTGTAGTAATTCTAAATAAAGACGCATTAGGGGCAGCTTAATGAGTTCCCAGTAGAGTTTTTAAAACTCATAGTCAATACCATCCGGACCAGGAGCCGATTTGGAGCTGGCAGTATTTAGTACAGACATTATCTCCTCATGCGTTAAGTCTGAGAGCAGTGTTTGCCTCCTCCGGAACTACAGCGATAACGTCCGTCAAAAGTGAGTTCTGTGGATCAACCACTGTAGGCGGAGTGTCGAACAGTGTGGCAAAATAAACCTCCACCTGTTGTAGACTGTCTATACAAGAGGTCAGTAGTACACTGTCAGAGGATACCAAAGAATGGATATAGTGCATGATTCCCCGGGGCTTTTCCGTTGCAATATGATACAGGCACCCTTTTTCATCGTCAGCGACGGATCATGTACAGGGGTGTATCTTCATACCAACCATCAGCCGGGCTGTAAAGGGAGGAAGAAGTTGTTTTACATTTTGTATCTCTTCTGCTACTGGAAAACCTTGACACTGTTTTGCTAAACGTTCCTGTAATAGCTGCTGATGATACTCACGCACATGCCTGTGTTCCTAATTAGCAGTTGTAAAAAAGGAGTGAATGGTTGGTTTGTAAACCCGGAACCATTTTTGTAATTCAGTCAAGTTCCTGGAAGTCGCTCATTGGTTAGTTATCTCCCAGTGGACATCAAAATCAGTTGTTATTGCCGCATCTGAAAGCAAGGACGTGTTCAGCTTCCAATAACCTCTTCCAGATGAAGGAATTTTCTGCTCAGCTGCCATTTTAATTAATACAGCTCCGTGATCACTAATTGCAGTAGGACACATTATAGCGTTTAAAACCTTGTTACCATTTTACGTAAAATCTGTCAATGGGTGACGCAGATACTCCCCTATGAAAGGTACCGTCAGATCATGAATAAGTTTCTGAGGATCCAGTAGCTGCAATTCAGTACACAAGCGTTGTAATTTGGGTGACAGCGTCTAATTGCCTCGCTGGTCTTTCGCGTGATGAAGTCCCCACCTAATATCAAGATGGTGCAACTATGCCGAAAATAAATAGGCAACTCCCGTGTGACCATATGTTCACGTTCCGTCCTGTTATTGGTTCCGATGGTTGACGTCTCTTACACCACTCTTTACGGGCATTCGGTGTCGTGAATTCAACCGAAGTGTTCAAGAGCACCGATGATTGTGGAATATGGTCCTTCAGATGGTACCTTAAATATACGCATGGCCACACTCTGGAGGTGCGCAGCACCGATGATAAGTTGTACTACAGCCCCTGAGTCGTTGTGGAACTGTTGTGTAACAGTTTGTGACGGATATCAATTTGAAGTAAATGGCAAAATCTCTGCTGTGTAGCTGAAGTGTATCCACCTGATCTGCCGTAAGATGTATGGTATCAATCATCCATTTCTGTATTTCATAGGCAGACGGCGTGGATGCGTCGTGGGGAAATGGAATTTTCAGCGTATTTACCCGCTGGTAGAGTTCCAGTATTTGTGTCTATATACTGGGGATTAAGGACTATACTTAGCAATATCTACATAAGTATAGTGGTTGTGACGGTGAAGGTTTGGCTGCAAATGCACCTATTTGACGCTCAAACTGCTTAGCGTCTCACTGCAGAGAGAGACAAACAACTGTAGACACACGTCCGTTCGCTTCACTGCCGGCTGACAGACCTAATTCAATACCTTTTCTATATTATGCGTATAGTGATAGAAAACAGATATCCAGGCTTTTAAACCTTATCTCTTGGGTCTCAATATCCTCACATTTCCCCCCAAAATTACGCTTCATATCCTCGACATAGATCTAATGTCTGCAGATTTCACAAAATCACACAGGAATAAGTTAAACATCGTTGCAATTTTCAAAAATTTGAAAGACAGATCAAATGAAAACTGCACATTAAGAGTAAAGCTTTTCTCTCCATTAACATAGATGGAAAATATATCCTGGGTAATGCAACGTAGATAGAAAATATAAGTATGGAATGTGGATGGAAAATATATCGGCAGCAACTAACGCAGATGAAAGAATAACGTTTTATACGAAACCAGTAATACGTAACGGATTTATGTGAATTTGTTATGGGTGGTAAAGGTCGTATGGTCAGGTTAGATTTTTTCCCCACTTATTTCATCAAGAAACGAGCAACTTGGTTTTGGAACTTGAAGATCGCGTCGAATCGCTGGGTCCAACAGCAGGTTAAAGAATGCCAAGTACAGAGTGTAACATTAAATAAGTCAGTCGACCTTGCCACGTTTACTAAGGCTCATAGTTTTGCTATTCCGTGGCATAGGGGACTGTTGCTTTGAGTTTCATCTTGGACATGGGTGCTTGTATCCATGTAAATGTGTGTCTTTATACACATATGCCAGTAAATGTAAACCAAAAAAGAGAACAAAAACTGAGAAAACGATGGAATTAATTCCAGAATGTTTTGCTTGGAACAAAGTCTGCGCGTTACAATACAAATAAGCAGTGAAGTTGAGATAAATTTACAGAGAATATATTCTTACCACTAAAGAAAGATTGGCTCATTTTGAATGTTAGATCAGTGAGGCAGAACTGTAGACACTACATTCCGCCCAGTTATGTGGGTGTAATAACATCATTTGGCGCCCGCACGGTATTTTTCGATGTCTCGATCCTTCTCAAAGGATAACAAACTCAAAATAAAGCATCTTTTCCTTGCAGGAAACACCTGTGCGTTGTAGGCCACAAAGCAAACACTGGGAAAGGATTAAGCAACTGTTTGTGGGTTATAGTGGCGCCGCTGTCGTCAAAATGGGGAAGATCAACCCTTTCTCTTCCACCTACTCGCTTCCTCCCCCTCCCCTTCGCAACCAGTGTTACCAAATTAGCGGTTTTGTTACACGCGCCAGAATCCTAGTTACGAAACTAGGCCAGCATCAGGATATAGTGCCTTTTGGAAGTTGGTATATGGAATATTCACACATCGGTTTTGTTATGATGGAGGCGTGTTATTCAGAAACTAGGACAACAAATAAAAAAGCCACGTTTCCTAGCATGTTTAAAGATGTATGTACTACAAGATACATTCATTATTTTGCATAGAATTTCGAGGAAAAAAAATTAATTTTCATTTGAAAAACTTGATGTCTTATATTCACACAGCTTTCTCTACAAGCGTTTAATTTAAATTTGTCAACACATTTGAAATTTAGTTAACGTCGGTAACAATTTTAAACAGTTAAGATAAAGGACTTTCCAATCGAGGTTCAGCTCTAAAACACTGCAATAAATTATGTAGGTATGCAACTGACTAAAAATCAGCTGGAAAAATGAATATGTTGCAGTCACATTCACTTTTTATTACAATTAGATGTCTGGAAGTGCGAATGGATATGCGTTTGGAAATAAGTGTAAACAAATCTGATGTGTTGCACTACCATTAGTTTCTCTACTGTTGTACAAACTTTTTCTATAAACGCGTATTTCTCTTATTTCATGTTAATGGAGATAAAAATTTGTAAAAATTGTCTTATATTAATTTTTTTCAGATACAAAAAATATGGGAGCAGGTACTGTAAGTAGGCCTTAAGCTATAGTTAAAATATTTTAAGGGGAGAAGGTACCTTCTATCTCCGCCATGTTAAATTTGACATATTCAATGTACCTTTTCTGAAGAACTATGAATAATACAGCAATGATTTTTTTATCACATACACTTATACTATTGGGCAATAAAATGACATTTTTGTGAGTATATAGCATAAAAAATGTAACTGATATAACTTCTTTTAATAATAATACTTTTTTGGTACACTTGAAAAGAAAAAAAATCATCAGTTTCCTTGATAATAACATCTAAGTGTTGAAAAAAATGTCAGTTTATAGATATGTATCAGGAAATAGTCTGTCAAAATTTCATTGCTCTAGGATAAGTAGTTTCAAAGAAAAGGTACATAAGGCTTACAAAAACAAAAGTTACGGGAAAATGAGTTTAAAGTTTTACAGTGCTCACAGTCTGTTAAAACATTCCTGCACCATACTCAAGTGTTGTCATGATCTTCTCTACTCCTCTTCTCGTGCCTTCTCTTCTGTCTAGCACTTTTATAGATGTCTTCTGCCTCAATGTCAGCCTTGGTAACATGATATTGGTCCATTTCTTTAAACATTTTTAACATGTTCCTCCCCGGAGTAGTACCTAGATGTTGCAGCACTTTCACCCGTTCACGTTTCCACTATTGAATATCAGCACTGCATCATAATATCTAATATTGTTTTCATAGCCATTTTCTGTAGCTTTACTAGTGCAAAATTGATGTTGAGTACCGCATGCATTACTTTTCAATACTAGTTTTGCCACTAATCCATATCTGGTGGTAATATCTTCAAAGCATATTACACTGTCACTTGCATTACAATATTTACATTTGATGAATGCATTTATGCTTTCTGAAAGTAGATCAATATCAATTATTATATTTCCACCACTGCTTCCAGAGTCTTCTGTCTCTTCATTCATGTCATTAGGGAGGAGAATAATTTTCTTCTTGAAGAACTAGAGCTAGAACTACAGTCATGTGGAGTTGAATCCCCTAACCTAACACTGTGATCATCACTAGGTGTTGTACAGTTTTCAAATTCTGAGTTGTTTTCACAGCTTTCATTATTTATATTCTCCTTTTTCTTCCTACCAGGCCCTCTAGACCTTTTTCTGAACACTTTAGCAGAAGATCTAGTCATTTTTCTCATTCAATAACAAAATACACGTTTAGAACCATAGGATGCCAAAGTGAAAGAGCAAGAACAAGCAAGTTTGCCAGTAGCTGAAAGTGTAAAATGCAGAAGAAAATATCCCTAAACATAAAATATCAGAGAAAGTTCTAAGAGGAGCCAGAAGGGAGTGAAAAGGGGGCGTGACCTACTCTGCAGTATGTGACTTAAACCCACTTTTAGGCCCTTTAAATAAGTTTCTGATGCAAAACAAATTTATATTCATACACTTCAAACTATGAAAATAAGCAAAAAAATAAAAAATGGTATTTTCACCATCTTCTCCCCTTAAGAGCTTGTCACTACGTGATGGCTTTGAAATATTGTGCTAAGATGATAAAGTAAATAACGACCTTTGATTTGAGGTAAGTATAAGTACTGAAAAGTATGACATGTTGCACTCACATGACTTTCTCTATTCTTGTACCAACCATTCTTACAAACTCTTATTCTTCTATCTTCTTCGTGTTAGTTAAACTAAACATTTACATTATCTTAGTGCTCGCTTTTTTGCACGTGCAACGGGAATAGGAGAATACAGTAGGCTTTGTGCGATAGTCAAAGTACGAAAAACATTTAAAAAATTGAATAGCTATGTTCCATTTGGCAGAAACATGTTCTCAAAACTCACAAAAATAACGAGGAATATCTCTGAAATGGTTCACTCTACAAAAAAATTTATTCAGACATAAATTGTGTGTTTTAGCAAGATCTACATTTTTTTATAGTAAGAAGTTGTCTATCTCTTACGGTTTACCAGTTATGCAAAGGTCATCCAGAGTAAATAGGACTTCATGAGCTATAGCCAGAAAATTCAAGGTATAAACTTCATTTGTGATAAAAATATCTCAAACATATGGCATTTTAATCAAAACCGTTAGAGCCATTTTCAAGAAAATCAAAATTTTCGAAACATTTTCATGTAAAGGGTAGTTTAGGGTGGAGCAATTTTCTTCAAAATCTTCGAGTCGCATCCTTGAAAGACAAACTTCAGACAAATTTAAACACACACACACGCATAAGCGCGCGCGCACATACAGACACCCAGACACGCTGCTTTATTTTAGGGTCCCTCAAAAACTATATTTCCGATGAAATCTCGACATCGAATTTTTGGATGGAATACACTTTCTCTACTAAACGTAGTAGAGAAAGTAAAAAGTCAAACAAATGACCAGAAATAAAGCTTCACTCCAGAAAAAAAAAAAAAAAAAAAAAAAAAACGAATACATACATAATATTGCGAAAATTACTTAAATTGTGTTTTAACGAAATCTACTTTTTTTTTTTTTTTTTTTTTTGTAGCAAGGGAATTTCTACCGCTTGTGGTGTACCTGCAAAAGTGATTTAGAATGAAAGTACTTTTGAGGATTTACCAGAAAATTCAATATAATTTCCATTTTTGTTGAAAATATGTTAAATATGGAATTTTAATCAGTCATTTTAACATATACGTAAATCAATGTGAAGAAAGTTGTGTCATTGTTGTACACCAGAGTTTTTGTATCGTTTTAATGTTTTAATCTACAGTGAATAAATGAAGTGGATGCGCAAATAAGCCGTTATCTAGCCCTCGGAATAAGAAAAAGCGGCATTTAAAGCACTCAAGACAGGCGGGCAGTTGAGCTAAACAGGGATTCTAAATCGAACTCACCATCAGAAGCAAGAATGTTCTAGTCATATTGTTTATATTCAAGGGACTTCGAATCTCCGTAAACAGCCATTCTAGCGTGTTTTCATACAGAGCGGAGGTAAATCACTCTGGCACCTGCTTACAGTGAAAGGCGCTGTTGTGAAATTTAGTTGTGTGGGCTTTTATGTGTAGTTGTGTAACAGTCTATGAAATTATTCAGACAATGCTAAGCATGTAATCCGAGCGGTATTCTTGAACATATCTCACTGATGGGGAACTTTGATTTGTGATTGACAAATAATGAAAACTGCAGCTTAGGAGAACAGTTTTAAATAGCTTTTCTTAAACGAAGTTCTATTTTTTCCAACAGCCTAACACAGAACCAATTATATGTATAGCGTATTCGAAATCATCTCGCCCCAAATTTTTAATAAAACTTGAAAGGTTTTTGTTGCTACAACCCTTCTTGATTTTAGCCACTTGAAACTATATGTGACCGCTTAGTTTCTTTTGTATGTTCATTGTATGTTCTTTCGTGGTGTAATAATTTAGTATGTTTATAGATAGAAAGAAGACTCTTTTTCACTTTCCCTACTACGTATAGTAAATATAAATATTGTATTCCACAAAAAAATTCGATGTCGAGATTTCACCGGAAATAAATGTTTTGAGGCCCCCTGAATCTAAAAAAAAGGGTGTGTGTGAGTCTATGGGCAGCATAACTCAAAAACGAAAAGTCGGTCAAAAACCAAAGTTGGTATATAAGCTCAATGTCTTTCAAGGATGCGACACGAAGATTTTGAAGAAAATTGCTCCACCTTAAACTACCCTTTACATGGACAATTTTCCGAAAAGTTTTATTTTCTCGAAAATGACTAACAATTTTGATTAAAATGCCACATGTTTGAGATATTATGGCAAATGAAATGTATATTTTGAATTTTCTGGCTATAGCCTATGTAGTCCTGTTTAGTCTGGCTGACTTTTGAGTAACTCGTAAACCGTAAGAGATAGACAAAATCTTACTCTACAAAAATGTAGATCTCCCTAAAACACACAACTTATGTCTCAATAAATTTTTGTAGAGTGAACCATTTCGGAGATATTCCTTGTTATTTTTGTCAGTTTCGAAAATCTTTTTCGTCAAATGCAACATCTTTGTTCATTTTTTAAGATAAGCGTGCAAAGAGAACGCAATCTCAAACCTTTAAAAGACTTTACTATTCCTCAAAGCCTACTGTATTCTAATATTCCCCTTGCACCTACAAGAAAATAAGCAATAAGATAATTTCTAAAAATGTTTATCTCAACTAACACGAATAAGATATAGGAATAAGAGTTTGGAAGGATGCTTAGTACAAGAGTAGAGAAAGTCATGTGAGAGCAACACATCAAATTTTTTGTTTCCAAGGTAGGTAGATCCCAGTTCCGTATCGTTTTACTGTTTGTTGTTCCCGGTTCTAGATCAGTCGAGTTGCCTGAAAACCCTTATCTGCAGGCATTGCCGATGGAAAATCTACTATTATCGTATATACAATTACAAGACTTAATCTTTATATATCATTTTTTGATCCCCTTTATTCTTATTTGCAATGATGTACAGATGCACTACATATATTAAAATTTACTTTTGTCATGCAGACTTCAGATTAACAATACTCTTCCCGCTTTCTCCAAGCGCTGCCATTTTTGTAACATAAGTCTATCGTCTCCTTATAGCCTCTATATTTTGCATTTTCTTATGAGGGCTTACAAAGGAAAACTGTCTCCTACTAAATGTGAGTGTGAAGGAACTGTACCGAAAAATCGAATATGTAGCATTCACACGAGCTTTTTTAAAAAAGCTATTGTCTAAAAAGATTAATATTAAATTGCGGATATAGTTTTATTACTAATTTCTTTCTTCTCCTTTCCCTGATTACCCTCCCCTTATATAGGACTTACACCCCCTAGAACTTACACGCTAGTGTATAGGGTCAGACGCCTGTCGGGGAGCACAGGAACCTATAGACCGGACAGAGTGAAGACCTGGAAGCGAGTGGTTAGCCAAGCACCAGGTAAGGAGGATCATATGAAATCAGGCGAAGTCTATGAATAGAAAGATGATGGAGCAATTGGTGGAATGAGTGGCCGGGGAAACCGGAGAACCCGGAGAAGGCCCGCCCAGACGCCCCTTCGTTCACAACGAATACCACATGCGGGTCCCTGGGATCAAACCCGGGCCGTCTAAATGGTAGGCTCGGCCACGGCGTGTTACATATTTACTTGTAGGCATCATAGGAGTAAGGTAATAAGGTAGGCTTAGTGTAACCAAGTCTTTTAAGAGCTGGTTGCTATGTAATTCTCTTTTAAGACCACTAAAGGAAAACTTCATATTTATTTTTCGGTTGAAAAAGTATGAAGTATTTGATAATTCAAACTTGTAATGAGGAACACCTCGTAAAGGTTAACGCCATAAACAATTTTATGTGACAAATTATGGGACTTAATGAGATCTACATCTTTTGGGTATGAGTTTGCGTATTTCTTACGGTTTAAGGTTATAAAAAATGCACTCAAAATAAAGACTCCTCTGTCTGTTCTCAAGAGCTCATTTGTCATAAAAATACCTTAAACGTGTGTAATTTTAATCAAAATTGTTAGTTGTTTTTGAGAAAATAAAATATCAGGAAATTGTTCCATACAAAGGTTGGTTTTGGGAGAGCACCTCACAAACTCTATTTCCAGTAAAATCTACGTATCCAATTTTTGGATGCAATGCTTCCTCTGTTTAGTTCAGGTAAATTGTAGAGGAAGTAAAAATGTTAACAAAAGTGCGTTGCACCGAGGTTAAAATCTTAGTATTTCTATTAGTCTCAACTTCTATGCAGTCATTTAAAATGCGAGTGCTTGCTGGGGAAATAAACTCCTTCCTGTATTGCTCTGGATCGATTCTCCAATATTTCACTGTGCTGACCAGTTGTAGCTTATGTCGCTGATATTGGAATTACATCATTTCATCCCTAAACGACGTTATTGAAATAGTATTCCTCGTTTTCATTACTGTGTATTTTTATGTAATTTTTGTAGCAGTGGTGTCAGTAACAGGGCGGTTACTTTTCCCCCTTCCTAGTCACCCTTAGCTGGTGACGTAGCAGATATTGGACAAAGAACACGAGGAGGATTTCGGTTACGATTTGAAAGTGCACATGTTGACGCCTGACACCACTTTATTTTGTGAAGCTCAAAGCGATGCAGGCGTACCGCATTATCCAATGTCACTCACCTTTAGTCTGCACGGCCACGCTACTAAGCCAGAGTAAGTGGAGGGACAAAGCAGATTAATGACCTGCAGTGTCACTTTTTGGCACTTCTGGTTTACAGTAATTCAACGAAAATAGGAAGAAAGACGTTCCAACAGAGGTGGAATAATGTTTTCAAGCATGAGCGTGGAAATACCTGGACAAGACTGTACGAGAAAGCTGCAGTCCTCAATTAAAAAGAGGAGTACAAACATATGTGAAAGACAGCGAAAAGTGTTGTGTAACAACGAAAACAGACAACAGAAATAAAATTATAATTGGGAATATACTACCAGGTATAGGTTAACACTACAAAGTAGGAACAAGACAAAAACACAATATGGATGATAACAAGTTATTTAGATGTACACATAGTACGAGTATGTTAGTGTATAGTAGGCCATAAGTTATTTAAGTGCAAGATGATAAGAGTGTAGGGTGTTAGTATATCGAGTGATATATAGTGTGACAAAATAACAATGTAACAATCCCACTTCTGATACCAGAGAGACAAAATTACACTTTTGGTTATTTTTTCTGTCACTTTAGCTCCTCAAACTGAAGGACAAAAACATAATTTTGTTTTATCGTTAGATTCTACAATCCATCGTGAGCTTGCATCTCTGTTTTGTCTTATCGCAACCTTGACTTCAAACGCTAATACTGCTCGACTGTTCACACAAACAAATTTGACGATTCACTAATTAAAACTGCTTCACACAGCAGACAACTCCGACAACGACTTAATGCCCAAAGCTGTATGACAACACACTCAAGTTTCCCTCAACGACTGTAAACAGACAAACACACCCAATTAAAATTAGCAACAGCTGTCTCCTTAACGACTCCGAAGAACTGCCCACTCTCGCCACCGCGTTCGCTTACATAGGTCAGAATAAGTAGCATGGATTCTTCTCGAAATCACCTTTTCTAGAACCTCTCGTAAATAAGCCGGCAGTTGAAAGCTTCTCGAACCGTCACCGTCTGGAAACTCTTTGTTCTGACAACTGACAGGACATTTTCCTATGGACTGGTTCTTCATACGAGAACACTAGATCTCGCCTAGCGGGAGGCGCTAATGAGCCACTCCTACAGGGATCATGTGGGCTTATTTGATTCATTCACTTTAACGAGAGCTCCCAATTTTATTGATTACTTCTATATTCCTCGATTTATCTCAACACAATCTAGAGTTTGTCCACATTCAAAGCATGTCTACCTAGTAAGTCAGACTTGCACAGGTCTTAGCGGACGACAAGACAGCGGTTGATAGAGTTTTTGGGTTTTTAGCGGATTGTAATATCAATTTCAGGATTTAAAATTTTAGATATTTGTTTATGCTTTTTGACATATTTATTACCTTGTTTTATACCTGGCTATTGCCACTGTTTTTTACGTTTATGTGTTTATTTTCTTGGTTGCTAGTAATTTTATTTTTGATTCAAATTTATATCTGACTATTGCCATGGATTTTTTAAGGGCGCTGGTGACCTAGAAGTTGAGCGCTCTTAAACCCACAAAACAAACAAACTCGTAGGTCAGATCTGTTAAATAATTTCAAGAAATCAGGTTTTTAATAAATAGGCGAGCATAATAGCTGCCTAAAACCTTAACATTAACTTCGCAATTCAATAAAATACATTTATACTTAAGTTTTACTTGAAAAAGTAGTCTAACATTTTCTTCTACGATCATTAAAAAAAGAACAAAGCCAGTTGATCAATACTTGCAGATTATCAAAACATCTTCTCAGCCACAACAGGGTTAAGTACGTCTAGCTCATTCAAGAGATGTAAGACCATTTCTATCTCTATCTTTCTCTCCATTGTTTCTATCAAAAGAGTGTTACAACTTCGTTACTTATTCTGGAGAAATATAATAATTGCACGATTATTATGTAAATGTGGACTCCAAAGCTAACGCAGAAAGATGAATGAGATGAACTATAATACACAACAGTGGTGTAAATTTGGCTTAAGTAACAGTTATTTTCAACTGTAATCTTTCCAAAAATTTAATCATCCGTATTTTTCTACATTAATGTGTGTCTATTAATAATGCATTCTACGGTATTCCCTTCTTTATTTTTGAAAAAGTTTAGCGCCTTTTAACCAAAGTTCCTATCAAAAGTTGAGTGAATGTGCCCATTAGCTTGACAATCTAAAAGACTAAAATATGTTTTTAAAAAGCCGGTTTGGAAGTAAAGCCAATAAGAGTGTAGGACAAGAATCTTGTGCCCTTGAGGTGTTCGGAATTGCACTGTTTCTTAAATTAGCCTGAAAACAATTATATAACTATAGGTTTTTGTCTTTGATAAGCAACAAAATTTGATGTATTACATTTAAATGACTTTCTCTACACATTCTTCAACTAACTATTCCTAAAAATTAATATCCTATTCTGTAGTTTTACTGCATACTTCTTTGAAGGTGCAATGGGAATAAGAGCATACAGTAGGTTTATGCGATAGTCAGATCTTTTATGAGCGGGGTGCTACGTTATGATTTTGAAATTCCGTCCTTTTTATATGACCAGCAACCAACAACAATTTCCCACTTGAGAAAAGTATAAGTATTTGAAGATTCAAACCAATAGCAAGCAATATCTCGGAAATGATTAATTCCACAAAAAAAGTATTTAACATCAGTTGTGTACGTTAACGAGATCTACATTATTTGTTCAGTAAGATTTTGTCCCAGTTATACAAATCTATCAAAATGTAAAGATTTCAGAACCTATTCGCAGAATATTTAAGATATAAATTTAATGTGTCATTAAATATTTTAAACATGTGGTACATATTTTAATGAAAATCATTAGTCATTTTTGAGAAATTAGACATGTTGAAAACATTTTCATGTAACGGGTAGTTTTGGGTGGAGGGATAACCTCTAAGAATATTTTGAGGGAGAGTGAGTAGAAAACGTCATGTGAACTCAGCACGTCAAATTTTTGTTGTGCTTTATACATAGGTTTCATTCGGAGTGTATCCGCTATGTGTATTACTCAGAAAGCGTACAGCGAGGGTTCGTTTGAAGGCAGCGACAATTTTCTTTCATAAGTTGGCAACGGCGCGTCTCTCTCGCCTCACCCGTCGTCCCAGATCTCCGCGTGCACAGGCGCCGCGACGGAAGGCACCGAGCTTTGCCGACCTCGACGGCGACCAAGGCTTACCTCTCACTCCACACATACAGAGAAAATTCGGCAAGGGACGGACCGAAGGATGCCTGTGTCAGCGAAGGCGGTACCTTCACTTTGTCCATCCGCGTCTTCAGCGGCACCTGGAAAGCTCTCGCGACATTGAGAACCAGAAATCTCTGATCGATGTCTTGTACACTTCTCGTTGATTGTGTTCCGATGTCTCCAGCAAGAGCGACCTCGTTTTCGGGCTGCCAGATCACGTGAAGTACAGAGTGGGGGCGGAGGTGGTGGGGTGTTTGTGTTTACAATAATGGTGGTGCGCGGGGAAGCTTATAGTTGGTGGTTCTTCCCATGGATCGTCATCATGTACACTGTCATCATCACCGTCTCCGATGCAGCAACCAGGTGAGCTTCCCCAAAAAATCCTACATGTTAGCTAGTTGTTTTCATATGAATTCTGCAGTCCCTTCTTACCACAACTTATTTTTCAATTTCTTTAACAAAAATCCAGATAAATATTTGGAGAAATAGTTTAATTATACATTTCGCTTTATACAAAAGAGGGTTAGAACAAACCGAATCAATAGTCAAATGTTTAAAAACAGATCTTTACATTCCACACTCTTCCCACATTACCAGAAACAGTAACAGTGATAGCAGTTTAATGTTACAAATATTGAAACATTTAAACAGTACTAACCGATATCTTGGAAAGAGCTGATGCCTCCAAAAACCAATTGTGCGTTTTAAAGAAATCTGTAGTTTTGTACCCTATGTTTCTCCCTGTTGCTTATGTTCTACAATACAAATCTATGCATAATTCCTTCAAAATGAAGAGCACCATAGGCTATTCCCAGAAAATTCAAGACATGCACTTTATTCCTCATATACCAAATATGAGGTATTTTAATCAAAACATAACCATTGTTTGGAAAATAGAACTTCGAAAAGTGTCCCGTGTAAAGTATGAAACATTTTCTTGGAAACCTAAGTTGGGTATTTGAGCTTTCCTGTTTACAAACGACACACATTTTGTTCCAAAAATGATTTTAACGTGGGGACCACAAAACGTGTATTTTTCGATCTCGAAAGCCAATCTTTTGGGTGGAATACCATACCTTCTACTTATTAAAGATAACTAGAAAAGCAAGTAATATTTTGTCCTGTTAACTATTAGTATTTGCCTAGAAATATTTACACGCTAGACAACAGATGTAAGGAATTGTTCATTTGGAAGCTTGCTAAGTTCATGACAACTTTGTAAGCATTTTTCATAAAAGGAACACCAAATAGACTTTTGCCTGGAAAATTTAAGAGCTCCGTTTATCCCATATCATCCTCAATCCCTCAGGCATTTATAACCAGTGAAAAACCACGATTTTCTTTATGTATATGCCAATTATTTATTTGCCATTTTCATTATTTATGAAGTTATTCCTTTAAACAGGCCTTAATTTGTCCAATGTAAACAGCACACTATCGCCAGAAACAAATAATAAAGCTTATATCTTGAAGGATTTTCACATCTGAAAATCGACTTTAAACTTCAGCCGAAACATTACACTGTACTTAGATTTATTTTAAAAACTCAATTTGCATAAAAGTGAACATTAGTTTAACAATAGTCTTTAAAGCTCAGCACAAAGAATTTACGATATAACTTCAATGCAGGTCAAGGTATCCGGCCTCTTGAACCTTGCATAACAAGAACTTTGGAAATGGCTAATGCTACGAAATGAGTTACACCACATAAATTTTGTATTTTAATGATCTCAATTCTGTGTGTTTCCTGAAATAGAATTTGGCAAACGTTTGCGACTTCTCAGTTATATAAAATATAATGAGATAATGGACTATTGATAGAAAATGTAGCATGTTCGTTGGTTTAAGTCATAATACGGGCATTGAAAGTGTATATGTAACATATATACAATGAGGGAAGACATCTTAGAGTATTACACCGTAACATAGTTTAAATTTAAAAGTCCATGAAGAGCATAACTATATTTTAATCAGCCATTGATAAACTGAGCTATAAATATCCTACGATTCATCTGATAATCACATATTATATCTAGGACCTAAATTTAACTATGACTTAATCGTTCCAATTAATCTAAGATGTGGTGAACTTACATTAGAGTTACTCCTACTGTAACGAATAAGTATATCATGTCTCAAAATATACACAATGATGTTGCTGGAAACATGGATCAGAAGATCCAATAATAAAGATTTATAATTTGTTAAAATTCCAAGTTCAATAAACAGATTTACAGCGAATCCTAGCAGAACCGACTTTTACAATAGGCGGTACCTATTTATGCCAAAACATGGAACCACCCTAGAGAATAACACCACAATACATTATACACTAGAAAAGCGCAATGTATGTGTGTGTGTGTGTGTGTGTGTGTGTGTGTGTGTGTGTATAAAAGCACACACTAGCCCATGGTTTCAACATAGAATCAATTCTAATTTGATTTAAAAACATAAATAGGTATATATACGAACAAGTGAGGATATTTTAAGCAATCGAAGGTAAAGAAAATACTAGAAGAATAAATTACAGTTGTATATTTTTGCAGATAGACAATATTTTGTTATAACGTTGTATCTTATCGTGCTATAGATTTAAATAATTTATATGTGTTTTTTATGATTAAAACTGAAATATATCCTGTGTATCCGGAAGCTTCCCAGGCATAATGCATATAGTTTATATATTCCTATAGTGTATTTATGTGGCTAAAAGATCTAAGTTTTCAGTTTAAAAAAACAAATTATAAAGTACTGCAGATACTTTGGCAGTATGTTTGTCTAATATCAACGGAAATGTCTTATGTATTATGTTGATATCAGTATGACATTTGAATGAAAAATATTGCCTTTTTCCGCAGTCAGAAGAAATGGACGGTTTCTGAAATCCTTAAGAGTTGATTTATTCTCCAGTGTCAGCAAAAGCTTTTGTGTAATATTTCCCTACTGTGTATACAACATGCAGTGTATATACATTCTATTTATCTACCCACTTTGATAATCATTAATTTCATTACAAACACCCGACAGAAACATTTCATCTACATAACATGCTGGTAACACACAGACTATATGAGCAGAGAAACAAGGACCGTCGACCGTGCATAAAACATAGCCATAATTTAAATCTAGAACAATGTAACTTTAGTCTCAAAATGGCAAGTAATTGAATATGATATTCATTGTTTCAGTGAATTTTTAGAGAACGAGTGGAGTGCAAGAAGTACAAAGCGTTAGTCTCTCCCGCTATTTTTATTAAAATTATAAGGAATAGTTATAAATTGATACTAAAGTAATGAATTTATTTTATTATATCAACATTAAATTAACGGGAATTATTTTTAATTGATGTTCTACTAGTAATTGAGCTTTGCGCTATCAAAATAACGTACTGCTGCTTTCAAAAACAGATTTCTGATCACCATCAATATCTTAACGTTCAAATGATAACGTTTTGTTACTGTTTAAAATTCTTCTCGCCTGATGGGCATTTCGATGACCTTACAGATTGTAGATTAACCCATGAAGAGTATTTTACAAGGATGTCAAATTTACAAGTATCACATTATTTTCTTCGTCGACCTGAGTGGCTGGTTAGACGCTGGCCTACTGATCCCAAGGTATGGGGTTCAAATCCGGCCCAGACCAATGGTTAAGTGTCCTTAAAAATGACAGCTCCATTTTAGTAGATTTACTGGCATGTAAAAGAACTCCTGCGGGACAAAATTCCGGCACACCGGCGACATTGATGTGATCCTGGCAATTGAGAGCGTCGTTAAATAACAAAATAATATAATGTAATTTCTTATCTCCTTCGAAATTGATTATCAATTCATTCAGATGTTCCCATTCAATCCCATGATCTTATAGATATCTGTATTTAAAAAAGATGTACGATACATGTGTTTACAGAATTTCAGCACTAAGAGAACAATTTCCTTAACTTGCCCATTCTGTAACAATTGCTTGCCTAACCTTAACTGTTCCTATAAAGTTTTTATTTAGCACTTTTATAATTTTAATGTTCTTAATAGCTATTCTCCACTAGAATATAACAATGAATGTGCATTTACAACCACGGTAATTTTATGGAATATGTTCTTACATACTGTGAATGCGTTTGATCTCTAATGCATGCCACTGGGATAAAAAAAATTATTTAAAACCTGTGAAAAATAAAGTTCCTGAAATTATGTTCAAATGAGTCGGAGATCCATGGAGCTTAAAGTTACAACATACGTCTTCTCATTAAATACATTTTGTGTGGTTACCTGAATTTAAAAAAAGAACAAATATGTGTATGCGTGAACAGTAGGTATAACTCAAAAGTGGTAAGCTACGCATAACAACTGTCATATTTAAGATCCCTGTCTCCCAAGTATATGACTCAAAGATTTTTAAGAAAATTCAATACCAAAGTATCCTCTTGCATGATAATTTTTTTTTAATTTATTTTCTTAAAATTAATGCCTGGTTATACGCTTAAGTTACTTGCATTACTAACAAAATGGGTACCTTGAAATTTCAACAAACAGCCTATGTTCGAATGCATTTTCTATAACTGGTAAACCATAAGAGATAGATATACCTTTACACAAGGCGTATACCTCTTTAAAATACTCAATTTATTTCAGTTTTTTTATTACATCGGCTTATATCCGAGACATTTGTTCATATTAACTTCAAATTTTCAACTCTCCTCACTCTTTGAAGAATTGTAGTCTCTCAGAGTTCATAGAAAGCTAGCATACAGCGATCCGTTTTTAAAACATTTCACTATAGCTTCAGCCTCCTGTATTTTTTCTAGTATTCAAGGAAATTTGTGATTAAACAAGTTCTGAAAACTCTATTCTAAAATAAAGCAGATAATAAAAGAACGTTTAGCAAAAATAGTTCGCAAACACTACATGAAGAATCTGTTTGTTGCACGCACATTGCTTTCTCTATTTCATAAACGTTCCTTATAAATGTTTATTCTTCGGTCTACTTCATGTTAATTAAGCAAGTGCAAACCAATATTATTGCTTTAATAAGATCTACATTTTTGTGACATAAGACTTCGTCTATCTCTTACATTTACCAGTTGTGCAAAAATCGTCCAGAATGAATAGGCTATTCCCAGAAAATTCAAAATTTACATTTTATTTCTCATTAAAATGTCTTAAACATACCTAGTATGTTTTAATTAAAATCGCTATAGCCATATTTGAGAAAATCCAACTTTTCGAGAAACGTTCCATATGAAGGGAGGATTTTCTTGAAAATCTAGCTATCTTTAAAATACATACTTCATTACAAATTAGAATTTTATAGTATTACCCGTTTCCTAGATATACATGCTTATTATTGGTTTGATACTTAAGTGTTTTTACTATTCAATTGATCTCGTAATTTCGTGCAAAGGACTTTCTAGGCCAGCATAAAGCTCAACAGTTTTTAACACCTGATTATTGATTCTGCTTTTCTTTGTTCCCCTTGCACTTTGGACGAAATATATTACAAAGCTACTTCTGCAAATGTTTGTGTTTATTGTGTTAATGTTAAAATAGAATGAAAATAAGCTTTCGTAAGACTAGTTTGTAGAAGTTATATAAAATTAAATGGCACTAAGCAGGGAGTCACTGTCCATAAACTTCACGGACAAACTTTCCGACTTTGTTCACTGATATCTTCCGAGTATTTCGGTATAAGGAACCTGTGGCTCTAGTGGCTCGTTACACAGCAAATGCATTTCGTTTTGTTTCTTTCTCCAAATAACTTTGTACGAGAGTACTTCAAAAAGTAAGTTACCAATTTTGTCCCACGCTAACATCACCGCGCAAGAAGAATGGTTGTTTTAGAGTTCATGTTATGAAATTTCTGCGTATGGAATTCTGCCACGGTACTGATAACAGGTGCATTACAGTGTGCGAGCGAAATAACAGTTCAATAAAATTGGAAACATACTCCAAAGTTGAAATACGCGGGACGGTACGATTCGTGTGGACAAAACGTCGAAATTCCACATATTCACCGTGAAATTCTGCGCTATAAACCAAATGCAATATCGGGTCTGGTCATAGTGAAATTAACCAAACACATTCTTCTCCTGTACGACAACAATGCAACAACATCCCACATGCGGCCCATAACACAAGCTTTGCTTCAATGTTTTCTATGGGAGGTATAAAAGCATCCGGCATACTGTCAAAAACTTGTACACTGCTATTTACATCTGTTTAACAAGCTGAAAGAACATCTGTGGGAGGAAACACACTTGCCAAAGATGAGGTTTACACAACGGTCCTCGAATGTCTCCGTGAGTAAGGAGTGGATTACTGTCCTGAGGAGTTGAACGACTAGTGGAACGTTCACACCGTTGTCTAGAGAGACTTAGTGACTATGTTGAAAAATAATGTCATACTGCAGCGTAGTGCAGCATTCAACAAAGGTTATTGTGCCTGTCATAATCATGTGTAACTTACTTTTTGAACTCCCTCGTATCTGTATTGCGCAGAACATACTGCACAACTGCAAATTTCAACGGTATACACTGTGCTTTATTTGTAAACAAACGTTTCCATTCGCTCACGCTATCTGCTGTTGACACAATAATGCCCACTTTAACTTGTTGCCCTAAAGTTGAATTCAGTAGTGCTCGGTTCTGTCTGGGGTTTTTGGTGGTGTGAGTTGACAGTGATACACAGCAGTACAGATAGGTTTACAGGTAAGTTGTTGATATGCACCTCGTGTATGGACACAGTAAAGGAATCGAAGGTGGCACAACGACCTTATGCTGAGCTGTTCCCGCACCGTCGGCATCTACATCACAGTGCTTTTGCATCTATACATTGGCGCTTGCGAGAAATTGGATTTCCCCGTGTTACAATGAAAGATTTTGGCCATATTTTCAGAGCATCCGATCTGGAAGGAAATGTGTTAATGCAATAATTGGAGACAATTCTACCACTGGTAGTCGGCGCATTGCACGAGCTCTGAATCCAAGTCAAATAAACTGTTTTGAGAGTTGTACACGAACGACATTGGTCACGATGGTCTTGATCTGTGACGAGTTCTTTTTCCTTTTCTTCTTCTTTTCTATTAACATAACTATATACCATAACAAAGTGATTCTGTGGTGATACAATTTATTTGAACAGGGGTGGGTGATATCCGGAACCGCCGAAGCAAACTGGATAATTGTGTGTGCCATATTATTAGGCTTGGGCAGGTTGAGTATCATGGTGGATGCCCTGACACTGACCTGTGGCTTGGGGAAAACTGCATGGAACTGCGGAAGAAAGGGAAAGTCTGGGGAGTGTCTAGGGAATGTCCTCAATGTGGTTGAGTCTGGTCTCCAGTGCTGTTGTGTGTCCTTGCAGAGTCATGCGTTGAGTATGCGTGAGTCATTTATGCAGGTGACCACTTTCTCCAGCTGCTTGTTGAAGTAATCATTGAGGCTATTGTTCTCGTGGTGAACTGTGGCTGGTAACGTAGTTTGCAGGTTATGAGTGATGTCCTGGACGTCCTCGAGCTTGGTCAACGGACTACTTCTATGGGCATGTGAAGAGCCTAATTTACGGGATTCCACCTGATACTCTTATGGAGCTGGTTGCCCGGTTTATCGCAACCGCAGAGTAGTACTTGAGGTGTTAAGTACTCCATGGTGCGTCGCTGTACACTCTGCTGTGATTATGATTGTTGAAATTTAACAATATCTGTAGGAGAACAGTTCTATATTGTACTGTACTGTACAGTGACAGAGTAGCTTAAACATAGATTAAAATGCACATGTTGGGTCTGTAGAATATTACACTACTCTGTCTCGTACCTTTTGGTTATTGCATATTATTCGTTGTTCAACTATTTTCACAGAAACAAGGATCATTGGGGTTAAAGTCTAATAAACAGTTACATTATTATTCTATAAGAAGCCGCCGCAAATCATGGGTCCCCTGTACCAAGACACTCAGAAGGCATCCTCGAACAGCCACTAAAACTTTGCCGGTGGAGTTCTGGTTCATCCAGTATATAGTTCCTTTTGTTCCGTAATACACATCAAGATATTTTAACATTATCTTTTGTACATATTGTCGTCCCTTTTAAAATAGTTTATAATAGCAGCACGTATTTGTGTAAAATAAGAATTACCAACACTATTTTATTTCATTTCAATTTCTATTCATATCGATTCCATAAATGTAACCTTGTTAAGAACGGACAGTGGGATAGAAAACTGGGTATGTCCAGATTCTTCTGGCAGGCATGTGAATAAAGACGAGAGGGATCAGCGGCAGCAGTGTCGATATCAAGAGCACTGCAATGTCCGGCACAAGTTAATCTTAAATTACATAAAAGAAACATATTGGATTGTAAACTATGTGAAAAACTTAATAAAATGTGATAGTTGCTAGATTATTATGCAGATAGCAATGTGCTAAATAACACTGAGGATGGCGACAAACGGTTACAAAGCTTTATTGTACATTATGATTACAGTATGCATAAACATGTTGTTTTCCCATTTCAGCATTCTTAGTCGTGATGTACGACAGTACGCAGGTTAGTTTCCCATTGTGCACCAGTACTCATTAGTTGGGACGGCATTGAGGTTATGTTTCATTGTGACTGGCAAATGAAGATGCTTCATACAATTACGTTCATGCAGTGCTACTGTTATTATACCTACTACATTTGCAACTCATGTTCCTCTCCTCAAATATTACATAATGCAACCACAGCATGTTGGCAGTAATTAAAATACGAGAATACCTTATGAAAATTAAAAACATTTATAAAATGTTTTTAATATTCTACGCTGCATGTTATTATCACTGATGTCCGACACTTTAATCATGTATTTATTAGACTGTACAAACGAGAATCGACAGCTGCCTCTTTAAATGCGAAAGTGATTTTACTGTTATGTTGGTCTTGACACAACGACACAGAGCATATATGCTATAGCCTTTAAAAAGTAGACTTTCAAAAACGAAGACAAATTAAATTTATTATAATATTCACAATATTAACATAGTATAATTAGTTATTATATGACTACAATATTACTTATTAACGTAGTATTATAATTATTATTAAATAAATAGTGGCTTTATGTCATATATGGGAATCGGTAATTTCGCTTTCGGCTGCGTGGGAATGTGCGCAGACGCAAAGTATTGATTCCCACTTGCGGATATTTTGATTGGTGGATAGCAGTGTCCTTATGAACAGGTGCACCTTTGATTGGATAACAGTAACGTTTTGAAGAGGTGGGTATAATGAAGCCCATTAGTGGTATACAAGCGCTACATAATGGCATGGTTATTTTTTTATACTGGCTTTCTCCTCTGTAGATTTCTGCGTACTATTTTTCCACACCCAGTATATTTATTTATTAATATTATTTATACCTTATTTGCGTATGTATAATTTCATTTCATACACCAAAGGTATGCGTAGTAATACAAAGGAATATCTATCAAACTCCACAGGACCTTTTGTGAAAGAAAGCCTCAATATGGATGCTAAAATACCTAGTAATAACAGTAATTTATCCTCATAGATTTCCGAAATTGGCCAGAGGCTACAACCAAGGTGGAAAAAAGACATAGGACGTCCATGGAGACAATGGCAGGAGCAATAGCACTTTCTGAGTTTAACAGAACAGGATGAAGCAAATCCTCTGTATCAAAATATCCATGATGATGAATGGTCGACAGCTAAGGGAAACTAAGTAAGGTCATTTCCTACATGCCGACCTTTGTATTTCACCGTGTATTTAATTGCAATTCCTAAGTAACTACAAAAACTACAACAGAAGATAGAAGACCGAAGAATTCACAAGTCTAACTAGAAGGCTTTATATTTTCTTTGAGAATGCTATGGAGAATAGTCATTTCACATAAAATGCGTGTAAAATAAGACAAAAATCACGGACAGATATTTCATTCCTACCCCTTATACGCAGATGGTCACGATTTAATAAACGAGGAAACAGGAGGTACACCAAACTGAAAAACAATCGGATCTGCTTATAATGATATGATATATATAGACACACACACACTGTCCCAAAAGAACACTGACAACACTTAGTATATTGTGCGGGACGGCAAACTGATCCGGAAATGCACAGTTTGGACGCTGTAGCGCATTGAAGGTGAGATGGGAGTACGTTCACATTTCGTCAATAAACCCAATATCGAGCTGTCTACATTACAAACGGTCTTCGAACTGTGTACCTCCTACGTCATTGCAGAGCCTATATCGGCAGTGGTGAACCTCATGCACTTGAGCTAATACGTGCGGTTGTCTTTCAGGATTTTCAATCGCTGCGTGGACTCGAGCCATAAGGTCCTCCGCTGACGTTACAGGAGTGCAATACACCATACTCTTCATACAATTTCACAGAAAACAGTCGAGAGGTGTCGGATCTGCCAACCGTGCTGGCCATGGAACTGGTCCAGCTCTACCAATCCAACGACGTTGAAGTGAAATCCGCACATTTACATCAAACTGTGCTGGAGCGCAAGTCGGCCATTTCAGTATATATTCGAGTGTATGAAATCGTGTCGATATAAAGCGCAGTGGTTTATGTTGGTAAGGACACACTAAACCGCATTTGCCACTCCCAGCCTCCGTCCCTAATCCGGTTCTAGCACTTTGTACCCCGACTATGACATTGGATTTTTCAGTTCGACTATAGCTTTCTAACCTTGTCCTACACGTAGCTTGTATAAAAGAACAATTAATTAGCATTAACTGACCTAATATTTGGTTAAATTATGAAGCTTGGGACCTTGTGATTGGGACATGAACTTGATATGTCCTTGTAGTCTACCGGGAAAAATGCGAGTACGCTGGGTAATTTAATCTCGTGCCGGCCTATTGCCCTGGAAGCTCATTTGGTTAGAGCAGCCGGACAGAAATCATAAGATCTGTAGTTCAAATACAGCTATGGATTGAATTTTTTATATCTGATTTCACCGTTCCAACTTTGTCTTACAGTTTGTGTGAAAGAACAATAAAAGCTACCTGGCATTATAAAATAAGTGCACCAAATTCCCCAGAAGATGACAATTTTGAAGAAATGAGTGACGAAGATTGTATTTCAACAATACGGGCTACAATGTGAATAAACAATGTCGTGATCTTACATGTACTTCCAATTGTGAAGATCTGCATTGAAGGAATCATACCATCTTGCTTTTGGTTGCTCTACATAAAAAAGGCATATATTATGAAAATAAACATATCTTAGTATTTAAAACTTAATTATGAAGCATGTTCGGTGAATTTGGTTTAAGGAACAAATTGTTTAATTAAAAATACATATATTTAACAACATTGCAGTAATGTACTTATTAAACATTCAAATCTCATTTCTGAACCTCTACCTTTTCTGTGTTTGCTCTTATTGAAGCTAACTTTTCAATGTTTACACAACACACTTTCGCAGCAAATACGCAACTATAATAAGTAGGGTTAGGATATCACCTAAAATTCTTGAAATAAGCATTCATGTTGTACAAATTATCAATATATGACCCAAAGTCCTAAAAATATTACCTAAAACAAAGAAATGCACTTTTAACCTTCGATTTCAGCAAAATTGCACTGGATGATACAGTTTTAGATGGTCACACTTGAAGAATCTTCGCTTGTTACCAAGTCCTAATACTTAGAGAAACTTCTTTCTACATCACATGATGTAATGGGAAAACTTGAAATAAGGTAAATCATTAACAGAAAGTTTTGGTTCATTTTCGTCGATTTCCATTTCTTTACCATAAATAATCTCGCCAATGTTGTACATTCAAGATTTATTTCAAACGCACGACGTAACTTTTCTCTAACTTTGTCAGCTACTCGCCCTGTGCACTCGATAACTCACTTTCAGTTTCCTTTACAATGGTTAATACACCACAGTTTCAAGGTGGGTAATAGTCTTTAGATAATATAGAGGCATTTAATTTTATGCAGCTAAGTTCCTTGGCATTTTGAATTACAATAATTGTACATTTTTATCGCTTTAGTCACAGTTATTGAAAATGTTAATCTCACCGTAGTTTGTGCAATAGCAGTTTGCACTATCAAGTCAATTATGTTTACAAAGATATTTTTAGTGTTAAATATTACATAAAGTATGAATAAAACTATACTGTTATTCGTATAAATATGACCTAACACTAAAATATGGTCAAATGTGCATTTAAATAAAGCAACAAAACCTGATTCATTCTGTCCACAAATATTGGAAATATATTTAAATTAACTTAGGTATTGACAAATAAGCTAGGATAAAAATATGACGTCATAAAAATCCGAGCCCCTACATTATTTAATTCAGAAGCGCTGTTTCAACAAACATTATTTTGCAAACTTCTCTGCGAAACATTTTGTCTATGGGTATTTCTTGTCCATTAGCACAGAAGCACGTGAATACTTGAAAGTTGTAGATAAAATCGCTTCCTGATGCTAAATATTGCGAAACAGTATATACTGATTGGCTGGAAACTAATAATTCTCACTGTGAAGTTGGCAGTACTTGGATCTAGTACAAGGTTGCTATTTTAAATTCTTTGGAACTGACATTTCATTCTTTCCCTTATATTGGTCTTTGCGATTCCTAACATACACATTTTAAATAGCAGAAATATCCGTGTAACGTACAGATAAGACAGTGTTATATACTGATTAATTTCTCAATTGTCTAAAATGGTCACTTGTGACCTTTTGCTTCCGGGCACGTCAAGTGCTACCGTTGATTAACTTTTGTTTTTAATTACACAGCATTCATTCTCTAAAACGTTAAGTTCCCTCTTCGCTAGTAGTACCTCATTTCCTGCTAAGAAGTACAGGGACTATACCTTCTTTACGACACGTAAATTCAGAGCAGATAGTAAATGTAAGTAAAATACGACTTTCTTCTCAAGGCTTAGTGCTGTAACTAATCAAGTAAATTCAAGTCTGAGAGCAATTTAAGATAATGTCTCACATATTTTACTTTTACTCTTTATTACGCCTCACTAAAAGAGTTAACAACAATTGAAACGATATCACAAATAGAGGTGCCCTATCCCACCCACACTAAATCTTCTAAACTACACGACCCATGTTCTTAGAGGCCATTTGAGATGCCAGACTGAACTACTTAGTCATTAATCTAGTTCAACTATTGCTGAAACTTCGCATACCCTTACGTAGTCACTTTAGTAATGTTAACTATTTCCACTCACTTCACTTTTATTTACATTCACTTCACTTTCCTCCATGACTTAGCGGTGTAACGCAATACAACCGAGTCAGCCTCCTCTTCCGAACGGTTCACTCTCTGGGAAGTTTAACACAAGACATATCTATTCTCTTGTAGTATAACATTTTAAGTGAAATTAAATAAATTTAACGATTATTTTTCTACATACATATTTATCTGCTAGAGCATTTTTACATGTAAGTCGTTTAATTTAGCTATCGTCAATACTTTGAGAAAATCGATCATCAAATCTGAAAGTCAGTCGCAGAAGAAAGGGAAAAAAAACAGTTAAAAATAAACAGATAAAACAAATTTGCATGCATTTGCAAAGAAAAAACCCAGTTTTAATATACAGAAACCCCATAATTAACAGCAAGGTCAATTTTTAGGCAAATACGTCCTCTAAAAGGTCTCAAATATATGTACTTCCTTACTCCAAAGTTAAATTATATTCAAAATATAAGTATTGTGCCTAAAGTTTCATACCATACATCAAATTAAAAAAGAAATTCCAAATTATAAAAACACACAAAAAACACACACAACTAAGAACATAGTTTTTTTTTTTTTTTTTTTTTTTTTTTTGCCATTTGGCTTTCATTAAAAGGAATCAACCTGTGAAATTTGCAAATCCCACATTTCTCAAACAGTTTTCACTATTTACCAAATAATGTTCTACAAATGTTATAATGTAATTCAAACTTTTAGATTAGGACACACATGAGAGAAACTGTTTTTCCTGTTAGTTTTTGACAAGCAGCAATATCTCCTTGCGTTACAGTTTTCAAAACGTTGAAATAAAATTTATAATTTGGATTACAAATATATTTTCCTTACAAAATTATCTGTCATATGATTTCACAATAAAATCTGATTTACTTCAGAAAGAATATAATTAGTAAAGCTAGGTCTTTTTTTTTTTTTTACACTAGCAAAAATTATTTCTAAAGACATGTAGTCTTGAAAATTTTAAACGAGAACGTTTACTTATAATCAGGCAGCGAAACTTGGACACCGATAAACTATAGGTACCACAGGCTGTCAGAGTAGCGATGCAGGAGTGGCAAGTCAAAATCGCTATGAATGCGACAAAGTACTACTCGAAGTAGTACCTCACTGGTCACGCTTCGAAATGTTTCAAAAATAAATTTTATAACTTTCATGATGCCCTACGAGGACATTTCGTTTATCCATAGAAATAGATATTCATAATAAATCCTCATCTTCTTACTTCATCAATTACGTATAGTAAGTAGAGGAAGTATTGTATGCCACCCAAAAATTCGATATCGAGATTTTACCGGAAATATAGTGTGACTTTGGTGGGTGTGAAGTAAAGAAGACAGATGTAGTCGAGATAAAGAAACACTTTTATTTCCGTAAACAGTAACTTTGTACACTCGTTGCAACAGCAAGAAAGTCTTTACCGATTCACCAACAGCACGGCTCCGAATTCGTAACACCAGAACTACTGTCCCTTCTCCGTCGGCACAACTCCTCAACGCTTCACATACGTCTGTCCTCTGCCTGTCGCACTTTACCGCTATTTATATCTCCCAGGCACTATTCTGGAAAGTTCAGTTATTGCGGTGAAATACAAAGCAGAAGATTCCAGAAGCCTCTATCCTTTTCTCTCTTCCGGCAAGCGCCCCAACAATGCGGCCATTCTCTGTCTCTTTCCTTCGGCTCCTTTGCGGTAGTGCCGACAATAATGCGATGGGTGACAATATGTTCTGAGGCTCCCTGAATAAGAAAATCATTTTTAGAATAAGGTCTACGCGCGCCTGTGTGTGTGTGCGTGCGTGCGTGCGTGCGTGTGTGTGTGAGAGAGAGACTAACTTCGGTTAAAAACCAAAGATGGTATTTAAGTTTAATATCAAACAAGGACGCGATAAGAAGGCTTTGAAGAAAATTCCTCTAACGTAAAGTACCCCTCACATGGAAAATTTTTATTTTCTCGAAAATGACTAGACGATTTTGACTAAAATGCCATATGTTTAAGATATTTCTATGGCAAATGAAATGTATATTTCGAATATTGTTGCTATAGCTTATGTACTCCTGTTTAATCTTGATGACTTTCACATAGCTGGTAAACCGTAAGAGATAGACCAAATCTACTATACAAAGAATGTAAATCTCGTTAAAACACCCAATTTGTGCCCAAATTATTTCTTTCTTTCTGTAGTGAACCATTTCGGAGATATTCATTATTATTTGTTTAAGTTTTGCAATACTTAAAACTTTTCTCAAATGGAAGGTCGTTATTCATTTTCTTATATCTAGCCGTGCAAAGAAAAGGGGATTTCAAAGCCTTCATATACCGACCAGCTTTAAAATATTTTACTGTCACTCAAAGTCTACTGTATTCCCCTTGCACCTAAAAGAAAATTAATAATAGGATAATTTGTACAATCATTTACCTCGATTAAGATGAAGAAGATATAGGAATGAAAGCTTGTAAGAATAGTTAGTAAAAGAGTAGAAAAAGTCATGTGAGTTTAACACATTTTTAGATTTAAAACCTACATGCATATATTTCCACATCAAAATACTTCCATTATATGTGACAGGTTTACATTTCAAAACTTGTGTGCCGCAAGATTAACCAGAGGTGCGCGATACTTGAACATTTTGGCGGCTTTTCCTTTGGAATATATTGCCTATAGGGAATGTTTTTAACTTGTATACGGTAGGTTTTGGACTTTTTGTACATTAGATCGCACAGTCTTCCACACTTTCAGACTCTGTGAATAATCTGGCTAGAGAAACATTCCCACTCCCCAAGCGGGAATCGAATCCGGAACCCTTTGCACAGCAAGTAGATGCTCTACCGACTGAATTATGGTGTCAGCCATCTTTATGCTATTGTAATAAAACTAATTGACATTATTTCACCGAACATATATTTTCAAAAAAGGACAATATTATGTACATAAATATTCCAGAGCTCATTTATAGGGTATTTATTGGTTTAAGCCTTGCAAATAGTTCGAGTTATCAATGAAATATTGGAACATTTCTATTCTTACAATTCGTGGTGAAATTGAAGACTAACCATACGCATTTTCTATTGAAGTGAGAGAAATCGCTTACTTTCTTTTTCTTTATTACTTTCTCTACTAGTATATTAAGTAAGGGAAGTATTGTATTCGACCCAAATTTCGATTTCCACCGGAAATATGTTTTGAGGCCCCATGAATCCATTTTAAACGTTCTAGTTATCGAACGATCGCACCTATACAACCACCTCACTAGGACATCTAATATTACACCTTACTCGACTGTTTGGTGGAGCGTCAAATCTGTTTATTTCTTTAGGCCCAAGAATCTAATCAACAATTACGCGTAACACAGGTCAACTAAACCCTGCGCGTCTACTCTCATGCTTTTCCTCGTTAGTTGTGTTATATTGCTTTATCATTCCAAGTAGATGTCACTACTTCCCACAAATAGAGTAAAAGGTGCGATTTACAAAATTACAAGAATTTGGAAGAAGCGCATCATCTACCCTGTGATGATATCTTATCCGTGTATGCCAATTTGTGTGAATCAGATTTGATTCTAATTCTGAAGATAAACTGAAAATTAGATTTTTACATTCAGAAACTGAACATAAAGAACACGATGAAAGCAACCTATCATATGTACCTATTTCGCAGGTAAAATTACATGTTTGTCAAAGATATTACTACCATTGTCACTACCATTACTATTAGTATTGCTATTACTTACTATTACTATTATCATCATTGCACACCTAGGCATCGCAATTTATCTTTCCATGTAGTGTGGTCCAAATTATATTGTATAAGTGTAATCATACTACGTTTTATTTACCTTTGATCTCTCTAGTAAGATAATGCTAATAAAAGTCATGTATATTTAAGCTAAATGAAGTTAAACATGGAAATGAAAGAAAAATATAATTAAAAAAATAACCTCGAGCACGTAAGCTCAAAAATATAAGCGGGCCTACTAGACCCCGCAAGACTAACGCAGGGCGGGCGCCTAAACGGAGGGTTAGACGTTGTCTATTGCGAGTAGGCAGGCCCGGGGTCACTTGATTTGATAGCGGCAGAGGGTAAATACTTGATGTGCAATTCATGTAATTGGTTGTTCTCTTTGTCGGTCTGGGTGGCTCAGTTGGTTAGATGCTGGCCTAGTGATCCCAAGGTCGCGGTCAAATCCGACCCAGACTGATGGTCGACAGCTCATTGTAAGTAGATTTACTGGCGTGTAAAACAACTCCTGCGGGACGAAATTCCAGCACACCAGCGACGGTGATGTGATCCTAGCAATTGACAGCGTCGTTAAACAACATTTTTTTTTTTTTCTGAAGGCACCTGTCTCCCATCGGAGTACAAATTCGCTGCCTGCTTAAAATCTTCATCTCTGGAGTCTCAAGTGGCAATTCCAAGTAATTTGTAAAATTGTCAAACCGAGGGAACAATTTCAGTAACTATTTCATTCATACGCCGTGTATTTAAAATTAACTGATGAGGTTTAGTGATGCTTCGATATCCACCAATCAGGGCCTTTAATTTATAATATAATTTTATCAGATATTTAACCATAATAGTATCAGTGCACACTGATAACCTTCATTAGTGTTCATTCAAACAACACAAATCTCTACATAGATTTGTGTTTAAAAATGTGAGTGAGCGTGTGCGCGAACGTGCGTGCGTGTGTGTGTGTGTTGCGCTCTGATTTTAGGTTATCTTACTCTGAGCTTGAGGCGCACCAAGACCGAGCGATTAGACCATAGATGAGGATAACTGACAAGAGGTGTCATTTCCCCTACATAGTAGTTTAACCCCGTCCACTCTCCTACACACGAATAGCTACGAGACCACGCCCCGTTGTTATTTGTCTACCTCAGAGAACAGGTCAGTGTGTCAGTGGTAGAACTGTGTCGCATAACAGGGTGAAAATATGATACTTTAAAATCGAAAGGGAATATAAGTACTTTGTGTTTCTAGTAAAAATAAAGCTTTGTGTTTGCTGTGCCAAAAGAAAGTGTACGTAACGTAAGCACAAATACTAATCACAAAACCAATACACCACGTTTCTATTCGGTTTCGCTTTGAAACTTATGTTCCATTGTAAAGACATGCGTACACAAACACACAGAACTGGAAACGTGAGTTGGCCTGCATTTGGTGAAGGAGTATATGGAGGAGGTAAATGCTCGATTTAATTCCTGTCACCCCTCTTCCCCATGCCTGATTTAGACCATTCGCCTATCACCAAGGCGACCTGGGTTCAATTTCAGGGGCCTGCATGTGGTATTCGTGGTGGACGAAGCGGCATTTGGGAGTTTTTTCGGGTTCTCCGGTTTCCCTCGTCATTCATTCCAAAAATGGTCTATCATCACCTTTCCCTTCATCAACTTCGCCTGCATCTCCTATCATCCTCTCCTTCACTCTCATACCTGGGGCTTGGCTACTTCCAGGTCTTCATTCTGTCCACTCCATAGGTTTGTCTGTTCCCCGAAAGGCATCTGAGCCTGGGCACCGGTTATAAGTCCTAGGGGATGTCAGTTCTCCATTCGGCGAGATAATGCGAAGAAGAAGATTCATTTTAAGGTTAACTATTATCTGATCCCCAGTGTTAGGAACATTGGTTAGCATTCCGTAACACCATCCATTGTTCACTTATTTGGTAAATCGTGATCTAACTGCAAGCACAATGTGGCTAGATTTTAAATGACAAGCAAGAAACTAAGTTATTCCTTATATAATCTATTCATGTTATTCATGGAACAGTTTTAATTAATTCCACACGAGTTTCCGAGTTATATCAGATATATTTACACAAGCCAGCTCGCCAATCTGTCGATCAACTCGTAACCTCTCGTGGATCACCTACTATAAAGGTACTGAAACGAGTAATAAATTATCTATGAGAATACATAGGTGATTTTGAGCTTATAAAATTCTCTAGTGTATGCTCAAGTTTTAGTGACTTCTGTACCACACCACACAGATCGTTAGGAGTAGTCGGTCTGGGTGTCTCAATTGGTTAGACCAGTGGTGCTCAACTGCAGGCAGGTAAGGGGAGGTTGAAATCACCTCCTTCCACCCGCTGGGACAGAATCCGTGGTTACCGAGCTCCAGTGGCGGCACTTGCCGTCATTCTTATGTACAGGAAATCAAAGGAGTACACATTCACATTCTATTCCTGATTAACCCACGATATTTCTGAGGATTACTTTTTAAAACGATTTACGATGCAGAAGGTCTTCAACCCTTGGTGCAATAGATAAAGTGCACAGTCTCAATAGATAAGCCTGGTGACTTTCACTTATCTTGCTGCGATACTCACTTTTAATGCAGCTCATTTTTGAAAATGTTTGTTCGCAGATATAAGTGGAAGCAAAGACTGCCATTAAACAAGATGCAATCTCTGACACAGCAGGACAGAGACCTAAATAATTCCCACCCTTCTTTCTCGGAACATTTTACGGTCGTGGAATTCTGCAATGCAAGTAGTTTCATATTTTGTAGAGCGTGTGAAGCCTCACTACATGCAAACTTCAAAAGTGCAAAATAATTGGCTTTTGATTCCAAATGTTTTTAGATCTTCAAATTGTGAAGAGAATGTGTCATACAATTGCTTCAAAACTCCCTTGTATTTTTCCAGGAGAATAACATCATGAACACGAAACGTAAGCAAGGGAAATTGTTGTATTGCCCATAAATATAACCGGGCAGACGTAAACGCACACAAGCTTGCGAAAAAAAAAAGTGTAAAGTTTTGCAAGTTGACGTATTAGCACAATGTTTATCAGCGTTTCAGACGTAGGAAGTTGTTTGGCAACGGACACTGGATGGCTCCGCATGGCCGGACACCGTCCTTCCTACCTTCCAATATATTTTTCTTTTCTAATGACTTTCTGAGTGGTTTTATGATATTTCTGGCCACGGGAAAAGGAGAATAAGACGACACGCATGTGTAGTAAGCTATTTTTAGCACGACGAAAAAAGAAGTCGACAACGTCAACATCGCAACTCGACTATAATCAGCATGTTTGGTTTCTTTATAGTCCGGCGACAGTAACATTTCTTAAAGCTGTCTTTTGTTGCACTCATATGTCCATTTGCAAAGTAAACAACGCTATACAATTTGTGGAAACCGATTTCAGTTTAATGCTCATACAAACAAAAATACTAATATGTTGCACTCACATTACTTTCTCTACTCACTCCTGAACAAATTATTCTTACTAACGCTTATTCCTTTATCTTCATGTTGAGATACATGTATAGAAATTATTTTACTACATATTTCTTTATAAGTACGATAGGAATATGGGAATACAGTAGACTTAAGGGGATGAAAAGGAATTGGATAATGACCGAAAAATTGTCAAATTGACAATGTTTCCTGAACTTTCACTCATGGGTTGGTAGTGAAATTGTTTAGATTCCGCAATTTTTAAAGGTCCATCGCAGGCTTTAAATACCATGTGCGCTACATTTCAACGCACCTTCCTACTTGAAATTTCGGAAGTAGTTGCACAAAGTATGGACCAAAAAGCGCCCAAAAAACAACAAATTCAGTGAAAAGGAGTGGTTAAGTCGCATCTCGCCGCAAGGGAAAAACTATGAATCTGAGGAGTGGGACTACGAGAGGGAAGTGTGATAAATAGTGATTTTTCTCGACTTTGCATTTTTAGTACACTATCTGCTCTGTGTGCATTAAATTGTCTGCACTGCTCCTAGAATTTTTCCAGCATGTACTCCATTTATGTGACTTTAACTCCAGTCTTTCGTTTCAAAATCTGAATATTTTTTTAGCTTTTAAAAAATTAAATGCACAAAAATGTTTAAAAGTACATTCAAAGTAAATTATTCTTCTTCCTGCCAGAGAGTTTTTGTTGGGAAATTAGAGTAATAGTAAAATTGTGATATTTTAGTTTTTGACGCGCATGGAATATTTTGAATATTAAGCTATTATTCGCATTGTGAATAAATTTAATAATTAATTCCCTCAAAACCATACAGCAGATTGTGCTAGAACCTTGTGTGGTAGTTTAAAACAAACACCCTTAAGTGTGCAAACTATTGATTTCATACCCACAAAAATATAGAAAATTGAAATTTCAGTCCCAGAGTGCCTTAAGTAATATCAATTCTTTTTAAAGCTGGTCACTAACAAATTTCCATTTGAGAAACCAAGGATTGGAAAATTCAAACAAATAAGTAATATCTTTAAAATGTTTCACTCCACAACACGAATTTGTATATCAATTGTGGGCTTTTTGTGGGGAAAAATTTTGTCTGTCTCTTATTGTTTACCAGTTATACAAAAGCATTCAAAATTAAGAGGACTTATTAAGGTTTTCCCCAGAAAATTCAAAACACACACTTCATTTGGCGTGAAAATATCTTAAACGTATGTTTTTTCTAACCAAAAGCGTTAGAGCCATTTTTTTAGAAAACTACAATCTTCGAAAAATATTCCATGTAAAGGCTAGTCTATGGCGGGGAGATTTACTTGAAAATATTCGTGTCGCATCCTTGGAAGATGCTGAACATGTGGATGTTGCAAGTCTGTTAAAGCTGGTAAAGCTTGGGGGTGTAATAAGGAACATATAAGAAAACGACAAATGTTACAAAATAGAAGTTGTTTGATGGAGGTTTAGGTGGGGAGAATAAGCTTTAAAAATAATTTATTTGTCGGTGTGGGTGGTTCGGTTGGTTAGGTGCTGGCCTAGTGATCTCAAGTTCGTGAGTTCAAATCCGACCCAGACCTATAATTTTTAAGTATGTTAAGAATGACAGCCCCATTTCCAAAAATGCTTCAAGACAACATTTTAAATGAAATCTCGAAAATTAATTTGTGTTAGGAAAGTGAAAGTAAAAATTAATAATTTTGTAAACTTTCACCTAGTTTCCTTTTATAATGGTTCATGACATATTTTAACAGAATTTTATTTATTTCTAGGTTTATTTAAGACATATGACTCAAATCAGCAGTTATACAGCGATATAAAAATGAAAGTGTTTGTTCTATTTTTGGCACTTATTTTCAATTCGTGCTAAATATATTCTTTGAGGTACAAATAATCGTGGGCGATTTTGGCAGATAGAGGACAGCAGACATAGGGTGTGGCATGTGTACTACGGTCAGTTATATTTAGTTTTAGGTAGCTCTCTAACATTGGGTGGGATTGCTTTTGAAAACATGCAGCATGTCAAAATGTTAACATTGTCACTGCTGACATATGAGATCTAGTTCTAGGAGGTTGATACAATTGAGCATCTGCTCGCTGGACTAACTCACTCATACATGCTCACCAAAGTCAATCCACTCCATTGTGAACTCTGCAACAGACACTTTACTCCTAAGCATATCTTCACAGATTGCAAACATATGCTAAAAAAAACGTCAGCTCTATAGTATCACCGGAGATCAATCCACTGAATACTCCATCAAAGTTCAAGAATGGTCTACTGTTTCTCAGAACTGTTTAGCTACATTCGAAACTTCAAAGTAATTGTAATATCCTTTGAATTTGTACTTAAAATACATAGCTTCGACATGACTAAGTTGTCAAAACGACTTAAGTCCATCTGAGTGGGACAAATGTCTACCTCTAAAAATATAAATATGAACTTATTTTATCCTTCTTACATTTTCATAACACACATTTCACTTTGTGCACAGCAAATTTCTCGAATTACTAGCAGATTTGACATGCTATGTACTCATTACTAAAGAAAATGAAGTATTCTTTATATTTAATTCACATTGATTTATCTCAAACTGAAAGTTGCGCTTTAATCCATTTTCTATATATTGAGCATTTTCAACAATTTCATTTGAGTGAGAACATAGCCAAAAATGGCATTATGATCCTTTTTACTTTCTTTACTGATATTGTACCCAAAAATTCGATATCGAGATTTCACCGGAAATATATGTTTTGAGACCCCCTGAATAAAAAAAATACATTTTTAGAAAAAGGTTCGTGTGTGCGTGTGTGTGTGTGTGTGTGTGTCAGTCTCTGGACATCATAACTCAGAGACGAAAAGTCGATTAAAAACCAAAGTTGGTATTTAAGTTCAATGTGTTTCAGGGATGTAACACGAAGATTTTGAAGAAAATAGCCCCAACCTAAACTACGCTTTACATGGAAAATTTTTCGAAAGTTTTGATTTTCTTGAACATAGCTCTAATGATTTCGATTAAAATGTCATGTGTAAGATATTTGTATGACAAATGAAATGCATATTTTGAATTTTCTGACTATAGCCTATATAGTCCTGTTTACCCTGGATGACATTTGAATAACTCGTAAACAGTAAGCGATGGACAAAATCTTACTGTACAAAAAATGTAGATCTCCCTAAAACACAATTATTTATGTCTGAATAATTTTTTTTTTATAGTAAACCATTTCGGATATACTCCTTGTTATTTGTATAAGTCCTGCAGAACGTTTACTTCTGTCAAATGGAACATCGCTATTCATTTATTATACGTTAGGTGTGCAAAGAGAGCGGAATTTGAAAGCTTTAAAAGATTTAACTAATGCTCAAAGCCTACTGTATTCTCATATTCCCCTTGTACCTACAAGAAAATAATAAGATAATTTTGCAAATGTTTATCTTAACACGAAGAAGATATAGGAATAAGAATTTGTAAGAGTAGAGAAAATCATGTGAGTGCAACTATCAGATTTTTTAAGAAGAATTTGTTGAAGAATGTGTAGAGAAAGCCATGTACATGTGAGAGGTAGTTTTATATTATTATTATTATTAATTATTATTATTATTATTATTATTATTATTATTGTTGTTATTATTATCATTATTATCATTATTGATTTATCTATTTATTATTTATTTATTTATTTATTTATTTATTTATTTATTTATTTATTTATTTATTTATTTATTTATTTATTTATTTATTTATTTATTTATTTATTTATTTATTTATTTATTTATTTATTTATTTATTTATTTATTTATTTATTTATTTATTTATTTATTTATTTATTTATTTATTTATTTATTTATTTATTTATTTATTTATTTATTTATTTATTTATTTATTTATTTATTTATTTATTTATTTATTTATTTATTTATTTATTTATTTATTTATTTATTTATTTATTATTGTATGTTTAAAGAGCCTGAATGCAAAGGTTCCTAAATGAGGTAATGATCTGTCCAAACGGAGAACTGGAGAGACTCTCAAGGGACACTAGCTGTGATGGATTGGTGCAATAGCCACGAGCAGAAAGTGGAGGTTGAAGCAAGTACCTACCTATGTGAAATGCTCCACGTCACCAACAGCAAATTAACTGCGGGATTTGTTATTAATGAATACACCCGTTGAGTGTGCCTCAATCCCGGCAATTCCTCCAGGGGATGATGAAACAACACCCTCCATTAAAATTAAAAACAACCTTCCGTTGTTACAAATGGTACGTACGTATACCTTTAAACACTGCGTCACTTGGTGTATTCCTGCGGGAGGAATCATTGATAATCTAGCAAACGCTACATCTATTGGATTTATGTATGTAGTTTATTATTCCGACCAACGTCACGTGTCCGGTGTGTGAAAGCATGCTGTGGCTTTTCTTGTATGTGGCGATCCTGCAATTTCTCGATACTCGATATTCAAACCGCTAATTCTTTTCATAACTTTCTCTACTACGTATAGTAAGTAGGGAAGTATTGTATTCGACCCAAAATTCATGTATAGATTTCACTGGAAATATGTTTTGAGGTCTCCTGAGTCCAGAAAAAGCACTTTTTACTTTCTCTACTGGTAAACAGGGGAAGTATTGCACTCCACCCAAAAATTCGATGTCGAGATTTCACCGGAAATATATGTTTTGAGGCCCCCTGAATCCAAAAAAAAAAAAAAAGCATTTTTAGAAAAAGGTCTGTGTATGTGTGTGTCTGTGTGTCACTGTGTCTGTGGACACCATAACTCGAAAACGAAGTCGGTTAAAAACCAAATTTGGTATTTAAGTTTAATGTCTTTCAAGGATGCGACACGAAAATTTTGAAGAAAATAGCCCCACCCCAAACAACCCTTTACATGGAACATTTTTCGAAAATTCTGATTTTCTTGAAAATGGCTCTAACGATTTTGATTAAAATGTCATACGTTTGAGATATTTTTATGACAAATGAAATGTATATCTTGAATTTTCTGGCTATAGCCCCTGTAGTCGTATTTACTCTGGACGACTTTTGCATAACTGCTAAAGCGTTAGAAATAGACCAAATCATACTATACAAAAATGTAGATCTTGCTAAAACACATAACTTATGTCTCAATAATTTTTTTTGTAGGGTGAACCATTTCGGAGATATTCCTTGTTATGTGTGTGAGTTTCGGAAAACTTAGAACTTTCGTGAAATGGATCATCGTTGTTCATTTTTTTTATATGTTAAGTGTGCAAAGACAATAGAATCTCAAAGCTTTAAAACATTTGACTATTGCACAAAGCCTACTGTATTCCCATATTCCCCTTGCACCTACAAGGAAATAAGCAATGAGATAATTTGTACAAATGTTTATCTCAACTATCACAAAGAAGATATAGGAATAAGAGTCATTTTTCCCTCCTGGTTATGCAAAGACAAAAGAATTTTGAAGCTATCATCTAGAGACCAGATTTTAAAAGATTTGAGTATGGCTTACGGACACTTGGTAGTAATTTTTTTTTTTTTTTTTTTTTTTTTTTTACATACCCATATTGTGTGTTTCTGGCAATTAAGTGCATTTAAATGGGAATTTAAGTAAAGTTTTAAATATGGCGGCCAGGCTGTCACGCCCCTTTTACACTACACAACATGATTTTTGTCATTTACCGTAACTTGCTTTTTTATACTTTGGGTAGTTTTCCAAAAAACTACAGTAGATAAAGCTTTGACGTTTTTGTGCATATGCAGAATGTACTACTCTAAACAGACGCTGAAAGCTTTTTATGTTGCGCTTATAATACCTGAAAAAAAATTTTTCATACCTACATAAAAAATTAAAAAATAAAGAGTGCATCATTATTTACTTTTTAAATTGCTATTATTGATTATAGTGGTTTAATCGTTTACCAGTCTATGTTGAATAATGTGTTTGTGAAATGACTAAAAATTAAAAATGAGCCAGCCACTTTAGTTGTTTAGGAGAAAAGCGCACCTAACAAAGCAAAATTGTGAAAAGTTTTAAAAATCTTTTGTTTATTGGCATTTCAATAGAGTAATGATTATTAACTTTATTTACGATTTGATCGTGGTTTATGAATTAGAGAAAACTATTTTATAAGCGGTAAAAGTTTCATTATGATAGATTGTGTAGTTTTCAAGAAACATAAACAAACATACATTGCATTGGGATTTTTTGTAGTGTTTAATGCCCACTTTTACTACTACGGCACCGCAGGCGGTGACACTGTTGAAACATGGAATGAAGATGGAGCACCAATGGAATGAGATGGCGGGGGAAACCGGAAAACCCGGAGGAAACCCGCCCCAGCGCCGCTTCGTCCACCACGAATCCTACATGCGGTTACCTGGGATCGAACCCGCACCGCTTTGGTGAGAAGTGAATGGTCTAACCACTCGGCTACGGCGCGGCCATTGAGATTCTGCATGGAAATTGCTATTCTGACACTACTGAAGCCCCAGTCCATTGTACTTCAAGGGAATATGTAGCAAATCCATTTCTGCAAATGTCTATCTCAACTAACATTGTGTATTTGGAGATAAACAATTTAACCAGCCGATCTCAGAGGTCTTTACTTTTTCAAGGCTATAAGATGCTTCTTCTGTTTCTTCGCTTGGATAGTGCCCTTTATGAACAATTCTCGTTTTGGTACTGAAGTTTTGGGTGATTCTTTTCATTTAAGCTCTTCAAACAATTCATTTTATAATGAATTTCAGTTAAAGCAGCGTTTTCCCACGTCTGCTGAAGGGTTTTCTTTGTGTTACTTATCCAATTTTGGAATAGCTAAAATTATTTCGGGTCAACTCGAAAATTAGAAGAAGCACCCACTTGTTGTTCATCTGGTGATTTTCCAATTGTTTCACAGTTTGACACAATTGTTTGATTCCATGGCATGATTCAACCGAAATATTTATTCCTGGGTCTTTTGGCGTCTGAGTAGGCCCGTCTGTATCTTCTGCTGTGGAAGTTTGCCCTCTTGCCCCTCCCCATCATGCTCCTATTATGTGCACACAGCACATATTAACACCTTAAAAGTAGCAAAATATTGCAAATCAGTGTAAAAATTGTACATGCTTAACAAATATCACAGGATACAATGTGGGAATGAGGCTGGGCGGTGTTGAAACAATGACTTCTGTCTACTGATGAAGTTGACGTAGTTTCCCGAGGATGGCAGCACCGTAACTATGAAATATAGCCCTTCCCCCATCTTACCCCACCACCCCGTCTTGCCCCTCGTTTCCCTAATTCAGATTTCATCATACGTTTCACAAAAATAAATTAAATGTTAAATGATAAACATACGACAACCGATCAATGAATAATAATTAAATTGTCAAAACTTCTCAAAAAATTACCAGTGATTCGTGATTGCCCAGGCCCTAAGGCCAGCAAAAAAGTGCATATGCTTTCCACAATGAAGGCCGGAAAAACGCCGGAGAAAAAAGAGCGCAAAGAATATTTAACTTTTCATATCATTCTTTATTACCCCTTTTATAGCTACCATATAAGAGGAAGCAGAAAACTTTTAAACATCCGAGGATATAAAGTCAAGAAGAAGATGAGCAAAGAACTTTGAATGCTCTCTTTGGATGTTATGGAATACGAAATAAAGTTGTAAACGCCTCTCAGCTGTTTCCCCAAGTATATAACCTCATTAGTTTCTTCCGTAACGAAGGCCATGAAACTTTTCCCTCTCAAATGAAACGCTCGCTGCACATGCACAAAAGGTCAAAGGCCAGAGTCTGTGGTGGTGTCGTTTTTAAGCACCCTGGAAAGCGACTTACGGCTAGGACTGGAAACCGGCTTTAGACTTAATCCGCTACAAGCGCCCTCCAGACATTTTGGTGTAACAAGTAAACACGTACACCCCCTATCATGAGGGTTGTTTTGAAGATAATTGTTACAGTCTCGCAAAATGCAACACTTCTTATACTGAACCATATCTGCTATACCAGAATTATAATCATTATTTATATTAAATAAATACATTTGAATCTGAATAATGCATTTAAATAAAATGTAGTATCACCAACAAAATATTTATATGTTGAGAATAAATTGTAATGGGAATTACATCAATAAAGGGAAAGAGCATAGCAGCAACAATAAACAAAGGAATAAGACAAGGGTGTCCACTTTCACCAGCTCTTTTTAATAAATATCTACATATACTGTGACGCCGGACACAGCTTACAACAAAGGACAGTCGGGGCCGAGCTACTTCACACCACACACCAGGCCGGCGAAGAAACATAGGCGCTAGGTCAAGCTCCCCACACGATTCATGCGAATGAACACGTGACTAGCAACAATTAAACGGCAACACAAGGGGTTTTCCAGAGCCTTCGAGAAATGTCTGGTTACGTCATCGCTGGCGTGTTTGCGGAAGTAGAGAAAGGTTCGCGTGACGCCATCCTCGCTATATAAGAAGGCTAAGATACAACAGAAGGGAGTTACAGTTACAGACACGAGTCGGTAATTGTGCCAGTGAGTGCGAGACAGTTGTGCGTGTGTCGTCGCGTCGTGAAGATGTTATAACGGGCGTCGAGTGATTGTATCGTGGGAGTTAATGTATGAAACACAGGCAAAGGACTAGTTCAAAGCTGCGAGAAAAGAACAATTGTGATTTGTAATATCACGAAAGACTGTAAACTTTGTTAACGTAAGTGCAAAAGCTTGAATGAAAATAAAGCGATAGAAAAAGTAATTGGACTGATGATATTTTGTCACACTGGTGTCAGGAGTGGGATTCGTAGAGTTGCTGTTTTGTTACATACAGATTAATATGGCAAATGGATTTAAAATAATATTTTATAAGTAAAAACAAACAAAAGTATAGTTTTAGATGTGCTTCTTTCTGCAGAGTACTCAGTTTTACCATGTAGTTATGAAAATAACGCACAGCGGTCGTTATTCCAATTAAAAATAAGCAAAAATTTAATTTAAACATTTCAGTTAGCGGAACAAAAGTTTTAGTTTTTTCCTTGATAAGAGAAATGACATGTTTTAATTACCTCGCATGTTATGTTTCTTACATCAGGAATCATAATGCCGAAAAGAAAATCAATAAATTCAGTTACGTATTCAGAAAGAAAGCTAAAGCTAAATTTTATAGAGTAATGGCAGTACACACAATGCAGTCTTGCGTTATAATGAAAAAGGAGGATAGGAGAATTGAGACGGTAGAAATGAGACTTGAAATCTGTCGCGGGATATACTCTACTAGATGAAAAAGAAGATGATTTAAGGAGGGAATTGTATATTTACATTTATAGACAATAAACCAAGGTAGAAATAATTGGAAACAACACATAAAAGAAAATGAATGAAGATCGCATCCAAAACTCGTTATAAACTACAACCCAAAAGGAAAAAGAAATGTTGGAAGAACGCAGACAAAATCGGCTCGACAGTATTAACAAATTGAGACCGGAACAAGCCATATTAGGCTCTATCCATGAAGCTGACGAAGATGATTTATTTTAAAATACTTCTTGTGCACTCGCATGACTTTCTCTACAACCTATTCTTTAAAATGCTTAATCTTCTATCTAATCCATGTTAAAACAAAACACTTCTAGAAATGGTCCTATTACATATTTTCTTATAGCCACAATGAGAAGAGAATACAGTAGGTGGAATTAATAGTCAAATCTCTTAAGAGCTGGTCACTAGATGATGGCTTTTGACATTCCATCTCTCTGCATGGCGAGGGACTAAAAGCGAATAACTCATATTTGAGAAAAGTGTATGTGAACGTTCAAACCAATAACAAAAAGGCTCGCAAAAACGGTTACTCTTCACAGAAAAATTTATTTATTATTTACAAATTGTGTGCTTTAACGAGATCTGCATTTTTTTTCTGTAGTAAGATTTTGTCTATCTGTTACGATTTATCATTTATAACAAAGTCATCCAGAATGAACAAGAGGCTATTCCCAAAAAATTCATGACATTCATTTGATTTACCATAACAACATCTTAAACAGATGGTATTTAATTAAAATCGTTAGAACTATTTTTGATAAAATCAAAACATTTTCGATAAATGTTTATCTCGATTAACTGAGGTAGAAGAATAAGCTTTGTAAGAATAGCATAACAGTGAGTTAAGAAACTCGTGAATGCAACATTTTCTTAATTCCTGGCCATGTAAATAGAACAGAATTTCAAAAAACAGAGGGATCACTCTTTAAAGATTTCACTACACTGAAGTAGAAATTATTATTTATTATTATTGTTATTATTATCATTATTAATTTTTTTAATTTAAAGAATAGCTTTAACAACGCTGTATAGAATTAAATGGTACATGGGGAGTCATGTAAATGTAACATACCAGGTTTTGTTAACTAAGATTATTCTCTATCTTTCCCATAGCCTAAAGGTATGAAGGTCACTGTGGGAGAGAAAGACAGCGAGAGGGGGGAGGGGGAGGTAAAGAGGGAGAGAGATTGAACGTTTTATTTCTTTGAGCCCAAAGAAATGCATATAAAATTAACGTACATTATTGCTGATCAAAGTCAACGATATCACTTAAGTTGTTAAAGGTGGTATAAAAATAGGACAAACAAAAAGAAGTGAAAATGTCTAACGCCGCTGAATTTAGCATGAACGTAAAGTCAGGTTTCATTGCCTTGTTTGTAGATGGCTTCAGTAACCTCCAAATGCTCCAGATCATGCACTACCTCTTTGTTATACTTATTTGCCTGGTGGTCCAGCAGCCAGAATATCGATCCGTGGCTGAGGGAGATGACGATGCATCAACAGTCGGGAAGTTGCCGCTCTCCACGTGCAACTAGTATTGCTTCTACCCACACTTGCTCTCCTGATACAACACTGGACCACAATATCGATCTGTTGCTTCTTACTAACTCGATTAGTCTCAAGGCTCTTGCCGACCTCTTTCCTTCTCATGCTTTGCTAGTATAAGACGCTGTGGAAGTATCGATCATTTGAAGAGGCAGCCAGACAGACGCTTGCTGAAAATATCACCATAATGCCATCTGTTATGTCATAAAGAAAGGTTGCATGCCATTCTAATGGAACTCAGGATTTTAGGTTTTAGCAATGAATCACATACTAGCTTCTGTAAACCCGAAGCTAACCTTTTGCCAATAAATGCTCTATATACAATAATTTGTTGATTCCCATTAAGGTTGTTGCCGAAACCTGTCATTTCTTATCATTTCTGGTGTTGTATTAGGGATTGGTCGATACAAGTTTTTCTCGATACTCGATACCCATACATTATATTTTCCATGATACCCGATACTTCGATACTCGATACTGTCATTTCTATTTCTAGTTTCAATACAAAATGGAATGTTAGGAGAACTGTGTAATGCCAATGAAATTAATTAATTAGGTGCACATATTTAATGAGATAAAATTTAATACCATCACTGCACTTATTTTTAAAGTTTACACCAGACATTTAAAAGCAAAATGCGTTTTAAAACAGTCTACTTTATAAGTTGTTCAATAATAAGGGCATTTTCACTCTTTGGGGGTCAAGTCTACATCACATTTGACTCTTGCTGTGCTAAATATTCTTCCAGAGAAAACTGTTGAAGGTGGAATACACAAATATTTAGCGGCTAATTGTTTTAGTTTTAGACATTTTGAATTTGTTTTTCCAGTAACCCAGTGCACTAGAAAGAGGAGGTGACAAATTGTAGTTGAGATATCAGTGATTTCTTCTTGGGAAATGTTAACTGGCAGTGAATCTGAAACACGATTATTTTCTTGCATATGTTACTGTACTTTCCTGGCAATTCCTTGGGCTTTGCAGCAAGTGACATCCAAAATAAGGAAAAGTTTGTGCACTGATCGATTTTACGAGTATGTCAGTATTACAGCAATATCCCTACATAGGCACCTGTCCCAAAATCTGAAGAAAAAAAAAAAAAAAAAAAAAAAATAAATTTAATCTGATCATTTTTGGACGCAGGAAGAAGTCTGTTTACCTGCGCTAACATTTCTGGTTATTGACAAGAAGCACTTCCTAGAAAATTCAACTCAACGTGTAATTAGTCAGGTTCTTGCTTGACTTGCAGTGAGGTAATTAGATGTTTGGATTTGCACTTCGTGCTGAATAAACAGGAATTGAAGGAAGTCTTTCTATCTCCGTCTTCTTCTCTACTGTTTACGTGGTAATTTAGACCACTTTAAAATACTTGCAGCAACAATATTTTTTTGATTTTAAAATAAAAATTTAATGTGTTGCACTCACATGACTTCTTCTGCCCTTGTACTAACCATTGTTAAAATCTTCTATTCCTCTATCATCTTCGTGTTAGTTGAGATGAACATTTGCAGAAATTACCTTATTGCTCGTTTTCTTGTAGGTGCAACGGGAATATGGGAACACAGTAGGCTTTGGGCATAATGAAATCTTTTAAAGCTTTCAAACTCCGTTCTTTTTGCATGGTTAACATATAAAAAATGAATACCGATGTTCCAGTTCTCCAAAACTTACACAAATAACAAGGAATATCTCCGGAAGGGTTCACTCTAAAAAAAATTATTCACACGTGAATTGTGTATTTAGCAAGATCTGCATTTTCATGACACGGTACCTGTTTTTTACTGACCCTGGGTTTCAAACTGTGTCCAACTCATTCTCTTCGAATTACCATCTATAGATTGTATTTATAAATTTTTGTTTTCAGAGATTGGTAAATAAAAATTGAATATCAGTATTTGTTTTCCAGAAAAAAATAAAAGATTGTAGCTTGGTAACGAATTTGTTTATATGGCTTTGAGAATGAGTTGGACACAGCTTGAAACCCAGGGTCAGCAAAAAAATAACATTACTAAGATAAGTGAAGTTTTTAGTTTCTAATTTGTTCTTACTTTAGAATCTTGTTGCTTCACTGTTAATAGCTTCAATTTTTCCTTATTTAATATTCTGGGTGGTTAAGAGTGAATGAGTGAGTGAGTGAGTGAGTGAGTGAGTGAGTGAGTGAGTGAGTGAGTGAGTGAGTGAGTGAGTGAGTGAGTGAGTGAGTGACTGAAGTGTTTAAGCGCCCGTCGACAACTTGGTCACTAGGACCCGAGTCCAAAAATAAAATCACGGAAGTTCAAGTGTTAAAACATCACTCATAAAGAACTAAAAACCGAAAGTTAAAATAGATAAGTGCAGCTTAACTCAACTATTAAAACTTTTCATTTAAAAAGCTAAAAACTGAAGCTTAAAATTGCTAGAAGTTAAAACAGATAAAACCGAACAATTAAAACGTTAAAAACAAAAGTAAAACAACTTAAAACGCTAAAATCTTAGATATAGAATAACTTCACCGCTTACAAAAATCAATACTGGCAACAAACGAAAGCACTGTATTCACAGCTATTGGGTCGTTGCCTAAAACTGAGCAGTGTAAGACCCAGGCCAAGGGACTGGACTCACGAACGTATGACGGACAGTCAAGGACATGTGCGACGGAGAGTGGAGTGATAAGAAATGTGGGTTTATTTCGAATGTCAGCTGGACATGTTTTTATACAATTATCTAACATAGTGTGCTTTGTTTGGATTTGCAGCGCAGAGCAGCAACAGAGCGCGGACAGACTAGAGAATGTTACACAGACAATCTCACGCCTGCTGCAGGGGTACGACATCCGGCTGAGGCCCAATTTTGGAGGTGAGTACTGGTCCCAGTATAAATAATTGCTAATGGCAAGATACACAGTATCAGAACATGCACTCGATAAAGAATTACAGTGCCTTCATATTATGACAAAATGACAAAGTCCAGTTACTTTTCTCTTGTCACCTTATTTTTCTTCCAATATTGAAGTATAAAATACAGTTCCCTTTTCTAAAGTCGTCGGCACAATCTACATTAGTCGTCACCTTGCGACCAACAGCTGTTTCGCTCTATCGTAGCCTTGATACACACTTCACTCAACACTCACTGAAACTGCTTCACTTCTAGACTAACTCCTGGTCCGTGCTCTCTAGCTTTTATAGTTCATGCAGAGCGAATAGAAGGAGAAGTGTGATCACTGCTGTAGTTCATGTGTTCCGCCGCACAGATGGCAGCCCAGCTGCTAGTGCGGTACAATGCTGATACAAACACTAGCGTTTAGCAGGAGATTCATTTTTTTTTAAATTGTTGTTTAACGACTCTGTCAATTGCCGGGATCACATCAACGTCGCCGGTGAGCCGGAATTTTGTCCCGCAGGAGTTCTTTTACATGCCAGTAAATCTACTGATATGGAGCTATCATTTTAAGCACACTTAAAAACCATCGGTCTGGGTCGGATTTGAACCCGCGACCTTGGGATCAGTAGGCCAGTGTCTAACCACCTGAGTCACTCAGAACGACAAGGAAAAGTAGCAAAGCAGAAGAATAGTGTTGTTTAACAATGACTAACTCACGCATACACATTCTGACAGCCATTCAGAGAAATCCAAGACAATAATGTTACCACTAGAATGCAAAATGGAATTAAAGGAATAAAGTAAAATATAATTTCCTGCGAATGAAATGTTAACTTTGCTGCAAGAATAGTACAAGTTACTTGTATTTTGTTCTACAGATAAGAATGTACTCACCAATGTTGAAATCAGCTGTTAGTAACTTTCCAGAATTTCCGAGATGTTTTTGCAGCCTTTGATGATTATAATTCCTTTCTTATTTCCTTGGTGCGGAAAAAGAAGCGACACTTCATGTAATGCAGAATTAGTTTGGGGACAAGATCCAGTAAATGTTTCTCACAACACCCAATTCCAGAAGCAACATGAATTTGGTTAACACTGTCACAACAATCAAAAAATATATCGCCGCACAACTTACTTTCATTTGAAAGTTTCTCTGCTAAAACCCTCTCTACTTGCGAAAGAATGCCATATACAGATTTAGAGGGGTAAATAAGGCATAAATAGTCTATACCAGTTTTGTGATCTTTTATTGTAGTTAAAAGTAATACGGAGGGGAAATCTGCACACTTGCCATGGAGTAAATTAACTCATGCTTTGAACAATTGTGTACTATATACCCACTCAAGTGATATACCAGACATTCTTTAGCCATATCTTTCTGAGAAATTTCAGGTACATTGTTTTCCCATTCTGTTATATCAGGTTCCTCAATCTCAATTTCGTTCTTAATTTTGCTCTCTATATTTCCTGTAATTCCACTATTATGGCTCATTATTTCCTTTGCTAATAACTTCATTTGGCTAACGAGTGATGTTAAAGGCAGCTCTTGCCTATACTCACACTTGCCTTCAGATGATATTGCTAATTTATTTGGAACATAATTGACTGTAACATATACAACTGGAGAAAATCCACTGTAGATGGATGATGGTCGGAATATATCTCATATCTTTCTTTTTAGTTGCCTTTGATCTTTTCAAAATTGTATCAACAGCAATTTTTTTTTTTTTACTTAGGTATTTTGTTCCATCAGATTCATCGATATTGCTACTACTTCCATTTACTTTCCTTTCAAGTACATTTATTACTAAAATGTCTACTGGTATCCCCTGCGAGGGGAAGATTAACAGGCATATTTTGAAGGCCTTCTGCATGATTCCCACTGTCTTCTAAATTGGTAGTTCTTCCAACCCTTTTTGATAGTCGCTGTGAAGGAGGTTTACGGGAGTCTATTGTCGTGATAAGTTTTTAGGAAGATTAGGAAAAAGATGTGGAACTGCATGAGGCATTAACTTCCACCTTTGCCTTGCAATCTCAACATTTTCTCCATTAACTATAAATCTGTGTACCTTTATCAAAAGTTCTTATGAAAAATGTGAATCACACACGTAAATATTAGAAGAAAGGCACATGTCCTTTCTTGGTATGGCCCTCTGCCGTTTAGAAAAAGTAGTTTATCTTTTGGAGGTGCAAAGAAATGTTTACCCTTAGATTTGTCATATCCAGATCTACAACCAGGCGCGAAACACATAGGCATGTCGATTATTTCTATAAATTCACAGTTTCATAAAAATTAACCACAATTCATTGCACTGTAACAAACACAGCAATCATACACAACAATACTCCAATGCAATGCCCAGCGAAAAGCGCTGTAAGTTGCCACACTAACGCCTTTGCTGCCACCTGACGGAGGCGCCAGGTAGCTCTTGTATAATCATATGGAAGAACAGTGGAGTGATCACACTTTCTCTTTCTATTCGCTCTGGTTCATGTAAAATGTCGGCAAATTCTCTACAAAAATACACTTTTTCTCCAACTTCTCGTAAACAAGGCGGCAGTCAGAATCTCCCTCGAACAGTCTGGAAAAATCGGTATGTTCCCGGCAGCTCCATTGTTAGCTTGTTTACTCGCCGCAAGTGGTGTGCGGTAGTCCTTTGATGTGCAGCAAATATTACCTATACAGCTTAGTAGTGTATTATGCAACGAGAGTGCAATGGTAGCCATTAAATTGTTTTTATGATACCAGCGGAGCGAGTTTCATTTTCTTACGAGCATTTTAATTGCGATTATAATCAAGTTTCATTCGGCTATTTAGGTGTCTAAAATATATATAAATTATGTTTAATACACTACGTCTACCTGAGTCAGTAAGTGCACTGACCTTACTCTTAGCGGTGAAACAGCTGGCAGTATTGTGAAGTGTGCGCAGACGCGAAAGTATTGATTTTTTCTGATCTCGACCTTGAATATCTGATTTCAAAATAAATTAGAGGGTGTAGAAGGTATGCGGTTACATACTTTGTAAAAGTATGTAACGGAGAACAGCTGCCTATATTTAAAGCATCTACCTAGTAGGAAATCTGGACGTCTCATTTAGGACTAATAGAAAGGACTATTAATTATTATTACTAATCATTAATTATTTTTTTATTATTACGATCATTATATTATATCAGGCAAAATCGACTCAAAAGGGCCACTCCAATGAAACGGTTCTTGCCTCACTCCACCGACCATCCATCCCCTTCACTGCTGTTCTGCTTTACCTTGCTTCCAACACGCCTCATTCAGGGGCCACTATGACTTCGTCGGGACGTCTGTTTTATGATGAGTGGCAGAGAGAATTTTTTATAACTTACACTTTTTAGACATTTCGTTTCTTATTAGTTTATTTAATATAAGCTATTTATTTCGTGTTTCAAAGTTTGTACACGGTATTACAACCAAACAACTTATTATGTTAATAAAATACTTTTAAAATATTTTAGGTCTAAATAGGCATGAAACTTTATTGCTTTATTTATTGTGAAAGAGAAACAATTTAGTATATTAATCATAAGACGGTGTAAGAATATTGCATGCATAAGATAAAGGAAGGTTATAAACTTGAAGATTGTGTAATTTGCCAAACCAAGTTTGGTGGCTGCAATAATAAATTTAAGTAAAAATCTTTAACATAAACCTAACATCATAGAAATTATTACTACCGCGCAGGTGGAACGAAGCCACCACTGCGCTTGTTGTATCAAAACAAGCTTTGTCACTCAGCAGAGAATGTGGAGTGAGTAAGGAAAGTTAAATCACTACCTCTCTTCTCATGCCCATGGCTGTACTACATTGTATTATATTATTATTATTAATATATTACACAGACAAGGAGTATTTGTATTCAAAACATTGTAGTATATTACTTGTATAAGTAATACAAAAACATTATGTCGTTAGATCAATTTAACAACTAAATCTAAATGTTAGTACACCAAATTCATTTGCCTTGTATGAGGTAAGTGTTAAGGTCACTTTTAAAGAAAATTACTGAAACAGAAGCGATTGGTTCTAAGTAATCTAACCAAAAAACCTGTAGAGGTATTTCAGCAACCATGGTGTATTTGGGTTGTTTATTGGAACTCGTAGTTGACACGATTCTTTCCAATTTCCTTTTTCCTCTTTATTTTGTTCATCGTTGTGTAGCTTTACCAAAAACCTTGGGTTTAGACCCTACGCCACTAAAATTTAGGATAGGTATATATAACCTACTTTAGTGCATCCATCCCCTTGCTTCCCTACAAAGGCTTAATATCGACCAGGGAAGATGGAGTCGGTTATAGACTAGACGGTACTGCATATTCTGCATATTATCGCAGAGTGGAGTGTCTTTTGAGTGCAGGGCTTGGCGGCTGTCAGTGGGCGAGACTCGGCACAAGAGCAAGTATGGCGACCGCCTCCCACCACATGATTTGTACCATGTCACATATGTACCTTGTTATTCTCTACATTCACTTAAAATGCACACTTAAACATCCAAACCTTTAACTTCCAAAACTGTACTGGTTTCATATCAATGACACTTTCATTTACTTTTTCTGTCGCTGTATTTCTGAAGCACAAAAACAAAGTTCTCTTTAACTTTAAATCAATCTACTATTTATCATGACTTTGTTTTCACAGCTGTTCTGACTTATTGTAACCTTGACATACACTTCACTGTGTCTATCTTACAAACTGCTGGCTTCGACGATACACTCACTAAAACTGCTTCACATAACAAACAACTCCGACGCGGCGTTAAATTTCTACAAGTTCTTCTGACGATACACGCACTGGCTGTACACACTGCACGGGCTCGGGCTTGAAAATTAAGAGAATACACAACTGAAAATAGATTTTCTAAAGTTTTCAGCCAAGTTACCTGAAAATTTATTTTCAATGTGGTCTTATGTGAGCATTAAAGAGCTTTTAACCTTAGTGTGATACATCCTTTAGTTTCCCAGTTATGAAATGTTGAATCTGGATTTTATTACCTTATGCCAAATGCTCCACACGATGAAATTTTCAAAAAATTGCCGTTTTTACTTTCTCTACTGGTGAGCAGAGGAAGTATTGTATTCCGCCCAAAAATTCCATGTCGAGATTTCACCGGAAATATATGTTTTGAGATCCCCTGAATCCAAAAAGGCATTTTTAGAAAAAGTTCCGTGTGTGTGTGTGTGTCTGCCTGTCTGTGAACAGAGATAACTCAAAAACGAATAGTTGGTATTTAAGTTTAATGTCTATCAAGAATGCGACACGAAGATTTTGAAGGAAATAGTCCCACCCCAAACATGGAAAATGTAAACTGTTAACACCGGTCACGTTCAACATTCAACGACTCCATCATAATAACTGGCTGCTCTTAATTTGTGTATGTATATATGTATGCGAGAATTACGTAGCACGGAGGTTTCTGGAAATCCGCCTTTTGTAAGCAAGCCCGGCGAGTGAATAATATTTAGAACTGTCTGGAAGCATTACATTTTTAATAACTGTAGTTTTAAATGTAGCTGCCATTTCCCATTATTACATACAGATCATTCGATTATGAAGTATGTTTAGTAATACACGCGTGTGTAGTTTGAGTCTACTGGCGAGTACTTTTCTTTTATTCTTATTTTTCTTTCCTTCTACTACCTGCCAAAACCAGGAAGTGTATTGGAAAGAATGTAAAACTGCCAAGCTGTTTACACGTGCTTATCGCACTAACAAGGCGAGACAGTGTGTGTACACTCTGTTCAGATGCAACCATATCTTCAGGACAGCAATGTATCATATCGGCAGGCACGAGAGATCATCTATTTGTCTTCTATCCTGATTATACGTCAAGTTAGTATTACTTCGCTCTTCTAATAAACTAAATAAGCGATCGCAGCGATCGACTACCAATGTCAATATGCCTCGTCGATTTGCCAAGTAGTATCTGTAAAGTTAGACAAAACAAATGTTAACTTAGAGTAGTTTCTTCCGGGCTTGTAGGTCGTGGTTGAAGATCCTCAATTAAGGTTTCACCGGCCGCGAAAGCTTAAGCACACACATAGAAGTTGTTAAATGTATAACTCGTCGAACACCACATAATGCGATAGAAGTTGTGGTTACTGATATGTTATACAACAAATAGACAACATTAAATGTCTGGGCCTTGAAGTAGACAGGTATATCTTACCCACTGTCCATCCGAGCACTGGTAAATGTAAGTACTATAGGCAGACTTAATTTAGAATACTTTAACTCTATCATGGAATATGTAACATTGTTTTGCGGTAATTCAGTGCAAAGGTATCGGAGCCTACAATAGGCCTACGCACAGTAACTGACTAAATAGATGTGTGTAGCTTCACACAGTGCATTTATTGATGAACAAACAATTTTTAGAAATACCTAAAAGGAAAACAAAAGTGCCCACTAATAGACTCAAACTACCCACGTGTGTATTACCAAACATAAGTCGATCGCCCGTTTTTATCGTTATTTACAACCATTTGTATTTCACCAAAAAATTTGAAACAGCTTCCCACGCAAAGCCTTCAAGTGGATCTTGGATTCTATTTGTCACGTCTGCAGTTTTTCAGCCAAATTGCTCTTCTGGACTTTTCACAGGGAAATCAGAATAATCGATATCCTACAGCACTGTTATTTGAATAATGTAGTGCAGAACAACACACCATTTTTTAAAAAAGCAACTAGGAATCAATATACAGAAGGGAACCAAAATGGCTGACGTGCTTACCTATTCTTTAGAGTGCCTTAGATATGAGGGGAAGGAAGGATGCTGTTGGGATTTATAATGGGTCATGTTGACGCCCAACACTGACTTTCTCATTTTGTGAAATTCAAAGAGGCGCAGATGTACCGTATTATGCAATACCAGTCATCTGTACCCTGCACGGCCACGCCACTAAGCCAAAGCAAACTGAGGGAGGGGGAGGTGAATGACCTGCGGCGTCACCTTTGGCAGCTCTAGCTTTCTGTGTGAAGCATTTTGCTGGAAAAAATATATTTTTGTTAGAGAAAAGTAAGGTTAAAAAGAAGAATAAATCAATTTCTAAACCTACTCACGCTTTTTTTCACCTATTCACACAACCAAGCATTGGAGAGGTTTACTTTTGAGTCCCATGAGTGCGCCGTAGCTCGGCGGTGGAGGCAAATCCGCTCTCCCCTCTTCGTGCGCACAACTGCTCTATATTCAAATACCTGGTGTGCTTGCTTAACTTTGCCCTGTATAGGCCAACCCCTCCGAGTCTTTAATGCGTTAGGTAAAGGTGCATATTAAGAAGGACGCTCCGTCCTTTAACCGGGCTAAAGCACCACACTGTGACTCTTGCGACTAAGGGATGAGGGGAGAGGCCCAAAGAGCGGCCAGATCCTTCGAGGCCCCGTTGGAGGCGAGCCCTGATTGAGCAGTCGCAACCCAAGAAACCCAAGGAAGATACCTTTAAAGGGCACGCATTCACCACCAGCTAATATATATATATATTTCTCTATCTGAATAAGTGAATTTAAATTGTTCACCTCGTTCGGATATTGCAGAATACCTAGCCAATGTTGCCTTGTGTACAAATGGAAGAGACTCATTTCCAGAAATTATCAGTAGCAATATCACGAGTGTGGTTTACCTTATGGATACATTTCACGAGAGAAATTATATCCGAATAAGATGAAACCATGTTTGAAGTTTGGTAGGACTATTAACTGAATGCAATTATTAAACGATATTAATAAACTAAAAACGAGTATTTTATAAATGCTTAGTAAACTAAATTTATCGCATACCAGTAGCATAACACTACGTTTCTCTATGATATTTAAAGTTATTTTTTTCTCTAGATTGCCAATCGGAAAAATTGCAAAACACTGTCGACAATTTTCAGCAATCGCAAATCGCGACTATGTCATTTCGACAACTGCAGTGATAGTCGACTATGATTGACTGAATACTGTCCATTGAAACACAAAATCGCCCGCCTCGGTAGCGTGATGGTTAGCGTGTCTGCCTCACGTTCAAGAAGCAGCGAGTTCGAATCTCGCTTAGGGTAAGTTATCCGGGTAAGGTTTTTGCTGAGGTTTTCCCTACCCTGAGAAGACGAATGTCGGGTAACTTAAAGCTCCATGGACCTCGGGCTCATTTGAGCATCATTTCACCCATTTCATTTCATTCATTCGTCCGATATGACACAATGTTGGAGGACGTTAATTAAAAAAAAAAAACACACACACACACAATCAATAACTAAAGATAAACCTATTACCACCAGTTGCTGGTCTTCACGCTTGCGTTCGTTGAAGTGTGTGCCTGTGGTGTTCTGCCGCAGGGATTATAGGTTCGAGTCCCACTTTGGGCACAGATGTGTGTGTTCTGTGTGTATGTGCGCGCGCAAGTTGGCAAATAGAGAAAACAATCATAACAAATAGAAACCAACAACCGAAAGTAAAACAGCAAAAAGGGAAAAAATATTTTAATTAAAAAACTGAATGCTACGTCAGGGAACTGTCTCTCATTGCTCTGGGCTAAGAACTCGGTGAAAAGTGTAGGTCAGTGAGGCAAAGGGAAGTTTTAGGATAGTTTGTTTTTACTTAGGATATTTATTATTATGATTATTATTATTGTTGTACTTTATAAAACGTTAGTACTTTTATTCTAATGTGACAGAATAATGCAGTAGATTTAAGCTTCATAAATTTGGAATACTATTTGCTATCATAGCCGGATCTCTTGGTGGATAGCCATTATTTATACGATTGACCTTAATTCCAAATTGACAAAAAGGTAAATTCTTACAATATTCGTAATGTTTAATTTAAATTCTTCCCCCAACATTCAGATTGTCCTGATGCCTGTACTCCATATTTTATTATCTATAGGATTAATAAACTCATACAGCTGTAATCATATTTCTATTTTGTGAGAGAGTATAAACATTAGGACAAGCGACATAAGGGGATAGATATGTTGTACTAGTACTTATATGGTTGTAAAAGATAGGAAACCTGGTCTTCCCTCCGCACCTTTTGTCTAAAAATCCCCGAGACTTTCTTACGTCATGCCTAATTGAGTTATTCTTTTATTGCTCGTACTTCTTCCTTTACGGATTAGATTAAAAGCCTCTTTCAGCTTCATTCGATCCATCGTTCCGACACTTTTCATTCCATGTGGTAAATGGACTGGGATCCTTCAACATTCTCTGCACATTTTGTTTTATATTGCATACCTTTTTTTTACTGCTTATTCGTTTCATGTCTTCGTTTCTAGATTTATCCATTCTTGTGTACCTCTTAACTACTATAGAATGTCACTCAGCACCTTTAACTTTGTGGAAGTTCATTTACTTTGAGAGTCTTTGTTTCGCTTTCATAAACATTTCAAAAGAACCGCCACATTGTAAAACCTTATTAATTTATCTTTCTCCTCTACTCTTTAGGGCACTGTTTATAGTGCCACATATATTAATGAATTTTATCTAACAAGACATATATGTTGTGATAAGACATGTAAGAACCTATTTAATTAAAGTGTGCAATTTGTTTTAAAATATTATTTTTTATGTAATGGAGTATTTTTTCTTGAAAGCTATTATTTTAGTTTCATCTAAGAATATATTAAAGTAGTAAGATTGATCTTAGTAGATCGTTTCCATTATTTTGAATGGTTCTCATATCTGCATATAGTAAAATATCTAAATAAAATGTTCTTCCTGGACTGATCCTTGGAACAATATGGGTTTTGCATTTCCTTGTTATTTCATGTGTATACACATTAAGTAATGCAAGCGATAAATCGAATCCCTGCCTCACAACTTTGTATATTTGTTGTATGCATTTATTTACCCATTTGTTAATTTCTTGTTAGTTCTTCCTATATATTTTAATGGCTTTTGTTCCATATATTAACTTTAAATTACATTTATTCTTACCAACAAAACTGTATGTGATATCTATAAGTCTTTTAGTATTATTAAATTAACATGAGTTTTTGTAACAACTATCATTTATTATTTTCCTCTTCTAAGAACTTTTCTTCAAAAGCTAATTTCTCTGTTTATTTTATGTGAACCGAGACAAAACTTTATAGAAGGCTTTCATTACATACTTTGTTGTAGGTTGGGGAGAGAATTTCAAATTGAGTTTTATTTATGAATACTCTTTAACTGCAATGTTTCTCAACGTTCCATTCTATATCGGGCTGAATGACCACTTAATTTTGCTCCGTGGCCTCTTTATAAGCCTTGAAATAAATCTACGGCACGGGACCACCGGCTTTCCTTCCCTTTCTAAGGAAACCGTGTTAAGGATGTTTAGTCCTGAAAATTGTAGTTACAAGGAAATGAGTAATAAAAGTATTTCTACAAAGGTTTATCTCAACGTGAATTAGAAGAATAAGTTCTTTAAGAATAGTTTGTTGAATAGGTAAGGAAAGTTATATGAACATTATTCATTAGACTTTTTAAAGCGAAGACGAATAGTTGAAGTCAGCAGTTCTTGTCCCATATGATAACTGCGGGGAACATTGTTGATTAAAATGTTGAGTAAACAATGTTGCCTTGATATTCACGTGAAAAGAAACGTGCTTTGATGAACGTCAGAGCGCTATGTATCACACCCTTGGAAGCAGACAGCATGACCCATTTTTTGTCTTATTTTTAATACACGATGTGCCAATTAGTGCTTCACCGCCGTCTGCCGCTGCCCGCAGCCGTGAAACAATGGGCATTCCAAGCATGACTCCGCCTCTACAAGTTGGACAGATACACAGAATCTATCGCTTACATTTACGTTACGTCAGAAACAAATTACTTCTTGCCACTAACCTTCGCGAAGCTCTGAACTGTACTTCGAAATGCTCGTAATATTAAAATGAATGTCTAAAGTAAGAAGCTGTCTGACCTAAAATATGAGGTGGGGAAGACCGATACAAAATCAGAGGACTACGTTGTAAATATTTGGTCACAAAATTCAATTCGGCTATACTGGATTTAAGTAACAAATATTTGCCATAAGGCAATACAGAGAGAGTCAATGAACTAAGAACCGGCGGCAGTATTTTTTCACTGAACATGTGACGCATGGTTCCACGCTGCTGCTGTTACTGATACGGCATTGCTGTGCTCTGTTTCTACAGCATTGAGTTCACAGCGCTTTAGTTATTACCAATTATTTATTATTCTGTCCTGTACTTAGTCATAAAGTATGTTATGGGTCAGTATGCGTTTTCTATTCCACAGGGTGTATTTATTTATGATTCGTACGTGTTATTTCAGTCTTCTCGTCAAGTGAAAATAGTTTGCAGAAAGATTTACGGGTGTAAAATATCTAGCCCTGCAACAACCCATACACTTTATAATAAAGTTCAAGCCTCAGGAAGTATCCAGTCTAAGAAACCTAAAAGACAATCTAGGGTTCTTACCAAAGAAACTTTAGACAACATCGTGTTGGTAAGTAAAGCTATAAAAGTAGTTTTAAAACTGTGCGGTTGCCCCCGCGTAATTCTATGGTAAGACACAATGGGCAATGAACGCCGATAACGCGAACAGGACCGCGCAGCCGGTTCTTAATTCAGTGACTCTCCCGTTATATCACCATATCGTACTTCAATACGCTAAATTATGAAACAATTATTATCACACAAGTTCATACAAATCACATAGTTATCAATAGGCCGAGGATTTCTTAAGCGCTAATGCCAAACCAAACGGAAATTAGGTTGCACTGCAACTGGACTTTAGACAGTACCGTCGAAGCTTCCACCCCCACCGCCACCCCCTGTACAGTCTGTGCACATATACATTGCACCTTGTCCTGCTGTCTTCAACTGCCGATTCCGTGTCGCTTTCTCTGGCCACAGCAACAGTTACGTGTTTATATGCAGAAACACAAAGTGCCTCAATCACGCAAAGAGAAAATACAGGAATATGTTACAGAATTTGATTCACAGTATTTTAGTATTAATGGTGATGTAATAGAATACAAACTCTGTCATTCAGAAACAGGAGGGAATAAACGCTTTAACAATGTACAACATTGTCGTAGTAAACGACATTGCCAACAGGTGTATTTGGTGGGTTCAAATGAACCGTGTGAAATTATGCCCTCTGCCTCGTATGCAAACACACAATCTGACCTTTTGGAGATTTATGCCACATGATGATACAGGCTAATATCCCATTTAACATATTAACACAATCCATACAGCGCAATTTTCCACAACAGTAGGAATATCTTACTGCAAATCGTAAGACACTGACCTTCAGTAACTCCATGATGTGCATAGAGATTCACTCCAACGTTGCAACATGTGTGCTTTCTTTCATCTTCGAACCCCAAATCATGTAAGAACCGACTCAGAGTGGCCCTTCTGTTTCCTGAAACTTTTCAGGATGGTCTTCCTGTTAGGCACCTGACATCCAAACGCAATAAACAAGGCATCTTGTTTCTTCATTCCACGCCTTTAAACAAAACAAAAAACAAATGTCAACAAGGCCTTCTATAAAGCAGAGATTCTCATTGCACAAAAATGCTCTTTAACAGGCTTTAGTGGGCCCATTAGAAGCTGAATCGACTGTTCACCTTCTAATGTTTTTATTAACAAATATGTACAACATATCCAAAAATACTTTAAATCTGTTGATATTTCGAATGTCTAGTTATTTATTAAACACCCTATATTTGTTATTGTCTCTGGTGGAGTGAAGTTGCTTCAACTTTTATATTTATTTCACGTTTTAAATTCAAAGTAATAAATCTGTCTCAGATGGCTCTAAAGTAGCCTTATTAATTTTAAAAAATAAAATACTAGCCACGTATATAAAAATGAAATCACTTCATTTTTATACCTAAAGATAGTTCACCAGAAAATAATTTTTTTCTTGTGGGTTCAACCATGAAAGAAAGATTTGACTAAAATCATCACAAGCACAAAGGTAGTAACTGCTTATCCCTGGTGATAGAGTTGAAAATTTTATAGTTATTATGGTGTGTGACCGACTTTAAATAACATGAGCAAATTGTATTTATTTCTTCTATTTTTTCCGATGGTCTGTGTATTGATTAACTGTCATGGTGGTTCGAAGTGCATTGTGTCAAGTGTTAAAGCATGTGACGTAATAATCATGGAGCAAGTAAAAACAAACGAAGCCAGTAAGCGGCACTGCTGATCGTTAAGTGAACAATACCGACCTACTACCCGTTTTATTTTGTAACCTTACATTTAAAGAGAGAAGAAATATACTCAAAATAATGCTCAATTTCAAGAAGGAAGGTGGTGTTTAGAGATTTTCAAACGTCTTCTACTTAATTTGACACACGCTTGACCATTGCATACTTGTGCTCATGTGACACGCTAAAAAATCTCAGGCGTTTATAGGTTCTAGAATGCCTAACAACGTTTAGCATTACAGATAGACTGTAGTTAGCATACTGGAATCAATTGTGCACTCAATTAAAGGAAGGCTGGAGTTTTAATCCTTTAATTGGCAGTGTGTCTTACAAGATGCATACAAATTTAAGTTTTGAGATACCTTACTGGTTCTTTCTTTTTAATTTCTTGTTATACTAACCTAAATAAATAGACTTCAAGTATTTGCAGATGTCCTATATTGTAAAAATTTGCAAATTTGTTTAAGAATAAGAAGCAAAATCCAGTGAACCGCAATCAAATGTAACCCCGTCAGTTTACAAGCGTGTCATTACACCGATTATTTTACTTGGTCCCTCCCCTTCATTTACAACAAGCAAATTGAGTGTAGTTGCTGGGATTCAAACTCAAGACTTTTGGCTTGGATGGATGGCCAGTCCATTGCGTATCGCTGTAACGATCACAGCTATTCGAATCGCTCCGGCTAAGGTGCCTGCGGAAAGAATATAAAAATGTTTTAGGAGTTAGAGGAAGAACGACTTATGTAGCAAAATAACTTGCCAATTAAAGGGATAAAGGTCTGATGTGTTACATTCATAGGACTTTCTCTACTCGCTATTCTACAAACTATTCTTATAATAATTTATTTTTTCATCTACTCCCTATTGGCTCCACGTATGAGCTTCACATTCGAAAGGTCGTGGGTTCCATTCCCGCGGTTGACCTTCCTGACTCATAAGTTTTTTCGGTGTTTTCCAGGGTAACCAGGCGAATGTTGGAAAGGATAATTACATCCCCCGAATTTCCTGTTCATCCATTTCATTTCACCGGGCTTTCATTCCAGTCTTTCAGGCTCGGAAGTGTTGGCGATGTGAGAGCTAGCGTTGCTGTGTGGGAAATTACGCACTGTAACTGCTGTTCTCGGCGGATAGGTGGCCTTGTAATTACCAGGCCTACCTGGGGGACCGTTGTCGAAAACAATGCAGCTGGTGGCTGTTTAGTGAACCCTGATGTCGAAATGAATTTCTAGAGCAGGTTAGGACCCTCACATCAACTAGCTGCTCGCCCGGGTTCCCTCTCACTCGTAGCCACTCTCATTCCATCCCTTCTTCCCAGTGGTCTGATAATACAATAGTTTGCATAGGTTCAGCGTGGAATCCCCTCAGTACATTCTCTAACTCCTGTTAATACAAAAGGCCTAACAGCTGCAGCTACGCTTTGGGTTTCTCTGGTCAGGTGGTAGAACTGTCGAAACTGTCCGACTATTAAGGAAATATCTTGTAATAGTCACCCAAGGAACATATATCAATTCAGCTGTTATACTATAACGTAAGTACAGTTACAATTGACTAAAGTTTAAGGGTACCTGGCGAGGGGTTGCTACGATACCAAGTGTCTAGGAATGGATGACGTGATTTCTAATATTATTCCGAAGAAAATATAAGAAAATTAGGCTTTATACTTTGACGATTTAGGTTATCATTTTATATACCTTTGCTGCCTGTTACCTGCCAAAGCCACTATGATCCAAAGTTCACAGTAGCCGATCGCTCCTATTTGTGTTGGGGACATGTGCTGAGAAACTTTCAGCTTTTATAAACTCAGGAAGGTCTGGCAGTCATGGGCTCTTGGATTATTATAAGGAAATGTAAAATATACAGCTTTGGGAAGACGATAATCTTATGTTACGGACACTCGTCGCCCTCTCCTTGGGTAGAGGAAGCAGTTCGGTTGTGCGCCAGATGTCAATATCCGTAACCGTTAGGGACTTCTGTGCTTCTCTGGGCTTCGCTGGTTCTGCTCTCTGACAAGCCTGCGGTCTCACTTCGCCTCATCCTTTCTTCCTGGGGAGGAACCCCAGGACCCCCCCCCCCCCCGCCGCGTGTTCCCCCTGTGTTATTACACTCATACACACACACACACAAAGATAAAAGAAATCAATGTTATATAAAGATTAAGTATTGTCATTGTATATCAGATAATAGCCTTTCCGTCACCAACGCTTGCAGATGAGAGCTCTCATGTAAACATCCACCGAATTAGAACTGAGAACAACAAGCAGCAAAAAGGCAAGGAACTGAGATCCTGGCTTAGAAAACAAAGGGAGAAAAGGGGCATCTTACCACATACAAATATCTAAATTATAAAAAATTAAATACAACGAACATACAAAAGAAACAAAGGAGTACACATAGTTTCAATAGGTATCCTTAACTATCTTCAGTGGTTTTCGAGATACAGCTGCTAAATTTAACATTGGCGGGGCCTTTTGAATCCTCTTAACCGTTTCAACGGTGTGACGTCATCAAATGTTTCCCCACTCTCCCAAATACATTTCAGTTCAATGTGTGCAGTGGTACGTGAAGGATGGGCTGAGAGAAATGGACGAATGGAAATAGCGATAGAGTGCCTATAAAAGTATTTACAGCACCTATTTCAATAAGTCAACTTTAGAATACCTCTACTTTCGCTTTCGTTTCGTTGCGATGTCTGGAAGAAAGGCACAAGTTCAGAGTTGACGGAAGCAGCAGCAGGAGCAGGTATTATATTCTTTTCATCGGTTATTTTCGGAATACGAAGCCATACTCCTACATTTTGGCTCGGCGTCTGGTCTTATATCTGCAGCAGAATCTCTGGCAGATCGTTACGTGTCTCGGCAATCCCCTACCCTCAACGTGTGTTCTAAATATGCGCTTCACAAGAATGCCAGCCACCGCAAATCTCGAATAATTGATTCTACCACTTTTTAAAGCTATATTCCTTAAAGCTTTGGTGCATTGCCACGCACAAAAAACACGCCTTCGAAGCACTCCACAGGTAACGTATGTTTCCTGCAAGAAGCGCCTTAGTTAAACAGCTGATGTACAGCCAAGAGTTCAAGAATCTCCTTAGAACAAAACGAATGGTTTAGAGACGTCTTCACGTAAAATGACTATACCTTCGCCGGCCTTAAACTGCAATGTAAACAAAGTGCGAAATTGTATTTCCCAGCGGGGTCCTGCGATTGGCAGACATAGCATGTGTGCTATGCGAATGTATTACATTTATCCGATTTTCAAACTGTTTTTGTAAATAATTCCTGTAGTTATTTTAAATTTAATGTTATTTTGTACGTCAGTTAACGGACTATATTTTCATTCGCGCCTGCTGAGATGGAAGTTGTGCGGTTCCATCACCTAATGAAGCGTTACTCAAACACGCGACGTTGTTTATAGGTGCTAGTAACATCGTGAAATATTAAGCAAAATAGCATCATATCCACTGCCTAATTATATAGAGGTAGGTACAATTAATGGAAAAAATATGATGCACTCGCATAACTTTCTCTACCCATTCTTCTACAAGCTATTCTTACAGTGCTTCTTCTGTATCATGTTCATTGAGTTACAAATTTGCAAGTTTTGTTTTATTGCATATTTTCTCATAAGCTCAAAGGGAATACGAGCATATAGTTGGCTTTATGCGATAGTCAAATCTTTTAAAAGATTGTCGCTATATGATTGCTTTGAAATTCCGTTCTCTTTACGTGACCGGAAATAAAAAAATCGAACGACTTCCCATTTGAGCAAAGTATAAGTGTTTTAAAATGCAAACCAATAAGATGACTAACTCCACAAGGAATATATTTAACAATCTGTGTGCTTTAATGAGAACTACATTTTTTGTGTGTCATTCCCAGAAAATTCAAGACATACATTTGATTAGTTATGAAAATACATAATGAATATACATAATATTTTAATGAAAATAGTTAAGAGCAGTTTTTGAGAAAGTCAAAATTTTCGAAAGTATTTTGACGTAAAAAAAATGCAAGCTTATTATTTAACAGACATTTCAATTTTTTGAGTTATTCTGTTCACGGACACACACACACACATACATACATACATACACACACACACACACACACACACACACACACACACACACACACACACACACACACACACACACACACTTTTTATATTTTTTATTTAAGAAGTCTAAAAACATCTATTTCGGTGGAAAACTATTGAATTAGGAGCAATAGAGAAATTAAAAATACTTTTTGCATTCACATGACTTCCTCTACCCACTGTCATTTGTTTCTCTTCTATAAACCATTCCTTACGAATACAGACAGAGGTACAGTTACCTAACACTAAGTGCTCTGTGGGCACCTGAATAAGTAATATGGTATAGTACAGGGATGAGATCTAGAAGGCTCATTGTCTACCACTCACCGACACATGACGTATCTCCTAACAGATTCGTCGCGATATGACCATGTAGTTGAAGTAAAGAAAAAAAAAGTTTATTTATCAGTCATCTAAATACACGTGCACATACAGACACACACAATGAACATAGTGCAATTCAGGAACGCTGTTCTTCCAAAGCCGCTGCGAAGTTATTCCTGCATTACGGAATTATATTAATATTGTTTAATTCTCAGGATTGTTCTTTCGTGTATTCTCAGTGAATTTTGTAATCTTTGACGAAACTAATTAAAACTGAAACACATTTATTTAATTTTTAAAGGAGCAATAAAAGACATTAAACGATTATTGTATTATAAATAATATGTAAGCTTCGGGTCCTTATCAAAGTACACACTTTAAGAAAATGTAATAAATTATTTTGTTTAAATATTAAGAAGATGATGCTAATACTGCATATCGAAGAAGTAATTGTATTATGAGGTAGTGCAGAAGAAAGTAGACGAATGAGTCTTGGGTGTGGTCAATTATTCAGCGCCTTTGCTGCGATGTAAATCGCCGTTTTACATATAAAATGTTTATTTTTTGGAAACAAGACGATTGGTTGGCATCTGCACCCTAGGACTCGCTTCATTGCTATCTTATTCTAAAAGGCTCGCGAACAAAAGGTTAGCGATATAGTTGCTACATTAGCACATCTCGTATTTACCAAAACGTGTAAATTTAATCAGAGCTGCAGACTCTTATATTTGTAGTAATGCAGTGCCCAGCATGCTGGATATAAAACCTTTCTGATAGAGACAAATGACATCCAAAAGGCTGTTCTTGTATACTTTAAACGCTGCATGTCGACAGTGAAACGACAAAGGCGGTAGCTGATGATGGACCAAATAAATTATTTTGGCACAAATGTGTCGCCCACAGAGCTGTCTGACATTCATTTATTAGGAGAGGACGGCTCTCCGTGATATTTAATCAGAACAGAACGTGGGCACAAGCTTTCCTTTATCTGTGTTTATGATTGAAACATCGATTTTTCTTTCTTAAAACATTGATACTCATTCTCCTGGACTAGGAATAGTGAGACAATAATAGCGGCGTCTGTTCACAAATTCGGTATTAGCCTCATTACTTTTCTGCAGACAAATTAGAGATAAAATGTTACACGTTATCATCTGTCGTGATACAGGAATACAAAGTTAATACCACGAAGGTGAGGAGTTGACCACACTCGGTGGCAAGTTTTCTCTGAAAAACTGTTGATGCACAAGTTAGGTATAATTTAATTATTATTTATCTCTTTTCTTGAGCCAGTGGTTTTCTAAACAGTGTTTGCAGCTATCTCAGTGAAGATATTATCGAAATTTGCAGGTATTACTGTTCTGCTTACAAATGACATGACTTCATTTATTTCTAACTTGCATTTCATTCAGAGTACAAAGTTGGCTGGCTGAGGTGGCGTATTTCTCAGAAACTGAAACAGTCTTAATCCACATCGTAGAGGAAGTTCGGGTAATATGAAATTCGTAAATTACTTGCTTGTTGCTGATATCCAACGGTGTCTAGAATGTCTAGAAATACATCACAGGTTAGTCTCAGATTCCTGCAAGCATTCTCGCCTGGTTTGAACGTTTCTATCATCTAAAACGTTTTGCAGATAAGTTTTTAAGCATCTATAGATATAAACTAATACAATGATTATAACAAAGGCTGAAAGGTTTCAATACAAAATAAAACCAGCACTATATTTTATAGCTTATGTTCATACTATTGTAATCCAATTCAGTGCATTATTATGTGAGAAAAAGTTTTAACAAGAAATAAATAAGCTCCTATATAAATTTGTTACTTGAAAAAAATATTAATTGGAAAATGTATGTAGTATTCCACATTACCCACCATAAATAATTGGACATCTTTTATCGAAAAGCACATTCTAATTTTTTGTTCAAAGGAAATTATAAGAAGTTTCAGAAAAGGTCCAATTCATGCACCAAAACATAAGTAGTCAATTATTATACTATTGGCTCAAATATGCGGAAATAAAAAGTGGTATTGCATATTACCCGAACTTCCTCTACATATGGTAGTTTCTAAGTACATTTTTCTATGGTTGATCACACTTCACAAATTAGACAGAATAGGAGATATATGAAGTGACAAAACAAAATTACAAATATATAAACATATGGTTATACTGCATATAACAGTGTTTAGCGTAAATACATTAATAATTTTAGAGCATAATACATTCGTTTATAAATATTTATTTGCTAAATAACCGCTACATAAGCAAAATAAAACCGTTGCACGGAATTTCCTAAAAAGGAAAAACCAAGCTTGACCGACAAATAAAACTTTCAAAATATTAATTAGAAACACAAAATCTATTGATTTCATTATATTTCATTCATTTTCTTCAGCGGCCCATTTCCTACATTATAAATAAATAGGTAAATACATAAGCGCATCATGAAATCAACCATAGTCGCGTCTCTCCATAACATGACCATGGTGACGAGAGTCCAAGCAAACTTAAACCAGTGATATTCAACCAGGAGAATGCAAACCCCCAGGGTAACCGAAGACTTCTTAGGGGGTACGTAAAATTTAATTTAATCCTTCCTTGTGTAGTATTAAATAAGTTATAAATATTATGATCTATTTTAGATATGGTCCTGTATAATTTAAATTAAGGGTAACTCTAGGAATAGGCATAGGAGTACAGGCTGAAATGGAAAATTGTCTTTGGGGGTACGCGGAGCAAAAAGGTTGAATATCAATCCATTAAACTGCCAGCTGGTATAGTTGTAGAGGGTCTTGCGGTAAGCAACTGCAAATTCTGGTGGGAATGGTAGTTTGACGCAAAGAGAAAATAACACTGCACCATTAACTGATGGTAACTAGGAAAACAATATCCGTGTTTGGTGACGGATGAAGTCCTCAATGGTAAGCAGACTGTTTCCTGCGGACAAATTATGCTCCATTCACGCCGACACGCGAAACCTTGTTTCGGAGTGTTAAAGTTCGAAATAGAGAAGTCGGTGACATCAGAGATATGCGCCGAGTGAAAGTTCTAGATGTCTAAAGAGGCCAAAACTGATTCAAATATCCTACATCCAGAACATTGCAGACCGAACAAAATCAGTTTTAAACCAGTGAAATGTTCATTAGGTTGAACATCCTTTTGCTTGCAATGGAGAAAGGGGTTGACACAGGAAACCCGGAATTATAAACAACACAGTCAGGGGTGTAACAACAAATATAATTCAATAAATTGTCATTACACTACGTAAAAACAAACTTTTACTTGTTGTATTATCATCCCCTTCTACTGTTTATTTTTTAAAAATATTACAATGCACATTATATTTTCTAAACATTTCAAAGGAGAAACTCCTCGTCATCTAAAAATGTTTATACATATAAGAAGTTCTCTCGATTTCACATAATATAACAGGTAATTATGTAGAAAACGGACCGCTCGAGAAAATTAATGAAAGATAATGCAAAGGATAGATTTTTTATTCCTAATTAAGATTTTTAAAGTTATATTTTGATGTTAAGGTCGTTTCTGATTTGTGATCAAATTTCATATGCATGCTGCAACGGTTTTCGAATATTTAGTAAATATTGATAAACGAGTATTATATGAGCTAGATGGTTTATTGATGTATTTACGTTGATTCGCCTAAATACGGGCTAAATTTCGGTGACACAGGACCCTGTCATCCCGGCCATATAGACATACTAACCCATCCTAACCTTACCTAACTTAAGATGGCAGAAGGTTGCTGTAGAATTATGCTTAGGTGTAAAACGCGACAATATGATATTTTCCGAATAGAGACTTATGACGATCTTGCACTACAACAGTTTGAGCGCCTTCTGCTACTCACGAAACCAAAATTTGTCTTCAGAAACGCAGCATTTATACAGTATTTTCATCCTAAACACATTAATAAATAATGTTAGTGCATATAATAGTCGTTTGTAAATATTTGTTTGCTAAATATCCGCCATAGGAGCGAAATAAAACCGTTGCAGCACAGTATGGAATTTACTCATAAATAAAAATAACTAAGCTTAACCGAAGCTAAAACTTTCAAAATCGTAATTAGGATTGCAAACTATTGATTACACTATTTCATTCATTTTCTCTAGCGGCCCGTTTTCTACACAATTACCCTAGGTTTAACCATTATAGAATAGGTCCAGGACTCTTCTCCAAAACTGTTTTGATTTTCTGCTGAATTTGTATACCTGACCCAGGAGCTACTGTACCAGTTTGTGTATGGTGTTTTTCTACTTTTTTGTATTATAGAATTTTGACAACTTTCGCTTCTCTTTACAATTTCGTATTTCTGAATAACACAACCTACATTGTGTTTTCACCACTCACAGTGAAGTTGTTTGTACCAAATTCTTCCACTAACGTTTTTAACGCAGCAGTCCGTGATGATTCTGACATAATGAACTTTATATAATGCAGAACAAAACGTAAACACAGTGCAGATCGACCAACTCGATATTACTATAGAACTGCAGTCGAACCACCTACTGTCAACTGTACAGCCCTGGATCTCTGTGTTCAGTATGGCGTCACATATAACAGGTAGAGTGGTAGTTGTATTGACTCCTTCTTCAAAGGATATTTGTCCTAGCTTCATTTATGAGGTATTGCGCATAAATGTTGAGTGACCATGTCACCTTTGATCTATTCATCCCATTTACTTGCTTTATTTACCTTTGTTACGCAGCCTACCTGCGCTAAAGTAACGCGCTTGTAACTCGCACTCGCCTGTGTATCTAAATAATGAGCCCCATCTAAAACTCAAATGAGAAACAGAGGCCCAGGTTCAAGATCACAATTAATGGACTGAGTCAGAGATACTCCATTAATAATAGATGGTTACATAAAACCTTCAAATGTACCTAAATAAAATACACCTCTGGTATTGATGGGCTAAAAATATGGCCACCAAATGTGATGTAGATTATAAACAAAACAGCGTTATCAGAAATACATGAGCATCACATTACTAAATCCAGAACAAGGTGAATATTTACAAAATCGGCCGCTCGAGAAAACGAATGAATAGTGCAATGGATGCAGTTTTTATTGCTGATTACGATTTTGAAAGTTTTATTTTGCGCTCAAGCTTCGTTTTTTATCTATGAGCAAATTTCGTGCGTGCGATGCAGTTGTTTTATTTCGCTTATGCGGCGGATATTTAGCAAATAAATGTGTATAAACGAGTATAACATATGGTAGGATGATTAAGGTATTTACGTTGAAATTATTGCATAAACACTGCCCAAATTGTAAATATTTCGATAACACAGGACCCTGTTACTCCACTCATATACACACACTAAACCTAACCTAACACGGGCAAAACGAAAACGAGAACCGCCAAATAAAACTTTCAAAATCGTAATCAGCAACAACAATTTCAACGTAAATACATTGATTAATCATTTTAGCATATATTATAGTTATAAACATCTATTTGCTAAATATCTGCCACATAAGCGAAAAAAACTGCTACATCATAGGTACGGAATTTGCTCATAAATCAAAAACGAAGCTTCAGCGCACAATACGACTTTCAAAATCGTAATCAACAATAAAAACTGCATCCATTGCACTATGTTTCATTAGTTTTCTCGAGCGGCCAATTTTGTAAACAATTACCCAGAACATATTTATAAAGTTGGTTACACGAATCCTTAAAAGGAAAACAAGATAATATTGAATTAAAATTGATGACTTAAAAGTGCCCCATTGACCAAAATAATATGACAAAACTAGCTACTATCAACCCAATTTGTTTGTTCGTTTGGTCCCACTGCGAGCTGAGTTCAGGAACGAACACTTCATAAATTTGGAACATGTATCATTATTAGTACTATAACAACCACCAATAATACTATTATTTCCCTCTATCTTTTCAAGAAAGAAGGGGGGGGGATACAAATTTTAAGCCATCGTCATTCCAAGAGTGAACTGCACAACGTGCTATAAATCACCATTATGTGTAATTTGTCCTATAGGTTTAATATTTACATACTGACAAGATATTAAAGAACTCCTCCATTGTATATGTGGAATGAGTTATATGTTGACTATGATCGCCTAATAGTTTTAGGAATTATTTCAGAGTAGTAACATCATTTTTGAAACAGTTTTAAGTTATTTACTGATCTATTCAAATCGCCTGCATGCCTCGTACTGTGATCATGCACAGCAAGGTCTGTTGTGAAGTTATCAATGTAAGATAGTTACACAGAGAATATATGTATTCACCAGCAAAAGTAAGAATTTTTGGGTTTCTAGTGGCCTATAAGAATGACGGGAAACAACGCCACAAGTAGTACCTACTAAGTATAACCTTTTTTGTAATGTTATAAACTCTTGCTTACTGCGTGCTGAATTGCCCAGAAAATAATTCCATATCTCAACAGTTGAAATAGTAAAATATACCGACTTCTGGTCACGTAACTTAAGATTTTTGGCCCATTTAAAACCAGTTATGCTCAACAGCACACGGTTAGCAATAGCTATATAGCGGCAGAATTTGTACACAAATATACATAAATAAAAATGGCATAGGAAAAACTCACCGAGGTTTATGTAAACACCATAACCAAGCACACACTAACCTTCCAGGTTCGGAACGGTCACTATGGAAGAGAAGCCTGGCGAGCCCAGCGTGCAGGAAATAAAGCGGTGGGGATCCGAACCCACTTACGGAAAAACTACTGCCCGAACGGGGAAAAATAGGGTTAGGCACCAGGCAAACTGCATGCCAAGGAATATCTCATGTGCTGAAACAAAACAGCACATCCTTACACCAAGGTAAATGCTATGACTACCTTGTAACATTTGCACAACAGAATAAACTTGAGAATGTAACATAGCTAGCCGAACCAAACGAGCGTCCGCTTTTCAACTCAGCGGTACCAGCAGTTTAGCCCATAGCAGACGGAATGAGAGTCTTGTAGCAGGTCATCGTGGCACTGTTAGTGCTACTGTCAATAGCAGAAGTAACTTTGAGATGAATGCATTATACAAACTTCACAGAGTCTGCGTTTTGTTCGCTAATATTGTGTTATCCTTGACGTACACTTCTATAGAGAAATGTTTATTAAATCCAGTATTAATGTGCAATAGCTTCATGTCTTAATTTAATCCTAGACAATAGTCACATCAAGGCTGCATTAAAGCTATTGTTAAGTTTAACAATCCTATCAAATTGAACCTTGAGTTTCATAAATAAATCTATTTGACAATGATGCTTGCTTTAAAAATCCTTGTTTCAGTAGTGTATTCTATACATGCGTTCTGCACGTTATGACCCCTATATCTATGACGTAGACATGTTTTCCAGAGAATTCGCCAGCACTTCGTCTGGACTATAAAAGCGAGAGAGCACGGATAGAGGAGCAGTTAGTTTTTAAGTGTTAAAGCAGGTGTGTGTGCATGTGAGTTTGTGTTTGTGTGTGTGTGTGTGTTCATGTGTGTGTGTGTGTGTGTGTGTGTGTGTGTGTGTGTGTGTGTGTGTGTGTGTGTGTGTGTCTGTGTGAATCATGGGAGTTGTTTGAGCGAACGCTCGAGCAGTACATACGTATTAGCGTTTTGTGTCAAGGTTACGATAAAACAGAACAGCTATGAGATGCAAGGTCACGACGAACTTGTAATTTTGTTAACGATAAAACAAAATTGTGTTTTGTGATTTAGTTTTGGAGAAATTAAATAAGTAATTGAACCTTATCACAAATAGGGCTAAACAATGCAAATTTCCAGGAAAGTGGTTGAAGATTTATGGTATGGGGTGTGGTTGACAGTTGCAATGCAGCCCATAATGTTCGTTACGCCCTGTAGTAGGAGAGTACCAATTTTCCCTAGATACGTCAAATGTGTTGGGGTGGTCGGACTTCATGGCGACACAGTCCGGTATAATAGAAGCCACTTGGGCGCTACGTAAACCGCATAGGTTAAACCTCGTGAGCCCTCCAGAGCAAACCATGGACTATACATTGTACCAAACATTTAAGAACGTTGAATGAAATTGGACATAAGTTCAATAGTATACGAAGTCCTCTCTAATAACTCAATGTTAAATAAGGTTTCTTGTTACCCATATAGGCTACAGTTCATTATAAATCTATCACCTTCGTAATAAAGGGATAAAAAAAATTTCTAATAACAGTATTCTACAAAGCAAGACCTCAATTATTAATGAAAATATCTCTAAATCCCTCGATTTCTAAATTGTGATACGTACAGAGAGAGAGAGAGAGAGAGGGGGGGGGGAATACAGAGAGATTTTCTCCATTTATAATAGCAGTACAGCTAAGCTAACATTTTCTTAGCCTTATGCTATAGAATCAAATATTAACCAGTACCAGGGCGTTCAGAAGTTCTTTATGAGGGTTTCCTGGCCTTTGGAGCCAATACAGCCTACCCACTCGTAAATAGTCATCAGGATGTCCTTATATGGCAACGTTTTCCGGGGAGGAATACAAGATGCATATAGTTTCAAACAGCAGCATTATTGAAACCAGATATCCGTACTGAATTCACTAACGGTGTGCAAATGTTCAGTATTGTTGTATAATAAAATACTTCTAAAACGGTGCAACATGTCTCTTTTCGCAAGACATGCATTGTTGCTATTATTATTATTATTATTATTATTATTATTATTATTATTATTATTATTATTATTATTATTATTATTATTATTATTATTATTATTATTATTATTATTATTATTATTATTATTATTATTATTATTATTATTATTATTATTATTGTTATTGTTTTTATTTCCCTACATTAAGTTGATTTTTTTGAAAACGTTAAACCTATAAATGTTGTAGTATATAATTTCCCATGTATGGTTTTTTAAAATCAGAAATTACAGTTTTTGTAATATATACTTTTTTTGGGAAAAACAATTACCTATGTGTTACTTAATTTTATAAACGTCAGTAATGTGTTACACTATTAAAACGCTAGTTATATAAACAAAAGGCACATTTAGATCTCTTCATCCATCTTCAAAGAATGTGTATCGATTGGCTTAGAAACCTGAATAAAAATTACTTTATTAGCATTTAAATTGTCAAAAATATAAAAGGTAACAGGAAAAATCGATATTTAAAATTTCATACCAATTAGCTCACATCTGCATATGTTAAACGTTGCTTTGGACTTACAAATGACCAAAAATGTAAAATTTCTACCATATTTGAGGATTTTATCTCTGAAATATTTTAAAATGTGATTTTTCTTCGTGATTAAGTCGAACATCCAGTAGCGAATACTTTAACAGCAGATTTCTACTGGAGACTACCCATAGGTTAGTGCAATAGAGCATGAGGTGGTTATGATAATATTGAATAAAGACAATCACTCGTGGCATTACTTGTGAAAACAAGTGTAAACGTGATAACTAAACGTGGAAAGCACATACAACGTAAATGAAAGCAACTTACCAAGTATGTTTAAAATGAAAAGCTACATACTTTACTGCTGAGTTACTTTCCTTACGTACTGTATGTGGACGAGTAAGCGGATATATAAGTTACACAACTGGACTCTTAAATCAAACTTTCACTGTATTCGTACATCACAGGCATCGCTGCACTATAATTTAAGATTGTGTATAAACATGACCTTAGGCTTCCTACATCGAAAGTAGATATTGAATTCTTGTATGAAATATTTGAGCACCGCTCTTATACAAGAATGTATCGATAACGGAAAACGATGTTCACGTTTTATTTTATTTCGCTCTCACTCCCTTCTCAAAACCCAGCTAGGATTAAGAGCTATTATTTTATGTTACCTATTATGAAAGTGGATTACTGAGCAGGAATTAAATACGCCACAAAAGGATATATTAAATCACACACTTTTCATAATCTAAATTTAGTATTTGTAATTTTCAAGACTTGCACCGTTGAGAGATCATGTCCACCAGTAAAGAACCGAGCGACTTGGAGTGGTCCGTGGTTGCCCTCCTTGACATTAGACGAATGCTGGGGTGTTCATCCTCATACCACGGCTTCCCTGTCCCATGATTCGTTTTCATCCATTTCAGGATTGTAGGACCAGGCGATTCGGCTGGACAGTGACTATATGCCCTGTAAAGATTTCCTCTCTTACGTCGCTCTTGGCCTGCCTGGTCAGGTCCCGCTTCCACAGTTGCTGTTGCTGGGGAACACCGGAGTGAAGGGCTTCTAACGGCTGGGTTCGTACTGTAATCATTAAAGACCCCGGTCATATTTGCGCCCTCGTCATCCGGGATATGGTCGCCCTTCGGATCTCTCCCCTCATCCTTGCCTCCTAGGAGTGTCAGTAGTATTGTTCACATGTTCCCAATACATCTCCTTCCCCACACAAAACACACGGCATGAGCTTGAGCCTATGGAGGCAATCGTGTCCAGTGGCGAACCATACGACAGCAACCGTGTCCCTTCTTGGATAAGTATTGCAAAATCATCTTCTTGTAGGTGCAAGGGAATACAGTAGGCTTTTAAAGCTGGTCGCTATATGAAGCTTTGAAACTCCGTTCTCTATGCACGGCCAAGAAATAAAAAAGTGAATAATGAACTTACATTTGAGAGCAGTATAAGTATTGAAAAGGTCACACAAATAACAAGGAATAATATCTCCGAAATAGTTCATTACAAAAAAAAAAAAAAAAAAAAAAAAAAAAAAAAAAAATCATTTGGACATAAATTATGTGCTTTGAGATCTACATTTTTGCACAGTAAGATTTGGTCTATCTCTTACGGTTTACCGTTTATACAAAAGTTATCAAGAGTAAACAGTACTATATGGGCTATAGCCAGAAAGTTAAAACATACATTTCATTTGCCATAAAAATAACATATGGCACTTTAATAAAATCGTTAGAGCTAGTTTTGACAAACTCAAAATCAAAATGTGAGCTGGAGACGTGAACGTTGACGTGACCTGAACATTCCTGCAATTGCTACGATCAATTTGTTGACTGTTGTTAGCCGATATGGGAAGATGATATAATCACTACCATGCTTTTCGAGCTAGAGTGGAGTTTTTTAGGCCTACATACCTAGGCCTACCATAGTTTCTCAAACTCATCATAATGCAGTAAAACCTGCGTAAAACGGAACGCGATCGTTCTAGTAATATTTTTCCGTTTTCACGGATTTCCGTCTTACAAAGGGCTGTACATATTTTAGTAAAACAAAGTACAAAATATATAACGGTATAGAATTAAACTGAAGGAATAATTTACAATAAAATTCTATAAATAAAAAACAGGTTCAATTGTAATGTCTTGCTGTATTTTCAATTTACAGATCATACATAATTGCAGTTTCTCCATTATCCACATATCCGTCAAAGTGCACTGTTCTTCATAGAGAACGCTCTATTGTCTCCTTTGCATCCTGCATCAGCTCCAGGAGTTCTAGAACATTCTTGGAAGCTGCAAATTCCTGAAGGTCACTCACAACTGATTATAGCTTTGTCATCGTTGTTGTCCCTTCCATGACTTCATAGTTGCTGCTTCCAGAAGCAATATCTGTTGCACTTCAGTCGTGGTAAGTTCGTTATTAAAGCACGTATATGTATTAAGCATAATGAAAATCCGTCTTAGTTAAGTTATTTATGCAAACGGTTCTGGATAAAAGCATTCCGTTTCTACGTTAAGCAGTTTTCCGGTTTAGAGTGTTATTTAACATAGGAAATAGTTCCGTCCCGAAATTTATTTTCCGGTTGTCCAGTTATTCGTTCCCATCAAGACATTTGTTTGCAAGTCCGGCTGATGTACCACACATCCGCTGTCTCAGCGAATCTCGAAAGCTCTTTTAGGTCAAAAATATAAGCTTCGAGTACGAGGGAATTTATATTTTTCGGGAAAACTTTGTAAGCTTGCCAAACAACGTGATTTCAAACTTAGTGGTTAGTGAGGAATTTTTGAGTGCAGGTGCTCTATGCACCGGAAGGTTTTTTGGTTTTCATACCAAGGGCCGCTGCAGATGTTATAAGAAGCAAATGTGTTACAAATACAATGTGAGACGGTCTCTGTCACTGCTTGTCAGAACTCGAAAGTAATCCCTGCACAGGATTCGATTATTTGAACAATAATGTCCCTTTTATGTACCAGACGTATGCAGTCCATCATTTTTGTTTTCTCTCTCTTGGAATACAAAGAACTAGAGAAGCGATCTTCCATTTGGTTTTGTTGCACATCCGTCTCCCAGAGCGTACAGATTTGCTACGTTGGTTAGCTATGCATTGTGTCGTCTTCTACATCTGGAAATAAAAGAACTCTTCTTCTACTTTCAACAAAGAGCGTCTACGCAATGCACTAATAGCATACTTTCATTAGCTACATGATGTTGCAATGGGACTCTTAATATCATTCGTATGTAGGCTTTTTGTCATCTAGGCAAAGGAAGCATAAATTGCATGCATAAACATCACTAAAAACATAATTTTGAAGACAATAAAGTGAGCGTACATTATTTGAATATTAGTGTAACATTCAGACAGGAGCAGTGAACCTACAACAGAAAATTCTCTCTTCCATATGCAATCAGCAAATGAATAAAAATTGAGCTGGTAACTTAAACTCGAGTTAGTTCAGATCCATACTGTCGTGGCGCCTCTATCGGTGTGAACTTGAGCCCACTGGCGAATTGTTGGTTTGAGACGGAAAGAGGAGCTTTCGAACTGCCCAGAACTCTTATTGGGATGAGCGTAAAGTTTTCTAGAATTCCCTCTTCCTCCGTGAATCTTAAATGTATTAAAGAATTGAAAATTGCAATAACTTATAAACCCATAGGCTATATTTTTGGAAAACATATAAAAACTGTTGCACCCTGAAAAGGTGGGAAAGAATTGTATTACCTTCTATCGTACATAGCAAGGTGGTTCCACGGAAATATGTGAGGCTAGAATTCGGGAAGTCCAGGCTCGATTCCCGTAGGTCACCTACTTTGCCTTGACTTTTTCGTGGCTTTCTCTGGTTGGTAGGTGAATGTTTGGATGCTTTCTCCTCTACCACGATTTGCATTTCATAATTTTCTTTCTCAGCTTTTAGGCGTGCTTCTGGATTTCGTGGCGTATGGCTATACCAGACAGATAGAGCGAATACGTGCTCAAAGGGAAGAATACACGCCGTTAAAACCAGAGGGCTGCTTGGTCAGTAGGTCGCTCATTGATCTCTCTAAGCAGCTCCAGAGTGGGACGGATCTTTGAGCCTGGAATTGTTAGGTCTTACGCCTGACTGTCTGTGACCTGTAGCCTCCTGTGTCCCCCTCATTTCATACTTTTCTCCTGGGTGTGTTGGCCGCAATAGATCTATGCACATAGTTCACAATGTGACCTAACCTAACCTTACCTCCTTTGACTCCCCAGCTAAACATCGCCTGTGATCTTGCAAACACTCATCCTAACTAACATGCAATTAAATCCATCACGACAAGGTAAGTTTATAACCCTTAATCGAGTGATCCTCAGCCTGTCATCATCGGACTGGTGTGGACTGAACTGGACTGGACTGGACCTTTATTGCTGCGGCGTACGATTCAATTCTATTCTGTCTCAGCGATTTATTTTTGGTGCAAGTGCCTTAGTCTATGTGAAGAAAAAAGGAGAGTCCTGAGTTCGACAGAGACAACAGATTATGTGGCATTAAACTGAAATTCTATAGAAAGGAAAATTCACACACGGCTACAGAGAGTATGAATATAGTCACTATACGCTTCATATAAATGTGCTATAATGACGATATATTATATTACGATAATTTTTTATTTCTGTCAAAGTCATGTGAAATGTGTATTATGAAGGGTGGCATATAGAAAACGGTTTATCTATTAGCGCCACATATACTCTTGTGTACCTGGTACAAAATGTATATTGAAGACATTTCTAACAAACTAATCATTATTTAATCGGAAGTGGAGACAAAAACCAAATTGTTGAGTTAAAACAATAACACTTAGTACAGACACGAAAATAGATTCTTAGAGATATAACATACGGGATTGGCTTCTGTCCATACACACACACACACACACACGCGCACGCACGCACATGCATTTCACACAAGTTGTGTGCTTTAACGAGATCCATATTTTTTGTGTGGTTTACCAATTAACAAAAGTAGGTAATTTACAATCAAGAGAACTTCAGAAGCTATTCTCAGAAAATTCAAGGCTATAAATTTTGTTTTTCATAAAAATATATTAAACATAATTAAAATTGTTAGACTTTCCAGATAAAGAGTATTTTGGGGTGGAGAATATTTTGAAAAGCTTAGTGTCGCATTCTTGGAAGATGCTGAAATTAAGTATCAAGTTTGGTATTTAACCCACTTCTCGTTTTGTTGTCCACAGCAGATCTTGAAATACCTTTGTAGGTTCAGTGGACCTGAAAATATATATTTGTGAGGAAACTTCAAATCTTTGGGTGAAATAAAATGCTTCTCCTGATTGCTATGCATAGCAAAACAACAAAAAGCTACACAGTGTAAGTGGTGATTGCTACAGAAAAAAAATATCCCTGTGGTTCTATAGAACTCATTATATTTAATTTAGAACAACAAGGTTTGTGTGTAAAGATGGACCAGATGGCAAGAGATCCCACGGAATACTTTTCTGTCTATGTAGGTGTGTGATTGATGAAACATTTAGTTGCCAGTATCAAATAGTGAACCATTAAAATGCCTTAGCCATTCCAAAACAATCTGCTGAGAACTGTACCGCTGGTATCCATAGCCGCATTAATTGTTTTTGTTCCAGAAGAACTTTATAATATTATTTACTCTCTGCTCCGTATAGCAAATACAGGGACTATTTCATTCCACCAATAGTACGATATCAAGATTTTATTGTAAATATGTGTTCTGAGATCACCTGAATCCGAAAGAATAGTTTCAGAAAAACGCCTGTAAGTAAATTTCAGTTGTGTTGTTATTTGTAGTAGACAACCCAGAAAAGTTCCTAAAAAGTGCAGATATTCAAAGCAAATAGCCAGATTTATACAGGCCAACTAATAATTTACAGTTATTTCAAAAAGGACATATACTAATTTAATTCACTTCTGTTATGTATCAAAGAATTACATACGGACAAGAATTCTATACAGAGGAGAAATTTAATTTCTGCAAAACCAAATTAATGATTAAGTTACATTGTAAATGTGAAAGATATAAATATTCTAAGGAAGCATGTTTGTGTTGTTCTTGCAATTATTGTATGTTATGTAAAACTGACTCCTCTTAAAACCTCATCAGGGTTAATATGCGAATAATGAAGTTTACTATAAGATTCTTTTGTTCTAATCTCGTTAAAGGATCTACAGATCGAAATAGTGTAGCATAGGTCCCTGTGTGTATGTGTATGTGTGAGTGTGTATTTATGTGTGCGCGCGCATCCATCTGTCCGTGAACACCATAACTAAAAACGATAAGCCGGTCAAATATCAATTGGTAATTAAGTTTAGCATCTTCCAGGATGCAACACGAAGATTTTCAAGAAAATCATCAGTCTGCAAATACTTATCTGGATGAACATGAAGTAGATAGAATAATACGCGTTTTTAGGAATAATTTGTACCTATACAAGAGTAGAAAAAGTCATGTGAATGCAACGCATCAGATTTTTTATTTATGTATTTTAGATTCAGAATGATGACTTGCTAGTGAATCATGTTATAAAGTCCAACTTGGCCTATTTTGAAATTTATAACCGTTTCAATAGCTACTTTCTTACCAATTACCTAGCAAGCAGAGTAAATACTACATTTCATTAAGAAATTCTTCGAAGGCCCCCTGAATCGAGAAAATTATAAAAAGATACGCGTGTGTTTGTGTGTGTAAAGAAACTAAACAATGAAGGTTCGGATAAGTACCACACAATTTAAGGTCAGGGTGTCCCAAGGGTTGCGACATAAAGATTTTAAAGAAAGGTCACATCCCAAACTACAAATGGTGATTAATAATGAATTAGGAATGAGAAATCTCCATGTTCGCTAGTTTTATCCGTATAGCGTTGAAAACAGTTTTTGTATGCTGTAAAAATTATGGAGCCTTTATGTTATGCAACCATGGGACAGAATAGAAAGCCCAAAGTTTAAAAATGCCATTTAGTGTGATTTATCAAAACTTGCTCGACCATTCCATTAATCATTTGAGCTAAAAGAGAGTTATCTATAATTAGAATTTATACCACAGCTCCAGAATTTGCAAAATTGTCGGCAAGATGTTTTATCAAATCAGAATTACAACTTCCGGGCATACATAATTCAAATTCATCTCTTTCTGCCAAGTATCACGGAGATCTTGCTCCTATACCTATAGTTTTGTAAAGGTGTTTACCATACAAATACTTATCGTTGTATAATAATTTCATACTAAGCGAGATCAGTCAGTCCCATTCGAGGGATTCTCGGTTTAAGATCTCACCAAAATTTTTTTCGAGGTTTTCCTGGCCGTTAGACGAAAGCTGGGTTGGATAATTTGAACTGCGAATTGTTCTATCATCCCTTTCATCCGTGGTAGTTCACTCCTCTGATATGGATCGAAGAGGTGAAACCCGAATCAAGCAGTCGCAAGATCCTACACTGCAGAAATGAGATACCACGTGTAGTATCTTTGGTCGGCTAGGGATCTTTCAGGGGATTTTAATGCTGGGTTTATGTTGGTAGCGGTATCAAACCGAAAGTAATTTGGTGTATGATACCCATTAAATATATTTTATGTTCAACTATGTAGCGCGTATATGCGACTGTAATGGATTTCATTGTATCCACCTGTTCATAACGACACTGCTAACCACCAATCAAAAGATCCTAATGTAGCCACCAATACTTCGCCGTCTGCACACATTCCCTTGCAACTGAAAGCGAAACTCTCGGTTCTTGTATATGAAATAAATTTGCTATGTTTATTTAATAATTAGTGTTAATATTTTAAGTAACATTCTAATAAATTCAATTTGTCTTCTGGTTATTGAAAGTCTAGTCTTTTTAACAGATTATAGCATATATATGTTGTGTATCATTGTTGCAATGTGCAATCGAAAATAAATAAATTATTAGTCAACCACCAGTGATAATAACATGTAGTGTAAAATATTATAAAATATTAAAAGTGTTTTACAAATGTTTTAAACTTAAGACCGTTGGTCGAGCATAGATAGTATGAAACTGGAGTGTAATGGCAATTATGCTCTCGTTGCATAATATAGTACAAAATGATGGTATCTTTCAGGGTATGAGGAATGCAGAAGACTCAACAATAACAGATTATTTAAATAACAATAGAGTGTGAATAAGGGTCGCTGGGAAGGAATATATTTTACGTAATTTCTTCGTCATAGAAGCTACAATGCTTCTTAGAAAATAACAAAATATTTCCGAAGAAGTCTTCTACATAAGTTTATGTAAGTAATAATTATATTTATTACATAAGGGAAGCTGTTATAAAATATACTAAGTTATTCGGTCTTGCGTGTTCTTTCTTCTACGAAGTCCTGAAGATGGAATGCAAACCCAGAGTGTGTTCATTGAAAACATGAATCTGTTAAATAACACGTGTTTGTTCGTTGTTATTGAATTAGATTGCCGAACAAGGCTGCTCTTTGATAATTTAAAAACAGTTGACGATTATATATAAAAGTAACCTTAAATTTCGAATTTGCCTATCGAAACGGCAATTTAGGTTATATATGCAATACATTACTACCTTACAATAAATCCATGGTATTTCAAATAGCGGACAGATGTCCTCACGTTACACAAATATGACATTTTTTAAAACAGCAACATACATAGGTATATTAAATCTATATTAGGAAACGATTGCATAATACAATAATGATAGCGAAAGCTAGTTGAGAATTTAAAGAAGTTAGTCATATTAATGAATTAATATTTTTATACTTAAGACCCAATATTTAATCGTTGCCACATATCGCTTTATTTCATTTTCTTCTTGTACACTACCATATCTGGAATTAGGTTGACCATTCATCTTGCTTATATAAACTTATCAAGCTGATTCGGATTTTGTTGTTAGACCCCGGGCTAAAGGGATGAAATGATAGTACCCAACTGGCGACCGAAAGCCACGACGGGACACCCACCGAGATTACTTAACCTTATAATGCACACCGGTCCAGCGGTGAAGAAAGCCGAAGTGTTGGAGTCACGTGAGCTAACATGGCTGGGCGTCACGTGACATAGCATCACGTGACTATATAGAAGTTGACTTGCTGGAAATGGTAAGTAATGACGCACCAGGAGTGAGGTTGCTACTGCAATATTGGAAGTGATGAAGTGAGCCTAGAAATAAATAATTTAATGGCTCTGAAGTTGACTTGCAGCCACATACACAACAGCTCTGCGCTCTGAAACTTCTGTTGTTTCAGAGCCGCAGAGCTGTTGTGTATGTGGCTGCAAGTCAAACTCAGAGCACATAAATTATTTATTTTGGCTCACTTCCATCACTTCCATATTGCACTTGCAATCACTATTGGTGCGTATTTCTTACCTTTCCCGCTCAACTTTCTAGTCACGTGATTGTATGTCACGTGACGCCCAGCCATGTTAGTCACGTGACTCCAACACTTCGGCTTTCTTCACCGCTGGACCGGTGTGCATTATAAGGTTAAGTACCGAGATCAGGTCCTTACAGATTTACAGATAGTTCATCAACTCGACGTTAAGGTTCGCACACGGAGCTGCCATTCAGGTTTCAATTGGTGCCCCCTTAGGACAGACGACCGCAATGCCTCCTCGGCACCGAGAATGTATTAAAAAGTGTAGTCACCACCAAGAAGAGGCCCTACCCTTGCAACGCCGGCGACAAATAACCCTGAAAAGGCGAATGGAAATGACATGAAATGAAAATACAGGAAATTCAGGATATGTGTAACTATTATCCTTTTCAGCATTCGCGTGGTGACCCAAGAAAACCTCCGTAAAAGACCCATGGGGTCAGGAAGGAATTAAACCCACGCTGATCCAGCTCGCTCGGTTATTAGTTCTTAGAGTTGTAAGCCCAACAAAGAGGAAGGTAATTCGAGAAGTACGAGTATAATTAGTTCATAAAGAATGCTAACGTAATTGTCATTGAAAGTTTACGTGCCACTTTTAAACGTCAATGGATTGCTGGCTAATCTGGGAAGTAATTAACATTACCAGGCTTACAGTAATCTTGAGAACCGATAGTACAAGTTGAATGTACTACATTAGTTACTTATATATAAAAAGGTTTACTTCTGCCTAATGGGTCATATGCACATGCACTGTATCAAAGAGGCAGTTAGCTTGAAAGAACTCCATCGGTCCGAAAATCACAGCGCTGGTTATCATAAACAATACCAGGAGTGATTGTGAAATTATCGATATATTTTGGAATCACGAAGTTACGAGAGAATTTATTTAGAGAATTTGAATATCACGAGTTGCATTTATTGAGACTGCTTCACGAATTAAATGATGATATAGCCTTTGAAATGTTATTTAAACACGGTATTGCAATTGCTCTTAAAAGGAATACATCAGCGGCCATTGATACGGCCTAGAAGATTAAATACTACGACCTAGTTTCCTACTTACACACCTAGGTTTGTGAAACAGATTTCAAACATATTTGCTGTTGTATTCTTTATTCTGATGTTTCCCTCTTCGAATAATTTCATCTATTTCAGCATTAGACGCTTCACCGAAGCGAGAATCAGCCATATTTAACATTGAATCCTACCGACTCTGTTGCATCAAATTATGTACATAAGCTGTTTCGCATCTGTAAGACAGTGTAGCTAAATACTCTTAACCAGATCACAACATAAGAAAAGCAGAGGAGATGATAATTAAAATTCAGAGGAGCTGATAATGAAATCTGATAAGCTGTCTTTGGTTGAAATTTGAAATTGTGCATATAATTGATACTCACTGTAAACAATGAGATGTTTGTATTTTGTTTATATGTTCTGTGTGAGTTTGTTGGATTAAAATTGTGTGCCTTTCTAAGATAAATGCGATATTAATTTGCATTGTTGATTTTGCTGTAAATACTTAAACTGGATGGGAGGCATTAATGTATCACATTAACTCGTCTAGCGCTTAAACGGGAAACTTTCCTTAACCAAAAGTGTTTAAAATAATGTTATCTAAGTTTGTCGGCCTAATTTTTGGAACAGCGGTTGGTGTGTGCAGTTGGTCACCGTATGGCTTGTTGTTGGTTTTTTTTTTTAAATTGTTCCATTTATTCGCCTTTAACTGCAGAGGTCACATCGGTGACCTTGACTGTTGGTTTTTACTCGTTTACAGTGGGTTTTTTATACATTTTACACATTCATACTTCCAGACTCAGGGAAGGATGAGGAATAATCTTGGCTGGAGAAAAATTCCTACCCCCCCTGCCGTGAATCGAACCCGGGACCCCTAGCACAGCAGGCAGGCGCTCTACCAACTGCGCCACGGGACCAGGCATGTATGGGTTTTGTTGAACCTAAAAGACAACAAATGTGTAAATAGTTAAATTTAGGGAAAATGATAATTGTAGCCTGTAAGCTGGGTTAAATGTACCGGTACCAGGCCAAATATTCCTTGAATAAACAAATATAATATTATCTAATCTAGATGCAGAAATTAGTAAGTTCAGTCCCAGCATGCCTTAAAAGGGCAAAAAGATTGACCTTTAAACGAAATTAAAGTGGGTCTTTTTTGTCGCATACTGGTAATACGTTTTATAATAACCTTCTTTGTGTCTTAGAGGAACTAAGGTCAAAGGTTACTACTGAACTGTACCGGTAAAAACCCAACAATTACAGCGAAGACATGCATGTATTTTAATTATAATACTCTCATCAAAGTAGTAAGTGTAACTTGAAAGTATTGCATTACAATTCATATGAATGTTACTGCTTCATAAGAGACTTTGTAATATCCTGTCGACAGCTTATAAATTTAAGTGACGTTTATTTCTGTCCTGCGTTTCAAAGAGCCTATTCATACGGTTCCTCTCCTACAACACTGTTCTAAAAATGTCCCCTACTTCACTACTCTTTTAATTCTCTATGAAATGTGGAATTCAATGGGAACGCTGAGCGCCGCCGTCTCGCATGAGATATTACATTGCACCTGTTAGATAGACCTGCATACAGGTCTGTTCGTTTGCATATGAATGTTCACACAAAGTGCTGATGAACGAGCGTGCGTAAATAAGACCGTTAATGTATGTGGTGCACAGCAAACTCGGAGTTGCGCTCACCTAGTTGCCCATACAACATCTCAAGAGTGGAAACGTCAAAAACACTCACTGCATTTTTGTCATATTGTGAGTGCCCAGGCCTATATTCTTGAACTTGATCCAAGTGTCAAACTACACAGAAACACTAAAGGTGCCAGCAAGTCCATGCTCCATGACAACTGGACAGTAGTTCAGTTTTGAGCACAATATTCACAGTTGTGCAGCGATATTGAGCACATAAAGACAACAGTTAATGATTTTCTTGCCATCACTTGCTTCCAGTCTATATTAAAACACTGCTTAGTTGATGTTGACGCCAATAGCGCTTCATTTTCGTGTTCTCACAACAGTACACACCAATAATGACAGTTTGCAGCACTATATGATACCTTCCACTATACAGATTTTGCTGGAAATACGCGTTTTGAGGTCCCTGAATCAAAGAAAATATTTTTAGGCATGTGTGCATGCATGTATCTGAGATTCTGTGAGCACCAGAACTCAAAAACGAAGTCAGTTAAATATCAAACTTACTACTTAAGTGCAGCATATACTAACGATGTCACACAAAAATTTTCGATTAGTTTGAATACCATAGTCAGCCTTCCTGACAATTAGGTTTTTTCGCGGGTTTCCTCAGGTCACTAGGAGAATGCTTGGAGGCATAATTAAATCTCCCAAATTTCCTGTTCCACTATTTCATCTCACTTATTTCACTTCGCCTTTCATTTCGTTGGCTATTTCAGGGTACTATGTGTCGGCGGAGGTTCCGGCTTTCATGTCAGGGAATTTGCTCTCTGTAATTCCTCGTCCTCCGGTCTGGGGGAGCTCTGTGGATCCCGGATCCCTCAGCGGATGTGTATGCTCATAGGGAGGGAGGAGAGCCGGTTATTCGAACCACCTCCGGGGAGTTTAAATCTGCAGCTGTTAGGGATCCTACCCTCTGCAGTCATCTCTCCCCCGTTACGGCCACCCTAAGGTCCTCTCACCTTATCCCTCTCCCCGGAGGGAGCCCCATAGAGGGTATAAGCACAAACGATATTCTACAGGTAGCTGGTAACTCCCCCCTTCGAACTTTGCCATGATGGTTACCGAGACAAGCCATTAATATAAGATGTGTGGCCAAGCGAGCAATCAACAATTGAAGAATGTAACCCAGTAGACTGCTGAGTGCCATTTTTAAATAAACTAGTTTTTGCATTATAAAATTAGGTATAGACAGCTACGTTTCGTATTTCTCACTTTAACAATTCGTACTACTTATGTGACATCAATATCATCAATTAAACATAACAATCTATCCGCAATCATTGTATATTTAGTGCACACTATATTCAGTATTAAAGTTTAAATTGACTATTTCATACTTAGGGGCTTTAAATTATCATATAGGATTAGGCCATTCCTTTGTTTAGTCACTGTTACCAACTGTATACATCAAATCGCTGAAAACGATTACACTAGTCTGCACGATATTAGATAACTGAAAACTAATAGAGATTCTAATTTGTTTTTTATGCTCATTTCAGACTTTATTTTATTTTATTTATTTATTTATTTATTTATTTATTTTTTTTTTTTTCCTATTATGTACATTTTTTCCCAATTTAACTTCAAAAATATAGAGTTGATAGATGATGAGTATTGTTGAAGGGAAATGTATCACTTCTTGGACGGAAATTTCTCAATTCAGACTTTTAAGTCTTTAGGTTGTTACACGTGTAGGCGCTGGTTGCTGTTTGTAATTTAGGCATTATTGTTAATATGTAAGATTTGCATTACAAGTGCTATATCGTGATTTAAGTTATAAATACATTATGTGTACACTTAAGTATGTGAATAATCCAAGTGATTTCTGTTACCTTTGTGGAAATTATACATTACTTCAGCAGAGAAGTTATATAACACACTTTATGAAAAAATCTTACTATGTTTAGTTTAGAATGAAACTTGGTGGCCAAGACAAGGCCTGGACTCCAAAGAGCTGTTGTGTTGAGAGGTTAAGATTATGGATAAAAGGAAAGAAATCATGCATGTCATTTGCAATTCGTGTGGTGTGGAGGGAGCCCAAAGAATACCTTAATGACTTATTTCTGTTTAGTTAATGTTCAGGAGTGCAATTCGAAAAACAAGAAACACATTTGTACCCAAGTATTCCTTCAGCCATCAGGCCACTTCCAACTGGAGAAGATTTGCCTGTTCCTCTTCCTCCAGCTGTTTTAGAGAACTTGGAAGAAGATGATGCTGAAAGTGAACTTCATGCAATCACCGAAGACAATTCTGATGATGTCTACCGCCTGATTACGACTTGATTATACAATTGTTCTCTCAGAGTGAACTAGACGATCTAGTACGCATTGAATTTGCCTAAGGAATCTGCAGAATTACTAGGCTCCCATCTTAAAAATGAGAATCTTCTGGAACCAGGAACCATTACTCATGGTACAGACACAGAGAAAAAGAACCAGGTCTCACAGATCAAGTCCCTGATTTACTGCAACAACATAAACGAGTCAATGCACTTTTATGACATTGAACATGATCTTACATGATTGGTCGGAGAGGAGCCTGAAAGGCGTGTTACTATATAATGGGAATGTGTACGGATCCATTCCTTCGCACATTCAGTGCAAATGAAACACAGTAGAAAACACAAAGATACTTTTAATAGGTATCCAATACGAGGAACACAAATGGCATATCTGCAGTGATTTCAAAGTTATTGGAGTACTATTAGGACAACAAGCTGAGTTCACAAAAATGCCTTGTTTTCTATGCGAATGGGGCAGTCGGGCAAAGCAAAGACATTGGAGTGTGAAAGTATGACCAGAACGGAGAAACTTGTTGCCTGGAACTAAAAACATCTGCACAAGCTGCTCGTCGAGGGACAAAAGATATTACCTCGGTCAGTACACATCAAATTGGGTATGATGAAGCAATTTGTAAGGGCTCTACCACAGGATGAACCCTATTTCAAGTACCTTCCAAGAAATCTTCCTTAAAGCCTGGAATGTTTGTTGATCTTCAAATAAACAAATTGATGAAGGATGAAGATTTTGGGCATACAATGAATAAGAGAAAAAACAGAAGCATGGACCGCCTTCCGATCAGTTAGTGAAAACTTCTTAGGCAATAATAAAGATCCTAATTACAAGGCCATTGTCGAAACAAAATGGAGAGGAGGTACCAGGGGAGATGGAATGAAACTATGATGGCCGACTACTCTTGGATGTTGAGGGGGGACAGTCATTTTAAAGGATCCGCAAGGAAGTCAAAGAAGAGACAGTTTGAAAAAAATTAAATGAGACTGGTTAGCTTTTTGTTTCCCTAAAACGTAATCTTAAAATAAATTAGGGGAGCTCTTGAGAGAATTCTTAAAATGTTTCTTAAACAAAAACTTACCTTGTGTGAAATTGTATTTTAATACTTTTCTACATTCATAAGTTAAATTTTTAAAATATTTCTACTTATTTCGTGTAAACACCTGATGTGATAGAGAAAAACGGAAGTTATTTCTAGAATCAACATAAAAATTTGATTCAAAGAATTCCTACTTTAAAGATATCATGTGGCAATAAGTGTTAGAATGCATACTAGTGTTATCAAGCAAAATAGCAATCCATTTCAATTTGTTTTTAACAATTGTTATTTTAATAATTAATGTATTTTTCCAGAAGAAAGGCTATTTGTTAATATTAAAAGTTAATTGATATTTATTTAAGATTATAAACTGGTTTTCCGTTATAACAAGAGAAGATCGAAATGGGTTTCGTTTTGTTCAGTTGGCAGTGCTGAGTAAGTAGAACTACACTGACCATTCTAGATATATCGGCTAGGTCAGACGTCTTACACCTTTTACGACTTGTAAAAACTGCTAGAACAAAATTTTTATGTAACTCTTAAACAACTTTTTGGCACTTAGCAGTTTTTGGGTTACAGCTGATTTGAAACAGAAGAGATTGCGTGTGTTTTTGGAACAGATGACAGTTGCAAACCGCAAGGATGCCTTCAACGCGAACGTGTGTTCATTGAATTTATGGCATACGATGACCTCCTTTATGAAGATGTTAAAAGCTTTCGTATTTGTTTCACAAAGAGCTGACAGGTTTAACAGGTAGTGTTAGAATTGTAGAGTAAATAGCACAAGGCTAAGCGATGATCCGTGTACGCATGTGCTGCCCTCAGTGTTTGGAAATTTCAAGTACCAATCCTACGCGTTTTCAGCATTGTAATTGCCCTAGTTTTCAACTAAATTTCCTTAAAGTTTCTCTGTAAACGATTTGCTGGGCTTGTAAAGTAAAAATAACAACCCTTTTGTCGCTTTTATGACAGAGGCATAATAAATCCTACAGTTTATTACGTTCACTTCGTAGAGAGCAGAATAATGCACAAAACAACATTTATATTGTTTTATCTATAAATTTAAGGCCATATAAGCAATATTACTTTACACATTAGATTTGTTACAACTTTATCGGAGAATCTATGCCCCCTTTCTTGGGAAGAAAACGCTATTACTATTTAGGTGTATCCAAGTATACCCAAATGACTTGTTTCTGAGAGTAATACTGTATTTTGTGAATGTACTTTACTGACTTTCCATTAAAGAGAGGGTTGTAGATCACAGTACTGCTCCCTTCTGCATTCTAAAATTTTGTTCTTATTTTAGCAGCGAACGAGAGGATCAATTTGCAGCAGTGAAGTCGAGTATCAAAGAAAAGCGAGAGATGTCGAACTTCTAAGACTTTGAGATACAGTCGCTTGCCTTAGAGCGGGAGTTTATTGCATAGCACAAACGATATCGTTTAAACGATAGTTGGAGTGCGTGAAACACAAGACAAAGCCGAAAACATTAAAAGAAAGAAACTCTAAAAGTAAAAAATGGAGAAAAAAGGCTACCAAACATTTAGCAATAATGAGTAGTCTAGGTACATTAAAGAACTTGAAAACATCTCTCATAGATATCAAAGAACTCTTTTAACTTAGTTTTTTGAAGATAAAAATAGTTTCTCTAATAGTCTTTCTTTTTGTTTACGGGGAGCTAAATTGGCTGTGGATGGACTATTTAAAATGTAATTGTTAGTACAAAATCTTTATGTGGAACATTTTCATGAAAACTGGTAAAAAACGATCAACTATCCACATTAAGCTATTCGAAAAGCTGTTAACCTATTTCCAAGTTTACGAATACCAAATTCCGAAAGTAACTTTTCCGAAAACTAATGATAATTTGTTTATGAAAAGGACTTTTAAATAACATTTACTGGGAATAATTTGCATTTAAGGCTAATTTCTTTGGTAGAAATAGCGGTAGAGAAATGCACGGAGGAGATTTTCACACCGAGCCTATGCAGGCTATTGTGTGTCAGACTCCTGGAAGGAAGGAGTGGAACGAGAGTGTTCTATGGATGTGGGCAGCTAGCCAATGTGAGGGTTCCTAACGAGTGCTGGATTGTGCTGTCATCTTGACAACAGGGTTCGCCGCGCGCCACCAGCCTCATAGATTACGACAGTGACCCCACGGAAAGTTTGAAGAGTACAAGGGCACCCATCCGTCGAGAACAGCAGTTACAGTGCGCAAACCCACACAAGGCAGCGCTAACTCGTCTATCGCCAACACTTCCGACCCGGGTTGAAATGAAAGTGAAGGTGAGATTTGGGGGATGTAATTATCCTACCCAGCATTCACCTGCCAAACCGGGAAAACCCACGAAAAACCCATAGTTCAGGAAACTCGGCCGCGGTTATCGAAACCACAAGCCATTTCGCTCGTTCACTTCATTATACTTGTAGGTACCTTATGCTACACAATTTCTTTTCTTTCAATACCAAAAGGTTTAAAGCCACAAATGGCTGTTTAATTTGTCCTGTAATATTTAAGTAAAGCACTGCGTTGAACCATAAACTCCGCTTTTCTCAATTTCTTCTTTTCAGCGTTTTTCACCTTTCAAACTGCTCCTTAAACCACCGTTTCAATCTATTAGCTTGAAATTTCTAGGAGAGCTTCAGAAAATAAGGACTTAAAAATGTTTGTACTACTTAAAAAACAATAAACTGTACAAGGAGCGTTTAATTTTACAATATCTATAAATAGAAAGGTAATACCTAACAATGCTTTCACACAGCTTGTTAAAATTTTGAGTACGATATATTTTTTGTGCTCTAAGAACATGGTAAAACTGTCAAAGTAATCAAAAGAAAGCCATGTTTTTTATTTTCGCAGATTTGTTGTCTTTAGAAAAATAATTCACAATGACAAATCTAATTTTCCGCAGATATTCATTCAGAAACTCCTGCTTTTTGCAGTATGACGAAGCTGAAATAATCTTTATTGTTATTTAACGACGCTGCCAGTTGTCAGGATCACATCAGCGTCGCCGGTGTGCCGGAATTTTGTCCCGCAGGAATTCTTTTACATGCCAGTAAATCTACTGACATCAAAATTATTATTTTTGTTGTTCTCACAGCCTACTGGATTAGTTGTAGCGCCAACGGCTAAAAATAAAACTAAATTAAAATTTATGAATGTTATTGCAAGTTATTTAACCTTAAATTACTATTAATATTAAATACTATTAAATAAATTATTTATTACTTCGCGGAATATTCTAAACAAATACCACTCGAGTTTTTCATATTTCGGATAATCTTCTTCACGCTTCGCACTCCCAAAATTGTATAATATGAAACCCTCTCCTGGTATAATTTTCTTGTAAAACTATATGTATTGCAAAACTCACAGCAATAATAAGGAATATCTCCGAAAAGGTTCACCCTAAAAAAATATTTGGACATAAATTGAGTGTTTTAACGAGATCTACATTTTTTGTATAGTAAGATTTGATCTATCTCTTACGGTTTACCAGTTATGGAAAAGTCATCAATAGTAGACAGGACTACATGGACTATGACAAGAAAATTCAAAGTATAAATTTCATTTACCATAAAAGTATCTTAAACGTGTGGCATTTTAATCAAAATTGTTAGAGCCATTTTCGAAAAATTTCTCATGTAAAGGGTAGTTTAGGATTTCTTCAAAATCTTCGTGTCGCAACCTTGAAAGACATAAACTTAAATATCAACGTTACTTTTTAATCACTTTTCGGTTTTAAGTTATGCTGTTCACAGACAGGCAGTCTCTCACACACACTCGCACGCACGCACGCACACACACACACACACACACACACACACACACACACACACACACACACACACAAAACACGGACTTTTTTCTAAAAATGTTTTTTTTTATTCAGATGTGTCAAAACATTTCCGGTGAAATCTCGACATCGAAGTTTTGGGTAGAATACAATTCTTCCCCTGCTTACTAGTAGAGGAAGTAAAAATTACCTGATTAAAACTACGCTTTAATGATCTCTACATTTTTGTACAGTAAATGTTTGTCTATGTCTGAAGTTTTCAAGTTACATAAAATTAAAAGGCAATGAACAGGACTGCAGGGCCATTCACCGAAAATTCAGGAATACATTACTTTTACCAAAATCTCAAGTATACGAAATGTTAAGCGTACGCAATACTAAAATAGCCAAGTTCTACGTATGTCAACAAATGTAACTGAAATGGTACGGATTTGTTCAATGGAATAATAATAATAATAATAATAATAATAATAATAATAATAATAATAATAATAATAATAATAATAATAATAATAATAATAATAATAATAATAATAATAATAATAACAATCACAATCATAATCATAATCATAATAATAATAATAATAATAATAATAATAATAATAATAATAATAATAATAATAATAATAATAATAATAATAATAATAACAACAATAACAATAACAATAACAATAACAATAACAATAACAACAATAACAATAATAATAATAATAACAATAATAATAATAATAATAATAATAATAATAATAATAATAATAATAATAATAATAATAATAATAATAATAATAATAATAATAATAATTTCTGTTCCGTCCGCCCGTCTGTCTGTGACGGTACGCATTCCGGCATTTCAGCCTATCGCTTATTGTACGTCAGAGCCCGGGGGGAAGGATGATATGAAATCATCCTACAGGCGGCCAGAACTCATCACAGGCGGAACTATAACTACGGTGGGTCCCTAACAGGTGCATGCAAATTATTCAATGCAACTAAGTTACAGATTGCCACAGAGAGCCCGCCACTGGCCAGTTTCGGCTGAGCAATCAGCACCCCTGGGAGGGCGGACCGCCGATTACCGACCACAGCGCCCTCTCTCAGCCGAACACCGTATTTTCAGAATGCAAGTACCACCGTAGCGCAGCCCGCCGGCGAATCCGCCGACTCTTACAACCTGGAGAGATTGTATAGAGGGAATGAAATAAATGAAATGAAATGAATGGAATGAATTAAAAGGAAGTGAAACGGTGGATGCCAGGTAAATATCCTTCCTAGAATTCACCTGAGTGTCCCGGGGAAAACCCCGAAAAACCCAGGGTCAGGAAGATCGGCCACAGGAATCAAACGGCGACCTCCCGATTGCGGACCACAGACGTTACCGCTTGAGCCAATCCGCTCGGTAATTTTTGTGGTTCTACGCATCTAACTTTTTAAGAAAGCAACTATCAAAAGATTAAAATATAATTAACCCTTTACAGCTACAGCGTTAAGATACTATATTTAACTTGTCTCAATTTGCCAGTAGAATACAATTCTAAAACCAAAACTAATAAAGTTCTGAAGATATTCCTGATTTCTCTACCTCTTTATGGTAGTAATCAGCTATTTTTAAAAAAAACGGAAGTATTCTAAATGCAATTGCTCCTGTAACACTGACAGCGAGTCAGGATTATAAAATTATAGAGTTATAAACTTTATAAGTTGTTATAAATTAAGAAGTTTGGCATCGAATGTCTAGCACCGCTATAATAGACGAGTTTTTATTACCTAAAACTTTCAACAAAGTTAATAGATTGCAGTTGGTGAACCTCTATTATTATTAGTAGTAGTTCCATACCTGAATTCTGTGGGAAAAAATTAGTTCCAAAGTTCTAAGCTGTCTTCTCCAGACAATGGAAAAGCACCCCTTAATAAATCAAGAAGAACTGGCCTCTTTTGAACCTGGAAATATACCAATGAAGTCCATCAACAAGTGAGGGCAAGGAAACTGTAGAAAACAAGAGTAGCAGCTTGGTAAATAATGTATACAGTGTTTCCCATCGCACTTATTCGATACCAATGCATATAAGAAACTCAGGGTTGGTAAAATATCTCTACTGTTTTATCATTACATTACGTGGAACTATCTGCCTCTGTTTCAGTTTTATTATTTAAAAGCATTCTTCTATTGCTAATATCGTAATAATAATAATAATAATAATAATAATAATAATAATAATAATAATAATAATAATAATAATAATAATAATAATAATAATAATAATAATAATAATAATAATAATAATAATAATAATAATAATAATAATAATAATAATAATAATAATAATAATAATAATAATAATAATAATAATAATAATAATAATAATAATAATAATAATAATAATAATAATAATAATAATAATAATAATAATAATAATAATAATAATAATAATAATAATAATAATAATAATAATAATAATAATAATAATAATAATAATAATAATAATAATAATAATAATAATAATAATAATAATAATAATAATAATAATAATAATAATAATAATAATAATAATAATAATAATAATAATAATAATAATAATAATAATAATAATAATAATAATAATAATAATAATAATAATAATAATAAATATATTTAATAATATATATTTCACAAACAAACAAAAATTGTGACATCTGCCTGACATTTCAGGTGACCATAAAGATCCAGAATACAAAGATATATGACAAAGTCAAATCTTTTTAAAAAATGATTAAAATTAAGATGCAAAATATCGAAAGAAACATTAAAGGATTATAACAAGAAGATAACGGTTTACACATGCAATATAAGTGATTATTTAAAATATATAAAGAGTCATGAATCAGAAATGAAATTTACCAGTTAGCACCTTTGGTGAATACAGTCAATGGTGAATACAGAAGCTCATGTGAGATTTTTGTTCGTAGCACTTTTCTGTGTAAAACGACTCTGATCTTATCTGTGTCACCATAGAGACAAATCGTATGCTCAGTTTAATATGTAATGAGAGCCATTATGACGACAATGTTGGCAGATGCAGAAAAGGTAAGAGGAATATTTGAGATGTGTGGCAAAGCTTTGGCAGAGCATTATAGGACAGAAAAAAGAAGACATCGACGTTAAGAGCAAAAACAAGGTGCTGAGTGGAAATGTAAGAGGATAGAACTGTTCACACCAAGTTGTACCTCATTAGAAAGACTGCTTCTTTGAAGAAGCTGAAGGAACCCTAAGAGCTCCCCAAGACTAATACGTCAACTGATTGCGTTATTAGTAGCATTTTCCTGGAATCTATCGCCAGCGAATTTAACGAAGCTTTCGAGGTTAAAACGGAATGTCATTTACTAGTAATAAACGTTATATTACCTGAAGATGACAATGTTCATCGAGCACTTTGAGTGATAAAAGTGACTGATTTAACTTAAATGCAATGTGCGCTCGCTGGAAGTATGTAAGTATAGTGTGTAGAGGTGAAAGGGGTGACAGAAGTTACTTGTTGGGGTGTAACAATATATCTAATTTAAGAAATAGACGTTAGAAATGCATATGTGTGTATTACTAAAAATATAAACATTTACGTGTTGTATTATCTTCCCATTCGTCTATTTATTTTTATATATTTCCTAAACTCAGAATGGCGTAGTTTGTAAGATAGTGTATATCATTATTTCACACAGATCTTCACAAAACTCCCATTGTAGTGGACAACCTTTTTGTTCTTCTGCATTCTTACTACCTGACATGCAACACGTGATTTATGTTTTTTGTATTACAGTGTTCTTTTAACCATTTCGTTTCTCTTTACAATTTGGTATTTCTGAACGACACAACCTACATTATATGTTTTCTCCACTCATGGTGAAATTATTTGCACCAACTTCTTGTACTAACGTTTACAATGTGGCAGCACGTAATGATTATGACTGGCGCGGATTCCACTCCCGCTACTGGTTGGAGACGTTACTATTAAGATCTGGTTGCCACTGCCTACTGTTTGGTATCACAGTACCTAGCTAGCTCCAGCATGAGGTCTTAATCTGCAAGGTGTGCGTGAATGTTCGCAGGAATGGAAACAAATGAACTTGTAAACATGTGACTTTATTTGCAAATTTAAAGCTTTACGTAGAGAACTGCCAACAATATCAATATTTACAAACACACGACAGTTATCAACATAACTTCCGCTTACTTCACTACCCCAGCGAAGTTCCTACATTATCATTATCATCATCATCATTATATGAACTCTTACTGCATGGAATAATATACCTATATGCGGCTGAAACATATGCAGCTAAGGTAAAAAACTGTATGCAATAGTCATTTACGAGATTTGAATCAATAATAACGAATATCTTGAAAATTCATCATACAGTTTTTGACGTGCTAACTCAACATCATTTTGTCTCTAGCGATTTAAAAAGAATTGCCTGTTTAAATAACTAGCTATCGCTTCAGACTAGTACAGTCCCTTGTGTTTACAATGAAATGTGCAATGAAACTATTTCCACAAATGTTTACCTCAACTAAAATGAAGCAGATAAAGATAAACTTCTGTAAGATTAGAGTGTACAGATGGTCATGCAAATATATCATCAGCTTTTTCGCTGTTTATTTTATGTAACTCGAGGCTATAAAGCTGCGTCAGTTGTGTAGTTGCCTTCCTGTAGTTGCGTCATGTGCTTTATAGTTTACTTAATGGGAATGCGGCCTTTGGGATCGTCTTCTAACTGTAAAAATATTCGGTACGATGCCAGACAAAAGTCTTAGTTGTGAATACGTTTTTCCCGTTTCCATCTGCTTGAATAACTTGTTGGCAAATGGTCTTAGTTGCACAATAACCGTCCTGTAACAGTTACTTTATTTCCATTTCTCTGCTACCGTGAGTATAACTGTGTTGTGCAACTTAAATATGTAATGCAGTGGTGATGCTGTAACGTTCCCCTTGTTGGCATGCTACCTAAGGGACGTAAACTCAGGACTTTTGACTAGAGCTGTGTAAGGTCTGGGTGTGAAAATAGGAACATTAACCAGATAAATTATAAAACATTTTTTTTTTGTAGTTTTTATTTCGATGTGTATTTGGATCACTGAATTATAAATTATTGCCTGGATTATTTCGGTGTCCCTCCAAAAAAAGGAAAATAAAAATCATGGAGTACTAACATCAAGTACTGCGACATCCATGCTCTTCAGCTCAACTGCCACTTGAAAACAGTTGAAAGCTTTTAATTGCCGACCCGCGCAACGCAGTGTCCTCCAGTGGTTTCAAGGGAGCATTCGGTAAGTTCCCAATGAATGGTAACAAAATGAAAGTCCAGTTGAATTACTTTTTTCTTTATTTATTTGACTTTTAACTGAACTCACAAATAGCAGTTCTCTTTTACCGATGTTAACACAGTCTACAGACTTTCGTGCTATTTCAGTTCACAACTGTTTTCTTCCCGTAACCCTCACTAAATCCTTTCACTGTCTTTCCCCACTTTCTCTGTCTCCGAAACACTATGGCGATACAGCCACTCAACACTCATTGAAACTTCTTCACGACGACAGTAGCACACACACAGCTGCCTCGCACTCCGTCACACTCATATGTCACCGTAACTCCTCTAACTCGTTGCCTCTTCTCTTTACATAGCGAGGATGACTAACACGGATCTTTCTCGAAGTTCTACAAGTATGCCGGCCGGCGGATATCTCTCAAGGGTTCTAGCAATCCTTTGTCAAGCGCCGCGCTCATCGTTGTTACTCACATATACACAAACAGGTGCGCGAAGCAGCCTGACCATGTGCACCTTTGTTTCTTTGCCAGTCTGGTATGTGTTGTGAAGTAGCTTAGCCCAACGGTCCTTTGTTGTGCACTGCACCCGGCGTCACAGTATTTTCAATTTGAAGATGTGCCCAATTTTAATGCACAAATATTAACTTTATTATCTATTATCTATTATTATTATTATTATTATTATTATTATTATTATTATTATTATTATTATTATTATTATTATTATTATTATTATTATTATTATTATTATTACTAGTAGTAGGGACCACCTCAACAGCATAGTGGTAGCGCACCTGCCTCTGGCGTGAAGTACCCAGGTTCTATCCCCGATACCAGCATGGGGAGTTAACCCCCGCTGGGAGGTCTCAAACGGGGTGTACTCAGCCTCGTTATATCTCTGAGGAGCCAACTGAAGAGCTACTTGATTGAGAAGTAGGGGCCCCTGGTCCATGGGAGGGACTGAGGCTCAGACCATGTCTCCCCTCCAGTGCTGGATCCCACTCATGACGCCTGTGATGGGTAGAGGCTGAGGATGCAGCGGTCGGGCGGTACGCCTTGGCACGGTAGTAGTAGTGGTGGTAGTAGCAGTAGTAGTAATAGTACTAGTATTACTCTTATGTCCTCTTATATTGGTCACAGTATTTACGAAAAGAAAGTTCTCAAATTGACTGTGACAAACTTTTTCTAATGCAAGCTAAGAACACTTCTTGAGCTTTTCCCTTTGGTTTAATTCCGTCTTTTTTATCTAAAAGTACTTTTTTGCTGGTCCCATATGCCACTAGATGCAAACTTGTGATGTTAATGGAATTTAATAACAAATATAGTTGTGCAGCTGATAGTAATTAAAATGTTTTAAATGGTTTTATAAGCAAGTACAGGAGAAGCTGTTCCTCTTTGAAAACGAAATCAAATGATGCTCTGCAGCTCACGATCCAAGAAGGGGTGAGTGAGCCTTTTAAGTTCTTCCAAAAGCAGCTGTTCAATTAAAGCGTATTAAGGTGAAGTTTGAATGGCTGCCGCTACTTCATCCTAACTTCCCTTTAGACTTGGCCTCTCCTGTACGTTAATGAACGATTTTCACCGTAAGGTAAATCTGACCTGAATCATGTTGGGAACCGTGTTGTCGAGAGGATGATGCAGTGTGAGAGATGGGCGGTACAACCAACCCTCCTTCCCTTCCATCCCATCCCATCATGTAGCTAGCTAGCTACAGCGGGAGAATCAATACCCTCCGGTACATACAGTATCGTTCGTGTAGGTTGGTAACCCTCTGTCGCCTCGCCGTCAATAGCATGACGCATCTCATTCCAGAAACATTGATTGAACGTTTCATCTCCTGCCACATCATCAACCTTGATGTAGGTTATGTTTTCAGCGAAGCGCTTGACAATGTCGGTGCCTGGAAGCGATTTGCCGCCTGATGGGTCCACACTTTTATCATATCTCCCCTCATCACATTCACTGCCAGCTAGGGTTTGTGTAGCCTATGCCAGTCACATTACACTACACAAAACTTAAATTAAGGCTATCCTAATTCTTCTTCTTCCTTCCAAGTATTAGGCCATAAGGCCTGTTACGACCTCACGTTTGAATTTTCAGCACAGTGTTTCTTTGGACGACCTAAAGATCTCTTTCCATTTGGACGACAGCAAGTATGACTTTTGGGATTCTATTTCCACAATGTAGACGATTTAATCAGTTCTTTTGATAATTCCTTATGTCGTTAATTATAGGTTCTATTGGTAATTCCTCTAGTACATCTTGATAGTGTTTATGATCCCATTTGTTATATCCTGCTGTATACCTTATGCATTTCAATTTATTAGCCCTTATTCTGCTTTCATCGTTTTTCCTCAGTGCCAATGAGTCGAAAGTTCCTCTCTCCCGAGGGAGGTAAATAAACGTTCGTTCGTTCGTTCGTTCGTTCGTTTGCTCGCTCGTTCGTTCGTGCTTCAGTTCCCTAACAAAGTACAGGTTTTGCCAAGGTCTAGGCGGATTCTAGTATGTCTTTGTACTATGGAAGGTGTCATAATGTTATTAATTATTCCCATTGTTTTGTTGTTCTTTATAATTTTTTGGAAAAAATCTATTTTATCAAAACAGGATGTAAAATAATTTACTCATCATCATCATCATCATCATCATCATCGACAAGATAGGCCTGTTTTGGCTCAGAAATCATCTTTCCAGCGACATTTAGGTCTTCCTACACTACGGTTCCCTTCATGTTTATATCCTACAACTATTTCAGTTATTGTATTATTTGACATCCGTATTATGTGATCTGCCCAACTCTGTTCGCATGTAGATATTTTACTAAGTTATACATATATTTTTAGTTGTTCTCTGATTGTATCATTCCTCATGTGATCTAAACGGGTATTTACCCAGCAATGCTTCTTAAAAACTTCATTTCAGCCGTTTCCACCATTCTTTTTGTTCATTGCACAGTTTTCGGAACCATACGTTGAAATAATTTACTCCTTCTAATTTTTTTTTTTTTTTAATCTAACCCTATTTTTTCGGAAATAGAGTACTTTCCACAGTAAACCATAATTTTACCTGAACGTTGTAATTCATTTTCTGAAGATGCCAGCAGAGCTAAATCGACTAAAAAAAAGCAAAGAATCTAGTTATTTATCTTAATTTTACATTTATCATTGACCTATGAGTGCTCACTAATGCTGTACATATGTTGATCACCAGGAATGACGTCACATTACAGGTTTTTGTGGCTAACGAAAAAGACAGGCTACGGCGCAGATAGGAGTTTAGTAATGCTAGTCCGATACATAGCCAAAAATTAGTAATTTAAGCTATAACGGTAGTACTTGCATATGGTATTGACAATAACATGTATTGTAGTTCGGTTAGTTAGGGTAGTTAAGGTTGTGGATATTGTCTCCAAAATCTTCGTGTCGCATCCATGAAAGACATTAAACTTAAATGCCAACTTTGGTTTTTAACCGAGTTTTCGTTTTTGAGTTATGTTATACACAGACTGACAGACACACAGACTGACAGACACACAGACTGACAGACACACACGCGCGCGCGCGCGGACCTTTTTGTAAAAATGTTTTTTTTAAAATTCAGGTCTCTAAACATATATTTCCGGTGAAATCTCGACATCCAATTTTTAGTGGAATACAATACTTCCTTCTACTTACCAGTAGAGAAAGTAAAAATATAGATCTTGTTAAGCACGTCATTTATGTGAAAAAAACCTTTTTGTAGAGTTAAACACTTCCGAGATATTCCTTGTTACTGGTTTTCATTATAAGATACTTATAGTTTTCTCAAATAGGAAGTCATTATTTGCTTATTTTTATCTCTTGGTCATGCCAAGAGAACGGAATTTGAAAGCCAACACATAGCACTAGCTCTTAAAAGATTTGACTACCGCCTAAGCCTACTATGTTCCCCTATTTGCATTGTACCTATAAGAAAGTATGCAAGAAAGCAAATTTTAAAACTATTTCTCTCGATAAACGTGAAGTATAGATAGATAGCAGAGTTAAATACTTATATGAATAGTTGCACAGGAGCAGAGAAGGCCACCTGAGTTTAACACATTAGAAGTTTTTCTTTCTTTCCTGTAAATTATTCTTACAAACAATTGTTTCTATTAATTTCATTTAATTCAGAATAGTAGAAATTAACATTTTTAGCCCGTAAAGTTTCGTATGGCTCTATGACTTTACGACAACTTGCGGAGAGGGACTTAGTACCTCGACTGAAAGGCAATCTGACGAGACACCCCCGGGAGGATTGATGAGGCGAATGGGTTCTAAGGGCAGCCGGAACGTTGCCACGTCAGAGCAGGTGGCAGCTAGAATCACCCCGGCAGAGGCTGGTTCAGCCCGGTTCCTCTCCCACTCCTTCAGGTTCGTACTCCCAAGGGAGGTGCCCTGCTAGTGCCGCGACGCTCGCCGACGCTTCCAACACACCTAACGGGATGAAAGATGACATGAAATGATTAACGCAACGACAGGAGGGACAGAAAATTCAGAGGATATGGAAATCCTTCCCAGCATTCGCCTGGCGACCCGGTGAAGCCTCCGAAAAAACGGGTTCGAACCCGCGACCTCCTGAGGCATCCCACTGGTGAAGTTGGTAAGGAAGCTTTTACAAATACAATTAAAATAAGCAGAAAGATCAAATCAACTGCGACGGGAACACGTGAAATGGCGCACTCCTAGATGGCACCACTGTGTTAAGCTGTGTGAATAATAATAGTTGCATATCACGGAAATTGTGTTGAGTGACAGCGCTGTCACAGTTTGGCGGAAGTGAAACCACGTTGTTTTGTCACTCACTGATGCACTATCTTTTGCAAAAGTAACTGCCCAACTTCAGTGAGACCTGTACGAAGGGCCACCTAACTCTCAGGCGTACTTGCATAGATGATATGAGAATGAAACTTGTGATGTGCTTCACTTGTTTGCAGAGGGCGTACAAACCATCGGTTCACTTCATAGTTTTAAAAAGCATTATTTCAGCAATCGTTCTATTTATAGACAGATTTTCAATGTTCAAACTATTTTCTCCACTCATCCCTATCCATCCAATCCATTTCTTCCAGTTCTCTTGCTCTCATTCCAATTCTTTTTTTCTCGCATCCATGAGGTAGTAGGTTTTTCTTTTCTTCTTCCTCTTCTTCCAGGTGAACTCCATTTAAAAATATTTCTCCGTAATCTATTTTCACATATTCTACTAATATGCCCGTACCAATTCAGGTGTTTATATCTTACATAGTCTAATATTCTCTAATTACATTATTTCTTATTTTTTCAATCCTGAAAATCTCGCTGACCTTAGAATATCCATTTGTATCGACATAAGTTTTGATTCTAAATTTTTGTTGAACTACTATGCTTCAGCTCCATATGTGACAGTAGTTTTCATTGCTGTATTATATATTTGCAATTTATTCTTCCTGGTTATATGTCTGTTCCACAGGATACTACTCAGCATTAATGTTATAAGCTTAACTTTATTGATTCTGTTCTTAATGTCTTGTTTATCTATTTCTACCCCCAAATACTTAAATTCTTCACATTTTCTAATGCAACATTTCCGTTCTATTCAGAGTTAAATATTTGGTCTCCGTTCCACATCACATATAAAATGTTTTTTCTAAATTTATTTTCAGTCCCAATTTAACATATTCTTCTACTAACTTTCTAAGCATAAATTCCATACCTTCATACTCTTGTCATTCTAGGTTAACAGGCAAATATTGCAAGTGCAACTGTAGTAGATCTGAGAAAAGATGTTATTATTGTGTTTCGATTAACTAATGGACCACAAGTAGAAACCATTCCAGTGTTGGATGTTTTGCTTACAAATGTAAGCTAATCAGCAATATCTAGTTCTTGTGCTTAGTATAATTGAACTCAAACATGATAGTGTTGATCCCAGTGGTGGCTCCTGCATCGAATCTCATGTAAAGTGTCTTTCTTCTTTTTCTTCATAAATAAATTTAATAACAACGAAACATTTTTGGATCATTGGTATGATTAATAGTGTACAATTTAAATTTTGTGTGAATAGCCTTCAAAGCACTCTTCATTCCTGGGACAGAAAGTTCTTACAGAAAAATCTGATGTGTTGGGCTCACATTACTTTCTCTACTCTTGTACTAACCATTCTTACAAATTCGTATTCCTATATCTTCTTCGTGTTAGTTAAGACAAACATTTGTACAAATTATCTTATTGTTTTTCCCTTGTAGGTACAAGGGGAATATTAGAATACAGTAGGTTTTGTGCGATATTCTAATCTTTTAAAGCCTTGAGATTCTGTTATCTTTGCACACTTCACATAAAAAATGAACAACGATCTTCCATTTCACGAAAGTTTTGTTTTCAGAAACTCACACACATAACAAGGAATATCTTCGAAATGGTTCACCCTATAAGAACATTTATTTGGACATAAATTGTGTATTTTAGGAGGATCTACGTTTGTTGTATTGTATGATTTAGTCTATCTCTAACGGTTTACCAGTTATGCAGAAGTCGCCCAGAGTAAATTCTACTGGGCCTATAGCTAGAAAATTCAAGATATACATTTCATTTGTCATAAAAAATATCTAAAACATATGACATTTTAATCAAAATCATTAGAGCCATTTTCTAGAAAATAAAAATTTTCGAAAAATTGTCCACGTAAAGGGTAGTTTAGGGTGGGGGATATTTTCTTCAAAATCTTCTGGCCGCATCCTTGAAATACATTAAACTTAAATACCAACTTTGGTTTTTAACCGACTTTTCGTTTTTGAGTTATGCTGTCCACAGACTGACAAAACTGACACACACACACACGCGCGCGCGCACACACACACACACACACACACACACACACACACACACACACACACACACACACGGACCTCTTTCAGAAAATTCTTTTTTTGGATTCAGGGGTTCTCAAAACACATTTCCGGTGAAATCTGGACACGAATTTTAGGGTGGAATACAATACTTCCCCTACTTACCAGTAGAGAAAGTATTAGTGCATAAATGATTAAAATATTAACTTATCTTACCTACTCACCTACTTCAATATTTTATGAGATTCGAACTATTCAATTTGTATTATGTTTTATTTTATTTTGTTCCGTTGTTCAAGGCAGGGCCTCCCAGGGTGCATGCCCTGGCGCATTGCACAGTGCTGACTACGGAAAGTTTGACCTCAGTGCAAACGTCTACTCGCTCTTTACTTAGGCTTACCTTGCTCTCTTTGCCGTCTCCCTTTTCCTTGCTTTCACCGCTGTTTCTTCCTCACTGCGTATTGTTTACGTGCGGTGCAGAGTGTTAAACTAATTAATTTTTATGGTTTTTATGGTCTAATCTGGTCCTCTGGTTTAATGATCTAGAAAGCACTGGCACAAATATTAATTTGGAATAATGAATGCTTTTTTGCAAGATGTGGCAACCTCTTTAACTCTACCTCTCTAGCGTCCCTGTGATTTTACTATATGTTTCTGCGTGAATTTTGTTATGGTGCCTTTCAACAGATGAATTTCTTACACAAGTATTCATCGTACCGTAGATGAGACATTTGGTTCTATCGTCTTGACTTTAAAAAATAAGAAAGTTCCCACTCCAATTTAAATGAACTTTCGGCATTCTTTGCTTTCTTTGAAGCAGGTTGCTCCATTGTTAGGTAATTGTATTGCACGTCTCTAAGCAAGCCGTATGTCAATACACACTTCTTCGCTTCTTCGTTCTGCAGCGCACGATTTGAGCCGAACTTAACCGAGTGCCACTATGCACGTTGCAAGCGCCTTGGATTGTGTCTGGTGCGATTTTAAACCTTGAGAGGCCCTGGTTTAAGGCTGCAGTTCCTTAAATTATATATCCACTTTTGTTTCTTGTAAGGTAGTGCAAAGAATATGCAATTTCAAGGCCAGTATATAGAGACCTCTTTTTTTTAAACATGTAACTACCGTCCTAGCCTTCTTTATGCTCCTACGTAGATACAGGAGAATCTGTATTGAAATTCTTTTGGCCAAAATATTGTCACTTTGTCAGTTTTTAATTATCACTTCACTAAGTTCTAACTCTCATTAATGTAATCTAGTTCAAGTTTTCACAGTCAGTTCAACTTCTTTGCGACGTAGCGGCGTACAAATGACGTATACTCCTCTTCCGCTGGAGAGTTCAACACAAGACTTCTCCAATCTCTCCTACAGTATGAGCACACATTGTACGTTGCACCAGTCGTCACAAACTCACTCGGAGAACAGGACGTTCTGTTGCATCAGAAACACACTCACTATTTCATTCATTAACTCCTCGCTCACTCGCGAACCCACTGGCTTATATACTCACTTAAAGTTCTCTTACAACATTCTAGAATGTGTTAAGCTGAGTGAGGACGCTGCTTATCTCTGTTTATGTTTACAACTCCCCATCGCCGGCTTCAGGAAACTTTGACCATAGCGGATGCGTCACAATATATTACGTTTATCAAGAACTGTACACATAGAACAAGCTATCTATATTAACACTATGTAGAAGAGACATAAAAATACGTTATAATAGACATAGAACGTGCTGTGGTGGTAATGCCAGGTTTTCCCATGATAATGTATTTATGAAGCACTAAAAGCAGCCGACATCGGATTTTATGATGCTATTAACGACTATACGTAAACCGTTAACCTGAGTATGTGAAGAAGAAGTTACTCAAAAACATTGGCACGGATCTAGCGTGTCGTTTGAAGAATTGCGTGTCTTGTCGGGATAAGCAAAAGGAGATGTGTTCAAGTTGGTCCTCAGCCAAATCCGTCACTAGGGAAAACATTCCATGAAAATATGTGATGTAAGCCATAAACCTGCACATGTTTAGTTGTGCCACATGGAGAAATGGCTGCAGACCACACTGCTCAAAAACGGAATGGTTTTTAGCTTATATTACTCATCTATAGTGGGTAAGTAGAGGAAATATTGCATTCCACCCAAAAATTCAATATTATCTAGCATTTTCTTACTCTATAAGATGTATGAGGTCCTCTTATACATTCTTGTTTATTAATTTTTACTTTCTCTACTGGTAAGTAGGGGAACTATTGTAGGTATTCCACCCAAAAGAAGCATTTTTAGAAAAAAGTCCGTGTGTGTGTCTGTGTCAGTCTTGTTAGTCTGTGTGTCGGTCAGTCTGTGGATAGAATAACTCAAAAACGAAAAGTCGGTTAAAAACCAAAGTTGGTATTTAAGTTTAATGTCATTCAAGGATGCGACACGAAGATTTTGAAGAAAATAGCCCCACCCTAAACTACCCTTTATATGGAACATTTTTCGAAAATGTTTATTTTCTTGAAAATGGCTCTAACGATTTTGATTAAAATGTCATATGTTTGAGATATTTTTATGACAAATGAAATGTATATCTTGAATTTTCTGACTATAGCCACTGTGGTCGTATTTACTCTGGACGATTTTTGCATAACTGGTAAACCGTAAGAGATACACAAAATTTTACTCTACAAAAAATATAAATCTCGCTAAAACACACAGTTTATGTCCAAATTAATTTTTTTGTAGAGTGAACCATTTCGGAGGTATTCATTGTTATGTGTTTCAGTTTCGGAAAACTTAAAACTTTGGTGAAATGGAACATCGTTGTTCATTTTTTTTATGCTAAAGTGTGCAAAAAGAACGGAATCTCAAAACTTTAAAATATTTGGCTATCGCACAAAGCCTACTGTATTCTAATATTCCCCTTCCATCTACAAGGAAATAGACAATAAGATAATTTGTACAAATGCTTATTTAAGTTTATTATATGCTTAACTTCAGTCATGCTTATCTCTGCAAAAGTAATGTATTTTCCTTTAGTACAAAAGGTAAATTACACGTGATTATGACAGGCTAAGTAACCTTTGTTGAATGCTGCAGTACAGCGCAAAGTGGCACATACATGACACTATTTTTCAATTTAGTCACCAAGTCTCCTTAAACAACAGTCTGAACGTTCTACCAGTCGTCCAATTCCTCAGCGATAGAAATCTGCTCCTTGGTTGGGGAAGCAGACCGTGGAGCGAACTTCATCATCTGCAAATCTGTTTTCCCCCAGATGTCCTTTCAGCTTGCTGAACAGATGTGCAAGATCTGGACTGTATGTCGGAAGCTTCCATGCCTCCCATCGAAAACATTGAAGCAAAGCTTGTGTTATGCGCTCCATGCGAGGTGTATTGTCGTGCCGGAGAACAATGCCTTTGCTTAATTTCACTGTTACTAGAGATAACATTGTATTTGATCTTTATAGCGCAGAATTCCACAGCGAATCTCTGTGCAGCTTCGACGTTTTGTTCACAAGAATCGTACCGTCTCGCGTACTTCAACTTTGGATACACCTGTTATCAGTGCCGTAACAGAACTCTGTGGGCAGGAATTGCGCAACAATACGCCAATCTGATAAAGCGCTATTTTTGTTGTGCGATGGTCTTAGCGTTTTAAGAAATGTAATCGTCGCGTCGGAGTAGTTGTAGTGTGAAGTGGTTTTAATGAGTGTTGAGTGATTGTATCGTCAAAGCCAGATGTTTGTGACACAGAGAGAGTAAAGAGAGACAGTGAAGTGTGTCAAGGTTAGAATAGAACAGCTGCGAGTAGCAATGTCACGACAAATTGTAATTTGTGTTTACCATAATTAAAGAGGACTGTGTGTTTGTGATTCAATTAGGACAGTAATGTGCCAGAAAAAGTAGTTGGACCGTTGTCATTTTTGCCACATGGTGTCAGGGATGGGATTTGTCACATTGTCAGTTACAATATTTTCATTTTCAGTCTCACTGTGCCTTTCCAACTTTTTCTTACACATAATGTGAAAGAATAGTTAATTATCATTTTGGTTTTTAATTATACGGTTCACATACACATTTTTATAAAAACATCCTTTCTATTCATTCAATAGAACTTCTCACCATCACATTTCTTTATCATCTTTATCTGCTTCTTCTTCTTCTTCTTCTTCTGCTTGGTCAGTTCCTCATCCCTCAAATTGCTCTTGCCATATTTTTGTTAGACTTCCAATTTTACTCGTATCTATCTCCTTCCTTTTATGTTGTAGTTCATTGCCACCTTTATCATCCTTATGAGGGAGATTCTTTTTACGTGATCTTCCCACTTGTATTCTTATTATTTTATTATTTGTAGAGTATGTTCTACTGTAGGTTAGTTTGTAAAAGTTTCACTTCCTTTTTTATACAATGGTATATCCAGCTAGACATTCCTCTTGTAATTTCAATAGAACTTAGAACACGTCCAATTGATTTAATCTCATTAATTCTTAGCTGGTATATAATATTCCTGTACTAGTCCCATTCCTAGATACGTCCTACTTTCCACGACTTCGGGTATTCTACAGCAACCTTAGTAAAAATATAACGCCATTTCCTCTATGGATTGATAAAAGCGAACACATATTTAAACAGCAATCAGGCAAATTTACCCCTTTCTGTTCCTCATCCTCCCTTGCAATAAAATTGGTCAGCGGTTATTAAACAAAAATCAGTTACAAAGGCAGATAAATAAATCACTACATATTTCAGAACACACAGATATTCACGCTGTTTATTTACTCATCAAAACTGTGAATCATTAATAACTTGGTTCATACAAAATATAATTTATGATAATATGGTGTAATAAAGTGAATTTTACCTCCTATAAAACCGTTAGAATATTTATTGTCTCATGCTGCCAGAAATGTAGGGAAAAATGTACTGCATAGGAAAAGTCCTATGTAATAGATTTACATGGTTTTCTTTTCCCATTATTATTTATTTTTACGTTTCTCGTATAAGATATTCTTAAATAAGGTTATTTGTTGATCTACGTGGTTATAAGTTGGCCTAGAAATTCAAACTGTTTGCATGAATTTGCGAGAAGCAACAGAGTTACTGATTTAGCACTTAAAACGTGTATAACAAAATATTGTGCACTTCAATGAGGACTAGATTTTTGGTATAGAAAGTTTTTTCTAGCTCTAACTGTTTTCCAGTTATAAATAATTATGCAAAACTCGTTTGAAATGAAGAGGGCCTCACTAGCTACGAAGAATATTCAATGTACTGTGAAAAATTTCAAATACAGTTACTTTTTTCTGTCACTTTTGGTTCTTCTATGACTGAGTCACAAAAATACAGTTCTCTTTTTTATCGTTAACACAATTTACAAAAGTACCTTGCAACTCGGAGCTGTTTTGTCCGATCGTAACACTGATACGTACTTCATTGTCCTTCTCACAAACAGCTGACTTCGACGATACCTCCGTTAAACTCTTATTTAACCCTCAATTCGGGAAGTGTTTCAACGCTTAAAAACAAACTCAATATTCAACTCTGTCATGTTCACTCGCTTACATAGCCCAGACTAAATGCGGGCGAATTCTATTGAAAATACACCTTTTCTGTAGAGACTTCTCGTAAACATGCCAGTAGTCGAAAGATTCTCGAGAAAAATAGATTTTTGTTCCAGCTCGCTCCATCGTTACCTCATTTATCAGCTGCGCGTTGTCTCGCAATGCCGTGGAGTGAAGTGGAATGGACACTTTAATCAAAATCGTTGAAGGGAGTATTGAGAAAATAAAAATAACGTACAAAATGGAGATCTTCTTGAAAACAGTTAAACAATCCTTTTTTTAATCTGTGCATCTCGGAACATATGTTTACAATGAAATAGCTGCATCAAATGTTTTGGATAAATGCAAAGCTTTAGTAAAAAACTTATTTTCTTTCCAGATACAGTTGAACGGGGTGACAAGTTTTAAACGCTAACAGCACTCGTCTAAGTCAATACAATAAAAAAGGATCACCTTAGGTTCATTTACAAGCAGTTTATGAAATTAAATGATTGCAATACAATAATTTGATAACGTTACGTCACGAAGCCCAATAGTTAGCGCACGTACAACTGTTACTGTTGTCACGAAAAAAGAAATCTGATGTGCGCAGTCACATGACTTTCTCTACTCCTGTACAAACTATTCTTACAAAAGCTTAATCCTCTAATTCACATTCTAATTGCTATTCTACACACTTTAATCTCAATTTATCGTAACTTCATTTTAAAGCTTCTTGTGCACTTTTCTCAAAGTCTATTAAAGATGTTAACTTGAAAATTTTACTATGCCTATATAGTCATCTAATTTCACTACTGAGCTAGTCTTGTTTAGAAATATTAAGTTTAATGTGATTAAAAATAACTTATAAACATATATATAATTTGTGTCATTACATGTACAACATTTTTCATCTCCTCATTTTTATGGCATGTATATTTCCTTGGATCCGCGAATCAAATTATACATTAACTACCACAGAAAAAAATATGATGGTTGTAGAGTCAAAGCTTATGAAGAAAACTGCACAAGAAGTATGAGGCAGAAATTGATTGTTAGGAAACATAGTCAATTTAGGCCACTTTTGCATAAAAGCTTTTAAATTTAACCTAAATATTATACGCTTATTAAATGAAGAAACATTATTTCTCTAAACACCCGAAATTTAAATCAGGCTCACTTTGGCAGCAAAAACTGAAATTGAAATAATCACATAATTGAGTATGGCAAAAGCAAAATCAGTTCCTGGTGTCCTTAATACAAATAATCTGATTGTTAAATGGTCCTTGACGATCAAAGGGAAAAAAAAAAAAAAAAAAAAGATAAAAATGAATAACGGCTGCGCATCTGAGAAAAGTATAAGTATTGGAAATGTCAAGCAAATAACAAGGAATACCTCGGAAATTTTATTTGGCATAAGTTGTATGTTTTGAAAAGATCTATATGATTTCTGCATTAAGATTTTGTCTATCTCTTACGATTTGCTAGTTAAGCAATAGTCGTCCACAATGGAGAGGACTTCTGAGGACTTTTCCAGAAAATTTCATTTCATTTGACATGAAATTATCGTAATATATGGTATTGCAAAATCGTTACAGCCATTTGATGAATTCAAAATGTTCGAAAAATGTTCTATGTAAAGGATTGTTTGTGGGAAGGGGATGTATTTGAAAATCATGTCGTGTCCTTGGAAGATGCTGAACTTGAATACCAAGTTTTAGGTATAAAACCGACTTTTCGTTTTTGAGTTATGTTGTTCACAAATACGCGCGCGCGCGCGCGCGCACACACACACACACACACACATACACACACACACACACACACACACACACACACAGAGACGCACACACTCACACACACAGGCGTAGATTTTTTCTAATAATCCAACGTGTTGCACTCACATGACTTTCTTCACACTTTTACAAACTATACTTACAAACATTATTCTTATGTCTATTTCATGTTAATTATGATAAACATTTGCAAACAATTTTCTACTTGGTAATTTTCTTGTAGGTGCAAGGGGCGAAATGGAATACAGAAGGCTGTAAGCGATAGTGAAACCTTTAGTTATATAATGAACTAGAATATGAACATAAAGCATAAATAACGATTTCCCATTTGAGAAAAGTATAAATATTGGAAAATTCAGATATAAGCAATACCTTGGAAATGATTCACTCCACAAGAAATTATAACTCCATAAGTATGTTTTTACGAGGTCAACATATTTTGTGTAGCAAGATTTTCTCTCGCAAAGTTATGCAAAAGTAATCCAGAATAAAAAGGACTTCTGAAAATTCTCAGAAAATTGAAGAGATACATTTCGTTTGCCATAAAATTATCTTAAACATGTATTTTAATCAAAATCGTTAGAGCTATCTTTGAGAAAATAAAAAATTTCGAAAAATTTTCCATGTAAAGGGTAGACTGGTGTGGGGGGATTTTGTTGAAAATTTTTGTGCACCAAGATGTTGGTAGATGTTGAAGTTGAATACCAAATTTGATATTTAACCAACTTTTCGTTTTTGAGTTATGGTGTTTCGTTGAAATGCATAAAAATGCATTTTGGGCTCAGGGGACCTCAAAACTATATTTCCAGTGGCAACTTGGTACCTAATTGTTGGGTGGAATGGAATACCATTTACGTGGCAGAGAGAGAGACAGTAAAACAGACGATCACTGCCACCTCTCAACTTGTTTTTCTTGGCTCTTCCGGTGTAGGCCGCGTCATGTAGGCGTTGGCAACCAACGCCTACATGACGCGGCCTACACCGGAAGAGCTAAGAAAAACAATGGACACCGGCCGTGGAAGCCTTCGCAAACACCTCTCAACTTATTGTTTGTTAGTATGTTGTGTTTTACCCTTTCTTTTATGACGAAATTAACAACATGATTGCGAAGTGTGAGCAGGACATAAATATTCAGGCTTGATGTTAGTTAATCCCTTAAGTTATGGACAACTATACTCTTCCTATCACTTTTAGTTTAACCCCATTTTTGACAATAGACTTGAGGCATTTCCAGATTCCCCCCTTGAAAATCAAACTGGGTTAGCAAACCCTAAGATATGAGCAAGTCATCTAGTTTCCTTGTATAGGAAGCCATTTCCTCTTAGCTTTCATCGCTGAGCACTTTAGCGACATCCCAGCGATATTTTATTCTCTTTCACTGTTTGGAAGAAGCGTTTACCGTTTTGTATAGTATGTTAAAGTGTTGCTGAGATACTGTCGCCATCTATCCTGCGTCGACAATGTTTTGTTCTGAAGGAGCGTATATCATTGTGACTAAGTCTGTACCAATATGGTAGCGTTTAGTTTTATTTCAGTGAAAGACTAATAAAATCCTTTGAGCAGATATTACGACATATGTAAACACCTGACGTTTCGCCCGCCATTCCGACGAGCATCATCAGAGGAAGGTGACTTGTATACATCCAATGATTTTGGAGTTACACAAAACTACAAAATCCATTCAGAATGAAGGGGACTTAGACTACTCGCAAAAAGAGTAATATGTATTCTATTATTCTTGCAAATATATCAAGTATATTAGTTCTTTTAAAAAAGAAAAGCAATGAAATATCTTCGGTGTAAAGAGAATTTTGGGATGGGAGAATTTTCTTCAAAATCTTTGTCCAACGCGCTTAAACAGTGTTTCACACAAATGTAAGTCTTGTTTTTTAGATATGTGTCTAAATTTAAGGGGGGTAAGTGGGCCAAAATGTGTACTTTCGTATAGCCTTTGACGTGTGTTTTACATAATACAATGTTACCATTATCAACATGTAGGTAGTAGAAAAACTGAAGCTTTCACCCACCCAAAGTATTTCGGCTTACCTCATACCGCTACTTGTGAATACGTGATCGACGACTGTGAGCGTGGCGTTTCCAAACTGTTCCTGAGACTTCCGGGCTGACGGCTTATTTACGAGAGATTCCAGAAAAATCTTTGCTACTTCATTCTCGTTTACATAAGCGAGTCGTGACGATTTTTTGCGATGGAGTAGTGAGTGTTGAATGAGACACCTGTTAGCAGTGTGTGTGTGTGTGTGTGTGTGTGTGTGTGTGTGTGTGTGTGTGTGTGTGTGTGTGTTTGTCATCAGAGACAGTTTTGGGAGATCTAATCGTCGCATCGGAGTTGAGTTGTGTGAAGCAGTCTCAGTGCGTGCGTGTGATCGTCTAAGCCAGCTGTTATCAGAGAGAACTGAAAGACAGAAAGTTGTGTGTTAAGGTTACAAGAGGACAGAACAGCTGTGAGCGGTAAGCTCACGAAGAACTGTCGATTGTGTTAACGATAAAACAAAATGTGTTTTGTGCTTCAGTTTTAGAAGAGGAATAAAGTGACGGAGAAAAAGTAACTGAAAGTGTTATTTTTGTCACACTGGTGTCAGAAGTGGGATTTGTCACAGTCATTTGTCACACTATCTTAAGCCTTTGAAATGCCTAAGTTATCATAAATGGATGATTAAATACAAACGAGACCATGAAAGCGCAAATACCACACCCAGCCACACACACACCACACACATACTAATTTCCTATGTTGTTTCCCACTATAGTAATGCATTTCTATCGGACTACTGAGGGCAGCTATTTGAATTATACCAACGTATCTACTCTGATGTAATAAGCATCAGAGGTATATTTGTTGCTTCATTTCTGCTGTTTCCGCGCGTAATGAAACTGCAAAGGATTTGTTTGCACGCAATATTAATACCGCACAAACGTCAAAATGTATGTGTACCTAATGGCTTCATAAAGTTATCACGGAACATTTCCAGTGTGTTTGTTCAACATGGTTTGATGTTAGTGGTAAACGCCAGGAGGAGGGGGCCAGGGGGGGGGGGGGTCAGCAATTGAAAACAGGATTGCGAAAATTAACATATAAAGTAAACAAATATTTAAAAAAAATTACCTCAGTCATTAAATGCAAAATATACAGTGATGTCTTCAAAAATAAAGCAACGTTCCTGTTAGAAATTAAATTAAAATTATTTGTGTTAAACGGCAATGTTGAGTATAATAAAATAGCATACTCATATTAAATTAATCTAATTTGTAGTCCTTTAAACTTAAATAATATATATTAAGCTTCTTATTACAAACCGCGTGCACAGTTATGTGTAAATAATGCTTGCTAAAAGCTTATTTAAATAGTTTTGCATGTCATAGAATTGATTGACAATAATTTATGTGGATACTTCATTTTCTCTCCTGCTTAGACACATAAAGTGATTACACTTCCGTTTCAGCTTAAGCAAAAACAAAGATTAAAATTATTCGTATTCATTTTTATGGTCAAAAAGCCTTGAACCTTTAATGTTAATTATAGTATTACTGTATATTTTGCTCTAGAGCTCTTTAAACCTTCAATTCATAGACATTTATATATGCGCCGTCATAAATTAGGTGACTGCCTAATTCTGAGTAATTCTCTTACTGCACTGACAGAGCCTTTGTCAGTTGTACAACCCCCACCATATTGTACAACGTATCCAGGATGCCCTCCATGTTCTACTCGCTGCTGGTGTTAACGTGGTGTGTACATGGATTCCTGGTCACATAGGTTTGCTGGGGAATGAATGGCGGATTTGGCGACAGAGGCCGCAACCACAGAACGCAGTATTACCAGGTCTCGTATTAGTTCGGAAGACTTTAGGCTTGAAGTGCGCAAGCTTAGAAAAGTAAAAGAACTTCCGAAACTGGAAAGCCTCCTTCCGCAAGGAGATCATTTTGGCTCGGTTCCGCATTGGCAACTGCAATTTTACTCAAGGTTACTTGCCCCTCTTTGGGTACAGCAACCTTTTGTGACGTGCTGCTAGAGTGTGTTTGCCTAGCGCACCTTCGAGACTCTCTGCAGCTGTCTGTCAGTCTTTCAAAGATCCTGGTGGACCATAAATAAGCGGTTGAAAGAGTTTTCAAGTTTTTACGTAAACTTAAGGAATTAGAATGTTAGGTATCTTTATTTCTTGCTTTTTCGACTATTTTATAACTTTATTTCTCCCTGACTATTTCCTCTTTTTTGGTATATTTAGGTATATTTGCTTTTTACTAATATTTATATTTTATATTGAGACCTTTATATATACCTTTTGCTATAATCCAGTTTATAAGGGCGCTAATGACCACGTAGTTGAGCGCCCTTCAACCTATATCTCTCTGTCTCTCTCTCTGTCCGTGACCATTTAAATTCCCATTGCCACACGACCTAATTCCTTCATTTAACTACCACTGACTTTTGCTCGATTTTGATTTTCCTTAAAAACAGGCATATAGTGTTCACTACACTTTAAAATTGCTCAAGATGTAACTTAATGCATTCCATCACTGATAATAAATTCTAAGATTCATTTTTTCTTCCTGAAACAACCTGAAGAGTAAAACGCTTCTACATATATGCCAATGTTTTGTATTTATATTCAAACAATAGCTATTTCTACATCGTCTGCAATACCTGGTTAATTAGTATTGTGGTGACGGCGAGAGCCTCAAAGACGATCAAGGTCAAGCTATCTCACACTACTGCTTATAAATACGCGGCCCGACGACAATGGACCGGTCAGAACAAAGACGACTATGAGCGCTGCAGGACAAAGTGTTTCCTGACTGTTCGGAAAACTTCTGACTGCCGGCTTATTTACGAGACGTTTTCCAGAGAATTCACCATTAGTTTGCCTGGACTATGAAAGTGAGTAAGTGAGTGAGTGAATCAGTCAGTCAGTCAGTCAGTCAGTCAGTCAGTCAGTGAGTGAGTGAGTGAGGCAGTGTTAAAGCAGCTCTTGAGTTTTAACTGTTAGTTTTTCAGTCTGCTGTGTACAATCAGTGTTGAGAGAATTTAAGCGTGTACCGTCAGAGACAGTTTTGGACATATAATCGTCGCGTCGGAGTTGTCTGTTGTATGAAGCAGTCTTTTTAGTGTTTATATCGCCGAAGCCAGTTGTTTGTTACACACAGAGAGAGTAGCACTGAGACTGTGAAGTATATGTCAATGTTAGGACAGGACAGACAGCTGTGAGTTACAAGGTTACGACGAAGTGTAAGTTGCATTAACCATAAAACATAGAGCATCAAAAAAGTAAATTGAGAAGTAAAAAAGCAGGCTGATTTCAGGATCATAAAAGACGAAATAAATATGTATATGGCAGTAGAGAGCAAAATCCACACTTATAAAACAATAGTTACACCAATTTTAACTTATGCAGCAGAAACCAGAGCAGATACACTCAAAACAAAACAAATATTAAGTACATGTGAATTGAAAATCTTAAGAACAATCCGCTAGGAGATGGATTGACAGAATTTATAACTCATCCTAGGAATAAAAATGGAAATGAACCTTATACACAAAGAAAAACAAGAAGATAAAACAGAGAACTGCATTTTTGTGATTCAGTTTTACAGAAGGGAAATAAAGTGACAGAAAAAGTAACTGGATTTGGAATTTTTAACAATATGCAGCAGATAAACTCATAAATGACAATGGGTAGAGAAAGTAATATAGTGTAACACATCAGATTTGTAAAAGTGCGGAGTAATATTACACTAAATTTTTATTTCTAATTTACCTTTATGCTGAAAAGAGGCTATGCTGGAAGGAAGAAATATGGCGTGTTGTGCTAAAACACCGCAAGCAATTATGTGAATACAGCACCTGTTCTTTTGGATGTTACTCTCTCAAGTTGCTAATGGATGTTTCAAAGATGAAAAGCTAACACAAACAAACAGAGCCTTTGAACTGCGCGAACTTAAAACACCAAGACCGGCCTGGTTCTTTAAATCATTCTTTTTACATCCTCTTCCGTCGTCTGGAGTAGAAGGCAGTTTAGCGTACGAAGCAAAGACTTCATTGACTATTCTACTCATACGTCACTTGGTTGAAATCAACCAATCATGTGCACAACAATTTCAAATTTTAACCAATGACAGCCTTCATTCACCAAAATTTAATAAATTTCGTTATCACCTCTGTTTTTATGTTTTGATCAACTTAGAGAATGTAGCTGTACTATTTTACAGATGCGCAACAGCTTACTTGTTTTGAAGCAACAGAGCCTGCAGGTTTAAATGCAAAAAATGGCTAACTCGCATCGGTGAAGCATCTGATGCTAAAATATATAAAATAGCTCGAAGAGGAAACCTCAAAAACAGAATACAACAGGAGATATGAGTTGCACCAATGAACTGATGATTATTTAAGCTACATCTATGGTTACCATAATGTTACAGGAAGATAACTTGAACATTGCGTTAATTAACCTATACTGAGGAAAAAAGCAAAGCTCATCAAGAATTTTAAGTAATAAATGCATTTTCAAATGAAGTTATATAAACCAATGGATTTAAATTTGTCAGTTTTATATTCATGTATGCATTGAGTTATCTATCGGTAGCAAAACAGCTGGTAGGCTTAGTAGTGGTTAAAATCAATAAACTGCGTAAGCAAGCAGGAAACTAGGTCAGTGATATTTAACCTTGTAGGCCGTGCCAATGGACGCCAATGAACGCCTGCTTCATTTTTACTTTCTCTACTATGTATAGTAGGTAAGTATGGGAAGTATTGTACTCCACGCAAAAATTTTATGTTGAGATTTCACCGGAAATATGTTTTGAGGCCCCCTGAATAAAAAAAAAAGGTATTTTTAGAAAAAGGTTCGTGTGTGTGTGTGTGCGTGTGTGTGTGTGTGTGTGTGTGTGTGTGTGTGTACGTCCGTGTGTGTGTGTGTGTATGTGTGTAAGCACGCGCCTGTGAACTGCATAACTCAAAAACGAAAAGTCGCTTAAAAACCAAGGTTGATATTTAAGTTTAATATCTTTCAAGAATGCGATACAAAGATTTTGAAGAAAATAGCCCTACCCTAAACTATCCTTTATGTGGAAACTTATTCGAAAATTTTTGTTTTCTTGAAAATGGCTCTAACGATTTTAATTAAAATGTTTGAGATATTTTGATGACAAATGAAATGTATATCTTGAATTTTCTGGCCATAACCCCTGTAGTCGTATCTACTCTGGACGACTTTTGCATAACTGACAAACCGTTAGAGATAGACCAAATCATACTTTACAAAAAATGTAGATCTTGCTAAAATACACAATTTATGTCTAAGTAAATTTTCTTGTAAAGTGAACCATTTCGGAGATATTCCTTTCGTGTGTGAGTTTCGGAAAACTTATCTTTCGTGAAATGGAACATGGATGTTCATTTTTTAATATGTTAACTGTCCAAAGAGAATGGAATCTCAAAGCTTTAAAAGATTTGACTATCACACTGTATTCTAATATTCCCCTTGCACCTACAAGGAAACAAGATAATTTCTGTAAATGTTTATCTCAACTGGCACGAAGACAGAAATAAGAGTTTGTAGGAATTTTTGGTAAAAGAGTAGAGAAGGTCAAGTGATTGTAACACATCAGATTTTTTTCGATAAAACGTAATGTAAGCTAACTGGTTTATTTAAGTAAATAAAGCACATGTATTGATGTAAATCATTTTCCACGAAGGCCTCACGTCCCGCTAAGAAGCAGCAACGCCACTGGCCTCTCTTCCGCCGTGAACTTCTGTAACTCTTTTACGCACGGAGGGTTATCTACTTACGGTGAGGCCGGCTCTAGTGGGCCACCTGGTATATATTTCCGGTGAAATCTCGACATCGAATTTTTGGGTGGAATACAATACTTCCTCTACTTACCAGAGGAGAAAGTAAAAACCGGCACCGATATGAAGGCGACATATAAATTAAACAAACAAAAGACAAGACAAAAAATTATAAAGTATTTCCAGCAACCCAAACAAAAGCCTATTTGGAAAAACTGTTTTACTCTCTCTGCACACACCTAGCAGGCGGAGGGAGTATTTCATTCTACCCAGAAATTCCAGCAATTTAGTGCTGGAAAATTACCGCCGATGCCTGTATAATTAGGTGCTAGAGAAATTCAATAGTACACATTAAAGGAGAGAAACACATTTTTCCGGATTACATAACTGGAGCCTGAGGGTTTATCCCAAGGGCTAGCAATGTACTGAAGTGATCATCTGTTGCCATCCCGTGAAATAGATACTATTTTTCCCACGACTATATTGTAACATTTTATTTGCTTTTGCTGAATTTCTCTGCAACTATTTAATTGCGGTACTTTGGAGTTATTGATAAGGTATAGGGGGTTTGGAATGATTAAAAGGATATGCCTAGCAACGTTATTATTTGTCTGGTAGTGTTTAACGCCCGCTTTTGCTACATTCGCCACTGACACTGACACTGATGATATTTATATGGCAGATGAAGCACTGGTGGAATGAGTCCGGCTGGTGGATGAGATATACACAGCCTTTAACAGACGTCATTACGTCTCAGCCCTATTGTTGGACGTAACTAGGGCTTTCGACAGCGTCTGGCATGAGGGACTTATTTCTCGCCTCCTCACATATCAAGTTCCATCATATCTCATCCATCTACTGTACTCTTATCTTCAAAACAGATTTTTCGCTGTAGCTTATGAAGATGCTACTTCCACCTCTCATCCTATACGTGCCGGCGTACCCCAAGGCAGTGTACTGGGACCCACACTGTTTCTCCTGTACATAAACACTCTGCCTACACTACCACGGTGCTCACTCTACCTTTTTGCGGATGATACCGCCGTTACCTCAACATCTTCAAAAAATTATATGTCAGCTAGGCGCATTCAACAATATGCTGACCTACTGACCACCTGGTTCAATCGATGGCGGTTACGTATCCACCCTCAGAAAAGCCAAGCTATAACCTTTGGCCGTCGCCCGATGGTTGACGTGGCACCCATCCGCTTGGCAGGAGAAGAAGTGCCGTGGTCTAATTGTGTCAAATACCTAGGAGTTACCCTAGACGTCAAACTTACCTGGAAGACACACCTGGAAGACGTCAGCAATAGAGTTAACAAAAGAATGGCAATGCTGTACCCGCTTTACAACAGGAGATCTCACCTGTCCTTGGACAACAAACTACTACTGTATAAACAAGTTCTCAGACCAGCCTTTACATATGCCTGCCAGATCTGGGGAGTAGCAGCTCAAACACACCTGAGACAGCTAGAAGTTCTTCAGTCAAGATATCTAAGAACGGCTACAAACTCTCCATGGTATCTACCAAATGCTACCATTCAGAAGGATCTTCACTTTCCCTCAGTGAAGCAATACATCAACATACTTTCACAACCATTCTTTGACAAGCTCCCTTCCAGTTTCAACCAACTAATACGGGGACTAGGCGAGTATGACTTGGACCCTGGAGAGCGCTATAAACGCCCACGACTTGTCCTTGGCAACGTATAAATTAAAAAAAAAAAAAAAAAAAAAAAAAAAAAAAAAAACAATTTATGACATAACTTCCTGACGTGACATAACGATATACAGATATACTTTAATTAACAAGAAAAAAAAAAAAACAGAAAAAAAAACATACACCAACAAACCAACCTTATTACCGTCTATTATGTAACATATCTTACACGGCCAGTAGAGGGTTGATACCCTGACCTGGCAAGAACCGGAGGGCGGTCTGCAAGATCTTCTGCAACCACAACCCTCCAGTGTTTTTCGCAGCGTCTCTGGTGGAATGAGATGGCGGGGGAAACCGGAGAACCTGGAGGAAACCCGCCTCTGCGTCACTTTGCTGTTGTTTATATATAATTACATGTTTAGAATGTGAATTTAAATGCTAAATTAATAATGTTTAAATGTACAACAAAACCACTAGGGAAAAATACTTTTGGGGAACTTTCAAGTATTGTGGCAATGTATCTATAGTTATAAAATACAAGTTTCAAGTATTACGGTTTACCAGTAACGCAGAAGTCAGAGGATTTCAGAAGCTAGTCACAAAGTATTCAAGATATATATGCCTTGAAAATAACTTAAACATGTGGCATTTTAATCAAAATCGTTAGAAGCATTTTTGAGAAAATCAAAATTTTCGAAATTTTTTCCACGTGCTTGGAATACGCTGAAATAAAATATCAAGATTGGTATTTAACTGACTTTTTGTTTTTAACTTATGCTGTTCATAGACACATTGGCACGCACGGACTTCTATTTTTTTAGGTTCGGGGGTTCCCAAACATGTATTTCTAGTGATATCTCAATATGGACTTTTTGGATTGAATGCCATACTTCTTCTACTTACTATACCTGTAGAGAACCTAATAGTATAGGTATAACTAATAATCCCATTTTATCAAATAATATCATTTCCCAGCTTAACTTGAATTTGCATTTATCTTCACAGTTAGTAAGTGAGAAAATTGATATATTTCTTTTCTTTCATTGTTAGTTAATATGGAGCGCAATAATAATAATAATAATAATAATAATAATAATAATAATAATAATAATAATAATAATAATAATAATAATAATAATAATAATAATAATAATAATAATAATAATAATAATAATAATAATAATAATAATAATAATAATAATAATAATAATAATAATAATAATAATAATAATATGTTTCATTAATTTCATAGTTAATATTTTTGTTCCGTTTCTTTCTAACCTAGAAACCAACTCTAGTACCGGTCGTCTAAAAAAGTTGTAAAATCATCTAGAAAACTGTGACTGTATCAGAAGAGTCTATGTTCCTGGCAGGGACATCAACCCACAGTAATAATCTCCGTTAAACAGTTTTTCTAATAAACATGGTCTTTGTCTATACAGTTATTAGGGATATAAGTGCAGATATTATGATTGGAAATTGAGGTCAGTATAATAAACATTACATCAATATTTACTTCATTTGCGAACTTATAATTTTACTTATTAAGAGTAGTATGTTTTCGGGTAGGTTAGTATCTCAAAGTAGGTGTGGCACAGAAAGTATGACGTTCTGGTGATAACGAATGGTGTATAGGACTCGAATTCCAATGATTTCTGCAAGGTCATTGTCACAATACCTAGGCTGGTAGGTCACGCATTGAGGTATGAAGCAAAACGGATAGTCTATACACCAGATATTGTTCATTTGGCAGTGCAGTTACAACCATGCAAAACATATCAGGTAGTAAATTATGAGATTGGTTTGTTGGTAAACTGTTAGACGATGAGAAAAAACAGTTAACACAGTGAAGTGGATGCATATAAAGGTAGCAATTGCCAAAATATCTGCATTTATACCCATAACAGCTTATATAAATACATAATGCGGGGAGAAAGACTACGGTAGCTACATTTTCTGCTTGGGAGGTTCCATACGCTCAAAGTCCTAGGTACGAGTAATTCACGTATGAACTGATAAAAGGCAGAGAAAGTCTTGTGATTGTTACACGCCAGGGCGTTCGTCGTAATAAAGAAGTAAGTCAGCTGGCGCATTTTCAGCCTGAAAGGACTACTCTACGACTGACTGCTTGTAGCTTCTCCCACGCAATTCGCTCCAAGTTCTCCCCTTTAACTGAACGCTGCCTTCTCGCCAAGTATATTTATACTCCGCTGTTTTATACCAAGTATAACTCGTGATTATTAACTAAAAGCATGGACTCAGCACTGCTTCATTTATTACTCGCATCGACCGCCGCAGTCGATAACTATCGCAAGTTGGAATGATCTCTTGGGGTCTAGTTATAGCACGACAATGAAGAAAGATGGACTCTTTCTTTTCCACTGGCGTTTTGAATCATTCCTTTTAGCGTCTCACTGTAAATAGTGGCATGCTTTGGTATTTAGTACACAGATAAATGCTATCTCTGATTGTACTGTAATGATTAATCAGAATATGGTTAACATATTAATAAGATTATTGTAAAACATTCTCAGAATAGTGCTCCACAGGGTTCAAATTTGGAGTCATTTTTGTTTCTTAGATATCAGTGTTGATTTCTAAATAAAAAAGAATGTTTAGAAAAAGGTCCGTATGTGAGTGAGTGAGAGAGAGAGAGAGAGTGTGTGTGTGTGTGTGTGTGTGTGTGTGTGTGTGTGTGTGTGTGTGTGTGTGTGTGTGTGTGTGTCAGTCTCTGGAAAGCATAACTCAAAAACGAAAAGTCGGTTAAAAACCGAAGTTGGTATTTAAGTTTAATGTCTCTCAAGGATACGACAAGAATATTTTGAAGAAAATTGCTCTACCCTAAACTACCCTTTATATGGAAAATATTTAGAATATTTTCATTTTCTTGAAAATGGCTCTAACGATTTTAATTAAAATTACATATGTTTAAGCTATTTTTATGACAAGTGAAATGTATATTTTGAATTTTCTGGCTATAGCCTATGTAGTGCTGTTTAGCCTGGATGACTTTTGAATAACTCGTAAACCATAAGAGAGACAAAATCTTACTAAAAATGTAGATTTTACTAAAACACACAATCTATGTGTAATTTTTTTATAGAGTGAACCATTTATTCCTTGTTATTTGTGTCAGTTTCGGAAAACATACTTTCGTCAAATGCAACATCGTTGTTCATTTGTATATGTTAGCAGTGCAAATAGAACGTAATCTCAAAGCTTTGAAAGATTTGACTATCGCTCAAAGCCTATTGAATTCTAATATCCCCCTTATACCTAAAAGGATATAAGCAAGAAGATAATTTCTGCAAATGTTTATCTCAACTAACAAGAAGATATAGGAATAAGAGTTTGTAAGAATGGCTGGTACAAGAGTAGAGAAAGTCATTTGAATGCAACACATCAGATTTTTCTACATGTAAAAATACTTTTATCAAAATAATTATATATTTTATTGTTGCATTTATATCCGCCTTTAAGTGTAATGCTGATATCGGTGGTCTTTTACCTTTGGAACATATCGGCATTGACGTTAACTTGTAGCTGCGTGGTAGTTTTTCTTTGGATTTTATACTTAAATCACACACAGATTCACACCCTCATTCATAATCTCATACTTTGGGAAATAATCTTGGCTAGAGAAAATTACACCGTCTCGGCTGGGAATCGAACCCAAACCCCTCGCACAACAGACAGGTACCTTATCGACAGAGATACGGAGACAGTCCAATAATGCTTATATATTTAACGAAGTTCTGTAATTCGTACTTTCATGGAATGGGCTTAAGAGTTGCTAATGTGGGTTATTCAGCATGATAGAAAATAAATAAAGGCATATCGCCCATTATATTTCACTTATAGCAGACACAACATTTAATGGCGGCTGAAAGGTGGCTACTACTATTCTCTTTTTTATTATGGAAATAAATATTTTTGGGAACAAATACAGCACCGCAAGGAGTGGCAAGCCTCTGATTGGATGTTGTGCTAAGCCATCTACCATTAAAGTTTGAGTCAACCATAGCTTACAAATCTAGAAGGCAATGGATATATGTGTCTATTCAAATACAAACTCTCATTTAGACTAAGATAATTCTCTAGTGATCAGTAACTGAAGTCAAGCAAAGGATGGTTAATACCCCTCATCGTGGTTACTAGGAATATGAAATTTAAATTCAGCAGAACTTTGAGAAAAGTCCGCAGAGATGAGATGTTTGCAAACTTTGGCAGGATGCCAAACAATAGGAAAGAGTTAAAGATTTCAGCCTTAATGAGAAAATAAAACTATCCAAACTTGTATTATGAACTCATTTTAAGAATAAAAGAGCATCCTCTCCCACAAAAAGTGTAGGCATAAACATACGAACCAGAGGTCTACGATGAGATACATGCATCAATTCAATACACTTTGTGATCGGAACAGGCCAACAGGTCTAAATCCTGTTGCTGATGATGAGATTCAGCCTAACCGTCGCTGATGGTTTCGTACTTTACTGTGAAGCAGGCTATTGATCTTAGAGGTATGCCTTGCATGCCATGAAGATGTGCATCACTGCGTCCCTGACCATGCGCAACTCACAAGTGATTTATTTACGTTGACATGTGTTGCACTCCAGCACTGGTGGCGCACAAATGTGCTGAGCATCAAATGCGATTGCCGTGACATTGGAACCTACTGTTTTGTCTCAAGACATCCCGATTTTTCAGAATACTGACTGACAAACAAAAAATGTGAAACCGGAATTTCACTGTGAAGAATCAATTGTGTACAAATCTACAATAGCATGCTTGCTATTTCTCGTAGATTAACTCTTCATGGTCTTCTGAGAACACTCGAAGCAAGAAACTATTTCGATGGTGGCTCAGCGCCAGAGAGAGCGAATTTAGTATATTGTTTTAGCGCTACTCATTTGTTTGCACTAAGTGGAAGAGCCACCAGATGGCCTGGGAGGAGAAAACAAACATAAACCAATTATCCCCATCATTGGTAGAAGCCCATAAAGTCAAGTTTAGTGGCAGTTTACAGGTCTTAAAGGTTGGATTAAGTGAAACTAGGCGACGACAGGACAGGAGGCCGTAAATTTAAACTCCGTTTTGCTGCCACACGCGTATTCGTGACAGAACCGTGTTCCTTGTAACTGATGGCGGACAGTACACCTATATATGTCATGAATTTGTTGTTTAGTATACAGAATGTATGTACTTATGCAATCGACTGATTTAAAGTCTTTCAGATGCCATGTAAACACAGCTCTAAAGATAATCTTTGGCAGAATCTGTCGTTTCCCTGGGTCGTTTGAGTCGTGTTCATCACCTCACTTATCACAATGTCGTGGCTTGATGGCACAACAATAAGGGGAAAAAGAGGGGAGCTTGACGCGTTTGCTTTTTCTGAAAGATCCAGTAGTACATATTTAAAATCACATACACACACAGACACACACACCTGGTTATATATGTATGCCTGCGAGGAAACTTCTTTTTATATTATGTAGGTACTTAAAACCGCTAATAATTTAAACCAAATGGAAACAGCAAAAAAATCAGTCAAAAAATAAACTTTTTTTTCATTTTAATGCGACAGCGCTTGTGATTGGTGTTGGCAGTACCGTAGAGGTGTGATCTTGAGTGACGCAATACCATACGCATAATTTCTCTGGCGGTACGCAGTTGGATGGAAGCAGGGAAACTGTACAGGAGTGTTTGCTACACCAAACATGGATCTCCACTTGCAGCAGCGCGCGTCAATTAGATTTTGTGGTCTTCTTAACAAAACTCCATCACAAACATTGGAAATGTTGCAGCAAGGCTACAAAGAGCATGCCATGGGGAGGGAAATTATACGTTTTTGAATGGCATAAACAATTTCGGGAAGGTAAAAATGACCTTGTGGATGCTCCACGCTCCAGAAGTCCCTCAACTTCGAAGACTGAAACCAATGTCAGCACAATTGATGTCATGTTACGGGAAGACGGTCGTTTATCGTTAACATAAATTGCAGAGATTATGAATATACCAGCTGAAGACATTGTACGAAATGTTCTAGGTATAGAAAAGCTGCAGCAAAGAGGTACCTCATGTGATCAGTGACGAACAGAAGGCTCATGGTGTGATGGCGTGTTACCGTGCCGTCAGGACTCAAGAAACGATCACTGAATTAGGCATTGAGGAAATGCCACATCTAAATTATTCACCGGACCTAGTGCTGTGTGACTTCCACCTGTGAGCTTCGGAGTCGTTATTTTCAGAGTGATCGACAGCTAAACAATAAAATTACGGGTATACTCAACAGACTATCAAAAATGGGGTTAAAGGAGTGTCTTTAACATTGGACTGAACGCTGGAATCGTATAATGTCCAAGGAAGATTACTTTGAAGGTCTGTAATGGAATTTGAATAAAAGTGAGCAGTATTTTTCGGTAAAAGAATTGCAGTTATTTTTTTACACCCCTCGTAATAAGCAGAGCTAGAGGAATATAACATATAGGTTTGTATAAAGTGATTTATAATTATGATACATTTGTGATAATAAAGATCTCTCAATATACACTACACTCTTTTGTTACAATTAACTAATTATGGTTACAAACTAGAAATAAATATATTTACGAGATGGTTTACATAATATGACTATGGCAAAAATATTGTGTTATATTTTTGTCTATGCTCCTGTTGTATTCCTATGGTCAGTAATAGGTTAGTAATAGTATATTATGTAACGAGACTACAATGGTAGTATTTAAGACGCGAATTTCCTAATTTTCATACGAGCGTGTTAATTACTATTATAGTTAAGTTTCATACAACAATTTATGCTCGACCACGTACCTAATTTTATAGTTGAAATATTGTAAAATGTTGTTCTGCGCAGGCGCTAAACGATCGATTCCTTTCCAGCACGTCACAGCTGCATAATGAAAATGATAACCTTGTAATGCTACGTAACATTGAAAAATACAACATACAACAATTTATGCTCGACCACGTACCTAATTTTATAGTTGAAATATTGTAAAATGTTGTTCTGCGCAGGCGCTAAGCGATCGATTCCTTTCCAGCACGTCACAGCTGCATAATGAAAATGATAACCTTGTAATGCTACGTAACATTGAAAAATAAAAGGCAAATTGAATATATTCGTTTTCAGATGAAACTTTATTTTATGTATACGTTATTTATTGTACTGTTAGTAAAATTAATTTTCGGGACAGTGCTTAGTGCATTATTCTTGGAAGTTGATGCTGTATTGAGGTTAATTTGTGTATTTTGTGTAAGTTGCATCTTACTTAGGTGGAGTAAGTTGCATCTCACTGTTATTACTGTCCAACATTTTAGGATTTCTAAACTCGGACTAGTGCTTTTCGAGAATTAATCGATATTGCGCTTTGCCATTGCTGCATGGGAATTCTCTGATTGGTGGAACACCTGTCCTTTAATGAAAATTGAATCCTCCGATTGGATGAAGACCAGAAGTTTGAACTCAAGGAGGTTCATTAAAGGATGGCGTTATAAAAGAATAAGTTTGTCAAGAAGGGTTTGACCTGTATTTAGGCCTTCATACGAACTCTTATGAAATACTGTTGAGTTATCCAATGAAAAGAAGAAAATAAGGTTTTATATTATTTAATTAAGTATAAGATATGAAAAAGAAAAGAAATTATGAATTAGATTGAACTTAATTGTGAATATTAAGTTATAAAAATATGTGTTAAGCATAGTTATATGGTAATGTTCACAACATTGTGAATAGTTTTACTCGTTAAACAGACTGAAAAAATATCAACCAAGAAGATGTGAATGGATAAAGATTGTGATTGAAGTGATTGTATCAGAATATAATTTGTTAATCAGTGCTAATATTATAATGAAAAGTTCGTTAAAATAAAAGGTTCAAGTTATTTTTTCATGATACAATATAAATTATTTCCAAGCTTATATTCCAGCTACGTTAACCACCATAAGGAAAATAGGAATCTTCTTGTAACGACTGAAGCTACGCCAAGACAACGAGGGGACAAAATCTATATTGCACTGAGTGCTCCAACATTTTAACAAGATTCGTAAAAGGGATGTGACGCAAAGCGCAACACAATAAAACCCCATCCCAAATGGCGCTGCAACGTGAAGCTTAACAATCACAATAAAACCCTGTCCCAACTTTAAGTTAACAATGACATGAATGGAAATCAGTTGTTGCTGCACAAAGAAAACGAAAGTAAAATAAAAGGATTTAGCAACTGAGGAAACAGAAGACATAGCAAAATAAAGAGAATCGTATTTGCTTATAACGATATGTATGCCTGGTACTTATACTAAAACGTTTCAATAATTGTTCCGTAACATCTGTTGTGTATTTGGATGTGATCGAGTTCCGAAAAGTTCAGTAACTTTTTCTGTTGCTTTATTTCTCTTCTAAAACTGAAGGAGTAAAACACAGTTCTGTTGTATCGTTAACACAATTTACAATTTGTCTTGACCTTGCATCTCACAGCTGTTCTGTCTTATCGTCACATTTCACAATATTTCAGTTCTACTCTCTCTCTCTCTCTCACAAACTGCTAGATTCGATGAAAACCGTCACTGAAACTGCTTCACACAACTCCTCACTACGGTTTATTGATTCCTACCCAAAAACTCGATATTGAAATAATCTTTTGAGATCTCCTGAATAACAAAAGGTAGGATAAATGTTGAAGTTCGTATATACATATGCTCAGTACCCTACAAGCATATGACACTAATCTTTTCTAAAATACATTAAAATACATTGAAACATTATGAATTGTCGATATCCTTGTGAGCTACAAAGTATTGCTTAATAATTCTGTAACTGAGGCAATATTTTAGCTTTAATTGCTATTGCAAACAGACATCTATAACTAAACACTGTAGTTTCTTTGAAAAAAAGGCATCAAGACTAGTGTTTTTAATTTCTGTCCTACACATAGAAGGTAGAAGTATTGTGTTTTACATAAAAATTCAATGTTGAGATTTTATAGGAAATATATATTGTGACGCCGGCAGACAGTGGCCATCAAAGGCGCTCGAGGTCAAGCTGCCTCATACCACAGGGCAGCCACACGCCTTACGGAACCTCGGCGTTGGCTCCTTACACCACTACTTGTAAACACGTGGCCGACGACAACGGAATGGTCAGAACAAGTATGACAATGATTGCGTCAGGACAAAGCGTTTCTAGACTGTTCGCGAAACTTTCCACTACCGGCTTGTTTATGTAAAGTTCGAGAAAATATACATTTCCAGAAAAATACGTACTAAGTCGTTCTCGCCTACCTAAGCGAGACCAGTCAGTTTTTCTTTTTTTTTTTAATGACGGAGTCATTAAGCGTCGAACGAAATAGCAATTAGTTTCAAGTATGTGTGTCTACAGTCAGTTAGTGTGTGTATATCGTCAGAAGCAGTTGTTTGAAGAAAGTCAGAGAAAGTAGTAGAATGAAAGACAGAAAGATGTGCCCAAAAAGTAAGTGGAATTATCATTGGTCACATTGGTGTCAGATGTGGGAGTTGTCACATTCTCATTTTGTCACAACATTTTGGGAGCCTCAAAGCATATATTTACAATGAAGTCCCGTTATCCAATTTTTTGGGTGGAATACAATAGTTTCCCTACTTCCTACACGCAGCAGAGAAAGTAAAGGCATTGACATGACCCCCGTTGTCATAGGCAGCCTAACTTACAGCTTTGGATGTGAGTGTATAGTGCTACATTAAAAATATGACATTAAATTGTACCGCCCCTAGAAAATCTCCCTTACTCAAAAGAATCATTATCTTCCGATTTGAGCGGTAGTCTATATGATAAATCTGTAACAATGTTCGAGTTTCCATTAATGAGCGATGATTTTACGGTATAGGCCACCTCAAAGTCGAAAGTCTAACACGATTTTATACTTTTTGCTTTATTAGTGTTCTTACGAAACTCGCAGACGGTCTCCTCTTATTATATTAAATGTGGAAATTTCTCATCTTCTCTCTTCCACCCTTTCCATTTCTTTCCTCTGCTCCACTCTCACTATCACTCGTTCTCCTCTATCCTTGAGCAAAAATATATCCTTATGATATTCCCTGAAGAGACTGCAGTTCTATTTACACTGCTGTAGCTTGATGCGACGAGAGAATAACTGACACGACACCAAACTGCGGCAACGATATTGCACTCCCAGTCCACGAATTTTATGGTTCTGGCATAAGGTTGTCTCATAAGTTCGTTCATTTTGCTCCCAAGTTCCATCTATAGCGCCGAAAACCCTGAAATCTCCGAAAACTCAAGTTATCATATTTGCCTAACCACCCCTACGACTTAGAATTCAGTGTGTGTTTGTGACTGACGTTGAATGGAACACCGTGAACTTTGCTTACAAACTATGGAAGGCATAAGGAATAAAATACAAAAATTTCCAGCAGTTTGCGGAACAATTAAGAGAACCCTCAGGAATACAGCAAGGAAAGAAACCCAAATACGATTTTACAAAGTGATGGCAATCCCAATATTAAACTACGGAAGTGAGGCATGGATAATAAGGGAAAAGGAGAAGAGTAAAATACAAGCCGCTGAAATGAGATTCTTACGATCAAAGGATGCACAAGAGAACATCCCATTAGAAATTAAATTATTAGAGAAGAATTGGAAGTACAACCGCTACTAGAAGAAATCCAAAGATATAGAAGCAAATGGGCCGAACACCTTAATCGCATGCCAAGAGAAAGAATACCAAAGCAAGCCTTCAATTATAGACCAAGAGGACGAACATCAATAGGATGCCCCCTAAAGAAATGGCTCCAGGAAATGTGAGACCGGAACAGGCTTAAGCCTAACCCGTGAAGGAACAAGAAGAAGACTATGGAAGCCAAAAAAGCGTATTTGCGACATCTTAAGCTGTTTTAATATGTAACGGCAAAACCGCCTCACAATGTGAACAGAGAATTTGTGCTGTCTACGGGGTAGATAAAGAAACAGATCGAGTATGTCAAAAGTGGTTTAGTCGATCTCGAGGTGGGATTTTCTCCCTAAAACAGAAAGTTTGGCAACTACTCTACCGTAGCTGTGCTGCGGATGAGGTTCCTAGTGATTGAAGCGTAACCAGAAACGAACGATGGGCCACCTTATCTGCTCCCAAGTGTACATTTGGTCTCGTGGAAGTAACGAACGCGCCTAGGAGTCTCTATCTGCAGCTAGCTGCATCAGGAGCGTGATATTCCCTAGCGCTTGCTCCCAGTTTCCAAGCAACGGGTTACTGCCGTGGGCGAGGACGCGTTACAGCATTGGCATAGCAACGGCCTTTTCCAAGTGCAGATGCAGACCCACGCTTACTTCATCGCAATAAGAAATCCATGGTACATACATTCAGTCACGAAACTAAATCCTCGTCTGAGAGACTATTTTGCATTTGAGTAAATTCAGGCGCAGAATATTAATTTAAAAATCTGATGTGTTGCATTCACTCGCTGCTCTTTCACAAAATATGTTTATAAAGCTTTATTCTTCCATTTTACGATTTAAGGGATACGTGATAGAATTTTAATAAGCGGATTACTATGTGATGACCAGAGTTGGGATAAACATCCTGAAAAGGCGACAAAGGAAAGTAGGAACTGTAAACACCAGTGAGGGGTATAACAAGAAATCTAAATTTAAAAATCTGATGTGCTGCACTCACATGACTTTCTCTACTCTTGTACTAACCACTTACAATCTCTTATCACTATATCTTCTTCGTGTTAGTTGAGATAAACATTTGCAGAAATTATCTTATTGCTTATTTCCTTGTAGGTGCAAGGGGAATGTTAGAATACAGTAGGCTTTGTGCGATAGTCAAATTGTTAAAGCTTTGATATTCTGTTCTCTTTGCACACTTAACATATAAAAAAGTGAACAACGATGATCCATTTCACGAAAGTCTTAAGTTTTCCGAAACTCACACACATAACAAGGAATATCTCCGAAATGGTTCACCCTGAAAGAAAATTTATTTCGATATCAATTGTGTATTTTAGCAAGATCTACATTTTTTGTATAGTATGATTTGGTCTATCTCTAACGGTTTACCAGTTATGCAAAAGTCATCCAGAGTAAATACGACTACAGGGGCTATAGCCAGAAAATTGAAGATGTGCATTTTATTTGTCATAAAAGTATCTCAAACATAATGAAAATCGTTAGAGCCATTTTCAAGAAAATCAAAACTTTCGAAACAATTTCCACGTAAAGGGTAGCTTAGGGTAAAACAATCTTCTTCAAAATCTTCGTGTCGCATCCTTGAAAGACATTAAACTTAAATACCAACTTTCGTTTTAAACCAACTTTTCATTTTTGAGTTATGCTGTCCACAGACACACACACACACACACACACACACACACACACACACACACACACACACACACACACACACACACACACACACACACACGGGCCTTTGTCTAAGAATGCTTTACTTTTGTATTTAGGGGGCCTCAAAACATATATTTCCGGTGAAATCTCGACATTGAATTTTTGGGTGGAATACAATACTTCCTTCTACTTACCAGTAGTGAAAGTAATAGACACACATACATATGTATTGCTAAAAATACGAAACATTTCCGCGTGGTTTTATCTTCTCATTCGTATTTCTTTAGTCAAATACATTAGTACACATTCTAATGAAGTTTTTAATCTCAGGATGGCGTAGTTTGTAAAATGGTATATTGGTAAATGTCATTATTATAGACAGATCTTCAAAGAACTCTGATTGTGGTGGTGAGCTTTCTTGTTCTTCTGCCTTCTTACTGTATTTTATTTTTTGTATCACAGTGTTGTAATAATTTCCGCTTTTCTTTAGTATTTCATAGTTCTGAATGACACAACCTACATTATTTGTACCAAATTCTTTCACTAATATGTTCAATGTAGCAGCATGTGTTGATTCTGGCATGCTGCACTTTGTATAGCACAGAACAGAACGTCGCACACCAACCAACTCTACACTGCCAGTGCTGCAGTCAAACAACTGTCAACTTCTAGCCTTGGATCCACGCGTTCAGTACATTACGTGTACCAGGTAGAGTGATTGATTCCTGGCTCAGTGGATATCTATCCTAGCTCTGGTGATGACTGAAATTCCATGGTCTTTACATCATCGCCAGAAAAAAATCTGATGTGTTGCACTCACATGACTTTCTCTACTCTTGTACTAACCATTCTTACAAACTCTTATTCCTATATCTTCTTCGTGTTAGTTAAAATAAACATTTGTACAAATTATCTTATTGCTTATTTCCTTGTAGGCGCAAGGGGAATATTGGAATACAGTAGGCTTTGTGCGATAGTCAAATCTTTTAAAGCTTTGAGATTCCGTTCTCTTTGTACACGTAACATATAAAAAAATGAACAACGATGACCCATTTCACGAAAGTTCCAAGTTTTCCGAAACTCACACACATAACAAGGTATATCTCCGAAATGGTTCACCCTACAAGAAAATTTATTGGGACATAAATTGTGTATTTTAGCAAGATCTACATTTTTTGTATGGTATAATTTCGTCTATCTCTAACGGTTTACCAGTTATGCAAAAGTCGTCCAGAGTAAATACGACTACAGGGGCTATAGCCAGAAAATTCAAGATATACATTTCATTTGTCATAAAAATATCTCAAACATATGACATTTTAATCAAAATCGTTAGAGCCATTTTCAAGAAAATCAAAATTTTCGAAAAATTTTCCATGTAAAGGGTAGTTTAGGGTGGGGCTATTTTCTTCAAAATCTTCGTGTCACATCCTTGAACGACATTAAACTTAAATACCAACTTTGGTTTTTAACCGACTTTTCGTTTTTGAGCTATGCTGTCCACAGAGTGACAGACTGACAGACTGACAGACACACATACACACAGACACACACACGGACCTTTTTCTAAAAATGCTTTTTTTTTATTCAGGGGGCCTCAAAACATGTATTTCCGGTGAAATCACGACTTCAAATTTTTGGGTGGAATACAATACTTCCCCTACTTACCAGTAGAGTAAGTAAAAATGAATAGTGACTTACGGCTTCAAAAATGCATAGGTGTTTGAAAATTCAAACCAAACACAAAGAATAACCTCGAAATGATTAAAGTCACAAAAACATAAATTGAAAATGTAAATTGTGAGCTTTAACGAGATGTGCATTAATTATGAAGTAAGATTTTCTTAATTTTTTACCGTTTACCAGTTAAACAAAGGTAACTCAATATGAAGAGAACTTCACAGCCTATTCCCGCTATATTCAACATATGCATTTAATTTATCACGCAAACATTTTAAGTATATGGTATTATAACCAAACCGTTTCAGCCATTTTTGAGACAGTAAAAAAGGACAGCGATTTTTCTATGTAATGGGTAGTTTAAGGTGCGAAAATCTTAAGTTTGCATCCTCAAAAGAGGCTGAATTTAAATACCAAGTTTGGTATCATAGACATACGAACACACAAGGCATTTTTTAAAAAAGGATTGTTTTTGTATTCAAAGGATCTTGAAACGTGTGTTCTCAGTAAAACCCCCATATCTAGTTTTTGGGTGAAATGCTATACCCACTTTCTCTATTTACTAAAGGCGTGGCGTTGCGTTTAAGGGCCCGTCGACAGCTAAGTCATTTGGGGTATTTACTAAAGCAGAAACTAAAACGCTCAAGGTCAAGCTGTTTCACACCACTGCCAGTAAATATGTGGCCCGATGACAATGGAGCGGTCAGAACAAAAGCCCGATTGCACGCACTTCTAGAAACTATTCACGTGCTTGTTTACGACAAAAGTTCAGAAATTCGCCAGCACTTCGCCTTAGCTATAAAAGCGAGCTGGAAAATATTGCTAAGGCAGTGTTGGAACAGTTTTTAGTAAGTGAATCGTTGGAGTTGTTTTTGTAAACAGTCGAGCAATATTAGCATTCTGTGTCAAGGTTACGATAAGACAGGACAGCTGTGACATGCAAGGTCACGACAAATTGTAGATTGTGTTAACGATAAAGCAGAACTGTGTTTTGTGATTCTATTTTAAGAGAACTAGTGACAAAGTAACTAAAAGTGTCAATTGTGTCATTGGTGTCAGGAGTGGGATTTGTCATTTTGTCACAGTATATTAACATAAATTATTGAATAAAAATATAACTGTAAAATATCCACAAGAAGGCAATGACTAAGAACAATAACGATATTTCTGTTTCACCTATTTCATAATTAATCAACATTATACTCCTTTCTCCTGCTCCGTATTTTACCATCAAATCTTTAGAAGGGCTTGAAAAGATTTGATGCTACTTGCCCCAAAGTTCACTTGCATGCACGTAACTGTAGTGGTGAACAACAGAGTAATCCCATTAGGATAGCATTGAGCACAACGTGCTCTTTCAGATGAACAGACAGAAATGGGGCCAAACAGTTCCATTAACGGGCGCTGGGCCAAGGCTGCCTCTAAATTGCCGGAAATAATGCTGGAGGTGAGATGCTGCCTTGCTTTTAAACTAGCAGAAGGTTAGGAGAGCCTACTTCATTCGTAAATAACAGAGATACAAGAAAACATAAAATATAACAAGGCACGAGGATTTTCATGTTTAAGAATGACTGTTAATATCCACTTACGGAATAATTAAATATCTTATTGGAAATCGTTTCTCTGCTCCGAAGAACAGAAATAAATATGTGCTACTTCCAAAATTCATACATTCATTCTTAAATGAAGCAACTGGTGACTCGTAACAACTAACTCAGCGATGTCCAACCTTGTCTCTTTTAAGGCGCTTACGTAACTAGCTGCTGCTTCCCAACCTCTGACCTTCAGTCGGAGGGTGTTAGTGCCTGTGACGGGTAAAATCATATCAGACGGTTAGTATCAAGTGACGGACACAAACAGGCGATTCCATGGCAGTTTCTAAGTATTACCTTGAATTTTCTGGCAATGTCCTCAGAAGACCTCTTCATTCTGGATGATTTTTTTATGAATGGTAAACAGTAAGAGACAGACAATAGCTTACTAAATAAAAAATGTGAATCTCGTTTAAACACACAATTTATATCAAATACTTCTTTCTTCTTTTGAATGAATTGTTTGTTATACTTTTCTCAAATAGGAATATGTTATTCGTTTCTTTCCTATTTTTTATCTCTTGACTTTGCAGAGAGAACGGAATTTCAAAAGCATGGCATAGCAAGCAGCTCTTAAAACATTCCACTATCGCTTAAAGCCTTGTTTCTCTTGAAAATACAAGAAAATTAGTAATGAGATATTCTCTGAAAATGCTTATGTTGATTATAATGTAGTACACGGAGAAATAAGCATTTGCAAGAATAGTGTGTATAACAGTGAGTATAGCTCTACATATATTTGTGAAGAGAGTTTTTCCGAATTGAATTCTAAAAGTCTGTATCGCAATATGTTACACGATAGTCACTTGGTGTATTTTCCAAGGCTATGCACTTCGACTTTGTCGCCAAATAATGATAGACTTCTTAAACATAAGCAGTCACTAATAAACAGATGTTTATCGCATAAGATTTGTAAGTGCTTTTGTAAATCAAACGCAACATACATCTAGCCAAACCGCCACTGCAACGCAATGCACGTCTGAGTTAGTGGCACAGTGCGCATGAAGTGGAAGGAGGTAAATCCATCCTCTCCTTTTTCGCAAACGCTGGACATTGCTAACTGGTAACTGGTCAAGCTCTAATTGACGCAGCATTTGCAGAGTGCTGTTTGGCATTGTGAATAGTGAGAATAAGGGCTATTGATTATTCTGGTTAACATAGTGCATGCTGCATAAGTGTATTTATTGTTAGCTTTTTGTCGCCAAATGTGGGTTCTCAGTTTCAATGCAATGATAAAAGTACAATGCCACAAATCCCACTTCTGACACCAATGTGAGCATATGACAGCTGTTCTGTCCTCTCGTAACCCTAACATCTACGTCACAGTCCTTGTCTGTCTCATAAACAGCTGGCTTCGGCGATCACATAACAAACAACTCCGACGTGACAATGAAAAGTTCAAAAATGTCACTGACGACACACACTCAAATTTCTCTCAATGACGACTGTATACACACACACTCTAACTGCTAACAGCTGTCTCGTTCAACACTTTAATGACTCCGAAGAACTCCTGTCTCTCACCATCGCATACCGTTACATAGGTGAGAATGACGTAGCACGGATTTTTTTGGATATTCACATGAACTTCTCGTATATAAGCTGGCAGTCAAAATTGTCTAGAGCAATCTGGAAATGCTTTGTTCTGCCACACTTATAGTTGTCTTTGTTCTGACCACTCTATTGTTTTTGGACCATGTGTTTACAGGCATTGACATGAGGTAGCTTGGCCTTGATGGCGTTACAGTGTACCAATGTTACATATTCTAAAAATAATAAAAGAGCCATAATTTGTAGGTTTCAGAAATTTAAACAGGGTGGATCCATGTTAGACAAATAGAAGTCAGCAGCCAACAATTCCGTGGAAAAACTAAACTAGATGAGCAAAATCACAGAAAGATGTCCAAGAAATTCGCTAATTCAAATTACAAGGTGTCACGGATGATAGAATGGCTGAAAGTAAAAAATCTGACATACGTTATTAAAACAAAGGTAATAGAGTAATGACAGATTGGATCAAGCTCTTTGTCGTTTTTATGTAAAGCTGTTATAAAAAAGGCGATTTAATTAGAGCTCCAGTGTACTGCCCTGTATGTTGATATTTTGTACCCATTTCCGCTTCTCTTGAATGAGAAGAGGTAAAACTGGCTCTAACGACTACATTTTAAAGCTCGCTATCTCTATTTACTTGACTGGTCGATGGCCATTCAGCCATTATACGTATACACTCGATGACGTCAAGCGGAAAGGTGCAAATAGTTATTGGCTTTAGACAAAGGAAAGAGCAGTCGAGAGAGAAATCCAGCAACAATAGCCGTGAGCTTGGTAGTGAACTCTGATTCATCAGCATGCACATATCCAATTATCAAGCTAGAGATTCTGCTCGTTGCTTTGTTAATTAAAACCAATGACGTATTTAATTACCTAAAATAACCTCTCCAGTATAATTAATAGAGACAGTGAGCTACCATTGCATTTAGTGTTCACTATGGTTTCTGGTCCTTTCTTCCTCCTTTATATTGGGGAGATTTTGTGTTTCCTATTAAAACTAAAAATGAAATATTTTTGTTTTCTTTTGTACGACTGAATTTACAGAGCGAGAGAGCTCCACAGTAGCGTATGCAACTCGCAATCGGGAGGTCCGGGTTTGATTCTCGTCAAAGCTGCCACTCAGACTATGGGTTGTTTTGTAGTTTTCACAAGTGGGTAAGATAATTCTGGGTTGGCTCTTCTGCCACAATTTGCTGTCCATTTCCTCTCCCATAATTTTCTATCAATTGTTCAAGAGTTGTAGGTGACGGCGGTTGGTGTGCTGTTGCAGGGCGGTGGAATTTTCTCTGAAAAGTTTCTCCCTGGTGTTGGCCGGATAGCCTTGCTGGGTGCTATCTTGATTGTCATGAATCCCCCGGGCTGTGAGAGTGACTTATGCAGGGTTATCCGGCGTCAGGATTGCTGCCATGTTGGAATCCTCAGGGGCCCCGTGCTTGCTAGCGCCCATCGTCGTCTGGATCTGGTCACCCTTAGGGTCTCCCATTCCTCCTAGGAGTCACGTTGGAAGAAAAATGGACCTACTATGGCGAACTTGTAGTGATGTACTTCAGCTCATCGGTGTGCCTACTCCTAATTCCATTGAAACTATTGCCTACCTAGTGGAAGGTCTTCAGCCATACGTTAACTGGATAAGTGTAACAAGTCAAATACGATTATTGTCAATAAAGAACATTTTACCGAAAAGAATAATTTGTGTCAATTATTTGAAGCTTAAAAAGCAATTCATGACAAAATTAAGATATTAACTTCAATAAAAAATAAAATTACTACGGTATAGAGCAGAGAAAGTCTCTCTTCTACAAACGATTCCTACAAATGAAGTTATTTTCTCATGTTAATCAAGATTAATGTTTGCAGAACTATTTCTATTACACACTTCGTTATAGATGCAAGGGTAAAACAGAGTTATATAAGAATATATGTAAAAAGGAGACAATATAAGTGAAAAGCTATAGACAAATTTTTAAACAACTAGTCACTAAGTGTTAGTTCCGAAATCCCTTACGTTTTGCATAACATCGTGTGAAACATATGACAGTACAGATACGTATACTGGTAATATAGGACAAGTCAATAAACAGCATTACATCAATATTCGCTTCATTTGCGGACAAATACGAGATAACGAATCCTATATCGGAACTAAGTCCGAATGCTTTCTTCAAGGCCAATGACCCCACAGTATCTAAGTAAGTGTGTCGCGCATTTCATTTCGCGGCCCAGTTACGCCCATGCAAAAATAACAGATTATAAACTATGTGATTAGTTTGTGGGAAAACTATTAGACGAAGGTGAAAAAAACGAACACTCCGAAGTAAATACACATTAAGATACAAGTTATCAAAATATCTGTACTTATACCCCTAACACCTGTATGAACAGTGACCTAGAAGTTCAAAAACTATTCGAAAATTAAATCTAAGAGCAAGGAATATCCCCTAAATGGTTAATGTACAAATCTTTTTATTAAATAAGATTAAATGTTTTAACAAAAGCTGCATTTTAATATGGTAAGCTTATCTTTCTCTTGGGGTTTTTAGTCTTATGAAATTATGCAAAATTCATTCAAAAGGAACAAGTCTTCACAGCCTATTTGCAAAAAATTCAAGACATACGTTTTGTGATATGGTGCCTTAAGATAAATGGATTAGAGCTACCCAAAAAATCGAGGGACCTACATTTGATTGAGATTAAACAGTAAATGCAATAGAAAACTACTTAATGATTAAGAATCATATAGTGTGATCAGACATTTGAATGAGTATTTATCAAATGTATTTTATAGACTCGTCAGATCTAATGTTTCCCCTGCATATGAATTTATGTTTATTAATTATTCTATAAAAACCAAACTAGGTTTTGAAATCTTTCTTTGGGGAAACATAATGGCGTTATTTACACGGTTATATTAAAAAAAATCTGATGTGATGCACTCACATGCCGTTCTCGACTTTTGGACTAACCATTCTTACAAACTCTTATTCCTATATCTTCCTCGTATTAGTTAAAATAAACATTCGTACAAATTATCTTATTGCGTATGTCCTTGTAGGTGCAAGGGGAATGTTAGAATACAGAAGGCTTTGTGCGACAGTCAAATCTTTTTGACCTTTGAGATTCCGTTCTCTTTGCACGATTAACATGTACAAAAATGAACAACGATGACCCATTTCACGAAAGTTCTAAGTTTTCCGAAACTCACACACATAACAAGGTATATCTCCGAAATGGTTGACCCTACAAGAAAATTTGTTGAGACATAAATTGTGTATTTTAGCAAGTTCTACATTTTTTGTAATGCAAGATTTTGTCTATCTCTAACGGTTTACCAGTTATGCAAAAGTCGTCCAGAGTAAATATGACTACAGGGGCTATAGCCAAAAAATTCAAGATATACATTTCATTTGTCACAAAAATATCTCAAACATATGACATTTTAATCAAAATCGTTAGAGCCATTTTCAAGAAAATCAAAATTTTCGAAAAATGTTCCATGTAAAGGGTAGTTTAGGGTGAGGCTATTTTCTTCAAAATCTTCGTGTCACATCCTTGAATGACAATAAACTTAAATACCAACTTTGGTTTTTAACCGACTTTTCGTTTTTGAGTTATGCTGTCCACAGACTGACAGACTGACACAGACACACACGGATCTTTTTCTAAAAATGCTTTTTTTGGATTCAGGGGGTCTCAAAACATATATTTCCGGTGAAATCTCGATATCGAATTTTTGGGTGGAATACAATACTTCCCCTACTTACCAGTAGAGAAAGTAAAAAGTTGGCGTGCTTTATTACTCAAACTTCACTTTCTACATCAGAATCTACTGGAACATGTTTCGGAGACCTGTTTTTTCATCATCAGAGGCAGCGAAACTTGGATACTCATGCCAGAGAAACGGATGACTTCAGATTATGTTCTAGAGCGCCGTAATGTTATTTACAATTCGAGAGCGAGAGCAGCCCGTTGGCAGTTCCACATAAAAATTGTGGATATATCAATTTGTGTGCAGTTGAGGGTCTTTTGAACGTAGCCATTCACTTGAGAATAACAAAGTATTGTATGAATGTATAACAAAGTATGAATTGCAAAATATTTACGCTGTGCTCGCATCACATTGTGTGACCTCGAGCACAACTTCTCGCAATACAATGTCTAAGTGAAAACTGTAGGAAATTTTAAACTTTCATAAAATATATTGTAGAGCACTGCACTGCTAATTCTGCAGTCATAAATGCATATCATGAATAAGAAATGGACCAATAAAAAACTTCGCTCAATGAGCGCTGTATTTCACAATGAAATCTTTTTTTTTTTTTTTCCTTGTTTAACGACGGTGTCAATTGCCAGGATCACATCAGCGTCGCCGGTGTGCCGGAATTTTGTCCCGCAGGAGTTCTTTTACATGCCAGTAAATCTACTGACATTGAGCTGTCGTTTTTAAGCACACTTAAAAACCATCGGCCTGGGCCGGGTTTGAACCCGCGACCTTGGGATCCGTAGGCCAGCGTCTAACCAACTGAGCCACCCAGACCGACACAATGAAATCTGATGTTCCTGTTAGGAATATCATAGATATAAATGAGTTGTCAATCTGTCACATAAAATAGAAGTCTTTTCATTTGAAAATACATATATATAATTTAGGTGTAAAGAGTATATAGTTATTACACATCCGTGAATTATACATACACATTATTTCTCTGGAATACAACCAAAATAAATATAGGTGGTTTTTATTATTTTATTATTTTCACACATTTTTATTATTTATATTAAATTTAATAATATCTCAAGACTAAACTACATATCAAAGCAATTCATATTATCTGTTTCGTTTTTCAGGTGACCCTCTCTACGTCGGTATGGATCTTACCATAGCGAGCTTCGATTCCATTTCTGAAGTTAATATGGTAAGTATACCAAAACAATTTTTAAAAGATAACATTCTGTTTCAGACCACTAAGAAGTTACTGGTGCCACTCAAAGATATAAACCTTATAGTTCTGAAACTTTAAGTCCGATTTAGTATGCAAACCAACCACCTCCTTCTGGATCTAAACTATTTTAAAGTTTTGTTACAAAAGATTGTTTGTAAATATTTTTTTTAATTTCAGTTTAAGATTGAAAATATTTACTTTAAGCTGGAACACTATAGGGAAACAATTGACAGTTTTCTCGAAGGAAAATCAATTTAAAATGAAGCTTTTCTTGAAGAAAGACGGAAAAACCGTCTGTCTCCAGTAGACAACATATGACTGTGATATTTCATAACATTACTTGTATATAACTTAAAGCAAACAAAGTGGTTACATATAATTAAAAACAGATTGTCTTTGAAACAAGAAAAGAAGTTTGAACCTATGCTACTTTTTGTGGGAAAATTCCCGTTTATTGGAGTTTAGAAAATATATACTCGATGTTCCCATAAAGTCAATAAAGTGTTCATATTCCATTTGTTCCACTGTAAACGGATAAGGGTTTCGTCTTGATCTTAATATAACTGCATTCCAATTCAGCCATTTTTGCTGCTACAAGCCATTTTTTACTTCTTTATTAGGGAAAAGTCTTGGTAATCCGAGAAGTAACAAACCCTAATACTTCTAAGTCCCACGTCGTGTTGCAGAACGGTTTACACAAGTCGATATTTCCATCATGCAGCTGAGTTTATTGACAGTCTCTGTTCCATATTATCCTCTGTCGGACACAGTCTATTTGTGTGTCCAACAGACGATAACATATGGAGTAGAGTACCAATAAACTCAGCTACATGCTGGAAATATCTATTTGTGTAATCCGCGCTGCAAACGACGTGGAACTCGGAAATATTCTGCTTTACCAATGCGCTCAATCAGTTTTCCATAGCTGTACATAGTAGATAAAGCAAAAAAATTGAAAAATCGATGCAAATTTAGAAACATAAAAATAATGTCACCGCGCCCGCCGCATCTGATTGCCTACACTGGGCAGTGGGGACCCAGCCACTCGCCTGTCTGTCCTAACGACCTGCCGCCGACAACAATAGGAGCGTACGAGACAATAGCTATTACATGGCGGTGCGGTTTCTGGACCGTTCCGTCACAGGCCGCCGACAACAATAGGAACGTACGAGACAATAGCTATTACATGGCGGTGAGGTTTTCTGGACCGTTCCGCCACAGGCACTCCCGAATATTCTACCTCCAGAACTTTCCCTCTGTCTAAGGACCTATATAAGTCGCTGCCAAGCACCGGGCAGGAGGAAAAAAGACGTATACGAAGCGTTGAGGAGTCGTGCCGACTAGCAGTTCAATCTGACTGTTCTTATTTGTGATTCGTCAGTTGTTCTGTTGCTCTGAGCTTGTACAAAAGTAATCTGAGTGTAACGTTAGCACTACGCTAACTGACTAAAAGGCAATAAAGTGTGAATAGCAATAACTGGTGATTTCTTCATTTGTTACAATAATAAAATGAAAATTCTAACAAGTGCCAGAACACATAAGTTGCAATACCTTTGAACTTTCTGCATATTACGAAGTAGACTGTTGCCTCCATTAATTCGATTAGTAGTTCTTCTTTAAGTGGAGACTCGTTAACCTAACGAGTTTTGTCGTAATGTTAGGGGTACGCTGATGATGGTTTTGTACATGTTTGAAACAAAGTTACATAGGTACTAATTTTCATTCCCCTTTCATCCAAAATGTATGTGTATGATAGAAGGTATTCTGGAAGGTTATATTCTGTGGTGCACTGATTAATTGCTATAAGGTTGCACTTCGAAAATTAATGACTAGCCTTACAAAGGCAATGACTACGAAGCCGACACACTAAGTTGTCTTATTAGACTCTTCTGAGGTTGGTATTAGACGAGAGAGGGGGAGTAACCTTGATGGAACACAAACTTTGCTTGAAACTGTATCAAAACTATCGGAGAACTCTTTACAGCAGCAGTCAGACATCGGGGCAAAAAGTAAAATCCATTATGAGATAATCTCATTTCGTTCCGCGATGGCTGACGGAGAAAATAGGACAAGTTGCCAGTCAATAATATCCTTGCGTTGAGTCTTTCCCTCGGTATTAATTGCGTTTGCCGCAGGATTGCACCCAGAAATAAAATCTGCTCCACGATAAATCCCATTTCCGATCTCATAAGTTCAGCAGAGGAAAGCAAACAGAAGATAATATTCCCTTAATACAAATCTAGTGTTAAGCTGAGGTAGTCATATATACCGGAAGGTTGCTTTCCAACAGACTGAAGTTCACGTAGATTAGCACCCGATACTATACATCACAAAGCATTTTATATATTGATTACGAAGATTACCACACATGTTTCAGTTTTGCAATAGCAATACTCTATACTAAAAATTTAAGCAAGAGCTGTCACGCAATTCCGCCTTCCATAGACCCTGGGAGTTGCCAGCCGAGCAGTCATCCTCGTTTTCCATTTGAGTCGTGTCTATTTTATCTACGACCACCTCCAGCTCACACTACGATGGCTACAGCCTCTACCTTTGACGCGTTCGCAAGCATTGCATGCCAGCAATATAGGTTACAGAACTAACCGAGGTGCTTATGCGGGGCCCGATGAACCTTTGCACTAACAAACTTATCTAGGGAGTAGATGTAGACGCACGGCTTTGCATGTCGGACGGTTGCCACCGGGATGGGTCATCCTTTGCTCTCTAAGGGACATTTTAAAAAAATACATCAGGACGGAAGTAGATACGCTACCTTCACGCGTCAACCCTTACGGCAAGATTACACAACAACCTCGATGGGGAAACGGTATCTAGCTACCGTCTACCAGCTCTCTAGGTTGATGTCGGAGGATATTTAGTTGTCTCATAACCCCACTTAGGCTTTTCCCAGATGTATACAATCTCCCAAGGGTATTAGGAACCACTTGCCTGCCAACTCTAACTCAATCCAAACAAGTCCACTCCGGGAGAGGCTTAGATGTTCGGCCCGGCGCACTTCTGGTAACGTCAGAAGTACCAGGACTGCTAGGGGTCAGCAGCACTTCCTCTACACGTCCAAATGAATGTCGGACTGTGGGGTTACACTTAAATTGGTACGAGGATAAAAAAAATTCGATTACAACATTACAAAGTCCAACAGTGGCCCGGATAGAAACTGAAGTTTGTTTAGTGATAACGATAGATACCATTTCTTACCTCATGCTTCTTTTCAAGTCTGTAATGTATACATACATCTTGCCCTCTCTCGTCGATATATTTGTTACTGTAATAACCATCTTGAGCATTTTTACTTATTTACATTCTCTACTCTTACCTACAGTAAACAGAGGAAGTATTGCATTCCTACCCAAAACTTGATATCGATATATTACGAAAAATGCACATTTGAAGTCCCCAGATAGCAAAATAAAAAGCACAATTTAAAACTTGATATTTAAGTTCACAGTCTTTTAAGAAGCCGACACGGAGTTGTTTCAGAAAATTCCTATACTCCAAACGACCTTTTACATAGAAAATATTTCGTAATTTTTTATTTTCTGAGAAACAGCTCTAACTATTCTGGTTCAAATATTTTAAAGATATTTATTTGACAAGTGTTTGGAAATTTTCTAGTAATGGCTTTGTGAATTCTTCATTCTGACTCAATTTTGTTTAATCTTGTGTAGCTTATTAACCATAAAAGGCATTTGAAGGAAAAATATAGATGCAGTTAAGACATACTTCATGGGAAATATATTTTGGGGACATTAACCTTTTCTTAAATATTGCTTCTTAGTGGTTGGAAATTGCGAATACCTTTTTGAAGTGCTAAGCAGCCATTCAGTTGTCCAAAACCAGTACATAAGGTTTCACTTTCTAAATAGTTGTTTACAACTTCAGCCTCCGTATCCTTATTGACCTGCAAAGAAATGCAAACGCGTATCTGGATTAACGTCTACCTTTTGTGAGCATAACCTGTAGAAGAGTGAGTACAGGAGTGCATGTGAATGTAACACTTTTAATGCGAAAACAAACTTTCTGCTTTAGAGGTTTACTGTGTACGTCATTTTTATATATGAGTTAATCAAAATCGATAGAGCCATTTTTGAGAAAATCAAAATTATTGAAGTATTTCCATGAAAGGGCAGCAACATCCCCTTATTCGGAAGGAATTTTGTATATCTAATTAATAAACCAAAAGAGACAGGCAAGACTTACTACACAGCAGTAGCGGCTGAAGCATGAATGCACTGGTAGTGCCAGCATTACTTCGCCGATTGTTTTAAAAAGGAATAATTAACGCCCTTTAACAACCGGATAGTGGATATGCAACGATGGATTAAATAAACTGTTGAAATGATGCTCAGTTATATGATGCAATAAGTACAGCGCCACTGGCTGTGAGTGTTTTTCACAGGCACTAAGCGCCATCTACAATGACTACACGGAGCTGCCCACATCTATAGGACTGGGAAGTTTAACCGTCTTTTTTCCCAAGCAAATATCGAGCTAGCGTAAAATTTACAAATAGATTATCAAGCAACATATCAACTTAACATGTTCGTACAGGTACCTTAATGTTTCCACATGCGTGAACTAAATTCACCACACCTTTCTCTGACTGGTAATCACCACCAAACGAAACGCATAGAAAGCAGAATAGAACACTCTTGAATTCACATCTAAAGAACTATTTATCTTTTGTGAAAATGTCCTATTTAATTCCTATGGTTAACCGTCACGTTTTTGTTCTATATTTATGTGCAAATCAGGAGCAGATCTCTCCATGTATAACAGTTTTACCTTGCCTTCTAATGTAAAAATTATGCTACTCAGTAAAAGACTTATTTGATTTATGTTAGTTTAATAAATAAAATATCACATTGCATGACTCATATTCTCAAAACACTTTTTTACACCACACACCAGACCTCTCTTTAAATCATTTACTGCACTACAGATATCAATTATAGGTTACAATGCAGGTTACATTATTAAAAAAACTGATTAATTTAATTCTAAGTACGAACAATGAGAAATCAATCACGAATGTGATTTAACAAAACGCAATTTTCTGCTAACGTTTACACTGCAAGTAGTGATAAATGCCTAATTTCTCACTTCCAAACAGAGATACTGTTTGTTAAGTACGATAATGTTGATACTAGGAATGCGACGTGCTGTCAATGATAGCCATGACAGATACTAACTGGCACGGATTTGAAGTGTCCCCTTGCCCCTCCACTTACCGCTAATGTGGTGGACGTGCATAGTGCTGTCCATTCGAGCCAGAATTCAACAGATCCATAGAATAGTGATAATAGTTTCTGTTGTTAGGTAAGACACTTTATTGCGCTTTAAAAAAATAGTAAGCCTGACTGCATTCAGAGTATACACTCAATTCAAAATACGCATTTCTTCCATTTTTAAGGTGGTGCCATGGCATGGAGGCACTACCCCAGCAGTCGCACTACCTGCACACAGCAAATTTAGAACTCCTAAAAACTGCAATTTATTTCAAATAGCCTACCTTATGTATCAGCCGCTTCGGAGATATTCCGTTGTTATTGGTTTGAATGTTTGAATACTTTATCATCTTTTGATAATCAGTTGTTTCTCGCGGTGGCATGAGAGAAATTTCAAGGCTACCATATAACGATCAGCTTTGGTTTCCTGAATCGCCTTACAAGTAAAATTAAACTAAACTAATCTCCGTGACACAACAATCCGAGTCCTACCGTCCGACCACTGTATCTCTCACCTCTGTTCTCAGTGGGCATCAAAGTGGAGTGGGGTGGCGCCATGGCCGAGCGGTTAGCGCGCTCACCTACCACCTACCACCTACCACCTAGGCGGCCCGGGTTCGATCCCAGGGACCCGCATGTGGTATTCGTGGTGGACGAAACGGCGTCAGGGCGGGTTTTCTCCCGGTGCTCCGGTTTCCCCCGCCATCTCATTCCACCGGTGCTCCATCTGCATTCCATGTATCATCAGTGTCAACGCCTGCGGTGCCGTAGTTGTAAAAGCGGGCGTTAAACACTACGAAAAAATCAAAGTGGGGTGCAGTACTGGAAGGTGCGACTCGTCAGCGCCTCGGTCCTTCCCGGTCGGTTTTTGGAGTCTTCGCAAACAGGGACCGCTACTTTTCAATCAAGTAACTTCCCTATTGATCCCTGAGGGACCTAACGTGACTGAGTGCACACCGGTTCAGGTCTCCTAGGGAGAGAAAATTCCCATGCCGGTACCGGGTACCGAACCTGGACCTCCGGCTTGTAAGCAGCTGCGCTACCACCGCGTTAAGGAGACGACCGTTACGACTATTATATAAAAATTTAGATCTCGATACTTAGTCACATAATTTTTTGTAAAGTTAGCCATTTCCGAGACATTTCTTGTTATGGACTTTAAGTTTCCAAAATATATACTTTTCTCAAACAGGAAGTCATCCATTTTTTCTCTTCATCATGTATATAGAACATAGGATTTTAAAGCCATCACATAGCGACCAGTTCTTTAAGGATTTGACTATGGCATAAGCACCGTATTGCTATATTCCCATTGAACTACAAGGAAATACGTAATAAAACTATTTCTACGCAATATGTTTATATTCGTTAACATGAAGTAGAAAATACTTCGTTGAAGAAAGGCTACAGAAAGGCATGCGAATATAACACCTCATAGTGTGACGCCGGCCGCGACAGTGCATCAAAGACGTTCAAGGTCAAGGTGAGCACTGTGTGTGAATACGTGACTGACGATAACAGAACGACAGAACAAAGGAGTTTCCAGAAATTTTGTTTGCGGCAGGTTCGAGAAAAGGTTTATTTTTCGAGAGAATTTGCCGGCGTTTTCGTGTACTATAAAAGTGAGAAAGCATGGAAACTAATCAGTCTTGAAGTGAAGCAGTTTTAATGAGTGTTGAGTGATTGTATTATCCAAGCTAGCTGTTTGAGAGACAGAGAGGGTAATGAAAGACAGAAAAGTGTGTGTCTAGGTTACGAGTGAGTGAGTGTCGGGTTTAAGGGCCCGTCGACAACTTGGTCATTAGGGCCCCTCTAGGTTACGAGAAGATAGAACAGTTGTGAGTTACAAGATCTCGAAGAACTATAAATTGTGTCAACGACGGTAAAAGAGAACTGCGTTTTGTGCTTCAGTTTTAGAAGAAAAATAATTGTACTTCATGTCGTTTTTGTTACAATGGTGTCAGAGGTGGGATTTGTTACATTGCCATTTGTCAGAATATTTTTTTAATTTTAAGCGTTGTATTTTCCCATTGAAAAGACATTAGGATTATTTGGAATATGAAAACAACGGTTCATAAGCTGAAAATACGAAAAGAACCTGCTTAAGTGTTGCAACTTTGGTTTGGAGAGGTCACAAGGAGGTGAATATTGGATCAAGGAATTGAATATCTATCTTTCCTACCCTTCGAACCTCCAGAATGAGCTGCACCGTCTCACCCTTGCACTGAAGTGCTCAAGTGTGACGTCATCACCACTTAACCCCTCTCCGAGGAGACTGGGCTAATTCGAGTGAGAAGGACGATGCAGTTCGACATTGGGTAATCGAAGGTGTGACGTTCAAAATGTCACGTGTCCTTTCGGAGTAATAAACAAAACAGATAAAACACGTTTTGAATTAGTGATCCTAAATGAGACTGTTCAGGGGAGAGGGGGCGTCGCTAATGACATAAAGCGTCCACGAATTTGAAAAACCAACATCGTAAACTGCCTAAAAGTTTTACGGTACGCATAGCGTTAAAATTCAGATGCGTTCGCAACATTACTTTCCTTGCATTCTTATTTTCTCTATCACGCACCCACTAGATACAGGAAGTATTGTGTTCCACCCAACAATTACACCGAGATCTCGCTGTAAATACATGTTTTGAAGCCATCTATGTCCAAGAAAAACATTATCAGGAAAAGGTCTGTATGTGAGCTTGTGAACAGCATACCTCAAAAGCGAAAATTTGGATAAATGTCAAAACTTGGTACTCAAATGCGATATCTGCTAAAGATACAATACAAAGACGGTTGCTGTATTCCCCTATTCCGATTGTACTTAGAAGGGTAGTACTTGGAAGGATAAGCATTTGTAGGAATAGTTTGTAGAATTGTAGAGAAACTCACGTGAGTGTATCATATCAGTTTCCTTCTTTTTTTTCTTTTTTTTTTCTTTCTTTCGTTCTTTCCTTTCTTTTTTTTTCTTTCTTTCGTTCTTTCCTTTCTTGTTTCCTTCTTTCTTTCTTTCTTTCCTTCCTTGTTTACTTCTTTCTTTCCTTCCTTCTTCCCTCCCTCCCTCCGTCACTCCCTCCCTTCCTCCCTTCCTTCCATCCTCCCTCCCTCACTTCCTCCCATCCTCCCTCCCTCCCTTCCTTCCATCCTCCCTTCCTCCCTACCTTCCTTCCTCCCATCCTCCCTCCCTTCCTTCCTTCCTCCCCCCTTCCTTCCATCCTTCCTTCCTCCCTCCCTTCCTTCCTCCCTCCCTTCCTTGCTTCCTCCCTCCCTTCCTTCCTCCCATCCTCCCTCCCACCCTTCCTTCCATCCTTCCTTCCTTCCTCCCATCCTCACTCCCTCCCTTCCTCCCTCCCTTCCTTCCTTCCTCCCTCCCTTACATCCTCCCTTCCTTCCTTCCTCCCATCCTCCCTTCCTTCCTCCCTCCCTCACTCCCTCCCTTTCTCCCTCTCTCCCTTGCTTCCTTCCTCCCTTCCTTCCTCTCTTCCTTCCTCCCTCCCTCCCTTCCTTCCTCCCTTCCTTCCATCCTTCTTTCCTTCCTTCCTTCCTTCCTCCCTTCCTTCCTTCCTCCCTCCCTTCCTTCTTTCTTTCATTCTTTCCTTTCTTCCTTCCCTTCGCTCCCTTAACTCCCTTCCATCCCACCCTTTCTTCCCCTCCTCCCATCCTTTCCCCTCCTCCCATTCCTTCCCCTCCTTCCTTCTTTCTCTCTTTCCTTCTATCCTTCGTTCTTTCTTTCTTTCTCTCTCTCTTTTTTTCCTTCTTTCTTTCCTGCTTTCTTTCTTTTATCGTCTATGTCTCGGTCGGAATTACGGTGTTTGCTTCGGTGCACGAAAGCGAAAATAGCTGATCCAGAATTGGTCCAACGGATTTACTTAAACAATAAATAATCAATTCAAATGTACGAGACTTCTTAAATATTCATCTTGTCGAATTTTATGAGTAGCAAGTTTCGTATAGGTTGTTTATAAACCTTTATTATGCAACATTTTTGGCGTCTCATTCGCCCTAGCCCGATTTTTTTTGACTTCGTGCCACATTGGAATCCCCTTTGAGAAAGATAATTAAGATGTTTATATGTCCTATTTTCTAAGTGGACGCAACATATTTTATTATCAAGCTTAATACCATTCTTTTTTATTTCAGAGTGGGTCATTATACACTTAAACAGCTGTTAATTCTTCTATAATAAAAAACTCTAAGAAATGTTACATTTTTATTAAGTGCAGAGGAAACCCTTGTATCGTCACTGTTAAAATGACCTATTATCTCATACTATTTAAGATTCAAGCACATTTTTAAAGTATATAGATGCATATCTTTAAAGTTCGCCTATATACATATGCCATTTGTTGTGGAAGATAAACTTTTCTTAATTATACAATTGGTACCAAAGTCAATCAAAAAACTTGTGTTGAAGATTTTGGAACAGTCACATTGTCCCTGTGTTCAGAAGAAATCTCCTCCAACATGAATAACTGGCCTCCAAACTTCAGCTAGACGACGGATGTCATCCACAGCGTCTTGTACTAATCTTCAAAAAGCCTGCTCTAATGCTGTTAGAATTGCCTGTCTGGTTCAAAAGCAAACTGCTCTCTTGGGGGAAAAATTTAAAATCACATGGGCGGATGCTCCAAAATTTCCCAGTTCCAGGTATTTGTTGAAGTTTGTCAGCGAGCCAAACAAATCCAATTTCAGATACATTCATCTACAGCGTTATAAGCGCAATCTCACCGTTTCCATTCTCTACAACATTTTTTCCTCATCAAAATTGGTGGAACCCATCAAGCGCAGATTTTCCTGATCTTCAACTTCTTCTTAAGTATATGAATGATGGAGCAATTCATATTTCTCTTGCTATAAATTAAAAGATATGTTGATATTTCTAAACACATTCTGCTCTAACTTACTTATAATTATGCTAATCACAGGACTAGTTTCGGAGAGAATTCTCTCCGTCATTCAACTGTTCATCGACTGATTCAACATCAGGTAATGCCTCCCATTCTCTCGTTGCCTGGTCTGCTGTACTTCCTATTGGCTGGTCGTAAGACATCACCCAAATACTCATAATAATTAATAATAATAATTAATAATAATCATATTGATGATGATGATGATGATTATGACGACGACCAGTGCCACAAAATACGTAATTACCTTTAGCAACAAGACAGCAATGACGTCATTACAGCCACAACACAATGTTCTCCAATGTACCTGTAAGAAAAGCTGAAAGCTACATTCGAAAATGTAGCAACATTCATTAGTCACACTAACGCATTTTTCGTTTCTCCATCTACAAAACTTTTCATGCTCTTTTTCGAAACAATTCATTTCATTTTTCTGGAATTAATAAAGTGTCAGCACCCTTGGTTTCGTTCAAAATGCCAAGCAGAATACAATCCATATTTTCAATAGTTTTATCATTACCTTCCATTTTCCTCTACAAGTGTTGAAACAAATGAAACACCATCTGCTTAGCAACGATACGTCATACATATGTGATCTCTGATACAATATAATTTTTCATTTAGAAAATGTATTATTTCTTTTTACGTACTCTAATGCTGAAATTGCATAAAACGTTGTATCTTACAAGTGTATACTCTTTTTATTCTGACACTCGTGACGTTCGCTTTCGTTCACGTGCTAAACATATACTTGTGCCACTAGTGACATAAGTGACTATTATGGAATTTGGAATTTGCCATTTACGATAAATTCATGTTGGATGTTCAAATACTTATACGTTTGTCAAATAGGAAGAAGTTACACTTTTTATGTCCTGGTGATGCAACAAGAATAGGATGTCAAAGCCAACACATAGCGACCACTTCTTCAGAGTTGGCTATCGCTTAAGCCTACTGTTTTCTGCTACCTATAAGGAGATATATGTAATAAAATCATTTCTACAAACGTTTGTCATTAAAATGAAAAAAGATAGAAAAGTAGGCGTTTTCCAGAATATATTTACAACAGCAATTAGGGAAAGTCACGTGGGTGCTCACATCAATTCTTTTATTCAAAGAGTCTCAGACATGTATTTACGATGAAGCTTCGATATGTAATTTTGAGTGGGGTGCATTACTTCCTCCTGTTATTGGTAAATATGAAAATTGTAGGCTGCTCATTATTTTAAACCCTTATTTGCAGAACTCTATTGGAATTCATATTGACTGAAAATAATTGAACTTGGGTGACATGGTCGGTCTGGGTGGCTCAGTTGGTTAGACGCGGGCCTAGTGATCCCAAGGTCGCGGGTTCAAACCCGGCCCAGGCCGATGGTTTTTAATTGTGCTTAAAAATGACAGCTCCATGTCAGTAGATTTACTGGCATGTAAAAGAACTCCTGCTGGATGAAATTCCGGCACACCGGCGACGCTGATGTGATCCTGGCAATTGACCGCGTCGTTAAACAACAAAATAATTTTTTTTAATTTTTTGGGTGACATGAATATGAAAACTGCTTGTTAGTCTTATATTTGTGCAGATATTTTTATAAATGTTACCTTAATATGTATCCACTTCGGTGTATTGGCTGTTTTTTCTCTCGTCTAAGTATTTTCCCACAGTTTATTACCTAATGTTTTATGCATGGTCATAACTACGCTACCAAATGAACAACGCTTGCGAGATAGACTATCTGTTTTGCTTCACACTTCAATGCGTAACCCACTGGCTTAGATACTGTCACATACTTGGCCTTGCAGAAATTATTCGGACTGAGTTTGTTCGCTGTTGTTTTGCCCACTATATCTCATGCTTTTGTGCAGACTTACTTGAAGGTACTAACCAACCTGAAAACATACTATAGTTAATAAGTAAAATAATGAGTCCGCAAATGAAGCAAATGTTGATTTAATATAGTTCATTACCCTGCCCTCAATTACTAGTACAAATATCTGCATTTATTCCCCATCCCATCTCACACACATTTGCTCTTCATAAAATGGGTGTAGATTAGAGGTAGTGGACCTCTCTGTTAAAGAAATTATCCTTGGTATATGTGTAACGAGTGCGCTGCTACAATGTTATAACTATTAAGGTGTTAATATTCCGGATAGATAGAGTGGAACGTAGTGTTTCATATTAGTGTCTTCTTTGAAGGAGTGTGCATGCTATAGCCCTGTAGAAAGGGATTGAACCGCTTTATTCTGGACTGAAGTCAACTTTTGTTATCCGTTCCCAAGTCTAGTTACAGCACTCCATTTTCTTGAGCATTCCCTCAAACTCAGTTGGAAATAATTACTTTACAGTCCAGCTATCTGTGTCTTTAACTTTCAATCCCTGATTCTCCATGATAGCCTTGAGGTATGAAGTGTGACAAGGTTCGGAGGAAGGACTTAGCACCTCGACCTCTGGAAGATCTCTTGTGCAGGAGTATTTTTAGACGTGGCGAATGGCTGTAAGTTGCGCAGTGGTTTATGGTCGGTCTCACAATTGCATTTACAAGACCATAGGGATGTAAGCTTAGTATCTCTCCGAGTTCCGAGTAGTAAACATCAAGGAGTAGTACTCGCATTATTAGCAACGTCTTGTTTATTACAAGTAGGAAACAGAGACGTTACCACCATCAATTTGCATGACGTTACTTGCGCAGATCCTAATAGGTAATTCGCCACGTCTCAAAGAGACATCAGTACCTTTGCTCCTCACGGAGCGCCCCCCGGAAGGGAGGAATGAAGTGAAAGGACACAATGGATGGTCGGCCCTAGAGGCACGATAGCAGAGGGCAGGGTCTATGCAGTTTAAATAAATGAGGCAGCTCGCACAACCAGCTCCCTGCCCCCTATAAGCTTACACATCCCACCGGGGTCTGTGGGAACCGGAAACCCCCCCTATCCGAAGACTGCTATTACAGAAGGCATATTCCCTGGCATGCAATGCTGAGACCCCCACCGACGTTTACAACCCTGAAACAGCCAAGCAGGATGAAGGCGAAGTGAAGGAAAAAGAGACCCCCAAAGAAACCCATCGGTCAGAAAGGTCAGTCGTGGGAATCGAACCCACGACTTCCAGAATGCGAGGCGCATACATTACCGCGGCGCCACATCCGGTCGATGATAGGCTTATCACAAAAATAAGCAGATAACAGGGAACTAGACCCTGTCATATTGTTCTACTATCATGTAATATTTAAGGATTGCGTAAGCATTTCACAGGCTATTTTCATGAAAATATTTAAGCTATACATTTTATTTGACATTCAGTAGTCCAAACGTATGTGCTTTCTTTATTTCCTCAAAAATCACTAACAGTTTGGGTTAAAGCCTCTTTAAAAACAGCTACTGCCTATTAAAAATGCAATATTAAATTGATATTTCAAAATAAAGGCCATTAAATAAATGCAAACCAAACCGTTTTTAAACGAACAGTGAAATTATATGTTATAATATAATTATTCAGTTTATTTTCCCAAATGCATTTATAACGATACAGATCAGATAGGTAGTTATAATATGTTATGGCCAATTTAAGAAAATGCATGTGTAAGGTTATTAATTTTTTGTCATCATTAACTTATTCCGGAGCAAACACCATTTCCTTCAGGTTTAAGAGACATATTTCTGAACAAAATTCAAATATGTGGCCTATTGAAATGTTATGGATGAGTTTATTTGATAAATTTAAGTGTATTTGAAAACTGCAGCTCTAACAATCTCATGATTACTTTTTTGTAATCAGATATGCATAATTTCTCCTGAAGATATCACACTCAGTTGAAGCTAATGTTGCGTATATCCGTTTGGTATGTTGAATTCCACCCAAGCCACTCATTTATGTTAACAGTTCTTGGCGTGAAAGAAATCGTTCGCTCTCAAAATCATTAATAAACATCCTGTCCAAGCGTTGAACGATGAAAGTGATTATCGGCCCACAGCGGCCGTGGTGAACGTGACGTCCGAAATAAATTATGAAAAGACATATGTGCAGTCTCCTGAGTATCGTCAGTACTGTACTAGTCGATGTTCCGCTTCGTGCTGATCGATCATTATCTATACCGCGTCACTTAACGGTCTGGAGTGGCGTTTTGTATCAGTGTTAGAAGTGGTATGTATGCCTAGGCTATGTCACATTCAGTAGACATAGTAATGTGTGAAAACATCACATCGTACTATGACAGACACAAAATTTAATGGCGGCTGATAACTACTATTGTGAAGTTGGGTTCGGCATACAGCAATGGACAGACGGGGCCAAGCTACTTAACATCGCATGCCGTGCCCTGCCGGCGACTGTGTGTTAGTGACCGTAAACAATCGAAACGGCAGAAACAAGGGGCTTCGGGAACGTTCTCGAGATTTCTAGCGGAGTCATTTCCAGTGTTCGTGTGTATGTTAGAGCTACGGTCGGTGAATGTGAACCTGCTGTGCGTGTATGTGTCGTCATGTGTGCGTCGTAAGAAGATTGATGAGCGTCGAGGTCGTCGTAGAGAGACAGTGAAAATGAAGACAGACACTAAAAAGACTGGGCAAGATTACGGGAAGTAAAAGTTGTGAGTTGTGTTAGCACACAAGGCGATATACTGTGTTAACAACAAGAAGAATATTGTGTATTTGTGGTAATATTTTAGAAGACAATAAAGTGATAAAAAAAGTAACAGGACTGCATTTTGTTACATTATTCTCTTTCCTGTTGTATGAATGAATTTTATGGGCACAAATGATATTTATATCATCGGTTTTACAGAGTGGTTTCACAACGAATGTAACTATACAACACCCCAAGGCGTGGCAGCCTAAGATTGGATATTGTGTTCAGCAACCCGCCATTAAACTTTGTGTCAGCCATGCTTTGTGATACTACAGCGGAGGAAGAATTTGTTGACGCTTTCCAGCCCAAGTGTGGGTCCGTACATAAACAAAGCACATAGTATCCCTCTGCACTTGACATCTGGTGAGCGCTGGAGGAACTTCCTCCACCCCCCCCCCCTCCAACAGTTCACTTTTGGGAGTTCCACACTGTCATCATTACTTCCAAGCTTTATACTAACCACGTGCTATCTTTTACTATGCCAGCACTGAACCTTCATGAAATATAAGTCCTTATGCTTGATAAGGAAACTAAGTAAATCTGTTGATTTACTAATTCAAGAATGGTTGAAGAAATATTTGAAGTATATTTTATTAATACTGGAGAAAGTGTTTTATCTATGGTAGGAGGTGCACTGTTTAATAAATACCTATGCACTTTAAGTGTATACACTTTTTACAAAATTGTTCACTCGGCCTAAAATACTATATGCTCTGTAATTTTCTACTTCGGGGTTTTCACCGCAACCTTCATTTTCTACCTTGCATTGAAAACAGTACATACAAAGACACGAATTATTTCCAGTGTTAATTTAATTATAGATATACACCCTTACCAACAAGGTTAACATTTAAATACATTAATCACTTTTAAGGTCTCTGCCGCTTCTATATTTCGCTCTGAACTTCTACGAACTCGTTCAAGATCGTAACATGTATAATACTACTAGTATGACCGTTGCTTCGCTCCTGTATAGAATAGCGGAATACCGATGGTTGCATGGCCGTGGTAGACAGTAGTAGCAGCTTGTGGGGGTCGTGAAACTGCCAAGATCGTTAGCACCACGCTCTGGCTATATACAGGACGGAAGGGAAACCACATTACATTCCTTCTAATATGTGCTTCATTGAAGCATTATATTCAAAAAAGTCTAATGGCCTTTTGTTCTTTGACCAACCGATTTCGAAGAAATAAATAGTTTTTGATCCAACTTGGATGCTTAATTCCACAGGAATGTACGAAGATAACAGTTTGTTACTTGTAAGATACGCAGAGTAACTTATTTCTGACATAGCTTCGGTAGTAATTATGCGACATCACACAGGATTTCGAAATAATTAATCACTTAAAAGATGTGAAGGAATACTCCGAACTTCTTTTTCACACGTACAGTAAGTCGACAACGTTGCGTTGAGGTTGGTCAGAGAATTGAGCTGGTTTGTGGATGTAAACAGCTCGGGCACTTTCGCTTTTATGTTTTGGGAGCTAACGCTTGTGATTGGCCTACACTCGCGCAGTAAACACAGAAGGACAAGCAAGACGCACCGTTACTGTGTTTATGTACTGAACTAGGGAAAGTGACACTCACACAATCTGCAGTGTTGCCAGCTTGTTTTCGAGAAAACTGAAATATCTCCGTAGGAAATAGCCAGAGACAAAAACGCAAGATACAAAATGTGTTCCAAATATCGAGATCTATCACTGGTTTAAATTAATGTAATGACTTCCCTTCCACCTGGTATGTATTCACAGTCAAGTTAACAAAAATAATATATCCAATGCAATAACAGAGAGAAACACTGGGATTACAAAAATGGGTATACGAAATGAAAAATACAAGCATTTAACAATACAAATTGCACAGATTATGCTAAACAAGAATGTACTGAGCAAACATGGACATACAACTTAGTTGTCGCACATTTTCTGTTACAAAAAACAGTCAAAGCAATCAAAGCAAGAAGCATTATGATTACTAAAATAAGAAAGTAAAGAATAGAAGTCTCACAGAGTATGGTAAAGAAGAACTAATCCAAACAATCAGAAGTATACAATACAATTCTGGCACATAGCAAAACAAGCACACGATTAAGTCCTTTCCTAAACCATTCTTTCAAAGCACAAACTGTCCAAGTAAGGTACCATTTTCATTACTTAACTCTGCAATGTGTTTTCTCTTTGTCTAAGTGATCTTGCTTGAATTATTTCTTCAGCATATTGTTTTTTTCCCAAACTAGCACAAAATTCGTTTTCGAACTCCTCCTCTTTCATAGGTGCATACACAGAGTACAGTCACATTTCGAAATGTATCCTTAAGTCATATTTTACACATTTTTTCACTAACTGGGTTAAGCTCTTTGATATTTTGTTAAGTCCTGTTTCGTGTAGTCCAAGTTAAATTGATCCACCATGCAAAAATGTGTAATCTCGGTGATCTGTCCTTCATGTACCCCACCAACTTATTTCTGATAATATCTATATCGAGTCTATGCCCCAAGATTTCATTTTCCAGGTTCCAAGAGTCCAAGTTGCCAACAATAAATTATCCACTGTCTGAGACTTTACACAGGTTTTGAAACATAAGATTTTTACATGGTAAGGTTGTTGGCCCCAACTCGGAGGACCAGACCTCCTTATCTTTGATCCCTTATACCCCTAGTCACTGGATGGGTCAGGTACCTTGAGGTCACTCCCCATACTCACCAAAGCGAGGTGTCCATGATCATAATAAATAGAAGCTAATTATTTAAGTTACACTTAAGTGAAACCAATATTAAAGTACTATCTTACTCATCTTCTTTACTTTTAGATTTTTAGATTCTAAACAATGACTAAAGATTTTGATTAAAATACCAAATTTAAGAAATTTACGTGATAAACAAAATGTATGTTTCGTCTCCTGGGAATAGCCTCTGAAGTCCTCTGAATGACTTTTGTATAACTAGTAAACCGTAGGAGATAGACATAATCTTACTGAACAAAACATCTGATGTGTTGCACTCACATGAATTCTCTACTCTTTACTAACCATTCTTACAAACTCTTATTACTATATCTTCTTCGTGTTAGTTGAGATAAACATTTGCACAAATTATCTTATTGCTTGTTTCCTTGTAGGTACAACGGGAATATTAGAATACAGTACGCTTTGAGCGATAGTCAAATTTTTTACAGCTTTCAAACTCCGTTCTCTTTGCACGGTTAACATATAAAAAATGAACAACGATGTTGCATGCGGCCGGAGTGTTGCCACGACAGAGCAGAGAGTAGAGTCCATACAACTTGTCAGTTAGAAGCACTCCTGTGGAGGCTGGCTCAGCCGGTTTCTCTCCCACCCCTTTCGGGTTCGTACTTTCAAGGGGAACGCGGAAATCGGAAACCAGTTCCACTCTCTCCTCCTCGGGGTTGTACCATCCCGTGGGGGACCCGGAAACTAGTAGGGTCACCTTCCAATCCAGGGGACGAGATTTCCAGAGAGCATTTGTTCCCAGTACCGTGCTGCTGCCACAACGCTCGCTGACGCTTCCAACCCTGAAAGAAACCTAAGGGATCAAGAGTGAAATGAAATGATCAATATAACGAAATGGAGGAACAGGAAATTCGGAGGATATGGAAATCCTTCCCAGCATTCGCCTGGCGACCCAGGGAAACCTCCGAAAAAATTCACGGGGCAAAAACGTTGCCCACGGGGATCGAACAGGCGACCTCCTGAATGTGCGCCATAGATATTACCACTTGAGCCATCCCGCTTGGTTTGAAGGCGCAACTATCGATTCCCTTATGTACAATCGAATAACAAATACACGACTAAAATGTCGGACTCGAATGACAACAGCATGCAGCATAGAATATTAAAAATATTTTATAACTGTTTTAAACTTGACTCATGACCAAACATAAATAGTCACATAAAACTTGAGTGCAATGGCAATTAAGATATTAATATAAAATATAATGAAACTCGCTGCCTCTCGTTTCATAAAATATACCCGTATGCTGCCATTATGCTCGTGTTGCATGATAAAAAATATAACCCCTAGTGGAACAGGTCTTCGCGGGCCAAGACTTACCGCCCAGCTGCTGCGTCCCCCACCTCTGCCCACTACAGGCTCATGAATGAGGGTTGGACTTGGTCAGTGCTCCGAACTGAGGGTCACTATCCCGACTTGAGGTCGCTACCTCTTTATCAAGTACCTCCTCAATTGGTCTCAAAGGGACCTAACGAGGCTTAGTGCAGCCCATGCTAGATTTCCCAGTGGGGGGAAATCTCCAGGCCGGTACTGCAGATCGAACCCGGGTCCTCCGCGCCAAAGGCAGACGTTTTACTACTGTTCTACGGAGGCAGTCGTTGCATAATATACCATCAGTAATTTATGAATAGGTTAAAAAGTTAATTAGAAATCACTCTATACACAGACACACAAAAACAAACCATGTCGCTTTATAATGTTAGTATATACTACGTATAAACATGTTTTTACATATTTTTCTAGCCTTACAAGTGCAAGGACCGTAGACCTAAGAGAGGTTAGGTTAGTATTTGATACATTCTTGCTTGTAGCTCACCTGTAGAAATGTTGTGAACGCTTCAGTTCTAGCAACAGCGAAGTCTCACGGGGCAGGCGATGGCTTGCCAGACAAATTGAGTTGGCAGGAGCCTTGTAGATTCCCCAGAGGTCCTGGAACGAGGCCAGCAAACTTATGATGTGAGTTTGAGAAAGAAGAGAAAAATTGTTAAGTTCCTATGGTAAATAGTAGGCTTCATTTAAATGTGTGCTAGTTGGATTCATATTATTAAATCGCAAATCATCGCCGTTAATAAGCACGAAACCATGGTCTGGTGCACAGAAAGCTTTGGGACCATGGTTTGATGGAAAAATAAACTTAGCAGGAAAAATGTATACGTCATCGCGTATAACCTCAGGATGATGTTCAAAACATGAAAATGACTTCTGCCAAATAGGAAACATATGACGAGCAGCTGTTCTTCTTTCCTGGTTTTGATCATTGAAAGCATTGCCTACAATATTCTGTGGCTATTGGCAAGTAGCCAGGCTTTCACCGCGGCCATTCAGCCCGAAATATGGAATATATGTAACTTTTGTCAATAAACATTAAAACATTGGTTCCATTAAAAGTTTACATGTTTTTATTACGTTTTCTACAGCATACATAGTAGGCAGAGGTGTTACACTCCACCCAAAAATGTTATAACGATATTTCAATCTGAATGCATGTTTTAAGGACCCTCAGTCATAGAAGATAGATCATTGTTAGAAAAAGTTCTCTCTGTTTGTGTACGCATGACTCGAAAACGAAAACTTAAACATCAAGCTTTTTATTTAAATTCAACACCTTCTAAGGATGTGGTACGAAAATTCTGCACCAAAAACTACCCTTACATGGAAAATTGTTCGAAGAAGTTTATTTTCTCAAAAATGGCTCTAATAATTTTGATTATAATTACATATGTTTAAGATATTTTCATGGCAAATGAAACGTGTACCTAGAATTTTCTGGGGATACTCTCTGAAATCCTCTTCATTCCAAATGGCTTTTGCATAACTGGTAAACCCTAAGAGATAAATTACGTATTACTACGCAAAGAATGCAGTTCTCATTAAGACACATAATGTGGCTTTCATTCCACCCAAAACTTCGATACCGAAGAGGCTTTGACCGCGCCACTGAAGATGTCCACCGCAGTTGTGGACGAAACGTCTAGAACATCAATGTCTAGTATACCACAGCATAACAGCCCAGAAATACCTACCTTCCGGTTATATAGACTCTTGGTGTAAGCCTACATTCTCTCACAAAATCCACTGTTTTGTGCTATGATGTATTAGAGGGCTCTAAAAATACTATAGCATGAATAAGCAATCTTTCAATGTTAAAAAGGCCGTTTACCTTTTTTTATAAAAATTATACCTACTTTAGTTAGAATTATAGGTTTATTTTATTTATTACTGAATTATTATTTAAATTTAAGTACTATGGAATTATGATTTTTTCTGGATCTATATGATTTATACCTTTAATTTTTACGAAAGGAGTTAGCAATATACGAACTTAAAGTAAATCCTCCTTAAACTTAAATTATAGTCCAGCAAAACGAAAATTTCTTCAGCATATAATGCTAAAATAAGTTCATATCTTAACTCTACACCATTTTTCAAGCTCAGTTACCTGTTGGGTTATTCAGCCTAGTGTTTTCTGTGATGATCGGATTGGAGACCCCTAATTCTGGGAGGTTATATATCACATCACGCTGACGACTTTTTTATATAGGGGTGAGCAAATCAAAATCTCAAGACACTTTTCTCCTCGAGTAAAGAGGATACTGCTATACCTTACTGTCAGTTTAACTACAGCTTATTGCCAATATATGAAATGAGATAGTGAATGAATAATCAGTATCTCTAATTAAAAGTTTTCACAATAAACCCACCCAGGTTAAGAACACCCTAGCACTGCCTTAACAAGAAGAGGATACAATTCAGAAGTATACTCTATTTCAACAACCCCGTACTTCACACAAAGCACCCAACTGACAGCCTTCAACGTCCCCTACCAACTTAGAAGGTGGCATAGGTCATGGTTGGCAATGATTCTGTATACTGGTTTATATACTTTCTACTACGCATAGTAAGTAGGGGAAATATTGCTTTCCACCCAAAAATTGATATTGTGATTTCACTAGAAATACGTGATTTTGCACCTCTTGAATCTAAAAAAGGCATTTTTAGAAAAAAGCTTCGTGTGTGTGTGTGTGTGTGTGTGTGTGTGTGTGTGTGTGTGTGTGTGTGTGTGTGTGTGTGTGTGTGTGTGTGTGTGTGTGCGAATAGCATAGTTCAAAAACGAAAACTCAGTTAAGTACCAACTTAATACCTGGTATTTAAGTTGAGCATCTTCCAAGGATGTGACACGAAGATTTTCAAGAAAATCCTTCCCACCCTAGACTACACTTCACAGGGAACATTGTTTGAAAATGTTTATTTCATCAAAAATGGTTCTAACGATTTAGATTAAAATATCATATGTTTAAGATATTTCTATAACAAATATAAGCAGGATATCTTGAATTTTCTGGGAATGTCCTTATAATTCCTCTTTATTCTGGATGACTATTGCAAAACTGATAAACCGCAAGAGATGGACAAAAACTTTCGAAATAAAGAAGTAGATCTCGTTAAAATACACCATGTCACTTTTTTTAGTGAACCATTTGCGAAACAATTCTTGTTATTTGTTTGAATTTAGGAATACGTTATATTTTTATCTCTTGGCCATGTAAAGAGACCGGAATTTCAAAGTCATCACATAGCACCAGCTTTAAAAGATTTGACTATCACTTAAAGCCTGTTGTATTTCCGTATTTCCCTTGCGCCCACAAGAAAATTAGCAATAATATAATTTCTACAAGTGTTCAAATGTTTATCTGCATTAACGTGAACTAGAAAGAGGACTAAGCGCTTGTAAGACCTTTTTTTACTTTCTCTACTGGTAAGTAGGGGAAGTATTGTATTCCACCCAAAAATTCGATGTCGAGATTTCACCGGAAATACATGTTTTGAGGCCCCCTGAATCCAAAAAAAGCATTTTTAGAAAAAGGTCCGTGTGTCTGTGTGTGTGTGTGTCAGTCTGTGGACAGCATAGCTCAAAAACGATAAGTCGGTTAAAAACCAAAGTTGGTATTTAAGTTTAATGTCTTTCAAGAATGTGACACGAAGATTTTGAAGAAAATAGCCCCACCCTAAACTACCCTTTACATGGAACATTTTTCGAAAATTTTGATTTTCTTGAAAATGGCTCTAGCGATTTTGATTAAAATGTCATATGTCTGAGATATTTTTATGACAAATGAAATGTATATCTTGAATTTTCTGGCTATAGCCCCTGTAGTCGTATTTACTCTGGACGACTTTTGCATAACTGGTAAACCGTTTGAGATAGACCAAATCATACTATACAAAAAATGTAGATCTTGCTAAAATACACAATTTATGTCTCGATAAATTTTCTTGTAGGGTGAACCATTTCGGAGATATACCTTGTTATGCGTGTGAGTTTCGGAAAACTTAAAGAGCTTTCGTGAAATGGGTCATCGTTGTTCATTTTTTTATATGTTACGTGTGCAAAGAGAACGGAATCTCAAAGCTTTAAAAGTTTTGACTATCGCACAAAGCCTACTGTATTCTAATATTCCCCTTGCACCTACAAGGAAATAAGCAATAAAATAATTTGTACAAATGTTTATCTCTACTAACACGAAAAAGGTATAGGAATAAGAGTTCGTAAGAATGGTTAGTACAAAAGTAGAGAAAGTCATGTGAATGCAACACATCAGATTTTTTTTCTTTCTTTCTCCGCCACTTAACTTACCTACAGTAACTAGAGTATGTATTACATTCCATGTCCGTGCAAAATTTAATACCGAAATTTAATCGGAAATATAATCTTTAGAGACTCCCTGAACAAGAGGTTCTTGTTTGTATGTCTTCCATTGTGTTGTAAACAGTATAAGTAAAAAATGAAAATTTGGTTAAACACTAAGCTTGGTATTTAAGTTAGGCATCTTCCAACCAAGGGAGATGACGCTGTGGTAATGTGTATGACTCGCATTTGGAAGGTCCTGATGATCGCCCAATCTTACCCAAGTGTTTTCGTGGTTTCGCCGGTACTGTAGGCGAATACTGGGGTGGTTCCTCTTCTATCACGACTTTGCTGCCCCTCATTTCCTGTACCTATAATTTCCTCCATTGTTATCTGTTTCAGGGTTGTAGGACCAGGAGACGGTGTTCGGCGTGTTGTGGCTGGGTGGTATGTAGGCCCTACAAAGATTTCTTCCTGTGTGTTGGTTGGGACTGCCCTTCATGTAGGCACCATCAGTAGGAACCGCTGGGGGTTAGGGTCCGGTGGGTGGTTTCGGGTGGCATCGAATGCACTAGTGGAGTCGTTTTAGTCAACGCGTGTGCAGTTGCTTCACAACGGAAACGTGCGCTAACCACAACTAATGACAGTCACAAATCCAGCTCCATTCTTCACAGAAGGCAAACCTCTGTCCCAGTTCCTTGAAGACCAATAACAACTATGATTTTAAGTTAGTGATGGTTACATGTTGACTTCACGTGGAGTCTCCGTTGTCAAAACTCTAAATTCAAGTTCGTTCCATTTCGTTTTCTGCTAAGGTTCACCTTAAATGTCGCAACTCTGCAGAAAGGACTGAAGAGGGAGAGCCTATGTTGTAAAACGATTATAAGGGTTCCTCAAAGGAGGAGTCTACTGCAAACGTTAGGGGTTCTGCCTGTCGTCATTCGGATCTGGTGCTCTTTGGTTCTCTCACCTCATCCCTTCTTCCCAGGATCACGGTAGAAGCACAAAGGGGTGGATGGTACTCTGCTCCACTTGCGGGGGCCCATCCTAGTATATTTACCTTTTAGGCATTTACACAGATCCCATACACTCACACCAAATTACCCTTTAAACGGAAAATGTTCATTATCTTTTTATTTGCTCAAGAGTCCTAACGATGTTGATTAAAATTCCACATGCTTAAGATACTTACATATTTGGACGGCAAATTAAATGTACAACACAAATTATCTGGCAATAGCCTGGAAGACTTCATCGGGGATGGATTTTATATAATTTCATATCATGTGTCAAGCATAAGATATACACAAAACCTTCCTACTAAAAAAAAGTAGATTTCTTGATCTCTTTAAAAGACACAATTTATTTCTATCTTTTTATGGCATTAGCCATACCTGAGATATCTACTACTATCATCATCACCATCATTATTATTATTACTATTATTATTGTTGTTTTTGTTGTTGTTGGCTTGAATCTGTCACTATTTTATCATTGTTTTAAACTGGTACAACTATTCAGTTGTTTCTCGCGACAGCATAGAAAGAAGAGTATGGAATTTCAAGGACAGCATATAGCGACATCTAACTACTGATTCTGCTTTCTGTATCCCCCTTCAAAGAAATGTGTAATAAAATTATTTCTGTGATTAACAAGAAGTAGGTAGAAAAATAATATTTCGTAAAAAAAAGACTTCGTAGTAGTAAAGAAAAACTAAGAGAGGTAGAACAATTTATGTGAATGTACTACTTTTTTTCTATATTACAGATGTTACTAGTGCTTTACTTACAGCACTATAAAAGAATAGTGTATAAAAGTTCAATAAAAACAACGCAGATAGAGCAACAGTCTGAGTAGTTTTGACCCAACTCTTATCTGTTTCAGTAGCAGCTTTTGTGAAAACTAAGTAAGAAATTAGAGACTCTAAAACACATTTACACATCTATCTTAACCTTTCGCTCCCATATTGATGTTTTATTGAAAGTAATGGTCAGCTAATACCGAAGAAAATGCCAGACTTTCACTGAACGTTTCACATGACCTGATTTCGGCTGTCATCTCCTTCAAGAGCGGCTTTCTTTCATCTTAAAGCTTTCATAAGACAATAACTATTGATTTTCAATGAAACAAGGGAGTTTCCCCTTCAATATGCTATCCTTCGGGGTAGAATGCTTTTCTGCGTTCCTCTAAAATCCCAACAATCGGTGTAAAAAGGTAATGGAATATATTGTGACAAATGACAAAGTCCAGTTGCTTTTTCTGTTGCTTTATTTCACTTCTAAAACTGTATCACAAAAACACAGTCCTCTATTTCATCGTTAACACAATAAACAATTCTCGTAACCTTGCAACTCCTATCGTAACCTTGACACAAATATTGCCTGTTCCGAGGATAAACATTAAAAACTGCTTCACACAACAAATAACTACGACGCGATTATTAAATGTCTAAAACTGTCTGACTATAGACACATTCAAACTCTCTCAAACTGACTGTACACAACAGGCACTTAAGAAGTGACTCTCCTCTGTTCGGCCCTCTCAATTTTATAATCCAGTCCAAGCGTCGGCGAATTCTCTGGCAAATACACCTTTTCTTGAAACTTTTCATAAATTATTCGGCAGTACAAAGCTTTTCGAACAGTCTGGAATTGCCTTGTTCTGTTGCGCTCATAGTTATCTTTTTCTGACCACTCCATTGCCCTCGGGCCACGTATTTTCAGGCAGTGGTTAATGTAGCTTGACTTTGAGCATTTTTATATGCGGTCGGCGGCCGACGTCACGATATTATAATTAACAATTTCAAACTTTAAAATCCCCAATATTAACGTTTAACAGGTTGTCGTTCTTATTAAAATGTAAGAAAAAGGAGTAACGATTCCATATATACTTGATTTTAAGATACCAAATAAATATTTATAATAGACGCAGAATAACTGCTTAGAGATGAAGTTCTTGTAAAGGTCACTAATTATGCTAAATACGATCTTAAGATCAATCAGTTTGTTTTATGTAGGAGCTGAAAATGCAGCCAGTCCCGGAATATGCACATTATTATAACAACTGGAGACATTCGCATAGGATGGGCCCAGAGCGCATTCCCAATGCTATAATGTAGTACATTCCTAGGGGAAATTTATTCCTCGGCTTCCCAAGAAAAGATGGAGGGAAACATTTTAGTGAGATCGCAACAGACCTGATGAATAACACTTAGATGGATGAAGAAGAAAAATGTTAATTTAAGGAAGGAAATTGCAAGGAGATCTCAGCATATACCTTTCAATATTACTTCAGTTACAGACTAGTACTGTTAATTATTAAGAGTAGTATGTTTTCAAGTTGGTTAGTACTTAGCACCGCCAGTACGCGTGGCACATGTAAACCATACTGTTTATTTTGCTTGAGAGCGTGGGACGGATTATAAGTAGGGGTAAGGCAGAGCGGGCAGACCTCGCGATAACAAATGGAGGAATCAGTAACGGTTCTTATCTACCTAAATATTCATTATTTGTGTTATCTACAACTTACACTTTCAAAGAGAAAGAAATGAGAAAGGAAGTTTAAATTCTTTTATTCAAGGTTTTAATGTTTATCCTTGATTTTAATACATTCATTGTGTAACTGCATTCGAATGCTTTCTGCAAGGTTAATGACCCCAGACTACCTGTTTTGTTTGTAGTGGTTAACGCCCACTTTTACTACTACGGCGCCACAGGCGGTGACACTGATACATGGAATGAAGATGGAACACCGGTGGAATGAGATGGCGGGAAAACCCGGAAGAAACCCACCCCAGTGCCGCTTCGTCCATCACGAATCCAACATTCGGTTGCCTGGGATCGAACACGGGTCGCTTTGGTGAGAAGCCAATGGTCTAACCACTCGGCTACGGCGCCACCCTCCCCCAGTCCCGCCAGACTACCTGGCCCAATAATTCAGATATTGAAGTGTGAACACATGGAAACAAAGCGGATGGTCTATAATGGCAGGCGTCGTTCCTTCTGCTGCGCAGTTACAACCGTACAGAAAGCACCAGTCAGTAAATTATGTGTTGTGCTTATGGAAAAACTGTTACACGAAGAAAAACAAACAACATACAGGAGAGAATACACACTAAGGCACCAATCATCAAAGTAATGTACTACCTATATCCTAACACCCTGCCTGTATAATAAATTCATTGCGATATATCAACAAAGCACTCCATTTTGTAAACACTGCGCATGCTCAAAGGAAACTGTTAACCCAACTCTATTAGCGGTGTTGATTTTTCTCTTCTTCACTAACATAGTCGTTAAGAATTAACTCTATGCATCACCTTCTTCAAGCTGAAGAATCTGGCAAGCGCCTGAAATTCACTCTCCCCTACTTTTCTGCGCAATTTCTGATCATACCTAAATCTAACCTCGGGTAAACTTGAAACTAGAGGATTCTGTGGTGTCACCACGGTTAGCAACGGCTCTACACACCTCATACTCGTCTCCTCTTTCCTATTTTTTGTTTTGTTTAATGGCCCTCTTAAGTATTAATCATATTCAGTTAGTGTGCTCCTTCTTCCAATCTTGCCATATTTTCGCTCAGGATAAACTCAATAGCAACAACGCGCCAGTTCACGGCCAAACGGGCCTAAACTCGGGGCAGCAGCAATCACTTATTTCACCTTTGGACACATTCGCCAGCGCGCAATAGGTTAGGAAAATGGCACAAAATAAGAAACAAGAGAGATCGTCAATCTTCACATGCGAAGAAAGAAACATATTGTTGATATTGTAGTTGAAAGTTATAAACATATGGAATCAAACAAAAAACCCGACACAGTTTCAGTTTTTCAGAATGAAAAGCAAGTAGCTGCAGATTTTAATTCAAGGTTAATTATGTATTTGCCTGATTAATCGTTTTATTTGTATATTTTACCAATTATTGTGTCAAAGAATATTTAAGTTCAACACATTTTCCCAAAATTTTAAGAACATAATTACAAATTGATTTCAATTTTCCACCATTTATGGAAAATGTTCTAGGTTAGAAGTAATCATTTCTTGCTTGTCTCGTAAAAACTGTTTGGACATAATGCAACTTGAAACAATGCTCGTATTATCCTAATAACTACAAAAAATGCATTACTTATCGTTTTATCATTTTATTTAAAGCTGCAGGTACTATTTATTTATGTATTTAATTGTTATGCAGTTCTGCTGATCTAAGTTCAACCAAGCTAATTGGAGAAAATTCACCACTCAGATTTGATCTCAGATCAAGATGTATGCAACCAAAATTATAAGTTCAGCTTGACTGAATATCATTTTCACGTTGTTGAACTCAGATTAACTTTTAGGTAACCAGGTCTACGTATAAGAATAGAACAAGTTCTGTGTTTCTCTTTAGTTTCCATTGCTAAATTTAGCCCAGAACTACCTATATTTTGCGTGCGCTGAACTTTGTAGCGGGTAAGAAACCGCTAAACCGCAGGGGTAACCGGACAGTCAGGGTACGCCGCTAACTGTTTGGTGGACAGGGCACTGGTGGAGTGTGGTTTAGGTTAGCTAACCACATGCTGAAACGTTCGCATTTCATTTCTTTCCAAGTGCCAATAAAGAATGCAAACCAGCATAACAACTAAGTTTCGGTAGTGGAGAGAAAATTGTTTTCGTGTTGAGTGTCCGTAGACCAAAAAAATGAGTTTTTATTTGTGCCTTTTTTTTTTTTTTGTCATTTTCAGCATTTTTTCTATCTTATTGGTTCTTCTTAGCCTCCTTTTAAGTCTTATCAGTATTTGTATAACATCCCCTCTTTTAACCACAATAGTCAACGATTTTTACACACGAAAAAGCCTCTGATGGTTACATTCACGCGATTTTCTCTATCTACTCTTCTTATAAACTCTATTTCTTTTGTCTTCATTTAACTGAAATAAACATTTGCTGAAGGGTTTTACTACATATTGTGACAAATGAAAATGCGACTAACCCCACTTCTGACACCAGAATGACAAATGAGACTTTCAGTTACATTTTCTGTCACTTTACTTCTCTAAACTGAACCACAAAAGCACAGTTCTCTATTTTATCGTTAAAACAATTTACTATTCATCGTGACCTTGCAATTCACAGCCGTTCTATCCTCTCGTAACCTTGACACACACTACTGCTCACAGTTAAACAGCTGCTTTCGACGATACACTCGCTAAAAACTGCTTCACACGACAAACCACTCCGACGCGACAATTAAATATCTAAAACTGTTTTTGACGATACTCAAACTCCCTCAACACTGACTTACACAACACACATTTAAAAACTAACTCAATACTCAAGTTTGAAAGCCCTAATACTAATTCGCTTTTATAGTCAAGGCTAAGTGCCTACAAATTTTCTGGAAAATACGTCATTTCTCGAACTTCTCGTAAACAAGCCGGCAGTCGAAAGTTGTTCTAAGTCTGGAATCACTTTGTTCTGCAGCACTCATAGTTATCTTTGTTCTGACCGCTCCATTGCGGTCCTGCCGCATATTTACAAGCGATGATGTGGGGTAGCTTGACCTTGAGCGTCTCTTTGACGTGCGGCTAGTTGCCGTCACAATATTTCCAGGTACAAAGAGAGAATAATAAAGTAGGCTTGCGCGAATCAAACCTTTTAAGAGAATTTTAACGGGTCACTGTAATCGCATTCTTTTATCCTGAATTGGAACTCTGGGAGGGCAGTAGATTGCTTTCGGTGGAGGGCAGTTTAATTAAAATGAGATAAAAGGTATTTCCTCCTATGCTATAACTCTGAAATTTCGTACTCTTTGTATGGCCACGAGAATGGTAGTTTTCCAATTGACAAAAGTATTACTTATTTGAAAATTCGAACAAAGAACATTGTGGAAATGGTTAACGCCACAAAAATGCTATTTGGCATAAATTGTGTGCACTAACGAGATTTACACTTCTTGTGTAGTAAGTTTTGTTTTCCTATTACGGTTATTTTCATTCAGAATGAAGGACTCCACAGGCTATTCCCAGAAAATTGAAGATAGAGATTTTATTTCTCGTGAAAACATCGTACACAGTATCTCTGTAGGCCGTTTTAATAATTTACTAATTTATTCAATTAAATTAGAAGGTACTTATATGTATATGTACCTCAGAACGAATTGGGTTTTTCAGTGCTGGAAGAATTATTAAAATTGGTTGGGTCGTTTTCGAGATTAACTTACACAAAAGAAAAAATGCACGCACATATTTACTCTCATCACATTAATATAAATATATGGTATTTCAACCAAAAGCACCGCAGCCATTTTTGAGAAAACCAAAAGTAAGAAAAATTCCCCATGTAAAAGATAATTTGAGGTTCAGGGGGCTTAAAACATGAATTTCCTATGAAATCTCGGAATAAAATTTTTGGGTGATATATAATACTTTCTCTTCTTTCCCCATCTTTATTTTTGGAAGACTTTCTCTACTCTTGTACTAACCATTCTTACAAACTCTTATTCCTATATCTTCTTCGTGTTAGTTGAGATAAACACTTTCAGAAAGTATATTACTGCTTATTTCCTTGTATATGCAAGGGGAATATAGGAATATAGTAGGCTTTGAGCGATAGTAAACCCTTTTAAAGCTTTGAAGTTCCTTTCTTTTTGCACGGCTAAGCTATAAAAAATGAATAACGATCTTCCATTTGACGAAACTTTAAGTATTTGAGAACTCACACAAGTAACAAAGAATATCTCCTAAATGGTTCGCTCTACAGGAAAAAAAAAAAATATTGGGCATAAATTGTGCTTTAGCAAGATTTGGTCTATCTCTTACGGTTTATCATTTATGCAAAAGTTATCCAGAGTAAATAGGACTATATAGGCTATAGCCAGAAAATTCAAAATATACATTTCATTTGACATAAAAATATCTCAAACATATGGAATTTTAATCAAAATCGTTCGAACCGTTTTCGAGAAAATCAAAATTTTCGAAAAAAAAAAAGTTCATTTAAAGGGTAGTTTAGGGTGAAGGAATTTCCTTCAAAATCTTCCTTTCGCATCCTTAAAAGATATTAAACTTAAATGCCAATTTTGGTTTTTAACCAACTTTTCGTTTTTGAATTATGCTGTCCATAGACTGACAGACACCCGCGCACGCGGACCTTTTCCTAAAAATGCTTTTTTTTTTTTTTAATTTAAGGGGCCTCAAAACATATTTATGGTGAAATCTCGATATCGAATTTTTGGGCAGAATACAATACTTACTCTACTTACAGCTTGTCTAAAACGTCGTGACACTTCACATGTGCAAGTCAGTAGAAATGCGGTGAAGTAGTGAGAGTGGTGGGGGAGCAAGTGTCTAGAAGGTTATCAGAACTTGGAGGCAGTTACATATACAACGCATGAACTTGTCACTCTCACAGCAGCAGGAAGACTGACCCCCACTTCTCTTTTATGCACGTGGACTGCTCAGTGCTACTACGCATCTTGCTTCGGGAGTGGGGGAATGTCAGGACGTTTTAGGCAAGCTGTACTATACGTAGTAGATAAAGTAAAAACATAAATATATTCAAGTTTCTTATATAAACTACTTCTAAAATTATATCTTTTGAATAAAAGCCAACCATAAAAGTATTCCACATAAAGCAAAATTATATACCTACTATAAAACAAGCAGAAGTTACAGTTGATAGTATTGTTAGCAAACAAAATATTTATTTCAGGAGTACTGAGAGAATGCTCTCATTCTCACTCTTAATCTCTCTCTCTCTCTCTCTCTCTCTCTCTCTCTCTCTCTCTCTCTCTCTCTCTCTCCGCCCTCTCCCTCTCTTTCGCTCTCTTTCTTAAAAGCTTTCTCTGTCATTGCTATCTTTGGTTTGACTTCTCGACAACATTTCATGCTATTACTTATGGTACATACTAAGATCTGTCCACTACCTCATTTCACACTGAAGAAAATATCATCTAGTGACATGTGGACTGTTTTACTGTGTAAGCCCATTCGAACATCCAGTACGTGACTCCACACTCTTATGGATGGTCCAGAACATATGCCCAAGAAGTTGACATTCAAGAAGCACATATAAACTAGTCATTTATTTATTTTACATCAGTTTTACCTTAAAATACACAGCTTCATTTTATAATTGTTTCAGGACTACACCATCACAATGTACCTGAACCAGTATTGGAAGGACGAACGGTTAGCTTTCAGTACTGAAGAAGAGATTTTAACGTTATCTGGAGACTTTGCTGAGAAAATTTGGGTTCCAGACACCTTTTTTGCTAATGATAAAAACAGGTAAAAATGAAATGAGCTTTTTCCCAAATATATGTACAATATAATTCAATTTAGAATAGCTGCTATGTTGTAATTAATATTAGATTATTATTCATAATAGTTTTGTATACTAATAGAATACAACTGTAATATCTGTGGTCATAAGGTTTGCTTTCTATTTCTGAGTACTCTATGGCCACAATATTGTCAGTGCATTGTAATTATGCAATGTGTATAACTGATGGCCTTGTTAAAGTCTTAGTGATGATAGCTCGCTGTTTGACAGTTGTTTAATCCCAAGCATTACCAGTAAAAATAGATAATAAAATTCATAGCCTTATTCAGTTCTTTCTTTTTTTTCTGGAAGGCAAAACAGCTTGGTAAATTCACAACAATTCTGCCAATATTGGATGACATATATTCTTCACTGAAAGCAATAGTCTGGGTAACTAAGTTCTAATTTAACAGATCAAGTATAAGGCGCGCCACATCTTGCAGCTCTAAATTTAACTGTGAAACAAGGAATCATCGACAAATCTACAATAGTCTTGGCCGATGCAAAACTGCACAAATTAGTAGATGCCATAGACATCTTAATTGAACGGGTTCATTTTATTTTGCATAATGAGCTACATGTGAATAAAGCTTGATTGGTTCTGCATCTGCTCATTCCAGAGCAAAAGCAAAATTCTATTCAAACTTAGGCTGTTCTGCACATTTAAAAAAAATTCAACAGAATTTTGCCACTATTGGGGAAAACCAGGCCATTACTATGCCTATGCTGTAAACAAAACAGTGAAACATATGAGGAGAATCAGTTCCCAACAATGGCCAAATGCGTACCATTCACTGAAGAGGTGGCAGCTTCAGTTTTCTGGAATGCAAAATGAATTCTGTTAGTTCATTACATGGAGGCGCTGAAACCCATTATTGCAGAATACTACATAGTTTTGAAGAGAATGAAGCAGCTTTCATAGGAAAATGGCCAAAAAGAATATACTGTTACTCCACAACAATGCTCCATTACATTCAAACTGAGTCACTCAAGACAAATTGACAAAAAATCCAAAAGACACAAAAACTGAAGATGATACAAGAAGCCACCAAACTGTCAACAGAAACTAAAAAATCCATGTACACGAAGTTCACATACCATCCCAAAGCCCATACCCAGTTCCAGAAAATATACGAAGATCACATTATTGACTCCATCCAAAACCTCCTACATTCTTAAATAAAACATATACCAGCAACATAAAAATCAAGATCATACCAACTAAACTGCAAAAACTGCAACAAAATTTACACTGAGAAAACAAAACAAAAATTGAAAACAAGGGCAAAGGAGTAGTAATCTTAAGTATAAACAGGTAGATAAATGGGCAGTAACAGCGCACTTCTGGCTAGCAAACCATGAAATTGATTCAGAACCTATACTTTTAAAAAGCATCTCAAATGTGAAAAACAGTCTTGGAGAATATTTTCATTTCGAAAAATAAAGATCAAGTTTTCAACCTTCAAGTAATAACCTCAGCAAGATATTCCTTGGAAAGACACCAAAGAATGGCAGCACTGCTATCTCCAACACGACACCACTCCAACAGTTGGCATCAGGTTGAGGATGGGAGCAAGTGAGCTCCCAAAACATGTCCCATAAAAATAGTAAGTTATGTGTCAGCAAATCAACTCACTTTTACTAACTAGAAAATGATATTAACTTAGTTTCTTATGGTTTTCTTTAAAAAACTATGCACCTTGCACAGATAAAAATCTGATGTTACACTCACATGACTTTCTCTACCTACTCTTGTACAAACTATTCATACAAACCCTTATTCCTCTATCTTCTTAATGTTAGTTGAGATAAAGATTTGCAGAAATGATTAATTTTCTTGTAGATGTAAGGGGAATATGGGAATACAGTAGGCTTTGAGTGATAGCCAAATCTTTTAAAGCTGGTCACTATATGAATGCCGAGATTCCGTTCTCTTTGCATGGTGAATGGATAAAAAAATTAATGACCTTCCATTTAAGAAAAGTATAAGTATTGCAAAATCCACACAAATAACAAGGAATATCTCCAAAATGTTATCTCTTACCTCTTGTTAGCAGCCCATTGCAATAGACAGCAGAATGCAGCTCAACTGAGAAGTGCCCTTCTAATAGCAGCAGGATGCACAGTGTCAACCCAAACTGTCCGTAATCAGTGTCCTCTATACCCCTAGGCCCATGGTGTGTACCAGGATAACACCGTAGAGATTGCAGAAACTGAGTTGAGGAGCAATTTGGGCAGAAGCATACTGAATGGAGATCAGTTCTTTTTTCTGATGAGTCGCAATTCAATCTGGAATCTGATAGTCAACGTATTCCCATCTGTAGGAAACAAGGGACATCAAACAACCTAGCTTTTGTATAAGAAAGATCCGTATATGGTGGTGATGGGTTGATGGTGTGGGCAGGAATCATCCAAGGTGGTACTTGGACCGCTGTAAGGTATACAGACCAAATTCTACAATATTTTGGCATGGCTTATGCTAGTGCCATAGGCGATTCTTTTGTTTTTATGGATGATAATGCACATCCCTACAGAGCTGGGTTGGTGGACAACACGCTGCAGTGGCCAGCTTCCTCACCAGACTTAAATCCAATTGAGCACATGTGGGATACATAGGCAGGTGCATTGCAGGCAGATTAGCACCTTCCACAACTTTTCCTCAGCTCCAGATTGCTCTTATGCAAAGTGGCCAGGTATACCCCAAGAACTCATTGATCATCTCATTGCATCAATGTCACACAGGTGTGAAGCATTGCTAGCCGTTCGAGGAAATATTACACCTTATTGACAAAACATTTTCACCCATGGCCCACGATTATTGTACTGCTAATGTTGCTTTGTTTGTTTTCCATATTCTCTCTTAATCTCATGTGATTCAAACACTAATCAGGAGCTCTCATGGCCTTCTCTGTCTTATATCATTATGTAAGTAATGTGGTTAAACAAATATATTATCTCGTATATTATTGCACTGTTTTTAGATGCTCTTACAATATCCTCTAATTTTTCTAGCAGTGTATAAGACGTATTTCAATATACGTCTTATACGAGTATTAAGGTATCAATGACATCAAGATCACATCCCTACTTTTTATATACGCAGATAATTGCCTCTAAGTATTGCTCCATGAATAGTTAATACTGCATTATTATATGCACTGGACTGTTTGTCTAGAAGATCAAAATAAACCAATCAAATATAAGTTAAATTCTAGTAGATTCCATGTTTAGAACAATAACTTTTAACTATTTGAGAGGTAGAACTGAAACTTAAAAATTCAATGCCACAACTGGGATTTGAACCACAGTTGGCATAAATAAATAATAATTACCATTTTAACTATTTGTTTGAATACTTACAGTTTCCTACATGATGTCACTGAAAGAAACAAGCTGGTGCGACTGAATGGAGATGGAAGCATCACTTATGGAATGAGATTTACAACAACACTGGCATGTATGATGGACCTCCACTATTATCCTCTTGACTCCCAAAACTGCACTGTTGAAATAGAAAGCTGTAAGTTTACTGTCTTAGTTCATGCTTACATAAAACTTCCACAGCACTTAAACATATTTTAAAGCTTAAACACAATTCTTGATATTGATATACAATTTTATTAAGTAAGAGGAGGTTAAAAAAAGTGTATCCTAAGTTTTATATATATACCGGGTGGAAGGTACTGCTTTGGCCATGTGTTAACCAGGGATTCTACATGATGAGTGAAACAAATATGTCCAATACAATTACACTAGCCTGCAAAAAACGTTTTCCCTCACCGGTTTGAGATTTGAAAGGTGATATTAACTATTTTGATGTGCTAAATTGAATGGTGATTACAGTTTTACTCTATCACATAAGGATTTTCTATAAATCACTAAACATTATAAGGAAAATAATGAATAACGGTATGTTTGATGTTAAAAAAGTGCATTATAAAATAAACAAAGAGCAAAAAATTTCTCAATAAACAATAAAAATAAATACCTGTAAAAGAGGGTATGAAGTTATATTTTCCTTGCCCGGAAGGGTGGCTGCATTGATTTATATTTATAGCCTGGTTGAGTGATTTCCCTTTTCAATCACCAACAGTAGTCAGCTAGCATTGCAACATTCCACAGAACCTGATATCTCCTCCCATCTCTTTGATGGAATCTTTACCTTGTTCATCACCAAGGGATCCTAAATTATCAGGAAAATAGTCTAGATGCGAGTACAAAAAGTGAAGTTTTAAACTCATATTACACCCAAGTATTCATAACTTTTCAAACATATTTCTCATAATTATTTCATACTGCAGATCCTTTGTATTTCCCAGAAACTTATTGACTACTTCTTTGAATGCATACCATGCTTGAAGTTCTCTGTCATTCATGACATCCAAAACTGTACTGTGCTTCACTAGCTGCCTTATCTGAGGTCCATCAAATACACCCTCTTGTATCTTAGCTTCAGACATCACAGAAAATTTACTACTCAAATATTTGAAACATGAACCATTTTTGTCCAATGCTTTCACGAATAACTGTTTTATAATACCTACATTTTCTTTGGATCAACTAGACTGGCACAAATTGCATTTTTTTTCTCCTGGTGTTAAACTTTTAATCCTATCTCTACTGTCCTGTTCACATAAAAAACATGGGTATTTTCTATAACCTCCTTGTTGCCCTAGTAAGATACTGGATACCTTTAGGTTCCCGCTCAATAGCCACTGATATTCCTGGCAGTCAACCTTTTCTAAAATGGTTTCAAAATTTCCATATGACTCTTAGGAAAACAGAATGTGCAAGTGGTATTGAGGCAAGTTCGCTTCTATTGTGGAATAAAATGGCTTTTAACCTTCGTTTTAAGCATCAATAAATAAACGCCAGTCATTACTATCATATGTAGGTCTTCCCAGTTGCTGAATTAAACCTGGTACATCACTGCAATAAACAAGCTGGTCTTCTATCTTAAAGAACTTGGTAAATTCTTTATCTCTATTCCTATACCAGGAAAATGTGGTGCTGGGCCCAGCATATTTTTCTCTTTTAATCTCGATCCTAGTTATTTGCACTTGTCCTTGGTAAGATCTAAGTCTCTTACTAAGTCGTTCAATTCTTTTTGACTAAAATGCTGCGACTTCTCTTCAACAGTGTGTGGTGGGAAATACTCATCAACATTGGAATCTTCTGTTGACCCAAAGACTGAACTCTCAGTATCCTCTAGTTGAGTTGGTGGAACAGGAATAGGGAGGTCTACTCAGTGTGGCACAGGTCTTAGAGCTGATGCAAGACCATCTGGATATTTAATTTTTTATTTACTTTTTTTATTGTACCCAGATACATTACACATGCAGAAATAACAATCATCATGATTCTTTTGTTCATGCTACATCATAGAAATCCCAAACTTCATTGATTTCTGTTTTCCATTATACCACTGCCTTAGTCCTTCACTACATGTTTTGCAAACAGTATGTGGAGCTCCTGTTTGATTTTGATTTCTTAGCTCAACATTAAAATATGCAAAATACACCTTTTTAATAAATGATGTAATGTTAGTTTTCTGCTTCTGTAGCAAGAAAGAACCACACATGTAACAGAAGTTATTAGGATTGTTCACACATTTTCTCCTAGAAGACGTTGAAACCATTGTTAAAAATGTACCACAACACAATCCGATCTAAAAATAAAGAAATGGAAATGATAAATCTTTTCCGGAAATTGCACTACCGATCACCGCAAGTTATAAGAAGCAACTTAAGTTCAGATATATCTTAAGACAGATGCATCCCTATGAGGGTGAGTAATTAATGGATGTTTGTCTAAGATTCAATGGTTGAAAGCTTTATTGCCTGCACATGGTCGCACAGAGATAAATAAATGCTAGCTGCTTGCACTCAAACTGCTTACGTTAGTTATCAGCTCATCACAAAAGAACATAAAGAGAGCCTTATTTTGTAGATATACAGTATTTATCTCTGAAGATCCACAATGAGTGTTATTCATCTTAAGTTGTCGAATTATAGACCTATAATAATCATAATTATAGTTTCATACATACGTATTACTGTATAGGTCTAGTGTCTAGCTTAATTAATAAAATTTCAAATTGCATAAAACTGGTAGGTGTAATGGAAAAACTGTTATCATTTTTGAAATCACCACATTTTTTTCCATATAAATACCCAATTTTCATGAAAACCGGAAAACTGTTGCAGGCTAGTGTTATTGTCAAAGAACTGTTTCACTGAAAAAAATAATTTGTTTAAAATATTTGGAGCCATCTAGCTTCTTAACAAATGGGTATAAATGGTTTAATATTTTATCAACTATCACACATTGATTTAACAGTGCTGTAATGCATTTGGATGAATTTAGCCACAATTCAATTTTAAAATGTCATGCAAAGTTTAATTTTTAATTAATTAATTACAATTAATTCTAGTTAATTAAATATAAACCAGTATAAGGGGAATTAATTACAGAAAAGTGCTATATTTTATGTGTAGCTGCATTCCTTACACCTGTTACACACAATGTTATAATTTCCACAAAATAGAGTCAGTCTGAGTGACTCAGTTAGTTAGGCGCTGGCCTACTGATCCCAAGGTCGAAGGTTCAAACCTGGTTCAGATCTGGCTTTTAAGTGTGCTCAAAAGAGGCAGCTCCATGTCAATAGATTTACTGGTATGGAAAATAACTCTTATGGGATGAAATTTCAGCACACTGACAGCACTGATATGGTCCTGACAATTGATAGCATTGTTAAAATATAAAACAACTTTTTTTCCCACAATAGTTGTCACTATTTCAACACTCCTCATATGGTCAATGGCCTTCAGGGATACCTTGTTCCACCCAGTAATATCTGAATCCATTTATTAGATGAAGGCATCCTGCATGCGGACATTGATGAGGATAGCAAGGAATGAGGGAACCCACAGCTTTCTGTGGACTTCAAACTACATTAGTCCTGGGTACATTCTACATGAAACAGGAGGTAAACTCTTGGATTGGGTCAATTTATAATCATCCAGAGGTGCAAATCAAACCTTGGACCCTCAATGTGAGAGCTGTTAACAAAACCGCTGAGTTACCCAGTGACCATTTTTACAAAACTAAGATTCTCTAATTCCTAAAACTTTCAATTAATAAGGACCTAATTATAATGTTCTCTTTATAAACAAAAGAAAGTTAAAATAGTGTTTAAGTATTAATTTTTATTTTTCAGCCATTTAAAACTAAATGTGTTTATTTCTTATGTTTCAGATGGCTACACTGTATCAGATGTGGTCATGTACTGGAAAGATACCCCTGTCCGTGGAGTGGATGAAGCAGAACTCCCACAGTTTACAATTATAGGATGTGAAACAAATGATCGCAAGGAGAAACTAGCTACAGGAAACTATCAACGTCTGTCCCTCTCCTTCAAGCTTCAGCGGAACATTGGCTACTTTGTATTCCAAACTTACCTACCTTCCATACTTATTGTAATGCTCTCATGGGTATCATTCTGGATCAACCATGAAGCAACCAGTGCACGTGTTGCTTTAGGTAAACTTTCCGTTCAATTTTATTTCTTACTGAGCAGCTATTAATCTCTTATGGGTTCTAAAATATTCTAATTATGTCTATGTCTCATAAAAGTCAAAATTGGAGAACTGATCTTCCAGCATTTCAGTCAATTCTATGACTAGATGGATCAGTTTTATTTTTTTACACAGATATTTCAATCTGTAGTAGAACATGTCATTTATATTTTTAAAAACAAAAATGCTTTACAGCTACTCAGCAATGAGTTTTGAAAAACATTGTTGCCTTCCAAAATAAAAACAATACATAAATGGATTTCAAACACCCAAGAAGCTACCTGTATGAAATGTTTTAAGGAAATATAATTTTTTTCTCACTGTTTTTATCGATTATTATTCATTTTATTTCATGCAACATTGTGCAGAAACTCTATTCGCAGTCTTACTTATTCTGAAAAACCATTTATGCATAAACATTGCCATTTTCCAGAAAATCAAAATTTTCGAAAAATTTTCCTTGTAAAGGGTAATTTAGGGTGGGGCTATTTTCTTCAAAATTCTCGTCGCATCCCAGAAAGACATTAAACTTAAATACCAACTTTGGTTTTTAACCAAGTTTTCGTTTTTGAGTTATGCTGTCCACAGACTGACACACAGACACACACACAGAGACCTTTTTCTAAAAATGCTTTTTTTGGATTCAGGGGGTCTCAAAACAGATATTTCCGGTGAAATCTCAACATCAAATTTTTGGGTGGAATGCAATACTTCTATTTACCAGTAGGGAAAGTAAAAATGTACAATTATTGATACCACAAACTGAAATGACTGTAATTCATGATAAGAGAGGTAAAAAAGTTGCAGTAAGTATGAGTTTGCAAACATGCTTAAGCAAGATGGCTGCAAGCCATCATTGTCTTCGCTGTTTGTACACATCAGGGACATCAAGGCAAGTACATCTTTTGACATTCAATACAATTACTGGCTATAATAGGGTTGAATACATGTACACAAATGAAGAATTGATATAGATATAATTAGGGCACATTGGTGCATAAACTATTCACAGGACTAGAATGAATGGTTCCTTCTATAATTATTTATTATATTATATATTTATTATTTATATATATATATATATATATATATATATATATATATATATATATATATATATATATATATATATATGTAAAGTGATATATGTACATTATCGTGTACTGATTTAACGAACCTAACCCCATGACACAACAGGCCTTTCTGGGCCAAGACCTCCCACCTGGCCTCTGCGTCCCCCATCTGTCCATCACAAGCATCATGAGTGTGTTGCAGTACTGGAAGTGGGACATGGTCAGTGCACCTGTCTCTTCCAGCCGGTTATGCAGTCTTTGCAACCAGACTGCTACTTCTCAATCATGTAGCTCCTCAATTGGCCTCTCAGGGACCTAATGAGGCTGAGAACACCCCAAACCAGTCTTCCAGTGTGAGAAAATCTCCGCACCAGCACCGGAAACTAAACCCAGGTCTCCTGCTTGGTAAACAGTAGGATCACCACCATGCTAATTTCGTCTGATATGACACGATGTTGGAGGATGTTAATTCAACAAACAAACAAAAAAAAACACCATGCTAAGGAGACAACCTCTATTGATTTAAACACATAAAATTAGTTTAAGTATACCAGAGAGTTAAATTAATTTGGAAAGACATAACGCTAGAAGCAAGTCTTATGATTGGAGGTGATCTTCATTTATCATCTCTTATGTTGATTTAATTACCACAATTACTTGTGGCAACAAAAATAATTTTTTCTTTAACATGAGAACATACTAATAGGAGAAACAAATCTCATGATGATCAGAGGTATTTTCATTCCACTGAATGCAGAAACTTGAACACTTGTGATGCTAAATTCTATTTTTTTCACTAACATGCATATGACTTTTCTTCAGTTACTTAAGCCTAGATTGCAAGGTGGGAGCCATTGTTTTTCCATCAAGCAGCAGCTGAACTGGTCCTCAATAATCTCATGGACTGAGTGCACCTTATCTTTTCATTATACACTGAAAGTTATTATAGACAGCTATTGTACTTTTCATAAATATTCTTATGATAATCTAATGGTGTATTTGCATTTCAGGAATAACAACTGTTTTGACAATGACTACCATCAGTACTGGTGTGCGAAGTTCTTTGCCGCGTATTTCTTATGTGAAGGCCATAGACATCTATCTTGTGATGTGTTTCGTGTTTGTATTTGCTGCTTTACTGGAGTATGCAGCTGTGAACTATACTTATTGGGGTGCTCGTGCAAAGAAGAAAACTAAAAAGACGAAGGAGGCAGAAGAAAAGAAAACACCACAAGGTCAGATAGAATATGTAAATAAAACCATATATCTGTACATCCCAGTTCACTTAGGAATACTTTATATAAGACTGCAATTCATGGTAAAATATTCCTGTATGTATAGTGCTATAATTACAGTATAGCCAGTAACAACAGCTTAGTAGTTGCAATAGATTAAACCAGGGTTATCAGATTGGGCAACGTTTTACCTTTTAGCCTACTCAAAAAGAAATTAAACATTAAAATAGAAAAATTGGTTGATTAATAACATAACTTAAAAATCATAAAAAATGCAAACAGAATAAACTTTGGGATTTACAGAAAACCAACACAGACAGATAATTATATGTATAAAATGCAACAGCTACAACCCAAGGTTGCACAAATACACAGCTTTCAATAGTTTAATTCACAGATTGGAGAGCATACCAATACAAGAATATCAAACAAAATATAAAAAAAAATCATTAGAATTGCAGAAATAAATGGCTTCCAAAAATCTTTGACAGATAAAAAAGTGAACATAGTGAAAAAGAAAAAAAAAAATATTGACAGAAAGAACTACACTCAGCAAACAAAGAGATGTCATTCAAAAAATTCACTTATCACCCACAGACATTAAATTCACAAAGATTTTTAAAGAATATAACATTCAGTTGACTCCAATTAACACATACAGCATAAAAAACTTACTCAGCTCAGACATTAAGGACAGCATTCCACCAAATAAAACATCTGGAATCTACCAAATAGAAGGTAATAAATAACTGCAACCAGGGTTATATAGGAAGAACTAAGAGGAATTTGGAAACAAGAGTCAAGGAACATTTTAGATATATAAAACATAAACACTTAGATAAATCAGCAGTTGCCGCCGATTTTCGGAAAGAAAATCATGTCATTACTCCGGATCCAACACTATAAAACAACATATCAGGAAACCAAGAATTGTCAACATGGGAATAGATCATTTGGAAGAACAAGGACGAAGTTCTCAATTTTGATGTCCCACAGAACGACTCACTAAACAATTTCTTAGAATCACCACAGAGCAGTTTACGGAAGGACCAACCTCTACAAATTCAGTCAATGTCTGGTTGATAGTAGAGGAAGCTACCTCTGAAACATGTTCTGAAAAATTTAAATAGTAAGTGTTGTTTTAGTGTTATTAATCAACTAATGTTTCTAGTTTAATGTGATCCAAAAACAACCGTTATCAACTTCTAAAATATTAACATAAAATTAAAGATAATTTGTAATCATTTATTATACAGTCTAAATAAAAATTTTAATTTAATCTTCAAACACAACTTTATTTGGACCTTTATGATCATGAATATACTCTAAAATGCATTGCTCCAATAAAATAAAAAATGACACTCCCACTATAATAAAATTAGTTAAAATTAAATCCATTTCTGCAGAATTTCAACTATCACCATCTGGAACTTATGTACTATTTGGACAACATTACTTAGCTTTTGATTCATTACTAACCAGCATCTTGACTGGCCCAAGAAGCTAAAGTTGTTCAGTATTGATATATGGGGTAATTTGAGGGTTATGCTGCAGACATTTTGGTTTTTTACTTTTTTTAAATGTACAGTAACAAAGATGACACTGTGACAAATCCCACTTCTGACACCAATGGAACAGAATGACCAGGTCCAGTTACTTTTTTTGTCACTTTATTTTTCTTCTAAAACTAGAGCACAAAACACAGTTCTCTTTTACCATTGTTAACACAATCTACAGTTCTTCATGAGCTCACAACTCATAACCTTGACGCACACTTTTCTGTCTTTCAGTTCTCTCTCTGTCTTACAAACAGCTGGTTTTGACAATACAATCACTCAACGCTCACTAAAACTGCTTAACTTCAAGACTTTGACATGATGTATCAATGTCCCAACTGTCTCTATCAACACATACAGTTCTCTCACAATGAGGATTGCACACGCACACACGCTCACGCACAAACGCACACGCGCACACACACACACACGCATACACACATACACACTGCTAACAGCTGTCTCGTTCAACAGTCACAACTCCATAACAAAAATTACTCTCTTCTTTCACTATCTCACAAACTTTAATAGGTGAGAATGACATAGGATGTATTTTTCTTAAAATTCATCTTTTTGTGATGCTTCCACAAACAAACTGGCAGTCGAAGCTTCCAGAACACTCTCGAAACTCTTTGTTCTGTTGTGCTCATTATTGAGTGTTTGCCGTCTGCGAATGGTGTGAAGTAGTTTCAGCTTGAATCTTTGAGATATGCACCTGCGGCTAGCATCATAATAGAAATCCTCCCCACCCCCTTTCTTTCTCTTTGCAAGATCAGAAATAAAATAACAAAAATTATCTTACTGCTAATGTGCCAGATGAGATTTAATTTAACACCAGTTCTTGAAAACACTCACAGCATATTTCTGCTAGAAGTACATGAATCGACTTATAGACACTTATAGTTTCACTTATACTTATTTTTAAATATAAGTGTAAGTGAAACTATGTGTCTATAGGTCGACTCATATACTTCTAAAACATTTGAAAAGTCTCACTGCCTATAACACTTTGTATATATTTCTACTACTTTCTTTCTCACAAGATTATAAAGATTAAAGTCAGCTTTAACATTAACAAAAGTACCTGATACAGTTTTTAGTTCAATAATTTCATGCTGGTCTGTGTCATGCTAAAGTAGGAAAGTAATTTATTCCAAATGTGCGTAATGTTTAATAAAAGACTGCTGCTGCATACAGTATTAAACTATCTATCAGAGTATTTACAAAGACTATTTCATAAATTATTTATGCGGAAGGTCTGTAGTTCAAATCCCAACTGTGGCATTGAGGTTTTAAGTTCCAGTTCTACCTCTCAAACTATTTCATAAAATTGATAATTCTTTTATGAACTTTCTTCTCACAACACTTCTAAGCAGTTATATCACATCACCGTTTGATAACCATTATATATGTTGGCATTGATTCATTGCTTTGTTTTGCAAAATGCAAACCTAAAATCAAAAGGTGCCTTAATTCATTATTTTATTTAAAGGCAAATACAAATTTATAGTCTTTTATTAACTCTAATGCTCTGAATCCCTCATTTGCAGTTACTCCGTTACTAATGCCTTGAAGTTTCCATTCATGCTTATTACAATACACTTTCTTTTCCTGACATAAGAGTCAGGATTAAACACAAATAATCTACACCAACAGTAAATTAACAGTGGGCCTCTGCATTAAATATATGTGCAAGTAATTAACATTATTTTTCTATAACAGCACAATATTTTTTGAAGTGTGGGTTTACCAAGTACCTATATATATTAGAATTGAGGTTAGGGCAAAAGAACATTGCCAATTGTCTGTGAGTTTGAGCATATCTGTTGTTTCTTTATTCTTTCTTTCTGTCTTTTTCGTTTTTATTTTTCCCTTCCTCCACATTTTGATTTACCTGGGCTTTGGTTAAGCACAGTTCGATTAAGCAGGGTTTTTATTGTAGTGTATTAAACGTTGTAAAAATATATCAGTTTCTATTAGATTTAAAATAGGAAACTGATGCCATTGGCCAACAATTTGTTTTAGTTAAAATCAATCTGACAACCCTGAGATAGAGACTAGTAACATACTGCATAAAGAATCTATTTATTTAACGTAGTAATACATAATAAAATCATAAGTAGCACCAACCAAACTGTAATAATAATAATGTATATAAAATTTAGATTCCAGGCTTGTAGGTTGTGTTTTAGTAGATAACGTAGAATCACCTGACACTTTATTCCATTAAAGTATTTGTTCATCATAATACATTGCTTGTATATACAACTCAAAAATACAATGTTATTTTCTTAAGTTTTATTTGTACATATAAATTCAGTGTTATATTTTTAGCATTCATTTTGTCTTTGCAATTTCAATACTTGCTATCACTAATTTCCTTTTAATTTCCCTTACATTTATTGCATAAAGAGATTAACATAATATTTACATTAATTTTAAAAAAAAGGTTTAATTATATATTATATTCTGTATAATGATGATTGGTGGTGGTGGGTGGTGGCTGGTGGCGGTGGCGGCAGTGGCGGCGGTGGTGGTGGTGGTGGTGGTGGTGGTGGTGGTGGTGGTGGTGGTGGTGGTGGTGGTGGTGGTGGCGGCGGTGGTGGTGATGACGATGCTATATATTAATCAAAATCTTAATGGTTTTAAAAAAATTATGCAATTAATTTCAAATTTAGTATTTTTCTCTTTGACACTATATTGAATGTCTTTGAGAATTTTAAAAAACCAATAAATGTAGAAATTTCTGTTCCGTACTAATACATACATATTAAAAACTAATAACATTAGAATATAGATAGAATATAATAAAGTAGTTGATCTTTAGAAGAGTTGATATCCAAGTATATTTGCATTTAGGTAGAAAAATAAATTTATAGTACCCACCCCAAGTAAGAAGTCTAACCTTCACAATTAAATACTTGGAATAGGGCATGACATTGCTAATTTGTTAGATATAGCAAATGGTTAAGTCATTATTACCCCCAAAAAATCACTTAAACAGAGCATATGAAATGTATGCCTTTAAATAAAAGCACCATTACAATTATATAAAACTCATAAATCAAGACCATGTTGTTTGATTTGAGATTATTTATGACCAAAACTTTACCACAAAAAGCATAGAACAATAAAAGAATTGCTTTTAATATCAAAACTGTAACTAATGCTAGAGCATCATATAAAGCTGTAGCAGATAAAGAAAGCATGATACCAAATTTTTTTTAAAAAAAAATAATAATTATAGCATATAATTAAAATTAATTCCATTGCTATCTTTAGTTTCTCGGTAAAATAATCTATTCTTAATAAAATCTCCCAGTAAAACTAAAACTGTTATAACCTTCTTCCTTAGTACACAGTTTAAGCATCTATGGCAGTTATCTTCTGATTTTATTTCACAGTTGTGCAAGAAAAAACTTTATTATATGTTATAAAATTGTTAATAACTTTACCACATTTGAAACTAATATAGTACACTAGAGGACCCAGTGAACTTCATACCACCTAAGTTGATTTGATTGTAATTCTTCATAAGTGACTACCAACCCTAATCAACCTTCCAAATCGAGTTTCGCTATAACACATTTTGTGATTATGTCTATGCCTGCACTAATTCGTCGAGTCTCGCTAAAACAAAATTTAATGAATTGTTATGTTTATTCCTAAGCCTACAAAGTTAATTTAGCTTATTAGAATGGCTGATCAAAATGAATGTTTGCAAAATGTAATTAAATTCGATTTAACCAAATCTATTCTCAAAATCCACTACCTTTTTTTTACCAAAAAACAATTTTAAATATAATAGATCAGCTGTCAAATGATAAGTACATCACAAATGCCACATCTTTGAAGTAACCCAAAGTGGCAAATCCCATACAAAATTACCATTTCAATTTTTTCGATATTTTGGGTGTTCCTTTGGGTTTTCCTAATGTTCTTTTTTTCTAACTATCCCAATATTGAGACAAACAAAACAAAGAAGAAATTATTCAAATCAGTTGAGCCATTTTTGAGTTTTTGCAAGACTAATGCATGGCAATTGATTTTTACATATATTAGATTACTAACGCAGTCATAATTACTTGTAGTGAGGGTATTCAGTTAGAGATAAAATACAGAACCTGTTATTAACATTAGTGATAGTAATTTAAATAGATAATATGTGTTAGTGGTATCATAGTGCAGTTCGTTGTGTATTATCCAGAATAGAAGGATAATGATGACTTGGCAATTCCTGGCTTTTGACATATAAAATATGCACTTAGTTTTGCTACTAACCTTCCCTATAATCAAAGAAACACCCATAGAGCTACTAGAGAGCATGTCTCATAACCTCCCTACCCTTTTCTCATGAAACTAATATCAAAATTTTATATCAAAAGAGTGACAAACTGCACTACAAGATAAGAACCTCTTGGAGAGCTAGATGGGTTTCACATCTCTCGCCAACAGGTTCAAAGTCCATCAAGGTAACCACAACGAGCGATGGTTTTGCCACAGCGACCACAGGAAGTGGTGCTGGTGGTGGCGGAGCAGGAGGCGGTGCACCTGCGTCAGCCATAGACCAACAACAGGAGATTATCGAACTGCAGGACCTGCGCATGTCTCCAATCCCGTCCATCCGAAATCGGCACAACAGTCGCACCTATTCCACCGCATCTGCAGAGGGGCTGGACCCTTCCAAGTTTCCACCGAGCTTCCGCATGAACCGAGCAGGAGGAGGCTATGCTTTTCCAGTACGCTCAGCCTCTGGTCTTCGCTTCAGAGGATCCAGAACACACATTGCTCATCACAGTAAACCAAAAGTTTTTCATGCACTTAAAAAGGGGGCTTCAGCCATTAAGGCCTCCATGCCAAAGATCAAAGATGTAAACATTATAGACAAATATTCTAGAATTATATTTCCACTGTCATTCATGGTGTTCAATGCTGCTTATTGGATCTTCTATGTTCTTCCTTCAGCAAATGACCAAAAGTGAACACAAGAGTGAAAAGTGGTGTCCAAATTATATGAGAAAACGTTAAAACTATTTATACGCACATATTTTAAAAGTGTATCGCTTGTGTTAATATTCAGGTTGGATTCATGAAAGAAAAGAAAGGTGAAACTAATACCATTACCGCTGTCTCTTTCCGGCTGTATGCTGGACATTTTGTACATCCCCATTCCATTTTCTCACTTCATTATCACTGGTGACAAAATAGGGAGAGATTTTTCTGGGCTTTTGTATGATGGTAGTTGCAGGAATAGGGACCATGAAGGTGCTTTCTGCTTAAAGTATACGAAATGCCTAAAATTTGGATCATACATGGTAACACTGATTGCACTGCTTTGGATCTTTCACTGAAGAAAATTGTATGATTGGAGAGTGGTGTTATAGCACACAGATTCCCAAGGATAAATGTTCTAAAAACTTAAAATGTGTGTTAAAATATCAGAATTGTATATGCTGATATATGACTGTAATGAACTTCTTAACTTCTGCTTTTTATACATACATTGTATCTGTTATGTTGTATCAAAACTGCCTATTTTAAAAACCATTTTGTGGCTTTTAACAGTGGAAAATTAATTTTATTTTTAATTATTTCTTCCTGTTTTAATTCAGATGAATTTGAAACAAGTGAAAGGACATGTTTTATATTCACATTTTTATAGCATATTGGCAGAAACTTGTAATTTGCAAAAGATCAGTTTTGCAGGAAAGCTGATATTCAAAAACACTTCAGAAACTATCAGCTGGTGATACTGATACTGCTTCTACGCAACTTTTGCTTTATAGCCATTCTTTTGGAGAAATTTGCTTGCAACTATGTGCAATCATATTACAGAATGCTCTGATGCCAAATTGTATTGCATATTTTCAGTTGTAATTAAAACAATCCTTTACAGATCCAAATATACTTCACCTATCTGTGAATAAATTAATTTACTAATTCACATCCATCATTTATATTTTATTAGCAAGGGGCCATTGTCATATCAATGTCGCAGATTGGGCTGTAGTTTTTATGTTGAAAATACATAGAAAACAGAAATACATGTGTCTCAGCTTTTTTTTCCCAAAGGGAACGGAAAAAATTATAAAGTTTTAAAATGTAATTGCTGACTTAGGTCTGTCTACCACTCTACAAAGAGCTGCCTGAGACGGAATAATAACCCTTGGCCTGCACTGAGACTACAAGTATCTGCGGACATGGCCGCTCTAAAGATAGCTTTTAACCAAAATTGCATGCAGTGAAGAGAAAATTGGTTGCTCTTATCTTGCATTTTTTTCAGTGATGGGTGCCCTCAAGAAAAAAAGCTGAAGAGATACAAATTGCACATTTTTGTAAGTTCTCTCATTTAATAGTTTCTAAACCCAGATATATACATGGGTTGATTTTTAAGAGGTAACTATTTTTTATTTAGATATACAACACACATACATTACAGGCCTTTGATGTAATCACCCCTGTTGTGCATCATGTGTTCCCAGAGATTGGGAACCCATTGGATGCCGTTGGTACTGCCTAAACTTTGGATGCTGTGAAGGGAGAGATCAGTTGTCTGAAGAACATCATTAACTGTGTGGAAGTGGGTCCCATGAAGTGGTTCTTTCATTTTAGGGAAGAGATTGTGATCACAGGAGCTTACATCTGGAGAATAATGGGGATGGTAAAACACTTCCCAGCCCTAACCATTGAACAAATCAGTCACAGCCACTGCTGCATGCGCCCTTGCATTGTCATGCAGAATGACGAGTGGGTTATTTGTTTTCTTTTTAGAGCTGCTTCTAGGTTATTTTGCAAAAATGTACAGTAGCAGTAGTAGTAATGGTACATCTTTGGGGAGCAGCATGCTTTATGATAACAGCATCCTAGTCGTAGGCAATGTGACCCGTGATGACATCTCTCGTTTGATTAGCATTTAAGCTGTGGTTCATATGCTCTAGCCCAGGTCTCATAATGATCCACCCTACAGGTGCGTATGAGATGCGTCATATTGCAGTCATTTTTTATTTTCAGTCAAATAAGATGGAACCCACTTGAGGCAATTTTCCACACTCTCAACCACTTCTTCAGGTATTTAAGCACAGTCAAAGGCGTCCATCTGGCATCACTGGCCAATTCATGAATAGTGGGTTCAGATCCACCACCACTAATGCGTTCATGTTCTGCACATCTTCCATTACTGCAGGATGACCAGAATGAGACATGTCTGACACAGTTTGACGTCCTTCTTTGAAGGCTTTGATCCTCTTAACTATTGTGGGGTAAGGTATTTGCATTCAATTTTCAACCAGCTCCTCTGATCTTACTTCAAAATCATTATGACTGTACTCCCAAGCACTTGTTCAAAACTGCATTATTGCTATTGTTGCTGCACATCTGCATGGAGTGGGGGAAACAAGTTCATTTGCTCTGAGGGAGGGTGGCCATCTAACCTACCTCTGGTATAAATGATATTGCCTGGCTCCATTTCAGGACATTGTTACAGCATTGTTGCCACTATTAAAAAATCAACCCATGTACAAGAAATTATACATTATTAGTGAATTATTCTAATTTGTAAATACTTGATAGGTAGAACTGGAACTTAAAAATTCAATGCCACAACTGGGATTTGAACCACCTTCCGCTTACCAGGCGGCTGCTTTAACCATTGAGCTATTGTGACAAACTGCCAGAATGGCATTAAATTCTCAAACCAGTTCGTATTTCTCCTGGTAAACCACACACAGCTTGTGTGTTTAAAAAAAACACCAACAGTAAATTTGTTGGCATAAATAAATAATAATTGTAAATACTTTTTTTGTTTTGTTAAATGTGGACCTCTGGCAGAGAAAGCCAAGACAGGGTATTTTTATTTTCGATCTAATTCCACTAAAATAAAATCCCAGCTCAGTGCAAGATCATTGTGAGAATGGCCCCTTATACTTAAGTCACAGAAGCTTCCTTAAGACCAACTAAAAGAAAGGAAGGTAACTCCCTTAGAACTTTTTTTTTATTGCAACTGAGTCAGAGCACAATAACTTAAGATACAATTTAAAATTGTCACAAAGAAACCCATACTCTAAAAGTGTCAAAATTAACTAAATAATCTAGGACATTTGTTTCATCTTGGGATTATTGGGTGACTTTTTACCCAGTATTTGAATCTGGAATACAAATACAACAAATGGTTCTAAGAATTATTTCAAAACAATATCAAGAAATCAAAAAAAAAAAAATTTAAAGCTTAAGCATACTGTATATTCAAAAACTCTCAAAAAGAAAAAAAAAAAAAGGCAATAAACAACCCAGCTAGCTCCCTACAGTTTAATACATATTCATTTACAGTAAATTTCTGCTAACATTACCTGAATTTTGTTGCAAAAGTATTTTTCAGTATTTGTTTATAGCTGCATTTTACCTAATTTCATAAGAATGTGCTAGTCTATATCAAAAAGAGGCTAGGCAAAATAATAATGGAATTTCAGACATAAAACATATATGCATATATTGGTAGGCGTGTGTCTGAGTATGTATGTACTTTTATCACTAAAAGACTTTAACCAATAGGTCTTTAGTGAAAGAAATCAACAGTGATATCTATAATTTTGGAAAAAAAACACTGAATTCAAAGTATGATGTCCAGAGTGCATTTATATGTAAAAAAAACATAAAAAAAGAAAAAAACAGTGACAATTATACTGAAATATGGATATGAAGTAGCTATTATTGGAACTAAAGAAATTTGTACACAAGCTATATGCCTAAGATTTACTTCCTTCACCAATACTGTACAGACGACAATGTGAAACATTCCTTAGTGATCATCCGTAAACAAGAACAGCTTCCAGGATGATCTCTTACAACTTTTAAAGCTGCTATTATTCTAGTGTTAGCTGAAGGCAATGGCGAAGGTAACTGCTTTTGGTTAGTGACTTCATAACAATATAAAAACATTGCGGAATTTGTGTTCAAGTGGTGTTGCAGTGTTCAAGAAATGGTGTAAGATAGTATATAAGTGTTATGTTCTATACAGATATTTATTTCTATCCTCTATGACCTAATTTAGTGCAACCAGCTGTTTTAAAACAGAAATGCATAAATATATTTTATTGAAAGAACTGCTCAGTAAGCAATTTGATGCTTTAAGGTATCAAATTTCCTTTTTGAAAAATATGTACTGTGTATAATCATTTCCATTTAGCTCTGCTTTTTCCGGTATCCAACTAACTCCTGTAAGAATATGGAATGTTCCAAAAATGTTAGCTGAGGTAACAGTATCAATGGGCCTGCTTCATAAAACTGAGAAACTGTGGCAATTGTGACAATTATATAAAATTTCATAATTTTCAGATGTCCATAGCAGTTTTGTATTTTGTAAATGTATAATTTCAACTCTTATGACAGACAAAAAATTGTAGAGTTGTCAAACTCTAAAACCTTTCATAAGCTAGACTATTTATATCAAAATTACGGTTTACTTTATTACAATCCATATGGCTCTATAATTCACCAGCAATAATGGTAAATTTCACAAATGAAATGCACTGATGATTATTAACAAAAGAAGTTGTCTTGTATATGGTGGCTGATGTAGCAAATAATAGAATAGAAGCTAGGTGCAAGCATCAAGCAGTTTTGATAAAGCTACAGTTTTAAATTGGAAGGCTGAAACAGATTTGATAAATTAAATTCCATGGCCAGAATCAGACCATGGAACTTGGCCTCTCTAACCATGATGAGATGCCAGTGTGTGCATTAAACCTTACCATTTGATTCATGTGCTCTGATAAAACTTGATGGCAATCTTGAAAATTCATGACATCAGTTCAAAGCATAATTTGAAATATTCTCTTTACGAGTGTATATGACCTATGGTATCCCATGTCTGCATTTACAGGATACTGGACACTTTTACCCAAGCAGCATAATGTAATGCACACGAAAGTTGCTTGTGAAGTGTAAGTGCTTGATTTCTTTCAGATGTCCTACTAAATTTAAAATACATTTAGCTACTGTGTGAGCTAAGGCTTTCACAGCCGGCGCCTATCCAGTAAAATGATGTTCCCAGGTTTATTGACCATGGTCCAGTCGATGCATAAACACCTGACATATCACCCGCCATTCCAACAAACTCTCTGATGATGCTCGTCGGAATGGCAGGCGAAATGTCAGGTATTTACACATCAGCTGGATCACGGCCAATAAATCCAGGAACACCATTTTACTGGATATTTAGCTACTGTTTTGCTCACATAAAGTTTCTGTTTAAACTGAACTCACTAAAGTTAAAAGGTTGGGTTAATGCCTTCCTTAAACAAACAGTGTGTTCACAAATAATGAAAAATTGAAACTATTAACAGTGAAGCAACAAGATTCTAAAGTAAGAACAAAATAGAAACTAAAAACTTCACTTATCTTAGTAATGCTGTTATTTTTTGCCATGGCTTTGAGAATGAGTTGGACACAGCTTGAAACCCAGGGTCAGCAAAAAATAACAGCATTACTAAGATAAGTGAAGTTTTTAGTTTCTAATTTGTTCTTACTTTAGAAGTGTGTTCACATTTTCATGTCTTCATCATTTTCATTACTGCTATCAGCATTATCATTAAAGTAATTCTATTTAACTACTGGCCAGCAATCTTGCCAGCACTACTTTAAGCGCTAGGCACTTGGTAGAAACAAGCATTGTTTTCTCAGTGGCTCCTAGAATATGGCTGTGGTTTAATGAACAGTCAGATATAAGAAACAAAGAGTGCTCCTGAACTCAAAGCTGAATTACTTATTGCTATAAATTTTAAAATGACTTGCAAGGAGTTCTTTAACAGTGTAAGAACTGATGCCAAGCTTCTTGCTGAGTGTAACTCAAATTTCTAACATGCATTATGATTTGATGTAGGTTTTCAAATGAGTGAAATTAGAGAATTACTTATTGTAAATACACCTACCTATTGATTTAAATGTTATGATGAATATATATTTCTGTACAGAATATAGGCATAAATCTTCTAAAATCAGTACAGTAAAAGAACAAAGGTCGATAATGTGTTCAGGTGTTGGGGAAAAATGTCTGAACTCTCACTTTCAGCTTAAAAACCTGGCAACCCTAATGATCCATGACATTAATATGTTCACAAATACTCCACAGGACTGCATTGTGGTTACATTTCATATAATAACAAATATCAATTTAATTTAATATTAGGAAGTTGCACAATCTGTTTAAGAGGTAGAACTGGAACTTAAAAATTCAATGCCACAACTGGGATTTGAACCACAGACCTTCCGCTTGCCGGTTGCCAGTTGTGGCATTGAATTTTTAAGTTCCAGTTCTACCTCTTAAACTTTGCCCACACACGGCTTGTGTGTTTAAAAACACCAACAGTAAGTTTGTTGGCATAAATAAATAATAATTACGCACAATCTGTATTGACACAGGTGCATTAATATAATACATAACAAATATTAATTAAACAGATACTTTATCCCCTTCCCAATCAACTGCAGTCCATTAGGTATATATTTGACCCCACATTATTTTACTTCTTGACAACAATATTTTAAAAAAAACATTCAGCTGCTTTGGAAACACTTAGCCATGAATAAATTATAGACTACAATTCTATTTTAACAGCTTAAATGCCAATAATTGGCTTTTTGAATTTTTTGAGCATTCTTAGGACACAAACCCTTTCAAAATAAGCCAAAAGTTTGTTATATGTTTCAGCTGAACACTGTATCTAACGATCTCAAGAATTTGAAATGCATAACAGCAGATTAAGCATTTAAATATTTAATATAAGATAGCAGAAATAACAATTTAAAACAGACAAGTTTGCACTGGCATCCTCTTTTCAGACAAAAATATGAAATTAAACAAAAATACACTTATCAAAATAAGCTGATAAATGTGTAGAGTTAAATATTTGGAAGAAGATTTACAAAAAATATTCAAAACTATGGACTTCAATATTGTAGAAATCAATAACAACTTTCTAATTCATCCAGAAGTAACCAAAAGAAAAACATATGCCACTCAGTAGGAATTGGAACCAATCAAGAACTGCTATTCAATCTGGCAATTAGTACAATGGCCCTTGAAATCACTCTGCAAAATTTGTGTTAAATGAAGCATAGATAGTGAGTACTAAACTTTGACTCAAGTTTACATAAATGTTAAAACTTATTAAAAATGGTAGGAATTTTAAGACTTTGCAAATTTCTCACAACTGCGTCAGAAAATTATTTGAAACAAAAATATATAAAATTGATGTAGAACTCTACAAAACTGTGACAATTTTGTAAATATGTCAGACAATTCTTTGCCTCTGAAAAATTGTCACACTTATGAAACAGGTCCCTGGTGTTCATTTATCTTAAAATTTATGCAGGCTTAGGTTTTAATATGATGTTATAAACTAGTCTGCAAGACTGCTGGATAAAGTATTGGTCAGAAGAAACATTCTAGTTCAACTTTATTACCATATGTCTGGTTATAATATTCTTTCTCAAAAGTGGTCTTATCATTATGGAGATCTATGACATCATTGAATTTAAACCTTTGTCAATGGGAGTATGAAATGAATGCCTGATATGCTGCTGTAAGGATTTGGCAGAACCTTTTAATGGAAGATAATATACTTGCAACTTTCATAAAACAACATATACTTATATTCTTATTTGGAAAGTTGAAGTGAAGCAGTAAATTAATAATAGAAACATATGTTAGAAACAACTTCACTACCTGGATTATTTAAGAACGTGTTTCAAAGGGTTTCCCTTACATCACCTGGCTTTGATTAACATTAACCCACCACATCATATTTAAAGGCTACTCAGCTAACCAAGAAATCAGATTTAAATCCTGTAGCAGTAAGGGTGGTGACAGCTTAATGCTTAAAAAATGATTTACAATCCACCAATAAGCATTTTTGCTGAAAATTTGCATGCACAATATTAAAAGCATAAACTTGCCAGTACTGTTGTTGTGTAAGATATACCTCAAAACAATCCTCTTAATGAAGATCAACATCACAATTTTCACACTGTAATATACTTTTATTTCATTTGCCTCTGCTGTTACACACAACACATCTTTTGGTAACTTTTGTTTTATTTTTAATGGATAGAATGTGCATAGGAAAGTGAGCTCATGATTTTACCTGTAGTCTCATAGGGGTTGTTCTGCAAGAAGGTTGGGTTTGAACCAAATACTCGGGCTGCTGGCTCAGATTCCATGTATTCCAAAGAAAATGTAGGTGCAAATGACATCTGTGACACATGCTTTTTTAGAGACTCCTTGCAAACCCCACTACCCGCAGGAAAATTGTACAGATCAGGCTTACTAGTCCAACTCCAGTCACACGGTTTTTTCTGTTTCATAATATGAATGCATTTTAAAGGGCCTGGTGTGTCATCATGTGTTTCATAGTTATTTTCCCTGCTGCTTTCTGCATTAGATTGATTATGATATCAATAGAACTTTCTTCAAGCTCAGTTTTACATTTAGAAAAATCACCACTTTTTCTGTCACTGTCTAATATACTATCAGTCTTCTCAAACCCTCCTTGTCATATACATAAATTCTTTTTGCAATCATTATGGTTACTCATGCAAGTGAAATAATACTGAGAATAAAATTATTTTTGCTTGATTGAAGTGCAGTTGTTGAGGTCGTGCTGGAGGAAATACAAGCATCACATATCAGCACTTCATTCCAAAAGTATACAAATGACATCTGTGAGATGGAACCTAAACTACATGTAGTTATATAGAGCAATACAACATTGTGAGCTGAGTGCATCAGATGATTCATTTGCCAAAAAAGCATGTGCAAGCCCTGGTCGTCAAATAATGTTAAAGGGTTAACCTCCATTCTTCCTCTATCCGAGATATATATATTTTGTGTGGTGTTTCTTCAATCGGTGTGTCAGTATGTCTCACTGAAGAAACATAAGTGTTTAACACTGTCACATATTCTATCCTTTAATATAAAGTGATTTACCAATAACCGAGGGTGTAGTCAGCAGTACTTGTACTTCTTAAAAATAATACATTTTAAAATGCATTTAATGAACTTTAATATTCATTATAACAAATAACTAACTTCAAGTCAAAAATAACAATTTACCAACTCAAAGGAATCAAGTGTTACATTCACATAACTTTCTTTAACCATTGTTCAGCAAAATCTTCCATGTTAGCTTATTTTACAATCTATATTGATCAAGATAAACATTATAACAATGGTTTTATTACATACTTCCTTGTAGACAGTGGGAATAGACAAATGCAATAGGTTTAAGTGATAATCAAATCATTTAAGAGTGGATCACTATGTAAAGGCTTTGAAATTCTTTGTATGACCAAGATAAGAAAGAAATGAAGAAAGGGGAAAGAAACAAGAAAAACAAAATGGTGATGACTTCTCTTTTGAGAAACACGTACATTTCTAAAAATTCAAATCAATAACAAGGAATATATCTCAGAAAGGTTAATGCTGCAAAACAACACAAAAATATCTTATCTGTTGCACTCACATAACTTTCTCTACTCTTGTACTAACTATTCTTACAAACTCTTATTCCTTTCTCTTCTTCATGTTAGTCGAGATAAATATTTACAGAAATTATCTTAATGTTTATTTTCTTGTAAGCACAAGGGAAATATGGAAATACAGTAGATTTTAAGCAATAAGCCAAATTTTTTTAAAGCTTTGAGGTCCCTTTCTCTTTGCATGGCTAAGATATAAAAATACACGATCTTCCATTTGACAAAAGTTTAAGGTTTTCAAAACTCACACAAATAACAAGGAATATCTCTGAAATGATTCACTTTACAAAAACATTTATTTGGACATAAATTGTGTTTTAGCAAGATCTACATTTTCTTGTATAGTAAGCTTTGGTCTATCTGTTATGGTTTACCAGTTATGCAAAAGTCATCCAGAGTAAACAGGACTACATAGGCTACAGCCAGAAAATTCAAAATATACATTTCATTTGCCATAAAAATATATCAAACATATGGCATTTTAATCAAAATCATTAGAGCCATTTTCTACCAATTTTACATGTAAAGAATGGTTTAGGGTAGAGGAATTTTCTTCAAAATCTTCGCGTCACATCCTTGAAAGATGTTAAACTTAAATAACGACTTTAGTTAATTACAACATTACTAAGATAAGTGAAGTTTTTAGTTTCTAATTTGTTCTTACTTTAGAACCAACTTTTCGTTTTTGAGTTATGCTGTCCAAAGACAGACACACACACAAAATACAAAACAAAAAAAAAGTTAGTCTGGGTGGCTCAGTTGGTTAGATGTTGGCTTATTGAACCCGAGGTCACGGGTTAAATCTGGCCCAGACCAATGGTTTTTAATACACAGAGAGAATATTCTTTGTAAGAATAGTTTATACAAGAGTAGACAGTAATATGAGTGGAACACATCAGATTTTTTGATGAAGGCACCTCTTCTCTTTGGATTGGTCATTAAACAACGGAAGGCTACAAGATTTTCACGTACTACACAAACACCTAATATCAATGAACAACCAACTAAAGGCAAAATCAATGAATATGCAAATTTCTTGGCCATAAGCCACTAAGTTAAAACTTTTTGCAAATAGTGTATATTCTGCAGCCATCAAGAAAAATAACTTTCTCCATTCTTAATTGCAAATATCAGTTTACTAATTTCTGATGTTATGCTGGACACAGTTCTCTTTATGTGTTTTTTAACTTCCACTTTATTTAATGAGTTTGAATACATACACAGAATAAACAGCAAAGCTTTCTTACATAAGATTATTAAAAGGTCTTGACATAAGTACACTACTGTTATTCACAGACAGAATTGTCATTTGTTTTGTTTTCTTTTATCTCACTTCCTAAATTTTGATTCTCTTTGTATATTCATTAGAATGAAATACTTATACCTTTTGTCATATTTTTATGCATATTTTCTATAGAGTAACAAAAACTTATTATCTACTCAGGCCATTCTAAATGGAAGGTCCACTTCATTCTTTTAAAACTCCAAAGTACTTATGCTCTAATATTGAGGCTTTTTAAATCACTTCTAGTTGCTTAGTTATTTATGAATTAAAATTATGAGTAGAATTTATTTTAATTTCCCTTCTGAAAGAACAGTGTTTTTCAATGGCAGAACAATTTTCAAAATTAGTTGAATGATTTCTGAAATAACACATACACACACACTCTCTCTTTGTATTATTAATATAATTTATCATTGTTATCGGCATTGTCATCATCACAATTACTTCCTGCTCTGAACTTTGATTTTGAAATAATCCCTGGTAATTTTTCTCTACGAGTAGATCCCTGAAGATAACACTAGAACTTGACACCCAATTCTAAAACATTCTTTTCACAGTCTCCATTCCTTGATTTTCATCTGTATTTAAAAATCAATCTCTTTTAAAACAATATTTTACATAAAGAAAAAACCCTTTGAAGCATTCCTAAGGAAGCCGTATAATTCAGTACCTTGTATAGCTTAAGTATTATTAGTTGAAACTGCTAACTCCAACACGGTAATAGGTTCTAGAAAATTAATACTGCTGCTTACTGAGCATTTCTTCTGATGAGAAAAATCTGCCTAACTGTAGGACACCCATGTGCTTAATTTGGTGCTGATAAAATTTAGTGTTAAGACCTAATGTTTGGGCACTGCTTATCCTGTGATGTTGAGCCCAATATATCTAAAGATAATAAAGTAATGATTCAGAAAAGTCTTTGAATGTTCCTTTACTAAACCGAAATTCAAGCAGTTTGTTTATAAAATCAACATAACTGTCCACAAAATATCTATACAGATCAGGTTAAGCAAGTAAACTTAGTTATACAAATTAATACTTTTATTCACCGGAGAAACAAAGACACTTCTAAAACATCTAAAAACCACTGCAACAACAGCAAAATAAAAGACTTCTCTGAATCACCTTTTCTTACAATAATGATGTTGAATAACATTCAACATATAAATGTTAACTGTAAAACCAGTTGCTAACCGTTAACTTAATACCTGAAGATTTTTAAAACTTCCTAGAGACTATTTTTCTGTAGCTTATCAACCAACATAAAATGATTGTCATTTAAAATGTTTTTGATGTTGAAAACAAATTCTATCGATTATTGTTGGAACAACTGAAATATATTATATATATATTATAATAAATATAAAAGATGTTATGGCAGAAACTGTAACGTTACTTAAAATCCTGCCCTTAGATAAATTGGAATATTTTAGCTGAGCTTTTTTTATTCCACTGGAAGTCTGTATAGATCCCATATAATTTGTTAAGAACATATAAATAAAAGCATTGACCAAAATGTATGGTGCCCCTGGTTAATATATTTCCTTTTCATACATATCCCAACTTATTCCTTTACCAACTGCTTTGAAAAATTTCAGATTTTATCAAGAAGACAGCACAGATAGACCATCTCAATTTGTACAGTTTGTTCACCAGCTCATGGTGAACAGGTAAACAGCGATATCTGAAGCAGGAGTAGTGTTTCTAGTCATTACAACAGTAATACCAATCTGGGATGTGTATTCACGCTAGATAAAAGCAAAAAAGTCGTTCAAAATAGTGGAACTTAGATGTTATTTTCAGTACATGGAGTATATTTAGCTTTTAAAATGTAAACAATGTTTTTAATTACTCTGTATTTCTCCACTGATCATTTTCTATCTTTTCTACATTTTTCAAAAACCCTGCCAGTCTGTTTCGATCTCAAGTGATATATTCTCGAGCGTTATACATGCAATTCCTTTAAGTATTCATTTTATCTTGGCCCAAACTAGTTCTATGGGATTGAGATCATACATGTATGGGGATAAGCAAATGACAGGGTGGCCCAATAAAACAAAAATGTGTCTGCTTTAAGGACTTCCTTAGGTTTGTTTGTTACAATAAGCGAGTAAATATAGCACAAATAACATTGGAAGTTAGCAACATAACCAGCACAACAATGTTTGCATAGAAGTTTACAAAACTCAAGTTACACTACGTGGAATGTCTCTCCTCTCTCCTTCACTTCCTTAAGACCTTGAGCTGGTGAACAGACAGTATGTTTGCAGATTGGATGAAGAATGGAATTAGATGGATAGAGTATTAGAAATATTTTGTATTTTGTAGAAACATATGAAAGAAGTGCAGTGATAGAATTAAGGAAGGTAAGTACCAGAAAATTTACATTGCAGAGAGTATTAAAATGCTGGTATAAGTTACATCAGCCAACAGAAGATGATATTCTGAAAATATTTAGCACATAAGAAAAATAATTTCTAAGTGTCAAACTGGAATCTGCCTTGTTCACATATAAGAACTTCTATCATAACTGGTGTGAGGAACATTCAATAAATGGAATATAAAAAAATATTCTTACAAAAGCTTATTTTTCAAGCTAGTTCTTCTTAAACAAGATAAACATTTGTAGAAATGGTTTCATACAAGGGTGATACAGTTATAGCCATACCTTCAACCCATTCACCATCATCCATTTAAAGCATGCCTGACCACTGTCCATTAGCCAATATTGGTTTAAATCCCAGCAGGCAAGTTGAACCTACATGCATTGGTTAAAATGCAAACTATGTTGTTGTTGTTGTTGTTGTTTTCTAGTGCCTTGCATCTGGCAATGAAGCCATTAGCATTCGTGCTTTCCAATACTTTTGAACTGTAGTTTCTTCTGATCTTAATGCTTCACAGGTCTTCAAGTGGTCTTCATTCATTTCTGCTGGATCGTTACACAGGACACATATTGGTGAGGCTGAGATACCAATTCTGTAGAGATGACTTGCTAAGCAATCATGATTTGTCAATAGTCGGAAGGCTGCAACCGCTGTTTTCCGTGGTCTCTGGGGGATTATATCTGGGTTGGAAAGTAGTGTAATCCATTTTTTATCTTTGGCATTTGTTTCTATTTCTTGTAGGTATGAACGAGAAAAATTTTTAATGATCAAGCGTTTTATTGAGGAATATGAGAAATTGAATTTAGACTTTTGTTTTATTGTTGTGCCTTTCTTTGCAAGTGAGTCTGCAAACTATTCCATTATTTTTTAAGATATCTGAATGAAGAAAACACCAAATATTTACTGATATTATACCCAATAAAGATAAACCTATTAAAGGTCAGTATCAATTGCAGCTGGTCGTCTCCTTAGCAGATAGCGCTGCTGCTTACAAGCCGAAGACCTGGGTTTGATTCCTGGTAAAAGTGTGTAGGTTTTTCCTACTGGGAGACCTAGTTCGGTTTAGGGTGCACTAAGCCATGATAGGTCCCTGAAGGGCCAATTGAGGAGCTACTTGATTGAGAAATTGCAGCCCCTGGTTGCCAAGACCATACATACCAGCCAGGAGGGACTGGGCATTTGACCACATCCCACCCTCCCGTACTGCACCTCCTTCATGATGTCAAGATGGCAGCTGTGGGGCAAGCTGGTGATGGGCAGTAGGCCTTGCCCTGAAGGGCTGTTGTATTATGGATTACTTATATTTTTAAATAAAACAGTTATTTAGAGACTAAAAGCTTCACTTATTTTAATAAATTTCTGCAAATTCTTATGTTCATTAAGATAAGTGAAGCTTTTAGACTCTAAATAATTGTTTTATTTAACATTCGTGTTGCTTTACTGTTAACAGCTTCAGCTTTTTCATTGAAAGGGTTACTAGGGTTTGACATGGACTAATGAAATTTGTTTCCACTCCTCCACCCAGAGAACTTAGGTAGCTAATTTGGTCTTAATGTGCAGAGAACTATGTTAGACATTTCATTTTTGCTTGGAATACTTTGTGCGAGCTGGCTAAAGATACAAAGTCCGCAGCTAGAGTCTGATGACAGAATTTCCTGATGTGCATCATTCATTATTTGCTGGCAGATGTGCACCTTTTTGTATAAATCTCCATGAATCCTAAACAATATTTTACTAAACCAAAGTATAAGTAAAGACATGATGAATGATGTTCCTAACCTCAACAGTGTCATCATTCAGGGGTAAACAATAACAAAATTCCATGTTGTATAAGCCTATTAAACATTCACAAGAGAAAGAAATTCAGAGGCATACTTCCTTTATTTTCAATAACCCTTCTTGCAGTTCTTACTCTAGGTGTATAGCAAAGAATATTACTGACAAGTTAACTGCAAAACAATGTTTTACTTAAATTAACATAGTACTAATCCAAGCATGTAACATTCCGAATAACAAGTGAAGGATTATGAATGTGATGGAACCATTTCATCCATTATGGCAAAGGATTAAAGAATGGTCCCAATTTCAGTCTTTGCATGACCTGTCATGGGAAAGATGACTTGGCCAAGTTTTAACTTTCTCATTCTCATTGGCAAGGCGTGTGCATATTAAACTTTTCACTGTAGAAATTATACAAAGAGGCCATGCCATGAAACAGCCAACAGAGCTCTCTCTAGTCGCAACCTAGAAAAAATCTGATGTGTTGCACTCACATGACAAAATCTTACAATACAAAAAATGTAGATCTTGCTACAACACACAATTTATGTCTGAATAAATTTTTTTGTAGAGTGAAGCATTTCAGAGATATTCCTTGTTATTTGTGTCAGCTTTGGAAAACTTAAAACTTTCGTGAAATGGAACATCATTGTTCATTTTTTTAATATGATAAGCGAGCAAAGAGAACAGGATCTCAAAGCTTTAAAAGATTTCACTATCGCTATATTCTAATATTCCCCTTGCACCTACAATGAAATAAGCAATAAGATAATTTGTAAAATTTTTATCTTCAACTAACACAAAGAAGATATAGGAATAAGAGTTTGTAAGAATGGTTAGTACAGGAGTAGAGAAAGTCATGTACAACACATCAGATTTTTGAGTTATACTGTTCAAAGGTACATACCCACATAGACCTTTTCCTAAAAATGCATTCTTGTTTGAGAGGTAGAACTGGAACTTAAAAATTCAACGCCACAGCTGGGATTTGAACCACAGATCTTCCGCTTACCAAACGACTGCTCTAACCACTGAGCTATTGTGACAAACTGCCAGAATGGCATTGAATTCTCAAACCAGTTCGTATTTCTCCTGGTAAACCACAAAGGCAGTCTCACATCAGGAACAATTACCCCAATGGTGACTTACTATTGTAAGTACTTTATGTCCCAGGATTAAATAACCTTCAGATGGTAATTATTATTTATTTATGCCAACAAATTTACTGTTGGTGTTTTTAAACACACAAGCCGTGTGTGGGCAATGTTTGAGAGGTTCCAGTTCTACCTCTCAAACATTGCCCACACACGGCTTGTGTGTTTAAAAACACCAACAGTAAGTTTGTTGGCATAAATAAATAATGCATTCCTGTGTCCAGGGTGCCCTCAAAACACAATGGGCCCAAATGACCTTACTGTCGATGGGCCCTTAAATTTAACACTCCACTCCACTGCACTCAAAACGCATATTTCTGATGAAATCTTGGAATCAAATTTTGGGAGTGGAATACAATACTTCCTTGGCTTGCAATAAGTACTGCAGCAGTTTAAAATAGGAGCATTGCTTGCATGTGAGCTGCAAGTTCTTGGTTTCCACGTCATATATAACGGTAACAGATAAAGTTATACAAACTGGTGTGTGCAAGGGTTCTTTTGTAATAGAGTCCAAAATTCATCAGTCATTTAATGTAGTTTAGGATGAATTGTTTAGCAAAGCAGTTCTTTAACAAGTTTTTAAAACTAAAGCCTAAAACTATTCACACATTTGCTTTGTGGAAAAGTTTTTCAAATCCTTTCTTGTCTGAAAGTTTCTTACACATCCTTTTCTTGGCAAGTATTAAATCTCAGTATCTCACACAAATTTTTATCCATGAAAATTCGTTATGCATCATTTCTTATATGTGCCATCACTCGTGTGTTGTTCATTCCTCTCATTTCTTATTTAAGAAATGTTTTAATTGTTTTTATTCACAATTACTGACTGCTGCATATTACACATAGATCTGCTTCATTTTCATGTGACGGTATCTCACACACTGAAGTAAGATTGACTATTATTTCCTGTTGGTTAGAAAGCTCATCAACAATTGTTTTTCTTTTGTTCTTTCTTCACAGTTTCATATATGATTAATGCTGGCTATGCCTTCATGTTTACCAGCCAAATAGTTTCAGATGTTATATTTATATAAACAAAATTTAACATATTTAACGCCAATTAATACAATATTATGGTAGCCGCAAAATGTAATGACGGCTGATAGAGGACTGTTACTATTCTTTTTCTTGTTGTGCAAATAAATTTTGTAGGTGCAAATGGCATTTATATCATTGACTTTACAGCATGATCACAGGGTGTTTAACTATGTAACACAGCAAGGCATCACAAGCATAAGATTGAATTTAGTATCGAGCCATCTGCCATCAAATTTTGTAACAGCTATAGTAAACATTAAACATACCTAGTAAGTATCGGCATGAATCAATATTTGTCCATTTCCCAAGATTTATATAAATATTCTGGGTATACAATTACCCTGACAGTAAGTAAAAAAGAAGAGGAAGAGCAAAGGAAGAAGAAGATGAGAGGTAGAACTGGAACTTAAAAATTCAATGCTACAACTGGGATTTGAATCACAGACCTTTCACTTACCATGTGGCTGCTCTAACCATTGAGCTATTGTGACAAACTGCCAGAATGGCATTAAATTCTCAAACCAGTTTGTATTTCTCCTGGTAAACCACAAAGGCAGTCTCACATCAGAGACAAATTACCCCAACGGTGACTTACTATTGTAAGTACTTTAAGTCCCAGGATTAAACAACCTTCGGATGGTAATTATTATTTATTTATGCCAACAAACTTACTGTTGGTGTTTTTAAACACACAAGCCATGTGTGGGCAAAGTTTGAGAGGTAGAACTGGAACTTAAAAATTCAATGCCACAACTGGGATTTGAACCACAGACCTTCCGCTTACCAGGCGGCTGCTCTAACCATTGAGCTATTGTGACAAACTGCCAGAATGGCATTAAAGTCTCAAACTTTGTCCACACACGGCTTGTGTGTTTAAAAACACCAACAGTAAGTTTGTTGGCATAAATAAATAATAATTACCAGAAGAAGACTTATTTGAGTTCAATCTTCCCCTTTCACTATGCCCTGAGGTAAAGAATGGGAATATTTTATTAAAAATACTCTAAGATGAAATTGATAAAATTTATTACCAAGTTTACATTTAATATTACAAAATATATATGCACATTTGATTAAGTATTCTATTTAGTATTCCTTTGGCAATTATAATTATGTGTTGAACTGTCAACAAAACATAAACAATGCATAAATAGTATGTCTTATGCAAAGTTTTTAAAATATTTAAATTAAGAAACAACACATATATACATTTCAGTCTATTTTATTTCATTCTTCAAGAAAATAAATTCTTGAAAAATCCATATTATTAAATTATTTATATTTTATTATAAACTTAAAATAACTCCATAAACTATAAAGAGATTAACAACTGCATGTTTTAGAGATACTAGGAAACACCAGATTTTCAAAAGTGTATATCTGAACTTAGGTATTTTCTAGTTTTCCCTCACCACATGCCCATCAACAAATAATAAAATCACACTACTCATTCAGCAATAGCTTAGGAAACAAATTGTGGAAGAACATTCAACAGAGCAAATTCATATCTTGGTTTTAAACCTAAGCAATGTATTATTTCCCTGTTAACCTTTCTTGTACTATCACAATGATATGCATTTAAAATTCCTAGGATCAAAATTAAAATGAACTAGCCATTGTACTGAAAACAATTTAATATAACACGAAAAGTACTTCTCTTCAGGATACAGTTTGTTTTAAAAGTAATAAATTGAAAATTTTATAACCCACCTCACTTTCTTTTATGTTGTGCATGGATGTATATAATTTTCGCAACAATTATAATTATGTATCCTTGAGAACCTCCATATAGTTATATAGTATCTGATTGAATGCCTCTGGTTGGTCCATGTAGGCTGCATGTCGAGCATTTTCTAAACGAACTTCTCGACTATTTGGCATTATTCTTAAGTTTTTCAACGACTCTTCTGCTAGCTTTGTGTAATCATGTTCACCATAGAGAATCAAAGTTGGCAGCTAAAAGATCAAGAAAAATAAGTGTCAAATGATTTAGTATAACTGATAATCAGAGCATGGATGTTAATGAAATGTTATTTGACACATTGCGCACAGTACAATTTTGATACAGATTGTTGAAGTTAAAACTTACTCTCTTTAACTATTTACATTTCTAGATTAATACAGGGTATGGACTGAAGCTACGGTGATTAAAAGAATATTGCTCAAAAACAGCACTCAAATTTTTTAAGTGCAGGACTTTGAAAAAAATAATAGGACATATTGTTAACAATGCTATCAGTAACTGGCAGAATAGTTTTAGTAAGCATTTTATTATTAATGGACAAGCAATGGACATCATATTATACACAGATGACCAAGTACTTATTGCAGAATCAGAGGATGGCCTACAAATGAAAGTATATATTAAGTAAAATATTAGAATCTTACAACTGAAAAATATCTACAAACAAAATCAGAGTTTTAGCATTTAAAGGAAAGGAGCATGTTAGAAGCAAGACTGTAATAAATGAGAAAACTATACAACCAAATGCGAACATTTAACTACCTCCTGGGATCAGAATTAACAGCTGTATACAAGAGAAAGATGTTGGCAAGAAATTAAATAAATTCAGTCTCATCTGCGGTACAATAAAGATAACTCTTAGAAGGAAAACTAGAAGAGAAAGGCAAATTAAATTTTATAAGACAATGGCAGTCCCTGGATTACTGTCTTCAATTCTTGTGGGAATTAAACAGAAAACAGAAAATAAAAATTGAATCAGCAGAAATGAGATTTTTAAGATCAGTGGTGGATACTCTCTGCTAGCTTATAAAACAAATGAACAAATAAGAGAAGAATTGAACATAGTTAACTTAATAGAAAGGATTAAACAAAATAAAGAAAACTGGAAACAATATGTACAGAGAATGAACAAGGGCAGCTTCCCTACAATAGTGACTGACTACGTTCCAATCGGTAAACAAGACATAGGAAGACCGAGAAAGAGATGGAGAGATGATACTGATTGATGGAGATGGAACTGATCAATGGGTCCATACCTTGAGTGATGATGATAATTGTTAACAACAAGGTTTTTGTTGCTCTCATGTTCTATCTGGTAAGAAGATACCCTCAAATCTTGACTAAGATGTAATTTTCAAATGATTTTATGTACATTGCTTACTCCAAAGCAATAGATAGGAAAAATATGTTTTTCTTTCATAACACCATGTTTATAAATCTGAGAAACAAACATTTTATAAAAACCCTCCTAAAAACTTTCTTCAAATAGCATTTTTTCCCAGAGCATATTTAGATATAGGCTTAATTAATGGCATACTAATTCAAAGATATCTAAGATGCTAACAGTTCAAAAATGGGTTATGAAAATTTTATCAGAAGCAAAACATGTTGTTAGTTAATGCTGGATTTCTGACAATGAAGTCATTAATCCTCTTGCTCTCCAATATTTTTCACAATGATATTGAAGAGAGCAATAGCAGTAATAGTAACCGTTTTTTAGAGAGCACCATATTTTTATGTTTTGGCGGTCACATCGCTCTCTCACAACCCCCAGAATGTCTGGAGGACCACACCTGTCGTTGGTTTACGGGTCTCACCAACCTGACCGGGAGAGTTATGAAAATAAATTCACCGACCATATCCTCTGATTACCAATCAGAGAAAGTATTACATGCCATGACAGGTCAGCATGTTGGGGTTAAGATTTTATAGAGAAATTAGAGAAATGGAGAGGTTGGAAAAATAAAGACTCCCTAGCCCTCTGGAACCCTAAACATACAGTTCATTATAAACTACGAGTACTTTTTGTAACACGAAAGATCTTCAATAGTAAATTTATATATCTATGATGCCCTAATACATTTAAAAGAAACTCTGTATACTCACACAACACAATAAAAGCAATATACATCCACAATATCAGAAATATAAATAAATAGAACATGCCTTATCCTAGACTCAAAGTAACTGACATAAAACTTTTTAATGCAGCCCCTAATGGCAACCTGAGTCTCCTGGAAGACTTAGATTGCATAAATCAAGGTATATGTTGCCTTGCAGCTGAAAATTTTAGTATATTTCCACTGCAGCTTTTAACAAACCTCTAGTACTGGAATGAGTCACACTCAATAAAAGTCTGATGTTGCTTGTACAAATTATTCTTTCAAACACTTGTTTCTCGAGATAAACATTTCCTGTAAGGGAAATATGGGAAAACAATAGACTTTAAATGATACTCAAATCTTTTAAAGCAGGTTGCTTTGCGATACCTTTGAAATTCCATTCACTTTGCACGGCAAACACATTTCGTCCATCTCTTGTGGTTTACCAGTTATGCAAAAGTCATACAGAATGAAGAGGACTTCAGAGGACATACCCAGAAAATTTGAGATATACATTTCATTTGTTATAAAAATATCTTAAACATACGGTATTTTAGTCAAAACTGTTAGAGCCATTTTTTATAAAATCCAATTTTCGTCCAGCCAGATCACTTTGGTCGTGGCTGGCAAAGAGATTGAAAAGGACCATGTTATGTATTAGAAAGGGAGCGGAAACATTTGTGGAAAACTAGAATGCAAACAAAATGAAGCACTTAGATTAATTTAAACCAAAAAAGTGAGTTGATCAATAACACTACATAACACTTACTTATAATTTACTGGAACATGTTTCGGAGGCTGACTTTCCTCCATTATCAACCGTACATTGACTCATTGATAATAGAGGAAAGTCAGCCTCCGAAACATGTTCCAGTAAATTGCATGTAAGTGTTGTGTAGTGTTATTAATCGACTCAACTTTTTGGTTTAAATTGATTATTACAACACAGTTTTCAAAATTCCAAGAAACAAGATACTTAGATTAATAACTGGGGGAACCAAAACAATCCTGATAAAAGCACTATAGACTGCTACCTCGAATAAACCACTTAATTTAGAACTTGAATCTCAAGCTATTTTACAGTATGAAAAAATGATAAGCTCTCTAAATTTCAATGGAATAATAATTCAAATGTAAATGATTTAAAAGCACAATCCAGATTCATACAATTAGTAAATTAGAAAAAAATTAAAAATACTAATACAACGAGAAAAAAAATGCATGCACTCACCACGCACACATGTGCACACCCATTCTCGCACCCACCCACTCTTGTGGCAGATGTAAACATGTTAATTAAAGACAGAAACATTGTCAAGGAATACAAGTGGAATAGTAAACTGAGCCAATTTTTTATGAACTATCAACTTCAACACCATCACACAGAGATGAAAAATCAATAGCCAGTGGGATACAATTTGCTCATAGTGCCACACACAGTTACGCAAAAGAGCTTTACATTAGTTTGCAGGAAACATAGGGGACGTTTGATCTGCAGGTTGCAAAGAAACTTAACAGCAAAGTTTGAGAGGTAGAACTGGAACTTAAAAGTTCAATGCCACAACTGGGATTTGAACCACAGACCTTCCGCTTACCGGGCGGATGCTCTACCACTGAGCTATTGTGACAAACTGCCAGAATTCTGGTTTGAGAATTTAATGCCATTCTGGCAGTTTGTCACAATAGCTCAGTGGTAGAGTATCCGCCCGGTAAGCGGAAGGTCTGTGGTTCAAATCCCAGTTGTGGCATTGAATTTTTAAGTTCCAGTTCTACCTCTCAAACTTTGCCCACACACGGCCTGTGTGTTTAAAAACACCAACAGTAAGTTTGTTGGCATAAATAAATAATAATTAACAGCAAAGTGTTCATGGAACATCCATATTGAAGTGAATAAAAGTGGAAAAGAGACCAAAGAGCACATGAAAAGCTTTTCCGATTTGGTCCTTTGTGTACATGTTGGTGAGAATGGTCTATTACTTTGTGATTCATGGTCAGGGCACTAAGACATGAAGGAGTGAAGTTCGCTAGCACAGCCTTTGTGCATATTGCTAATGACATTATATATGTATAACAATTAGCTTTATAATGAACAAAGCGATTTTGCTATAACTATGGCCATGTGCCAACAATTACTTTCATGTGAACTGTTGTTTCAGCTGCACGATGTTGTAGTGTTTATTTATTCGCGACAAATTGACGCATCTATTGCACCCCCCTCACCCCTCTCAGCCACTGCAGAGAGGGAGGGAAGGAAAGCAGCTTCCCTTATGTGCAAAAATTGTTCATGTCTCATCTCACGAGCTATAGAAGAATGTTTTCCCAACACAAACATTACGTTACAGATACTGTCACCAAAGGCAGCCTCACAACCACTTACACAACCTTCTCTAATCACCCTTGTAAAAACAATTCTTTAAAATTCTTATTTTTCTATCTACTTCCTGTTGATGAGATAAACATTTGTAGAAGTGGCTTCGTTACATATTTCCTTATACATACAGTGGGAATAGGGGAATATAGAAGGCTTAAGGGATAGTTAAATCTTTTAAAAGCTGGTGGCTATGTGATAGCATTGACATATTCTCTCTGCATGACCAGGAAGGAAAAAAAAATAGAAAACAAATGACTTCCCAAATGAGAAAACTATATCTGAGAAGTCAAACCAATGATAAGGGATAGCTCAGAAAAAGTAATTTGACAAAATTGTGTCCTTTAATGAGATCTACACTTTTCGTGCACTGAAATTCTGTCTCTCTCTTATGGTTTACCAGTTATGCAAAGGTCATTCAGAATGAAGAGGTCTTCGGAGAAAATTTCAGATACTTTGATTCGTTTATCATGAAAATATCTTTAACATATGGTACTGTAATCAGAATCATTAGAAGCGGTTTTGAGAAGTAAAAATTTTGGAAAATGTTTCCATGTAGTTCAGGACAGAGGGATTTTCTTGAAGTTTCTTGTTGCATTCTTGGAAGATGCTGAACATATGTTCACTTGCACAAACCTTTTTCTAAGAACTTTCCTTCTTAGATTTAGGGGGTCCCTAAGCATGTATTTCTGGTGAAATCTTGATATCAAAATTTTGGGTGGAATGCAATACTTCTATTTATCATACACAGTAGAGAAAGTAAAAAGTTAAAACTTGACAGTCTTTTTTCCCTCTTCCTGAGATCCAGGAAAGTTTATTGTTAATTGTGAACACTGGCATGTTGTTAGCTAATGTTGGATTTCTGACAGTGAAGATGCAGGCATCTATTTTAAATCTTTGTCATTCTTGTTCTGGATACCATTCTTGTTACTGTTAACTAGGCTTACCAACTAAGTTCTGCTAATAACCTTTTCTGTTATTATTTATCCCAACAAGCTTATTGCTGGGGTTTTTAAACACACAAACTGTGTGTGGGCAATGTTTGTGAGGTAGAATCAGAACTGAAAAATTCAATGCAACAGCTGGGATTCGAACCACATACCTCAACCTGGCTGTGGCATTGAATTTTCCAGTTTCAATTCCACCTCTCAAACCTTTTCTGTTATTTTTCTCTCTTCTCCAACTCCACCCTGCTTTAGATGTCCAATCAAATGGACAAAAGACATTTAAAATGCTTAAATTTATGCAAATTTTTAAAGACCACAATTACACCAACTGAAGAGTATCATAATATATTTACCTGTATTTGCTTCAGTGTACTTTTAGCTGCTGTGCCAGTTGCGACAGGAGCAATAGGTATGTAACCAGATAAATGATCTGAATATTTTGTTATAAAAGCCACTGAGTACTGCCCACTCATTGACGGAGAAATGAGGACTGGTTTAGCCTTATCAAGAGAAACCTTTTTCATAAATGATAGTATGAAATCTGCACGATCACCATCATATTTTGCTCTTGTCATTCCATAACCTGAAATCAAGTAATTAAACTGTATGTTTATTAATTTTAACTGAAAGAAGTTTGTAACAATGATGCTGGGATATAATTTGAATAGTGACTTGCAATATCATAACACAAATACAGAGGGTTGTTTCCTATCTCTGATAACAAGTTTAACTTTGTTCCTACCTTATGAAAAGTCATGTCTCCAGCACCAATCATGCTCAATTTGTAGTCCCTTCAGCCGAGCATTTGCTCTGCACCTCAGTTTCCACTGAAGAGAGCTCTTGCATAGTGCAGTCATGCCCAGAATTTCCCAAACTTTTTAGAGACTTTCCAAAGACCAACAATAGGGCACCTACTTCTCAAGAGTCCAAAGGTGAAACATCAACTGGAGAGGCATCAGCAGGTTTCACTGGGACGTTGCTGAATGCAATAGTGTGTATTCCAGTTTCCTGCTCCATTCTTAGCAGGATTGCAAGAGTTGAAACAGAAGTGTGACTGGACGTCCTATCTTGGTGCACTACTCAGACTTTTTCTTGGTCTCTCCCTTACTTCATCCTTGGAATTGATTTTGGCTTTTTTAACAACTCCACAAATAATCAGTTTCCCATTGTAGCAGTAAACAGCAATGACTACAAATCCCTTTGAGAAACTTTCTCTGCATTCTGCATACCATTTTTGAAATTTGTTTCCACCCCTTGGTTGGCAGTAAACTGCATGGGTTTTGTTGCAGTCACTAAGATAACATATGCTTCATCTAATGTAATCACATATTTCCATTTTTCTCCCGCCAGGTGAGAGCTTTCTGCCGTTGGTGCGACATTTAAAGATGTGATGTGGCCACAACCTATGAACTGGACCTTTGTGACACTTCTCCATAGTTAAATCTTTGCTTATAATAGTGTTAAAAGTTTTGAGGGACATTCCCAATTTGTTTGCAATGGCTGGATTACTGCCAGAGATGAGGGCCTTGATCTTTTTTATCTGGAGAGCATCTAGTAGGAGGTTGTGGGTTTGCCTATTTTCTTCCTTATGAAATTAATTCCATGTGATCCATTCCCTTTTTATTCAACACTGAGCCAATCCTGAACTTTGATACAACAAAATTTCACTTCTTGCATGCTTCAATAATTGCAGAAGAACTATATACTATGCATCGAAAAGGACCGTAATGTAGCCTTCCCAATATGGTTCAATTTCTTAAGTATAATGACAACCACACACACTTACTGCTATGAAGGCAGCATAAGAACTGGTTTGTTTGTCTCACAAACCTTGACTTTGCTGCACATGAAGAAACGTGGCAATCACATTCACAATTTATCAGAGATCAGACACAACCCTCCGCACTTCTCATCCTGCTCTGCAGTGACGAAGTAGCATGTCTGCCTCACATTTTTTTTAACGTCCTCCAACGTAGTCTCATATTGGACGATGAATGAATTAAATGGGTGAAATGATGCTCAAATGAGCCCAAGGTTCATAGAGCTTTAAGTACCTGACATTCGCCTTCTCAGGATCATGGGGGAAAACCTCAGAAAAAACCTTACCCGGATAACCATTTTTACTATTGAGTTTGCAACATTTATTTTGTAAAAAGAGATATGTTGGTACCTTTTTATTTGTACTTATGGTTTTGTCATTCACTTCTAAAAATAGCTTGACTTGTAGAAGAAAGAACAATACTAATTTGCACAGTTAGAAAAGTTCTTACAAGACAATTACCTAGTTGGTTCAAAGATATAAAGAACTGGAAAATGAAAGGCAGAATCAGAACTGAAAAATTCAATGCCATAGCCAGGATTTGAATCAGAGATCCTCCAGTCTTAACCCTGAGCTGTGTCAACATGATGGCACAGCCTTAAATTCTCCAAATGATTTGCATTTTCCTGGTAGACCACAATGGTAACTTACAATAAGCAGGGCTTTAAGGGTTTTATATAATAGTTTCCATATATCTGGTCAATCAATTATAATCTGGAAATTGAACAATGTATTGTTACCTGGCAAATCAACAGACACAGCCACATGACCAAGCGCTGCCATTAGTTTCAGTGTTCCAATCTTCACCCATGTATGTGAATTAAAACTTTGTCCATGTAGAAACAGAAGTGATTGCCCAGATTGTGGTATGCCTGCTGGTGGTTTTGCTCTACGGAAAAACACTTTTAAATCCTGTAACATATGTGAAAATTTTACACATAGGTACTCCAATTTACTGGCAACAGATAAGATGAAAGAGAAATTAAGCCTATAAACATTACATTCCTACAGTGGCAAAGTTTTGCAAAACTTATAAACTAAGAGGTAGAATCGGAATTGAAAAATTCAATGCTACAGCTGGAATTTGAACCACTGACCATCCACTTACCAGGCAGGTGCTTTAACCACTAAGCTGCTGTAACAACCTGCCAGAATGACACTGAATTTTCCAACCAATTTGTTGCTGTTAGCTAATGCTGGATTTCTGGCAATGAAGTCATTAATCATCTTGCTCTCCAATATAGAAGAGAACAATAACAGCAATAGCAACCGCTTTTTAGAGAGCACCATTTTTTATGTTTTGGAGGTTACATTGCTCTCTCACAACCCCCAGAATATCTGGAGGACCACACCTGCCGTTGGTTTACGGGTCTCACCGACCTGACCGGGAGGATTATCAAAATAAATTCACCGACCATATCCTCTGATTGCCAATCAGAGGACGTATTACATGCCATGACAAGTCAGCATAATAGGGCTTAAGACCAATCAATTTGTATTATTATTATTATTATTATTACCAATTCTACCTCTCAAACATTGCCCACACATAGCTTGTTTGTTTAAAAACACCAACAGTAAGTTTGATGGCATAAATAATAATTATTAACTAAATTTATCTTTTCCGGGCAATAGGGGATCAGGGGAATTTACACTTATATCAACAAATGGTTTATACTCTCATGGTGATTACTGGAGTAAACCACAATAAATAAACAAATTTGACACACAAATTCACAACACTTTCTTTACATACGACAAAGGAACTTATAGTATCTGTAATATGATGGCAGCTGTCCTAGAAGTACCTGACCTAACAAAGAAAACACAAAGTTTTGGGAAAAAACATATTTATTCCTCTACATAGTCTCTTTTCAGCTCAATACACTTTTCTTCACCACTCTGTCCTCTATGTGATCTGCAAGAGGAAATGGATCGAGACCACCTTCAAATATGCCCGGCCACTTCTAGTGTCCCATCCATCAGTGAAAAATATTGGAGAGCAAGAGGATTAATGACTTCATTGTTAGAAATCCAGCATTAGCTAACAACAACTTTTCCCTGTGATGCTCAATAGCTACGATACCATGTTTATAGCGAGAGCCATCGAACTCTGCACAATAGCCAGTAACTGCAGATTTCATCTCTTCATTGTTGACAAATCTTTTACCACTAAGCATTTCTTCAAGTTTGGAAACAAAATAATCAGAGGGGGCTAAATCTGGTGAGTAGAGTGCATGAGGAAACAATTTGAACTTTAACTCAATTTTGGCCATGGTGATAATGGATGTATGAACTGGTGCATTGCCTTGATCAAACAAAGCGTCCTTTTTCACTAAATGCAACAATTTTTCTTTATATCATTCAAATCCTACAAAAGTGCATAATACTTGCCATTGATGCTTTTTCCTTTTTGGAGATAATGTGCATCCCAAAAAAAGTGACACCATGACCTTGCCTGCAGACGGAATTGTCTTCACCTTCTTTGGAGCCAATTCTACGCTTTCAGTCCACTGTTTCGACTGTTCCTTTGTCTCAGGTGTGAAGTGATGCTTCATCCATGGTGGTACGGATTTTATAATATTATTACGTAGTAGCAGGAATATAGCAGCAGGAATAATGTTTTTACTGAATGATGTAATAGTTAGATAGTAGACGCTACTCTTATCTTCAGGGTTGTGGTCACAGAATGGAATGCATAAATCAACGTTCCTTTATCACAACATATTTATTCATTAATTTACACTTTTAGCACCATATTAATTAATCAACAACTTTCAAAATTCGATAGAATCTACACTGGTTAAAAGTTTGGGTGTAAGTTACATGTTCACACACTATCAAAAAAAAACACATCCTTTCAACTTGAGCTCACAGACGCTAATGAAAAAAGAGTCCCTGGCGTCAGTATGACGCAACACCGCCATTCTTATGTATTCATCCGCGCAACAGTTCTCATTGGTTGAACACGAAGTGACAAGAAAACATTGGCTATCTTGGATATTGAAAAATAAGTCCCTGATACACCCAAATTAAAAGAATTAGAAATTTACACACTCTTACAAAAATATTTACATGAACAATTTTCTATTGATCAATATTCTGTCTCATATGCCCCTTGTTTTGTTTTTCAAGTTGTCACCTTATTTACAATCTTGAAACACAATACAATACTTCTCCCTACTCCTATGATTCAATCACTTTGTACAATATTTTTTTTTTTTTTTTTTTTTTTTCTTTACAGTCTTCTTCACTGTTTGTCTTTGTCTTTTGTTTTGACATGATACAGCATGTCTTTATAAATTTCACATATTCGATTACTACACAATACATTCAGTTATTATACAATACATATCCAGTTATTGTACAACACATTTAGTTATTACACAACATGTCCAATTATTATACAATACATATTCAGTCATTGTACAATATACCCAGTTATCATATCACATATGTTGTTATTATACAATACACCTTCAGTCATTATACAATACATATTCAGTTATTGTACAACACATTTGATTACTATACAACATGTCCAATTATTACACAATACATATTCAGTTATTGTACAATATATCCTGCTATCATACCACATATGTTCTGTTATTATGCAATACATATTCAGTTATTACACAATACACATTCAGTTTTTGCATAACGCATTTAGTTATTACTCAACATATTCAGTTATTACACAATATATCCAGTTATCATACAATACATATTCAGTTATTGTACAACACATATTCAGTTCTTATACAACACATACTCAGTTATTGTACATTTGACATTTACACAAATATAATTTAAGTGTATCATGGTTTATTATGTGGTTTTTGACTTGTATCCATTGCTATGAGGAGAGAAAAACAGGATACAAATTTTGAGCTAATGATTATGATCATGTTTATGGCAATATTTTATTCAGTTCTTTGCTTTCTTTGTCTTATAAGCTTGTTATGTATAGGCAGGTTGTTGAGTCGGTTCTTAAACTCTGATGTTACTAATGGTACTAATTTTCTTAATTGGGTTATTATTCATTGTTGTTTGGTTCAACATTTCTTCGAGCTTAGCATTGGCTATATTCATCTTAATTCATGGGCATTGTTTTTCTGATTAGGGTTTTCCTCACTTCACTAATTGTCATTTCTTTGTCTCTTATTTCTATAAGAGAAAACTTCTATACTTACAATTATTCTGTAATTGTATTATTTTTCTTCTCAATTTACCCTCGACATCTTTGTGTCGAAATATTATATCTTTTTCATCATAATTGATTCATTTTTATTTTTGTCCCTGACATCCTTATGTCAAAAACATATTATCTTCCGTCGCTAAGATTCATTTCTTTAATGACAATCAGTGTCCTCGTCTGTTTTTGTTGACAATGCTCTTTGTGGTCGATATAGCCAATGACTATGTTGATTTTCTTCCTTGTTGTAATTCCTAATCTGAACATAATTTTCTATAAGTAACCCATTAAAAATTGTTATCTTCTTTCATCTCTACTACTCCTGCCTTACACATTCATTGACAAAGACTATTTGGTCCTTTTTATAGATGCCTTGGATGCTTTGTGGCTTTTTAAGAGCACCTTTTCTCCAATTTGTGGGGACCATTTCCTGACGAATCTTTTCACCTTGTTCCTCCCTTTTTCAGCCTTCTGCTGTAATCTTCTGAATGCCAATTGACATTTTTCCTTCTCTGATAATTCTCTTTGGGCAGCCATCGTAGTTTCAATGTCAATTGCTAATTTTTTTGGTTTCGTGTTGGTCATTCACTCGGTTGGGACGAACTTAGTTGTTGTAATTATTATTTATTTATGCCAACAAACTTACTGTTGGTGTTTTTAAACACACAAGCCGTTCAAATCCCAGTTGTGGCATTGAATTTTTAAGTTCCAGTTCTACCTCTTAAACTCTTAGTTGTTGTAATTTCCCTGAGTGTTGGTGGTGGTTGTTTCTGTATTCTGTGCAGCATCTGCCCTATTTGGCACATTTTCATCTACTTCCTGCTGTCTTATGTTGTTAGTGTACCATTGGTCTCTGCCCCTTTGGCGTGAACCTCTGTCGCATGACGGTCTGTGGTTGTTCAAGTGTTCCCTACTGAATCGCATGTGATTCACTTGATGGGTACGATCTCCTGGTCTTCCACGATCATATGTATATGTTCTGTATCTCGATTCACCCCTCGGTATCGTGTCGTGGTACCGCTGTCTTGTGTTCTCCATCCTCTTGCCATGATTATGTGGTTGTGGGAAATGGTGTGCCCCTCTCCCCCTTTCATGGGTGCTCCTAGTATTTCTATGTTCTCCCTCACTCTGGTTGTTCGTAGCCGTGTTCCGGTTTAGGATGGGTGGGTTTGGGTGACCGTTCCTATGTCTATGCTCATTAGGCCGACCATTTTGTGTTTCGAAGGCTGTTAGCAATTCTATCATATCTGCAAAATCTACTGGCCTCCCAACAATTAACCCTGTTATCACTGTATCTGGGAAATGTCTTGTTATACTGGCAATTAGTTCTGCCTCCGACAAGTTGGGGTCTAATAGCTTTCCTTTGTTGGCTACTTTCATAAAATAATCGACTAACAACAACCCTTTGGTTGGATCGTATCTACCCGTCGCTAGCTCTACCCTAGTTTGGTTTTGTTTAGCTGGGCCCCAATACCTTGATAGGAATAAATTTCTGAATGAGCTATATGACTCATGACCAGCTAGTGTTAACCTGAGCCAGTCTAATGCCTTGTTTTTTAAACTTTTCTTAACTATCATCATTCTAAGCTCGTTTGGTATCCTTTTCACTTTAAAATATTCTTCCATCTCTTTAACAAAGAGTTTTGGATCGTCTCCCTTCTCCTCGTCAAATGTAGGTGGTGTGGTTTCATGTAATATGCTGTTGGTGTAACATGTGTTATGTGTTGAGTCATTGTTTGGATGTGAACCTCTTTCTCTGTATGGTGATTCAACATTTTGTACATTATTCAAATAACTCTCATCTTGTACATTACTTACATCTAAATCATCTTGTCTTTGTAATGCCTTCACAACATCATTTACATTAGCCAAACTTTCTTTCCCTTTTTTCATTTCTTCACAAATTGATTTTAAATCATTCTTTATTTCTAAGTGGCTTTGTTTCATATCATTTATAGCATCCTGTTGTGAAAGCATCACATCATTCATTGTCTTAATTTTAGGAATTACAATTTGTTCTACAGTTTCATTAATAATGTCTTTCTTTACTACCTCAATCTCTTTCCTTAATTCCTCAGTTATTTCTGCTTTTACATTTGTAATCTTACAGTCTATACTTGTATTACATTCTGTTATTTCATCCCTACATCTAGCAATTTCTCCTTCTAACACAATCTTATTCTCTCTCATCTCTGATTCTATCTTTCCCATCCTATCTCCTACGATTTCTATCCTAGCTTCTAAGACTTCCTTTGTTTCATTTAAGTTTTTATGTACTAATTTTAAATTAGTTTCCATTACTTTCATATTTTCTTTACACTCCTGTCTTCCTAATTCTATGTTCTGTTCTAAGTTCTGTCTTCCTAATTCCATTTTCTGTTCTAAGTCTTTTCTCACTTCCTCCATTTTCTGACCTATTTCTTTTTTATTATTTTCCCTCTCACTCCCTCTATTTTCTGACCTAAACATTGTTCTATGTCCTGTTTCAGTTCTGCATTATTTTGCTCCATTTTCTGACCTAATTCTTTCATATTCTGTTCTAGTCTTTCAAACATGATCATCATTAACCTTTGGTCTTTGCTTATTTCCACCTGTTCCTCACTTTCTAATTCTACCTGATAACTAGGCCTATCTGCCCCTTCCCCCACTCCTGTTTCTATCTCTTTTCGCGACATTTTAATTTCTTTGTTTAATTCACTTAAGGTTAAAAGTCCCACTATTTTGCCACTTCTTAGAAACATATAAATGGAAATAAAATGTATGTAAAAACAAAAATTTTGGATCCTACTTTCTTTTCCGTTGGTTCTTCGTCCAGTTATTTACGTCTCCTGGGTAGTTGGCTTCGCTAGGTGATCTCCGGTGTTTTTCCCACGTTGATTATTCATGCATCGATGTTCCGATGGGTCGTTAATATCAAACGATGTTTAATGGCGTCTTTTTCCTGCGCGATGGGATGGCGTCATTTGATGTTAACACTTCGTACTCGTAATTTTGCATTCCATTCTAAATTCGCGCTCCACGTTGGGTAAGCCATTTTGGTACGGATTTTATAATATAATTACGTAGTAGCAGGAATATAGCAGCAGGAATAATGTTTTTACTGAATGATGTAATAGTTAGATAGTAGACGCTACTCTTATCTTTAGGGTTGTGGTCACAGAATGGAATGCATAAATCAACGTTCCTTTATCACAACATATTTATTCGTTAATTTACACTTTTAGCACCATATTAATTAATCAACAACTTTCAAAATTCGATAGAATCTACACTGGTTAAAAGTTTGGGTGTAAGTTACATGTTCACACGCTATCAAAAAAAAAACACATCCTTTCAACTTGAGCTCACAGACGCTAATGAAAAAAGAGTCCCTGGCGTCGGTATGATGCAACACCGCCATTCTTATGTATTCATCCGCGCAACAGTTCTCATTGGTTGAACACGAAGTGACAAGAAAACATTGGCTATCTTGGATATTGAAAAATAAGTCCCTGATACACCCAAATTAAAAGAATTAGAAATTTACACACTCTTACAAAAATATTTACATGAACGATTTTCTATTGATCAATATTCTGTCTCAATGGTTAATAGCGTATACAAAAATTCAGCTCTATTGCAGCACCCATCTTGTGCACAGCTTTCTCATGTCCAAATTTTCAGTCAATGTACAGCACCTTGTATCAACATTCCTCTATTTCTTCCCTATGTATACTTTTTATGCAACAATCACAGCCAATTTCATAAATACCAGAATGTTTTCCCACCAAGTTAGGTGTTTAACAAAATTTTCATTTTCTGGTTATGCCACACTATGCTTGTGCACGCAACTGCTTCTTTTTTAATTCAGGGTGTCTCTAAACATGTATTTCCAGTGATATATCAGTATCCATTTTTGTGTGGAATGCAATATTTCTTTTACTTCAGCAGTTGGTCGTCTTCAGGGCACCTGAATTTTCTGAAGCTAGCATGGTCACCGAGAAGCAAACTGTGCTTGTGATATTATACATAAGAAGAAGCTGACTCAGGGGTCTCCGTCTAGGGGATATGTGAATAGCGACCACAAGGTACGCAAGCTGAGCAGAACATTACTTCCACTTACTGGTGTTTTGCTCCTCACTGTAACTTTTCTATCTGACCTTACCTTGGTCATCTCTTGTTCTCTTCCGATCCTGATGCTATTAGGGTTACCAAGGGCTAGGGAGTCTTTATTTTTCCAACCTCTCCATTTCTCTAACTTCTCTATAAAATCTTAACCCCAACATGTTGACCTGTCATGGCATGTAATTCGTCCTCTGATTGGTAATCAGAGGATATGATCAGTGAATTTATTTTGATAACTCTCCAGGTCAGGTAGGTGAGACCCGTAAACCAACGACAGGTGTGATCCTCCAGACATTCTGGGGGTTGTGAGAGAGCAATGTGACCGCCAAAACATAAAAATATGGTGCTCTCTAAAAAGCGGTTACTATTACTGCTATTGCTCTCTTCAATATCATCAGTGAAAAATATTGGAGAGCAAGAGGATTAATGACTTCATTGTCAGAAATCCAGCATTAGCCAACAACATATTTCTTCTACATATTATAGCTAAGTGCAGAGAGTAAAACCATGAAATTATACAAAAAGTAATATTAATTGCACAACATATGCATTCAAAATCACATTAAAATTATTTCAAGACACTCACCTTAACGACTACACGACCAGTCTCAATTTTCACATCTTTAGATCTATTGAGAGATTCTTCAGGAACTGGCCTACTGCGCAAATCTACGTTTGTCCAGTTTACTTTGTTAGTGTCAGCTCCACTATGCATTTCCTAAAACATAAATGATGTGTTTTAAAGCGATTCAGTGTTATTTGCTTTAACACAGTTTAAAGAATAATATAGAGTTATCGACATAAGTATTGCAGCAGGGTCATTTTAATAGAACATGTTGGTATGCATTTGTAAATAACAAGCTGAAGAAATTTAAAATTGTGGGATATCTTTGATGATGGTTGCATTATCAAAAATATCAGAAATATTAAATAAAACAAATGTTTCCAAAGTGATGCTTCTTGAAAGAGTTCTTGAAGATAGGTAACATCTTAAACATGTTCCTGTTTTTGATGATAGGTGTATATTCTCAGTAGATAATAAAATATGAATTAATTATTGATATTAGTGATTTCATTGCCATTTGTCTGTCATTAACCAAAATAAACTAAGTTACTTCCACTTGAAATGCAAAAGTAAGACAATTTAAAGATGGAAAATATGTGAATTACATCTGAATGATTATAAAGCCTATACACCACCCACCCTTAATACATGTCTTACACATGATATAAATTCTTAAAATGTCAACAAAGTATTCCATTTAGCAACTACTGCATGTGCACAGAAGAAAGTGCCAATCCACGTGTAATAGCGAAATGTGGTTCTTGAGGTCATGAATTCAAACCTAACAGATGGAAATGGAGTGTTTTGTGCATAAAAATCCCTAGCATGGTTTCCTTCACAAGGGAAGTAAAGCACCAGTGGTCCATGTAACATATTTATGTCACGTAAAAGAACATCAAGCCTGATAACGAGGCCTTTGAGCAAAGTTAAGCAGTCTCTCCTGCTCAGTATAGAACAAACACTGAAAACCATAGCAGTTCAAGAGCATCCATAAATAAACATTCAATTTAAATTTTATTACATACACACATGCACACTAACCTACGCATCATAACCTAAGACACACTAAATTTTGAAACCACAGGATCCTGTTGTTTTATTGCACGTTTTACATTCTCTTGCTATGTTTTTTGTTAACATGTTCTGTATGAACTACAGATCCACAAAGTGCCTGTTACCAGCCAAAGCATGAACTAATTACAGAAGGTAGACTTAGAACAAAGCCCACACCTTTATTTTGCTAAGTAATAATAATAAAATAAAAATTAAATATAACTCTTGTTCATCAATGCTTACAAATAGAGGTATAAATAAAAATAACTTGATTTGAACCTGACAAAAATTTTGGAACGTGACTAAAGAAATTAATTGTTATGTTATGCACTCTTTCCTTGGATAGTATTTTAAGCACCAAGTAGACATACTTCTTTATTAATTCTGAGCGGATACTTTTCACATTCTTTCAAGAGAATTTATGCAGATGTGCTTTTGATCTTGTAGGTATCTTCTCAAACTATCTGCAAGTTCTTTGCACATGTGTTCAATTGAATAATATCAATCCCTATTCAACAGTTGTTTACTTTTCTTGTATTTCTGAATGAAGGGGCGGGGAAACATTTATTTGGCCCAAGTTTAATGTGCATAAAGATCTAACCTAACCTCATAATTGTAAGGTCTATTATGGTAAATCGAAAGTAGACTCCAAAATTTTACAATTGCAATTCATGTACAACCAGGCCGTTATATTAGGTACCTGTTTCGTTGATTGAAATATTACCTTCGGTGTATCTAGTTCTGGAACCTTCAGAAACCCCAAAATGAACAATGAAAACCAAAATAACATGAATGCTGCTCCACCCACAAAAAAATACCATTTAAACAACGGTTTCATTCTGTTGAAATATATTACCGCCCATTAAATTATCGCTAATGCAAAAACTTATGACACGGCTCTCCACCCACACACAACACGTGCACTTTTCAGGCTTCAAAATTTTGCCGTATTTACTCAGGAAGTCAGCAGTACCAATTGTTCTGTGGTACCAACATCTGCGGTAGCAACATTTAGCATATGTCAAGGCACAAAATGTGCTTCTGGCAGAAACATAGGCAGTTACTCCGAATATTTTACTTTTTGAGCTGAATAGAAAAAGAGAAACTGGCGTTACACAGTGCTTACAAAAACCACAATGCAACATATACTAATAAATATTATATTTTGTTGGTTGTCACAAAACATACTTAGAGTGTATAGGTTACGCATATACACGGTAAACACTTAACTTAAACAAAGACTTTTTAATTTGAAACATCTGCTCGGCAACTCAGGTGACCATAAAGATCCACAAATCCCCGTGAAGTATGGTGTGAATATTTATTTTCCATCTGGGAGATTAGAGCTGAACAGGAATTGAGTATAGGCGACGACTATAGGAGTATGCACGTTTGCTTGGAAGAAAGTGGGCATACTATGCATAATATGCTTCCAATTGGGTTTTTATATTTTCCTTTGGGTTTAAGTTTGTCCAGCGGAAGGTAGATTGTTTTTAAAGAACCCATAAAATGTAACTTTGTCGTTTTATATTATACTTATTCTGTGGGGAAAAAAATATTATTTTAACATACCTATATACCTAATAATTAATAAAACAAACCGAAGGCGCAACGCATTTGAAAAGTAAAAGAATATCAACAGTAATACTGTTGATTGCGTTGATTGTATGCTTATTATTTCAAGTGAAACGTAAACATTGATGAATACAGTCACTTTTCTCCGAGGCAATATTAAGCTTGATGGGGGAGAGAATGTTAAAGATGTACACATTTACAAATAGTTATGAATTTCTGGGGGGCGGAGGGGGGAAGGGGGACATTTTATTTCCCGGAGGAAAATGAACGTAAATGAACTTAACCAACCACAGCGTGGTTGGAATAATTATGCAAAAAGTGATAGTCTGCTCAGTGAAGAAACAGAACTAACTCTGATACAAGATTGCGGAACCTATCTTCACAGACCTATCTTAATGGCAGACACACTGGATAAATTGGATTTCAGAGAAACAAATCATAGGTTGGTTCAAGTCACCGCCTTGTGATGTCTCTTTTTCGTCCTTTTTTCCCCCTTCCTTTTTCTCCCCCGTAATCATGAACGTCAGCAGACTTTTTTTCCAGGTAGGAGAAGCACATGTTGGAATTTTGCAATCACATGATATTAATTCATTACTTTGTTGTCAAAAGTTATAGTATTTGTTTATGATAATCGTATTAATTTGTGCTACATAAAAATTGTTCTTTACATAAAAATTAAAATAATAGTTTAATAGTCAGCACTTTAAGTTTTCCAAGGGGGGGTGAGACCGCAACGCCCCCCCCCCTCCACTTCGCGACGCCCATGCTCGTTTATCTTATGACCAGGGTCTTGACGTGAGGCATGCACGTTGTAGTTTTTCAAATAGTAACCATACTGAATTTCCATCCAGGAAAATCTGATGTGTTGCACTCACATGACTTTCTCTACCCTCGTTCTAACCATTCTTACAAACTCTTAATCCTCTATCTTCTTCGTGTCAGTTAAGATAAACATTTGTACAAATTATCTTATTGCTTATTTCCTTGTAGGTGCAAGGCGAATGAATATTAGAATACATCGGCTATGAGCGATAGTCAAATCTATTAAAGCTTTGAGATCCCGTTCTCTTTGCACGCTTAACATATAAAAATGAACGATGTTCCATTTCAAGAAAGTTTTAAGTTTTTCGAAACTGTCACATGTAACAAGGAATATCTCCGAAATGCTTCACTCTACAAAAAATAATAATAAATACATAAATAAATATTTAGATATAAATTGTGTGTTTTAGCGAGATCTACATTTTTGTAGAGTAAGATTATGTCTATTTCTTACGGTTTACGAATTATTCAAAAGTCATCCAGAGTAAACAGGACTAGATAGACTATAGCCAGAAAATTCAAAATACACTTCATTTGTCAAATATCTTGAACATATGGCATTTTAATCAAAATCGCTAGAGCCATTTTCAAGAAAATAAAAATTTTAAAAACAGTTTCCATGTAAAAGTTAGTTTATTTAGGGTGGGGCTATTTACTTCAAAATCTTCGTGTCGCATCCTTGAAAAAAAAATTAAACTTAAATACCTACGTTGGTTTTTAACCGACTTTTCGTTTTTGAGTCATGCTGTCCACAGACTGACAGACACACATACGCGCGCGCGGACCTTTTTCCATATGTGCTTTTTTTTTGGAATCAGGGGTCTCAAAACATATATTTCCGGTGAAATCTCGACATCGAAGTTTTGGGTGGAATACAATACTTCCACTACTTACCAGTAGAGAAAGTAAACAGACACCAAACGTTTTTAGGTGTTATTCAACGCATGTATGTTAAAAGAAGTGTGAAACAAATAGGTCACCTAGTGCTAAAATAAATAGTTAGGTACCATTTTTATTTTGAGACAAACTCTACTAAATTGTGAACATTTATAACAACGCTTGTCTTAATTCTTCTGCCTGGCGATAATACGAATGTAAGTTTATATCTGCAACAATGCACAGTGCAGAATAAAACACAGTGTAACAGAAATGTTGCACTAGGTAATAACTTTGCTAACTTTAAAACATTGAACGGAAGCTTACGGAAAGAGGAAGCGCTCCTACAAGAACATATAAGTTCAAATATGTTAGTGTATTAGCGCATTACTTGGCGAAACGTCGTTATATTCAGTGCCTTCTAGAGCCGGAGTGAGGGAGTGATTAGGGTTTAAGGGCCCGTCGACAGCTAGGTCATTAGAGCCCCCTAGAGCCGGAAGAGATAAACTTAACTAATAATGAGGAGTAGATTCATTGTGTAAAGTTTATGATGGCAAGAGACTGTCTTCAAATAATTTCCACAAATAAAGATTCCTAAGTGTAATGTGCTCGTTAAAAATGGCTTTAAAACTAGTTAGTCTCTCAAATGTGGTTCAAATCGCACGAGAAAGCAAATTTACTTAGATATTTCATAGTGTCAAGAGTGCTAGAATATTTTTTTATCAATAATCTGTCATTCGAAGTCAAATGAAGCGTAACACGCTACTGTTTGTTTGAAAACTTTATTTACCTCAATATTATTCTTGGTCTGCAAAGTTTAACACTCCATGATCATGTTGATGAGTCTTCTAATTTTGACCATCTTCTTAAATAATTACGTTCCCACGAAGCACCTGAACTGGGATTATGGCTAAATCGGAGTTAGAAGTGGATGACGCATGCCAAAGTCTCGAGCATTTCTGTTCAAAGAATTTTAATTCAAAAAGTGATGTTTTTCTCATTTATGTAAGACGAAACATGTGATATATCAGTTAAGGAGCATATGTCTGTTTATTTTCATATTGTTGACAAAACTTTTGATATCCTTGAGTTGCGCTTTGGTTTCTATAAACTGATTCAGATACTAATGCTATTGTGAATATTAGTGCACCTCTGTGTGAATTTAAGTGAAAATAAGGTTTTCAACATCGCCGCTTCCTTAAATTTTAGAAGAATGTTGTATATCCATCTGCTACTGTTATCTCTAATACTGTGAGTAATAATAATTATTCTGATACAGAAAAATTACTTAAAATTTGTGCGTTCTTCATAGCAACGAATGTAAACAACATAACCTTTTTACATTAAATCAACTAATGCAATGCAAATATTTTGAAACACACCAATGCTACTAATCTTTTATAACGACTTCATGGCTATCAAATGAATTGCTATCGAATTAAATTACATGTCATATCACAGATTCAAACCCGAATAGAATGTAATGCCTACACTGTGGCGGATATTTCCAAGGAGAAAGGGATGTGAAAATCCTTATTAGTCGCTCGCATGCACAAATAGATCATAGAGTAGCTGTTAACCAAACCTTCTAAGTCTCATTCTGCAGCATCTGAAACGGGCACTATTTCTAATGAACACCATGATGACAGTGAAGAGGTTAATTTCAAATCAGCATTACGCAGAGTTCGAATCAGACTTTCTGACGAGGGGGTGAAACTTAAGTTTGTGTTATATTTACAGCAATGATGGTAGTAGCATTGGTGTGTTATACACATAAAACTTAGCAGCAGTAATATGCATTTTGTCTTTAAGAGCACCGTGATTTTGTATTTCTGAGCAGTACAAGCATATAACTCTCCCAAAACTCCAATAGAAAGTAGTTTCCGGGCTTGTAGGCCGTGGCCCAGTCAAACCTAAGTCTCTAAATCGGACGCATTTTGGGCTTCATTGGGCCACACTGTCGTTTGCCCCCATACGCGTGTATCGCAATTCCAGAGAACTAGCTTGGTCCAAGGTAAAACGGATAGTTAGATAAATATAACAGGTGACTTATGGTCACAGGAATTGCATGATATAACGTTGAGGGTATATCACGTGTGACCGAAATAGGTTGGCAGGGGTTTTGAAAACATATAGGAAAGGTAGAAAATGATCAGTGGGAGAAAGATGGAGTAGTTGAAAATATCGTTTATGTTTTACAAGCTGAATATGCTGCATGAACTAAAACTAATATTTAAGTTCCGCTATTTTGAGTAGCTTCTTTGCTTTGGGTGAATACAGTTCCAAGGTTGGTATTACGATCGTAAGCACGACCAGAAGTAGGAGGAATTGTTTACTGTGACGCAAACGTTCCTCTCCGTCGTCTTTAAGACCTATCAGATCTCGTGTTTGGTGTCCGGAATAGCTCTAGCAAGAGGTCCTAATCTACAGGGTATGCGTGAGTTATGGTAGGAATGGAACCAAACGAAGAATCAACCAACACATTACTTTATTTCTAGATTTCCAGATTTGTAGAGAACTGCCCACGATATTTAAATATAATGTAACTTTGTAACTTCAACTACAAAGTTACAACACTTTAACTTTGTCACCCTTTAGCAACCACCGAATTATGTATACGCGCTAGCTTACGTACAACTTAAAAATTGCACGTGTACTCTCGGCTCGATTCAAGACGAGTGCATGTTGCGTTGCAGTTGTTTTTGCGTGAGCAACACGAAGGAAGCGATTTCCATTGGCTAACTTTAGAGCACGTCATGGTAAGATACGAATCAGCCCGCGGAATCACTATGGCTTCGTACAAACAACAATTGTGACCTTATCACTCATTTAAATCTGCTTAGGCTTCCATTCTTGAGACTTTAACATATTCAGCTTCATTACGTCTTCCCCTTAACTATTGACTAGAATCTCCTTTTGTTTCTTTCTATTATCAAATATATATATAGACATAATTTCGGTTTCAACTGACATACTTACTTGCTGCATTCCTCCCAGGGACCATGAGCTGGTGAACAAACATACATATACATATAGAAGTACACAACTCGGTGGAAGGTAGTAAAAACCCTCACATTTCATCAGAGGAGATCAATTCCCGCAGGAGAGAATATTACTGAAACTAAGTGTTGCTAAAGACACATTCTTAAAAGGTGATTGGGGTTAGGAGAGATATACTTCTAAGGGAAACTATACTGAAAGGATGACAATTAGTATATGGGAAAAGTAATTGCATTTGATACGCCCCTTCCACAACCAGATCACATCAAATTTAATTTGTATGTTTCTGTCTTCGAGGTGACGCCATGACCGAATGGTTAGACTCGGCATCGCAAAATTTGGTCTCGCGAGACAGCGCCTGAACTGACGCAACTTCCACAACACAATATGCCTCCTCTCGCTGAACTACCTCCCTTAACTTAGGCAGCATTATCAGCGTTGGCTCAGTCCGCTATCCGAGTTCTGCTGACAGTAACATTTTCAAACCACGAAAACTTCATTTAGAGCTGAATGAGAGGAGGAATACATTTTCTGTAGTAAAAACAAGAATGTGAAATATTTATTGTGCTCGAAAGTATTAATAGGTGTCAACAGCAGTAATATGCAACGTGAATTATGTGAAATGTCACGAAGATCATGCTACGATACCAGGTAAATGTATTACCGACTTGGTGTGTAAATTAATGGTAATTCATGAAGGCCGCAAGAGGCACAGATTAGCTGGACGCAGAGTATGAATAACGTCAGAAGTACAGCACGACCATAAAATGTGCAAACAACTGCCACTAGAAGCAAGAGTCAAAAACAACGTAACGAGTACTCTGCGAACTAGTGAAGCAATAATTACAAGATGGGGTACTTGGATAGCGGCTGTCACATATCATGTGGTGCATTACAATGAAATTGTAAATGTTATTAACACTGTATGTGATGCAGGTTCATCTGCTATTGTAACTGCAAAGTCTCTGATATCACATGAACTATCTGAAAATCTTCAGTTCATATCCAAAAAGGTTAGTGTTGCACAAAGCTATTAAACGATTAGAAAAATCGGGTTTGGAAATCTAAAACAGCATAAGCATATTAGAAGACTTAGCTAATTCAATTAAAAGGATACCTCTTGTGCCATGTATCGAAAAGCTGAAAGCTAAATTCCATAAAGTTTTAAACAAAAATATTGGTTATCAAGCTAGGCGTGAAATTCTGAAAATGAGTAAGAAGGAAAACACGCCACACGACAGAACGTAATTCTTTACATTTGCACCTCTGACATCGTGTGACCTAGAAAGAAGTTTTTCACTGTTAAAAACTGTTTCAGTGATCACATTCATTTACGAACGTACATTGTAATCCAGTGTAATGCACTCTAACGATATTATAGTCAATAAATAACAGTGTGTGTAAACATTTAAGTGCAATTCCAGAATGCATAGTTTATGATGCTTGTAAGTTCTACTGCAGTGAGGAGGTTTTCATGGTCAGGCTGTACCTACCTGCAGTTGTTTACATGCGCGAGTGATAACAGTAAAGTCTATGTGCAGTATACCTATGGAAAAGGCACCTCCTCCGGCCTTTAGTAATTCATATTGAATTATACAAGATATTAGGGACTTCCTATACGAATGTAATATTATAATTTGATTTCCTGTAAACTGTAGTTGTATATGAATACATGGGGTCGATTATTGTGGCGATTTAATTTTAGGGCAGGAACAGACAAGAGCGTTACGATACTTAGGAAGCACACTCTATCAAAAGTGATAGACATGGCGATATACAAACTCAGACTATGATTTAAAAGCAGCTGCTTGCAAGCTATCATATAGTTTGTAAAATCGGAAAAGCAATGAAATCTTTTATAGAAGCGGAGCTTATAAAATCCTATGTGATGTTACTAATATAATATGTCCTCAAAAAGCAGATTCAGGTCCTCAAAACACATGTTTTTCCCCTAAAATCATCAAGACTAGAGTGCTAAAAATTGCAGAAGTATTTAAAACGATATTTAAAATGGTGTTAACAAGTTTGTAAATACTCTAGCACTGGATAAGACAAATGACAAGGCTTAGTAATTTTCATTTGTTGTGTAAACGAGTATCTTCCTTACACGAATTTTTTTTAATCTTATAACCTTTAAGGAGCAAACAACTGGAGAAGAACCGCTGGAAGCAATAAACGATACAGTAGAAAAAGGTAGAGGCTTAAAAAGGCGATAGATAATGCTCCAACAATCATTGGGAAAAAAGAAGGGTCTAGTAAGGAGATTAAAGCAATTATTTAAAATGCTACAAATGCCTGAAAACATACGCTTTTTTCAATTATTATCCATCATGAGATATTGTGTGGAACGATTGTGAACGCAAAACAGATAATAATAGGTAAGACTATTACTAAAATTAGTTACTTCAACCCAGAGGTTTCGGGTTTGATTTCCAGCTGGGGTTGGGAATTTCTTTTTAACCAAAATAATTCCCTATCCTCCACAGAGTCTGGATGCGCGAATGTGGAAGTGTATGTGAGTGTGTTTAATGTAAAAATGACAAAAGTCAACGTCATGATACGGCAATAACACCATCAGTTGTTTCTCAAGTCAAAAGCCCCGATATGACCAAAGAAGCTACATGCACCTGTGAACACTTTATTTTAATTATAAATTGAACATATTACAGTCGAGACGAAAAACACGCTAAACTGGTATCAGCTTTCATGCACAATTAACACTACATATGCGGCAAACGTAAAGAGAAACAAAATGAAATAAAATAAAAACAGATAAAATGTATCTATAATATTAAAAAGGTTTTAATCTTCGTTCTCTACTATTTATTTGCCACGAATACTATTGAGCAGTATGTATTATGGTAGTGCCGATCACAAGTCAACTCTGCCGTCTCGCTGACTTGCCCATCTCCGTCTCCACTTTGTGCATTGCGGGTAGTATATGTATTGCGTCATGAATTTGTGACTTTTGTGACCTCTGGGTTAGACCGCTCAACTCTCCCCTTGGTGACTCGAGTTCCATCTCAGAGAACCGTATGTGTGATATGTGGTGGACAAAGCAGCATCTGGGAGATTTTTTTCTCCCGGTTCATCGTTTCCCCCACCATTCATTCCACCGTTTTATCACCTCATATTATCTCCTCCCTGACTCGCATATTAGGCTTTAGACTGCTCACCCAATTCTGGATAGTCTAATACAGAGTCCATCAGGTCCTCGACAGGCATCTGAACCCAGACGCTGATTTGTAAGTCATGGGGGGGGGGGGGATGTAAGTCCTCCATACGGGGTGGGGTAAGCAGAAATCAGTCACTTTTTTTCCATAAGAAAGCCTCTATACATGTAATTTTTCTAAAATAAAACATTTCACTTGTATTATTCCCTTATCTTTATCATTTAAGGGAATTACGGAGCAATGTGTAAAACTCCCAAACCTTGACAAGCATTGTTGCACTCACATTACTTTCTCCACTCCTGTACTAAGCATTCTCACAAACTCTTATTCCTATATCTTCATCGTGTCAGTCGAGATAAACATTTGTACAAATTATCTTATTGCTTGTTTCCTTATAGGTGCAAGGGGGATATGGGAGTACAGTAGGCTTTGTGCGATAGTCAAATCCTTTAAAGCTTTTAAATTACATTCTCTTTGTACGACTAACATAAAAAATTAATAACGATGTTCCATTTGGCGAAAGTTTGTTTACCAAAACTCACACAAATAACAAGGAATATCTCCGAAATAATTCACTCTACAAAAAAATTATTTGGACGTAAATTATGTTTTAGCAAGGTCTACATTTTTGTATAGTAAGATTTGGTCTATCTCTTACGGTTTACCAGTTATACAAAAGTCATCCAGAGTAAACAAGACTACATGGACTATAGCCAGAAAATTCAGAATACGCATTTCATTTGTCATAAAAATATCTTAAACGTATGGCACTTTAATAAAAATCGTTAGAGCAATTTTCGAGAAAATAAAAATTGTCTAAAAATGTTCCATATAAAGGTAGTTTAGGGTGGGGAAATTTTCTTCAAAATTTCGTTGCATCCTTGAAAGATATTAAACTTAAATACTAACTTTGGTTTTTAACCGACTTTTCGTTTTTGAGTCCACAAACTGACACACACACACACACACACACACACACACACACAAACACACACACGCAGATGCGGACCCTTTTCTAATAACGCTTCTAGAAAAAGGACAGTGTGTGTGTGTGTGTGTGTGTGTGTGTGTGTGTGTGTGTGTGTGTGTGTGTGTGTGTGTGCGCGCACGCGTGTGTGAACTGCATAGTTCGAAAACGAAAAATCAGTTAAATACCAAACTTGGTATTTAAGTTTAGTATCTTCCAAGGATACCACACGGAGATTTTCAAGAACATCTCTTAAAACATTTAGATGAAATATCATCTTATGTAGATAGCTCGTTCCTCTTAGACCGCTCTCTGAATAAAAACACAACGTAAAACAGATCGATAACATAATTTCTGTTAGTCAAACTCACCGAAAATTAATCTACATGTTTCCACTTGTAGCAGGGGAGAGGAAAGTTCTTCCTGACCATTTACTCCCCTCAATAAAATAGCACTGCAATAAATTACATTCCCAATGTGTGGTCGACAAGATATAGTACCATTTGCGTCATGGAATAACGTTTTCCCTTTCTACACAATATCACAGGGTATCTATCTAAAAGAGAAACAACCGACTTTCGACACGCGTGCGGGTTTATTTGCCAAGCTTTTCTGTGACTACTTCATACACAGAAACGTTAAATTATATACGAATTATTATCTGTCCATTATTTTGTTTTGTATAAATGATCACAAGGTAATTTTTTGTTTAGTCATTGTCGCCAACTGTATCCGGCAAATTGCTGAAAAACAATTTGTTATACATTACAATCGATGGACAATCAAAATAGCACTGCAGTTCGATTTGACAACTGTGTATTTAACAGTTGTTCTTTTAATAATAATTGATGTATTTTTGCGTAAGAAAGGTTATTTGTTAATGTTAAAATTTAAAGTGAGATTTATTTGAGATTATAAACTGGCTTTCTGTTATAACAAGAGAAGATCGAAATAAATGTAACTTCTTTGGTTTCGTTTTTCTGAGCTGGCAGTATTGAGTAAGTTGACTACACTAATCGAAATTAATATATTTTGGTTTATTTTTTATAGAATTTAACATTTTCCGGTCAAATCTTTCCGATATGGTATGTAAATTCATACTTCACTTACAAAATAGTCCAGGTAAATATCCGATGGTTTGACCTTCCCAGATACCCGTAAATCTCGCTCTTCTCGAGAATTTATCAGTTAGGTCTGACGTCTTATGACATTACTTGTGAGAGTTTTTACTTTCTCTGGAGAACACGACAGATTTACAGTAAGCAGAGCACGTATTGCATTTCAGCCAGAGTTCGATTCAGACATTTCATCGGAAATAGATGTTTACATATTTATTTACTGAATTAAAAAAGAGCGTATTTTTAAGCAAGTTTGTGTGTGTGTGTGTGTGTGTGTGTGTGTGTGTGTGTGTGTGTGCGCGCGTGCGTCTGTGCGCGTGCGCGTCAGCATAACTCAAAAACAAAGAGACAGTTGAATAGCAAACTTGGTATTTAAGTTCAGCATCTTCCAAGGCTGCAACACGAAGATTTTCAAGAAAATCCTCCACCCCAAACTATACTTTACATAAACTTTTTCGACAATTTTTATTTTTTCAAAAGTGGCTCTAACGATTATAATTAAAATACCACATGTTTAACATATTTTCATGATAACTAAAATGTATATCTTAAACTTTCGAGAACAGTCTCTAAGAATCCTTCATTCTGAAAGATGTTTGGATAACTGGTAAACCGTAAACAATTTGTCTAATATTTTTTTTTCTTTCTTTTCATGGTATCCCTTGTTATTGGTTTGAATTTCCCAGTACATATACTTTTCTCAAAAGGGAAGGTATTCCATCCAACCCCCCCCCCCCCCCCCTCGCCCTAACCATGCAAATTGAACGTAGTTTCTAAGCTCACATGATGACCGACTTTTAAAAGATTTGACTTTGTTCATTCCTTACGCTCTACGAGTTATGCAAAAGTAATTCAGAATTCGATATACGAGTGCAGTTTTGTTGGTCATGAAAATACATGTTCTTTTAGTTTAAAATGTCATCTATTTAAGATTTTTTCATGAAAAATTAAATTTATGTCTTGAATTTTCTTAAGTCCTCTTCATTCTGAATTTCTTTTGCACAACTCGTAAACTGTAAGAGATGGACAAAATCTTACAGCACAAAAAATGTAGAGCTCATTAAAGCACACAATAAAATGTATGTCATAATTGTTTTCGGTTTATATATAATCGCTTTCGGGGTAGTCCTAATTATTGATTTGAATTGTCAAACATTTATACTTTTCTCAAATAGGAAATGTTGGCCATGGTAGCTTAGTGGTTAAAGCAGCCACTCGATAAGCGGAAGATCCGTGGTTCAAATCCCGGCTATGGCATTGAATTTTTCAGTCCTGATTCCACCTCTTAAACATGGCCTACACACGGCTTTTTAAATAGAAAATGGTAATCCGGGTTTGTGGGCCGTGGTCTAGTGGAAAATCTTCCAGACGTTTCGTTCGAAGTTGCGTCGAACATCCTCAATGGCGTGGCCGTAGCACTCTGCTAGTCTCGGCGACGACTAGCAGCTTCGAACAAAACGTCCGGAAGACTTTCCACTAGACCACGGCGCACAGGCACGGATAATCATTATCTATTACTTTATTAATTAATCACATTATATATTATGCAAATCCTTATTACAGAGCTTATACTACCAACGGAGGTGACCACCACTGGTAACAAGATATCTCACCAATTTTAAAACAAATTTACTTTAAAATTGGCGATTTTATCTGGTCATGTTTATAAAGGTAGTATTTAACATTGTTGACTATTCCTTTCTACTTTTTACATGAATCACATTATACCGATGGGGCAATACTATGACCACCTTGACATTTAATTGTTTCTCAAAAAGACCAACAAAGAAAAATTTGAAACAAATACGCAATTCAGTAGTAAAAACAGTGATTAACAGTCATTATTAACTGCATGCTTTTAATCAAAAGATTAAAAGAGAAAATTTGAAAAATTCCGGAAGGTGGGCATAAAGTACCCGCCCCCTTGGTAATGCGAGGGTTAAACATGTCACTTGACTTTTAAAAATGCCAGGTCGGGAAACGTGTTTGACCAAAATGATTCACAAGTGGCTGTAGAATATTTATGTGATATAATTCAAAAACAGAAAATGTTATGTTCGCATAAAAATTTAGTCCTATGGTTCCTATCATGCACTGCTACTTGGTGTAACAAAAGGAAAGCGCTCCATACTCCCCCCTCCCTGCTATGTTCGCGCTGGCTGAGAAGGTCGGTAAAATGCTCCGTGGAGTAGTAGGGTTGGCACGTGAGTATCTGGAGCCCAGGGTACAAAGGGCAACACCAGCGAAGGGATGTACGTGCACTCGTGCAGTACGAGTAGTGATGTTCAGCTGGGAGCTGGTCGGGTTACCAGTTCGAGACCCGTAAAATGGAGTGAAGAAATTGCTGCAAGATTCTTCCATGAAGGGAGACGATCTGGCTTCACTTTCAATCACTGAAGAGGTAATTTGAGGAATTGTACAAGAAGCCAGCCATGCGACGCTAGGAACTGCATCATAAAACAAGTAAAATGATTCTATTTTAAATTATTTAAATTATTCTTGCGAATCACTTTATGCTCAGCATCTTAGGCAATTATTGTATTATTTCTTGTAATGTACAGTAGGGCGATTTGAGTATTCTTTTGAATTGTAAATAGTACTACTATTTGGACTTTATTCGATAAAGTGATGAGAATATTTATTGATTCTAATTTGTGTTAATCTTATACATGAAATTTGTGTTATAGAATTACGTTATAGTTATTTCATGAGGAGTGTAATCTCATCTTATTTGTATAAATGTTCGAATACCTTTACTGGACAGTTTTTATTATTTAAGAAGTAAAACTGTGTTATAGTTATTTCGTATTATACGTACATAATTCTCGTTTTATTAATGCAAATGTTCAGATGCTTATATTGGGAAGCACTTATTCATTTTTCGAAATTACAGGAAGTAACGTTAAATTATTTGCGTTATGTGTAGAGTACCAACTGTGTATAAATGTGAAATCAAGTGTAGGACATCATACAAAAACCAAGGTTAAATTACATAAGAGATGTTCATTTGGGAGTAAGAAATGAAAGGTGTGTGTTATAATTTAATAATCAGGTATATCCCTTATGTATAAACTATTTTTAAATGAGTTCAATTCTGTAGCCTTTATTTTAAAGCTTAAGCTTTCAGGAGAGAGAGAAAACGAGCGAGTGTGTGTGTAATAGTATGCTTTGGCCACTTTTATTTTCAGTGATCTCTTCTGACCTTTCTACAAAGCATAAAAGTTAATAGTATGTTAATTAACTCTGTATACATTTGCATAAGAGTAAGGTTATCGAGCTCTAAACATTACGAACTTCATCAACGGTAACTGGAAACCTTCTATTGTTAATCATTAGACCATGTGAAGAGGAGGGTAAAACACCCAATAGAAATACAAAACCACCCTAAAGAAACGCAAAGCTATGAGGGGTAGTTATGTATAAAATCGGCCCCTCATATAGTCCAGTGGATAGATTTTGAAAGCTTTATTTTATCGTGAAGCTTCGTTTTTTTAATTTATGACCAAATTGCCTACGTTTGTTACAACGGTTTTGTTTTCTTGTGTAGCGGATATTTAACAAATAAATATTTATAAACGAGTATTATATGTGCTAAAATGATTTAATAATATGTTTACAATGCAATTAGTGCATAAAGGGCACTTGACTGTCTATGCCATGAAGTGGAGAAGAAAAAGACTGTTTCTAAAGAAACATTTTGGTTTCATGGATAGCGAAAGGCGCTGAAACTGTGGTAGTGCAAGCACGTCATAAGTCTATTTACAGATTACAGCATGGCGTCATGTTTTACACGTAAGCATAATTCTTACAGCCAAGTTTTGTCCATATTAGGTTAGGTTAGTGTGTCTATAAGACCAGGATGACAGGATCCTGTGTCATCGAAATTTAGCCCATGTTAAATTGGGTTAGGTTAGTGTATCTATATGATCAGGATGACAGATCCTTTGACCTCAACATTTAGCCCATGTTTAGGCTGTTCATCGTAAATACACCAGTTTAGCGCACACAATAGTATTCCACCCGAAAATTCGATATCCAGATTTCACCGGAAATATGTTTTGAGGCCCCTTGAATAAAAATAAAAGCATTTTTAGAAAATGGTTCGTGTGAGTGTGCTTGTCTGTGTCTGTGGACAGCTTAACTCAAAAACGAAAAGTCGGTTAAAAAACAAAGTTGGTATTTAAGTTTAATGTCTTTCAAGGATGTGACACGAAGATTTTGAAAAAAAATTCCACTACCCTTTATATCGAAAATTTTTCGAAAATATTGATTCTCTTGGCTTTAATGATTTTGATTAAAATGTCATTTTTTAGTACTTTTATAGCAAATGAAATATATATCTTGAATTTTCTGGTTATAGCCCGTGTAGTCCTATTTACCTACTCTGGATGACTTTTGCATAACTGGAAAACCTTAAGAGATAGACCAAATCTTACTGTACAAAAAAGTAGAATTTGCTAAAACTCACTATTTATGTCTAAATAATATTTTTGTACAGTGAACCATTTCGGATATATTCCTTGTTCTTTGTGTGAGTTTTGGAGAACATACTTCCCTCAAATGGAACATTGTTATTCATTTTCTATATGTTAACCGTGCAAAGAGAACGGAATTTGAAAGCTTAAAAGATTTGACTATCGCTCAAAATCTACTGTATTCCCATATTCTTCTGGTACCTACAAGGGAGTAAACAATAAGATAATTTCTGCAAATGCTTATCTCATCTAATACGAAGAAGATATAGGAATAAGAGTTTGAAAGAATGGTTAGCACAAGAGTAGAGAAAGTCATGTGAGTGCAACACATCAGATTTTTACTTTCTCTACTGGTAAGTAGGGGAAGTATTGTATTCCACCCAAAACTTCGATGTCGAGATTTCACTCGAAACATATGTTTTGAGACCCCCTGAATAAAAGAAAAAAAGTATTTTTAGAAAAAGGTCCGTGTGTGTCTGTTTCTGTGGACAGCATAAATCTAAAACGAAAAGTCGGTTGAAAACCAAAGTTGGTAGTTAAGTTTAATGTCCTTCAAGGATACGACATGAAGATTTTGAAGAAAATAGCCCCACCCTAAACTAACCTTTACATCGAACATTTTTAATTTCTTGAAAATAACTCTTTTGATTAAAATGTCATGTGTTTGAGATATTCTTATGAAAAATGAAATGTGTATCTTGAATTTCCTGGCTATAGCCCCTGTAGTATTTACTCTGGACGAGGTACAAAATAAAAGTTGGCATTAAGTTTCCATCCATTCTAAAATACGGTATAGAGTCACATAATTTTCTCTTACTTATTCTTGTGTAAACTATTCTTACATTCTTCTGTCTAGTTCGTGTTAATCGAGATAAACGTTTATAGTTTTGTTGCATTTTCCCTTGCAGATACAATGGAAATAAGAGTAGGATAGGCTTAAGCGATATTCAAATATTTTAAGATTGGTCGCTATGTGACAGTTATGAAATTGCATTCTCTTTGCATGTCTAGGAGATAAAAAACGAAATACTACTTCCCATTTGGGAAATGTATAATTATAGAAACATTCCAACCAGTGACAAGAAAAATCTTGGAAATGGTTCATTCCACAAAAAGTATTAAAATATAGGTTTTCAATATTTTAACGTGGTAAGATTTTGTCTATCTCTTAAGGTTTACCAGTTGTGCAAAGGTCTTTCAGAATGAAGAGGACTTCAAAGGACATTCCAAAAAATTAAAGATATATCTCAGTGGTATAAAATATCTTAAGCGTGGGGTGTTTTAATCAAAATGGTTATTCATTTTTGAGAGAATCAAAATGCTCCACGTAAACTTTAATCAGGTATGGGGGATTTTATTGAAAATTTTCATGTCGTATCCTTTGAGATGTTGAACTTAATACCCACGTTTATTTTTTAGTTATGTTGATCTCTCTCTCTCTCTCTCTCTCTCTCTCTCTCTCTCTCTCTCTCTCTCTCTCTCTCTCACACACACACACAAATAAACACACACACTAAAACACATTTGCAGAAACTATCTTACTGTTAATTTTTTGTAGCTTCTAGGAGGATACATAGACTTTGAGCGATATTCGGATATTTTAAGTGTGTTCGCTGTATGAAAGGCTTGAAAACCCTTTGCACGGCCGAGAGATAAAAAACTAGGCAACGACCTTCCATTTGAGAAAAGTAAAAGTATTGCAAAACTCTCACAAATAACAATGAATATGCAGCACCGAAATGGTTCACTTCAAAAAAAAAAAAAAAAAAAAAAAAAAAAAAAAAAAATGTACATAGACGTAATTTGTGTGTTTCATCGAGATCTACATTTTTTGTACAGTAAGATTTGATCTACCTCTTAGGGTTTACCAGCTATGTAAAAGTCATTAAGAGCAAATAGGACTACCTGGGCTATAGCCGGAAAATTTAAAATATACATTTTATTTACCAAAAAAAAATATATATATATATCTTAAACATATGGCATTTTAATCAAAATCGTCATTGCAATTTCTGAGATCAAAATTTTCAAAATATTTCCCATGTAAAAGGTACTTTAGGGTGGAGGAATGTGACTCAAAATCTTCGTCTCACATCCTTGAAATATATTGAATTTAAATTCCAATTTTGGTTCTTAAGCGATTTTTCGGTTTTGGGTTATGCTTTCAGACACAGACACAGACACAGACACAGACACACACACACACACACACGGACAGACTAGCAAAAGAAGCTGCCGCGGAAGACACCGAAATAATATATGACAAAGTATCAAAAGAAGCTATAGTAACTAGAGAGAAAGAAACTGGACTCGAAGAATGGCAACAACAATGGACAGCATCAAGGAAAGGAGCAGTAACCAAAGAATATTTCCCATCCGTGAGAAGAAGATTGAAGCAACGGTTACCAATATCTCCGTAGTTCACAGCAATGATAACAGGACATGGAAAGCTAAGATCATATCGCCACAGGTTTGGATTTTTAGATAACCCAATGTGCAAATGTGAAGAACAGGACCAAACAGTAAACCACATTATATTTCGATGCAAAATACTAAACGACCAGAGAAACGCCATGACTAGGAAAATACAAAGTAAAGGTGCTGCTTGGCCCATAAACAAAGAAGAACTTGGAAACAATTTCATACAACCTTTCGCTAACTTCATTAATGCTATAAAATTCACAGAAATAGAATGACAAGTCTAAATATATAAAATTCTACTCCTTACCAAGATTGCAACCAGTATCATTGTCCAAACACATTTCAATACTCTACTGCTGTTACGGGTATAATTATATTTGCCTTTTAGTATTTGATAAGTACTAGATTTATGACTTGTAAAATAGCATTAGGTTAAAGAAATAAAGTCAAACAAAATAAAATAGCATTAAACAATAAACAAATAAAAAATTGTAAATATACACAATAGAGAAGCATTCAATTAAACTAAGGTAGATAAAAAGTTAGAGGTAAATAAAAGTGTAAATGTTAAAATAGAACATCACCAACAATATATAAATGTAAATAAAATGTAAATTGTATGTAAATAAATGCAAGTATATAGTATTCCTACGGACTGGGGCATGCTATCTATATACCACACACACTTATTCAGGGGTCCTCAAAACACCCGTATTTCCGGTGAACTCTTGACATCGAAATTTTGGGTTGAATACAGCACTTCCCCTGCCCACTATATTTAGTAGATGATGATGATGATAATAATAACAATAACAATAACAATAATAATAATAATAATAATAATAACAATAATAATAGTAATAATAATAGTAATAATAATAGTAATAATAATAGTAATAGTAATAGTAATAATAGTAATAATAATAATAGTAATAATAGTAATAATAATAATAATAATAATAGTAATAATAATAATAATAATAATAATAATAATAATAATAATAATAATAATAATAGTAATAATAATAATAATAATAATAATAATAATAATAATAATAATAATAATAATAATAATAATAATAATAATAATAATAATAATAATAATAATAATAATAATAATAATAGTAATAATAATAATAATAATAGTAATAATAATAGTAATAATAATAATAATAATAGTAATAATAATAGTAATAATAATAATAATAATAGTAATAATAATAATAATAATAATAATAATAATAATAATAATAATAATAATAATAGTAATAGTAATAGTAATAGTAATAGTAATAGTAATAATAATAATAATAATAATAATAATAATAATAATAATAATAATAATAATAATAATAATAATAATAATAATAATAATAATAATAATAATAATAATAATAATAATAATAATAATAATAATAATAATAATAATAATAATAATAATAATAATAATAATAATAATAATAATAATAATAATAATAATAATAATAATAATAATAATAATAATAATAATAATAATAATAATAATAATAATAATAATAATAATAATAATAATAATAATAATAATAATAATAATAATAATAATAATAATAATAATAATAATAATAATAATAATAATAATAATAATAATAATAATAATAATAATAATAATAATAATAATAATAATAATAATAATAATAATAATAATAATAATAATAATAATAATAATAATAATAATAAATAAAAATAAAGTAGATAATAATAGTTAATAATACACGAATATGCTATTTACGAATGAAGCGCGCTGGAGTGTCTTGTTTTGCGACTTCACCCTGCATGCTTTAGAAAATTCTTCGTCTCGTCTGCCACCTCAACCACAGTGTAACATCATTTCTCCCCGAACCACCCTGTCATTTGGAAATAAGCTGAACATTACTGCCATCTGGTTCCCGGTGAGGTAACTGTTTACTCAGGAATGCTCCAGATTTTCTGGAATGGGATGCTGGTGCGGTCCGTGGGCGGTGGATAGCGCGAAGCGAACGCAGGGAAGAAAGAGATAGAGGATGGATCTCCCGGTTCTCTCGCGCTGACAAACCGGTCGAGGGTTTCAGTGTGCGCTTAGACCTGTCGAGCGACACTTGAGCCGTTCGCTCGGAACCTAACCAACACTGCTCTTCTAAACATCAAAACAACCAGCGGCGGGCGGGTGGGATAAAGTGTTTGGCCCTTCCGTAACAATGTGTTGCGGCCGTGGCGTACACAGACACGGTGGCCCTCCGTCGTGTGTTGACCCCCAAACATCGAACTTTCACTTATAATAACATTGGAGTGTTTTGTTGACTGTCACCCCACAGCTCCCTAATATGTGCGCAACAATACACACATGGGCAATGGAGAGACGACAACGTTTAACATTCTTGCTTCTGGTCATCAGCCTCTGCAGCTTTCCAGCAGGTAGGAATGTGCGACGTTTGTAGTACCTACTTTGTTACACCAGAAGGCTGAGACCACAGTCAACTGTCAATGTATCGTATGCGAAACAACGTATTGCTCACAAATATGACAATAGAATAGCGAGTATTTCAGAAACAGTTGGTGCCACAAAACTAGCTTTAACAAACTCAACCAGTTCTTTTAAGTAAATTACTATCAATTTTTGACAGTTTCATCAGCAAAATTTAACTGGAATTTTACAAAACCTTGTCATGTCTTTGTATCAAGTTTTTTGAGGAGATAAAACGTAAAGAGTAGCAACTATTTAGCAAACCTCTTCATTTGAACTTCATTGTGCATCTTCAACATCACTATTAGGGTAATCTTAATTTTTTCTGCTATCTAATTCATACAAAAATCAGTGATAACATTAATATTTATAAATTCTGTCACTTTTTAGTTTGAAGTATGCACATTTAGATGAGCAGCTGTTCATTTGTGTTAAAAAGAAACTGTCAACAAAATTGGTAAACATTTGGATGACATAATGATGGTAAAACATGTCATTGATTAACCATTAGTTGCAAACTTTATAGTGTTTGAAACATAATTCCATATCTAGTTGGCTAAAATTTATTGCAATGCCACAAATGGGTAATTTGCCCTCTCAATTGCTTTAGTTTAAGTTTACTGAATATGAAAGTTTATTCCATACTAGATAATAAGGTTTTACACAGTTTATCATATGACAGTTATGCTGTTTAAGTATCGTCATGTCTTTAAAAATATTATATTGGATTCAAGAGTCCTCAAAACGTGCGTGTTTACTGTGTAATTTCAACATGGAAGTTTTCGGTAGATCCCCTACCCTTGGAGAGGGGCGAGAAAGTAAAAATTCGTTCGATATAATCAATAACACTGCTATGTAAGCTACCGTTGTCAACAAACCTATCACTTGAAACTACAGGAAAAAAACAAAACAAGAAACCTTTTGTTCTTAGCATTAAGTTTCCGTAATAAAAAAGTCGTTTATGTTCATTTAGTAAAAGAAGTGAAGCATCTGATGACTGCAGTGGTTTTTTGTCTTCTTTTTTGTCGCAACACATTTGTGTTAATCTAAAACAAACATGATCATATTTTCCTGCACTGCGCCGAATTTCAGTTCTGATGTTTAGCTGTCTACGGGACCAGAATATGGATTTGCTTCAGATTCGGCGCTAATGTAAGAGGGCGTAACCCTGCATTGTTTTCTGTCATACTTTTCCCGTTTGAAATAAAATACCTTCGTAAAATTGTTGTTTATACAAGTGTGCACTGATAGAGCACGTTAATTTCAAGCAACTGCTTATACTTCAAGCGGACAAAAATACTATTGCATTTTCTTTTCAATGAATGTTCCACTAATCACAACAAATAATCAATTTTCTGCGTTTTACGTAACTATCGACAGCTGTTATATATAGCTTAAGGTAACAACAAACGAGTAACAGTTCAATTAAGTTAGTTTAATGCACCATATTTTTATAATAATAAAGTTAATATCAACAACACAAATGTTTATACAATATTTCTACGATAACATTAGCCTTAAACCCAAAAGAAACAAAAATATTGCATATTTAAAATATTTAAATATTCTATTCAAGAGTGATGAAGTTACAATTATTGTCATCCAAGATTCTTGAAGTGTCTATTTAATTCCCCTCATAGATAACTAAGTCAATATTGAATTTAATACCCTGTGTAGAAGAGTTTAAAATGATTATTTTAATTAGTTCAATGTTGTAACAAATTAACCTAATCATCAACAGAAATTTCAAATATGCACCTAAAGTTTGGCATTTGCTTTTTAGATTTCTATGTGTACAGTTCGAGAAAACTATAATTGTATTTTATACACATTTTTTTCTTTTTTTTAGCAATATTGTATTTTACAAATTACAGTTAAATAGCTACAAAAAGAACATAAAAGCATGTGTCATTTTTTGATTCCACATTCAAAACTTTCTGTAGCAAACCTTAGATACTTCCATATGTCATTGTTAGGTGCAAAGAATGCCAATGGTTGAATATTTTAAACAGAAGAATAAAATTATGTAACGCCTGTTTCCCTCCAGGCACCTAACCATTTACACATTGATACAAGGACTGTCAAATAACTGAAAGAAATAAAAGAGAATTTTAATAGGCATTGATTTAAAAAGCAATACCACAAAATTACTTTTTTTTTTTTTTTTTTTTTTTTTTTTTTGGGGTCATTTCTTCACTTTTCCAGTTTTCTCTTGCATTGGAAAGCTTATCTGCACACTTCTTACAAAAGAGGCGACGAAGGAAGAAAAAAAAGTATTGTTTGCCCACAAAATGTGCCATTTTAAATCCCCTCCTGCATAATTCTACCCACTAGATTGCAATCTTACTATCTCACCACCATAGGTGAGCGGAATAACGTTGCCAAAGAACTTTTTCTTCTTGCTAGCTGAATTTCGTATAGTTATTAATAATCACAATGACAGCGAGGTTGATAATACATTTAATGGTGGTATTGACTACTGGAATAATGTCATGCAATAATAATAATAATAATAATAATAATAATAATAATAATAATAATAATAATAATAATAATAATAATAATAATAATAATAATAATAATAATAATAATAATAATAATAATAATAATAATAATGACGATGATAATGATAATGATAATAATTTACATCCCTGTTCAATGATAGAAATAATTCTGCATTAATTCTCTAATCACACTTTAGAAGACGTATTGAAATAAGTATGCTTACTGTCGTACATTTTAAGGATACAGGTAACAGCTATTCCTCTATAAGGCTTAACCTATAATTCTACTGAATTGGGCTCTCACACCTCTAGTCTTTACACCAATTTCTGGAAATGTCCTTAGAACTCCTTTTCATTCTGGGGGACTTTTGGATAACTGGTAAAGTGTAAAAATAGACAAAATCTTACTACACAAAAAAGTGTATCCCGTTAAAATTCACAATTTATTTACTATACGCTTTTGTGAAGTGAACATTTCCGAGGTATTTCTTGTTATTTATTTTAATTTCCAATTCTTACAATTTTCTGAAATAGAAATACGTACTTAATTCGTTTTATCTGTTGTCCTTGCAAAGAGAACGAAATTTCAAAGACATCACATAGCGATAGTTATGATTATCGTTTACAGGCTCTATTCCCATATTTTCCCTAAATTGCACTCAGTAACTTTTTCTAACCACTGTTCTTACCACTACTCTTGCAATTAGTTATTCTTTTTTCTACTTCATGTTAATTGATATAGAAATTTGTAGAAATGGATTATTACATATTTCCTTGTAGAGAAGCACAATGAGAAGAAAATACAGTAGCATAAGCGATAGTCAAATCTTTTAAGAGCCGGTCACTATGTGAAAGCTTTGAAATTCCGTTCTGTTTGCACGGGCAAGAGAGAAAAAATCTGATGTGTTGCACTCATATGACTTTCTCTACTCTTGTACTAACCATTTTTACAAACTCATTCCTATATCTTCTTCGTGTTAGTTGAGATAAACATTTGCAGAAATTATCTTATTGCTTATTTCCTTGTATATGCAAGGAGAATACAGGAATACAATAGGCTTTGTGTTGTCGTTCTGTTTTCACACCTAACATATGAATAGCAATGTTTTACTTGAAGACAGTTTTATCCCAAAACTCACACAAATAAGGAATATCACCGAAATGGCTCACTGCATTTAAAACACACACACACACACACACACACACACACACACACACACACACACACACACACACACACACACACACACACACACACACACGCACACACAGAAATATTTAAAGTATGTGCATATTCTTTTTAGTGAAAATTTGTCTCTTATGGTTTAACAATCGTGCAAAAGTCATTCAGAATGAAGAGCACTTCAGAAGCTTTTTCTGCAAATTCAAGATATACATTTCATGTTTGGTGAGAATATCTTACACATATGATAATTTAATCAAAATGGTTAGAGCCACTTTAGTAAAATTAAACTTTACCAAACAATTTTCCATATAAAGGATAGTTTAGGATAAGGAGGTTATATTGAGCTGGAAAAGAGATACTTGATATTTATCTGATTATTTCTGAGCAATATTGCACAAAGATATGGAAATAAACACAAATTGACTATTTTCTAAATATATTTTGATGTGTTCAGGCCACTCCAAAACTTGTATTTCTGGTGAAATCTCAACATAGAGTTTTAGAGCAGAATGCAATACTTCCTCTGCCTATTATAAGTAGAGGTTAGAGAAAGTATGGCAGACACAACGTTAATGGCGGCTGATACATGGCCACTGCTATTCCCTTTCCTGTTGTACAAATTAATTTTGTGGACACATGATATTTATATGATTGGCTTCATAATATGTTTAACTATACAACTTAACAAGGTCTGGCAAGTGTGATTGGATTTTGTGTTGACCAGATTCTCCTTCACCCGCCATTAAATTGTGTCAGACATAATGTGCAGACATCAGAATATAAGGGTGTCATTTGAAGTTTCAAAGAGGGTGATAAAATAAGAGAGGATAGTACCTAAGCTACAATTAAACCTGCTTTCTAAACTTCCCTATCAATACGTAAACTTTTTAAAATCATATTAAAACTAAATAAACAATTTATATAGAGTGCAAGGTTTTGATATAAAAATCTTATACAAACTATTTCGTTATATAATGATCCGGATTTAGTGTAATTTTATTTTCATCTGAATGGTGACAGAAAATTAATTTTTACGTGAAATTTATCTACAAAACATGAATAAAACAGGTGCTTTTCAGGAACTTTACGTAAAACAGGAAACTGCACAGATCATTGGTCACGAAAGATACCGTCACGCCAAAGTTTACCTGAAGTTCGTAATACCTTTTCTGAACAAGCGGAGGGATTCGATTGTTTACATACAAAGAGCTATTATGTTTCTCTTTTTGGTCTTCCACCTTGTCTTCCTTAACACACGAGGTCCTGTTGCTTCCACTCCTACTTATGACGCACAGGTAAAGAAGGTTGCTGCGCCTTTATGGCGACACCTGTTCTTTTATCCTAATCATAAAGCTACAACGAGTAACTATTCGTTATATTTACGAAACGACAAATATTACCCGAGAACCAACACAAAATACCTCGAAGTATTGTCACTTCACTTGTATCAAAGGCGTTATACTAAAAATCTGATGTGTTGCACTCAGATGACTTACTCTTGTACAAATATTATTCCTTCATCTTCTTCATGTTAGTTGAGAAAAACATTTGCAGAAACTAGTTATGGTTTGTATAACGGTAGAGAAAGTCATGTGAGTGCAACACATCAGATTTTTAAGCATGTTACTTAGATGGTGGCAGCACTGTGGCCGAGCGGTTAGACCGCTCGCCTATAACCAAGGCAGGTTCGATGCCAGGTATCCGCATGTGGTATTTATGGTGGACGAAGCGGCGTCTGGGCGGGTTTTCTCCGGGCTCTCCGGTTTCCCCAGTCAGTCATTCTTCCAACTGCTCCGCCATCATCTTTCCGTTCATCCATTTCGCCTGTATTTCATATCATCCACTCCCTCACTCTCATACCTGGTGCTCGGCTGACCACCCGCTTCCAGGTCTTCAGTCTGTCTGGCCCATCTATTCTTCTGCTCCTTGACAGACATCTCATCCTAGACACAGTCTTGTAAGTCCTAGGGAATCTAAGTCTCGCATAGGGGCAAGGTAATCACGTGAAAAAAAGTTGACTTGCGAAGAATACGAGAGTAAGTTTTTCGGAAATGGCTGTTGCTATAAAAACTTGTTTGAGAAATAGCACTTGATATAAACCAGATCTTATTTCCCTGTTATCTCGTAGTGTTACTCTTTAACTCTCTTTAGTTTTGCAATTGCAAAATGTTCCTCTGAAACGTCATAAGGTAAATGTTTTAAAGAATGGTAGAAGGTGCATGAGTTCCACAGTAGTTGATTTCTACCCCCTTTGTGTTAGGAATTTCTTCATTAATTATATAGACAAGGTTGGACACACCAGGTTGCGTGGGTGAGGAAGATCGATTTACGTCACACATGATATACAGGTTGAAGCCCATCACGAAAACATGCTACTCTTAAGGCCCATTCACAATGAAAAGTTAGAGTAGACGCAGAATGAACACAAGATTTTACACGTAAGGTTATGCTTGCGTGCGTGCATAGAGGAAGAATTCTGCATTTCTTTCTGCATGCAGCGCCATCTTCTGAACAGCACACAATCGCAGTGTGAGATTTTACGCCATTTGGTGTACAAACATGGAACTACCATTTAGCCAAGCCACGCCATTTAAATGCTAACGCCGGATACTCTTATTTACTTCAGTTATTAGTTTTGTTGCATGCGACGATACCTTATCATGATGTAAAATTATTTTTCCTTTGGGGCGTTTTTACCGGAATTTTTCAAAGCTTTCCTGCAAAGAGACATTTCTGTACCAATCAGCAGTAGCAGTACATCTATCTTCCACTTCCATAAGAGTTATATAGTCAAAAGCGTTTTAGATGAACACAAAGTCTTTAAAATATTATGATAATTAATTCTAGATTGCATACACGAACTTACTACACGTTATTGCATACGAGGGGTGCTACAAAACCCCACATATTTTATTTAATATTAACATAAAAATTGCATGTTTTTGTTCTGTGTTTTGTCAACCATTGTAGCACTATAATATAACTGAAGTTTTGAGTAAATACCCAGTTTATAAACAGTTTAGACAAACGTTCCGTTTCTATTCAACACACACCACCTTGCTGCATTTTACAGAACATGATTTTGTTTTTCGATCCCTGGACCTTGGGAAAGCACAGCACCTTCCTTGTTTAGGTTTTGCACTGGAATGGGGATCTGTTCCTCATCCTCTGGTATGCCAGCCACTTTTTTCACTGTACTTAATTCATGCGGTAAGTTCTTAGCCAAAAGTCTTGGTATCAGATGTGGTTTAGCGAGCTGATATCCTAGCCTGAAGGAATTTTCCTCTTTCATTGCCTTCTCTCTTGTTCGTGACATGGAATCAAATCATAGCATTAATCCCAGCCTGGTCTAACATTTCATAGAAGAAACGCAAAGGCCATCTTTGTGTCTTTCGAGACACTGAGCGATGATGCACCACCTGTGTTCACTCCTGCCTTTGTTTCGTTATAGAAGTGAATTACTTCAGGTTCATTTGTTTCCTGATTTACATTTTTTCCATAATGCATAGATCAGGACAAAATCAGGACACTATCGGGAAATGGGAGACCAACATTTTTTCGTCATGGAGAGCAAAGAGAAGAGCCTACTTCCTTCTTATGTGAAGGCAGAAAAGGTGGTATTTCTCTTTTACAGATACTGTCTCATAAGTAATGTCGTTTTATAAGGAAAACAATTATTTGAAATGTGTTCTAACAAACAATTAAATAATCTTCAAAGTACAGACCATTATGGTCTTCAGCCATCTTTTAGCGAGGTTTATTATCCCACGATGGCACCAGTCTCTGACTTTTTATGCGAAGAATTCAGTGAGACCCACTTGCACTGCTTTAATTTTGTAAAACTTTCTTCCACGTAGAAAATGGGCCATGGATCGAAAAGGATTATAATCTGATGGGCTGTATGCTGGGTATGATAGCAGTTCGATTCCTCCCAATTCCTGAATTTTTTCCATGGTTGTTTGTGCAGTATGGAGTCTTGCATTGTCTTATTTTAGTAGAACTCTATTTCCGGTAACTAATGCTATCTCCGTCTCAAAATTTCATGAACTCGTTCCAATTGTTGAGAATAAAGATTTGCATCAATCGCTCGCCCGTTTGGAACAGACACCTTCAAAATTCCACCAAGCACACATTACTTTGGGACCGAACCGATTTTCTTTAACGATGACTTTGGCAGGTTGGCGGGGATCAAGACACTGTTTCGAAGCATTAGAGTTTCCGTAATATACCTATTTTTCATCACAAGTGATAATTCTCTTGACAAATTTATCATCCATAGGATTACGGATAAGCTGACTACAGATATCCGCTCTACGTTGAGCCTGTTGAGGTGTCAGTTCATGAGGTACAGATCTGCAGCTTCTGTATGATTTTCCAAGTATCTTAGTGTGGCGATGTATGGCATCTTTTGATGCACCAAGTTCTTCTGAAGCCTACGGGTACCTTTTTGCACATTTTATCGCAAAATTTGGCGTGTATCCTCAATATTCCATACTTAAGGTCTTCCAGAACGTGGTAAATCTATAGTTTTTTCGTGTCCATTGTTGAAACGTTGAAGCCATCGTTGTGCCACACGCTCACTAACGAAGCAACGACACCTTCTCCTTCCACTTCACACACCTGCGGCAGTGGCTTTATAATCTTGTTTCCAGTAGTGCTTCAGAAGGACTCTAAGTTCAAACTATCTCCATTTTGATTGTTTATTAACAACTGAAGACTGATACATGCTTACAATGTACGCAACACTAGCCATGGCATCCTGTAAATAGCGTTGCCAACCCAATACATTTTCCAAAACACCAAAATAAAAAAAAAAAAAACCGACATTATTTATGAGACAACCTAATATTTTGTCGCAATATTCCTACTAATGTGAGGTTACGGCGAGTTAACATCATGTCCGTTAATGGCATGGACGTGAAGGAATTGTCCATCGTCAAATTTCTTCCTGATCCATGGATACAGGTTGTTAGTTCCCACATATTCTTCACTGGCAGTGGTTCGTTTATCTCACCTCTCTTGCCAAGGTAAGGAATGACGTTTATCATGCAGTGCCTTTTGAAATCACAGCTTGTTATTACTTTGATAACGTGTTTATCAGGTTAGGAGGCAATGTAAACCTTAAATGCACAGTGCCCCTGAAACCCTAAAAGCTGCTCGTCTGTGGTGCAGTATTCTCGAGCTATGTAGATTTCTGTACAGTTCATGATGAATAATTCCCACAGTTCTCTTAGTGGTGCAAATTTGTCTTATTTCTTAGAGTTTTGTCTTCAAAACGAAGAACATTTATTAGGAATCTAAATCGAGGTCCTGGTATAATTGCGCCGTAAATCGGGCAGCCAAGAAGAGACTTGGACCACATTTCATCCCTTCTCAAATGCCAGTCTTTATGTGATCCAGCTATGTAAAGCAAGCCAATTAGGCTGTATGTATATCTCGTCTTCATTTGTGACTCTTCCATATCTAGCATCTCCTGTGTAACTGGTTCTTTGTCTCTCTATTTCATCGCTTGTAAAGTTTACAATACAACTCACCACGTGTGGTATCAAAAGCAAGCCCAAAAAGTCAGGTTTACAAGTGGCATTATCCTCAGGAGGTTTAATTTTTGGAATGCGTATGATATTCCAAGCAAGAGTACGGCGATCTTGAACTGGCGGTATTCATTCCATCGGTATTCATTCTTGCCCATTATTACGTTTCCACGATTATTACACTCATCACTTTGTTCTGAAGCGCTTTGTCCTTCATGAACATCTGAATCCTCTTCCACATGGTCATGTTCATTGTCGCTGAACTCCATATTACTATAACACTCAAACGCATCCATAACACTCCTAACAGTTTCTGCAAAATCGGCACTAAGAGGATTAAGTCGTAACATGACTGCTTGTAATCATATGTCTGAAAATAAATCGGAAATGGCATGTTTTATACATCAAAATTAAATGAACGGTAATGCTTACAGGTGTGCTGTTGTACCCCAAACATACATTACCCGAAATATCTAAACAGAAGAGGGAATTGACGAACTCGGCTGCCTTCAACTACGTCTACCTCACAATCAAAAATACACGGGATCATGAGTTTGGTGTATCAACCATTCAGTGCCGCCAACTAAAAGTTCATTCTAATGGGGTGTTTCCCCCATTACTTTTGCAGTTGACAGCCCAATGTCTGGTTTCTCTGCCATGAGTTTTCCTGTGGAGCATTTTTTCTCATTTGAGGGTCAGGTGGGCAGATGGATGGTGATATGCGGCGTACGCGGCGGATGTGCTTTGAGAAGGAAACGAAAAAATATTTTGTACAAATTGTGCGTTTCGATGAGCAAGGTATTTTCTACCTTGTAAGATTCTATATATATTCTACGGTTTCCTGGTATTGTAAAATTCAATCAAACAGAAGTGGCTTCACGGGCTATTCACAGAGAATCAATTATATCAATCATGTAGATATAAATATATGGTCACACAGTCAAAATCGTTACTGTCATTTCTGAGAAACTCAAATATTTCATGTAAAATGGTAGTTTAGTGTAAGCTATTACATCTTTGGAAGATAATGATTTTAAACACCAATTTTTATCCAAAGTTTCTATTTAAGTTATGCTGTTCACACATACATATATGCACACAGGAAACATTTACACCGTCTGTGCCGCATATAGTGGGCGTTGAACACTACCAAAAAAAGTATTTTTATTCGGGGGAGTATAAAAGATCTATTTCCAGCACACTTATAAACTTTTTACGTAGAATGCAATACTTCCTCTACCAACTATGGGTAAAGAGACACTAAAAATTGAAAAAAGAATATGCCATCGCAAATATTTGCCCCAATGAGTGGGAGGCACAAATTCAAGTGCATTTTTTAAAAACGAAATGAAATAGTAAAACTACAATGTTTGTGACATGCTTTCTTGCTTACGAAACTTCTCTAGGATAAATATTGCAACTACATTCACTTTTCCAGTATATACTTTAATTTCTTTATTTTACAAATATTACCTCACTCAACACAACTTCACAGAAAACTCTTTTCTACATAAACTTTAGGAAATGGCCTTTACAACTCAGTTATTCTCTCTGCCTCCTTGGCAACATGACGTCATGCCAAAGAGCATTCAATTTTGGATGCTTTCACACGGAAATTTGAAGCAATGTCACAATATTTAAGAAATTTTCTTCTCGGTTTTTAATTTCTCTACTAAGTATAAGTAGTGAAAACATTGTATTCCACCAAAAATTTGATGTTCAGATTTCACCGGAAATATATGTTTAGAACGTCCCTAAACCCTAAAAAATGATTTTTAGAAGGAAGTTAATAACTCTGAAGCAAACGCAGATATCTAATTTAAATTTTCTATATGATCGTGATATGACATTCCTATACTTCGATAAAAATGTTTCGGCCCTCAAATGGAATTGTGGATTTTAGGTTTGTCACAGATATATTGCCTTATCGCACCGTTTCTCAATTTTTTTATACAGCGACCCCCTTTTCTTGAACTTAAGGAGGAGACCCCCAAACCAACCCACCCCACCCCACCCCAGCCCGTATTAGCAGCTGTGTGAGCAATGTGATCCTCCATTGTTGACGCAATAATAGTGGCATTTCGCGTGGTTTATAACCTCTGTTAGTGACTACAGGGGTTTTCCGTTGCACACCGAGGAAAGTTGACCTTTAATATAGTGATTTTGGTTCTGATTTACCTTCTCAGCCTTCAAAGAAGAGAAGGAAGAAAGCTATAAGGATCTGCTATATAAATTTACAACTGATTGTAGTGAACATGCAGATGTAAACAACTGTACATGTGTTGGCGTGTTTTTTTTTTTTTTTTTTTTTTTTTTTTTTTTTTTTTTTTTTTTTTTTTTTTTTAGGAAAACTGCACTAAAAGTAATAATTGTTCAGTGCATCCTAGTATTTATTCGTGGTAAACAGAAGTACAATTAAGACGGCGTATGTGATCAGTGTGTCACATGAAACCCAAAAAACAGTGCTGAACTTGAAGTATGAGGTTAGTACTTAAAAATGGATGTATTTGAAATACCCAAATGGAAAGTTGATGCAACAGACGAAGCCCTACATCATAAATTTTTTAAATTTGTAAATTACTAATAAGAGCATACCAATGAAGTTTATGCGGCTTTCTTACAAATTCCTTGTGTATTTATTATGTGCGTTCTAACAGATTTGAACCAGGCATTACAAAACTGCATAGTTTAAAGAAAACAATGTCAAATCTTATACTAACTTAATGTGACCATATTTTCTGAAGCTGAAAACGGAATACTTATCGACTGACTTTTTTAAAAGTAGCATTAACCTTAAGTTGATGCAATCAGCAGATCTAAAATCTTATTTATCTATTTACTGTATTATTGCATTATGACAAAGGCAATGTTATTGGAATATAAACATAATATTATGTCTGATACTACTATTACTATCCAGTATAAATATAAACACTAAAACAATTATGATTACATAACTCATAAAACTGTTAGTGACCATTTTTTCTGAAGTTTCTCATTTTGCTTCAAGTAATTGAAAAACTCAAGGGAACCGTATTTGAAATGTATTTTGGTACCTTAGAAAAGTTTCCGAATAATGCATTTTGAGAGGAGAAATAATGAAACATGTCTACCCATCTCAAATGAACTTGTTTTCCCTCATATTTCACTGAGCAATTTAGTCTGCAGTAGCAAACTGGTTAACGTAAACAAATTCGCTGAAAATGGCGTCATCGATATTTGTTTATTCACTAAATGCATTTCTAATCAATGGCATATATCAATATCACTCCAACTTATGAAATTGTCAAGCAAGATTCATACAAATTTCTCATATACTTCAAATCTGTCAGTCTAGACTGTTCGATATTGAATACATGAATTATTGAAAGCATAGGCTACTGTTTGGAAATCCTCTACTTTCACCTGATGCTCATCTTCTATCTCATGCAAAGCATATTTTACAGCATGTGGGATAAAATTGTTCTTTTTCTGTCATATTTTCTTTTAACTTGGAAAGAGCCATAGCCACTTCAACGCCTGTTGTAAGTACACTTTCTGCCTGGATAACTGCCTAGTGGAAAGTTGTCACTTGGTTGTGGAGAAAAAGAGCAACCTTTCTCAACGAGTTTTCAAAAAGTTTCTATAATCACTGGACATTTTTCCTGAGTAAGAAAATTGAAGAAGTGCAAGAACTCTTCCAAGTGCTGGCATTAAGGCTAACCATTTAGTGTTACTACTAAGAAACTTAATAACTTCCTGTACTCAATCTCAGCAAAGCTGCCAAAATCCTTCAGTGATTGTATTCGCACGGTGAATGTGTGAAACTGGTAGTAAATTTTGTGAGCAACCATTTCTACATCAATAGGTAAACAATCTGCAGCAGTCGTAATATTGTGCTGCACATCCAACCACAGGGATTTCACTCCAATATTAATTCAAATTTCTGAAAAATATTTCTTGTTCACTTAGTGCTGCCCTACCAAAGTTACTGCTGGTATTATCACCACAGAACGCGATTATTTTGCTTTCTAGCTTGCTTTTCAAGTACATCAGTCAGGAAATTGGTAACAATATCTGCTGTTTCGCCGGGATGTGCATAAAGTTACAAAATTCGGACACGGACGTCCTGTAGCAGTAAGAAGTAACTAATAATAACAGGTAAAATATTTTTCTCCCCGTGATTGGAGGTATCTGTAAACGCTGTAACATAACTGATTTGCTACAACTTTTTTTGCAATATTTCACAAGAATGTGGAGCCAGTACGTTCACAACAGCTTCACTCTTCGTGCAATCTCAAGAGAATTTACGTTCAAACCAATTTCAAGCAGTCATTTGAGCGAAAAGAATGATTTTCTTCAACCACATGGTAAGCCCAGGCTCCTTCAATTGCAGCCAAGTGCAATTCAAGGTCTGTTGATGAATTTGTTTGGCAAAAATGAAGTTACACGTCTGGATGACACTGCAGCAACGTTATGTTTACTTAATTTTAGATGTTGCTCAGCGCCGCTGTTCCCTCCATTCCATAACACACTCGGTGTTTCAATTTAGTGCAATGAATATCAGAATCGTACACGTTTTCTTTATGAATGTGTATCTACAATAGAAAATAAGGTGTAAGTAAAAGAGTAGTATTTGTTGATTATGCATAATTATCGCGAGTTAATTTAATTTCTCTAAATTGCAAATCCTATGTCAAAGGCTAAGATACTTTCCTTGCAACGCAGGAGTAAACACACTTTCATTTTGGCATCTTGAATCTCTCGTTGAACTGCCGAGACAATAAACATCACACTTCGACTGTCACTAAGTGAATGGAATTGAATTGTCGCAGTGAAGCGCGGAAAACAAAACAATGCCGGCAGTGTGGCCATTAGATTATTGTTTTTCGTAACGAATTTTGTTACATACCTTTCGCCCTTAGCAAATTACGGACATAAGGATTTAATATTAAACACCATAACACAGAGAATAAAAAATAAATGCTATTGTCTAACAAAATGGGACAAAGGCGTCCCAGATTGAAAAACGGTACTGTTCCGTTCAAAACGGGACGTCTGGTCACGTACAAAATAAAATGTTTCCTACACAAAGTGGAAGGGAAGTCATTGCATTAATTTAAACCGTGATAGATCTTGATATTTGGAACACATTTTGTATCTTACGGTTTTTTTCTGACCATTTTGTATTGAGATATTTTAGTTTTGCCGAAAACAAGCTGGCAAGACTGCAGATTGTGTGAGTGTCACTTTCACTAGGTCAGTACATAAACACCGTAGCGGTGCATCTTGTGAACATAAACAAATACCCTGCCGTGTCTTTCCATGTTTACTGTGTGAGTGTAGGCCAATCAGAATCGTTACCTTCCAAAACATTACACCACCCTGCAAGCGCCGACCTGTTTACATCCAGAAATGGTTCAATTCCCGACAACGTAACGTTGTCGAGTTGTTTCACGTCTAGAAAAGCTGCACGAAATGTTCCTTTAATTCGTTTAAGTGATTAATTATTTCGAAACCCTATGTGATATCCCATAATTACTACCGAATTACTATGTCAAAAGTAAGTTACTCTACACATCTTACAGGTAATAAACTATTATCTTCACACATTTTTCTGGGATTACGCATCCAATTTAGAACAAAAAACATTTATTTTTCGAAATCGGCTGATCAAAGAACATGAGACCTGTTTTGTTTGTGATCTTTCTATGAAGCACATATTAAGGAATATAATAAGTTCCGTTCCATCCGTTATATTTTATGTTTACTATTTTTATCACTAAGTTATTACATTTATTTACTTTCTAGAAAATAAAAATTACATATAGGCGACCCCCAATGCATTGTGCACGACCCTTTCATGGGTTGCGATCCACCGTTTGTGAAACGTTGTCGTAACGTAACAAGCTAGTAAATCTGCTACTATTTATCTAAAACTTTACTTAAAATCTGATGTGTTACACTCACGTAACTTTCTCTACTCTTTTACTTAACCATTCTTACAAACCCTTTTTTCTACATTTTCGTATTAGTTGAGTTAGACATTTGGAGAAATTATCGCTTATTTCCTTGTATGTGCAAGGGAAATATGACAATACTGCAGGCTTTGAACGATAGTCAAATCTTTTAAAGCTTTCAAACTTTGTTCTCTTTGCACTGTTAACGTATAAAAATTTGAAGAACGATCTTCCATTTGACAGAAGTATAACTTCTCCAAAACTCACCCAAATAACAAGGCATATCTCCGAAATGGTTCACTCTACAAAAAGATTTAGTCCGACATAAATTGTGTATTTTAGCAACATCTACATTTGTTGTACAGTAAGATTTGGTCTATCTGTTACCGTTTACCAGTTATACAAAAGTCATCCAGAGTAAATATGACTACAGGGGCAATAGGCAGAAAATTCAAGATATATATTTCATTTGTCCTAAAAATATCTCAAATATAAGGCATTTTAACTATGTTAAGTAGATTTTCCGGGCTTGTGGGCCGTGGTCGAGTTGGATTGCCTTCCTTCGACGTTTCGCTGAAAACTGCGTCCAGCATCTTCAGGGTGATCCAATTAGTGAACTCCCGAGTCCAAATATTACTCTTTAATATATTTAATATGGTTGACAACGCCGGCCGTGAAAGCCTCATCACTTATATAAGGCATTTTAATCACAATCGTTAGAGCCATTTTCAAGAAAATCAAAGTTTTCGAAAAAATGTTCCATGTAAAGGGTAGTTTAGGGTGGGGCTATTTTCTTCAAAACCTTCGTGTTGTATCCCTGATAGACATTAAATACCAACTTTGGTTTTCAACCAAGTTTTCGTTTTTGAGTTATACTGTCCAAAGACTGAAAGATACACACGGAACTTTTTCTAAAAATGGATTTAAGGGGCCTCAAAACAGTTATTTGTGGTGAAACCTCGGCATCGAATTTTTGTGTGGAAAACCCAAATACGGTTGCGAAGTACATAAAAGTTAATTTTCAGAGCCTGTGTCCAAGTGTTCCCAAGGCATATTTAATTTCAGTGTCTGTGCACTCGAATCCAGATGAAGTCATGTATCCAGTTTGGTGGATGAGGCCATTATAAAGAAAGTGTTGTGCTAACTCTAAATCCAGCAGAAGTCGGTGCTTTGAGATGAAAACAGAAAAGCATGATAAAACCTGACCCGCTTGGTCCTATCGTTAAATCATCGTCTACTGCAGTTAATCATTTTTGCAAGACCCATAACAGACCTCTGATTAAATCTTCCTTAAATGGAAATAGATGAAGTCACTCTTGAGCTTCCTGTCTTGCTCTAAGGCGATCGATAAGAGTTTCATTGCCAAACACGAACACAAATCTCGGATGTTTCCATCTGATAGCGAATATTGATGGATCGACTATCAGAATTTTGATGTGTTACATTCACGTGACATTCTCTACGCTCTATCGTTTATTAGAGGGCGTACAAACTATTTTTATAAGGCTATCACTTTCTCTACCACTTATATAGTAGGCAGAGAAGGTATTGTATTCAACATGAAAATTCGATACCGAGATTACACTAGGAATACACGTTTTGAGGTCTTCTGAATAAAAGAAAGCATTTTTATAAAAAGTTTCGTTGTGTGTGTGTGTGTGTGTGTGTGTGTGTGTGTGTGTGTGTGTGTGTGTGTGTGTGTGTGTGTGTGTATGTTTTGAAGAATTAACTATGTCCAGCTGTTGTACATTTGTTATATTCTTACATTTTTACATGTTAAAGTGCAGCATGTGAGCCACGTTTGAAATGTCTGCAAATTTTCATTTTAGTTTTCCCTTTCAAGAGCTGCTTTCCAAGACTTCTAGATTTATTCCTTTATGCTTGAATACTCTTACTGCATATTGTACGTAGCTATGCAACCAATGCTTAATTTGAAATAAAATCTAGGCAAAAGGAAATTGAACAAATGCACCGCGTACCCGTCGAACCAACCTTTACATACAAAAATGCGGTGTTGCAATGACTATTCCACTTATACGTGACTTGTTTGAAACAACCAATCATGTGTATAACGATTTCAAATTTCAACCATGACAGCCTTCATTCGCGAAAAATTATATGGGAGATCCCGTATACTGCAAATAAAGTTGATAGAAGAAAAATCTGATGTGTTGCACTCACATGACTTTCTCTAGTCTTGTACTAACCATTCTTACAAACCCTTATTCCTACGTCTTCTTCGTGTTAGTTGAGATAAACATTTGTACAAATTATCTTACTGTTCATTTTCTTCTAGGTGCAAGGGGAATATGAAATACAGTAGGCTTTGGGCGATATCAAATCTTTTAAAGCTTTCAAATTCATTTCTCTTTGCACAGTCAACATATAAAAAGTGAATAACGATGTTCCATTTGACAGAAGTATGTTCTCCAAAACTTACACAAATAACAAGGAATATCTCCAAAATGGTTCACTCTACCAAAAATTATTTAGACATAAGTTGTGTATTTTAGCAAAATCTACATTTTTGTATAATAAGATTTGGTCCATCTCTTACGGTTTACCAGATATTCGAAAACAATCCAGAGTAAATACGACTACAGGGGCTTTAGCCATAAAATTCAAGATATACATTTCATTTGTCATAAAAATATCTCAAATATATGCCATTTTAATCAAAATCGTTTAAGCGATTTTCAAGAAAATAAAAAAAAAAAATTCCATGTAAAGGGCAGTTTAGGGTAGAGCAATTTTCTTCACAGTCTTTGTATTGCATCCTTGAAAGACATAATACTTAAATACCAATTTTGGTTTTAACCAACTTTTCGTTTTTGAGTTATACTGTCCACAGACTGACAAATAGGCACACACACACAGAGACACACATGGACCTTTTTTTAAAAATGCTTTTTTTGAATCAGGGGGCCTCAAAACATATTTCTGGTGAAATTTTGACATCGAATTTTTGGGTGAAATGTTCTACTTACTATGCGTAGTAGAGAAAGTACAAATATAGATCTCGTTAATACTCACAATTATTGATATCCATTTTTTTGAGTGAGCCATTTCGGTGATATTCCTTTTTATTGTGCGAGTTCTGCAATACTTATAATTATCTGAAATGGAAGGTCGTTATTCACTTCTTTATCGGAACGGAATTTCAAGGGCTTCATATATCGACCAGTTTTAAAACATTTGACTATCGCTCAAAGCCTACTGTATTCCCATGTTTCCCTTGCACCTACAAGGAAATTAGTAATAAGATAATTTGCACAAACGTTTATCTCAACTAACAAGAGGAAGATATAGGAATAAGAGTTTGTAAGAATGGTTTGTACAAGAGTAGAGAAAGTCATACGAGTGCAATACATCAGATCTTTTCTCTTAACCTCACTTGTGAATCTGTGGTCGGTTTGCTGCAAACGCATGTATTTCTCTTAATGCTGAGTTTGGCCATCCCTAAGGAGTATGTGAAAACACAAGCTTAACTCAGAGATAAGCATCTGTCACGGATGAACACTCACACTTCCTCTGTAACTCATTCGTGACCCGGCGTGCATAAACGCGTTGCTTGTGAAACAATGGACGGCTATGGGGAGGGTGACTTTTCTGATAACTGCAGTCGTAATATTTGGTTTTATTTACGACCATCTGTAACAGAGCATTGCGCCATTTCGGTGTTCACTGGAAACCATTATAAAATGTAACGCCAGAAGTAGAGAAATACATTTTGCTCTCATGTAAACAACGAAGCCTTAAGTGGAATTTTCGGAGAAGCGAAATAATAAATTGGAGTGACAAATATTTAAAGGTTCTGCTTATTAGATTCGTTCGTTACTGTAGAAGCCTTATGAAGCGACTCGTTACTGAGTGAAGCACAAAGGACCCTAAGCCTACGTGTTCGATTTGTTTGTTGAATTAGAGTTCTTTAATGTTGATTTTATCAATTTTTAACAATTAAACACGCTTATATTCACTTCTACACTCACATGCTCCGTGGGGGACAGGGAAAATGTTTCTCTCTCCAGTCGGGAATCAAATTCGAACCTCTGGTTGAAACGCCAAAGCCTGAGCACTTGACCGCAGAAATAGTCATTGTGGTTTTAAAGTATGGATGAAAGTTTAGTAAACAGAATAAACGCAATAAGTATGAAAAAGCTGAAGGTAGGTTCACAACCACCCGACAATGGAAACCATAACGACAACGGAAAAAGGAAGCAATACTTTGGTTCACAACAGTCCGGGAACGAGAACGACAATATACACAATGGATCAGCTTATCCATAAAAAGTGGAGGTCGATAATGCGCAATGGGAATTCATTTATTTCTAACCGATCAATGATATTTTTTCTAGCTTGCCACTAGATAAAGCTTTAGCGACTATTTCATGGCACGGTCGCCTTGAATAATTTCTACAGCGAAAAGTCTAATATGCACATTATGAATCTAGCATGCCGTGCCCGGTAACGGGAACATAAAGTTGAAAGTGGTCAAGTCTTCCTTCCCAGCGTTTGTGAACACACTTATTTGAATACATGTATTTCAATTTTCTGGTTATCGTTACCGTTTCCGGTAGTTGTGAACCAGTGTTTGTAAGACCTAAAATGAATGCTTAGTTTTGGGGCTTCTAATAGATGAAAGATGAAGTTTAGAGAAAGGTATGGGTACTGTGTTATTAGCTCTTTATTCTGGAAGTATCGAAAATGAAGTGGCTTAGCTGACATGGTTAGCTTTTTGAAAACATAAATGACCAATAGTTAATTTCATTTACCTCCCATGTTCTTCATGAAGTTATTGTCCAGTTACAGAACATTTTTATAGCGAGTCCTCCCCTTTACCACTTATAATTGTAATTTTATATATCCTCAGATATTTCAAATAAGGATGAAGAATCTCCCGATATTCACACAAAAGGATGTGAAACATTCAGAATATTTACATAAGCATAGCATGCTAAATTTTAAACATTTTACCTTAATATATACAACGAAATAATATTCCGCACTCCGAGACTAGTTTAACCTCTTTGGAAAACATATTCTGCGACCATCGAGAAAAACAATCTCAATAAATATATGTAAATGCTCTCTGATTTGTAATATTAGCAATTTTCTCTGTTTATACAATTATTTAGAATAATCTGCCAATGAACTAGTTTACATCGCAAACACAAAGTAAATAAAGAAAAAATGACCTGAGAAAGTCCGGCATACATAAAGTGTATACATCTACGGAAATAGAATAAAGGTTATACAGAAATTCTAACACCTTCATTAATACTTGCACACTTTATCTAGAGCCCTGGAATCTGGTGCTACGAATGGTCCGAGACAAGAAGGCCTGTGCTTTGCAAAGTAACAACTGGGCATCATTTACCATACTCCTGTGTTACCACCTGTGGATTTTACTTTATTGCGTCACCTTTATTGCTGGGAGTATTACCCATTTAACACTCTGCAAAATTTTATAAATGGCAATTATAGAAACAAATATAACATAGGATCAATTGTTGCTTTTTAAACTCTGTCTTCTGTGTGTTGAAGTGTTACGTCATGATCATCATGTAGGTATATTCTTTGTAATAAAATGTAAGTGAATGTTACTTTTATCCTCTGCGGAATGCAATAATCATTTATAGCCTGTGGAATAACAACTATTTTCTTGGCATTCTCGATTGATAGTCAAGGTCTTGTACGCAAGCTTGTTTTTTACAACTTCATTGTGTTTCCTATTCAAGTACAAGGACTTTCTAAATCAGTTTTAACGCTTAAGCAGTTGATATACATTAGAAGTATTTTAGCCCCAAGTGTATTAGAACGAACTGGGCGTTTTACGGGCTACCCCACCCTACTGGTGCGGCGTGTAACAAAGGCACTCGAGATCAAGCTTCCCCACAGTACTCACGCGAGCAAGCACGTAACTAACAACAGTCGAGTGGCAACACAAAAATTTTCCAGAATATTCGAGAAGTGTCTAGCAGGCGGCGTATTTATAGAAGCTCGAGAAAGGACAACTTGACGTCATCCCCGCTGTATAAGGAGACAAGGCAACAAGTTAGAGGAGTTAGGGATAGGTATAGACATGAGTCGATCAGTGTGTCAGTGAATGCGAGATAGCTGTGTGTGTGCGGTACTGTCGTCGTGAAAGATACGTCGCGTCGAAGTGAAGACGTTTTTAATCAGTGTTGAGAGATTGTATCGTTAGAGTTAGTGTTTGAGAGACAGAGAAAGTGAAGAGAGATAATGAAAGACTGAACCAAGGCTGCGAGAAGAGAACAGTTGTGTGTTGTAATATCACGAAAGACTGTAGACTGTATTAATGTCAGGAAAATAGAACTGTGTGCCTGTACACAAATTTTGTATGAAAATAAATTGAGGAAAAAGTAACGACTGGACTATTGTCGATGTTGTCACAATATATTAAGGTTTCTTAAACTACATAATGAACATTTTGCCACTTATAAAACAATTCCTAGCAAATCCTAATTCAGAAATCATAGTCAAATCATAATTTACGCTATTATTATTATTATTATTATTATTATTATTATTATTATTATTATTATTATTATTATTATTATTATTATTATTATTATTATTATTATTATTATTATTGTTATTATTATTGTTATTATTATTATTATTATTATTATTGTTGTTATTATTATTATTATTATTATTATTATTATTATTATTATTATTATTATTATTATTATTATTATTATTATTATTATTATTATTATTATTATTATTATTATTATTATTATTATTATTATTATTATTATTATTATTATTATTATTATTATTATTATTATTATTATTATTATTATTATTATTATTATAAATAGCTAACTTGTTGATAATTCAGTAAACAAGTACATTTATAAAACTCTTTCACATATTTCCTGCTTTAGGTATATCTTTCTCCTCAGATTTTGTAGTCACTTTACAAATATGTTATTTGTCATAGTTGGTGAAAGATTAAGACAGTTTAACCAACAATATCAATTTTAAAAAATATATAATTATGTGCACCTTGTAATTAAATGTTTGGGGATGTTTATAATTATTTTAGGAATTTCATATAAAGGTAACAAAAAAGGTTTTCACCGCTGTTTAGAGCAATACATTTTGCATATGCACAAAAAAATCATATCTCTATCTAGACTATAGACATTCAAATATCGATTTAAATCCCCATTTAAATGCCCATAAATGGCACAAAAACACATAACTTTATATGTACTTATTCTACAAACTACACATTCGTATTATGCAAAAAACCAAACGTTTTTTCTGTCTTTACCAAGTCTCCTTAACGGTGAAATAAATATCAAAGTTTGAGTGCTTTTTTTGGATTACCCTACATACACAAACACATCTTATTTCTTATAACATTACTATAGATATTTGGCATAAGGACAGTTGCTCGCGCCAAAACAAAGAGATTGCTAATTAGCCTGTTATTAGTAAAAGCACATTTTTACAAGGACACTAACCTGTTTGAAACTGTCAGCTGATATAAAGTGTCATGTCTCATTAAAGCCCATAAAAACGTTCGGAATGTCCTCCTCTTGCTTCGACACAAAATGAACTCGTCGGATCATTGATTAACGCACCCTTTCAAAGCCTCCGAAACGTTATTAGTAGGTACAACGGCACTACCTAACCTAACTCAGTGGTATTGGTCCATAAATACTTTGCAAGTTATAGCATTTTAAAGCCCGAAAATTCACTTAGAATAAACAACATTGGTATACCACATCAGAAGCTGAGTGGCTACCATGAAGGCGACATCTATCATGTACATAAGATGTGATGAACAAGATACAGGAATTTCCAGTCACGAACGTGCTTTGTTTATAATGAGTCTCTGTAGATCTGACAATGACAATGGAGAGATTTATAGCACAGGTGAATGAGAAATTAACTTGGCAATACCTACTACTCGAAGCCAAGTACCACGTTTTTAATCCGTCTCAAGGCTAGATAGGATCAACATTAACATATGCACTAAGTGGAAAGAAAATTATAACATACTAGGCGAAATACCGACGTTGTTTGTGGCTTGACGAGTTATTCCTACAACTTTCACACTTAGGTTGCACTTGAGTTTCCTTGAATACATTAAAAATATTACTCCACACACTTAAACAAAACTTGATTAAAACTTTTGGATACTATAAACAACAAAAAATGAACAAAATAAATAAAACACCGGAAAGACACTGCGCAAACCCACTGTTGGACAACCACAAATATCATAGGAAGAAAAGCAAGTAGAGAAAACCATGTGCATGTAATACGTTGCATCACTATTTCAAAGATAAAGTTGTATGAATTGTTTATGGAAGAGGGAGTGGAAAAAGGCGTGTCATTGTGTTGTGTAAAAGAAGTGTGAAGAGAAAACTGTGTGAATGTATTACGTAACATTTCTATTTCTTATTTACCTGATTACCCTCCCCTTGTGAAGGGCTTACAAGCCATTACCCAGGGTCAGAGGCCTGTTAGGGACCACAGGAACCTATGGACCAGACAGAGTGAAGACCTGGAAGCGGGTGGTCAGCCAAGCACCAGGTATAATAATGAGGATGAGGATGATATGAAATGCAGGCGAAATGATGATGGAAAGCTGATGATGGAACAATTGATGGAATGAGTGGCGGGGGAAACCGGAGAAAACCCGCCCAGACGCCGCTTCGTCCACTACGGATACGACATGCGGCTCCCTGGAATCGAACCCGGGCCACCTAGGCAGTAGACGAACGGCCTAACCGCTGACCACGGCGCCGCCTACATTTTTATTTCAATCATAGAAAATTGTATGAATGTTGAAGGGCGAGTAGAGGACATGTGATGTGTTAAAGTAAAAGAAAACTGAGTAGACAAAACCATGTAAATGCAGTATGTTTCATAGTAAAATGGATAGCATAAAAACCTTCATGAAAAAATACATATACCTACCTGCCGAATTTTGCGACGATCGGTTAATCGGTTTTGGAGATTAGTGGTTACGTATATAGAAGCACTCATTACAAACACACACACACACACACACACACACACACACACACACACACACACACACACACACACACACACACACACACACACACACACACACACACACACACACACACACACGTCATATGTATGCTGGCGAGGAAATCTTGTATTGTATAGGTGCTTAAAGCTTCTAATTATACCAAATAGAAACCGCAATTTAAGTAGAACTAGAGGAATATTGTATATGTTTGTATACCGGGTGGAAAGAAAGTCATTACATTAATTTAAACCAGTGGTAGATCTTGGTATTTGGAACACATTTTGTGTCTTACGTTTTTGTCTCTGACCATTTCCTACAGAGCTATTTTAGTTTTGTCGAAAACAAGTTGGCAACACTTCAGGTTTCACTTTCACTAGGTCAGTACATAAATAAACATGTCTACTGTGTGAGTGTAGGCCAATCACAATAGTTAGCTCCCGAAACATAACACGACCTTACAAGCGACCGACCTGTTTACATCCAAAAACCGGATTAATTCAATGAACGACCTCAACGCAACGTTGTCGAGTTACTTCACGTGTGATAGAGCTGTTCAGAGTCTCTTCGAGTCTTTTAAGTGATTATTTGGAAACCCTGTATAATACGAGTATCCCATAATTACTACCCAAGCTATCTCAAAAATAAGTTTCTGTATGCATCTTACAAGTGCAAAACTTATCTTCGTACATTCTTGTGGAATTATACATCCAATTTGGAACAAAAAGTATTTCTTTTTTTCGAAACCGGCTGATTAAAGAACAAAATGCCATTAGCTAGACTTTTTTGTTTTTAATGTTTCTATGTAGCACATATTAGAAGGAATGCTTATACTTCCCTTCCACCCTGTATAGTGATTTATGATTTATGTGGTACATTTGTGAGAATAAAGACCTGTGTAGTTAAATAAATTGCTCTTTTGTTATAACTGAGAAATCATATTTGAAAACTAGACACAAATATATTTACATGAATATGACAATACATATTATTGCAATAAAATTGTCTTACGTTTTAGTCTAAATCCTGTTGCATTCCTATGATCAGCATTAGCATTAGCATTAGCACCTATACAATACAAGGTTTCCTCGCCAGCATACATATGACAAGTGTGTGTGTGTGTGTGTGTGTGTGTGTGTGTGTGTGTGTGTGTGTGTGTGTGTGTGTGTGTGTGTGTGTGTGTGTGTGTGTGTGTGTGACTAAAATATGTATCGCTGGATCGCTTTCAGAAAAAGCAAAGGGATGAATCTACCCCATTTTTTCTCTTATTTCTGTGTTATCAAGCCACCACACTCTGTAATAGGTAAGACGAACACGCCTCAAAAGACCCAGAGAATCTATACCAAATCCGCCGAAGTTTTTCTTTGGCGTTCTGTGTACATATGTTGGTAATTTGCATCTTTTCAGCTTTGGTTTGTCATACCTCCCATACATCAAAATTCCTATCATTGTTGTCTGTTCGAATTGAAAAAGATGGTTTAAAGGCGTTTAAACCTATAAAAAGATACGGTCAAACAAAATCTACCGGTCTGCAGTGATCGAAAATGGACTACAGTATTATGTTAGGCCTTGTCTTCTTTCAGTTGAACTTCTGAGCCTTAGAAATGCGAAAATTTAAGAATTTATTCTCAGCGTTCATTCATTAACTTAAAGTATATTAGTGTTATTTACGAAACAAATGCGGGGATTAATAAAAGATGTCAACAACGTCTAGACTGGAAATCCATTTAAGAAGAACGGCTGAGCGGAAGTAGCAAATAAAGGCTGGTGAATTAGAAAGTGGTATTAGGCAATAGAAACGTACTCGTCCTACGCCCACATGGTCCATGTCTCAAAGTTTTCGTCATCGAGACAAACAGACGATCCAACCCTGCCGTGTATGTGTGTGTGGGTAGTGCGTGGGACGCTAGGCGTCGTCTCCGTCGTCAATGCGCTTGCTGCTGCGACGCCGACATGCGGACAAGATCTCTAGTGGCGCCTACCTCCACTGCAATTAGCATCTTCCGTGTAGTGGCTTCGCTTAGGTACTTATCATGGAGAGAGAGAAAAAGAGATGTCAACCTGCCACTTTTATTAAGGTATGAACATGTCGGCAACAATACGCCTCCGCGGCTTTTTTCCCATTTCGGTATATTTTGGAGAGAAAATAACCAGAAGCGTAGGTCGAATTCTCTTAATGGAATTTTCATATAATGACAGTTTCCTTCGCTGAGTAGCATTTAGTGCATTAACATCGTACTTTTACTTATTCTAAGGCAGAAGGTGTAGGAACCCATTCGAATCAAAATTTAGATTCTGAGATTTCATAGGAAATATGGATATAACACTAAAATTATGCAGCTGTGAAAAAAAGCTATTCAGCTTTCACATATCTCCAATATTTGCCTATCGACAAGGGGAAGTCATGAAATAACCTCCAGAGCGTTGAGCCCAATAGAATCGAACCCGAATCTCCCAAATGCGAGCCTCACAAGTTCCTTGGAACCAACTCGTTCAGCTTGTGTGTCTAAACAAAAATGAAAACCTGTCATTTAAGCTCAGCATTTTTCAGCTATACGACTTGAAGGATTTTCTTGAAAATCTTCAATACCATAACACAGTTACTTAGTTATTAAATTTGATATTGGTAAACCATGTGACAGACAAAAATGTAAGCAAGAAAATAGTGAAGATCGTTGAAATATGCAGTTTATGAAGTACTGACTTTTTCGAAATTTTAGTTACATGTTTTAGGATTTCTCCGATTGGAATGTCTTTGGACATGCATAAAATAACTTACACAATTCGTCTTTTTCTGTATGGTTTCATGACTAACGATATACTTCATTTTTCTGATAATTTTTAGTTGAGTTTATTTGTAGTTGATGTCAATAAATGGATCACTTTTTATATGAATACTAAGGTATTAATCGGGGTGCACTCAGCCTCGTTACGTCCCTGAGGGGCATAGGTGGAAGACGCAGCAGACGGACTGGAAAGGGCAGTTGTGCCGTGGGGTTAGTTACTAACATTTAAGAAACTAAGTAAGGTTGAAATAATTACATATTGAACACATAACTCCTGAATACACAGTTAATCTTGGTCAATTTAATAATTATTCAGCTAGATCGAAGTATTCATGTATATCATAGAAGGAATTTTCTGTTAGGAAATCATACAGTTTTCTCTTGGTTTGTGGGATAGTTCAAGAGGGAGCTTATTGTGATGTCTGATACCCAAAACATCATAGCTGCTTGGTTAATCTATGATATGGTATATCAATATGTTAATTGTTTCTTATATTGTATGAGTGTAGGTACATTATATCTATGTTGCATATCAGGCACTTAATTTTTAATGTATATCAACACAGGATGGAAGTTAAATGATCCGCCAGACTTTAACAGCGAATTTCTCATGTTCTGAATAACAAAGTCTAATACCAAAATGTTGAAAAGTTTATAGTTTTCTAGAAAAAAGTATTTTTATCAAAAACAATTATCACCTGGCTGAATTATTATTGATAAAAGGTTCTTCATTTATGGTTATATTCATAGAAAATTGAATAAATGACAACTTTTTCCTTTGGCGTATTTCGATAGATTCAAAGTTTTTGTGTAAATTAAATTTAAAAAAAACCCACAATTTATTGCAACAAAAAAGCAAGACCTCGATAGTTCTTATCGCTGACTACTACAATCATAATCGTTCTACTGGAACCGATTCCCAGCTACTTCTGATTTCAACACTGCCATGTTTTTAAATTTCCTCGTCACTGGTTTGGGTCTCAGTGTAAAACCATTTTTGTATTTACAATTAACATTTAGGGCATTAGTTTTCTGGATGGCCATAGATACATTCCATCTAGGTATTGATGGACTGGGGAGAAGGAATTTTATCACCTATTGCACTCTTGTATGTTCAATGTAATGCTAGGGGTTTCGATAGTATACACAAACTATGGTCATTAATAAAGTCACGACAGAACTCTTAAACACTATGCGGTATTAAAAAGTTTGTTAAATAACAACTGAAGCGGAAAGTACGTGTTATCCATACGTTGATGCGACAGTTTGAAGCAGAACTGTGCGTTTTGGAAGCCCCACGTTGGGCGCCAGTTTGAAGCAGAAAGAGATACTTATTATGAGATAACGTGCTTTTAATGACTGTTTCAAATATTTCGAAAAGAGACAATGTTAAGTTTAAATTTTCCTTCACTAGCTTATCTAAAACTGACTTGCGAAGCAAAATTACTTTTGACGAAATCTGGGTTCTACAAATAGCTGTCCAACTTTAAAAGCTGCACTTGTTTGTCCTAGTGGTAATATAGGCGACAAACACTAACATGGGTGATACCAATTTTACGGACTTCCTTGAGGAACAGTAAGGGACTACAGCAACTCGTGTAATTTCAGAGTGATATTTGCATTTGAGATGCCCTGGTCATTTACCAGCTGCTGAGCTGTATCCTAGATCCGCTGTTCCTTGGGGATTTATATGACGTTGCCTTTTACAACTAAGGCTCTATATTAGGTCTGGCACAGGGATCCAATTTTATAGCTTAATGAAGTAAAATAGGTGTTCTAAGGCCTTATAAAATGCATGCCCTTACTTAATATTTCAACAGGATTTCAACAGCGAAATGGTTTAGCTTTCTCACTCCTCACATAGGTTTGAAGAAGTGCTACTGATCAACCAGAAATGTATACCTGACTTAAAATTCTAAATTTTGAAAGAATGATTCATACTACATGTATAATGAGCTACTCTAAAAAAAGAACAGGGAGATCTATCACATATTTATAGTAGACAGAGCAAGTATGGCACATGTTTGTAAACAGTCTAACTCAAAAACGAAAATTCATCCAAGATGACAAAGATCTTCCACCCTGATTCCTTTACATGTAAAATGTTTTTTTATTTTTTATTTTCTCAAAAATGTCTCCATTCAAAGACTGTGTATTTAAAATAGCTGCACGATGACTCAAAATTAGAGCTTGAAGTTCCTGGAAATGCTCATATCCTACGAACTTCTCTTCACTCTAAATTAAATTTGTATGACTGCTAAAATATATGAGATAGACAAAATCATACTACATAAAAATAACCTCGCTAACGGGCACAAGTTATATCAAACCTTTTTTGTGGCAATAACCATTTTCTAAATATTCATCGTGAAATACACGAATTTCCATTTATTCCATGTGGGTAATTTATTCCTATTTCCTTTCGTGCTGACTGATAAAGAGAGTGCTTTTTACTTAAAGAATATTTTTGGGTTTTTTTTTTTCCCAATAAACCATCATTTATAAATAACTCCTTTGAAATTATTTAGACAATTATACCTATGAAATATTTTGTATACTTCATGCAGAATTGTTTTTAAACCCTTTTAAATAATTCTGCTAATCCTTCTTTCTCAATAATAATTCAATTATTTTAAGTTCCTGCAATAATTAGATATGTCTTCTGATTTGCAATTTTGTTTCAATTCTACTATGGCATATGAGGTTTAAGTTAAAATATAGAAAGTAGAAAACGACAGCACTATATTCCACAGATAATCCTTAACTGCCTAGCCTTCTGGATTGCAAAGGTATTTCTCAACTCCCGCTTGAAACAATACCAAAGTAAGTGAAGCAAGGGCAACTAAACATGTAAGGGTATTTCCCTCATTTCTGTAGAAACTCTTCCATATTTCAAAAATGTAACTGATTCTGAGAGACTAGGCAGTGAAGGGTGGCTGTGACACTGTTTCTCAGCACTCGGGCCGTCATTATCGCACCCGCCCCTCCTAGAATCGTCAGGTAGCAGCACAAGTTCCTGCTTCAACTTAAACCTCAGACAAGCTTTTGAGAATATTCTAATTCAGTTTTTGTGTGACATTAAGTTTGTTGGTGTTCTCAGAGGTTTATCCACTCTCGATTGACTAATATTATATCAAACTATTTTCAATAATTATACCTGGATAATACATAGAACATATCTATAACAGATATATCTGACAAATTGTTTATATTGAAAATGTTACTTCGGACCCTTAACTTTTATACATTTTGAGTCATTGAATCATTTATTTTAAGTTACACAGCTGTTAAAATGAGTGAAGTGCATAAAAAATAAATATTTTGTTTGTTAACCACACTGTCAATTGCCAGGATCATATCGTCGCCGGTGTGCTAGAATTTCGTCCCGCAGGAGTTCTTTTACATGTCAGTAAATTTACTGACATGCAGCTGGGAGAATTCCGGTTGGAATTTGTAACGGGGCCTTTTAACGTCCGACTCTGACTTTCTTACGTCGTGAAACTCAAGGGGATACAGGTGTACCTCATTTTCTAATGCTAGTCACCATTACCTCTCACGGCCATACCAGTGAGCCAAGCGAGTGGAGGGGGAAAGAAGAATGACTCGCAGTGTCACTTTTTGGTACCTCTGCAAAAAGTTGTACCCATTTTAAGAATGGGAGAATGTCTTCTCTTTTCCCTGATCACCCTTCCCTTATGTAGGACTTGCATCCCCTAGGACTTACTAGGATCAGACGCCTGTCGGGGAGCAGAGGGACCTCTGGACCAGAGCGAAAATCTGGAAGCAGGTGGTCAGCCAAGTACCAGGTATGATAGTGAGGAAGAGGATGATATGAAATGCAGCGAAATGGATGATTGGAAGGGTGATAATGGAGCAATTGGTTGAATGAATGACTGGGGAAACCGGAGAACCCGGAGAAAACCCGTCCAGACGGCGCTTCGTCTACCACGAATGCCACATGTGGGTCCCACTTACGTGGTAGGTGAGCGGTCTAACCACTCAGTCACGGCGTCGCCATTATACTTACAGATTCAGGGAAGCATGAGGAATAATCCTGCCGGGAATCGAACCCGGGACCCCTTGCACGGCAGGCAAGTACTCTACCAACTGCTCTACGGGGCCAGCAAGAATGGCAGAATTTCACTTTAGTGTAATATCTACAGCGTTAAATTCTTGTAAACTTCCATTAAATTGTACCTCCTATATTTCATAATCATAAGCACTTTGGCTGTCTAGTATAATAAAATCGTTTCTAAAACTGATATTGTTTCTCGTGATAATAGCTGACGTCACTAGCTAAAACAACCGAACACTGGCTGAAAGAATATTTGTTGTCTCTAGTGAATAGAAGGATATAAGCTATCGATACAAGCGAGGGACAAGAATAATATCACAGGATTATACGAAAGCCGTGTTTTCGCTGCAGTTTAATTTCGTGCTACTGCGTACAGCACTCTATTTTAGAGTATGAAAAGAAGCACGTGATGAACAAACATCTGAAAGAAAGAGGGGTAAAAAGAGTGTTGAGTAAACGGATACCTGTAACGATAAATGTTTCACGTTTAGGTTGCCCTAGACTCTGGAGCATTACTTCGCTGCTATTAATGTTGCAAGTTGTATCGACTACGCCATTCCCAGCTTAGGAAAAGGAATTGCTAATTCTGGCTACAATTTCCATTAAAGTAAATGCATTTCACATCAATCCGAATAAGAACATTTGGCTACTGGAGCCTAGAAGGAACATTCAGCAGTGGCTAGTTTAATTTAAAATAATGGTGATTGATGGTGATTACACTGAATGAACTTACAGAGTATGTAAGTTAGTATTTATATCAGCGTACTCTGCGAGGCACAACACGTTTGCATATCTTAAGATGACCGATTTGTGAATTTTCCAAAACTCGTTTTACTGAAGGTTTTTAATATAAATAAGTTTTCCTTCAAACTTTGGCACGCACACATACACATGCGTTTCCTTAGCGCGGTGGTAGCGTTACTGCTTAGCAAGCGGGGAACCCGGGTTCGATTCCCGTTACCGGCGTGGGCATTATCGGTTCTTGAGGGACCAATTGAGGAGGTACTTCATTGAAAAGTATCAGCCCCTGGTCGTGAAGACCGCATAATCGGCTGGGAGGGACCGGAGCACCACGTCCCACCTTCAGTACTGCACCCTACTCATGACGCCTGTGGTGGGTGGAGGTGGGGGACGCAGCAGTCAGGCGGTAGGCCTTATCTCCGATGGGCTGTTGTGTGACAAGCTTACGTGGTATTGATTTCAGTTGAATGAACTGAACGTCCTCAAAAGTAACCAGAGAGCAGTATAATAGGGGAAATATGTCACAGTTGGCTTATGGTAAATTCCAGTAGCTTCCGGTCTCTATACCACAAAGAGCGGAAAGTGTGTGTTATATATACAAGGTGGAAGGAAAGTCATTACATCCCTTCTAATGTGTGCTTCATAGAAGCATTACAAACAAAAAAGTCGAATGGTATTTTGTTCATTCATCAGCCGATCTCGAAAAATAAATGATTTTTGTTCCAAATTGGATGTGTAATTCCACAGGAATGTACAAAGATAAGAGTTTGTTACTTGTAAGATGCGTAGAGTAACTTATTTCTGACATATCATAGGTAGTAATTATGTGATACCACACAGGAAATAATTAATCACTTAAAATAAATAAAGGAGTATTTCGCGCAGCTTTTCCAGACATGAAGTAACTCCACAACGTTGCGTTGAGGTTAATCAGGGAATTGAACCAGTTTCTGAATGTAAACAGGTTAGGCGCTTTCGCTTTCGTGTAATGTTTTGGGAGATAACGGTTCTGATTGGCCTGCACTCGCATAGTAAACATGCAAGGACAAGGCTGGGTATGTGTTTATGTTCTCAAGACGTTGTTTGTTTATGTGCTAAGCTAGGGGCAATGGCACCCACGCAATCTGCAGTGTTGCCAGCTTGTTTTTGATAAAACTAAAATATCTCCATAGGAAATGGTCAGACACAAAAACAGAAGATACAAAATGTGTTGCAAACACCGAGATCTACCACTGATTTAAATTAATGTAAATAATTAATGTAAAATATATATATATAAATTCGTTCCCGAATTCAGATGTTTATGAGCCATTTTCTATCTCCCTTTCCATGTGGTTTTCCTGCTACCGTCCATTAGAATTATATACGAGTGCATACAAGGGTGACAAAAGAAGAATCCATGTTTCCACATATATGGTGTTTCTAAAGCTAGTTGGTAGAATAGAGAAAAAGAAAAGAGTACTATCTAATCTATTTAAAGGTATTATTTGAAAGATAAATAGGTAATAGCATCGTGCGCTGCCATTTTTAGGCGACGCAAAAACAAAAATGGTACTGATTCATAGATTAGTTTACGTTTGACAAGCATTTCAGTTAGTTGTTCAATTCGTTTTCCCCAAAATGAAAAAGATGTGGTGATTCCCTTTTTATTCTTTTGCGTGGGAAAACATGCTAGGAGACAAAAGTAAAATTAGACGATGTTTATAGGGACTGTTTGTTATCTATGATAATAGTGAGATATTGGTTTAACGACTTTAAACGTGGTCGAACTTCCGTTTTTTATGAGGACCCCGTCATGTAGTTACCAGGGAAATCATTGAGAAAGTTCTCGATATTATTCTCTCTGATGGGTGGACGAAAGTGAGCGAAGTAGCAGAGGACATCATCAAACTGAACGGCAATTCATAGTTTGCATGATAAATTGGATATGAAAAGTTGCTGGGTTGATTGATGCCTCGATTGTTCACAGTGGACAACTAGCGGTTGTGGCTTCCAACTTGAAAACTGTGTTTGGAGCAATTTAAGTGAAATTTGAAGTACTTTTTGGGTCATGTCAATGAAACTTGAATTCATCATTGTACTCCGAAAAACAAGCAACAGACAAACCAATGCGCTGATTCCGGTTAATCTGCTTCAAAGAAAACGAAAACGGTGCCATTGGTCGGACAGTTATGGTGATGACTTTTTGGGATCTGAAGGGAGTCATACCAATTAGGAGTCATTGTTCATACGCATTTATTTCTTAGAAAAAGAAAAACGACTCATTGGACATTACTAAAGTGACTTATCGAACCTTTTTGACATGAAGTTGGAGACAAAGCCCCAGTTGATGAAAAGCAGCTCTACAATGCACCAGCACATTCATCCGGGTTTGTCGCTGCCAAACTGAATTACGTTATAAATTGATGCCCTAAACCCGTTCCCCGTATTCACCCAACCAGGGTCCCTGCGGTATCTTCTTATTGCTAAACATGAAGGGTTGGATCGCAGGAACAAAATTTAGATCAAATGAGGTCATCTTCGAAAAAGAGGCATATTTTGTGGAGCTCGACAATTCCTATTTTTGGAGGCGCTAAAAATGGTAGGTACATTGAAGGAAGTGTGTATCCCTAATAGGACACTATGTTGAGAAATAGTCTGCTTTAGAAAAACATTATTTAAGAACCCTACAGTGCATCTCACTTAAGTCCAGTCGCTAAATTGCAATTGACACGTCATAGCCCGATGTTCCTTGCAGAATGCCTTTCTGCAATGGTTACAGTATATGGTTGTCATTCTCCTCTGTTTTGCAGGCATATGCAGCAAACGGTATGTTTTCCTGGTGGTAGTAGTGGTGGTGATGGCGGTGATGGCGGCGGTGGCAGCGGTGGTGATAGTGGCGGCGGTGGTGGTGGCAGTAAATGATTACATAAGATGCCATATACTCGTGTAAGAAGAAAAACAACATGAAGTAGGGAATAAACTTGCCATGACTCCTAGTGGAGTAAGCTACACTATAAGTAAACGTTTGTCACATTTACTACTCGATGTCCAGAAGTCAGGCAAATATAAATTCTTCAAATGCCTTGAGCCCGCTGAGTCAGAAATGATCTCACGAGGAAGGTATTCAGAGTATCGGATGTTCATGCGCAAACACATCTTATCAGTGAACGAAAATAAAATATAGCGTCATAATCTTTACGAGCCTTACCCGTCTAGGTTAATGAACCACCCTCGTACATTCCTCTCCTCTTTTTCTATCACTATTTAATTTACTATGTGGCATACAGGTACATTTATTCTCCACAACAATCGTTGCATGTTATTGCAGTTACTGGCAAGAGCAGGTAGCAATTTTAAAGGGTCCCAATTAAAACTGCTGTATGTTCTAGATATGAGGAAAAGTGGCAGACGTTAGCAGTTCCAGAAGATGAGAAATGTCTTTTTAATAGATATGACGAAACTATTACTGGAGTGACAGAATGAAGAAACGACAAGGTTTAGACATGTGGAAAGAATGGAAAATAGTGGAATGCCGAAGATAATGTGAGGTGGAACAAAAGAAAAGGGGAAGCCTGCGAAGCATTGTATGGAATGAGGGTATGACAAGGGATTGATGGGACAGGACACAGAGGAGACAGAAACTCAGGGAACAATAGAAGAGTGAAACATCTGGCCCAAGTAATGAACAGTTCCAATATCTACGCAGCGTACCTCGGTTTATACCGGGGGAAGGTACTGCTTCGCTTATACCTTAACTACATGAGTGTAATAAATATAATTATTGCCAATTAAGAGCCGTTTAGCCGAAAAAAATTGTTTCATATATTTGCAGCCATCTAGCTTCTTGACGAATGGACCTAAATGGTTTATTGCTTCACTAACTTTCGCACAAACATTATGTCAACAATACTGAATGTCTTTTTGTTTCAATTCGAATGAATTTAGTCATAATTTAATGTTAATGTGATGTTAGGAAATCTCTCTTAAAATTAAACTTTACCTGACATTTTAACATTAAATGGTGACTAAATTCATTCAAACTAAGGTAGAAATGCACAAGAGCATTGTTTACACAATGTTTACGCAACAGTTAGTGAAATATCCATTCTTGAAGAAGCTACATGGCTCCAAATTTGTATTGACAACAGTTATTTTTTTCGTTCTTTATTGAAAATAACTATATTTTACATATTTGTTACACTTATGTAGAAACTTGGATTAACGAAAGGTCGAAGCAGTGCTTTCCACCTGTATGCTATCACTTGTAGAGTGTGTTTGATCAAGCGTGTACAGTTCGGTCGCTTCTTTGAGGAACCCCTTAACATGAACCTTTGTAGCTAATGAAAAAAAAAAAAAAAAAAAAAAAAGAATTGGAATTCAGAATTTTGGCAATTGAAACTCCGCGTAGAGTCAACCTGTAGCTCCATTAAAATCAGGGCTGCTACTGGTCTTCAAGGACAGAGATAGAGGTTTGCCTTTTCTGAAGCGTGAAGATGGTCAATAGCGTGCATTTCCTTTGAGCAGCAACTGCACACGCGCTGAGTAAACAGACTTTACAGCAAATACTGAAACGTAGTTTTTAAAGAAGTATATCTGATGGGGGACTTAGGCCTTTGTGTACAATCAACCCTCCTTTTTAATTTAACAGTGTACAGGAAAAATTCAAATTGGAGAATATTTGACAAGATCTGGCAAGAATTGACAATATCATAAATATGTATTAACATTTTGTTTTTGCCAAAAGAACAGATTGATTATTTTATATATTTCATATATAGAGGTGTTAACTGATGGACATCAGTGAAAATTGTGCCTTCACGACGTCTCTAAGTTTTCAGATGGTTCCTTTGCCAGGCTAATATTCGAGTAATGAGATTCCTATCTCAAGGTGTGTGTGGTTTTCAGAAAGTATGTCAGGGATACAGAATATTTTAATGAGTATTTCAAGTGACTGAAAATGAGAAGTTGCCTACCGATGAAAAACATAACTCACTATTTAAATATAACTTAAATAGTACATGAATATTTAGAAGAATGTAATTTCCGGTGGTATTAAAATCACGACAGTATTATAAATCATTTCAGACACAGCAGTTCATTTGGCTTTACTGCGCTAATTACGCCAGCCTAGGTTGTACGAATTGGTCTAAAGAATCTGGTCAATGCTAATTACCCAACTACTAGTAACCAAAGACTAATTTTCCTGTATGACAAACTTTATACAAGAAATTGCTCTGATATTAATATTTAGAAAGGTTCTGCTTGTCAGGTTTCCTTATGCATTCTTTATAGACAATTTATAGTATGATTACTTCTTCATTTATTAATTCCATTTTAAGTGATAATGTGTTTACGGGACCCATAATTTCAGTATCAAATTTTCAGTATAGGACCGTTTGACATTTTTTTATAAAACTGAAAATAAAAGTTTAATTTAAAGATTAGTGTGGCGTATGAAATATGTGTGGTTCAAGTATGAACTTTATCATTTGTTCGTTTTGGAGTTAAGCTTACTGTTATTTAAATTTACTTTGAACCACATGTAATAAGTTAAACGCAATTGAATTTTTAAAAATCTGATATGTTGTTTCAAACGGCTTTCTATACTCACTCTTGCACAAATTATTCTTAGAAACGCTTATTTTTCCATCTACTTCATGATAATCCAGAGTAATATTTGCAGAAATTATTGTTTTGTATGTTTTTATGCATAAGGGGATTAAGGGAGTACACCAAGGTTTAAGTAATAGTCAAATCGTTTAAGTACCATGTAATGAGCAGGCCTCGGATTTTAGGTAAAGACTTATTTTGTCTCTCCATGATGTATAAAAAATAAAAGTCGTGTATATAAAGCTTACGGACACAAAGGATACACCTCGCTCACTTCGACCTACACAGATATATTGTGACTACAATCCCCAGGAAGTAGGGATGAAATGAGGGAAGCGAAGGTGCCACAGAGGCCACAGAGACGCGCGGAAGTCCCTAACAAGTGCTGAGATCTCTTCATGTCAGCGTCAGGCCGCGAGTGGGTGCGTAGTAACCCCAAACAATGGTTCTGTGACGCAATAAGTTCCCAGGAAGATGACAGCAGTGTATTGACCTTGGTGGGGAGTAATTGAGACATGCCCAATGCATTGTATCACTTTTATTAATAAATAAGTTATAAAAACTATTATTCTAAATCATTTGCAAACACACCTTGTATGTTATAGCCAAAAATTTCAACTACGTTTCCCAAAACAAGTTTTTGTAACATAGACGCTTGTTCCTGCAAACGCCTCAATTCATACTTGCACACCATCCCGCAGAGCAAGATGCAAATCAGGCCAGAGGAAATATGACCATTATGTTCACTTACAAAGTCGCCGCATATTAACGATATGGGGCTATTCTTGGAATTAAATGATAGTCATAGAAGCTTGTTGGGGACTGTTGCAAAAAATAGCCCACAAGTGGCACAGACATCAAGTACATATTTATTTTGGGAGGCAGGTGATTGATGAGGATTCCGTCATGACATCACTCGTTGACATAACGCCAGATGCACGATTTAATTTACGATATGACACCGCAACCAACACAAAACGGATCCAAAAAATAGCTTCGTTGTCATGACAATTACAGACAGTGAGGAAAAATACAAATTGTTGCGTCATATTTTGGTTTAGTGCTCTTTGTCTGGTATCCCTCTCGCATGTAAACCGAAAACTGTTCCTAGCCCATACCACTGTAGTTTGTGTATGTTAACTCAATGAAACAAAACATTTACAGTTATGTAGTAAATGTTAATTACATTACTTATGTAAATTAACATCATCACGGTCTTTATGTATGTCTACATTATCCGTATTCTCAATCCCAGGAAAGTTTTTTATGTTCGACATCAAAAATATAGTTTTGAAGCCCTCTAAACTCAAAAAAGATCATTTAAACAAAAATCTCACGACTTCCTCTACTCTTGTGCTATCTAACAATTCCTACAAACCCTTATTTCTCCATCTTCTTCATGTCAGTCGAGATAAACATTTGCAGACATTGTTAGTATTCTTACAGGTACAAGGGAAATATGAGAGAAAATCCAGTACTGGGATAGCTGTCCTATTTTAGGGTTGTCATAAAGACACGCCTGCTAATAGGTCTTTAGAAGAAGACAATTTTAAATATGAATGGTAAAGTATAAGAAATTGATAAAGTGAAATAATTGCACTTCGTGGGAATTACGTTTTCAAGTTTGAGGGAATCTCAAAATGCGTTTCTCTGGTGAAATCTGGTTGTTGAATACAATATTTCTGTACATTATATGTAAGCATAGATAATGTAAAACGGAGAACAACGGGAAAGGAAGAAGCGTAGTCTCTTGTTACAAGAAATGAGGGTAAAGAATGACGCAGAAAAGGATTTCAACCGTGAGCAAAAAGGGCAATAGAAATCTATGGATTCAGACTTTACCGTCCGGTTATCAAAATAAAGATCAAATGTCATATTTAGTTCACAGTATTTCGGGCTGATATCTGTTTGCAATGCCAAGAGCAAAACAAATAACATGCCTCTTGGGAAGCCCCATACTGACGCAAAGCCATAAAACGATGTTTGTTTTTTATATTCCTTGTAAACAGGCAAGATATTTAAGATAGCAGCTTTCGTATATCTCAACCTCATAACTAAATTCAATACTGTCTTTATTTTTGTAATTTTTTACCAATTGGCTCAGAGTCAGATAACTATTCAGATTAGTTCTTTGCTTGAGCCCATGCTAGAGTAAAAGCACTTTCTCTTGAACTTTCGAGAAAGATCTAGTCACATGATCACCGGCGTGTGTGTAGAAGTGGAGAACGGTCCGTGTGACGTCATCCCCACTGTATAAAGAGACTAAGAAACAGCAGTTAGTTGAGTTTACGGTTACAGACATGAGTTGATTAGTGTGTCAGTGAGTGGGAGACAGCTGTGCATGTGTGTCGTCGCGACAGATGCGTCGGTATCATGAAGAAGATTCTAACGGGCGTCGAGTGATTGCATCGTTATATTGGATGTGTGAGATAAGAGAGAAAAGTGAAGAAACATACCGAAAGAACTGAGCACGTTATGAGTTGTGATAGCATGAAAGACAGTAGACTGTGTTAACAAAAAAACGAAATTGTGTACTTGTGGCAACACTTTAGAGGACAATAAAGTGACAGAAAAGTAACCGGATTGATTTTGTTACTTTGTCACACTGGTGCCGTGAAGTGGAATTCGTCGATTTTGTCGTTTTGTTAAAATATATTAAAAACTATAATGCTAATTATTATTATTGTTATTATTATTTATTATTGTTGTTATTATTATTATTATTATTATTATTATTATTATTGTTATTATTATTGTTATTGTTATTGTTATTGTTATTGTTATTGTTATTGTTATTGTTATTGTTGTTATTGTTATTGTTGTTATTGTTATTGTTGTTATTGTTATTGTTGTTATTGTTATTGTTGTTATTGTTATTGTTGTTATTGTTATTGTTAATGCTGTTATTGTTATTGCTGTTATTGTTATTGCTGTTATTGTTATTGTTGTTGTTATTGTTATTGCTGTTATTGTTGTTGTTGTTATTATTATTGTTGTTATTGTTATTGTTATTGTTGTTATTGTTATTGTTGTTATTGTTATTATTATTACCATTGTTGTTGTTATTGTTGTTATTGTTATTGTTATTATTATTATTATTATTATTATTATTATTATTATTATTATTATTATTATTATTATTATTATTATTATTATTATTATTATTATTATTATTATTATTATTATTATTATTATTATTATTATTATTATTATTATTATTATTATTATTATTATTATTATTATTATTATTATTATTATTATTATTATTATTATTATTAACAGCTTACAAGGTCTTTCATTGTCATATCTGTCTCTGAACTGGCTTTGGACTTCCTCTAAAGAAGCGAGAAATTTGAAACAGATACTTGTGGCCAAATCACCTCGTTACGAACATTGCAAGTAATGTCTTTATAAGCCATTTGGACTCGGCTATGAAGACGTAAAGGAACTGAATTTAACTGCTTCGCTAATTTCCTTTCTTTCGACGCTTCGCTTCTGTCCTCCCCCTTTCCGCCCTGCAAGTGCTCAATATGCCAGACACGTGGGCGACCAGAAAGAATAATGGAGAATAAGAAAAGAAAAATCGAATACAGGAATTTCAACAAGGAATTGCTATTAAGGGTGGGGGCGCAAGAGCCTGTGTGGGAGGAAGAAGCTTTAAATGCTACATTAAGTACCACGAATAGAAATTTCTAGCGTATCGAAATCAGTAATGAACATCTCCTGTTCAAAGAGACTACCTTTTTCTGTTACAACACGTGTGCACTAGTTTCCAATTTAACTAACGGTTTGCTTTTGAATAACAACGTTGTACAAGTTCTGAAAATATAAACTGGTGTTATGCACATCGACAACACGATTGACCTTTGTTTTCAGCTCATAAATGCAACCCAGCGAATTTGTATACTTTTTCTAGCACATGTCTACCCAATAGGTATTTTGTATTTCATCCAAAAATTCGATATCGAAATTTCAAGGGTTATATTTTTGAGGTCTCTTTGTGTCAAAAAAAAAAAAAAAAAAAACCTTTAGGAAAACAGTTACGTGCGCGTCTTGTGTTTGTGTGTGTTTGTGTGTGTGTGTGCGCGTGTGCGTGTGCGTGCATATATTCTTACGGTTTACCAGTTATGCAAAAGTCATCCAGAGTAAACAGGACTACATAGGCTATAGCCAGAAAATTCAAAATATACACCTCATTTGCCATAAAAATATCTCAAACATATGCCATTTTAATCAAAATCGTAAATACCATTTTCCAGAAAATTAAACATCTCGAAAAAGTTTCGGGTGCAGAAATTGTCTTCAAAATCTTCGTATCACTTCCTTAAAAGATGCTAAACTTAAATAACTTTTGTGTGTGTGTGTGTGTGTGTGTGTGTGTGTGTGTGTGTGTGTGTGTGTGTGTGTGTGTGTGTGTGTGTGTGTGTGTGTGTGTGAGAGAGAGAGAGAGAGAGAGAGAGAGAGAGAGAAAACAAAACACATGTTGGTTGTGTTGTTCTATCCTAAACTTGGCCGGTGATTCCTTCTGTGATAGTAGTCTCCGTTATGAAAGCTTTGGCAACCCGTACTTTAAAGTGTGCTGTGCCAGGCACATGAAATTGCAGAAATACGGTACAACAAGGGAGAACTACAACAATAGTGCGGATCTTTATTTCCAGAGTTTTTATACCCGAATGTATTCCTCCATTTCCTAATAAAGCAATACCACTGTGAAATACCGCTGACGTAATTCGGAATTTAAATTACGGTCCGTCTAGCTAAAAATGAACAACATGGCAGTTCTATGAGTGTAATCCAGGAACTAATGACGGTTTGGCTTTAATAAATTTACAAAATCGGATGTGTTGCACTCACACAATTCACTCCACTCTTGTATGAACTATTCTTAACGCTTGTTCCTCTATTTCATGTTAATCGAGATAAAACATTTGCAGAAATTCTTACTGTTTATTTCCTTGTAGATGCAAGGGGAGTATGGGAATAAAGTAGACTTTGAGCGATAGTCAAACCCTTAAGAAGCTGGTCGCTATGCGCATGGCCAAGAGATTTTAAAAACGAAAGAAAAAACTAACAACTTCTATTTGAAAAATCTGGTGTTGCGCTCATGTGATTTTCTCTACTTTTATACTAACCATTCTTACAAACTTTTTCCTATATCTTCCTGGTGTTAGTCGAGATAAACATTTGCAGAAATTATGTTACTGCTTATTTCCTTGTAGGTGTAAGGAGAATATGGGGATACAGTAGGGTTTCAGCGATAGTAAAATCTTTTAAAGCTTTCAAATTCCGTTCTCTTTGCACGGCTAATATAAACAAATGAAACAGTCTTGCGAATTTGGTTGAATGGTAACCTTTATTACGAAAAGCCTTGGAACATAAAAGTAAATACATATTAGGAACAGCTGAAGGCAGCAGTTATTGTAACAAATAATAAATACAAGTTAACTTAAAATGAAACAGTGTTTGGTATTTTGTTGAATGGTAACCCCTCGTTCAATGCGTTGAAACATTCGTAATTGAAGGTAAACAAACCTTTTATTTTTATATCTGTCGAAAACAGCATTCAAGTGTTTCATTCGTGGTAACAAGCCCTTGTAATATACAGGAGAAATGGAAGAAAAAATAATAACGATTTCAATTAAAGAAAAGTACATCTTGAAACTTGAAAATAATAATGAGCAATATCTCGGAAATGGTGAAGTCCAGAAAGCAAATGAATATAGAATAAATGTTGTATTTTAACAAGATCTACATTTTTTGTACAGTAAGCTTTGGTCTATCTCTTACGGTTTACCAGTTACGCAAAAGTCATCCAGAGTAAACAGGACTACACGGGCTACAGCTAGAAAATTCAAAATATACATTTCATTTGTCAAAAAAAAATATTTTAAACATATAGCATGACATTTTCAAGAAAATCAAAATGTTCCATTTAAAGGGTGGGAGCAATCTTCTTCAAAAGCTTCGTGTCACATCCTTGAGAGACATTAAACTTAAATACCAATTTTGGTTCTTAACCGACTTTTCATTTTTTAGTTATGCTGTACACAGGCCTACTGACTGACACACTGCCCCCACCGACCTTTTTCAAATGTCTTTTTTGGATTCAGGGAGCCTCAAAACATATATTTCCGTGAAATCTTGACATCGAATTTTTGAATTACTTACATTGGAGAAAGTAAAAGAGTATAGGTATTAGAAAATCCAAACAAATAACGGGGAATATCTCGGAAATTGTTCACTCTACAATCCACATCCAGTAAGATTTTGTCTCTCTTACTCCTTACCAATTATGCAAAATTCATTCAAAATGAAGAGGACTTATTAGGTTATTCCCAGAAAACTTAAGATGTACATTTCATTTGTCTCGCCGCTTTTTCGTTTTTGGTTTACAGCATTGTCTGTATTGATTTCCATTTTCCTCTAGAGTTAACTCAATTCAAAGAAATGGATCATCTCATTTGGACACGCAAATTTAGCTCATATGGAGTTCAAAAGACCCTCCTCCGTTATCACGAAAAGTTAATGACAGAATTGTGTGTTAAAATAACATCTACGTAAATAGAACACTGAGTGTGCAGCACATTAAAGTCCTGACTTAGGACCCAAAACAATAATTTGTGGTAGACGCGCTCACTGCTGTTGCAAAGGATATTGGAAGATAAATCACCTGCGTAGCCTGTAAGTCTCTGAGTCAAACGAACAGAGAAATATTTCAGCCTCACCATTGAGAGGAAACCATATATTGACTGTAATTAAATGTATAAATGCCGCAGTAGTTTTCCAAAATATAATTTCTTTAATGTTTTAAGTTCTCCCAAGAGTGCTAACTTTGGCGTGGGTTAATAAACTCTCAGCATTGTTGGCTTCGTTCAAAACGTCAAGCGGAATACAACCCATATTTTCAATAGTTTCATCATTATCCTCCAGCTTCCTCTATAAGTGTTGTAACAAATGAAATATCTGCTTAGCAACTATATTACGTCATACTTCTGTGATCTCTAATACATTATTATTCTTCATTTAGCAAATTTGTTAGTTATTTTTGTGTATTTTAATGCTAAAGTTGCATAGAATGTTGTTTGTAACACTTGTATAATGTTTTCATTGTGATACTGGTAAAAATTAGCACGTTCACTTTCGATAAGACGCGAAACATATACTCGTGTCACAGCCAGTCAGATAATACATTAGTTACATAAATAACTATCAAACAACTGATTCTTATTTCAGTGTTTAGAAGTAAGTTATCAGCTTTTATGTGACCATAACGTCTGAATTGGAATAGGCAATTCAATTTTATCATTAACATGTCCATAGTATCTAATTGGAAAGCATTTCCAGATGAGCTTGTGTCGTTATTATGAGGTGTAGTGAACATGTGTTTCAAATATTTCTCGACTGTTTCCTTGTTTAAAAGCAAACGTGAATTTCATGTAGGTACTGCTTGTTCTGATTTCAGCGGAGTGCCAGAGAAGAAGTCAGCAGCAGCAGCAACAACAACAACAGAGGCAGCAGTATCCTCCATTACCAACGGATCTTCCTCCAGATCAACAACAGCAGCAGCAATACGGAGGTTCCCACAGGGCCTTGGGTAATCCTGATCCTCCCATGCACAGCGGCTTGCCCATGTATCCAGCAGGCGCACCGATGTACCCTGGAGGCGGTCAAATGTACGGCAGCGGTGCGTTACCGAATCCATCCATGAACAGAAACGGCCAAGTTCCCGGAAGAGTTATCCCACAACACTACAACAGAGCGATTCCTTACGGCCAGATACCACCCCATCAGATACCATATGGGCCTGGTATGCAGGTCTTACAACGAGGAAGGTATCCTGGGTATGGTGGAGCCGCAGGCGGCGCAGCAGGCATACCCATCCTCTACGGCGGTGGCAGAGCGTACCCCCCTCCACCCTACGAAAACGGACGAGCTTATCCACCACCATACGGTAGACCGCAAGGACTCCCATACCAGCCGCCACCTGGCGATGTTCCCAGTTACAGAAACGGGGCACAGATGTCTATGCGTGGTAGTGGTGGAGGTGGAGGAGTAGGAGGAGAAGGAGGACAATTCCGTGATATGGAACCGGATCCGGGACTCTATGAGAGCGATGTTGTACCAGATGACTTAATGTACCCAGTACCTAGGCCTGAAGTAGTGTGCACTCCGAACTGTAAATCAATCGAGTTTGCGTGCGTTAAATCCTGCGCATGCATTCCAAAAATCTGGCGTTGTGACGGCGACTCCGATTGTGTTTATTCAGAGGATGAGGCAGGCTGTCTGGTAATTCAACCTCCAAACAGCAGTGAGGAGTGCCTACCTTCTGAGCACAATGTACGGTGTCCACGTACGGGTAAATGCATTCGTGACCAATGGCTTTGTGATGGTGAAGACGACTGTGGAGACTTCACGGATGAAACACATTGTGGTAAGTAGCAAACCACCTTCTTTACATCAATTTTCTTGAGTATCAGGAATATGGAGGGTTGCTTCCGATCTCTGACAACGAATTGCGCATGTAATTGGTCCGCAGAAAGCTCAAGAGTTTGCGAGACAAAGTAGTTACTGTACTGCCTTCATTGAACCATATTGGGAGGGCTACATTACTCCCCTTTCCGTCGCACAGCACCTATACAAATTATTCTACTCTTATGGACGCATTCAGTGTTGTATAAAAAGGAAAACTGTCGTATGGGATTAATTCCCAAAGGAAGAAAACAGACAAAACCAAGACCCATTCTTACATGCTCTCCAGAGGTAAGGAAGATCAAAGCTCTCATCTCTGGCCAAGAAACGGACCATTGCAAACAAAGTGGAAATATCCTTCAAAGCTGTTAACATCATTATAAGCAAAGTTTTAAATATGGAGAAACGCCACAAAACTGGAGTCCATAAGTTGTGAGTCATATCAACGGCAGGAAGCTCTGTGAGCAGCACATGGCAGGAGAAAAATGGAAATTTTTACTCAATAGATGAGGCATATATGTATCTTAGTAACTGCAACAAACTCCATGCCATTCACCACTAACCAAGGGGTGGAAATTTTTTTTGAAAAATTGTATGCAGAATGCAGAGGAAGTTTCTCAAAGGTATATGGTTATTGCTACAATAAGAAACTAATTCGTAGTTCTTAAAAACGCCAAAATCAATTCTAATGGATGAAGTTGTCACCCCAATTTACCAAACTGAAATCTCAGCTCTCAATGGGAGAGTCCAAAACAAAGTCTGGGTGCACCACATTCTTGCAAAGAATGGAACAGGACACTGGAATACATGCTGTTCCGTTCAGCAACATCCTGATGCCTCTCCAATAGGCTTTAGTGCCTTTGAAATCTTGAAAAGGGCATTGAGAAGGAGGCGCTCTCGAACAATTGGTGGCCATTGGAAAGCCTGTAAAGAGGACTGACATGATTGCACTACGGAAAAGCCTTCTCCACTAGGAAATGGGGTGCAGAGCGATTGCTCAGAAGAAGGGACAACAAATAAAACATGGACGGTTATTAAATTAAAATTATTTTGTTCTTTAACGATGCTGTCAGTAGCTAGGATCACATCAGCGTCGCCGTTGTGCCGGAATTTCGTCCCGCAGGAGTTCTTTTCCACGCCAGTAAATCTACTGACCTAGAGCTGTCGTTTTTAAGCACACTTAAAAACTATCAGTCAGGGCCGGATTTGAACCCGCGACCTTGGGATCAGTAGGCCAGCGTCTAACCAACTGAGCCACCCAGACCGACAACATGATTGGTGATGGGGACATGACTTTTCGTAAGGCAGAAACAAAGTCAAACTTGTTATCACAGATAGGAAACAACCCTCCGTATTTGAGTTAGTCATTATTAGAAGACACTAAGCTGTTTTCCCTGGAATTGAAATAATTGAGAAAAACTTTTTCTCACTTAATTCTAAAAACTGGTGACTGACATAATATGTAAGTGTCATTGATCATGATAATACTATTCTTGAGAGGTATATTTGATTGGATTTATCTGTTTAACATTTGAGAAAATAAAATACCATATATCTGACTTAAAAAGAGGAAAGAGACGCAAGGGGTCCGGCACTGAAACCCAGATTATTGTACCTATGCCCCCAAGAGGGCACACTTGGGAGGAAGGATGAAGGAAAGCAGACACCGGGCGACTAGATCCAGACTAACGGTTCAGGCATTTACAGAGGTTCTTAAAGGTTTCCCAATTTTGACGACGTCTCGAGGGCTTCCATCTATTTCAACCCTGGAGAACAGTACCCCTAAGATATCAAACCATTCCACGGGAATGGTAAATTTAGTCTGTTTTGAATATTACAAGGTAAATTGAGTGCGTTATAAAACGTTATGGTAGGTAAATTGAGTCCCTCCTAAACTTTCTGGGTAGGTAAATTGAGTCCCTCTACCCGTAATTGTGACAAAATTTCCCCTCCCACTTTGTGCAGACTTGGGACTATCAGGTTGGTGTGGTTAAAATTTTTGTCGTGTTAAAATCGTTCGTAAGAGCAACTTGCAATAGTTTTGTCATACAGGTAAAAATTTAAAAGAAAGACCTTTCAGAAAGTCAAATCTCAGTAAGTCCTTAGTAACTTTTACCATCTGCTCTTTATTTTTCCCACTAATCATCACTTCCATACTGACCCATTCACTATCTGTTCACAGCAGTTGGTAGTGCGGTACGTTCCGCCGAACGTGTACACCCTTCCCTGACCCTCCCTGGAAGTTGTTGCCCGGACAGCAAGGGTCGCTTCGTCGCCCTCTCCCTGGGTAGAGGACATACTTCTGTTGTGCGCCAGGTGTCAATATCTGGAACTTTTAGGGCTTCACTAGCTCCGCTCTCTGACAAGCTTACGGTCGCACTTCATCTCATCCCTTCCCCCTGGGGTCACGATTGGGCGAGGTGTGCCCCCCCCCCACACACACACACACACACTCTCTCTCTCTATCTTACTGCATTATTCAATTTCATTATCTTAAATGCAGATGGTTCCTTATTACTATTTCAGAATGTAAGAACATATAAATTCCGTCTGCCTGACATGGGGAGCAGAGATATCCACAATTCCCCAGATTTTCACTTCTAAATCTAGCAATTAAATGTAGCTGCAATTACTTGTTTTGTGTGCAGAAACTGTATTGCTACACATACTCTATATTTACTGTCTTAGTGTGAGAAATGGTGGAATGAAATCTTACACCGAGAAACATTAAGCTTTACAGACTCTGGACTCATTTGAGCACCATTTCATTCATTCATCGTTCAATATGACCAACCAGGTTAAAGGATGTTCTATGGGTTTTCCTACTCATCAAAATGAGACCGGAATTTACCTTCCGAACAATCTTTGGACTAGTTAACCTCGCATTGAATACTTATTGTAATATGTTTTATCAAAATGAATAGATAAGACACAACTATTTTACTTCTTGCTGATCCACAGGTTACGAGAATAACTGCACGGCTGACCAGTTCATGTGTGATAACGGTCTATGCATAAAAGCTTCATGGAGATGCGACGGTGACAACGATTGTATTGACTTCTCTGATGAACTCAACTGCACTCAGAAAAAGTGAGTACAACAATGTTTACTCCATTTTTAATGAATGACCATGAAGTGCATTAGAATAGCCTTTCTAAAATTACAGATGTCTTTTTACAGCGCATTTGCCCATTTTATTACCTTTATGTTATGCTTGATGCTGCTCTACTTTTAAAATAAACTGTAGAACATTTTATTTACTAGGAAAATGTATATGGATAAGATTTTTTACGCCGCTGTGCAAAAATACTTGAAAAATCTCACTCGGTTGAAAATCGAGGCATTTAAGGAACGCAGTGGGAAACGAAAAGGCTGTTAAAATGTCTTTCGATGAGCTGTTTACGGTACAATTAAATCATCACGATCATCAACAACAATAAGAGTTTGTAAGTTAACTGTTATTTTGAAGCATAAGTTGGTAATGATATGCGAAGTTTAGAGGGTACCACTGTTTTGTTGACAATGCGTAACGTCTTCAGGGATTGCGATCCGAGAGGAGCATGACAGCAATGAGGGGCAAGGCCATTGTGGCAACGTACAGTTGCACAATAAATACGTTTCTGAGCTTCAGCCGTTTAACTTGGAATTGCGGAGGTTTCCCTTACTGAACATATGTACATCGCGGCTGAAACACACACACACACACGCGCGCGCGCGCGCGCGCACACGCACGCACACACACACACACACACATACACACACACGCGCACACACACACAATTTGTCGTAATGACAGTGACAAAAGTAGAAGGGAGAAATTAAAGCATTCTTTTACTTGTAGCATTGTTATTTAAGTATAACAGGACATAAAATGCAGAAGTATATTCGCAGATAATTTATATGAATGGTTTAAAAGTATCACATGAACGAAATTTAATAAAATAGCAAAATGGGGGAGTGTTTTAAATTGTCAAGAGCTTTATAAATGAGATTACGACATTATAGTCTTAAAAATTTACCCGTTGTTTTTACAAACCTGCACTTGTTCAATTTAGCGTTGCATTTGGGTAAGTAAATTAATATAAAGTAACGAAGAATCTAATGTGTTGACTCCACATCACCTTTTCCCACACTATCGTTTATTTTTATATAGCTTCCGAGGCACTGGGCGGAAAGCGTAACGCAAGTAGACTAGTCTCGTGGTAACGAATATTGTATCGGAACAGAGCTCAAATACTTCTGCAAGGGTAATGACCCCACATTACCTACGCCAACAGGTAATGCATTGAGGTATTAATGCCGATAATCTATAGCGACAGACGTTGTTAATTTCGCGGTGCCAGTTACGACGTACAAAAATATTAGGTAGTAAACTTTGTGATTGGTTTGTGGGAAAAGTGTTAGATGAAGAGAAATAAATAATACACCGAAGTGGTTGTGAATTAAATACCATTTATCAAAATATTGTAACGATTATATTTTAGCATGTTTTTGACAAGTATACATTTATAGAATTGAGAAGTTTAGAACATGCGACTTCCTTATCAAGCGTGCATTTAATTTCCTGAAAGCTCATGTTGCAGGAACAGATTGTGTGATTGCTTGCGAATCGTTACCTCCCTCGCACACGTGGAGTCAATTTAGCTGAGGTGTGGCTTCATTCAGCAGCCTTTGTCAGCTTGAATGTTTATATCTCCCCCCCCCCCCCCCACTTTCGATTACGCACATGCTAAGAGGAACCTGTAACACTCTGCCTATGCTTATCTTCCGAGATGGAACCAGGAACCTGAGACGCCAGGAATCCCCGCAAAGGTAAAGCCTACAACTCTATCACTGCCCACCCTTTCCATTTCTCTCATTGTTATTTAGATTAGTAACTTTATTTATGTAGATTAAAACTTGGTTACATGCCACTTCTATAGGGTTTCCATGCACTACACATTCCCTTTCATCATGGGTGAAGACGCCCAGCGTCTTCATTTAATGACGTCTAGTTGAGGCACCCTTGAATGTTACTTCCGGTGGTGTAACCCCCTCACATATCTATCTATGTCCTGTATAACAATGAAAGGGCTGTTGCAAGTAAGGTGTATGAATATTAAGGATTTTGGATGAGGTGCTCGATATAGAACTATAATATATTCTCGCCTTCAAAGAAATCTAAAGAGCTATTTCTACACCTAGAACATAGCATTTTGTAGTACAAAATTCGCAAGGAGAAACGAGCACAGTGAAAATGTTTCACACTTGTCGGAGCACGTGCATGATATAAATATTCAGTCGACCATTATGCGCCTAAATGGTGGCCAGAATGGCTAAATTTAATGGAGCTTTGGCGTCTGGTAATCTCTCTGGACCACCCAAGAAACTGCATACCAAAGTAACCTTTTCGTGAAAACAACAGTCCAGGAAAAAGGAATAAACAAATAGAGAAAAGGGTATTAAATTTGTTTATATTTGACAGCTACTTTCTAACGTTTTGCGCATTTATTGCTGTGCAGTTTGTTCTACTTGGTTTAACAGTTACTTGATCATCAGTTTTTAAAGATATTCTGTTCGCCCAAAAGTGAATTTAACTAGAGAAGATTTCCGCGTTGTGATTTTTTTACAATTTTAAATCGTCATTAACCCTAACAATCTGAAGATCGGTTAGAAATGCATTTGACGAAGAAGCCTCGCCTTAGACAACAATTTATACCTGGTACAGGAATTTAAAAAGATCGACTCTTTTTAGTGACGAATTTGATGGACACCCATGAACTGCTGTTACTGATGGAAATATTGCCGCTGTTCGAGCAATCCTTGAAGAAGGTTGAGGATTCTTATGAAATCGGCGACATTGGACGTTGGTATGGGTCAAATCCAAAACATCAGCAGTTAGATGTGATTGCCAACCAAAAACAACAACGACTTGGTTACTGAAGAAAACTTCTAGAAACATTTTAAAACGGCACTTCAAATTTGGTTTGGAATATCGTTACTGGCGATGAATCTTCGATTTGTCGTTACAATCGCGAAAAGAAGTCAATCGGCTCAATGGGTCTTTTTAATAGAACCAAGACTATTAAAGTTTCACGAATTCGCAGTGCTTGTAGATGAAAACGGGCCATATTGATGTGGTAGCATTAGAAGACAAATGTACCGTTGCTACCTATCGGTATACAAGTGGCTGAAAATTTTCTTGAAAAATGCTTAAAAGGAAAAACAATATTAGAGCATGACAACGCATCGTCGCATACAAAAACCAACTGAGCATCTGGATGGCCTGAAGGTTAGCACCGTGGACCCTCCACCTTAAAACCTGACTTAGCAGCTTGTGATTTCTTTTTGTTTCCAAAATTTAAAGATACGTGAAATCCCTTTTTGGTCATCAGATGAAGTAGTTGAACATTATAAAAGCCTAGTTTTTAAAGTACCTCAGGAAGAGTAGCATTATTGTTTTAGACTCTCAAAGCTTAAAATCGCAACATTGGAGAGGTTTCTTGAACAATGAATCGTGGTGAGTCGATTAAACACCAAATTAACCAGTTTAACAATACGCATCGAACGAAAACATTACTCAGTGAGGAAGAAGCAGCGCTGAAAGTGAGACAAAGCGAGAGAGGCAAGCGTAAGGAGAGACTGAATGTATATTTGCACGGAAGTCACTTTTCGTAGTCGCATTTTGCACCTTGCACCGTGCAGTGCACTAGTGAATGCACCCCGAGACACCCTGCTTTAAAGAGTGCTTTCATCGAAGGTAAAACTGTACTCATGTTAAAGGAAAATATTTTAAAACAACAGAATCATTTAAATGTTCTAAAACTAATACTTATTTTTTTTTTCAAAAAGTTCTCAGTGTTGTCCTCGCATGTTACTTCATTAGTGTTCCTCACACTAGTGGCGTTTTGTAATTTCTTGCAGGACTTTTATCTTTGTGGCACAAGCAGGATAATCCCATTTTGCTAACAAAATCACATGGATAAACATGGAGACTACACGGCCTATCTTCATCACTTCACTGTGTGTGCGAGACATATACAGCAGTTTAAGGGTGTCTAGAGAGGGGAACCCCTCTTCTTCCTCTGGGGTGCCACGCCACGTTCGTAAGGGCTAATCCTCGTCCCTTGCTCTGGTTAACCACATTAAATCCCAACCCTTTCTGTTTACAGGATGGGTTGTTCCACGCATTCTCGCGTAAAGTATTCGGTCTACAAAGCAAGGCACCCTCTCTGCCATAAGTGTGACGAGTTAATGGTAATTTCAACTGGTATAGTGAGTGCCTGCTGTTCTACTGCAGCAAAACGGAAAAATGTATGCATTCAAACAAATCAGGAGCCTCTGAGTTGGAAAATTCCCATCTGTTGTGAAAATTCATCAACCCCAAGCACCCTTTCACGCATATATCACTCACAAGTTCAAAATGGCTATATAGTACATTTAAGTACTCGTATATTTCCCTACCTATTACATTGCTCTGCATTTAAAAAAAAAATCTGACTTTCTCTACTCTTGTACTAACTATTCTTACAAACTCTTATTTCTATGTCTTCTACGTGTTAGATAAACAATAGCACAAATTATCTTATTACTGATTTTCGTGTAGTTGCAAGATGAATATGGAAATACAGTAGGCTTTGAGCGATAGTTAAATCTTTTAAAGTTTTGAAGGCATAAAAAATGAAATAAAAAGGAAGAAGAAGAATGAATTTGGGCATAACATGTGTGTTTAAACGAGATCTACATTTTTGTATAGTAAGATTAAATTCGGTCTATATCTGACGGTTTACCAGTTATATAAATATCATCAAGAGTAAACAGGACTGCAAAGGCTATAGCCAGAAAATTCAAAATATACGCTTATTTACATGAAATCAAAATGCCGGTACTGAGTTTCATGATAGAGGCCTGTGAATCCTTAATATTCGGAATGGCTTTTACATATCATAAGAGATAGATCCAATATATCTCGTTAAAGCACACAATTTTGTCAAGTAAAACTTTTTGTAGTACTAAGCATTTTAGAGATTTTTTTTAAAGGTTTGAATTTTCAAATAATATATACGAGCTCATTTGCAGATCTCCCTTCCTTCCTCCCACCTCTCTCTTTCTCTTACTCTCTTTCTCTCTCAAGTTATGGTCTTCGATCAATTAGCCATCAGGACGTTAAATTCTATTAAATTAACCCACAAATTGAAATTTATTTTCTTACTCATATTTCTAGAGTCTGAGGATGCGAAATGATCTTGGCTAAAAGAATCCCCATCCGCCAGCCGGGAATCGAACCCACGACATCTGCATTTGGGAATTAGCATGATAATCACCCTTCTTTGTTCGTGGTTATACAAAGCGAGTGAAATTTTAAGTTATTACTTAGTGACGGCTTTAAAAATATTTGAAAGACGATTTAACTTATGTATTCCTCTAATGAGTACAAAAAATGTGTAAATTGTAATGAAAGCTCTGTAAGAATAATTTTAGAAGAGCAAAAAGTCATGTGAATTCAGTACACCCAATTTTCGTTTATCTTCTATATATCTATTCTTGCAAAATCTTATTCCTGTGTCCACTCCAGGTTTATAAAGATAAACAGTTTCATTACATATTCATTGTATGAGCAAAGAGAATACATAACAATAAAAGTTACATAAAATCTGATGTGTTACACTCACATGACTTTCTCTTTTCTTGTACCAACTATTCCTATACACGCTTATTCCTCCATCTACTTCATATTAATTGAGATAAGCAGTTATAGAAATTATCTCATTGCTAATTTTCATGCAGCTGCAAGGGGAATACAGAATGCAGTAGACTTTAAACGATAATCAAATTTTTAATAGCTAATTGCTACGTGATAGCTTTAAAATTCCGTTCTCTTTTAATGACCAAGAAATCAAAAACAAAAGCGAATTCCTAGTTGATAAAAGTATACTTAGTGGAAAATTCAAACAAATATAAATCTTCAACAAAATTCTCCAACCCCAAACTACAGTTTAGATGGAAAATTTTCTCAGAAAAGGCCTTAACAATTTTGTTTATATTTATATTATTCCAGACCAATAAATTATTTATTTATATATTCATTTATACATATTAAATGATATATTCTTATTGGTTGGGATCTTCAAATCGTATGCTTTCTCAAATGGAGAAGCACTGTTTTTTTCTCTCGTTTTTTGTTTAAGCAAACAAAATGAAATTTTTAAGCAATCACAAAAGAACCAGCTCGTAAGATTTCAGTGTCACTTAACGCTATACTATATACTTAATCCTTGTACTTATCAGTAAATCTAATGAAAACAATTCCTTCATTCAAGGTCTGTATTCGTGAACTTGTGGCTTAGTAATTGTTTGCATTTTACTTTAATTTGGTAATACGCAACTGCCAGTTTGGAGACATCCATTAAATGTTATACAGACTGAAATAAGGAGGAAAGAGTGAATTCTATTTGCCGTCCAACAGTCGAAGAGAGACCAACAAATCTGCTCTCTCTCTCTTAGACTTGCTGAATCGCTGCTCGCATTCAAACGAGAGCCAAAATAAGCGCTGTCAGAACAAAGCACGTGCTTGAAGTGTTTATATTCGCGAATTAGAAAGACAACCTTAGAGCTGCAGCCTTGGCAAAATACCACGACAGCGTGTCCCTCACTGGAGCAGTTGTCACGAGTTTTCCCTCCACTTAGTTTTTTCACTTTGTATGAACTTGACGCCGACACTGACAAGGTTACGCGAATTCAGCGCATAGAATAATCATCTGTGCATCTACATTACGAACCTCTTGAATTTACCACTACGTGGATGTAAATCAAAGATTAACTCACACAAAGATGTAAGAAAAATCAGTTTTTACTTTCTCTACTACGTATAGTAAAGTAGAGAAAGTGTTGGATTCGACCCAAAAATTCGATGTCGAGATTTCACCGGAAATATATGTTTTGAGGCCCCCAGAATAAAAAAAAAAATTAAAAGAAATTGTCAGTCTGTGGAAAGCATAACTCAAAAACGAAAAGTCAATTAAGATCCAAGCCTGGTATTTAAGGTTAACGTCTTTCAAGGATGCGACACGAAGATTTTACAGAAAATTGCTCCACCCTAAATTACCCTTTACATGGAAAATTTTTCGAAAATTTTGATTTTCTTGAAAATGGCTGTAACGATTTTGATTAAAATGCCATATGTTTGAGATATTTTTATGAAAAATGAAATGTATATCTTAAATTTTCTGGCTACAGCCCATGAAGCCCTATTTACTCTGGATGACTTTTGCATAACTGATAAACCGTAAGAGATAGACCAAATCATACTATACAAAAAATGTAGATCTTGCTAAAACATGCAATTTATGTCTGAATAAATTTTGTTTGTAGAGTGAACCATTTCGGAGATATTCCTCGTTATTTGTGTAAGTTTTGGAGAACATAAATCTGGAAATGGAACAACGCTATTAATTTTTATGTGTTAACCATGCAAAGAGAACAGATTTTGGAAGCTTTAAAAGATTTGACTATCGCTCAAAGTCTACTGTATTCCATATTCCCGTTGCGCGTGCAAGAAAACGAGCAGTAAGATAATTTCTAAAAATGTTCATCTCGGTTAACACGAAGAAGATAGAAGAATAAGAGTGTGTACGGATGGTAAGTACAAGAGTAGAGAAAGTCATGTGAGAGCAACACATCAGATTTTTCTGTATTGCAACAGGACTTGCGATTTAAAATGTCTTTCTTTCAATATTAAGTGCGATGGTCTCGAAGAAGTCAAACATGGATAATTACATTTTATGAACAACACTTTCACATTATTTACAAACTTCAGTCATCTTTCATCATCCTGGAAAGGTTTTGGAATCGTCTCCTAAAGTAGTGAAGAAATGTGTATCTAGCCAGAGTTCTAATTAATTTCATATTGTCTCTGTTTATTGCAGGTAGTTGTCTATCATTGAGATATGACTATAACACCTACATTGCACCTATTTTTAATCCACTTTTGTGAACATGTTTACTATAAAACACTTTAAATTGTGCCAGAAACTGTTGAAGTTTTAAAACATTGTCACTCATTTGAGCTAATTTGTTCAGTGTAATCAAAATAACGAAATAATCAGGGGAGGACAGGTAGTGTCGGTGTGACATTAGCTCACACTGCTGAACAAGCACTAAAGACCAGTTCAGCGAGTGACGTCACCACGCTCTCTACTGCTGCTGCAGGGGAACAGAAAATAGTTTCAGGCATGCTGAATGCAGCAATGTAACAAAGACAGGAAATAAGACGTTGCATTAATGCTAAGTTTTTTTTTTTTTTTAAATTACACAACTGGTCACAGATTATAAACAAGTCGGCTTTATACTATGACAAAATATATTGCAATATAGTTTATGCGAATTGCTAGGAACGGAACATGTGGTTTTCTCTGCAAAAGAGCTATACATGACAAAATTATATAGACATTTTCCGACACTTCCTTCGTTTTTCTTTAATTAATTTATGAATATTAGGATGTAATGTTTGAGAAGCTATTAATTGAAGGCAGGGTACTTCGGGATTTGGACTTGGCTAATTTCATAACAAAACCAGACAAGCACTGGCTACTCTGTTTTACTTACACTTGTTGTCATCGATAGCGCTGTACCTGACTGAACCCAGTATAGCGCCGTTTATCTAGAAAACTTGGTATTATACGGCTCTCGCCTGACGTCACACAAACTGATAGGCTTGCTCTTTGTTTCAATACGTTATATCGGTTGAAGCTGTTTTCCTCTGAACTAGAGGTTGGTAGTGGCGGACAGACGAACTGGAAAGAGGATCATACACTCGAGTTCATCAATTAAAACAGGAAAATAAACATTCCCAGTGTAAACAACAGTGTTCTACTCATCAGAGTTAGTAGGAAGAGATAATCCATATCGTCTCTTCAGGCACCCTCTAGGTTGTCATTTCTGCTACACTCAGTGATATGTGGGGTGATATGCATGGAGGTGAAAGGTGTTACAAAATTAAAAGGCACAAGATAACTAAAATGAATTGCATCATAGGGCAGCAATGAACACATCTGCATAATATAACAAAAAGGCCTGGTTGGGGTAGACGCTCTGCATAGAGTGGACAACGGGATGCATCCCTCTCCAGCTCTGTGAGGGGGTGTTTTCCTCATTAATTTATAGCAACGTGAGGCTACCCAACACTTGACTCCCCCATCATCAGAGGCAATTGCAATTCTCTTCGTGTTTTGTCAACGCACCCCAATGCATGAAAGTTAACATTAGGAAAGATTGCACATGGCACTGCCATCTAAATTAATGGCCTGGATTTTTTCCCCACTTCTTGGCGATTTGGTTGCGCAAGGGCAGTGATGTAACTTCCAGATGAGCTTTTTGTATTCCATAAATGTCTGAAGTGTAATTTATTATTCTATATACCAGTAACAGAGGGATGTTTCGCAAAATATGCCTTGGTGAACGTAGGGAAATGGGCTAAAAGTTTGGAGTTGCATTGACAAGTAGCTTTTTTACTTCCTCTACTACTAAGTAGAAGTATTGTATTCCACCAAAACATTCGAGGTCGAGTTTTCACCGGAAATATAAGTTTTGAGGCCCCCTGAATCCAAAAAGAGCATTTTTAGAAAAACGCGTGTGTGTGTGTGTGTGTGTGTGTGTGTGTGTGTGTGTGTGTGTGTGTGTCTGCGGACAACATAACTCAAAAACGAAAAGTTGGTTAAAAACCAAACTTGGTATTTAAGTTTAATGTCTTTCAAGGATGCAACACGAAGATTTTGAAGAAAATAGCCCCGCCCTAAACTACCCTTTACATGGAAAATTTTTCGAAAATTTTGATTTTCTTGAAAATGGCTCTTACCATTTTGATTAAAATGTCATATGTTTGAGATATTTTTATGAGAAATGAAATGTATATCTTGAATTTTCTGCCTATAGCCCCTGTAGTCGTATTTACTCTAGATGACTTTTGCATAACTGGTAAACCGTAAGAGATAGACCAAATCATACCATACAAAAAATGTAGATCTTGCTAAAGATCACAATGTATGTCCAAATAAAGTTTCTTGTAGAGTGAACCATTTCGGAGATATTCCTTGTTATGTGTGTTAATTTCGGAAAACTTAAAAACTTTCGTTAAATGGAACATCGTTGTTCATTTTTTATATGTTAAGTGTGCAAAGAGAACGGAATCTCAATTGAATTCCCAAAGCGCAGTATCAACTTTCATGATCTATCAATAACGTGATCGATATGTATCGTCTCGTTCTCCTTCCCGGGCTGTTGTGAAGCAAAATATGAAATGCTGCCTTCTTTCCCGTTGCCATTGTTGTTATAGTTCCCATTGTTGGATGGTTGTGAACCAGCCCTAACCCCGAGGACACCTGGCTATTAAGGGTACTCTCTGCGCAGCCCCAGTAGTGAGCGGGTGTTCGAGCTAAGAAATGTATGGACTTCCGCGCATCTCTGTGGTCTGTAAATTGCGATCAGTAGCCTCATTTTTCCTTTATACCTTCTTCCGGAGTGGAGATAGATCTAGTGGATATAAGTATTATATACTCTAATACTTAACCTATACTTCTAAGAATTTTATTTTATTTTAGGAATGAAAGTTAAAAGTAAAACTTTGGATCACTTGCAAATGGGACACAGCCGTACTACACTGTTACACACGCAGCTGTTTGACAGGCAGAGAAAGTGAAGAAAGACAGAAAGGAGTGAGTCAAGCTTCCGAGAAGAAAACAGTTGTGAGTTGTAACACCACGAGGGGCTCAAGACTGTTAATGTTATTACAAGATAATTGCGTATTTGTGCAAAAGTTTTAGAGGAAAATAAACTGAGAAAAAATAACTGGACTGGACTTAAGTCATTTTTGTCACACTGGTGTCAGGGGTGGGATTGTCAAATTGTCTTTCTGTTACAATATTAAAACATCAAAATGGAAACATTTCCGAATTTTCATCTTTATTTCTACGTTTTTATGTCATATTTCATTTTTTAATGTTATATTTCGGCAGTTTGACCATAATTTGGGGTGGTGCCCTGCTAACCCAATTCCTATGAGATGAGGTTACGCTGGCATGGGTGGGGCTAAATTTCACAGTACCACCATAAACAGCTGCCTTCTGTTGCGTGCCACTTTTTATGCACTTCAGTGTACGGTACATCTCTAATGGAGCTGAAAGTTCCTTATTGTGAGTATTTGTATACACCTATCCCATTTATTGCAAATATTTCAAATATCCGTCCTGAATGCTGCATCAATTTAACGCTTCGCAACATTGTGAGAATATTGAGTTTTCATGGTTAAAGGGCAAACTCCATTGCTGTTCCCCAAGAGGTCCTTACCATCAATACCAATCTTCTTCCCTTCCATATTGGGATGATCACAGTAAGGGCCTATGCTCGTGATTTCCCCCAGGACTTTCCTTCCTGCAAATACAGTAGCGTACAGTTTGATATTGATATCTCCATCACACATCTCCAGAGCATTTCAACGAAAATGTTTACTTTTATAACTGCTTCTTGGATTAACAACTCAACAGCAAAAATTAACAGCGACCATTACTTCACTGCGAATTGATTTTAAGCTTTCTTTTAGGTATTTAAAAACCCTATGGAGTTATTACCCCAAAAAGTTCTGAAATTCAAAATATGTTTTTCTTTTTCACCTTAAAATCATTCCGCAATTTTTCCCTCACACTAAAATATAATTTTTAATGCGTGGTCATTTTTAAAGACCTTACAGTGTGTTTTAAAATATCTGTGCCCTGCTCAAGCCCACATAAATGTGGCCTCTTTTCTCAAGACAAATGTTTTAAAATTATAAATGATCCTCGTATTGAATTTTGATTCAGATCTCTTTGAAACTGTACACATATGAATATATTACCCAAATAAAATTCTCAAAAAATTTTTAAAAACATCAAATTTACAAAATTGCAAAAAATTAGAATTATTAAAAATTGTAGTATATATTACACGTAAAAGTGTGCACAGATTGATGACTATTGTAAGTTTTGTTAAAACATCCCATGGATGGGTGTGTGTGTGTGTGTGTGTGTGTGTGTGTGTGTGTGTGTGTGTGTGTGTGTGTGTGTGTGTGTGTGTGTGTGTGTGTGTGAACAGTATAGCTCAAAAACTAAAAGCCGGTTCGAATTTTTATTTTCTCAAAAATGGCTCTGAGGATTTTGATTAAAATGTCATATGTTTGAGATATTTTTATTTCAAATGAAATGTATATTTTGAGTTTTATCGCTATAGCCTGTGTAGTCCTGTTTACTCTGGACGACTTTTGCATAATTTGTAAACCGTAATAGATAGACCAAATCTTACTGTACAGAAAATGTAGATCTTGCTAAAATACACAATTTATGTCTCAATTATTTTTTTGTAGAGTGAGCCATTTCTGAGATGTTCATTGTTATTTGTGTTAGTTTTATAATCTATACTTTCCTTAAATGGAAGATCATTTCATTTTTATATTTTAACTGTGCACAGAGAACGGAATTTCAAAGCTTTAAAAGATTTGACAAGCGCTCAAAGCCCGCTGTATTCCCATATTTCCCTTGTACCTACAAGCAAATCCGCAATAAGATAATTTCTGCAAATGTTTATCTCGACTAACATGGGAAAGATAAAGGAATAGGAGTTTATAAGAATAGTTTATACAAGAGTAGAGAAAGTCATGTAAGTGCGACACACTAGATTTTTAATTATTGTGATATGTGCACGCACACTCAAACAGACAAACTAAGTTTTTAAACCTGCTTTTTTCTTGTTTTAGCACATCCCAAAATACATGCAATCTCGCTATCGAAATTTTGGAGGGAATACTGTACTTAATCCAGTAGGTAAACGGTAGAGAAAGTGGAAGATTTTTCGCGATTGTTTACCACGGTCCATGCATGAACACTGGCTGCAACAATGCTTATCATAAAAGTCGGTAATCGCCATACGATTACGAATCTCGCCATAATAACCTTTGTCGAAAGTAGATTCGCTCAATTTAAAATGATCACTATGTGGTTTCTTAGACGAATCCATTCCCTCAAATTAGGCAACCCTTCTTACATGTCTGCTTGAGGTGAGGCGGTCGTTTAAGGAACAATCTTTTCTGTTGTATTGGGTTTACTTCCAGGAATAAAAACTAACACCAACAAAGTTTATAAACAAAAGCCGAATATAGGAAATTTTATATTTAATCCAAACAATTTTAAAGTAAAAGACAAAGATAAGATCTGTCCCCAATGGTCCCGGAATATTGTTTTTTGTTTATTTTCTCGAAAATGACAATGACAAATTTTGTTAAAAATTAGTACGTTTGAAATATGAGTATGAGGAATAATGTGATTCCAGCATAAAGACCAGGAGAGTATTGAAAACTTACACAGGCCATTTCTCATAACTTTTAGTTTTCTCTATAAACTATACATTTTCTCAGGTTCTGCTGGTCAGAACAAGTTCAAATTTTCAAGGCTTATTTATCATGAACGTGCCAGTAATTTAAGCTCAGCTTCTTTTAATTTTCAATGTTTATATCTGCAACAGCTAAAACAGAATTGAAATTGTTCATACCCGAAAAGAAAAATTATTAATATACTATGTGACTTATTTTGAAAATCCTGTGTTAAATTTCTCCCAAGTGTCCTAAGAAGTAAACGAGAGTGTCTTAAATGTTCCAAGAATATTTGGGGAAATAGTTTAGGAAATATTCGTTCAGTTTATTTCCCGATATCAAGCACGACAATTCATTTTGTTTATCATTACTCATTTAAAGAATTCTTACGTCTTATTAATATTGTGCATTTCCTTGTTCTTAAGTACTTGATTATAACTTGTAAAAACATGCAAAATGTATATTTCTATTACAACCAATCACTTCTATTACGATTAAAAGACGTTAGGTAATAAATCATGCCACTTTATACTTGAGGAAAAAGGAAGCTGATTGCTACCATCACATTTTTTATTAGTGCAGCTTTAGTTCAAATCGAATACAGAATAGATTACAGAATAAATGTGTTCCTTAAAATCTGAAGAAAACATGCGAGATAAATACCAAATTGGTACCTTCCAAAGATGCAAAAATCTCTCACCTCAAACTAATAATTAATGGAACTTTCTCGAAATGCTCGATCTTCTCAAAATGACTGAGTATTTTCATTAAAATATTGAAGATACTTACAAAATATGTTCTTAAATTTCCAGCTAGTAGACTGTAGTTTTGTTCATTTGGAAGGAATTTTGTATAATCGCGTATAATTGGAGAAGATACAAAAACATAAAACAAAATGTAGATCTGGAAGGGAGTAAAATGAAACTGAAAAATTCAATGCCATAACTGGGGTTTGAACCACAGATCTTCCGGTCTGCGTCCGGCTGCTCGAAGTCTCCAACTCACTCGCAATTTTCCCAGTGAGTTGGAGAATTTAATGTGTCGGCACGTTGGCCATAGTAGCTCAGTGGCTAAGCGTTTAATTTTAACGTGACGTTGCCACTTCTCTCTTAGAAATTAAATTTTGTATGACAGTTTGACATTAAATTGTGACTAAATTTTTTTTCAAATTAAGGTAGAAATATATTACAGCGTTATTAACACAATATTTGCGCGACAGTTAGTGAGATAATAAACCATTTATATCCATTTGAAAAGTAGCTACATAACTCCAAATATTTGACACATTTTTTTCGACTCTTTATTGACAAAAATTGTACTGGCCATAAGTGTTACACTTATGTAGAATCCCTGGTTAACGTATTGCCCAAGCAATACCTTCCACCTGCATAAGCAAATGCGGCGGCGAGAGACGAATTCTTCGGAGTCATTTAGTGTTGAACGAGACAGATGTTAACACTTTTAAGTGTGTGTACAATGAGCGTTGAGAAAATGTGTGTATCGTCAGAGACAGTTGTAGACTTTGAGTCGTCGCGTCGGAGTTGCCTGTTGTGTAAAACAGTTTTAGTGATTATGATCGTCGAAGTCAGCAATTTGAGATAGAGAGATAGTAGAACTGAAGTATGTATCGTGGCTATGATAAGACAGAACAGTATGAGGTGCAAGGTCACGACGAATCGTAGATTGTATTAACTATATAAAAGAGGACTATTTTCATGACTTAGTTTTAGAAGAGATACAAAGAGAAAGAAAAGTTAACGAAACTTGTCATTTTGTCACACTGGTGTCAGGAGTGGGATTCGTCACGTCATTTGTCACATCATGTGGATGCAACACATCAAATCTTTTCCTGAATTTCACGGATACGTTGCCTTAATATATCCACCCGTAGGAACAATTTTCCTTTATGATACATTTATTTCTTAAACGCGCTCGTGTAAGAGGGAGGGAAAAAAAACAAGCCCAGGGTTAAAAAGAAGAGATTAAGTAAGCAGAAGTTTCCCTTTCAGTGGATATTAACAAGAGACTTGCCTGAAGCAACATAAAAAGTTGGAAAACGACAGACGAGGGAGCCAGTCGTAGACAATTTACTCTCCTTAATCAAAGCACGGCCCTAAGGCAGTTGGTTATTGTTCGTGCCTATGGAACTTCTAAAAGAAGGTCCAAACTGCAAAGTGTTTGTTTTCATATCTTAAATCGATAATTGGGATGACACTCACTCAAGCTCTATTGCAGTTTATGTCAGGATTGGGTACCTGAGAATAAAATCCTGTTGGCTAAGAACCCACTTTTCCTTCAGAACTTGTTTTCAACTAGTGTTGAACAAAGAGGTACACACCCAGCGAAATGGCTCCACGGAAATACCGGTTTGGATATTTAATATCACGACCCAAAGCTCCCCCTCAAGTCTAAAACAATAGTATAAATGAAAAATAGATGGTAATAATGAATAGTGTGTCATCTATCGGAGGGTAAAGTAAGCAGATAGACTGGATAGATCAAATGCCACCTGCCGTCAGAAAGACAGAGGTACAGTTGCCCTGCACTGCCTCCTCTCTGGACTCGTGACTAAGCAGAATGGTATAGATGACAATGAGACCTTGAAGGCTGTCAGCCACACACTGATCTACTAGTATCTCGGAACAGATACGTCGCGAAATGACTACTTAGTAGTTAAAGAAACAGAGAGGGGGGAAGGGGGAGTAGTACGTTTCATGTGATTTGATTTACATGCCTCTATCATCGTTAAGTGATAAGGTACTGGACAGGGCGATTCATATAAAACTGAACACTTTTAAAGACATAATTTACCTCGAAAAGTAACAAAAATTTAAAATAAGCGTTATTATTTATTGACTCTGGGGGAATCGATATATGTATAGAAGACCAAGAAAGACAATTGAATTCATTCCACACACTCGTTCTATTATTTCATGATTTTATATCTCACAAAACCGTTTTTAATTATCCTCCATTTAGAGTTTTAAACATTAATCGATTGTAACATGTAATAAATAGTTTTTCAGCGATTTATGGCAACATAGTTGGTGACACTAGAATGACGTAGTGATAAATTGTACAAAAGAAACAAATGACCAGGTAGTAAAGTGTAGGAAATGAACACCTCTATATATAAAATAGTCTATATAAATAATATTCTAAATTTATTTTCAAATTAGTAAAACAAAATTATTGGGATTATCCAATGAACAGCAAATAAGAAAATAAATAAAAACACTGCAAAGACACTAGCAAAAGCACTGTTGAACAGCCCAAATACTACAGAATTAGAGATTTCATCATTTCTACATTTCAATCATGTAGAAAAATATATGACTTGTTTCTAAAAGAGGGAGTAGAGAAATAAATGTGATTGTGTTTCACGGAAGAGGAGTGAGAGAAAAAACCGCGTGAATGTAATTCATTGCATTTCTATTTCAATCATAGAACATTGTAGGAATGATATGTTCAAGGACGAGTAGAGGACATATAAATATATTACGTAAAAGAGAATTGAGTAGAGAAAACAATGTGAATGTAATGCGATAAATAGCATAAAAACCTTCTCCATGAAAAAATACATATACTATGCGTCCCGAATTTGGCGGTAATTGGTTAAGCGGTTTTGCAGATTAGCAGTTACATACTTGTGCGCACACCCAGTTTTATGTAATATAGATTTTACGTGCCTTTTTAACTATATGCAACATGGTGCAGGATCTTGCCTTTTAAGTAATTACTCGGATGTAATTAATTCGTTTTGTAAAATACACTTAAATGTTTGCTGCATCCAAGAATATCTATTTTTAAAACAAAATAAAAAAAATTTGATGTGTTGCACTCACATGACTTTCTCTACTCTTGTACCAATCATTCTTACAAACTCTTATTCCTATATCTTCTTCATGTTAGCTGACATAAACATTTGCAGAAATTATCTTATTTCCTTGTAGTGCAACAAGAATATGGCAATACAGTAGCCTTTGAGCGATAGTCAAATTCCATTCTCTTTGCACGTTTACTATATAAAAATGAATAACGATGTTCCATTTGACAAAAGTGTAAGCTCTCCAAAGCTCACACAAATAACAAGACATATCTCCAACATGATTCACTCTACAAAATATTTTATTCAGGCATAAATTGTGTATTTTAGCAAAATCTATACTTTTTGTACAGTAAGGTTTTGACTATCCCTTACGGTTTACCAGTTATGCAAAAGTCATCTAGAGTAAATAGGACTACATGGGCTATAGCCAAAAAATTCAAAATGTACATTTCATTTGTTATAAAAATATCTTAAACATATGACATTTTAATCAAAATCCTCAGAGCCATTTTCAAGAAAATCAAAATTGTTGAAAAATTTTCCATATAAAGGGTAGTTCAGGGCGAAGCAGTTTTCTTCAAAAATCTTTGTGTCGCATCCTTGAAAGAGATTAAACCTAAATACCAATTTTGGTTTTTAACCAAATTTTCGTTTTTGAGTTATGCTGACAGACAGACACGGACCTTTTTCTAAAAATGTTTTTTCTTTTTTTTTTTTTTTTTTTTTTCTTTTTTTTTTTTTTAATTGGTGGGGTCCAAAAACATTTCCGGAGAAATCTCAACATCGAATTTTTGGGTGGAATACAACACTTCCTCTACTTACAAGTAGAGAAAGTAAAAAATATGACAAAAAATATGGACATTTAAGGAAAAATATTTCTATATTATGAAAAATAAGAAAATGACAAAAACATTAAAAAGGCCAAAATATGACTTTGTATGACTCATCATAATTGCATAATTTTAATCACTATAGATAAAATCATGCTTCGATTATATTTTCCATGGAAAAAAGTCACTGATGTTTCATAAACCCTGGGCCCTGGAAACCAGTGAATAATATCATAGATATGAGTTAATTCATTAGTTAGGCCTGGAGAGGTCAATTACAGACAATTAGGCAAGCGCAACTAGGTAATTAAGGTTACGTTGATACTCTGTCAACAGAATATCATTTGCTCAAAGTGTTCCTGAAATTTAGTCTGTTAGGCTACTTACCAATAGCAATTCCTCGCAGATCAATTCTGAAAATTTGAGTGGCAATGAAATTCTTAGGATTGAGCGAATTCACAGAGTGAAAATTAGGCTTCAGATAGAATTAGCAAATTTATGGCAACTCGTAATGAGAAACCTTGTTTGGGGCAGCCATGTAGGTTGGCTTAAGTTAATAAAAGGATATTTATTTAAAACATTGACGTTTTTATCGTCAAGTGTTAGTGTTACATAGGTGATCGATTATCGGCAGCAGCGCTAAAAGACCGCGCTTGGATGAATAGATTCAGGGATAACCGCCAAGGAACCTTAAACTTAACATTTACGACTCACGAAGACTTTTATTATTATTATTATTATTATTATTATTATTATTATTATTATTATTATTATTATTATTATTATTATTATTATTATTATTATTATTATTATTATTATTATTATTATTATTATTATTATTATTATTATTATTATTATTATTATTATTATTATTATTATTATTATTATTATTATTATTATTATTATTATTATTATTATTATTATTATTATTATTATTATTATTACTATTATTACTATTATTACTATTATTATTATTATTACTATTACTACTACGGAAACAGTTACTGTTAAGCCGTAAAATATGGATAGCTCTGAATTTAGTTCAATAGTTTTCATTTCGAGTGACAACATTCAGAAAGATTTTAAACATTGACGAGTTAATCAGTCGGCAATGCACTTAAAATATATCATTATTACCCCGTATTAAGCTTATAAACTTAACCGATGTTGTTTATCCTCACAACTACCCACGCATACCCAGAGATAAAAATCGTATAGCTCAGTACTAGAGAAGCTGGCCGCAGATACATTGGAAAATGAGACTGGAGACGGCGTCAAAGATGACGCATCCAGTCTTTGGCATCAACGATAATATATTTCAAGAAGAATTTGAAGTTAGAGGAGTGGATTATGGAGACAGAAGTATTGAAGAGCCATTAAAAATTGGATGTTTGTCATTGAAGTATTTAAATAAGGTATGAATTGTTCATTCATATTTAATTGCAGTTGCTTATTTTCCAATAATGTTTTAAATAACAGAAGTTTGTAAATTCTGCCACACCATACATTAAATGTATGTCGGGAAGTTCCTGTGATGAGTAACGCTCCATCTTCGGCAGTCAGTCATGTATTCTAAACAAAACAAATAAGAAATGGCAGTTTTTTATGAAAATTAAAGCACCTTCAGAAATGTTCCTCACATTCACTTTCAAGATTGGGTGGCATCTTAAGTATCAATCTCCGACCACAGATTCCTTATGTCAAACTGCTGTGTTTAGAAGTCCCTGTTTTCTGTATAATTCTGCATCTAAAATTTGGGGACCCTGTATAAATGGAAAGACGTAGTAAATACGTTTATTAGATTAAAAAGGGGGTAAAAAAAAACTACATTGTAGATGCGTAGTTCAAATCTGTGCAACTTCAAAAAAAAAATGTGTTACACTCACATGAATTTCTCCACTCTTGTGCAAAGTATTCTTATGAACACTTATTGTTCTATCTATTTAACGTTAATCAAGAAATTGTGTTGTTGGATATTTCATTGTAAATTCAAGGGAAATAAGATAATTCATAAGGCTTAGGCGATATTCAATTTTTTATGAGCTGGTCGCTGTGTGTTGCCTTTAAAATTGTAGAAATGCAGGAGTTACATCTTCCCATGCATGATCATATAAGTTAAAGAGTTTAAAAACACTACTTCAAAAAAATTCGTTTATAGTCGTAAACTCATTTTTACTTTCTATACCTTCGATCTCGATATTTCACCGAAAATGTATATTTTGAAATCCAGAAAACCCAGTTTTAGAAAACATTGTCTCAAAAATGGCTCTAACAAATTTGATTACAGTCCCATATGTTTAAGACATGTTCATGACAAATGAAATCTATAGTTTGAATTTTCTGGCTATAGCTGATGTGGTCCTGTTTACTCTTGATGACTTTTGTATAACTGGTAAACTATAAAAAGTAGACGAAATGTTACTATACAAAAAATGTACATCTCTTTAAAACTGCAAGTTATATCCAAATGCATTTTTTGTGGAGTGAACCGTTTCGGAGATATTCCTTATTTGCGTGAGTTTTGCAATGCTTAAAATTTTCTCAAATAGAAGGCCGTTATTTATTTTTTTATCTCTTAGCTATGCAAAGAGAACGAAATTACAACGCTTTAAAACATTTGACAATCGCTCAAAGCCTACTCTATTCCCACATGCACCTGTAAGAAAATTATCAATACGACAATTTCTGCAAATGTTTATTTCAACTAACACGAAGAAGATAGAGGAATAGGAGTTTGTAAGAATGGTTAGTACAAGAGAAGAGAAAGTCATGTGAGTGCAACACATCAGATGACTATGAATACATGCTGCAAGACGGATTTCAATCAGGACTGCTTATAAAGTAATAGAATATTCATGTTTCGGAAATGACTTTTTACTCAAAAACACAGCGGATTCAAAATACAGTGGCTTCCGCTTTCTTCCCCTTAACCCTTGCTCGTTTCCTTTCGCCTGTAGTAGGTCAAATCGCGGCCGAGGTTTCTTCGTCACGAGGGAAATGAATTTCCTCCCACGAGCTTCCCTTGCTGACAGCGCCGTTTTCCTTTGTGCACGATCTGTCATTATCAGAGAGCGTTCGTTTAGACACGTCCGAATCCGACAGCAAAACTTCACAATTTTTAAAAAAAGAAAAACTGAAAAACGTACTACAATTTTACAACATGTTGTATCTTTCTCAGTTTTATAAGTTTTTGTATTAAATGCTAAAGACGATTTTTTTTTATGTGAGTCCTACGGGCCTAAAACGACTCCTATACACTCATATGACTTCCTCTACTCTTGTACTAACCATTCTTACAAACTCTTATTCTTGTATCTTCTTGTTGAGATAAACATTTGCATAAATTATCTGAGTGTTTATTTTCTTGTCGGTGCAAGAGGAATATGGGAATGCAATAGGATTTGAGCGACAGTCAAATGTTTTAAAACTTTCAAATTGCATTCTCTTTGCACTGTTAACATATAAAAAATGAATAACGATGTTCCATTTCACAGAAGTATAAGTTTCCCAAAACTCACACAAACAAAAAGGCATATCTGCGAAATGGTTCACTCTACAAAAAAATTATTCGGACATAAACTGTGTGTTTTAGCAAGATCTACATTTTTTGTATAGTAAGGTTTGGTGTATCTCTTTACCAGTTATACAAAAGCTATCCAGAGTAAATAGGACTTCATTGGCTATAGCTAGAAAATTAAAAATATATATTTCATTTGTCATAAAATATTTCAAATGTATGGTATTTTAATAAAACGTTAGCCATTTTCAAGAAAAACAAAATTTTCGAAAAATTTTCCATGTAAAAAGTGGTTTAGATTGGAGCATTTTTCTTCAAAATTTTCGTGTCACGTTCCTGAAAGACATTAAACTTAAGTAACAACTTCGGTTTTAACCGACTTTTGGTTTTTGAGTTATACTGTCCACAAACTGACACACGGACCTTTTTCTAAAAATGCTTTCTTTGGATTCAGAGGGCCTCAAAACATATTTCGGGTGAAATCTCGACATAGAATTTTTGGGTGGAATACAATACTTCCTCTACTAAATGTAGTAGAGAAAATAAAAATAAAAAACTGAAAAACGTACTACAATTTAACAATATGGTTGTATTTTTCACAGTTTTATAAATTTCGCCATGAGAGGTTAATGATTAATTTTTTACCTGAGTCCTGCGGACCTGAAACGAAATAACGTAAACATGACACAATACGAGTGTGTTTGAATATAACCGAATGCAAATAACACGTCATTTTTCGAGCTTTCGGCAGTTTCCCCTAGTTTTCCGCACGAAAAGTATTTGTCTGACAGATGTTAGTTTGTCAATGCTTATGTGTGTGTGTAGGAATAGGAACAGAAGAGATACGTACCTGTGCCTCAAAGGGGGCTCCCCGGGATCAAGGATGAGGTGAGGGGAGACCCCAGGCGGCCAGATCCCGACTAGCAGTTCAGACATTGACACCGTTTCCTAAGGTTTCCCAAGTGTGGTGACACCTCGAGGTCCTTTGGTCATCCGGGTATGTGGGTGAAAACGATAGTAGACAGCATTTTTATACTCCAGTTGAAATCCCGTTACATTCAAGAATGCCAATCACTCTTTGTTTTACATGGGCCCCACCCCATTCTTCACCACAAATCTAGTTGCGCTCGAACCTGGCTAGTCTCGAACATTGATATTCTGGTCAGTGTTCACATTAAGCTTGTTAGAGCTACAAACTTCAGCTTCTAAGAAACTTAAAATGAGATTTGTGTACTAAACGTATTTCTTCATTTTAACACGAGAAAAAAATCAGAATTAGGACCTTGGTTACACGTCACGCTGCATCATTCAAAATCTGAATATCCCACTACCTACAGAGCAAACTTTAAATAATTATTTTCTAGTGTCATTAATTTATCCTTTATAGTGCAGCAATTCAATTTTAAAATTCATTTTAAAAATACAAAATGCCATCTTAGTACCTCCACATTTTAATGTACCCAAAGGTAAGCTCTCTGTATTAGCTGAAGGCAAATTGAACAGAAAACAAGCTGTCGTTGTCTTTGAGCATATGAAAACCTGCCCTTGGGAGCACCTTTTTCTGTTCTGTAGCGGACAATTTCAGGATCCCTGTTTCTTCTCCAACTGTAGTACTGTTTCCACATTTGTTATTTTATCTGATTATGCCTACCTTTGATGGAGGGGAAATAATGACACTTTAAACCTTTTATTTGAAGTATCTGCCTACTAAGTACGTGATAGAGGCCTGATTTGAGATGGAGATATCCTAGATCAGTGATGTCATAGAGGGGAAACGGGCGGTTACTTTTTCCCCTTTCTAGTTACCCTTCGCTGATGACGTAATAGATATGAGGCCAAGGAAAAATGCTGGAAGAATTCTGGGTGGGATTTGTAACGGGATATCTTGACACCCGGTACTGGCTTCCTTATTTTGTGAAACTCAGGGGGTGCAGACATACCCCATGACCAATGCTAGTAACCTGCACGATCACACCACTAAGCCAAGCCAAAAGAAAATGACCCGCGAGTCACTTTTTAGGCCTCTGCCCAGGTTTATGGGTGTAGATTGGCGATGTCCAACCTTGTCTCTTTGGAGACGCTTGCGTAATTAGCAGCTATTCCCCACCTCCTCCTTCAGTTGGAGGGTGAATCAGCCTGTGGCGTGTAGCCTCACCCAGTCAGTATCCAGTGACGGACAGGCGATTCCATGCCAGTTTTTAAGCCATACCGTCAATTTTCTGGGAAAGCCCTCTTCATTATTGATGATTTTTGCATAAATGGTAAACAGTAAGAGACAGACAAAAGCTTACTAAATAAAAACTGATGTTCTCGCTAAAACCCACAATTTAGACCCAATAATTCTCTTTTCTTTTAAGTGAACCATTTCTGAGATATTTTTATTTGTTTGAATTTGTCAATACTCTGTCACGCTGTGGACAGCATAACTCAAAAACGAAGAGTCGGTTAAAAACCAAAGTGGGTATTTAAGTTTAATGTCCTTCAAGGATGCGACACGAAGATTTCGAAGAAAATAGCCCCACCATAAACTACCCTTTACATTGAAAATTTTTCGAAAATTTCGATTTTCTTGAAAATGGCTCTAATGATTTTGATTAAAACGACATATGTTTAAGATATTTCTATAACAAATAAAATGTATATTTTGAATTTTCTGGCTACAGCCTATGTAGTCCTGTTTACTCTTGATGACTTTTGAGTGACTTGTAAATCGTAAGAGATACACCAAATCTTACTATATAAAAATGTAGAACTTGCTAAAATAATTTTTTTGTAGAGTGAACCATTTTGGAGATACTCCTTGTTATTTGTGTGAATTTTAGAAAACTTAAACTTTCCTCTAATGGAACATCGTTTTTCATTTTTATATGTTAGCCTTGCAAAGAGAACGGAATTTTAAAGTTTAAAAAGATTTGACTTTCGCTCAAAGCCTACTGTGTTCACATATTTCCCTTGTACCTACAAGGAAATAAGCAATAAAGGTAATTTCTGCAAATGTTTATCTCAACTAATACGAAGATATAGGAATAAGAGTTTTTAAGCATGATTAGTTCAAGAGTAGAGAAAGTCATGTGAGTTCAACACATCAGATTTTTCTAAAAATGTTTTTTGTTTTATTCAGTGGGCATCATGATAACATAAATTTCCGGTTAAATATCGACATCGAATTTTTGAGTGAAGTATCTGTTAACTGTTTATTCAAGTGTTTGCTCTTTGTGTCCATTTAATGTCATCGTTGTTATACATTGTATGAACGACACAAAGAGATTTATTTCGACAAAATCGCCAAGAGTTCTCTGACAATCTCCAACAAATACACGCAGTTAAGTGCGTTTTAACTCTGTATATGGCAACATGAAATAATTTTGGCTCAACTACACTTGACGCAGCTGTTAGCTGCTGCGCCGCCCGTGTATGTTTCTGTCATATTTTATATGGCTAATGAATGAGCCTCGGACATTACATATGTCATTTTATACAATGTTATATAGCCTGGCCTCTGATGGCAAAAGAACGAGAATGAAATTGAGCGTCAGGTGTCGTCTGAAGCGTTTATATTTTACGATACAACCCCTAAACAACAATTCCAGAGGTCTAGGTTTCTTTAACAGACAATATTAAATACAAACATTAATAGATTATAGCGTAAAACACCTCTGAGCAGAAAATATTAGATCCCTAGATAGATTCTCAACTTAATGCGTTTCAGTTGTGTGATTTCTCCACATTTACAACTTCATATATCTGAAAATTGTCTTCAGTGAAGCTGAAATTAGAATTTTACTTGTACATACCTTAATCTAAGTTCATGACATCTTTATCTAAGATCAAATCTGACGAATTTTTTCTAACTCTATTGTATATAGATCAGCGATTTGAAGAAAGAAGAATTAAACAACAGAATTTAAACAAAATAATAACATAAGTAACACATTTTTGCTGTTATTTAGTAATAAGACCATTGTTTCAAATTCTATTATTTCCTAAAGACAAAATTTTGTACGAGTAGCAAAAAAATGATTACTCCTAACCTAGAAAAATATTCACCAATGCTAAAATGTGAGGTTATTGTGTTTGGGATTTATTTCTAGAAACATAAAAATGTGAAGTCTATTTGCAATTGTCTTGTGCAAATTTAAGGAAAAATGTGTTGGACTTAAATACACGTTGATCATTGGTGGGATATACAAATAAAGAACGGCTAATAAGCTAAATACATCACTAACCTGAAATTAAAATCCTCTTATTTCTAAGAAACCGAAACTGCGTCGGTTTTCCTCTTCCTTTCGTTCTTTTTCTTTATTCCACTATATATTTATAATGTTGAATTACAATATCCAGCAATGTGTTTTTTCTTCGCGTATGAAATTTTACATCTCTTGCTTTTTTCTTTGCACCAGTTTCCATCCAAAGCTGAAAAACAAGTGATTGCTGCTGCAGGAAGCAGCAATTTTCAGTTGTTTTACCAGGTTGCCAAACATTATATTACGAACTAAGATGAAAGATGAACTGAGACTCTATGATCTTAGATTAGTTTTACACAATACTCAGCTCGTGACTTTAGCTTAAATCTGATCTCCAGTCAGCGATATTTATGCAACTGTATCTTAAGTCACTTATTATTTTATAATATTCATCTAAAAATCTGATGTGTTGCACTCACATGGCATTCTCTACGCTTGTACAAGCTATTTTAACACTTCCATATGCTTCATGTTAAATGAGAGTTTTCTAAGAATTGATCGCTATGTGATGGCTTTGACATTGCATTCTCTTTATATGACCAGGACATAAAAAGCAAATAACGGGTTTCGATTTGGGAAAACCACAATGTCCAAACGTCAAGTCAGTGTTTGATACTTCCCTCTTGACATGCTGTGTTTGGAAGGAGGGGGAGGAGTAAATCAACCTTTGTACTGTTCATTTTTTAATTATGTTGTTCATGTACAGACACCCACACGCGGACCTTTTTCAAAAAATGCCTTTTTTGGGATTAAGGGGGCCTCAAAACAGATTTCTGGTGAAATATCGACATCGAATTTTTGGGTCGAATACAATGCTTTCGCTACCTACTATACGTGGTAGAGAAAGAAATAAACGTTCATAAGAACAACTTTAATACCTGCTGATAAACGATAGATGGTAAATTAATAATTTTGTTGTTTAACGACGTTGTCAATTGCCAGGATCATATCAGCGTCGCCGGTGTGCCGGAATTTCATCCCATAGGGGTTCTTTTACATGCCAATATATCTCCTGGCATGGAGCTGTCATTTTTAAGTACACTTAAAAACCATCGGTCTGGACTGGATTTGAACCCGTGACTTTGGGATCAGTAGGCCAGAGTCTAACCAACTAAGTCACCCAAACTGTCGATAAATGGTAGAGAAAATCATGTGAATATAACCATCGGATCTCGTAAACTGCGTAATAGCAGAAAAATGTCATTTATTTTTGGCATTCTATAGTAAACACTGATAACCAGCGACAAAGGATAAATTCCTAGAAAGGTAAGAGAAGGAAATCACTTGCACAGAAGGAATACTACGAAATAACGATAATGGCGAAAAGACACAACACGTAAGAATGGAGTATACAACAAAAATACATACTAGGAAAACAAATATGTACCAAGAATTAAAATAAAAGCCTCAAAGGGAAACGCAAATACAGTATACTATATCGAGTTTGTTTCTGAAAACAGCAATTGAACAGTTTGTTTGTGCTTCTGCTATGTTATTCAAAACGCTTTATGCACACCAGAGGTTTGATGAAATTCAACGATAACCGTGGGAAGACTGCCGTAATTCGTGGCAAATATTTCCCATGATTAACAGAAAGTGGTTGATAAAATCTTTTATTTCAGCAATTTCTAGAATACCTATAAAAGGAAATGATTTGTGGATAAATCAGTGTATTTGGCGAGTGGTAAATCCCTTTCAAAGTTGCCTGCCACAAGTTTTTATAGAAATTATATTGGACGATAATATCTGGTTTTCATAGAATCACCCATAAAGAACTATTGCTGATTACGGTTTTCTCTCTTTTACATATAAAATGACTGACAAACTGTAGCCTGTAAAGAATTGTATTTTATACACTGAGGGTCTGAATACAATTCTACTGAAATTCAACCCACATATATACACATATATACACACAGACACACACACGTTGTCCCAAAAAATCGTATATATTGCACTCACATGACTTTCTCTAGTCTTGTACTAACCATTATTACAAACACTTATTCTTCTATCTTCTTCGTGTTAGTTGAGATAAACATTTGCAGAAATTATCTTATTGCTTATTTTCTTGCACGTGCAAGGGGAACACGGGAATACAGTTTGCGATAGTCAAATCTTTTAAAGCTTTCAAATTTCGTTCTCTTTGCACGGCTAGCATATAAAAAATGAATAGCGATGTTCTATTTTACAGAAATATGTTCTTCAAACTTACACAAGTAACGAGGAAAATCTTCGAAATAGTTCACTCTACAAAATATTTATTTAGACATAAATTATATATTTTAGCAAGATCTACATTTTTTTTTTTTTTTTTTTTTTTTTTTTTTTTTTTTTTTGCACTAAGATTTGGTCTATCTCTTAGGATTTACCAGTTATACAAAACTCACCCAGAGTAAATACGACTTCATGGGCTATAGCCAGAAAATTCAAAATATACATGTCATTTGTCATAAAAATATCTCAAACATGACATTTTAATCAAAATCGTTACAGCCATTTTCACGATGTTTCATGTGAAGGCTAGTTTAGGGTAGAGGAATTTTCTTCAAAATCTTCGTGTCGCATCTTTGAAAGACATTAAACTTAAATACCAACTTCACTTTTTTGTTTTTAAATCAACGCTTCGTTTTTGTTATGCTGTCCACAGACTGACAGACAGACATACGCACACATGGACCTTTTTCTAAAAATGCCTTTTTGGATTCAGGGGACCTCAAGACATATTTCTGGTGAAATATCACTATTTTATTATACATAATAGAGAAACTAGAAAGCACCGGCAACGTTTCTCGTATGTTGTGCGGGATGGGGAACTGATCTGTTTTCACGTGGAAACCCCGCTCATTTTTATGGAGAATTCTTCAAAGCAGACCAGGGCAACATTTTCTGAAAACGATATAATAACTTTAGTTTCCGTTTAGTCCATGAATCATCCATTGTTAGGTAGCAGGCGATCATTGGAAACCACTATCGCTTTCAAATTCCTACTGCATTTGCTTTCAAATGGAGTTTGAGTGGATTGTTGCACCTGCGAGATTAATCGTTATCGAATATGCTTAGTTGAAAATCGATAGTTACAATATCTTAATGAATGGGGTAGGACTTAAATTTATCTGTTAAAGGTGCAGTTATGTCACTCTTTAATAGCGTGCTATACGATGTTCGAATAAAGAATAAAGTGTTTCTTTAGTGTTTTGCAAATAACCATACACTGTTCGAGATAGATAAGCATTCACTGAAGTTAACACACCCAGTTTGTTGTAGCGATAAGCTTTTTCCAAATATTCCATGCTGTGTGTTTATTTTTTTCATAATAAATCTGAGAAATATTAAAAAATAAAAACATTGCGATTTTTTAACTCTACCACTTACCTATAATAAGTGTTGTAGGATATCCAAACATCTGATGTTGAGATTTTGACGAATGCCTGTTTTGACGCCCACTGTATCATTAAAAGAAGCAGATTTAGAAAAAGATGCATTTATATCTCCGTCTATGAAAAGCATAACTAAAAAAATGCTGGGTATCTACCAAGTTTGGTTATTTACCCCATACTATCCTTTACGTGGATTTTTTTTTTTTTTTCAAAATTTTAGATTTTCTTAAAAAGGAATCAAACGATGTTAACTAATACGCCATACATTTAAGATAATTAGATGACAAATACAATGTATATCTGAAATTTCTAGCACTAGCCTACTTGTATGTAGTTTTGTATAACGGTGATTCATAAGATAGGAATAGATTAAAAATGCAATCTAAAAGAAACGCACCATTTACTGCAAGTAACTTTTTCTTTGGCATCAGCTATTTAAGATAGATTCGTTATTATTGGTTTGAATTTTTAATATTTTACAATTTTTACTTTCTCTAGTGAATCCAAAAAAAAAGTTTTTTTTTTTTTAGAAGGTGTGTGTGTGTGTGTGTGTGTGTGTGTGTGTGTGTGTGTGTGTGTGTGTGTGTGTGTGTGCGCGCGCGCGCGCGTCTGCGTGCGTGCGTGCGTGTCTGTCATTCTGTCTGTCTGTCAGTATGTCTGTGGACAGCATACAACGAAAAGTCGGCTAAAAACCAAAGTTGGTACTTAAGTTTAATATCTTTTAAGGGTGCTACACGAAGATTTTGAAGAAAATTCCTCCACCCTAAATTACCCTTTACATAAAAAACTTTCGACGATTTTCTGTCTATATTCCACGTAGTCCCGTTTGCTCTTGATGACTTTTGCATAATTAAACCGTAAGAGATAGACCAAATCTTACTATACATACAATGTAGATCTCATAAAACAGACAAGTTATATCCAAATGCATATTTTTATGGAGTGAACCATTTCGGAGATATTCCTTGTTATTTTTGTGAATTTTTCAGTACTTAAAATTTTCTAGAATGCAAGGTCGTTATTTACTTTTTTCCTCTCTTTGACCGTGCAAAGAGAACGGAATTTCAAAGCTTTAAAATATTTGACTCGCTCAAAGCCTACTGTATTCCTATATTCGCGTTTCACCTACAAGAAAATTAGCAATAAGATACTCGTGCATTAAAACACATTAGAAAAATTACTTATGTGATTAGAATATAAGGTATATATGTGAACCATTAGCAGTTATAAGGAGTACTGGCTGTTGCAATAACCTTTTGAAAAGAAAGTAGCTACTTCGGTATAAGAAGAAAGTTGCCTAGGGAAGAACATCAAAGAAAGCTCTTAGAAGTTATTTCCGGGTAGGAATGTCGAGTCGAGTCGTCAATAGAATTTTAGCAAGAAGAAGAGAGCGGACATCTTGGGTCTGGAAGATCACATAGAGAGCAACAGCGTTACCGACCAAGCAGCGCGTAGTGCGGATCGATACGGTACTGTGTAGAGGGTTGCTAGGGGCCCAGGGGCGGCAGCGTGTGGGCGGCGCGGCGCGGTGCGGAGGAGAGGGTGCACAAGGTGGGCGGGCGGGCGGGCGTTATATACATACGTACATACACTGCAAAACCGGGACGCTTTGCTTCTGACAGGAAAACCAAATTAGGAATTGCGTTTCGACTACAACACAAACACCATAATATCAAATGAATCGTTTGGGTGATCAATTCTTCTCGTTTTACGATAGAAATCAATGAGTTTACAACATGTCCATTGCTGCAGCTATTCATCAAGCATTGTAAAATTAGGAAAAATTTAAAACTACAAATAGTTACCTTACATTGATACTATATTAGAACAATTTCATGGATTGCGTTTATATAATGTTAGAAATTCAAATTCTTATTCTTGTGCATATTTTACATAGATATTTACATTCTCTATTACGTATAGTATAGGAGAGGAAGTATTGTATTCCACCCAAAAATTTGATGTCAAGATTTCACAGGAAATATGTTTTGAGGCCCCCTGAATTAAAAAAAAAAAAAAAAAAAAAAAAAAAAAAAACATCTTTACTTTCTCTACTGGTAAGTAGGGGAAGTATTGTATTCCACCCAAAAATTCGATATCGAGATTTCACCAGAAATATGTTTTGAGACCCCCTGAATCAAAAAAAAAAATTAGAAAAGTGTGTGTGTGTGTGTGTGTGTGTGTGTGTGTGTGTGTGTGTGTGTGTGTGTGTGTGTGTGTGTCACAGTCAGTCAGTCAGTCAGTCAGTCAGTCAGTCAGTCAGTCAGTCAGTCTGTGGACAGCATAGCTCAAAAACGAAAAGTCGGTTAAAAACCCAAGTTGATATTTAAGTTTAATGTCTTTCAAGGATGCGACACGAAGATTTTGAAGAAAATAACCTCACCCCAAACTACCCTTTACATGGAAAATTTATCGAAAACTTGTATTTGCTTGAAAACGGCTCTATCGATTTTGATTAAAATGCCATATGTTTGAGATGTTTTTATGACAAATGAAATGCGTATCTTGAATTTTCTGGCTATAGCCCCTGTAGTCGTATTTACTCTGGAGGACTTTTGCATAACTGGTAAACCGTTTGAGATAGACCCATTCATACTATACAAAAAATGTAGATCTTGCTAAAATACACAATTTATATCTCAATAAATTTTCTTGTAGGGTGGACCATTTCGGAGATATTCCTTGTTATGTGTGTGAGTTTCGGAAAACAAATCTTTCGTGAAATGGAATATCGTTGTTCATATTTTTATATGTTAAGTGTGCAAAGAGAACGGAATCTCAAAGCTTTAAATGATTTGACTATCGCACAAAGCCTACTGTATTCTATTCCCCTTGCACCTACAAGGAAATAACCAATAAGATAATTTGTACAAATGTTTATCTTAACTAACACGAAGAAGATATAGAAATAGGAGTTTGTAAGCATGATTAGTACAGTAGAGAAAGTCATGTAAGTCCAACACATTTTTTTATTCAATATTTGCAGACGGTCAGGTGGTGATGGCACAGAGTTCTGAGGGCATTAGATATATAATTAGGAAACTTCTTGAAGCCTTTGAAGGAAGACTATGAGTAAACATGCATAAAAATAAATGTGTGATAGGAGGTAGTGGAGGAGTTGTCCCTCTGGTATCGTTTGTTGATGACTCAAGGAGCTGTAAAGTGTATGTAGACAGTAGACTAGAAAAAGCACAGAAAGCTATATGAATGTTGAATGGGGTTTGTGGAGTAAAACCATGATGAACTGTACAAAGAAGAGTATTTTGAAGACTGTGGCGAAAAGTATAATGACTTATGGTGCAGAGACATGGATTTCGGCAGAGGTACAACAATCTAAGATCTTGACAGTGGAAATGGACGGAATAAGACGTAGTGTTAGAGTATCAAGCTTGGAAAGAAAAAGAAATGAAAAGGTGAGACAGATTATGGATACGGGGGAAACTGTGGTGCAGGGAATTGAAAGACTGAAAGACTTCAATGGCATGGACACGTTAGAAGAATGGTGGACGATAGATGGCCGAAGACCTTGTTAGAATGGAAGAAGGAAGCGGGGCAGGCCAAGAACAACTTTTAGAAGACAGATTCATAGAATGATAAATGATCTATATGGCAAAAGAGAATACAGGATAACTGCTGAAGAGTGGAGAAGCCCTTAAAAGTACAAAAGAAAGTTTTTGTTTTTAATAAAAGGTGACAAAACATGACTTCTGCAAAATTATAGTATTAGGTAGAACAAAAATCTTATGCTGACATTCCTATGGGTTGCTTACCCATCAAAAGTGTATATATCTAGATATTATGCATTATATTATTCGTGAACAGAACACGCCATTAGAAAATTCTGGCACGAGCCACTCTTTGCTATGGAAGTGAGACATGGACACTTAGAAGAACATCCGCAATAAACATATATTGAAAGAACTTCAGGCTCAATCGTGTTAGACTTCATACAACAATATCAGAAAAATTGAAACGACCACATATTCCGCATGCCCAGGACTAGGGTCCCTAAAGCAGTGCTTCATTATCACCCAAAATAAAAGCGACTTCTTGGCCATTTAAGGAAGAGGTGGACAGAAAATTCTACGCTGAGGTCGTAACGGGCCACAAGGAAGGATTTACCTGGAAGGATGATGATGATGATGATTATACTATTTGTATTAAAATTATTCTTCCATTTACGTTACTTTATACAGGATATGTTTTGTTCAGTGTGTGTGTGTGTGTGTGTGTGTGTGTGTGTGTGTGTGTGTGTGTGTAATAGAGGATGGATACCTCGATCCACCCCGACATGGGGGTGATACTGCGAGGTATCCCCCCAGGGGGAAGGGATGAGGGGCAGTGAGACCACAGGCTTGTCAGAGAGCGGAGCCAGCGAAGCCCAAAGAGGCATACAAGTCACTAACAGTTACACATATTGACATCTGGTGCACAACCGAAGTATTTGCTCTACCCAGGGAGAGAGCGACTAGGCGACACTTGCGGTCCGGATAGCAATTTCCAGGGAAGAGGTTCCAGAGCGCAAGCATCTGTCTTCTGTTCGCATTCGCCAGAACGTACCGCGCTAACAACCAAAGGTGAAAGAAGACAAGGGATGGAAATGAGAAACGAAGTGAAAGAAATCTGTGGAGAAGAGATTAAATCCAACCCAGCATTCGCCTATGTGACACGGGGAAACCAGAAAAAAAAAATCAGAGTGTGCGGCCACGGGGATCAAACCCGCGACCTCCCGAATACGAGTTTACTTTTGTATTTATAAGATCAGTGTCAATTTAGTATCGCTCCAACTGTGTAGTAAACATCGTGGGACAGTGCGAGATTAAGTACAGTTGCCGCTCGCATTATCAAAAGTCTTGTGTTTATTTCAAGTAGGAAATAGAAACGTTACCCCACCATCAATTGTTACTCGCGCAGACCCTAGCAAGATTATTCGCCACGTCTGAAAAATACACCAATAAGTGCTTAATTAATAAAAGCTGTGAAAATATTATAGTCATGGAAATGTTCTTGCAGTGGAAAGAAAGAAGCTTACATAAGCTTATTTGTCTAATCCTCGTCTTAATTGAAATAAACCTTTGCACAAATAGTTTCATTACACATTTCGTTATGTGCAAACGGGATAGAAGAAAGCATCGATAATCGTACACTTAAAAGTATACGCTGGCCTTCAAATTCCTGTTTTTCCCATGAGATCGTATAAACAAACTGAATAGTAACAGCACTTCAAGAAAGAACAAGGTTTTTAAAAATATGAACGTATATTAACGAATATATCACAAACAGCTGATTACACAAAAATACCCTTTTCTTTTCATTTCGCTAAGGCTTTTATTTTTATTCATTAACTTGATAAAATATTGGTTAATTTCACTTTATTAGAGACAGTTTAATGTTTTTATTTACTTGGTAACATAGTTCCTAATTATACAATTGCGGAGTTGAAAATAGATTCAAATTATTTACTAGAAAAAGGTCTGGTGTTTAAAATTTAGATCAGTGGGGACACTGGACGGTTACTTTTTCCTCTTCCGATTTACTTCGTTGATGATGCAATAGATATGAGGGCAAGGAAGAATGCTGGGTGGAATTTGTAACGAGAGATGCTGATGTCCAATACTTACTTTCTTATTTTTTGAAACTCAAAGAAGTGCAGACGTACCACATTATGCAATGTCAGGCACCTTTACCCTGCACGGTGACGCCGCTAAGCCAAAGAGAATAGAGGGTGAAAGAAGAGAATTACCCGCGGTATCACTTTTGACAACTCTGATTTAGATAAAAATCTCATTTTATTTTCTACTAGTTTCCTTACTTGATATTAGTTAGCTTTTTATCAGCTTGAACTTGTATCTTACCAAAGTCTGGTGTCAGATATGTCTAGTTACGCGTAAATATCACATCCTATTGGGCTCGAGACTCGGAGACTGTCCCAAATCAGGAGAAAAAGCATTTATACACAGCATCTTTTTCCCTGCTATGCAACACCGAGACTTGTAACTCAAACAGCCGAGGAGAATGAAGGTGAAGTGAAATGGCAATTGAAGTAGAATGTAGGGACAAGAAATTGGATGTATGTAATTAATATTTCTAACATTCGCCTAGTGACCCAGGGAAACCCCGGAAAAACATCTTGAGTAATGAAGGTCTGCCGTGGGGATTAAACCGACGACCTCCAGAATGGGAGTCGCCACATCGCTCATAGTAGAGGTCCAACGCATCAGTATTTACTCAGAGAACTTAATAGAGATAGCATTAGTTTCAGAGGAAAGTGATCATGAACTTAGCAAAGTTAACAAATTTGATGTTTCACACCTTAGCCAACGGCGACGCTTAAAATCTCAGGAGCGGTTTTTCGTTAGTCTATCTCAAAAGGGTCTTATGTAGTCATTAAAGATTTCCAAAACGTTTTAAAGAATTTAAAAGATATTTCTGGAAACTTTTGTGGAATGAAGGTTTATTATAACACTTCCCATTCATATATCACCAATGTTAATGGATGGTATGCTCAAATAAAAATTTAAAAAAAACATGTTGGTATTCTGATTTGGGCTTTCAAGCAAAGTTAAGGCAAGCGAGCTACAATGGACTGGGACTTTGGCAATGTGGCCTTTTGTACCTATGTCCCACTAGGGAGCGCTTGGAGGGAGGGCTGAAGTGAGAGGAGATAGAGAGCGGTCGTTCTTAGGAGCCCCGAGAGAGCAGAGGGCAGGGTCCAGATAAAAGCTTCCATTGTCCTCCCCCGCTGGAGATGGGCACATCTCCCTCAAGACGGAGAACACACTACGGGGAATAGAGGTCTACAGAGAACATCCTGTATCGAATTAGAAAGTTGGTGACTTTTAAACGCTTGCAGATACCAATGTGGCATTCTCAGCGGTTGGCGAGCTGTTTCGTGGATAAACAAACTGGAGGAAAAGCCGATTAATGGGTAATCAGTAGTAGCGAAGCTGGATTCCGCTGGTTTGATGTCAGCTGACAAAACACGCATTCCGACAACTTGCAATGCAGTCACTACAGTCGTTTGTTGTCCGTAGAACGCCCTCGTGACCACATCCGTGTTAGTTTAGTAGTCAGCCATTGCAGTTCCAAAATCTCCTTTAAATGGCTTTTCCAACTGCTGCTCAAAAAATATAACGCTTTGTATTGGAAAAATGTAACTTCAAATATATTAAATAATGTAGACCTAAAATCTTTTGTACTCGTATCCCCACCAAGCTGGCAGTCAAATCAAGTTTTCTCATCTACCCACATACGCATGTTTCTAGCCTACCATGAAAATTACCATACATTGAATTACAGCACAACACTTGAAATGTCCTATCCCCCCTCCAAAATATAGGGACCCTGCCACGTACTCTGTCGTGGCAACGTTCCGGCCGCCCTTCGGAACCATTCGCTTCATCCTCCTCCCCGGGGGTGTCCGTCAGGAGCAAAAGCGCAAAAGATCCCATTTCGGTCGAGGTGCTAAGTTCGGGGTGACCTCTCCAGTCGTGCTCTACGTCAACAGCCGTGGACAGCCTAGATGAACGCTGTTTGCCTTTTCCAATTTGTTTACCAGTCCCAGAATTGTGTTTCTTTGAGGAGGATTGCGAAAACCAAATCTCTAGTATGTCCTTCGAGTAGCTGTAAACGAATTCGTAATCTACAAGAAAGAGCTGTTGATTTAATGTGTACTCCATTTTCAGTGATTAGAACAAAATACCGAAAACAGTTGCCAACAAACGACAAAAATAAGGAATGAAGAATAAACATATGCACATCTTCTTACAGGGAATCGAAACTACCGAACGTTTTTTAACTCGACGTTACAAACTGCCCATTAAGTGAAATTTCAGTCGAAGAATTAAAGACAGAAATGTGTCAGTCTACATAAAATATTCTGTATTTCCGGCACACCGGCAACGCTGACAATTATCAGCGTCGTTAAACAACAAAATATTTTTAAAAGGGGTGTAAATTTTGAAGAGAAGCAACCTATTGGGTTAGAGGATATGAAACCGAATAAATCATCTGTGCCTATGATCTTGAATTTGAAATTCATTTATTTTTACTTTCTCCACTACGTATAGTAAAGAACAGGAAGTATTGTATTCCACCCAAATTTTCGATGTCAAAATTTTACCGGAAATATATGTTTTAAGAGCCCCTGAATCCAAGGTTTGTGTATGCTTCTGTCTGTCAGTCTGTGGACAGCATAACTCAAAAACGAAAAGTCGGCTAAAAACCAAAGTTTGTATTTAAGCTTAATGTCTTTCAAGGATGCGACACGAAGATTTTCAGGAAAATTGTTTCATCCTAAACTACCCTTTACGTGGAAAATTTTTTTAAAAATTTTGATTTTGTTGAAAATGGCTCTAACGAGTTTGACTAAAATGCTATATGTTTGAGATATTTTGATGACAAATGAAATGTATATCTTGAATTTTCTGGCTATAGCCCCTGTAGTCGAATTTACTCTGGATGACTTTTGCATAACTGGTAAACCGTAAGAGATAGACCAAATCTTACTCTACAAAAAATGTAGGTTTTGCTAAAATACACAATTTATGTCTAAATAATTTTTTGGAGAGTGAACCATTTCGGACATATGCCTCGTTGTTTGTGTGAGTTTTGGAAAACTTACACTTCTGCCAAATAGTAAATCGTTATTGAATGCCTTATATGTTAACCGTGCAAAGAGAACGGAATTTGAAAGCTTTAAAATATTTAACTATCGCTCAAAGCCTACTATATTCCCATATTATTTTTGTACCTACAAGGGAATAAGCAATAAGATAATTTCTGAAAATTTTTATCCTTAACTAACACGAAAAAGATATAGGAATAAGAGTTTGTAAGAATGGTTAGAACAAGAGTAGAGAAAGTCATGTGAGTGCAACACATGAGATTTTTCATAATGACACCACAGTTTCCAAAAATAAGTGCAGAAGCTTGTGTTCCTTTATGTAACTCAAATAAGAATATATTTGTACCTTTGCGATATACAAATGTGGAGGGTTGGCATGACTGGGGCCCCAACACACAAGCAGGTCTAATGAAAGCAGGGAGAAACCCTCCCCCAACTTGAAAAGTTTCCACCACGTGAGGGTGAGGAAATGCCAGCAGTCAACTGTAGGCTCTAAGGAAGCCATGTATATGGTCATATTCATTAAGGATCCCTATTCTTCTGCTTTCCATTCTAATCTGCTCTTCATTAACACTTCATCCTCACCCACGAGTTAATGAGAATGCATTCTGCACCATTAAATATCAAGAAAGTGCCTGTCTCCCTAACCGAGAGTGTTATGTTTCTTACTGTAGTTACATATATATTGTGTATATCAGATGTCTGACCTTGATTGGTATTCAGAGACTGCAATTGCAGGGAATATTACGACAAAGGGACACACTAGAGGTATTTTCAAAAACAAACCAGCTTGTATTTCCAGTAAAACCTCGCTATTGGATGTTTGGGTGGAATGTGATGGAACAAACAAAGCTTTGAGGTCCCATGAGTCCAATAAAAAAGGAAAAGAAAAAATATTTGTTTTTAAAAAGGACTGTGTGTGTATGTATGTATGTATGCATGCATGTGTGCAACTGCCCTTTGTATGCAACATTCTTCGAAATTCTTTATTTGCTCTAAAATAGTTCAACGATTTTGACTAAAATACCGCATTTACATCACCATTTTTCGAAACATGATTCGTTTTCCTAAAAATACAAAGGCTGCACTTGTGTGAGATAGTCTATTACATACACTAATCTAAAGATATATTTTTAATGTAATACATTTTTTAAAAAAATTCAGGATATTTGTTCAAAACTTTAGCTGTAAATTTTGTTTCATCTTCTTTACAGATAAAACAAAATTAGAAGTAGAAATGATATTGGCAGTTTAATTCCTTTAATTCAGTGGTATGACGCAGAATGTCGTCATAGATAGCAAAAATTCCAGCTACTACCAGTTTATGAGAAACTGGTAGCAGATGTCAAACTTTTGCCATTTATTCTGAAGTTAACAATAACGCATCGAATTGTGAGATGAGTGTACGTTCATATTTGGTTGTCTTTTAATATTTTCAATCACTCCGTGGACTCGAGCCATAAGGTCCTCCGCTGACGTTACAGGAGTACCATATACCATACCATACTCTTCATACAAATTCACAGAAAACAGTCGAGAGGTGTCAGATCTGGCGTCTGTGCTGACCATGGGACTGGTCCACCTCTACCAATCCAACGATTTGGATATGCAACGTTGAGGTGATTCCGCACATTTACAAAGGTTCTCTTGATTCTGAATGAATTTTATGTAATCTTGTAAACACGCACCAAACTTTATATCTCATTAAAATGTACAATTTGTTTCCAATAACCTTTTGTGGTTTAAAGGGAATTTATGGTGTAAAATTACAAAAACTGATAAGTATTTGTTTCTAACGCGAAAAATCTGCGATTGTTTCTGATTCAGAATATATGTATATGATTCATTGGTAATTTAAAATACCTAACCCTTTAAAAAGTCCATATTAAATTTGCTTCTCTTTAAACGCCAGTGTCATGCCCGTTTTTGTTGCTTGTAATATCCAGAGTACTTTTTTAAAATATGTGCTGAAACGGCATCAAAGTTTGATCTAAGAAGCCTCAGGTCAAAATACGTATAACTGCAGATCAGGAGACGAACATGATGCAGATAATTATGACTATTTCCTGGAATACACTAACGTGAGTCACCTTTAAAGCTAATTTTCAACTGCGATTATCTGAAAAATATATTTTTCTCAAACTATAAAAGCTAAAACAATCAAATTTTGAGTGAGGGAATCTATTACATACACTGAACTGAGTTATATTTTTAACTCTTTGTTTTAAAAAGTGAGTTATTTGTTTAGAAATATAGCTGTAAATTTTGTTTAATTTTCTTTACAGATAAAAAATTAGAAGCGCAAATATTATTCGCAGCTTGATTCCCCTACTCCATTGATATGAGGAGAATGTCATCGTACGTAGTAAAAATTTCAGCTGCTACCTATTCCCGAGAAAAGAGAATCTAAAGGTGACAAATTTTTGTCTTTTAATTAGCAAATGTTTTTTAAAGTTAACATTTTTTCAGACGCTCACATTGCTCATTCCCCTTACGCCATTCCCGATATGCGATATATCTATTCGTTAGTCATCGTCGAATTGTTTAATACTTGTTTCTCACGACTGTATGTAAAGAGTGTGGAATGAGTGAGGTTTTTCTCTGTACATCTGTAGCTAAATGTGTAATTTAACTATTTCTGCCAAAGTTTATCTCATTAAACGAGCGAAATGGCTCCATGGTAACACGAGGCTCTCATTGGGGAGGTCGTGGGTTCGATTCCTGGGAAGACCTTTCTGATCCATGGGTTTTCCCGGATCTAGGAAGAATAATTACATCCCCCAAGTTTCCCTTCCCTCCATTTCATTGCTGCTTTATTTCAATCCGGTCGGAAGTGCTGCAGATTGACGTTTGGCGCTGCTGTAACTGCTGTTCTCGACGGGTGGGTGGCGTTGTGGCACCCATGAGGCTGGCGGCTGGTGGCTGCTTGGCGAATCCTGCTGTATAATCTCCAGCACAGGTTAGGGACTCTCAAGTTACTCGCCCGGCTTCCAACGTGCCCATAGAGCGCTGTCATTTTATCATTTCCTCCCAAGGTCTGACATACAATAGCCTCAACAGTTAGTGTCGGTCTGGATGGCTCAGTTGGTTAGACGCTGGTCTACTGATCCCAAGGTCGCGGGTTCAAACCCGGCCCAGGCCGATGGTTTTTAAGTGTGCTTAAAAACGACAGCTCCATGTCAGTAGATTTACTGGCATGTAAAAGAACTCCTGCGGGACAAAATTCCGGCACACCGGCGACGCTGATGTGATCCTGGCAATTGACAGCGTCGTTAAACAACAAAATATTTTATTTTTCTCAACAGTTAGCCTTAGAAGATACACCAAGAGATCGTCGTGTAACATATTGCGATACAGACCTCTAATATAGTTCAATTTGGAGAAATTGTTCGCAAATATATGTAGAGCTATACTCACTCTTATACACACTATTTCTGCAAATGCTTGTTTGTCTATGTACTACATTTTAATCGACATGAGCACTTTCAGAAAGTATCTTATTACTAATTTCCTTATAGATACAAGATGAATATGAGAATACAGTAGACTTTAACCGATAGTGAAATGTTTTAAGAGCTGGTTGCTACGCCTTTGAGATTCTGTTCTCTTTACAAGGCCAAGAGATAAAAAATTGAATAACAGTTCCTATTTGAGAAAAGTATAAATATTGCTAAATTCAAACAAATAATAAAGAATATCTCGGAAATGGTTCACTCGAAAGAGAAAAGAAGTATTTGACATTTTTTTTTTTTAATTATTTAGCAAGCTTTTTTCTTTCTCTTACTGTTTACCATTTACGCATAAATCATCCAGAATGAAGAGTTCATTGCCAAAAAATTCAAGTTATGACTTAGAAACTGCCATGGAATCGCCTGTTTGTGTCCGTCACTGGGTACTGACTGTCTGGTTGTGAGCTGATTCACCCTCCCACTTAAAGAGGACGTGAAGAACAGCAGCTAATTACGTAAGCGTGTCTAAAGATACAAAGTTGGACATCGCTGGTCTATACTCTACGTCTACCCGGAAGCAAATCCTAACTGAACATTCCCAAAATACGCCAGGAGAGAGCTCTGGAAACTCAAGGTACAAGAAGTGCTGTACCATTTGCCTACCGACTCGGAGAAAACACAAAAAGCTCAATGTTAAGAGTGGGTGGTCATAGATAATCGAACCAAGCCTCCTAATATTACCGAGGAGCCATCTCTGTCGGTATAAACAGGCTGTTCTTATATGAGTAGAAAAAGGTGCTCTCTGGTTTTGCTCTCTGTTGTATGGTTTCCGGGACCATGTTGTTCGGTTATCGCTATATATTTAGTTCTTGAGAGGGAGGAGTAGATGCCTAAGGCTTTCTACATGAATGAATATTGGAGGAGAAGTTGGGATCACATCTTCCGGAGGCACAGGAAGTGCCGAGATAATATACTACTAATGGAAACCTTGCTGATAAGGAAAATTACTTTACTAATGTCAGGAGTACCAATTCTTCCCTCACATAACAGTTCCCCTTACGCACACACTCGATAGAACCGGCTCGTTCTAACTTGACATGAAATTAACATAGGTTAACGCTTTCCACATTTTTAGAGACTCCATATTATGGAGTGTCGTCATACATCAAGAGGGCCAAGCTTTCATATGAATCAAACATGTGACGATTTCGGTGATAAATTAAAAAGGTTATTACCTGCCTGACCAATTTTCGTTACATATCCGAAGGCCCTGGACTCTCCCTCCTCTGGTCTGTAAAGAGGACAGAATGGGAATATTAGTTTCTCCAAAGGTACTTTCAAAGTCCCATTGATGAAGAAATTGTGGTTCACTCTTAGACTCTGTTTTCCCTTTTCCCCGTAGACAGTCATGATGCTTTCTTCCTCATCCTCTTACCTTTACAATATTCTATTCAACATGGCCTCTTTGCTTCCACCTGCCACCTGTCCAGGGATTAGCAATGAGATCCAAGTGAATTCTATGCTGGTAACTTTGCAGTCAACTTGTAATCCTTACTGTACACCAAGTTCTTCTCTGAAAACTTGAGTAATTAAAGTGGTTTCTGCTATGAACAGCTTTTTCTTCTACCTTCACTTCATCTAGTATATACCAACATGAATACGACTAGTAATTTCCTGGTCATTATTCAACAATAGTCACAGAACCGATCGGAATGGCTCAGCCGGTAACGCCTGTAGCCCGCATTTGGGTGGTACCGGGTGCAAATTCCGTTGGCCGACCGATCTGACTGGAGTTCTTCGTGGTTTCCCTCAGTCTTCAAGGTAAATACCGGATTGGATATTTAATACGACGACCCAAACTTCAACATTAAGTCTAAAACAACAGTATAAATGAAAAACAGGTGTTAATAGTGAATGCTGTGACATCTATCCACAAATACAGATAGACTGCATGGCTCCCCAATGACATCTGCCGTCACAGAGGCGGAGATACAGTTTCCCTACACTGCTCTATCTGTGGACTCGTGACGAATGAAGGTGGTATGTCATGGCAATAGAACGTGAAGACTAACTGTGAAAGCAGATGGACTGCATTGCTCCCTTTGTGGACTCGTTACGAAACAGGACCTTGAAGGCTAACTGTCCATCACATACCAGTCAACGATTATCTCCTAACAGATCCCTTGTGATGTAACCAAGTAGTTAAAGCGAAGTGAAAATAATTAAGGGAAAAAATCCATCTTATCCTCTCTGTACCAGTGATAGTCAAGCTTGAGCGAAAGAGGACTTACCTCCAAGTATTGTTCGCAGAGCTGACACATTCATACTCTCATGGTAGCCACAAGCAAACACCTCTGATGTTTGGTTACTTGGGAACATGTCATTCCGATCAGTCGTCACTTAGTGAATGAATGAAAGAGAGATTGACCCAATGCTTTATGCACCGTCATGGATGACTACAAATATAAAGCGAAGGAATTGGGGCAAGGAGACAAAGTGACGTCATTATCTCGTAAGAGAAGAGGTTAGGTTTCACTTCTGTGTACTATAATGAGGTAAGGCTTCCGATCTCCATTACTAATTGGTCCTGTCTCCATTAAACCGGTAACAATAACAATTGAATGTAATTAACTATTGATAACAATTGTCATGAAAGAACCATTTCACAAGTTATATTAAAAGATATTTCTAAAAATATCTTATTTGATACCTCCACATGACTTCTCTACCAAATATTTTTACAAGAGCTTATTCGTCTACCTATTTCTTGTTAATTGAAATAGGCGCTTACAGAAAGAGTTTCAACGATACAGGTGTCCGAGGTCATTAAGTTCAACATTCCTTGTTTTTTATGTTCTTAAATGCATCAGGTGAACAAGTCTGATGTGTTAAATACATAAAATTGTCTCTAACCGCTGTCGAATATTGTACATAATTTCTACAATCTATTATTCCGGATTATTTGTCAATCTTTTTCATGTTAACTAAGATATGTTTGCATAAATATACACAATTCATTGCAGATACAAAGCGGTTACAGAAGAATGAAGTGATGTTTGACTATTTACTTTCTTTACTACGTATAGTATACATGTTTTGAGGCTTCCTGAATCAGAAAAAGGTCCGCGCTCGCGCCTGTGTGTGTCTGTCTTGTCAGTGTGTCTGTGGGCAGCATAACTCAAATTAAAAGACGGTTAAAAACTAAAGTTGGTATTTAAGTTTAATATATTTTAAGGTGCGACAAGAAGATTTTGAAGAAAATTACTCCACCCTAAGCTACTTTTTACGTGGAAAACTTTTCCAAACTTTAGATTTTCTGGAAAATGGCTCTAACGATTTTGATTAAAGTGCCACATGTTTAAGACATTTTTGTGACCAATTAAATGCATATTTTGAATCTTTTGGCTGTAGCTCATATAGTCATATATGGATTTTGCATAAATGGTAAACCGTAAGATATACACCATGTTTTACTATACAAAAATGTAGATCTAGCTAAAACATACACTTTATCTCTAAAGAAATTTTTTTTGTAGAGTGAACCAATTCTGATATATTCCATGTTATTTGTGTGACTTTTGGAATACTTAAACTTTCGTCAAATGCAACTTCGTTATTCATTGTTTATATCTTAGCCATGCAAAGAGAACCGAATTTCAAAGCTTCCATATAGCGATCAGCTTTAGAAGATTTGACTATCGCTCAAAGCCTGCTGTATTCCCATATTCCCCTTGCACCTACAAGGAAATAAACAATAAGATAATTTCTGCTAATGTTTATCGCAACTAACATGAAGATATAGGGATAAGAGTTTGTAAGAATGGTTAGTAAAAGAGTAGAGAAAGTCATGTGAGTGCACACATCAGATTTTTAAATACTGAATCATAAATTGAATAAATTTAAAATTGGCAAGATAGGATATTTAGATTCTTCTTGGCAGCATTAATGGTATATTGCCATGCAAGTATAGTAAGTGCATCATTCGGGAAGAAGGAATAAGATTTTCAAACGCATGTTTATTGTATCCTACGCGAAAATACGATAAATTAGTAGTAACTGTTGAAAACGATGCTTCCATTAGCAACATCACCAACATTAATATTGGTACCGAATTGTGACAATCGATTTTGTACGCTGGTTGTTGACCTTTAAACATCAATAACCTGCAGGTTATAACTGGTTGCTGCAAGTCGGAGATAACTACGAGTATTAACGAATGAAAAGGAAATACAAAGTCAAGTAAGATTTAAATAGTGAAATTCTACTGTTAAATATGATTGTATCCCATGTCCGCAATAATAAATACATCAAAACTTAAAATATGAAATATAGTTCATACACATGTGAAGGTTGTCCCAGAAGTACAAGATATAACAATGAAACCACAAACATTTTGCGAATAAAACTATTTCTCTACATAGTCTCCATCCAGCACGATGTACTTTTCCCAGGATGCACAATAGCTTGGATACTGTGTTTATAGTGAGAACCGTCGAGTTCTGCAAAATAGCCATCAACTGCAGACTCCATTTCTTTGTAGTTGACAAATCTCTTACCACCAAGCCATTTCAAGTTTCCAAACAGAGTAATCTGGCGACTAAGGTATGACCAAGTCGAACTTTAATTCTGATTTTGGCCTTGACAATAATGGATGTGTGAACTGGTGCATTGTGTTAATGAAACAAAACTTTATTTTTCGCTAAATGTGGCCGTTACTGCTTATTTCTCCATTCAAACGCAGTAATAAGTTGGCATAATAGTCGCCATTAATTAGTTTTCCTTTTTGGAAATAATCAATGAAAACTGTCCCACGTGCATTCCAAAACACTGACGCCGTTACCTTGCGTGCAGATGGGCCTCTGTTTGCCACCCAATATTTTACTATTGTAAACGAAAGAGCAGACTCCCCCATGGTAAAATATAGCTCAGCTTTTATATGTATTCCCCCCCCCCCCCCCCAATATGGTATGAATTTGTTAGCATGCTCTATTACCTTTTGTGCCTCTATTACTCACTTCTTGTTGTATTTTGCCACATTGGTGTAATGTTGTTCATAAGTATTCAAAGCTCCTAACCTGTTCGATCTGTGTCCCCTTACAGAATACGTTCAACTGTCCAACTTTAACCTCTGTCTTGGCCATCTGCATTACCTTGCTTTTACCTATGTTTATTTCCATTCCTTTTTCTTCCAGAGTCGCATTCCATTCTTCCATTGCTTGCTGTAATTTTTTTTTTTTTTTTTGGTGTCAACTATCAGCACTATGTTATCTGCCTGACACTGCCCTTCTCATTTTCCAATTTCCCACCTTCATCCTTCCAGTTCCTGCCTTATATATTTTATGTATTTCATCCATTAAAATTATAAACAAGTGGGCTCATGCTGTCTCCCTGTTTCACCCCCATTTCCATTTCGAATTCCCGTGATTCTCTCCCATCCAACCTTACTACTCCTTCTACTTTCTCATATGCTGACTTAATAACTCTTAGTAGCTTTTCACTTATCCATCTTTTTTCCACTGTGTTCCAAATCTTCACTCTAGGCACCCTATCAAAAGCTGCTTTCAAGTCTAGGAAAGCCAGGTTGAAGGTTCTGCCTCTTGATGTCATTTTTTCACTTATTGTTCTTAACGAATATATCCAATCCTGGGTTTTCTTCCAGGTAGAAAGGCAGCCTGTTGTTCTAATTGGTCTTCAATTTATCTACTGAGTCTGTTTTCCAGTATCCTTGTGAAGACCTTGAAGACGGTTGAGGACAGACATATTGCCCTATTGTTTTCACAGTTAGAAGATTCGCTCTTCTTGTATATGGGGATAATTAGGTTTCTCTAGCAATCCTTAGGTATTTTTTCCTCTTCCCACGCTTTTCTAAATAACTCTTTCATCTGTCTTATTAAGGTCTTCCCTCCTGCCTTGATTAATTCTGGGAAAATTCCGTCTGGGCCCACAGCTTTTCCATTTTTAATTTTCTGTACTGCCATTTCTATGTCTATCTCAATTATTTCTTCCAATTCTTGTTTCCTTTCTATATTTAGAACTTTTTACATAGTGCTCTCTCCACACTTCCAATATCTTCTCAGTATTGGCTTGCAACTCCCCATTTTTATTTTTTACACTTCTGACCTTCTTCCCTATTTTCCCCCTTAACTGTGATCCAAAAATTTTTCTCATCATCATGGAAGCATTCTTCTGTTTCATTACCACACTCTTCGATTAGTATTCACTTTGCTTCTTTTCTTTTAATCTTATAATCCTCCAATGCCAACCGCGTTCCTGTTTGTAATAAGCGTTTCCATGCTTCCTTCTTCTAATGCACATACACACGCACATAAAGATGCAATCATTGCACCTCGGTAATGAAGTTGGAGTAACGATCGCATCAAGTTGCGGAAATAGTGAAACACTGCCATATCCTCGCGTTTTACAACTTCAACTTACTTCATTACGTCTATTTCCTGCGTAATAACTACACCAGCTTTTATAACACCATTTCTCAAAGTATATTCCTTCTAGATTCCGTGGGTTGTTGAGTGTACCAGATATTCAGATTGTTTCACTATTCTATTAACCTTCTTTTAGAAAAAAAGCATGAGTTACTGTACTTGTTCTACCTACTCATCTTTATTTTTATATAGCTTCTACAAATTATTCCAACGAGAGCATATTTTTCTATCTACTTCAGGTTAATGAGATAAACTTTTGCATAAATCGTTTCGTTACACATTTCGTTGAAGGTCCAAAGGGAATAGAGGAAATTTAATCGATAGTCAGATGTTTTACAGCCCGCTCGCCATATGCTGACCTTAAAACATTCTTTCATAATCTGAATAGTGACAGTAATTTAACAAATTAGTAAGTACCTAATCCAATATCCAAACTAATAACAACCTATATCTTGGAAGCGGTTAATGCTACAAAAAGGCTTTTGAAATAAATTGTGTTTTAAAGATAACTATATTTTCTGTAGACCATCTTCATAGCGCAGTGGTAGCGCACCTACCCGGGTTCGATCCTTGGTAACGGCACGGGGATTTTTCCTCCGCTGGAAGGTCTGGTGCGGGGTGCACTCAGCATCGTTAGGTCCCGAAGGGGCCGATTGAGGAGCTACTTGATGGAGAAGTAGCGATCTTAGGTCGTGAAGTCCGTATAACTGGCTCTGAGCGCTGATCACGTCCCATCTCCAGTACCACGCCCCTCTCATGACGCCTGTAGTGGGCAGAAGTGGGGGACGCAAAAACCAGAAAATAACATTTCTGACAAAATAAGTGGATTTGTTTTTCAAAATTCTAATTTTATAGTGAAAAGTACTCTTTAAATATAATTTTAAAATAGCTCAAGTTTTGTAATACATAATAAAAATTGCATCTAAAATATGGCAAAACTGCTGCTCATTTTAAAGTTCATATGTGCTTTAGTAACTCAGAAAAGTTTAGCTTCCTAGATGCAAAGCTTTGTATAAAATTACATCTTCCTATAGAAAATTATAATTTACAGGAAAATAAAAAAAAAACACTTTAAAATATATATATATATTTTTTTTTACTTCAGAAACTACAATGTACCCTTAAACATGTGGAATGTTACTGAAAGTTAGTCGCTTTTTAGAGTAACGAAAACAGTTCCGAGTAAAAGATAGTTCGGGTTTCGTTGAGAATTTCGTGTCTTGTCTTTGAAAGAGTTTGGTATTTATCGAACATTTCGTTCTTGAGTTGGTTATACTTTTGAAAACATTATGTATTTACTGTGAAATCTCAGTATCGAATATTTTATAGAATGTAATACTTTATGTATTTGGTAGTAACTTTAGCTATATTTCTGCAAAATGGTTGTATCGATTTCAACGGCGTTCTGTATTGCAGTTGATAATTTCTACATCTTTCAACGAATTCAGTGATATCTTTTCTCAACTTTTTCAACATTATTCTAACATATAGGTAATTTTATGGTTCCAGTACCTAAGTTTCCAACAAAATATTTAGAACTAGTAAAATCGAGTCTCGTGTAAAAGATGTCATTTTTTTGAGATTGTTGTTTTTGAGACTGTTAACGAGCATTTATACCATAATCACAATAAAAATTTTAAATTTCAAAACAAATTAAATACTTAAGTAGTTTATTTCGTTATATCTAGACTTCATTCATAGCGTCAAAACACCTGGATTCCTCAGAGGAAACAAAAGTTTCCGCGCGAAAACACCTGCTTTATTTTTTTATTTAAATTCTTTAATTACGAACAAATTTTTAAAGAAAACTAATGTATCATTGTGTTTAAAAGTGTGAATAACACCTAAACATGTTCAAATTTGCTTTTATAAACAATTTAAATAAAAGCAAGCACACACAAGTGTGATAAAATGAAAATGATGGGACGGAAACGAAATCCTAGAAGTTCTTATTCTAGATTGATTACTGATTCTTGAACTAAAGTCGTAATATAAAGAGAGGTCTATATTCAGAGTTTGAGTTGTATCTGTTTTGGTTATTTAACCAATAATGTAATAGCAATTAAACTATATATTCATTAAACAGACTTATAAAAACAAAAAAAAAAAAAAAAAAAAAAAAAAAAAAACTGAAATTTCGCAAAATGTTTGAGGAAGGCTGAAATTATAATCATTATGGAAATAATACAATTGAGGACAGTAAGTAAAAGCCGTTTCACTTGACGCCATAAAATGAAAACAGTAGAAGTGCCAGGATAGACACCAGTACTTTGAGCAGCTTCTGAGGACCATGTCCCCAAATGCTAACTAGATATCTGGCTGTAAAACTTGTAGCAAACGTAGAAATTCTTTGTGAATTAATAGCAAAATGACTAATTGAAGATAATGGCAAAGAAAATGTGCGAACTTTACACATCTGGAATTTCCCAAAGCAAATGTCGATGTAATAACGGTACTTTGTATGTCAGAGTGGCAGACCTCGGAAAGAAAAATCCCTCAACAATTCTATCATATGAATATGACAGTTCAATCAGTCGAAACTTGAAACCTCATTTTCGTATGGCACAGGAAGGCTTCGTTTGGAAAAGCCGTAACAAAGGATATTTCGCGGTTACTTACATGCAGAAACGTCAACAACAGCGATTGCGGACCAAATGGCTACCACAGCTGATAAAAAACAAAACTCCATTAGCGGATATCATTAATAGCATGGTCTATCATTTATTCTTTATATTTATTTTTGTCCATAACATACATAAAAGACTTCCAGCCACAGGTCACATGACCACTTCAATTCGCATACAACTCCCAGCCTTTGAAGATGTGATGTTAAACACGGTATTTTGTAAACAACATTTCTGTAGATGAACACTGGACGTGGTCCTACGAAATGGCTCGCATTCAGGAGGTCGTGTGTTCGATTTCTATGCTGATCTTCCTGCTCTAGGGTTTTACGGGGGCTTCCAGGATCGCTAATGAACGCTAGGGAAGGTAATTACATCCCCCAAATGTCCCGCGCCTCCATTTCACCTCCCCTCACCGGCGTGCAAAGGAGGGAATTTGCTCTCTGTGCGGATTGGGGTGGATCTCTGTGTCTCAGACCACCCAGAGGATGTGTTACCTCGAGCCGCGGATTTTACAAGCCGCCCTTAGGGAGATTCAATCTGTAGGTGTTAGGGACCACTGCCCTCTGCTGCCATCTCTCCTCGGGAGGGATGCAAATTGCTTGTAGTTTGCTTGTAGAGATGGTCAACCACGTTTCTGTACACTGTTGGTAGATGTATAAGCTTTGTGAGCCCCAATTATATTTATATCACCGGCTTTACATCGTGATTTCACAGCAAAGCGTGGCAAGTATCTGGATGGATCCATCCACCATTAAAGTTTGTGTCGTTGGATGCTTTGTGGCGTTTTTGGTAGCTTCATCAGCCCTTTCGTCTCCTGGTATTCCTATATCTTGTAAGGTAACAGTCTTCTGACGTATAGGTACTAACCTGTAGTAAAGCATTTGTATGTAGGAGATCAGATTGTTGATCCTTGCAATAATGCAGTCAAGACATTGTTTGAGTCTATGAATGTCTGTGATGCAATTGTATGAGTTGTTATTAGGGCTTATTGCACCTCTTTTCTGATGGTGCTAAGATAATGCCCATGTAAAAAACATACGTGACTCATAACATTTTGGCTGAAAGTAAACCATTTTCGAGGATCAATTTCTGCACTTTTGGACCTTTTATCTGATATGGCATTTTTATGGGTTATACGTCACTTTTCTCGAATTTGGTTGCGTTATTCTTATATTCGTGGAATCAAGTTTCAGATACTCAAAATCTAAAAATTATTTCAAATCTGTTGGAATGTGGCTCTTATTGTTAATCAGTTGTTCTCTTCCATATAAATGGTTCGCGTCTATTGTCCTCTAAAGGAATGTGGGATGAATCTACCTGCCACCTTTGAGGGTCGCACAATACCTACTGTTACAGTGCAGTCCTGACACAGTAGAAGCTACTGTATGAGGGAATATTTATATTCCGTCATGCTAAAAGTAAACACAAGTACTTTCTTGAAATTGAAAATAAAATAGAGTTCGTGAAATCGGTTGAAAGTAATCTAAGTCGTGTAAAAGGTGTTGAGGGCAAACTTGTCTTTGATAAAATGGAAAATGTTCAACAAAAACAGTGGATGTGGCGCAATTGGAAGATTGCTGGGAAGAAGTATTCACTTGATGATGATGATGATGATGACGATGACGAAGATAACGATGACGATGATGACGACCTAGAAGCCCGCAATATTTGTAGCTCTGAGCATGCTCCTGTATCTTCTATTGGTGTTTAAAGAAGCTTATCAATGGTAAGTCAGTAAACGTTGACAATATATAATCCTTAAATGTTGAAAACTTAAAAAACTCTTTTTGTAACGTATTGTTATTCAGTAATGTTGCTTTGTTCTTCTGGATCATTTTAATACATTTTGAGATCATATTCATCATTTTAAGATAATTTCTAAGTTTCTTTAGGTAACCAAACTCGAGAGCTTAGTTATTAAAGTACGAGAGCTGTCCCAGAAGTACTCGACCTAACAAGCACAAAAGGTTTATGAAAAAATCTTTATTTCTCTAGCATCCTTTCAGCTCGACACATTTTCCCAGCTTTGAGGCCCTGTTTATAGTGAGAATCGTGAAGTTCTGCAAATTAACCATCAACTGCAGACTCCGCCTCCTCATTGTTGACAAATCTATTACCACCAAACCATCTCTTCGATACACTGTTTCGGCTGTTCCTTCGTCTCAGGTGTGAAGTGAGGGGCCCATAGTCATAGTCATGTCATAGTTATGGATAGATTCGAAAACTCAGCTTTATGGCGGCAAAACATTGCCAAACATTCGAATGAAACATCCTCATAACATTGTTTTTGTTCCACTGTGAGCAAACGTGGCACCAGTGTCTATTTAGTGAAAGTTTCCTTACTGGATTATTCTCAAATAAGTATGAAGGATATTAACTGCGGTTCGTTGTTTCTACCCCCTGTGTCACCTACGTTTCAATCCATTACCTACACCCTGTATAAAGAGAGATAATGAGGGTTGTCAGTGCCTTTGTGAGCAACTTCTTGCGAGACAGTATTCGTTTCGTAATGAATAAAACGGTGCGTATAATCGCTTTGGGATAAGAGACGGAGAAAGTTCATTAAGGAGTTGGTCAGCATACATTGCGCCAGGCCAGCATGTTAGGGTTTTGTTCAAAGGCAGATGTGTACCAATGGCAGGGGTGATATGGTTCATTAACTAGATAGGGCGGTGCTTCGAGGGAGAAGCGCCTTTCAGCTCCACAAAGACCGCAAAAATGGGGTTTTCCCGCTTATTTGTTTACGGCGAGGATAGACATTCTGCTGGAAGCATGAAAAACATTACTCTGTAGACATTTAAATAGCACTTAGAAGATGTATCGTCGAAAAAAATTGGTGAAGAATGTTTCCAGAATAGGAAAGGGTGAATGCAGAAGGAAATATAACTTGCAAACGTAACGTTTGTTGATATGGCACCAGAAGAGTAAAATTTAACCACAGTATACAAGTGTTAAAGGTATAAGTGTAGTCATTTTTAGTGGTAATTGTGAACATATAATGAACAATATTAATAAATGTTTGCTTCAGTTGCGAACTTATAATTTTACTTATTACGAGTATATTACGTTTTTGGGTTGGTCACTACCTTTAAGTAGTGGCACTAACAGCATGTACCTTAATATTGTAACACATACATACTCGCTGATAGGTCGGCCGATTCACTCTCTAACTAAAACTAACTGTACACGACTTAAACAACTAGTCTGACACCAAAAACTAACTCTAAATACTCAACTGAACTGAACTACTCACTGTCTGTCCTATTTATACTGGAACCGGCGTGACGTAATCTCCTTCGAGTGCTTTCCTTGCGCACGTGTGCATGACTTAGCAAAGAAACTTCTAGAGCTTGCCGGACACTACGGTGTTATCACGCTGTTCGCTACTTGTCCTGTAGCCCCGGACCTCCTTGGTCACGCACACACATTGCCGCTCGCCGTATGCAGTCACCCGGCCTCCTCTAGCCCGTATATTGTTGAACGACCCAATGTCACCCTATAGCATAAACAACGTAGAAATTAGTAAGTCAATATGTTTCGCACTTGAGGACCAGAAAATATGACGCATAATGAGAAAACATATAACGAACTGAATAGCTACTAATAGACAAAGCCGGTGACTGAAAATTTAAAGTATCTGCGAAAAACGTATATGTAAATAACGTACAGGTCTTCCGAAGAGATACATGAATAGAAATTTATTATAGCCATAAATTAACACAGTAGTAATAATATCACTCTGCTTACCGTAAAACATTTATTTAAAAACTTATTTACTAGAGCACAGTCCTAAGTTGCGGAGGTCCCTAGGGCCCAATAGGTGTTTGTTCAATAATTATCGGGACTGAAGTCATAAAATATTATTGAAAATATATGTATAGTGAGTCAATATTCTTCAAAATATGATCCTCCTGCAACAATATAGCGCTTTTTCTACTCTTTATGAAAGGCTCGAAGGCGCCTGGGACACCTCAATTATCTTTATGTGCTTTCAGATGCCTTTTGATCTCAGGGACGAAAAAGAAGTCGGAGGGAGCCATATCTGGGCTGTAGCGTGTCTGGGACAATGTTGCTACTTTGTCTTTGGACAATGCCTCCCTTAAAATTAAAGGGAATCATATCAAAAATCTCTGCAGCAGATTTATTCATTTAAAAGCAAAATTTGAAGGCACAATGCTCGATGGCTCTCGACATGGTCGCTAAATACACTTTCACTTCAGGATTGCAGATGATTCTTCTTTTTCTTCCTACATGGATTGGACCATTGCACTCGTTCCAATCTCACATTTGCTCTCTCCAACGCTTCTTGGTCTTCCAACTAATCGGTACCCTCTGGGCTTATAGTCGAAAACTTGTTAAGGAATTCTGTTGTGAGACTTTCGTAATAGATGTTTACTCATTTTTCCCATGTTGTATTGCTTGGCGTAATAGTTTAATTCTTCTCTTATTTCAGAGTTGCGAATACGTTTTTCTCTCGTAATCCATTCACTGCGCGTACCGAACTTTACTTTTACCTTTTGCTTTAAGACTTCAGACCTCATTCCATAGAGTACCTCTAGTAGAGCCATTGCTGAATAAAATATAAATTTTTCCTTTTCTAGTTTTATTTTTTAATGTCCTGTGTAATACTCCGCAAATTTCTTGGAATGTATGTAACTCTTGCAATTTCTATCTTGGCCTTCTTCATGCGTCACATTACAGCATTGGAAGTGCTTTTGTTTGTTCTATTGGAGTGACCACTATCGGTATTTTTTGTTCTTTTCTGTTGTCCATCTTTGAACCGATTGTCTGTTTTAGTTTTGGCAATTACATTATAACAAAATTACAAATATCCAGTCCAATTACTTCTCTTTTTTTTCTCAGTTCTCTTTTAGTGACGTTAACAGTCTGCAGTATTGCGTGATATTACAACTCGTCTTTTTTCTTCTCTTAAACTTGACTCAGTCCTTTCACTTTCTGCACTTTCTCTGCCTCGCATACCTAGCGATAAAATCACTCAACACTCATTAAAACTTCACTTCGGCACGATATATCTTTCACGATGAGAGTACCACACAGCTGTCTCACACTCACTGACTCACTGACCGACTCATGTCTCTAAACGTAACTCCTGTAACTCGTTGCCGTGTCTCCTTATATAGCGAAGAAATCGTAACATGGACCTTTCTCGAACTTCTACAAACAAGCCGGCTGTCTGACACTTCTCGAATACTCTGGAAAACCCTTTGTGTTACTGCTCGATGTTTGTTAGTCACGTGAGTAGTGTGGAGATGCTTGACCTTGAGCGTTTTTGTACGCGCGAGTGGGGTAGGGTAGCGCGGCACCGACAGTTTTTTTTTTTTTTTTTTTTTTTTTTTTTTTTTTTTTTTTTGTGTTACCATTGCGGTGGGCCGACATCACAATACAATATCCTTTATAAGTGATGTACAGCCATTTGTAGTCTATTCTCATTGTCAAAAATCAGGACTACATGTTTGCAAATTCCCAATGATTTAAATTTTGCTTTACTCCAGAGGCTCGAGGGCAAATGAACCTAATCTCCTAGCTTACGTGGGAACCCCCGCCATCGATCCCGTCCACACCTCCTTCCACCTCTTCATACTGACCCAAATAAATCAATCCCAATACTTATTGGACAAACCCTGTATAGATAAAGTTCAATTGTATTCTTACAAACATGGCAACGCAGCTAGATTAAAAGAAAGAAAATCAAAGAACGCTTGAAAGTCTTAGATAAATTAGTGGACAGTTTAAGTTATTTGTGACATAAATTATGAAGAAGTCAAAATAAAAGAATAGCAATTGCAAAGAATAGTTTTAGTAGTGAACTAACCCTTCGTTCGTAGTGTCCTAACTACTGTCACATCAAACAGCGAGAAGCCAAAATTAGGACCATGCGGGTGTTCGACAAGCCTACCATAAGGAAAGAGTGTAATAATTCCTATAATTGTTACAATGAGATAACTCTAAGTAGTGTTATTCAAGCAAAATAAAGATATTTTCACAAACATAAAAAGCCACATTGATTTGAGAATAATATTAATAGTGTCAATTAACAATACCAATGCAGACAAACAAACGATTATTAAACGGGAATATGTGATTTCCCACGACACCTTTACAAATGGATATGCCCAGTTCCACAGAAACATTAACCCATTAACATTAACAGAGAACACGTAAATATTAAACCCACCAGCATATATTCAACCCTGACGAAATTGAAATGATAACATGAATTCTACACATAACAATAAATATAATCCCTCAAAATAACAAAAATGATAAAAATCCTAATGCTAATGAAATACAATATGGTGCCCTCAAAAGACCAGGTATTCCGAACTATTTATGTATGGCAAACAACTTAAAATACAATATGGCTGTAACACACGACCCGCCCACCTCGGTAGCGTGTCTGCTTCACGTCAAAGAGGTCGCGACTTCGAATCTCGCTTAGGGTGAGTTATCCAGATAAGGTTATTTCAGAGGTTTTCCCCTTATTCTCAGAAGACGAATGTCGGGTAACTTAAGGCTCTATGGACCTCGGGCTCATTTGAGCATCATTTCATTAATTCACCTTCCGATATGACACTACATTAACAAACAAACAAAAATAAAATAAAAAAAAAAAAACACCCTACCTAAATTGTGCACCTTTGTGCCCAAGTAAGCTGTTTGAGAGACAGAGAAAGTGAAAAAAGAGTGAGTCAAGGTTACGAGAAGAAAACAGCTGTGAGTTGTAATATCACGAAAGACTGTAGACTGTGTTAACGTCAGTAAGAGAGAACTGTTGTGCAAAACTTCTAGAAGAAAATATAAAGTGAGAAAAAAATAACTGGACTCGACTTTTGTCATTTTGTCACAATATAGTTTTGAGCTAAATTGCTTTGAGTTTCCGAGAAGCACGCTTTCTCAGTCAGCTACTTTAGAAATCCAAACATAATTGTACAAGTGCTTTTAAGTTCACTATTTGCCTTTCCAGGATTTATTATACTGCTATACTTCCTGTGACCATATTCACGATGAGATTTACTGCCTGCTCTGCCTATCAGTATCAGACTGTATGTTTTATGTACACTTTCCTCAACAATTATAGGATATAAACTCTATTAGTTGCTAATAAAGGCAGCGTTGAATTCCTCACAAATATTCGATATCGAGATTTTTCTAAATCTTTGCAATGATACTGAAACGGTTCCTTTTTAAGCCCTAGAAAGAAAATGAAAAATATAAACACTCTGGCCGATCTAGCCGATTGTTTTGTCTTCGAGAGAAATAAATAGCAACCTTATGCATATGGCATTTTAATTAAACATCGTTAGAGCCGTTTTCAAGAAAATCAAAATTTTCGATAAATTTTCCCTGTAAAGGGTAGTTTATGGTGGGGCTATTTTGTTCAAAATCTTTGTGTCGCATCCTTGAAAGACATTAAACTTAAATATGAACTTTGGTTTTTAAGCGACTTTTCGTTTTTGAGTTATGCTGTCCACAGACTGACTGAGTGACACACAGACTCACACGTACCTTTTTCTAAAAATGCTTTTTTTGTATTCAGGGGGTCTCGAAAATGTATCTTCGGTGAAATCTTGACATCGAATTTTTGGGTGGAATACAATACTTCCTTCTGCTTATTATTAGAGAAAGTAAAAAGCAAACTGAGTTTTTGTTTTTGAGAAAAGTATACCTTAGAAGACAAGTTAATTATGCTTTTGGTTCCAAGGATTCACATATAAATTGCCACCCAGTCTGTATTCAAAGTATTTAAGTCAATTATGAAATTAAGAAGTGCGTTAATGATGGATTTATTTATTTATTTGTGGCGCAGCAATGAGAACGCTCTGCGGTAGTGTCTAATGAGAGAACGGGGTTCATTCAAGAATTTCATTGAGCGGGTTGATTTGTGTTGCATGTGTGTAGGTCACTACGGCAGTGAATGAAGCAGAGTAGGAGAGGGGCAATTGCCCCTAGGGGCGCCGCGGAGGGGGTAACGGGCGCGCCTCTGCAGTAGCCTCTCCGACTGTCGCCAAGCGTGGAGACAACTCTGCCATTGCCAAGCTTGCCCACTCAGTGAATTGAATTCACACTTTTTCTCCTACATGAAAGAAACGTTTTAACAAATTAAAACAGTACTTGAATTTTTCACAAAAGGAAAAATTCTAATAAATTGTGCAGCATTTAGTGTAACTACACCCATAATTTGCTCTATTTAAGTGAACTAAACCTGTATACTGAAGCCATATTCAGTCAACTGTATGTGTCCAAAATTGCCAATATTAGTAAAACTAATAAGTAAATAAAAAGTTAAATCAATCACATGCATTTCTCCGTTCATCCCTGTACAAATTATTATTTAAAAATGCTTATTCTTCTATCTGTTTCGTCGTAATTGAGATAAACGTTTGTAGAAATTGTTTTATTACATATTTAACACAATTTAAATGTTATAAAAATATGGTAGTTCCAATAATATTATATGTGATCATGGTGTTTAAGACAGAAAGATAAAAATCATGTTCAAGCAGCTGAGGTGAAATTTTTGAGAGCAGTTAAGGGAGTAACAAGATGGGGTAGATAAAGTAAAGGAGAAATAATAGAAGATTTAAAGATTAGTGCGATAGGAGATAACATAGAGAATGATAAGCAGAAGTGCAAAGACCATCTCAGTAGAATAGATTGAAGTATACTACCAAAAAGGGTGTTAGATTAGAATACAAACGTAAAGGAAGAAGACCGATAGGAAGACCAATGTTAAGGTGGAAGTGAGACCGGAACAGGCCAATGGACTAATCCATGAAAGGAGGAAGAAGACATATTTCTTTGTAGGTACAATGGCAATGAATACAGTAGCCTTAAGTGAAAGTCAAATATTTTAAGGGCTGGTCATATGTGTTGACTTTAAAATGTCGTTGTCTTTGGATCGCCAACAGATAGAATAGCGAATAACGTATTCCTGTTGGAGAAAATTCAAACCAATAATAAGCACTACATTCCTCCCGGTGTATTTTTTTAATTTTCTGGGAATGTTCTCAGCAATTCTCTTCATTCTAAGTGGTTTTTGCATAAACGGTAAATAGTAAAGAATAAAAAAACAATAACTACACAAAAATGCAGATCTCGTTAAAACACAATTTGTTAGATACAATTTTTTGTGGAGTTAACTATTTCCGAGCATTTCTACCTTACTTCGAATGAATTTTGTCACAATTTAATGTTAAAATCTCATGCAAAGTTTAATTTCTAAGAGAGATTTGACAATGTCACGTTAACATTAAATTGTGATTAAATTCATTCTAATTGAAATAAAAACACATTCGAGCCTTGTTCACACAATGTTTGCACAACAGTTAGTCAAATACTAAACCATTTATATCAATTCGTCAAGAAGGGAAATAGTTCCAAATATTTGATACAAATTATTCTTTTTTTTTTTTTCCGAAATGGTTTTTTATTGACAATCGTATTGGACATACTTGTTATACTTATGTAGAATAACGTATGGCCGAATCAGTACCTTCTAATAGGTATATTTTCATAACTATTGCATATCTTAGTAAGTGTTTAATAAATTAAGAATGGTTTTTGAGAAAATCAAGCTTTTTGAAAAATGTTACACTTAAGGGTATTCTTCATGGATGGTAGAAAAATAGAATCTTTGTAACTTTTTGAAATCTAGTATCAGCATCTGCAGTTTGATCATTATTTTCTAATGCCTGATGTGAATCTAGTACACAAAAATATGAGTAAATAAAGATGTTATTAACGTCGGTGTTTACCATGATTACAAACTTAAGGGTACTCAACTAGCCAATTAGCAAGAATATAGAAAACTGATTGGCAGTGTCCCATATTTTGAGACGATGTAAACACTTATCAGTAAGTGGCTACATCTAATCAAGCATGCTAGAGAGGGCGGAACTATAAATTTAATACCGACTTATAATAAATCCCCTCGTTCCAATATTTTTTCGCTCCTACGTGTAAGTTCCAGAGAAAGAAAACTAAAAATCTGATGTTGCATCGATATGACGTACTCTACTCACTCTTCTACATACTATGCTTTCAAACACTTATTATTCTACCCATTTCTTGTTAATCCAGGTAAACTTTCAATTCACGTTTCGGTGTAGGATTCGGCAGGTAAAAAGAGTCAGATTTTTGAAGACCGTATCGCTATGTGACAGCTTTGAAATTATATACTCTTTGCACGACCACGATAAAAAAAGGAACAACGACTTTCATCGAGAGTGAGTGGGTGGACGAGTAGGTGGGCGAGTGAGTGGTGAGTGAGTGAGTGAGTGGGTGGGGTTTAAGAGCCCGTCACAGTGAGTCCCTTAGGGCCCTATCTCCAACCGAGAAAGCTATCTATAAGTACTTGAAGTTCAGAAAACTCCAGATAGTTGTACAGAGGTAAGTTTTGAACGTGGCGAATGGCCGATAGTTGTGCAGTGTTTTATGGTGGAGTTCACTTTTGTATTTATAAAACCATAGAGGTTTCAGGTTAGTATATCTTTGACTTCCGTGTAGTAAACATCGGGAACAGTACGTGATTAAGCACAGTGCCCGCTTGCATTATCAGCAATGTCTTGTTTATTTCAGAGAAGGAAACAGCGACGTTACTTCATCCTAATTTACATGACGTCACTCGCATAGTCTTAGCAAAGTTATTCGCCACATCTAAAACTAAATTTTATATTCCATTTATGATGAAAATATCTTAAAATGTGACAGTGTAATCAAAATCGTTAGTCATTTGGGAAATCCAAATTTCAGAAGAAAAAAATCCATGTTTTCTTAAAAATCTTTTTATCACATTCTTAAAAGATGCTGAACTTAAATACCAAATTTTGTATTAACCTACTTGTTTTTGAGTTATGCTCTTCCCCCCCCCCTCTCTCTCTCTCTCTCTCTCTCTCTCTCTATCTATCTATCTATCTCTCTCTCTATCTCTCTTTCTCGGACACACACACATGGACATTTTCTACTTTTTTCAGAGATACTCAAAACTGTTATTTCCGACGAAATCTGCGTATTAAATTCTTGGTTAGTATACAAAATTTCCTCTACTTACTATAGACCCCATTTTAATATGAATTTCATTGAAAGAGGTTTACATTTCAAATTAGAACCTTTATACGTATAGCACCTCAACAATGGCACTGTAGTAAATCACCATTCCTAGTTACAGCATCCGCATGCCCAGTGTGAATTATATCTGATTTCACCCCTATCTGAATATGACGTCTTTAGAATTTTCCTCGTTCATTATTACGGCGCATATAAAATGAATGAGTGGAATTTTTAGTCACCTAAGGGAGGTTCGCGAAGCAATTACATGCTTAACCTTTTAACTAGATTCCAACCACGTAATTTCAGCTTTTCTCCATTGAAAATCGATATATTCTATTTTTATCACACTGGATCCACTTAAAAGTGAGGCTAGGTGAACAAAAAGCATTCTCTGGAGGCGTGAACTAGCTAATACAGAGACATTTACTGTATCAGAACACTATATATCCTAATTGTGACAAGTTTTGGCTCCATCAATAGCGTATGTGAAATGAAATTTCCGTGACACTCGTTTTAAACAAAGATCTTGCTTTATTCTTGAGGCTCCGAAGTTGAAGACCTAAAAATATCCTAAATAGAACCGGAAAAAGCAATATAAAGTGTTCCGAAATTAAATACTTTAATATGTTCAGTTTAAGAGCGTAGGTAGGTAAGTTATAAAAATTATTTCCACTGTATGAATCCACCATACAAAATTGCTATTGAAGTCTTAAAATATAATTTTCTTCAGGCTAGATGAAACTGTCAATTTCACAGCTGTGTATGAGTTTTAGTGTGTGTTAAGTGATTGTATAGTCCGGGTTAGCATATAAGAAACAGAGAAGATGAAGCAACACAGTGATAGTAATGAGTCAAGGCTACGAGAAGAAAACAGTTGTGAGTTGCAATATCACAGAAGACTGTAGACTGTGTTAACGGCAATAAAATAAAACTGTGCACTTGTGCAAAAGTTTTAGAAGAAAATAAAGTGAGAAAAAGTAAGTGGACTGGTGTCAGATTTGGGAATTGTCATTTTGTTACAATGTTTACTATTTTAAAGATACTTCAATTATGTCTTTTTTATGTTTCTTTTACTTTCTCTGCTGGTAAGCAGAAGGAAATATTGTATTCCACCCAAAAATTCGATGTCGAGATTTCACCGGAAATATATGTTTTGAGACCCCCTGAATTCAAAAGAGCATTTTTAGGAAAAGGTGCTTGTGTGTGTGTCTGTGTGTAGTCTGTGGACAGCATAACTCAAAAACGAAAAGTCGCTTGGAAACCAAAGTTAGTATTTAAATTTAATGTCTTTCAAGGATGCGACACGAAGATTTTGAAGAAAATAGCCCGACCCTAAACTACCCTTTTCATGGAAAATGTTTCGAAAATTTTGATTTTCTTGAAAATGGCTGCAACGATTTTTATTAAAATGCCATATTTTTTAGATATTTTGATGACAAACGAAACGTATATTTTGAATTTTCTGGCTATAGCCTATATGGTCCTGTTTAATCTGAATGACTTATGAATAACTCGTAAACCGTAAGAGATACACAAAATATTACTGTACAAAAAATGTAGATCTCGCTAAAACACACAATTTATGTCTGAATAAATTTTTTGTACAGTAGACCATTTCGGAGATATTCCTTCTTATTTGTGCTAGTTTCGGAGAACAAGACTTTCGTGAAATGCAACATCGTTGTTAATTTTTTTATATGTTAAGCGTGCAAAGAGAAAGGGATCTCAAAGCTTTAAAATATTTGACTATCGCTCAAAGCCTACTGTATTCTAATATTCCCCTTACACCTACAAGGAAATAAGCAATAAGATAATTTGTACAAATGTTTATCTCAACTAACACGAAGAAGATATAGATATAAAATTTGTAAGAATGGTTAGTACAAGAGTAGAGAAAGTTATGTGAGTGCAGCACATCAGATTTTTACTCTATTTATCGCGTATATTGTAGAGATGATACATCATTCCACCCAAAAACTGGATACCGAGATTTTACTGGAAATACTAACGTTTTAAGGTCCTTTGAATAATACATTAATTTTTAGGAAAAGGTCTCTCTGTGTGTGTGCGTGCGTGTGTGTAAATAACGTAACTCATTCATATTTCCAGACTCTAAGGATGGAAATTAATCCTGACTAATGAAAAATCCCAATCTCCAACCGGAATTGAACCAGGTACTTCTGGATGTAAACGTTGGCATACTACAGAGGTATTTCTAGATCTCAAGTGGTCCTGCATTCTCTTGCCGAACCCGGTGTGTTGTTAAAATGAAAAAGAAATGCATTTAAAAAACGCAAAAATTTCATTTAAACTTGAGCCAGTATTTTTTTGCTATTTTCAGGACTTGAAGGGAACAATGCTCTTCATTAATGATTAAGTTTCAGCTCTCCTTGCGTCGGACGTTAAACTTTGACCTAACGATTCACAAATATGGTTTCTTTTTGCAACTGGAGCAAGTTAATAGAGATGCTTTCTTCGTGAAAGGTTTCCTTTATGAATAACAAAAGGGTGAAAATGAATTGGGAGGGGAGACAATAACGTCCTTTTGTTCCTATTTAGAGCAGAGTTGTTGAAGATGTTGCAAAAGAACAAACGAGCACGCATTCCGTATCCTTTGGGCACCTTCCAATGTTACGCGGTCGCCGCAGTCTTCAAATTAAGTTGCTATGTTGCATTAATTAAAGTTATATTTCGTTCGTATAATGTTCCCTTGTCCCCTTAATGAAAGGAAGCCTTTGTCAATATAACGGCAGCCGGCTCTTTGCATGCCAACAGAATATATCTGCTTGTTTTTGCAGTATTCTGAAGCTGGGATGGTGAACATTTTGTTTGGACTAATTAACGGAATTCACAGCCCTCTATTGCAACGTATAGATTTTACAACGTAGGTGGTCACCTTGAACTCTGCAACCTACATATATCTATTGTGATTACCACCCCACAGGGATGAAGGGAGAGAACTACAAGTAGTTGAGGTTTTATATTGTCTAGTGTTGTATACAGGCAATCACAACACAGCAACCAATTATCCCACCATCAAGAGCTTCAAGTTGATGTGTTTACCTATCCAGCAAACAAGCTGGTTCATACAATACCAATATACGCATATATTCCTTTAGTTCAAAAGTGTTTTGTAATTTCAGTTCGTGCTGTGATATACATTCCATATTGTTACAACTAGAAGCATGCCAGGACAAAAAGAATACTCAGTTGATATGAGACAATCTGTTTTTCATGCTTTTAAGAAGGAAAAGATAAGTTTAGCGTTGCTAGAGCTTGGCATCTCACAATAACTAATAGGTGTGTGGAATCAACGGCAAAAATCGGAGGGAACAGTAGTGAACAGTGAACAGCCAAGGTCAGATTGTCCTCAAAAACAAGAAGAATGATTTGTAAGCAGCTGCTAATCCAAGAAAATCAGCTTGACAAATTAGAGACGATCTGCAGCAGCATTATGGACTGAATCCACATCTCTATTGTAAACATCAAAGTAGCAGGTGATTTAAAGGGTAGACGACCATCAGCTAAACAAATTATACAGATTTGTCTAAGGTTTTATGTGGGGGCGTTTTTCTACAAGTATAGTGGACACAGTTCATCGGCAGTTCCCAAGAGTTCAACATGGCCGACATTACACTAAACAGCAGACGAAAGTGTCCCAGAAAGCAGTCCTGTCAACGTACATAATAAAGGCATTTCTAACCTCTAATATCACAGGGTTAAAGTATCATGCTTTCAAACGATAATAATGCTTGAACATCCTTACCACACAACAAAGAACGTAATCACCTTCACCAAATCTTGTTTTTCAATAACACTTTTGGATAAAATCACTTCCGAGCACTAAATATCATTACACTACTGTGTAACGAACACAAAAATACCAACAGTAACTATAACATCATATATTGCTCTAAAAGAATTCAAGAGAAAATTACACAAACACGACCAGTACGTCCACAGATTGATTAATCGATTAATACGGCGTTTAAACAGCAACTTGTTTAAAAATCTATCGGTTGGTCTCTCTACAACGCGTTCATAAACAAGGGCTTCTGTGGCAACATAACAGACGCAATAACACCAGCTATAACCGTAGCTTTACCATGGTTATATGTTAAGAACAGTTGGCAGCACTATTGCAACCTAACGAATGGAATATCACCAAATGTAACCAGATTGCACCATATTAGGGAAAAATGTCAAGGTTGTTTTTGGGGTATCTCAATAAGCTGTGCCAGGGTTGCTCCTCTGATCCAAATAGAAGGCGAAGTGGATTTCCTGTGCAGTGACATTTTAGAAAAGAACATGGTTCCACGTGGCAGAAAGAATATGCTAGTAACTCTGCACCATTTATGCCATCATAATAAGCCATTTTAATGCTAGGATTGCATAAAGGCAATTTTGATTATCATTTTGCTGAAACTGCACTTAAAACTCCAGAGTATTTAATGTCCTTTGATTGAAAATCGTCAGTGTCTTGCCTCTTTTATGGCTTGAAGAGAATCTTGAGTAATTTTTGACAGGGGTTCTTTCTCCACAAGACATGTGGATTCAGTAGCCACCTGGGGTCCGGAAGCTCGTGACACAGCAGGGAGTCCGAGCGAACATATTTTCCTTTACCTTCTTCTTTTCTGTTTCAACATGAAGATGTCACTCCCTCCCAAAGCTGAAACAATCCTCTAGAGCAGGTTACCCTACCGGAGCCCCGCAGACAGTACTGGCTTATGGATGGAGTGGCCCCCTGGGTCCAGGAAGCTGGTTCCCCCATTTCGATGCTTAGCCAACTCTCCTAGAGGCAACAACTTAATATGATCCTCTGCGAACAGTGCCTTGCGAACTTTTATATGATTCAAATGCGATGTTTCTTTCTCTACTACAAATAACTAGCATCCAAAAATTCGATATCAGATTTCAGCGAAAATATGTTTTGAGGTCCTTTGAATCCTCTCCCCCTCCCCCCGGAAAACATTTTAGAAAAAGGCTTGTGTCTGGAATACGATACATGCAAACGAAAAATTGGTTAAAAACCAAACTTGGTTCGGCCTCTTCCAAGGTTGCGACACGAAGATTTTCGAGAAAATTCCCTCCCTCAATATTATTCTCTATATAGAACATATTTCCAAAATCTTATTTTCGCAAAAATTGTGCCACTTTTGATTAAAATGTTGAATGTTTAATATATTGTCCAAATTAAATGTATATCCATTGAAAAAATTATTGAGCGCAATAGGAGAGCAGAATATTTCAAAGCCACATGTGTTGCAGTGCGTTTTACACAAACCGATATTTCCGACATGCAGCTGAGTTTATTGATAGTCTCTGTTCCATATGCTATGGTCTGTCAGATATACAAATAACCTCCATTGGTTATGCAAATCTCCCATGTGTCAGGAAAGTCGCTCACGGAAATCTAACCCACGACCTCGCGGGCCACAAACCCTATCACATGAGCTACCCCTCTTGGTTTTAACCACCAAAATACATTTCTCTGAGCTAAATATTGTATGTACTTTATATACCAAAATGCAATTCCATTTTCTGAAATCACAGTAAGTTTGAAATGCAATTAATTAGTGAGCATTAAAAATTACACAGTAATAAAAGCGGCTAATTTGTTAAAATACTGTGCCTAGAAATGTTTTATTTCAAATTATGTTAAATTATGAATTTATGGTTTGTGGTTGCTAATAATGTGCTAATGAGTTGAAACTTACTGAGTAGATCACTGAAAATGCATGTTATTTCGCTTCCACCATTGACCAAGGCAATGAGAGCCGGACCTGGTAGTCAGAGGCGGATGGCACGGAGTAGTAGTAGTTATGTGAAAAGGGTATACTTCCACATTGAATGAAAGTATGATTCGAGATGAAGACGATAAAGTTAAGTGCCTGATTGGTAGTTGCAGATTTACACAATTTCCGTTGTTTACGTTCCGTGTTTACGATAAAAGTTAAAAAAATACATCATGTTTTGAAGTAATTGTATTTCACACTCTCTTCACAATTTGAATACTTAAATACTTTTGAAGTCAAAATCCAATTACTTTGCACTTTTGAAGTTTCGATCTAGTGAGACTCCACACGAGCTACAAATGGAACTACAGAATTCACGACCGTGAAGTGTTTTGAGAAAGAGGGTAGGAATTATTTAAGTCTTTGCCTGCAGAGACTGTTCGAGATTACGTTTATTTGCATCTAGTCTAATTACAGTCCTTGGCTCCACTTATATCTGCGAACAAATATTTTAAAAAATGAACTATATTACAATTTGAGTATCGCAATGATAGTCATCTTGCTTATGTTCGAAACTGTGCACTTCATTTGTGTGTGTGTGTGTGTGTGTGTGTGTGTGTGTGTGTGTGTGTGTGTGTGTGTGTGTGTGTGTGTGTGTGTGTGTGTTGTCAGTCTGTGGACAGCATAACTCAAAAACGAAAAGTCGTTAAAAACCAAAGTTGGTATTTAAGTTCAATGTCCTTCAGGGATGCGACATGAAGATTTTGAGGAAAATTCCTCCTCCCCAAACTGCTCTGTACATGTAAAAGTTTTGGAAAATTTCGATTTTCTTGAAAATGGCTCTAACGATTTTGATTAAAATGCCATATGTTTGAGATATTTCTATGGCAAATGAAATGTATATCTTGAATTTTCTGGCTGGAGCCCATGAAGTCCTATTTACTCTGGATGACTGTTGCATAACTGGTAAACCGTAAGAGATAGACCAAATCTTACTGTACAAAAAATGTAGATCTTGCTACACACAATTTATGTCTATTTTTTTTTTTTTTTTTTTTTAAGAGTGAATCATTTCGGAGATATTCTTTGTTGTTTGTGTGAGTTTTGGAGAACGTATACTTCTGTCAAATGGAACACCGTTATTCATTTTATATCTGTTAGCCGTGCAAAGAGAACGGAATTTGAAAGCTTTAAAATATTTGACTATCGCTCAAAGCCTACTGTATTCCCATATTCCCGTTCCGCGTGCAAGAAAACAAGCAATTTCTGCAAATGTTTATCTCAACTAATACGAACAACAACATAGGAATAAGAGTTTGTAAGAATGGTTAGTACAAGGGTAGAGAAAGTCATGTGAGTGCCATACAGATTTTTTCTGTGGTTCTCGGTAGCACTATGATCAGCACTACTCCAGTGTCAACAGATACTGTCATGATATAGAAAATGCAATCGGTTTGAGTGCAAGTAAATATGCACACAAGTTTTGGTGCTTCACTCTTGGCATCCCAAAAAGACACTTGTTACTCTAGCGAGAGGATCTTCAGTCTAATTTGACTCTGCAGGGTGACCGCTACGGAATGATATCTAGAATGCCACAATCATTCTGACCTCCCATTGTCACAATTATATGCAAATGTTGTGCGCACACATTGGTACATCCTCTGACTAAGTAACAGGAAAATGCCTGCAGTAATGCCTCTGAGCTTAACACGATCCAAATTTGATAAGTGAAATGAGCCCTCTGTCTTACATTCATACGACTTTCTTTACTCGCCCTTGTATAACTATCTATACAAAGGCGTTTTCTTCTATAAACATATTCTTATTAGTTAAAGGAATACACCGCAGAAATTAATCGCAAAAATTGACATTTGTATACCATGGCTTTAAAAATACGTAGAGGTCGTAAATTTGAATTTTTTTTTATATTTTATGTTAGAAATACCTATTTTTATATAATATACGTTAAAGATACAGACTACAAACTATTTTTATTTTGAAATTTAAAGTTTTTGAAAGTTTTGTTCACTATATTCACTTTTTAAAAATGTTCCATACATTCAGCTCTTCTTAAACTTGTCATATAGATTCTCAAAACACAAAAAAGTATATCTATCATTGACCTTATTCTATTTTGAACTGTTTTTGAGCTACTATTAGTTAAAGCTGTAAAAAACTTAAACAGAACTAGAGATTTCAAATGAGAAAATTTAAAAATTATTTTCTTTTCAAGTAAGGTTAGTCAAATAAAATTATAACAGGTTTATACGTTACAGTCAAGTAAGTATAATAGAATTTAAAAAACAAAATTGCATTGTGTGTGCCATTTGGCAAAAGATACTAAAACATAGATTTTACATTTCATAACTCGGAAACTAAAGGAGAGCTCACGTTGAAATTTAAAACACTCCAATGTTGATATGATAACATTGAAAATAAATTGTCAGCTAATTGGCTGAAAACTTTAGAAAATGATGTTTTCAGTTGTGTGTTCCCTTAAGAGGTGGGACTACAGAGAAGAATAAAGAAAATGCATTGAAACATAAATTGTGTTTGAACGAGATCTACATTTTGTATAGTAAGATTTGGTCTCTTTCTTACGGTTTACCAGCTGTGCAAGAATAAACAAGACTACATGGGCTATACGGATAAAAGTCAAGATATACACTTCATTTCCCATAAATATATATGAACCTAATGACACTAATCAAAATCGTGTGAGCCATTTTTCAGAAAATTAAAATTTTCGAAAAAATTTCCTTGTAAAGGGTGGTTTAGGGTGGAGAAATTTTCTTAAAAATCTTCGTGCCGAATTCTTAAAAGATGTTAAAATAAAATACCAACTTTTATTTTTAACTGATTTTTCGTTTTTGAGTTATGACTGATACTGAAACTGCTTTTTTGGATTCAGGGGGCCTCATAACATACATTTCCAGAGAAATCTCGACAAAGAAATTTTGGGTCAAATACAATACTTCCTCTACTTACTATACTTAAGTGAAAACATTAAAAAAAATAGTTAAGACTGGTCGGCCCAAGGTATTTTGAACGTGGGACCTCTGGAATAAGGTCACAAATGTTACCACCTGAGCCATTCAGCACGGAAATACTCATGTGCGTATTGCTTGCCGTGTAACGGTTTAATAATTGGTACGAAATCAACCTATTTCTTCTGTATTTTGATAGATATTTCGGCAACGAGAAACGCCAACCGCAAAACAAAGAACAAGCGCTCCCAAATTTGTTGTTGTCGATGATGACTTGAGGGTAGAAACGGAGGGTACTTGTGATTGTCGTTAGATGAGGGAGAGACGTTTGTCACTGTTATGGCTGCTGTCAACCCCAGGTCTTGACATTCATCTGCCAAATTCTCCATTAACCTCCGGTGATACAATTACGTTGCAGGCAGGGTGGGACACTTCTAACCCCTGGCCCGAGATGACTCACCCTTAGGTGTTCAGGGACCCCAACTTTCCCTTCGTTCTTCTCAGGGGAAACATAATAACCTGCAGCGAAACTGCAGCTAGAGAAACCAAACGAAATATTCCGTGTACAATACAAGGGAAGGGTGATGACGGAAAAGTACAAGTAGTATGACTCTGAAAAGTTGGTAGTCACTTTTACCTTCTTCAATTACGTCGCAGAAAAGGTAGCCATTACAATCTCCCCAAAAGAGTTGATATAGGTAGATTTCTTCGACTATTTACTCATGCCAGATTATCACATAAACATTTTCTTACGCTTCTGAACATCTGAAGTATCCATGTGCAGTAAAATCATTTGGAGGACCATGCAAAATGACAGACAAATGATTTGACGAATATTCCAGTGAGGATATTGATATTTTAATTGAAGAGGCGATAGCAAAAAATAGGATTGGAGCTCGTCATTTGTATGGAATAACTGAGGATCATCACTCAAAAATTGTCAATAAATTAAGAAACATAACCTGTACTTCTGTAAACGTCACGCAACAAACACAGCAGCCATCTTCACTTACCTTTAAAAATTGTATGTTTAACAACCATAATTTTAAATAGAGGAAACGTACCTTTAATGAACAGCTTACTAACGCTAATTCGCTCATTTACAATCATCATATGCCTAATTCTCATTTCCCTGGACTAAATGCTAACATTATTGCTGTTGTCATTGCCTATTGGATTAGTTGTAGTGCCAACTGTAAAAATAAATCGTAATCAAAATGTATAAATGATATTGTAAATTGTTTGCTTTTAAATCACTATTAATATTAAATAGTATTAAATAAATTAATTATTAGTTATTTCACGGAATGCTCTAAACAAATACCACAAGAGGTTTTCATATTTGGGAAAATTTCTCGCGCTGCGCACTCGTCTTATAAAACCCTCTCGTGGTATTACTACAGATAACGTTCCGTTTTTGAGTTGCTCTGTTCAGAGACACACATGCGGACCTTTTTCTAAAAAAATGTGTTGCATTCACATCATGCAACATGAAACATGTAAATTAGTGAAGTACACAAATAAGAGACACATTTTCAAATTCAGTTATCATGTATACCAGTGCAAATATCTTTTGTCTAGATGGTGCTTTGCATTTTAAAAGCATCTATTTTCAGACTGTATACCATGAATGATTGATAACTGTCTGTTATTTGCAAAAATTCCTTTGAAATGAAACTAAGAAAAGCGAAGATTTGGGGTCCAAATAGGGGATACTATTGTCAACTTTCTTAGTTATATTTATAAACAGGAAAGCTGTAAAGATGAATGCGTAAGGAAAGTCATAATGTTACAACTATTTCCAGCAGATAGCAGCACTTACTATCCGTAGTAGAGAAAGTAAAAATGAATGTTTATGTCCTTTACAATTCACCCTAACGCTATGAAAAATAACAATTCTAAATGCTTTTACAGAGAAGTTTTTTATGCTATTTTACTATGCTACGTATTATATTCACATGGTTTTTCTACTCACTTTTCTTTTACGTAACACATTCACTTGTCCTTTTCTTCTTGTCCTTCAAAACACAAATTGTAGGGTTTTCTATGATTCAAGTAGAAATGCAACGTATTACATTCACATGGATTACACTACTCACATTTCTTTTACGAAACATAACCACATTTTTTTCTCTACTTCCAGTTGTACAAACAATACATACGACTTTCTACGTTTGAAATAGAACTGCATCGTATTACACTCACACGGTTTTCTATACTCATCTTTTATGTAACACATTTACATGTTCTTCTCTACTCGCCCTCAACATACAATTCATACAATTTTCTATATGATTGAAATACAAATGCAAGAATTATATTCATATGGTTTTCTCAACTCACTTTCTTTTTATGTACGAGCCCAAATGACCTCGTTGTCGACTGGTCCTTAAACCTCACTCACTCACTCTCTTACTCACTCACTTATCATATGTATTTCTCTTCTCACTCTTCTATGAGCAATGCATACATTTATCTACATTCTCTAACCAGAAACACAAAGTATTACATACACATGGTTTTCTCTACTGACTCTTCTTTTATGTAACGCGTTCACATATCCTCTTCTACTTCAAAGGCAGTTCATGCAATTTTCTATATTATTGAAATAGAAATGCAACATATTACATTCACACGGTTTTTTCTACTCACTTTTCTTCCTGTGGTTTTTGGAATGTTCAACAGTGCTTTTGCATTGTGTCTACCAGGTGTATTATTTATTTTATTTCGTTATTCCTTTTGTTAGACTAAGAGTTTTAATTATATATATTTAAGTGTGCTAAGTAATATTTTTAAATAAGAATCATAAGGCTTTTGGGCAAGTGCAACCTAAGTCCCAAAGTTTTAAGGATAAATTGTCAAACCACGGGCAACGCTGGATATTTCAGTTAGTCTTTCTATAAATTAGAGTTAAATAAATGGATAAAGATCTTCGCTTTTGTCTTTAAGCTTTTCAGATTGGCAGTGAGTCTCTCTTTTGACTAATTCTCATTTACCACTGCATGAATGTTGTTGAAAAGATTTGTTAAATATAACACCTTTAGAATCATCTCTAATTTGAATAGTCAGCGACAAAATTGTGGTGTATGCATTTCTCCGTGTCTCACAAACTGTTCAACAGCTGACGGCAACTTCTATGAAAGCAACGTTTTAGGAAAAGGAGAGTTCAATGGAACAGGCGTGTTTGAATATTACTGGTTAACCTCTGTACAGAGGAATTGGCGGGAATGTTAGCAAGGAAACTGTTATGATCTGGGCAGCGTTCAGAGTACATCAAAGCTGGCATCAGTTCACAGTGGGATGAATTCGGAGATATGCTCAAAACTGAACTGGTTTGATTGTGGGAAGAATGTGGTGATGAACTCGTTTTCCAACAACAAAGAACTGCCATGTCAAAGGAGCAGTTTGTATGAAATGAATCACCATGGCAGGAATCGATGGCTATTTCTATGCTAGCCGTTGACAAATAATCGCTACTTTGGGATGAATTCTGGAATGAAGGTGTGGACAACCGTTAGATCTCTCTTGTGGTGTGTTTATTGATGGTTTTAGATGAGTTTATCCTAATTTCCACCCCTTGTCTTGTCTGTCACGGAGGGGATTCCGACACGTAAGTCGATGGCTTATTGTGCTTCAGACCCCGGAAGGAAGGATAATAGATTACTGTACAGGCGGCACTACGGTGGGTCCCTAACAGGTGCAGGCAGTTCTTCAGCTCGACAGAGTTCCAGATCACTACAGAGAGTGCACCACAAGTCAGGTCTCTACCAGACACCTATTCCACTCAACAATTCGATATCGAGATTGCCTCAGAAGCACATGTTTAATGGTCCTCAAATCCAAAATGCATTTATGAAAAAGTCCCTATGTGCGTGTTTGTTTGCGTGTGTGTATTTTAAAGAAAATCTCCCACCCCAAACTGTCCTTCAGATGGAACGTTTTTAAAAGTTTTCTTAAACTCATGAATGCCCAATTCCAGCTAACACAAGCAGCTCTATCTACTAAAAGACGTAAAAGGATTAAACAGCAGTGCAGTAATTTATCAAATTAATTAAATGAAAATAATATGGAGTAACTGATATGGAAACTTTGTCCCAAATGTTTTTAACTAATGCTTTATGTTAAATTTGTGGGGGGGAAAATGGGTTTGAAATTTTCAGAAAGGACCACACTGACCAAGCATATGGAAAGGAATGCACTGAGAACTTCAGAGGTCCCCCCCACCCCCCATAAATTACAATCTTTTAATATACAGGCTTTGGGAGTATAAGTGCAGGTATTTGTACTTGTAATTCACGACAATATTACACTTATATTTGCTTCATTTGTAGATTTAAAACTTTGCTTATTCAGAGTAATATGTTTTCAGGCTGGTTACTGCCTTCAATTAGGCGTGTCACAGAAAAGATGACGCAAAGTGAGCGGAACGAAGTCTGTTAAAAGCCAAAGTTCGTATTTAAGTTTAGTGTCTTTCAAGGAAGTAACATGAATATTTTGAAGAAAATTGTTCCACACTTTACCCTTTACATGGAAAATGTTTCGAAAACTTCGATTTTCTTGAAAATGGCCCTAACGATTTTGATTAAAATGATATATGTTTAAGATATTTGTATGACAAATGAAATGTATATTTGGAATTTTATGCCTATAATCTATATACTCCTGTTTACTCTGGATGACTTTTGAATAACTCGTAAACCATAAAAGATAAAATCTTGCGATACAAAACTGTAGAGCTCCCTAAAGCACACAATTTATGTCGAAATAATTGTTTTGTAAAGTGAACCATTTCAGAGATATTCCTTGCTATTTGTGTCAGTTTCGGAAAACAAATTGCCGTCAAATGCAAATCGTTGTTCATTTTTGTATATGTTAACCGTACATAGAGAACGGAATCTCAAACCCTTAAAAGATTTGACTATCGCTCAAAGCCTACTGTATTTTCATATTCCCCTTGCACCTACAAGGAAATAAGCAATAAGATAATTTCTATAAATGTTTATCTCAACTAACAGAAAGAAGATACAGGAATAAGAGTTTGTAAGAATGGTTAGTACAAGAGTAAATAAAATCATGTGAGTGCAACACATCAGATTTTTACTTTAAATTCACATATGAAACTAGCATCCAAAATTGCAGAGTATAACAGTAATGTTTCTTAATGTATCGTGTCCTTCTTTTTTCTAAAGCTCACTTTACTCTCTCTCTAAATACATCGTTTCCAAATATTTTAGACAACATTACAGACTTAGGATTAACAACTAGTACTCCAAATATCCATTAATTTTAAAAATAAAATACCCTCAGTTCGTTACGTTAAAGTAATGGCTGAAGAATAAAGTTACCACTCAAAACATTTTAACTGCGTATTCCTATTAGATTAAGAGGAAAGCTACAGTGAATATGACTAGTTTAACATTGCTAGGATAGGACCTTCCGGAGTGCCAAGAAAGCTAGTTTTATGTGTGTAGTTTCAAATCGACCCGCGGTCATTCTGCAATGTATGGCATTTCTGCAGTTATGTGCTACCGTAATAAAAGCAGCGCAGGAATATCGGCCATCTCCTCGTTTATGGCTCACCAGATTGCACATCTGCCAGAAAAATTAGGAACTGCTGACTCGCCAGGCATACGAGCACTTTCAGTTTTACTTTCTCTACCCATTGCCCAGGGTACATAGTTTCTTAACATGAGAAGCATGATGTTTCTCCTGCACGTATATCTTATGTATGCACTTATATGTTCACTTTTGTAGTATTTTTACTTTCTCTACTACGTATAGTAGAGGAAGTGCTGTATTCCACCCAAAAATTCGATGTCGAGATTTCACCGGAAATATATGTTCTGAGGACCCCTGAATCCAAAATAGCATTTTTAGAAAAAGCTTCGTGTGTCTGTGTGTCGGTCAGGCTGTGAACAGCATAACTCAAAAGTAAGTTTAATGTCTTTCAAGCATACGGCACAAAGACTTTGAAGAAAATTTCTCCACCCTAAACAACCCTTTACATGGACATTTTTTCAAAATGTTGATTTCCTTGAAAATGGCTCTAACAATTTTGATTAAAATGCTTGAGATATTTTTATGACAAATGAGATGTAGGTATATCTTGAATTTTCTAGCTATAGCCCATAAAGCCCTATTTACTCTGGTTGACTTTTGCATAACTGGTAAACCGTAAGAGATAGACCCAATCTTACTATACAAAAATGCAGATCTTGTTAAAACACACAATTTATCTCAATAATTATTTTGTAGAGTGGACATTTTGGGAGATATTGCTCGTTATTTGTGTAAGTTTTGGAGAACTTATACTTCTGCCAAATGGAACACGGCTATTCATTTTTTATATGTTAACCGTACAAAGAGAACGGAATTTGAAATCTTTGAAGTATTTTACTATCGCTCAAAGTCTACTGTATTACTATATTCCCGTTGCAGGTGCAAGAAAACAAGCAACAAGATAATTTCTGCAAATGTTTATCTCAACTAACACGAAGTAGATAAAAGAATGGTTTGTACAAGAGTAGAGAAAGTCATGTGAGTGCAACACATCAGATTTTGTTATATGTTAACCGTGCAAATGGAATGGAATTTCAAAGCTTTAAAAGATTTGACTATTGCTCAAAGCCTACTATATTCCATATTATGCGTTTACCTATAAGAAGTTAAAAATAAGATAATTTCTGCAAATGTTTATCTCAATTACACGAAAAAGATATAGGAGGCATTCTACTGGCCTTCACATGGTGTATAGCAATGACGCATGCAGCCACAGTGGCGTCGTGTTATACGTGCAGACTTCTAGATTATTCACATATCAATATATAACTGAGCATTATCTTCAAATGGCAAATAGACTTTCCACACACCCACAATAAAATTTCTTCTCTATGCACCTCCGCAATATCGCGTCAGCAATTAAGGAACACTGGGACTGAATTTTCCGATTTTTTCAATTTTAGGTTTGTTTAAATAAATAAAGAAATGACTGTGTAAAGCTTAATGTTCTGGCTGAGTTTCTCAGATAATAGAATTATAGTATTCTAATTAGCGAAAAAGAATCATTCTCTAAAAGCTGCCTTCACATTTTTCAGAGAAGCATACTAGTGACATGTTCTGATACTTAAGTAAACTGAAAATAATATTTGATTGATGTTGATACGTTTTCATGAAGTTTTTAGGTTAAAGTTTCTTTTCCCTTGAGGACAAACTTTTTTGTGACACAATGAATAAAGCAATCATCAAATACGTATTTAAATCTTGAGATAATACATTTGAGATTATGTATGCAAATTTCCATACAAAACAGAGCAAAACTGAAACGTAAGGAATACATTTCATACAAAATGCAAAACAGTGTGGTTAAAATATAGCAGGCCTGTTCAGGAGTTTTAAAAATGGGGTTTCGAGTATCTCCATCCTGTTTTCATTCATCTTCGGTTATTCTTAGAGTGGTTTTCTCATCTGCTAGTAGTTTATGTTTAAAAAATACCGATAAATGTTGAACAGTTTGAGGAATAATTTGGATTCCGAATAGCTGTGTCATATAGAAACTACAGTGGAGTGTTCTTTCTAATGGAATGGGTAGAGAAAATCATGTGACTATTACGTATCAGGAGTTTCTTCTGAAATTACATATTGCCAGTGCACTATGGCATGGATTACACTCCTTTGAGTTTATTTTGCTTATACTCGTACGTGAAAGCAATTCCATTAGGTCCTTGGAGAAAACAGATCCAACATCGATGTCAGGGATGTCATCAAAGTTTTTGTAAGAATTGTACATTTCTAGATGTAGCTTCCAGTTCAGCGTTTTCTCTCGACCACTCTGCTAATATTATATTATTGGTTTACATTATTCATGCTCCAGAATTTCTGCTTTCTCAATTTCTTTGCCACTGTAAGATAATATTCTTTATAAGGACCCCTAGTCTACTCAAGAATTTATCTCCCTCCATTTTATTGTATTAAACAGAAGCTACTCTGTGTCTCCCTTGCTTAGTTATATTACTTAACCTGTTATCAATTGTATACATAAGTGACGTTTTACCTTGTTGCATATACTAACAAACTGACATACCCGGCGTTGCCCGTTACCCTAGGTTGCACTTGCCCAACAGCCTTGCCATTCTTTGGAGACATTTAAAAAGGTTACTTAATACGACTAAACAAAGGGTTAATTAAAACTCTTGCATTACTATAATGAACAGAAAATAAAATAAATTAAAACACCCTGAATACGCTATACAAAAGCATTGTTGAACAGTCCCAAATAGTACCGGAAGAAAAACAAATAGAGAAAGCTGTGTGAATGTAACACATTGCATTTCTACTTCGATCGTATAGAAAATTGTATAACCTGTTTCAGAAACACAGAGTAGAGAAAGAAGTGTAATTATGTTTCATGAAAGAAAAGTGAGTAGACAAAGGCGTGTGAACTTGTACGTTGCACTTCTATTTCAATCATAGAAAACTGTATGAGCTGAAGGACGAGTAGAAGACATGTAGGTAAATGTACGTAGAAGAGTAGAGAAAACTCTGTAAATGAAATATGCTGCATTTATATTTAAATCAGAAAATTATATGAATTGTGTGCTGAAGGGCGAACAGAGAAGTTTATTTGAATGTGTTATGTAAAAGAAAAGCGAGTAAGGAATATCATGTGAATGTAATACATTACATTATAAAATGCATAGCATAAAAACATTCTCCATGAAAAAAATACATATGTGCCGAACTTCGCAGTGATCGGTCAAGCGGTTTTGGATTTTCTTTGTTGTTTAACGACGCTGTCAAATGCCAGAATCACAGCGTCACCGGTGTGCCGGAATTTCGTCCCACAGGAATTCTACACATCCATTTATATAGATCTCTCTGACATCTGCCACAGCTCCATAAATCCTAGGTACCAAAATCCCTTTTTTTCATCCACCTCGTATTTACAATATCTATACTGAAATAATACCTCTGATCTCTGTAATAGAAGATTAGCATAAGCATCAGTAGGTAATAAAAAGAAGTCGATAAAGAATAGCAATGAGTGAGTAAGTGAGTATGGTTTAAGGGCCCGGAATTGCAATGACGTTATAAGAAAAAAACAATTTGGACATTTAATACTTAAAATTCGTGAGAAGATATTTTGAAAGTAGTTAATGATACAGATCCAATCTCATATTTACCGTATATATGTATGAAGCCGAAACATTCCTATTGTAAGCTTTGAAGCGGGAGTTTAAATTACTTAACGTTTCGGTGACATATGAAGCGACTTTTTTATCAGCTAGTAATGACGTTGAGGCGCACTAACTGGTTTATATATCGGCCACGGCGTAGCTTAAGTCAGAGCTAGACGACTCTTTCTCTTACATCTCGAGGGCGATATTGGATCGATGTTAACTTTTCCTGCTAAAAGATTCGTTTTGTATCGTTTTTGAAGTGTTTTATTTCTTTTTATTGTTGTTAAACACTCAAATGTGGCACTAAATCAAATTTCATAAGCAAAATTGTCTATCCTTTGTTCGTTGTTGATTTAACACGTCTGTGAAAACACAATATGCACTCTGCGTTACTTCTCACACTGCTGCTTTTGTAATTTCATGTGTTTTATTTGCAGACTACATTTAAATCTTATCTTTAATTAACGTTACCACAATACCTATACTCCATCCAGCCTTAGATCCGCACCTTGTATCCCTCCGCGATAACCTGCGACTAACACAAAACAAACACCACGTGGACCCATACCTCGTATTTATGTTGCAACAGAACGATATTTACTCAGGAATTTTAGAAATATCACGTTACATTTAAGTAGTCTTTACCAGGGTTATCGTACATCTTGAAAACTCACAGATAATCGCCGATATTTAAGGTACTATATTTTATGGTGTGCTTTGGTTTCGGCGTATTGCGAGTTCGTTGTTGATGGATTGTGTTTACACCAAGGGCGGATCTAACGGTGGAGCGATTATAGTGTTTTCTATCGTCGCACTCTTAATAGAAGTCATATTTTTCGTTTTAATTGTTGATTCGACAAGTGAAGCACGACCTCTTAATGCCTAACCTGTTGTTATAATTTTCGAGGGCTTGTAGTTTTTCACTAATGTAAAACTAGTTATTTCGGACGTAAAAACAGCTCCGTTTAATATCCTTTAATATTAATAAATCGTATATTGCTTTGTTTTGAGGTTTATTATTTTACCAGAAAGCTTGGGTAGACAATTGCATTAACATTGCTATTATAATGCACCTTTTGAAGAGAGTTAATCAGATAATGGAATAAGCCATATAAGCTTCAAGTGGAGAAGTACAACAGAAAATAGAAGAGGAATTGAGAAATAGCACTTAAACTAATTATTTTAATATCAACATTTATTGTAACATTATAAAAATGAGAGATTGGGAGATTAGAGAGAGAAGAGCCGGATTAATAAGATCCTATAACAATATTCATAGAGGTATGACTCAAAAGGATATTAAGAGGTATTAAGAATTTATACACATACAAATTTTCCAAACCACAACCTTTATTTACAGGGTTATCAATAAATCCTACTTGATTAAAAAGTCAATTTTTCACTATATTTGTAGGAGTTAATTTAACATTTTTTCCTCAACACTTTTTAGGATTAACGGGTATACATCGACGATATTCAGACTATCCTGTTAACAAGTTAACATTCGGAAAACTCAGTCTTCATTGTTTAGAGTCACACATTATTTTGCTGATATATGCCAGAAGCCATTTACAGTAAAATAATCATCCCAAATTCTTTTACTAGTTCAGCAATACGTGAATATTTCGATTTTCGTGCTGTAGGCATTTTACTGTGTGTGTGCGTGCGTGCGTGGAAGTAGTGAACACATTCGAGAGACACAATGCAACGTAGGCGGCGAACACAGTTGTGTTTTCTGCTGTTACTGTACTCGCGCAATGGCGTCACGCTCTGTCCATATAGTAGGTAACTTGCGATCGCCTCATTTCTGACAGTTGTGCAAAGGTTCGAGCCCTAGTCATGTTGGACATCAGTTTTATGCAAGGCACACAAGGAATTGAGGGCTAGCGAAACTTTAGGAATAGTTTCAAAAATGTGTTAGGGGAATCAATCTGTAATTTTTCCAGAATCCAAAGCATTCACCGAGTAATCTGAATTATTTACCTATGTCTGTATAAATTAGTGTGGCTGTAAAGTTTGGTGCATCTACGTTAAGTCGTTCTTGGTTTATGCCTTTCAAAACAAATGTAACCTACTTTAGAAAAATACTCCTTATAATGCAATCTCCATAATCTTCAAACAATATTTCAGTAATGTTATTTACTAAGCTATAAAGTAAGTTAGGTAACAAATATACTTTTAAGTTAATTCCATTCAAATATTTTATTTTTTCAGTTGTGAGTTTTGGCTTTTGTAAAAGAGTATATGCGGGGGAAATTCGTAAAGTAATTTGAGTGAACCTGGCGTAACAAAGCTGGCTTATATTAAAATTTTATAGCAAGTTTTAGTTATCGTATATTGCGGAAATTATTTGCAAATGTTCTCTGATGCCTTAAAAATTGCATCGTAAGGAGCATTTTAAATGTTGAAAAGTGTCTCAAATACTATAACCGAGAAAAGTGCAGTAGAAAATTTGTTAATAAAAGCTTGTCTGAATTCTGCTTGTGTTTTTATGTTAAATAGTAAATAGTTTATTTAAAATACATAAACTACTTAACATTTTGCACCAAATGTTGCAAAAAGCATATGTGAAATGTAAGAAAAAGCCTCACAAGTGCAACCACGCCGATGGTTGACGACAGGATCCTTGGGATACTTTAACTGTTTCCGATAGTTTCTCGATTAATTTAATATCCTCGGAAATTTGTAGATCAGACGTTTCCAGTTGAGTTAATTCACCATGTCACATATATCTTTGTTGAATTTCGACCGATTATTATTTGAACTCGATTGGTTTTTGTTTGAATTGCATCCAAATAGTTTTATGTGCTTTACTATTTCAATGTATTTCAAAATATTGTCACCGCGCCCGCCGCATCTGATTGCCTGCACTGGGGAGGGGGGACCCAGCCAGTCGCCTACCTGGCCTAACGACCAGCCTTGAGGAGGGAGCAGTGTCGCCCATCGCATTATTGTCGGCACTACCGCAAAGGAGCCGAAGGAAAGAGACAGAGAATGGCCGCATTGTTGGGGCGCTTGCCGAAAGAGAGAAAGGGATAGAGACAATTTGTGACGAATTCGGAGCTGTGCTGTTGGTGAGTTGGAAAAGACTTTCTTGCTGTTGCAACGAGTGTAAAAAGCTACTGTTTACGGAAATAAAAGTGTTTCTTTATCTCGACTACATCTGTCTTCTTTACTTTACACCCCACCAAAAAGTCACACTGGTGTCAGAAGTGGGATTAGACGATGGAGGCTACATTGGTGAGCTTTTTACAAGAGCTGAAAGCAGAGATGAAGACGAGAAACGACAGCCTCGTTGCCGAGCTGAAAGAGATGAAGACGGAGCTATCGGCGAAAATTGACGGCGAACTGACTGGCGTGACGGAACACGTGGAAGAACTCGGCGAAAAGGTGGAAGACCTCTGCCAGCATGTGGACGTCGTGGAGGACGACGGGGAACGTCTTGGCGCCCTGGTAGTAAGAGTTGACAAGAGCGTCAAAGTACTGGATGCCAGGGGCAGACGGAATAGCGCGGAGCCGGGAAAGGAGCACCTAGTGCCCGAGGCGACAGTTGCGCCCGTTTCATATGATATGAGGGAAGACGTGGAACAACTCGGCGAACTGATTGGCATGACGGAAGACGTGGAACAACTAGGCGAACTGGTTGGCGTGACGGAAGACGTGGAACAACTCGGCGAACTGACTGGCGTGACGGAAGACGTGGAAGAACTCGGCGAAAAGGTGGAAGACCTCTGCCAGCATGTGGACGTCGTGGAGGACGACGGGGAACGTCTTGGCGCCCTGGTAGTAAGAGTTGACGAGAGTGTCAAAGTACTGGATGCCAGGGGCAGACGGAATAGCGCGGACCCGGGGAGGGAGCACCTAGTGGCCGAGGCGACAGTTGCGCCCGTTTCAGATAACGAAAGTGTACGTCTCGGGGAAGACAAAGGGGCAGTTCAGGGACGTCGTCGAGGATCCCCTGGAGGAGTGTGTCGGGTACGTAACCAACCAGGATATGACGTGGAGGACGATCAGCAGGGAAGCGCACAAGCAAACGAGCAACACGCGAGAACCGACTTGGCGTGTGACATGGGGGGACCGTCGGAGCCATCCAATCACCTGACGCATAGTGCCGTGAACGGAAGAATGACGGACATCATCGTGGACGGCAGGATACAGGAGAGGCCGTGCCGAGCACGAGTGAACACGAGTGCAGCGGTGGTCGTGACTCGCGCGGATGTGGTGGGGGTTGTTGCCGGACCCATCGGAAGCAAGGTGGCTGCGAAGGTGCGCCAGAGAGGTCGGCGGACAGGGTACTCAGTGAGCCGTTTCCAAGTGCGCAGGATGGCCCGTCAACACACCAGGAAGAAGGGCAACTGGACGAGGGACCGTCAAGACCGGCGGTACTGTTGCAGAATTTCAAAGCAGGATGGCATACATCGTCCTACCCGGACCAAGGGACACCATCCAACAGCGATACCTAGGATCGTGCCTCCTGGAGAAGAGGTCCGAGGGGTTAGTCCACCGGTGCGCAAGGGAGATGCCGCAGTGAAAGGCTGGTCGGGACGACCAGCTCTGAGGAGGGAGCAGTGTCACCGCGCCCGCCGCATCTGATTGCCTGCACTGGGGAGGGGGGACCCAGCCAGTCGCCTACCTGGCCTAACGACCAGCCTTAAGGAGGGAGCAGTGTCGCCCATCGCATTATTGTCGGCACTACCGCAAAGGAGCCGAAGGGAAGAGATAGAGAATGGCCGCATTGTTGGGGCGCTTGCCGAAAGAGAGAAAGGGATAGAGACTTCTGGAATTGTCTGCTTTGTATTTGACCGCAATAATAACTGAACTCTCCTGAAGTTTCCAGAACAGTGCCTGGGAGATATAAATAGCGGTAAAGTGTGAGAAGGGACAGTTTTGTGACGAATTCGGAGCCGTGCTGTTGGTGAGTCGGAAAAGACTTTCTTGCTGTTGCAACGAGTGTAAAAAGCTACTGTTTACGGAAATAAAAGTGTTTCTTTATCTCACTACATCTGTCTCCTTTACTTTACACCCACCAAAGTCACAATATTCTGAAACTTTGATAAACATAATTTATGCCAAATGACAACACTATCCTTTAGGTAAATGTTTCCTGAATATTGTTTTATCTTGTAACGTGGGAAAGTTTATAAAGTCTAATGTAATAGTCATCCTGGCTTCCACACCTTTCTATATTGCACAAATATAATAAAAAAAAGTACAATGATAGGAGTCAGAACATTCGAGTAACCAAATTTCCATTCAAGTGTGGGTTGTCGCCTCTCAATTGTCACACAAACGCCATCTTTTACACGGCAAGTATAGTGCATTTGCTTTAGGTTGAAACATGAAAAGTAGAAAGAGATAGCAATATATTCCACATTCCAGTTGGTCATCCTTAGCTGCCTAATCTCAAAACCTTTGCATCAGTGTATTTCACTGCTAAAAGTGTAACTGATAACAGCACTATTACAACTAATACTAAGACTAGGTAGTGAAAGGCAGTGAGGGGTTTTCAGCGCTCGAACCGTGATTAACACACCCCACCTCCTAGGCCGGCCACGCAGCAGAAAAATGGCCATGTTTCAACTTAAACTTCAAGTATATAAATTTTTTAAACAGAATTCTCCAACGTGGGCCAGTTTGTTACAAGAAATTGAGGAAGTGTTCATTCAGGAAGATATAATAATTAAATGGGGCTGGGGCTCTCCCTCGTTCGCTGGACTACCCCTCTATAACTTAATTTACTTTGGAGTAAAATAAGAGATGCCCAGACAACGAATCCACAGAGGCCTCAGGAGCTGTAACTGAATATCCGCCAGGAAATTGCTTCCACTCGGTAACAAAAACTATTGGGGTCCAAAAATTGTAACGGGGAAAAAAAAACGTGGGCAGCTTTTATTAACACTGCACAAGGAATACATTTCATACACAAACTTGCAAAACTGAGACTTGTTACACTCACATGACTTTCACTACTCTTGTACTTACTCTTTCTCCTATCTTCCTCACATTAGTCGAGATAAACTTTTGTAGAAATTAACTTATTGCTAATTTTCTTGTAGATGCAAGGGGAGTATGGGAATGCAATAGACTTTGAGCGACAGTCAAATCTTTGAACTTCCCTTCTCTTTGTACGGCCGAGAAATAAAAAAGTGAATAACGACCTTCCATTTGAGATAAACATTCCAAAACTCACACAAATAACAAGGAATATCTCCGAAATGGTTCACCCCACAACAAAATGGACATAAATTGAGTGTCTTAACAAAATCTGCACTTTTGTATAGTAAGATTTTGTTTATCTCTTACGGTTTACCAGCTATGCAAAAGTCATCAAGAGTAAGTAGGACTACATTTGCTATAGCCAGAAAATTCAAAATATACATTTAATTTCCCATAAAATATCTTAAACTTATGGCATTTTAATCAAAATCGTTAGAGCCATTTTCGAGAAAATCAAAATTCTCGAAACGTTTTCCATATAAAGAGTAGTTTAGAGTGGAGGAATTTTCGTCAAAATCTTTGTATCGTACCCTTGAAAGTTATTAAACATGAACACCAACTTTGATTCTTAATCGACTTTTCGTTTTTGAGTTACACACAGGGATCATTTTCTAAAAATGCTTTTTATTAAAAATTCAGGGGACCTCAAAACATCTATTTCCGGTGAAATCTCAGCATTAAATTTTTGGGAGGAATACAATACTTAGTACTTATACGTAGTAAGCAAAATTAAGTGGTCCCAATATACAAGATTAGGACGCTGTGAACTACAGCACGTAAAGAGTGTCAATAAATAGAAACACAGTCTCATAGAAATAAAAAAATGCCAATCAACTCCAAACCGTCATCCCATTTATCATTTCTTCCAGTAAGTAGTATATTTCCATCCAATATCACTATTTTTCCTTCGCGTACCTTTCCTAAAACAGCTGCGTTATTTGAGAGGCTATCACACATCCCATTGTTTGCCACACACATTCTAAAAAAATAAAAATAAAGTGCCTAATTGATTATTGATTGAAGCCAATGACTGTGGTGAAATTCCATTAATTATCCGGAATAAACGCAGCTGTTGACGTTGTGTGCCCGAAAGGTAAGGTCGCCTACCATACTTTCTACTGTGCAATATGCGACGAGTGGAAATTAACAAATGTTGGAGGTGCAATGGTGAGTCAGGATGAACCATGAACATTTGGAAACGCAGACATATCTATCTACCTGACCTGATGGACTTCGAAAGTAGTAAAAACTATAACTTTACTGTTCAATGTCAGTGATGTGGGGATGCCGCTGTCACGTATGGTGTCAATTATTCAAACGAAGCACTCTATTTATCCATGCATGTGCTTACGTTAACAAGCAGAATTAATGATGCTCGGACTCCAGCAACCGTCATCATCTGTGCCACACTCAAAACGGTGACAACTTGTGGCAGAATTTATTTGCGTTGTATCACCATATTTCTTAAAGGATTCCCCCTTACTAAATCTAATTTACCATTATTTAGAACACAGTTGGGTTACATTCACATGAATTTCTCTATTTCCTATCGTTTATTAGTGGCTATACAAACTATTCTTACAATAACTTATTACTTTCTATACTACGTATAGTAAGTAGGGGGGGGGGGGGGGTATTGTGTTCGACCCAAAAATTCATGTCAAGATTTCACCGAAAATACATATTTTGAAGCCTCCTGAATCCCAAAAGGCATTTTTAGAAAAAGCGTGTGTATGTGTTTGTGTGAATAGCATAATTCAAAAACGAAAAATCGAAAAACGAAAAACAAAAAACCAAAGTATGCATTTAAGTTTAATATCTTTTAAGAATAGGACACGAAGATTTTGAAGTAAATTCCTCCACCCTAAACTACCCTTTACAAGGAAACAATTTTGATTAAAATGCCATATGTTTAAGATATTTTTATGGGAAATTAAATGCATATTTTGAATTTTCTGGCTATAGGCCACGTAGTACTATTTACTCTTGATGACTTTTGTATAACTGGTAAATCGTAATTCATTTTTATACCTTATATGTGCAAAGAGAACGCAATTTCAAAGCCTTCATATACCGACCAGCTTTAAAAAAGTTGACTATCGCTCAAAGCCTACTGTAGGCCCTGACATTTGATTTCCACCATACTGCTATAAGTTAGCAATTATACTTATTAATTGGCGATATCTATACGTACACATTTCTTGTTCACTTAAGCTTAGAAGATACATACTAGTTTATGGAAATATTAGTAAGAAGATTTTTATATTTAGAAATAATCAATTACGATTTATTCAAACGTATACATTGTGTTTTCGAAATGGCGATATTTACGTTGACAGCACATTTTATAGCCTTATTTTTATGAAAGAATAGACGTAATTGCCGTTGACAGGCAACAAAATAGGGGATTAATTCTTGACCCTATAATTCAATTTGAAAAAAAAATGTATATAACAAATTAAGGTGGTTGATAAGGGGGAAAAACTACCCCACTAATCCAAATATCCACCTAATCCCTATAGTGCTAGGGAAAATATATACCAAATTAGTTTTTAATTTTAAAACAGGAAAAAATAAGAATTAAGATTAAACTAGTGTTTGCAATGGAAATTTTAAGCTAATTAGCACAGAAAAACATGAAATAGATGCTGCAGGAGTAAGCAAGAGGCTATGCTATACACAAAAACTGTTATGGTGCAGCCTGGTTATATTTTGTGATATTCCATCCATTAGTTTGCGTTAGTACTGCCAACTGTTCGTAACATATAACCATGGTAATGTTACGGCTATAGCTGATGTTATTGCGTCTGTTATGTTGCCACAGAAGCCATTGTTTATGAATGGTTGCAGAGAAGCTAACCGACAGGTTTTAAAACAAGATTCTGTTTAGACACCGAATTGATTAATTAATCTGTGGACGTTCTGCTCGTGTTTGCGTGATTTTATCTTGAATTCTTTTAGAGTATTATATGCAGTTATAGTTGCTGTTATTTTTATATTCGCTACACAGTAGTACATTACTTAATATTATGATATTTAGCGCTCGGGAGTGATTTTATACAAAATTGTTATTGCAGAACAAGATTTGCCGAAGATGAGTACGTTCTTTGTGTAGTAACAAAGTTCAAGCATTATTATCGTTTCAAAGTGTGATACTTGAACCCAGTGATATTTGAGGTTAGAAATGTCTTTATTATGTACGTTGGCAGGACTGATTTCTGCTGTTTGGTGTAATGTCGGCCATGTTGAACTCTTGGGAGCTGCCGATAAACTGTGTTCAGTATTTAGTACAGGAGTAGAGAAAGTCATGTGAGTGTAACATCAGATTTATTAAAGTATTTTTGGATCCGAGTGGCCTGTATTTTTCATGAAATTTCAACATCGAATTTTTGGGTGGAAAACATTTATTAGTTTTACCTCCAGAGGAAGTGGCAGAGAAAGTGAAAATAAGGATGGGGGAAAATGGGAACATAACATCACATTTTTTTTTTTTTTTCGTTACGAGCTACCCTGTTTTTATTATAATTTGATTTATATTCAAAAGCACGGCTACATTTAAAGCATATACAAAGAAATGTATAGTTTTGACGCAAACCAGTTCCTAGAATTAGTTGTTTTGCTACAGCTTCGAAATCAGAGAGGAATTACAAGTGTATTTTATTTACCTGCACTGCCATACGCCACTGATCAACGCCTACACGAGAGCATCGACCACCCACCCACTTCCAACGGGGGTAGGTGTGCCGACTCGAGTGGGTGTGCATGGGGGGAAAGAACAATCGACTACGACAAGGTTTCCTCGCAAGTGGAGTTTTTCAGTTTCGTTAAACAAGATGAAGTCAGGGGAGCGTATTACCTTTCTCCAAATCTAGGGTGAAGGGAGAAGAGAGCTTTTTCGCAATGCAATATCAAGTAGGAAAATAATTAACTTCAGTGGCGTCTGAAATCATTAGCCAAACTCCATGCAACCCTCCATTTTTCCTCATAACTTGCAAGTATTTAAGCTTGTTTTCCTGCCGTCATTTCATATTACTATCTCACTACATATAGTAAATAGAGCCAAAAAAGATACCGAGATCACACAGCAAACGTGATACACTCTAAATAAAAAAAAGTCTGCTGTACTGAACCCACATAACTTTCTCTACTCTATCTTCTTGTTAGTCGAGATAAACATTTGCAGAAACTATACTAGTGCTAATTTTCTTGTGGATGAAGGGGAATATAGGAATGCAGTAGGCTTTGAGTGATAGTCAAGTGTTTTAAAGCTTTGAGATTTCGTTCTCTTTGGACGGCCAAGAGTTAAAAAGATGAATAACGACGTCCCAATTGAGAAAAGTTGAAGTACTGCAAAATAATAAGAAACATCAACGAAATGGTTCAGTCCACCCAAAAATGGATTTGAGCGTAAGTTACGTGTTTTAACGAGATTTACATTTTTGTACAGTAACATTTGGTCTATCTCTAACAGGATTACATAGTCTATACCCAGAAAATTCAAAATATACATTCCATTTGCCATAAAAATGTATTAAACTTATGGCATTTTAATCGAAATCGTAGGCCATTTTTGAGAAAATCAAAATTTTCGTAAAATTTCCATATAAGGGGTGGAATATTCTTGAAAAATATTAAAGTTAAACACGAACTTAGGTTTTTAACCGATTTTTCGTTTTTGAGTTACACTGTTAACACGCACGCACACACACACACATACACACACACACACACACACACACACACACACACACACACACACACACACACACACACACACACAACGGACCTTTTTCTAAAAATGTTTTTTTTTTTTTATTCAGGGGACCTCAAAACATATTTCTGGTGAAATCTCGACATCGAATTTTGGGTCGAATACAATACTTCCTCTACTTATACAGGGTGGAAGGGAAGTCATTACATTCCTTCTAATATGTGCTTCATAGAAGCATTACAAACACAAAGGTCTAATGGCATTTTGTTCTTTGATCAGCCGATTTCGAAAAAATAAATAGATTTTTTATCCAGGTTAATTCCACAAGAATGTGCAAAGATAACAGTTTGTTACTTGTAAGACGCGTAGAGTAACTTATTTCTGACATAGCTTCGGTAGTAATTATGGGACATTTCACAGGATTACGAAATAATCACTTAAAATACGTGAAAGAATACTCTGAGCTGCTGTTTCAGAGATGACGTAACTTGACCACGTTGCGTTGAGGTTGTCAGGGAATTGACCTGATTTGTGGATGTAAACAACTTTCGCTTTCGATAATGTTTTGGGAGTAAACGCTTCTGATTGGCCTACATTCACACAATAAACACGGAAGGACAAGGCAGGGTATGAGTTTGTTTTCAAAACGCACCGTTAAGCTGTTTGTTTATGTACGGAGCTAGGGAAAGTGACACAATTTGCAGTGTTCCCAGGTTGTTTTCGATAAAACAAAAATATCTCCGTAGGAAATGGTCGGAGACAAAAACGTAAGATACAAGATGTGTTCCAAATACCGAAATCTATCACTGGTTTAAATTGATGTAACGACTTCCCTTCCACCCGGTATACGTAGTAGAGAAAGTAAAAACGAAAAGTCGGTTAAATACAAGAAGATTTTCAAGGAAATCTCCCCACCAACTGTACTTTATATCAGCTAGAAAACAAAACAATGGCACAAAAATTCACAACTCAAAGTTAACATTTGTTGAAAATATGCGCTTGCACGTACTTAAACCCTGCTTTACATGGAATATTTTTCGACAATTTTGATTAAAATTCCATGTTCTTAAGATACTTTTTATGACAAATGAAATGTATATATGCAATGCTCTGGCAATGTCCTCAGAAGTCTTCTTTATTCTGAATGTCTTTGCATAATTCGTAAACCGTACGAGATAGACAAAATCTTACTATACAAAAAAGTTAGAGCTTATTAAAACACACAATTTATGTCCAAATAAATGTTTTGTAGAGTGAACAATTTCGTAGATATTCCTGTTATTGTGTAAGTTTTGGAGAACTTATACTTCTGTCAAATGGAACATCGCTATTCATTTTTTATGTTAACAGTGCAAAGAGAAAGGAATTTTAAAGCTTTAAAATATTTGACTATCGCTCAAAGACTGCTGTATTCCCATATTCCCGTTTCACGGGCAAGAAAACGAGCACTAAGATAATTTCTGCAAATGTTTCTCAACTAACACGAAGAAAATAGAAGAATAAGGGTTCATAAGAGTAGAGAAAGTCATGTGAGTGCAATACATTAGACTTTTTATTTTAACTGGATTTAAGCGCACACTTAGCATTATTTCTGTCCTCTTGAACGTCAACCAAGATGCATCAGTGAGTTAATTCTGAAGGGCAGTAACACACACGTAAAGGATTTTTCCAAAAATAAATTATAAGGGACTAATGGACATTGCGGTGTAATATATACATAAGCGTGCACGTGCTGTCTTGGTCCCAGTGGCTAATAGATCGGCGGAACGTGTTATAAAACAATGATATTCATGCCCTAAAGCGTGCCTAAACCCTCTTATCGTCCGGACATCACGACAGGGATGATTTAAACTCCTCTCGGTGTGTTTTTTATGCAACCATGATGTTGAAGTATATGAAGCCCTTCATTGTTATTCGTTTTACTCCTCTTTTCTCTATCGTGAGAAGTATAATCCACATGTTAGAGGCAAAGATATTATCGTCCCCTTCCCCTGTGGTTGTCCTATTGACCGATATATTGTGGATCGATAAACCTCCACGTGGCGCTGACAAGGGATGTTCAAAAACATTTTTGACCAATCTTTCCTAATCAAGTTAGTTGTTCAAATGACAAAACTGAGAAACGTTTCTTTTTGCTTTCTCTGCCTATATATCTACATCTATAGGTAAGAGGAATTTCCTATTATAGCAGGATTTCTCCATTAGCATCCTCTCTTCACCGATTAAGGCCACCTGTATCCTATAACCATTTCTGGAAAGGATCCATCTATGTGTCTGTATGTGGCTAAATACTCTACCTTCAGTTTATGACAAATTAGTCAAGTGCTTACAATTGTGCTGGTGTATTGCACAGTGGTTTATGTTGGTAAGAAAACACTAAACCATCTATCACTCCCAGCTCCCACCGTTACCTGTTTCTAGCACGCACTCCACTCAATGGTTGTCTTAGCCCCCCCCCCCCCGCCCTCTTATTCTTCGTGCCCAATCCTGGAATCGAACTGTGTTCACAGATTAACGTTTTGAGTGCCTTTTGCATCTAACCAGTACGACACGGACTAATCCAGGAGATAGCGACAATTGTCGCTGCAAAACACTTTCTGGCAGCTCGGGCAAAATGTTCTCATACTCTTCCCCTTTGGCCAATCACCTAGGCCTGACCTTTTCCATAGGCTAATGTGTCTATGGGCTTGAATTCAAAGTAATAAGAGATTGACTCAGCGAGGGATGGTGTGGAACACAGATAAGGAGTTTCTGTGCGCCTTCATTTGTTCAGTTGTGATAGGCATGCAAAATAAATAACTTGAGGTTTCCTAAAAAAATAAATGAAACCAAATCTCGTGGAAGGTCAAATGTTTTGACTCAACTGAATAAAAGAAAGGATTTCAATTTGGTTCCTCACCACAATTTCTATGATGGAGAAATGGTTTGCGCATCTTTAGGTATGTATTCACATTTAAGAAGCAATTTCTTATCAATTTTTTTTTATTTAATGAGACTAAAACCGTCCTGTTTAAAATGGTTTAAGAGTTATTTAATTATTCCGACCCTATGTGTATTAAAATGGATTTAAATGGGTGTAATTTAAATGGTGGGTGTAATAACACATTTTGACTTATTTTGCTCCTTGTTCCTTTGTTTTTCATGATTTTGTCGTTGATTAGAGGCAAGAAGGATGGAGCATGTGACATTTGTTCTGTTCTTCGCAAACTTGTACAAGGAAAAAATTGGGTGGAAAAGTCATGTAGAGGGACATATTGACAGACAAACCCCAGAATTATTTTGCAATTGCCCTGCATTCTAATATCAGCAGTATTGAAGAGATAAGTAATGTAATATACACAGGATTTTATCATTTGACAGCAAGTAGAGCTTGTCCCTCACATCACAGATGCCCTGAGGATTTTGACAGCTGGTGTTCATATCAGAGTGCAAGGCTATAAACCCAGGCCAGATATTCCATTAGAAATAGTTCAAGCGTTAAAACCTTTTTATGACAAATTGTGCAAACGAGATATGATTTAAAAATGTTTCTGTGGGCTTACAAAAAATAATAATGCGTTTTTCGACACCCTTATATGGCGAAGGTGTCCTAAAAAGACCGATGTGAGGCCTGACACACTGAAACTGTAGTTTTACTTTCTTTACTACCTACAGTAGAGGAAGCATTACTCCACCCAAAATTCGACGTCGAGATTTCACCTGAAATATGTTTGAGACCCCCTGAATGCAAAAAAAAAAAAAAGCATTTTTAGAAAAAATTCCGTGTGTGTGTATGTGTGTCTGTCTGTCTGTCTGTCTGTGGACAGCATAACTCAAAAAAGAAAAGTCGGTAAAAAACCAAAGTTGGTATTTAAGTTTAATGTCTTTCAAGGATGCGACACGAAGATTTTGAAGAAAATAGCCCCACCCTAAACTACCCTTTACATGGAAATTTTTTCGAAAATTTTATTTTCTTGAAAATGGCTCTTAACGATTTTGATTAAAACGCCATATGTTTGAGATATTTTTATGACATTAAATTTATATATTGAATTTTCTGGCTATAGCCTATGTAGTCCTATTTACTCTGGATGACGTTTGAATAACTCGTGAACTGTAAGAAATAGACAAAATCATACTGTACAAAAAAATGTAAATCTCGCTAAAATATACAACTTATGTCTGAATAAATGTTTTTGTAGAGTGAACCATTTCGGAGATATTCCTTGTTATTTGTGTCAGTTTTGGAAAACAAAACTCTCGTGGTGCAACATCGTTGTTTATTGTTTTATATGTTAAACGCGCAAAGAGAACAGAATTTCAAAGCTTTAAAAGATTTGACTATCGCATTCCTACATTCTCCTTGCACCTACAAGGAAATAAGCAATAAGATAATTTCTGTAAATGTTTATCTCAACTAACACGAAGAAGATATAGGAATATGAATTTTTAATAATGGTTAGTACAAGAGTAGAGAAAGTTATGTGAGTGCAACATATCAGATTTGTTTTACACGAGTCAAGGACGTTCAGTTACCGCTGCGAGGGAAGAAACATCGCGATAATCTACAATATCTTATTAAATGACAGACGAATCAGGTTACGTGAGTTTGCTGATATTACCAAGATCTCGTTAGATCGTTTCTGGATTAAATGAGCATTTCCACATGAGAAAGCTTGCAGCACGGTGGGTGTCGCGTTTGTAACCGCCATTCAAAAGTTCATCCTAATTAATACTTCAGAGAAGTGCTTCAACTTGTTCACGCGTAACTCGAGTTACTTTTTCTAAGGTAAGTTCACTATTGCTAAAATATGAAGTCACCAGAGACGAAGCAGCAGTCAAAAATAGAGGCTGTAGGTGCTCCAAATAAGGCCAAATATGTTCTTTCAGTAGGTGGTGACCATTGTTTTCTAGGATGTTTGGGGCACTGGGGTACTGTGGTACTGATATACAATCTGTAAAAGGGCAAACCTTCTACAGAGAGCTTTTATGGAGCTAGCTTAAGGGTGCTGTAATGAGCAAACTTCTGCATTTTTAAGAAGGATTTCCTTTTTCACCAAGTCAGTGCATCGGCGCAGATTTCAATTGCGATAATAATGTTGCACGAGTTGCGCTTTTAACTATCACATGTCCCATCTGACGGGCCGCGCCGTTGTCGAGTGATTAGACCATTCGCCTCTCACCAAAGCGGTGCGGGTTCGATCCCAGGCGACCGCATGTGGAACGTTTGGTGGACAAAACGGTGCAGGGACGGGTCTAACACTTTCCTCCTCCAGACTGGAAGAAATGGCAGACAATTAGTCCAAGTATGGAGATCATGAAAAACTGTTTTGTAGATTTGGACAAATCATTTTGTACTGAAGGCATAAAGAAGTAAAAGTATCGTTTGTCTAAGTGCATGGAGTTGACACGTATGGCTTTGTTAACGAACTTAGCTTGGGTACACATTTACATATTGTAACTTTTGTTGGTGGGTGTGAAGTAAAGTAGACTGATGTAGTCGACATAAGCACTTTTATTTCCGTAAACAGTAACTTTGTACACTCGTTGCAACAACAAGAAAGTCTTTTCCGATTCTCCAACAGCACGGCTTCGAACTCGTAACACAAAGAACTAACTCTTCTCCGTCGGCACAACTCTCCACATCGTCTGTCCGTCTCCGTCGGCACGACTACTCAACCTTCACATACGTCTGACCGTCTCCGTCGGCACGACTACTCAACCTTCACATACGTCTGACTGCCTGCTGTCGGCACGACTACTCAACCTTCACATACGTCTGTCCGTCTCCGTCGGCACGACTACTCAACCTTCACATACGTCTGACTGCCTGCTGTCGGCACGACTACTCAACCTTCACATACGTCTGTCCGTCTCCGTCGGCACGACTGCTCAACCTTCACATACGTCTGACTGCCTGCTGTCGGCACGACTACTCAACCTTCAAATACGTCTGTCCGTCTCCGTCGGCACGACTACTCAACCTTCACATACGTCTGTCCGTCTCCGTCGGCACGACTACTCAACCTTCACATACGTCTGACTGCCTGCTGTCGGCACGACTACTCAACCTTCACATACGTCTGACTGCCTGCTGTCGGCACGACTACTCAACCTTCACATACGTCTGTCCGTCTCCGTCGGCACGACTACTCAACCTTCACATACGTCTGACTGCCTGCTGTCGGCACGACTACTCAACCTTCACATACGTCTGACCGTCTCCGTCGGCACTACTCAACCTTCACATACGTCTGTCCGTCTCCGTCGGCACGACTACTCAACCTTCACATACGTCTGACCGTCTCCGTCGGCACGACTACTCAACCTTCACATACGTCTGACTGCCTGCTGTCGGCACGACTACTCAACCTTCACATACGTCTGACCGTCTCCGTCGGCACGACTACTCAACCTTCACATACGTCTGACTGCCTGCTGTCGGCACGACTACTCAACCTTCACATACGTCTGACCGTCTCCGTCGGCACTACTCAACCTTCACATACGTCTGTCCGTCTCCGTCGGCACGACTACTCAACCTTCACATACGTCTGACCGTCTCCGTCGGCACGACTACTCAACCTTCACATACGTCTGTCCGTCTCCGTCGGCACGACTACTCAACCTTCACATACGTCTGACTGCCTGCTGTCGGCACGACTACTCAACCTTCACATACGTCTGTCCGTCTCCGTCGGCACGACTACTCAACCTTCACATACGTCTGACCGTCTCCGTCGGCACGACTACTCAACCTTCACATACGTCTGTCCGTCTCCGTCGGCACGACTACTCAACCTTCACATACGTCTGTCCGTCTCCGTCGGCACGACTACTCAACCTTCACATACGTCTGTCCGTCTCCGTCGGCACGACTACTCAACCTTCACATACGTCTGACTGCCTGCTGTCGGCACGACTACTCAACCTTCACATACGTCTGACCGTCTCCGTCGGCACGACTACTCAACCTTCACATACGTCTGTCCGTCTCCGTCGGCACGACTACTCAACCTTCACATACGTCTGTCCGTCTCTGTCGGCACGACTACTCAACCTTCACATACGTCTGACCGTCTCCGTCGGCACGACTACTCAACCTTCACATACGTCTGTCCGTCTCCGTCGGCACGACTACTCAACCTTCACATACGTCTGTCCGTCTCTGTCGGCACGACTACTCAACTTCACATACGTCTGTCCGTCTCTGTCGGCACGACTACTCAACCTTCACATACGTCTGTCCGTCTCCGTCGGCACGACTACTCAACCTTCACATACGTCTGTCTGTCTCCGTCGGCACGACTACTCAACCTTCACATACGTCTGACCGTCTCCGTCGGCACGACTACTCAACCTTAACATACGTCTGTCCGTCTCCGTCGGCACGACTACTCAACCTTCACATACGTCTGTCCGTCTCTGTCAGCACGGCTACTCAACCTTCACATACGTCTGTCCGTCTCCGTCGGCACGACTACTCAACCTTCACATACGTCTGTCCGTCTCTGTCGGCACGACTACTCAACCTTCACATACGTCTGTCCGTCTCCGTCGGCACGACTACTCAACCTTCACATACGTCTGTCCGTCTCCGTCGGCACGACTACTCAACCTTCACATACGTCTGTCCGTCTCTGTCGGCACGACTACTCAACCTTCACATACGTCTGTCCGTCTCCGTCGGCACGACTACTCAACCTTCACATACGTCTGTCCGTCTCTGTCGGCACGACTACTCAACCTTCACATACGTCTGTCCGTCTCCGTCGGCACGACTACTCAACCTTCACATACGTCTGTCCGTCTCTGTCGGCACGACTACTCAACCTTCACATCGTCTGTCCGTCTCCGTCGGCACGACTACTCAACCTTCACATACGTCTGACTGACTCCTGTCGCACTTTACCGCTATTTATATCTCCCAGGCACTATTCTGGAAAGTTCAGTTATTCGGTGGAATACAAAGAGGAAGATTCCAGAAGCTTCTATCCTTTTCTCTCTTTCGGCAAGCGCCCCAACAATGCGGCCATTCTCTGTCTCTTTCCTTCGGCTCCTTTGCGGTAGTGCCGACAATAATGCGATGGGTGACACTGCGATTGTCGGCAATTAGATGCGGCGGGCGCGGTGACACTGCTCCCTCCTCAGAGCTGGTCGTCCCGACCAGCACTATCACTGCGGCATCTCCCTTGCGCCCCGGTGGACTAACCCATCGAACCTCTTCTCCAGGAGGCACGATCCTAGGTATCGCTGTTGGATAGTGTCCCTTGGTCCGGGTAGGACGATGTATGCCATCCTGCTTCGAAATTCTGCAACAGTACCGCCGGTCTTGACGGTCCCTCGTCCAGTTGCCCTTCTTCCTGGTGTGTTGACGGGCCATCCTGCGCACTTGGAAACGGCTCACTAGGTACCATGTCCGCCGACCTCTCTGGCGCACCTTCGCAGCCACCTTGCTTCCGATGGGTCCGGCAACAAACCCCACCACATCCGCGCGAGTCGCGTCCACCGCTGCACTCGTGTTCACTCGTGCTCGGCACGGTCTCTCCTGTATCCTGCCGTCCAAGACGATGTCCACCATTCTTCCGTTCAGGGCACTATGTGTCAGGTGATTGGATGGCTCTGACGGTCCCCCCATGTTACACGCCAAGTCGGTTCTCGCGTGTTGCTCGTTTGCTTGTGCGCTTCCCTGCTGATCGTCTTCCACGTCATATCCTGTTTGGTTACGTACCCGACACACTCCTCCAGAGGATCCTCGATGACGTCCCTGAACTGCCCCTTTGTCTTCCCCGAGACGTACACTTTCGTTATCTGAAATGGGCGCAACTGTCGCCTCGGCCACTAGGTGCTCCCTCCCCGGGTCTGTGCTATTCCGTCTGCCCCTGGCATCCAGTACTTCGACGCTCTCGTCAACTCTTACTACCAGGGCGCCAAGACGTTCCCCGTCGTCCTCCACGACGTCCACATGCTGGCAGAGGTCTTCCACCTTTTCGCCGAGTTCTTCCACGCCTTCCGTCACGCCAATCAGTTCGCCGAGTTGTTCCACGTCTTCCGTCATGCCAATCAGTTCGCAGAGTTGTTCCACGTCTTCCGTCACGCCAATCAGTTCGCCGAGTTGTTTCACGTCTTCCCTCACATCATCTGAAACGGGCGCAACTGTCGCCTCGGCCACTAGGTGCTCCCTCCCCGGCTCCGCGCTATTCCGTCTGCCCCTGGCATCCAGTACTTTGACGCTCTCGTCAACTCTTACTACCAGGGCGCCAAGACGTTCCCCGTCGTCCTCCACGACGTCCACGTGCTGGCAGAGGTCTACCACCTTTTCGCCGAGTCCTTCCACGTCTTCCGTCACGCCAATCAGTTCGCCATCAATTTTCGCCGATAGCTCCGTCTTCATCTCTTTCAGCTCGGCAGCGAGGTTGTTGTTTGACGTTTCCATTTTGGCAGCGAGGTTGTCGTTTGCCGTCTTCATCTCTTTCAGCTCGGCAACGAGGTTGTCGTTTCTCGTTTTCATTCTGGCAGCGAGGTTGTCGTTTGACGTTTCCATTTTGGCAGCGAGGTTGTCGTTTGCCGTCTTCATCTCTTTCAGCTCGGCAGCGAGGTTGTTGGTTGCCGTCTTCATCTTGGACATTTCTGTCTTCATTTCGGCGAATAATTCTTTCATCATTGCCATCATCCTGGTTTCCGAATCTCCCTCCATCTTGGTTCTAACGTTGCAACTTCTAACGACGATGTAATGAAACTAGAAGCAATTCGACGGATCCCACTTCTGACACCAGTGTAACTTTTGTTGGTGGGTGTGAAGTAAAGTAGACTGATGTAGTCGAGATAAGCACTTTTATTTCCGTAAACAGTAACTTTGTACACTCGTTGCAACAACAAGAAAGTCTTTTCCGATTCTCCAACAGCACGGCTTCGAACTCGTAACACAAAGAACTAACTCTTCTCCGTCGGCACAACTCTCCACATCGTCTGTCCGTCTCCGTCGGCACGACTACTCAACCTTCACATACGTCTGACTGACTCCTGTCGCACACTTTACCGCTATTTATATCTCCCAGGCACTATTCTGGAAAGTTCAGTTATTCGGTGGAATACAAAGAGGAAGATTCCAGAAGCTTCTATCCTTTTCTCTCTTTCGGCAAGCGCCCCAACAATGCGGCCATTCTCTGTCTCTTTCCTTCGGCTCCTTTGCGGTAGTGCCGACAATAATGCGATGGGTGACACTGCGGTTGTCGGCAATTAGATGCGGCGGGCGCGGTGACAATATTGTTGAAAATTTGCGTTACTATATGTATTTACAGATTATCAAAATTTTAGTGTGATTTTGTATAAGTTCTTTTTTGTTTAATTTCCACCTGCCATTGTTATTGCTTTCTTGAAATAGTTTTCCCTTTTGATATTTGTTGTCATTCTTGTTGCCATTTTTATAAACTTTAAAGCTTTAGTAGGCGAATACTTAACTTTTCGGCAGTTTGTTGTAATTTACTTCTAATCTATTGACGTTTGCTGCTTCCTTTGCAAGTTGACCTGCATTAGATCTCTCGTAGGTCGCAAGATCCGCATCCGATGTGTACTTAATAATACTTACTCAAAGGTATATCTAAGCTTAATGAGCTCATACATCTTCCTTGTTAAATCAAGTGAATGTTTCGTCCTGGGGCCCAATTTTAATTGGCGTCTGTCCAAGTCTGAGAGAATGCCTGAGATCTAACATGGGTTCTCGTTAAGGTAAAAGTATATTATAATTATAATAAAGCTACCAGTAAAGGTTTAGTTGGGACTGGAGGAGATAGTTGAAAAACGTCGACCTGCATCTTTCACTATGAAAGTCGATACCAAGTAAAGTTCCTGCGCACGTGTGCATGCCTATTTAACAGAGGTATTTATAATCACGCTATTTGTGACTTAATACTCCCACGTAAGGTTTCACCCTCTAAAACTTCTGCACTGCGCAACACAATACCTAACTGATGATTATGAAATCCGAGTGGTAGATGAAGAACAAGGGTGAAGAACTGTGCTCAAGTGAAGTGCAAACTTCGCAAGGTAGGGGAGAGAATACAATTTTGTAAGGGTAAACCAACTGGGAAACCAACCTGCAACCCATTGTGCGCACGGTTGAAATTGTTCCCTGCTTTCATCAGTCATCGCCTATACTAGAGCAAGCGAGAATCGCTATTATTTCTAGGAAATATATTAGAAGGTTTGAAATGCCCTTAATAACAAGTTTTATTAAACGATGTAAATAAGCTACTAAAAAGTCCAACCCAGTTACATTGATCCATCCATCTAATTCTAAGAAAATTGATGTTTACTTTCAGATACCTCCAGCATATTTAATTTTGAACGAGATCAAATTAAATGACCAATTAGTAAAAAGCACTTCTGATATGGAATAATTGCATTGGAGCGTTGCTGAAACAAATTTATTCATTTAGTTAAGGTACTTTATGTCCATGAACAAAAAACAAAGTTGAATTTAAGCTCCCGTTATTAGATAATAGCTTTGCTTTATACACTTTTCTTTCCTTGAGAGAAAATTCAGTAGTTGGATAGCTGTCATATTTTAGGGTTGTCATAAAGACACAGCCTGTTAACAAATCTGTAAAAACATAATTTTAGATATGAATAACAAAGGATAAAAATGTATAATATAAAGTGTAATAAAGTACAAAATTATTATAAAATTTGGAAATAGGATAGTGCGAACTGTCTAGTTCATTCTAGTTCATCTTGATGGCGTTGGTTCACTGTAGAAGAGAGACCTTTCTTTATAGAAAGCCACGAGTTGGATTTGGGCCAATCAGAAATCTAATCCTTTCTGTAAAAATTGTTTGCATTTCGTGTATTCATCATTCAGAATTTGTCTGAGGTTTTTCGTATTCAAATGCTTTTCAGTTGAAAGCCCAACACCTTCTAGACTTTCAGTTATCTCTTTAGACAAGTTTCATGTATAATATAGATACCTTGTTAATATTAATGTGCTGCAAATATGCCTCCCAAGAAGAGGCAAGACCTCTAAATCTTCTTGCTGTGTATAACACTGACATATGTATTGCATGTTCATGCATATTTGACCTCGAGATTGATTTCTGAGGGTTTACAATGCCTAGGGAAAGGTCTTTGGCCACATAAAGAAGAAAATAGGGTGGGTCTGGTTGTTTTCTTCTGTTTGACCTTCAAGAACCACCCACTCTTAACCCTTGCACTTTCGGCCTTCAGAATCCATCAAAACAATCACCTGTCGTGAAACGAAAAACATTCAGTCACAAGAGAGCTCCAAAATAAACAGCAAATCTCTTTATATTTTAGGAATTAACTGTGCTCTTAGTTATAGCAGTACTTAAAATGTAAGTAAGTAACATAACAATATTACTAAACGAGTTTTAAACAGTGGCGCAGACGATTTGTCAAATGTTCGGTTCTTATACATTCGTTCAAGTCTCTTCTTTCCCATGTTATCGTATAGCCAAAACTGTCTACCGAGGCTGTTTTCGCAAGAGCACGGATGATTTGAATCAGCGACTGCTAATGTTAACGTTGATATAGTTTGGTCTATTTCGTTCCACTTCTGGTTTTTCTCTTTCATTTATTCATTCAGTTTCTGAGCATGGTCATGGAGCTTCATATAGCCTAAAGCTCAACATTTTTTTTAATTTAACATAACTGATCACCCGTGAAACCATGATTAACATTTTGAGTAGTAAAAAGTTCTGAAAAAATAGAGTTAAATAAAGTTTAAAACTCAATCCAGTGCTTTATCCCAATGATAACAGAACCAATTCAGTAGCCATTTGTAGTTTTAAAATTATTTATATTTAAAAAAGATTGTGTAGAATGAAAGTTTAATGGATAAGGATAGTACAAATTTTGTTGAAGAAAAGAAATCAAACATTCTCTCATTTTTTGCCAAGTTTCACATAGTGTTAGCAAATCTCTAGTAATATGTATGTTACATGCTAGCATCATTTCTTTTCTACATGGCTTCTTTCCATCGTTAACCTGAATCCCTCCTTCCTTTGCGTCGCGACTTAGGTATCAGATTTAACGAGAAGAACGCCCACTGATCGATGGGGGATGTAGGTGTCTCGTTAGCAACCATTCGTTTATGACTTTGCGTTGCTAAAACTCTAACATATCAGATAACTAGGTAGTTCTCCTTGCTTGCTTGCTTTGATAAGGTTTTCAACAACGGGGATCATCTTCTAGAGAAAGAGAAGTAGGTAGTCGATAAATACGAAGCGCGTTCACAAATAAAGGCAGCTAAGACTAGCTCTTATAGCTTTTCATGGTCTATTTTTTACTATAGACAGAGTAAGAGTTTAGTCAAACCTCGTTTAAGTTCCGCATTTCTGGAATCAAAGCAAAATAACAAATAATTATCTGATGTGTTAGATTCACATACCTTTTCTAAAAGACAGACGCTATCGTAGGTATTGCATTGTATATAAAAATTTGATGCGAGATTTCGCGGGAAATACAGGTTTTGACGTCCCCTATAATAAAAAAGCACTTTGAGGAAAAAACCCGCCCGCGCACACACATACACACACACACACACACACACACACACACACACACACACACACACACACACACACGTGCGCTCGCGCGCACAACATATTTCAAAAATAATTATCGAATAAATATCAAACATGGTATTTATCTTCCAAGGCTTTCAAGAAAGTTTCCCCACCGCAAACTACTCTTTCATAGAAAAACTTTAGAAAAGTTTAATTTGTTTCAAAAATGGCTATAACGATTTTGATTGAAATGTAATGTCTAAGATATTTTCATAACAATGAAATGTATATCTTCAATTTTCTGAGAATAGCCTTTGAAGTCTTCATTCTGGATTACTTTTGCATAACTGGTGAACTGTTACATGTAGACAAGATCTTACTACGAAAAAATTTACATCTCTTAAACCACATAATTTATATTAAATGGTAGTAGAGATAATAATGTTAAAGTATTCGTTGTCATTGGTTTGCATTTTGGAATATCTATACTTCACTTAGATCGCCTTCCTTAGTGCTGTGGAGCACAATGTGACCCCTTGGAGAAAGGGGGAACCTGAAGGGTTGACCAAATTCGGACGACGATGTGCACTAGCAAGCACGGAGTTCCTAACGATTCCTTCATGGACACCAATCCTGAAGCCGACCAGTCCTTCGCTGGACATTCGCAACCTGAGTTCCTTCCTATGGGGGCCCGGCCATGCGCCAAGGGGAAATCTTTCCAGAACTCAAATTCTTCCGTTCTGTAGTCGTCTGGGCCTACACCCTAAAACATAGAAAACAAAATGTTGCGGATAGTAATCTGTAGTAAACTGGGGCACAGTCCTACCGTTTGCCTAAAGGGGAAACGACAGAAAAACCAAGTTTAGAGTAGATGGCCCAAAGGGAATCAAACTCGGGTCCTTCCGAATGCGATCCTCACGCGTTACCCATTTTCATGGAGCCATCTTGTTGGGAGTAAATTTTATAACATGAGCTTGAGGAATCTCTGAAGGTAAATCAGAAGACCCAGGAGATTCTTATTGAACTTTTGTGTTTAAATAGGTAATATCAGCCACCATAAACAAACTGGGAAAATTTGTATTCTGCTGGTTTATATTGTGTTCAACGCTTTCAAATTGCAAGAGGATTTTATCTGTGTGTCGCGGAAAAGTAAAAGTTATGGGGAAGTGAAATGAGATTTGCAATAGAACTGGCCGTATATTGAGTCGTTTGTCAATTGGGTTCAATCCAACACTAAGCATTTACAGAAACAGCTGCCGGGCGGCATGGCAACGTGGAAGGTTTTCTTAGCAGGGCGCAGATGTTTTAAGTAAAATAGTGACTGAGATGCAAAGAAAGCACTTTTAGGAAATTGAATGTCTCCGGCTTTAGCAAAATCAATGAAAGAGGCGGGTTTAATGTGCACACTAAATTAAACTGAAATTTTCTAGGCTGCCATCCGCAAGAAGGGCCTTTTGCTTACTAATTCGTAAAAATAGTAACATTGGAGTGGAGTTATTTTAAACTTCTATAAAGCTATTACACTGGAGTATTACACATTTTAATTATAAAACAAACCTGTCAGCAAATCAAAACTAGAAATAACTTGACGTCTTACTTTCACATGACTTTATTATCGCTTATTACTTTCCCTACTGCATACAGTAAGTAGAGAAACTATTGTACTTGTATTTCATCCAAATATTTACTGTCAGGTTTCACCAGAAATAATGATTTTGAGACCCCTGAACTCGGCCGCTATAAAGGATGTGGTACGAAGATTTTCTAGAAAATCCCCCCCCCCAATCTAAACTATCATTTACATGGTAAATTCATCGATAATTTCGATTTTTACTTTCTCTATTAAGTAGAGGAAGTATTGTATTCCACTCAAAAATTTGATCTCGAGATTTCACCGGAAATATATATTTTGAGGCCCCCTGAACAAAAAAAAAAAAGGCATTTTTAGAAAAAGGTCCGTGTGTGTGTGTCTGTGGACAGCATAACTCAAAAACGAAAAGTCGGTTAAAAACCAAAGTAGGTATTTAAGTTTAATGTCTTTCAAGGATGCGACACGAAGATTTTATAAGAAAATTCTCCCACCCTAAACTGCCCTTTACATGGAAAATTTTTCAAAAAATTTGATTTTCTTGAAAATAACTAACGAGTATGACTATAATGCCATATGTTTGAGATATTTTATGACAAATTAAATGTATATCTTGAATTTTGTAGCTATAGCTCATGAAGTCCTATATACTCTGGATGATTTTTGCATAACTATATAGACCAAGTGTTACTACAGAAAAAATGTAGATTATTGCTAAAACTCACAATTTATGTGTAAATACATTTTTTTATAGACTGAACCTTTCTTGGAGATATTCCTTGTTATTTGTGTAAGTTTTGTTAGAACATACTTCTATCAAATGGAACATCGTTATTCAGTTTTTATACGTTAGACAAAGAGAACGGGATCTCAAAGTTTTAAAAGATTTGACTATCGCACAAAGACTACTGCATTCCTATATTCTCCTTGTACCAACAAGGAAATAAGCAATAAGATAATGTCTGCAAATGTTTGTCTCAACAAACACGAAGAAGATATAGGAATAAGAGTTTGTAATAATGGTTAGTACAAGAGTAGAGAAAGGCATGTGGGTACAACACGTCAGATTTTTTTTTCAAGACGGCTCTAACGACGTTGATTAAGCTACCATATGTTTCACATATTTGCATGACAAATGAAAAATGATATTTTGATTTTTTTATTAGTCTCGAAGTTCCTCTTTCTTGTGAATGACTTGTATAACTAGTAAACCGCAGGAGGACAGAAAGAAACCTTATCCCAAAAACTCGTTAAAGCAGATAATTTAGGTTAAATATTTTTGTATAGATAACCATATTCGAGATATTCCTCATTAATTGTTTGAATTTTCCAATACTTGTACGTTTATCACATGGGAAATAGTTATTCGTTGTCTTTCCGCCGCTGGACATGCAAACAGAATGGAATGTGAATATGCAATAAATTCAGTTAAATAATAACGGTTAAAGTAACGCACTTGTGGAAAACCTAAAAATCCACAATTTCTATTTGAGTAACCTGAAATTTGTAATCACAAAATGGTAATGTAGTTTAAAGATCACAGAAACAATTTCAATCTGCTATCTGTATTGGTTTCAGAGATGTTAATATTTTTGTTTTGGATTTGTGTTTATCGAAAATGCCCCACCAGTTGATATGTTTTTGCATCCCACTAACGATTTTATTTTTAACTTTAAGGAACCCCACACTGGAGTCTTTTTAACTCAAATGAAGCTGTGCTATAAAAGAAGAATAAACCCTGTGCATTTTGGAACTTTTCGATTTTATGAATGTCAGGCTATGAAATATTAAATAAAAATAACGTAATTATAAAGTTTCAAAAATGGTTATTTTAACTTCTTTAAGTAAACTTTCATGAGTGGGTGGATGAGTGGGTGAGCGAGGTTTAAGGGCCCGTCGACGAGATCATTTGGCTCGTAATGTTTCATGAAGTTTTACTGAAAGTTATAAGTTAATAGGTAAAAAAAGTTTACACGTGGGACATTTTAAATAAAGAAAAATACTGAAATGAAATTTTGTGAAAAAGATGTTTAAAACTGAACGGTGTATTACAATAGTGTGTTCAAGAGTGCTTCAAAGTGATAAATATCGCCAATATTAGTAAACCAAAGTCACCAAATAAATGTATAAATATAGTAAAAAGCAATAAAATTCAGTGTTTACTGTTTTCTTCTTCTAAATTTTCATCAATTTCAGAGCTGCATTGCCTTAAAATAGTTATTTTCATTTTACTGATATTGTTTATTCTACGTTTCATTCAGCAATATCCCAAGTCAAATTATTGGCCGAGGTTTCGCGCTTGGCCAACTATCGACAGTATCAAACCTGCCCGTGCCTAGGTACTACTTATGACAAGATATATTGTCTTTCGGATCACTGACGCCCGGTTCGTTAGGACATATTTTAGGCTACTAATCAAGCTACTCTTGTGGAAGAGAACGGTAAAAAAAGCCGGCAATGTTACGAGTCTGAAAGGCATTCATTCTCAGTTTCCAGGAAGAGCTTCTCATCAAGGCATGACAGCTCTCACATGAAAGGAAGAGACAGAAAAACTCTGTTGATGTTTATTTGCAGAGTAATCATAGCACACTTTGGTTTGAACAGCGGTAGTGGTGAATGGCAGCAACCCCTTCTGTCGTACTGCAACACCCCCGCCCCGCCCCGCCTCCCATATGAATAATTATTTTCTGTCCCCATACTCGAGTCTTTGTAGTTAAAACAAAGGCTCGCTGATGGCTTTTGAGAAAATAATACCAGGATGTTTCTGGTGATGGAGTGCTAAGAGATAACCATTCTGAAGCGGGTACTACACAGAGCTGTGACTTCTCTTGAACCGACGCGTGTTGACAACTGCCTGTCGAGAGGCAAATACTCACCTTTTAAAAAGTTTGAAGCTAATTAAGACCGACTAAAATAAAAATATATAAACTAAAATTCAAGTAATATAACGCTGCACTGAAGCATTTACTACTTAATTAATAGGTCTACAGACTACGAATTATTCTACGTGTATAATATAGAGCATAATTTTCATTCTTGAAATTATATAGACTTTGGAGCAAAGGATTACATCAAAATAATTACTGTTCATCAGATAATGACCATAATTCTCCCTCTCCCTGCCTATATTGTCTAGTTTTTATTCCACTCTAAAGATTTATTCCCTAATAAAACTCTTCTTCTTCCACTTTAAGGATAGACGTTAAAGCAGGGATGTCCAAACTTCTCTTTGGAGGACCTTACATAATGAACGGTCACTCCTCAGTCGGAGGGACAGACAATATATTCCAATTCGACCGGGTCAGTATCCCCGAGTCATAACAGAAATATATAAATATTAAACACACTCGCATATTTTCCAACAAATCTAAAATTATGAACTTTAAAAATAACAATAATATAATCCCTAAAATCATTATCATTCATTAACTCTAATAAATAAATACATTTTGGCGTCTCCTCCACCAGACGAGATAGAATGCGGCAGTAACGCCGAAACTGTACAACCCTTAGGTTCCATTAACTCTGAAATAACTGAAGTTAACTCTGAACAAGATTGAGCACGCCCACAGAGAGGTCAGAAAAGCCTGTTTAATTTAGAGAAACTGACGGTGTTACCCGCCAAGAGAGAAAGCTTACCAAGCCAAGACACTCCAGGAATCATAGCACCCCACTCTTCTCACCAGTGAATGTTCCCAGCCGGAGAGATCGAATCGAACACCACACCCCTTGTGGCAAAAGTACATCCGCTGTACCACATAGACAAGTGTGATTCCTGAATATAGTTGATAAAAAGAACTGACTGTTGATTCAGTATAACATTAATTAAAATACCAAACATCAAAGTATGTGTTTTCAGTAATTTATTAGTTTCCAAGGTTATAGCACGTAATTTTCGAGAGAATCGCAACCAAACGGGATAGCTCAGACGTAAAGTCTATAGCCCGCATTCGAGTGGTACCAGGTTCAAATACCTTGGATGGTTAACTTGACTGGAGATTTTTCGAGGTTTCCCTCAGTCAACAAGGTAATATCGGATTGGGTAACTAACACACTTGCCCAGGGTTTCACCTTCATTCAAAATATCAATGGCTAAAATGAAAGTAAATGGTAATAATGAACGCTCTGCCATCTATCCACATATAATGAAAGTAGGTACCCTAATGCCAGCAGCCCGGCTCGTGTAGAAGCAGAGATACAGTTGCCTAGCACTAAGGTATCTGTGTTGTAAAATATACATTAATTAGCACGAGTTCTAGCTTATTCTGCCTATAAATTCAACAGCCACAAGTGATATCAATTCATTGCAATTCAGTAAACCTGAAAAGATAATACTTTTGGTTTCTATAATATTAAAATACACACATTCAAGTTTGTACATTTATATCTTTAATCAATTTAGTAATACACATTTACCATTGAGGTTCCATCAAATCCAAAAAAATTTCAATCTGACGTGAACCATAAATTTTGAGTTTAACGAAACCCTCAAATAAGCTATTTCTTTCGTTCTCAAATTGTTACCATTGCCAGAATATTCTGTGGTTAATATCACCACTTGTTACTAAGGCATCTGTTGATACGTGTCGAATCTGCCATCTGCCATCTGCCCGTCACATATAGAAACAGGGATACAGTTGTCTATCACTAAGGTTCCTGTAGATACGTGACGAAGCAAGATGGATGGTACAGGGATAAAACTTCCAAGGCTAACTGTCCGCCACACCGATGCAAGTACTATCTCCCAACAGATTCATCACGATATAACATTGTAGCTAAACTGACGTCAAGTAGAGACGTAAAATTGTTTTATAAAGCTGCAACAAACAAAAAATCTGATGTCTTGCACTCGCACGACTTTCTCTTCCCTTGTACTAACTATTCTTACAAAATTTCTCTCATGTTAGTCGAGATAAACACTTGCAGAAAATATAGCTATTTGCTTGTAGGTGCAAGGGGAATGTGGGAATACACTAGCCTTTGAGCGATAGTCAAATCTTTTAAAGCTGGTCGCTATAAGAAGGCGTTGGAATCCCTTTCTCTTTTCACGTCCAACAGATAAAAAAGTGAAAAACGATCTTCCATTTGAGAAAATTTTAAGTATTGCAAAACGCTCCGAAATGATTCACTCCTCAAAAAATATGCATCAGGCTTGTGCGTTTTAACGAGATCTATATTTTTTGTACAGTAAGATTTGTCTATTTCTTACGGTTTACCAGCCATGCAGAAATCATCAAGAGTAAGAGTTTGCCATTCAAATATGTTAAACATTTGGTACTCTAAATCGTTAGATCCATTTTTGAGAATGTCAAAATTTTCCATGTAAAAGGTAGTTTAGGGTGGGGATATTTTCTTCAAAATCTTCGTGCCGCATCTTTGAAAGACATTAAACTTAAATACCAACTTCGGTTTTTAACCTACTTTTCGTTTTTGAGTTATGCTGTCTACAGACACAGGCTGACGCACACGGACCTTTTTCTAAAAATGTTTTTTGGGATTCAGGGGTCTCAGAACATATATTTCCGGTGAAATCTCTACATCGAATTATAGGTGGAAATCAGTACTTCCCCTACTTACCAGTAGAGAAAGTAAAAATGTCGTTCTTGGATTCACAGGGCCTCAAGACATACATTTCCGGTGAAATCTCTACATCGATTTTTTGGGGTGGAATACAATACGTCCCCCACTTACCTAACACACATAGTAGATAAAGTAAAAATAGGTTCAAACATAAGAATCTGGGCTCCCAGTATTACTGGCAGTTTCACTTTCATTGAAGCACAGAAGTTGTGTACATTTCCTGGCGCAAGATGAAACAAACGAAAGTCTGGAACAGTCCGTCCGTTTGCTTTTATCTTCTCCATACAGATTATGCTTTCCTCGCTTGTATTTGCCTATCGGAAAACAGCACCGAGCGATATAGTATTGAGCGGAAGTTGTAAGAAACAGTGCGAAACAAACGAAACCCTCTTCACCCCTTTTTGTTTCCTGCAAGACCCCGTAAAAGTAGCCGGTTAATCGTTCCTTTCATCCTTGCCGCTCACACAGGCCTGCAAGTTGCTATAAAATCCAGTGTTACTGATGCAGAAATTGCGCAATTTCAAAGTGAGTTTCAGTGAATGATTCCAAGATAATTAACTGGCAGCACGGGGGCGTGCATTGATTGTTTAGAGCTAATAACGTAAACGTCATTTGCTGTTACAATAAATTAAAACTGTTCAGTCTGCTGCCTTTGAAAATCGAATTTCCAGTTATAAATGCTGTAGGATGCTAATCAACATATTAATGTGTGGTTGATATGTTGGCCTGTTAATCCAGAGGGACGAGCTTGAATTCTAAATGGAAGTAGGAATTCTTCATTAGCTATGATTACTTCTAATATACTAACTTTGAAAAACAAATATGTGCAGGATCCTGCCATTAACCAGTAGAGTCGATTTTATATAATTTTCTGGGGTATTTTGAAGCGTGTGTTTCACCACCTTGCCTATTCCAGAGCATGGTAAGCAATAAGTGAGAAAAGAGGAGAGATTGATGCCTTCAGTTTTTGTGAAAACCATCCAGTAATACATATTACAACAAAATTGTGTTATACTCTTGTGTATATTGTTGTTGTATTCCTTTGATCAGCAATAGGTTAGCAAAGGTAAATTAACCAATTACAGTTTGAATTAGAGGAAAATATGTTTATTTATTAATTATTTATTTGTTTATTTGCTTCTATGCAGCAACTTTTGCACAATTAGTAAGCAGTAAGAGATGGACAAAATCTTACTATACAAAAAGTGGAGATCTCATCAAAGCACGCAATTTATGTCAAATTCCTCACTATCATACCTGGTGCTTGACTGACCACCCGCTTCCAGGTCTTCACTTTGTCCAGTCCATAGGTTCCTCTGCTCCCCGACAGGCGTCTGACCCTAGACACTGGCTTGTAAGTCCTAGGGGGTGTAAGTTCTACATAAGGGGAGTGTAATCAGGTAAAGAAGAAAGAAGTTTTTTGGAGCTCACCATTTTCCAGATATTCTTCGTTATTTGCTTAAGTTTTCAAATCCTTTTCCCAAATAGAAAATCGTTATACCTTTTTTTGTGTGCTGGCATTCAACGAATGGAATATCAAAGCTATCACATAGTGGCGTTATCAAAGTATTTCGTGATATTACAACTCACAATTTTTTTCTCATAGCCTTGACTCGGTACTTCCACTGTCTCTCTTCACTTTCTCCGTCTCTCATACACCAACCCCGAAAATACAATCACTCCACACTCATTACAACTTCTTCATTTCGACGCAGCGTATCTTTCACAGCTGTCTCGCGCTCACTGGCACGCTGACCAATTCAAAAACTGCCTCTGTCCACAAGCTTTGTATACCAGTGATGACGTAGCCAGATTTTTCTCGAACGCCTACAAACAAGACGCCTGCCGGACAGTCCTCAAATGCTCTGGAAAACCCTTTGTGTTGCCGCTTGATTGTTAGTCACGTGTTCGCTCGCGTGAATGGTGTGGGAAAGGCTGACCTTGGTAGCTTTGTTACGCACCGCGCCATTAGGGTGGGGCAGGCCAGCGTCACAATATGTCATAACATCATTTCTACATTGTATATCTCGATTAACTTAAAGTAAATAGAATAATAATTTTGCTAGGAATGTTTGTACAAAAGTGAGCAGCCATTTAAGTGCACACGTAAAAATGTTTAAATATGGTATTTACAGAATGACAAAAGCATAGAACTCCAGAAAGTGCATTTGTTATTTTCCTTGGAGGCTTCGTAGTATGCACATGTTAGAGATCGCAATATTGGGTTATTGGTCAGAAAGTAATTTTGTATTAAAGGATATGAAAAACCAAGTATTATAATAGCAATAACCTCATTTTTCCACAGACCGACACTAAAAATAAATTTATGACTTGCACATGCTACGTTAAAGCGCCTATAATTTATTTAAAGATCTCCAATAATGTATTGTGTAATCTAGAGTTCATAAATTGCTTGCATGGCATTGAAATTACACTTACAGTAAAAACGCTCAAAATAGCAGCATTATTTACTCCAGAAATGTTTTGCTTTCCCCTTTCCCATTCGCGGTGAGTTTTGCAGACATCCACCAGATAGCAGGCAGCTAGCAGTGAACCCGGGACCAGGACGCCATGCAGCGCATGCGCCAATCAGTGGCGTGCAGCTTCCCCCACCCTTTTCTCTCGCTAACCCAAACACTGGTCGTATGAATGAATGGTGCTACCAAGGAATGAATGGCAGGCAGCAAACAAGATAGATTGCTGGTATTTTTATGAAGCAGTCCCGCTGTGAGAGGCCAATGTAACCTTGACCTTTCATCTAGCTTTTCTTTATTTCCGTTTCTCAGCGTAATCGCGGAAGCTTATTAGATGCAATCTTTAACATCCTAGGCACTGGGTCGTTTGTGAATGAAAACGCTCTGCAACCTTACCAGAAACTCAGAATTTCATGTTCTTATAGATGGAAAGCTCGATGCTTGACTCCTCGTTTTATTTGTGAAGCAATTGCATATTCTGTCTTGCATTCCGTCCGTGAGGCACCACTTAACGAAAATTAAGCATAAGCATAACGTAAACTTAAAAGCTAGACAATATATACCTATTGTAATGAAGCAGTTCACAATGAAACAAAAAAGAATCTGGTGTTTCATTCACATGACTTTCTCTACTCTTGTACTAACCATTCTTACAAACTCTTATTCCTATATCTTCTTTGTGTTAGTTGAGATAAACATTTGTGCAAATTATCTTATTGTTTTTTTATTCTTGTAGGTACAAGGGGAATATGGGAATACAGTAGGCTTTGAGCGATAGTCGGATCTTTTAAAGTTTTGAGATTCCGTTCTCTTTGCACGACTAACATAAAAAAAATGAATAACAATGTTCCATTTGACAGAAGTGTAAGTTCTCCAAAACTCACGCAAATAACAAGGCCTATCTCCGAAATGGTTCACTCTACGAAAAAAAATGTTTGGGCATAAACTGTGTATTTTAGCAACATCTACATTTTTTGTAGTAAGATTTGGTCTATCTCTTACGGTTTACCAGTTACACAAAAGTCATCCAGAGTAAATAGGACTACATGGGCTATAACCAGAAAATTCAAGATATAGGTATATACATTTCATTTATCATAAAAATATCTCAAACATATGGTATTTTAATCAAAATCCTTAGATCCATTTTCAATAAAATCAAAATTTTCGAAAAATGTTCTATGTAAAGGGTAGTTTAGGATAGAGGTAGTTTGTTCAAAATCTTCATGTCGCATCCTTGAAAGACAAACTTAAATACCAACTTTGATTTTTAACCGACTTTCCGTTTTTGAGTTATACTGTCCACAGACTGACAGACACGGGTCTTTTTCTAAAAATGCTTTGGGGGGGGGGGGGGAATACAGGGAGCCTCAAAACATATATTTCCGGCAAAATCTCGACATAGAATTTTTGGGTGGAATAAAATACTTCCTCTATTTTACTATACGTAATAGAGAAAGTAAAAATGATACATTGCAGTCATTTGACTTTCTCTACTCTTATACAAACTATTCTTACAAATTCTTGTTCCTTTATCTTCATGTTAGTTAAGATAAACATTTGTACACATTATCTTATTGCTTATATCCTTGTAGGTGAAAGGGTAAAATTAGAATACAGTAGGCTTTGAGTGATAGTCAAATCTTTTAAAGCCTTGAGATTATGTTCTCTTTGCACACTTAACATGTAAATAAATGAACAACAATGATTCATTTCACGAAAGTTTTGTTTTCTGAAACTCACACACAACGAGGAATATCTCCGAAATGGTTCACCCTACAAGAAAATTTATTGAGACATAAATTGTGTATTTTAGCAAGATCTACATGTTTTGTACAGTATGATTTGGTCTATCTCTAACGGTTTATCAGTATTGCAAAAGTCGTCCAGAGTAAATACGACTACAGGGGCTATAGCCACAAAATTCAAGATATACATTTCATTTGGCATAAAAATATCTCAAACACATGACATTTTAATCAAAATCGTTACAGCTATTTTCAAGAAAATAAAAATTTTCGAAAAATTTTTCATCTAAAGGGTAGTTTAGGGTGTGGCCATTTTCTTCTAAGTCTTCCTGTCGCATCCTTGAAAGACATTGAACTTAAATACAAATTTTGATTTTTAACCAATTCCGTTTTTCTAAAGAAATGCCTTTGACTCAGGGTATCTTAACATAGTTACGGTGAAACCTATGTACCGAATCTTTGGGTGAATGGATGGAGTGCAATGTTTCCTCTAGTTAGTGTGAATACGTAATAGAGAAAGTAATTAAATAAGTAAAGTTTTACAGCACACAAACGTGCACTTCTGCCTTGTGCTTGCATGTGGTCAACATCACTGTCTGTAATTGTTTTATTTACACGAATAGTAATAACGAAAATGAGCCCAGCACCTCCCGAACAAAAGCCTCAGACGTTACCGTTTAGCCAACTCGCTCACTATAATTCTAGGATCCGGATCAGAAATGTTGTGATCAGAAAGTCTGCTGGAACTTGGTTTCCTCGACCCAAGCCTATCTGAACTTTATTAAATTAACACCTAAGTTGAGGTAATCATATTGTGAGTTTCTTTGATGCTTCAGAGCAGCAAATACGACACGTGGCGGGAGCGTTAATTTTCTCGAATTTGGGTCGACGCTGTGCAGAACAAAACAAAATTATAACTAAGTAGATTACGCCCAGCTCTGCGATGTTAACAGAACGCTTGTAGGAGGTCGAGACGGAATGGTTACTGTAATTCACAACGAATGAAGCACAATATAGTTTCGAGAATGACATTAATTCCTCGTTACCCTTTTGATAGGTGAAGAACTCCATAAACAGGGTGTTTCGAAGTTGTTACTTGTGTCCAGGCCCGGGTTTTGGGTCACAGAGGTAGCAGACTGAACTTGGGAACGCACGTGGTGAGTTTGAAGACGCTTACGTAATTAGCGGAAGTTCCCGCTACATTCTTTTGACCTGTAGAAGCACAAACAGGCGATTCCATGGCAGTTTCTTAGTCATAACTTGAATTTTCTGGGAATGTCCTCACAAGGCCTCTTCATTCTGGGTGACCTTTGCATAAACGGTAAACAGTAAGAGACAGGTAAGGTCTTACTAAATAAAAAATATGGATCTGGTTAAAGCCTTGCACCTAGAAGAAAATTAGAGATAAAATACTTTCTGAAAATGCTTATGTTGATTAAAATGAAGCAGATTGAGAAACAAGCATTTGCAAGAATAGTTTATATAAGTGAGTATATGCCGCCTCTAGTGTGGTGGTAGTGTGTTTGACTCATGTCCAAGAGGTCGCGAGTTCGAATCTCGCTTAGGGTGAATTATCCGGATAAGGTTTTTTCCAAGATTGGACCTCGGGCTCATTTGAGCATCATTCATTCACTCACCGTCCGATATGACACTACGCTGGAGCATCTCAACAAAGGAAAAAAAGTAAGTAAAGCTCTGCATATATTTGCGAACAGTTTCTCCAAATTGAACTGTATTAAAAGTCTTTATTGCAATAGGTTACGCGACGATCACTTGGTGTATCTTCTAAGGTAGGCTGTTTCAAATCCACGAGTTTGAGTGCACGCGAGTACACAGCAGGGTTGCGCGGAGCACGGCTATAGAGGGAGTGGCGGTGAAGGACGATAGCCAATACGTCACTGGGTAAAGCTCATAGCAACCTCAATCATTCGCCGTTGCAGATCTCCATCAGTATCCACTGCATTTTGACGGCAGCTTAATCAGGCAAGGCGGCGAGTACGCCGTTACTCACCGGCGAGCAGCTCGGTTGGAACGCATTTTTCTAAGCCTATGCATTTGGACTTTGTTGCCAAATATTTATAGACTTCTTAAACGTAAACGTTTATCGCATGAGATTTTAAAGTGGTTACGTAAATCAAACGCAACGTATGTATTATACATAATCCGCGCGTAGTGGAAGAAGGTAAATCCATCCTCCCCTCTTGGACATCGCTCTGATAGCATGATTCGTGGGAGTGAGGTAGTACTTAACAAGTATAGACCTCCGTCATTCGTACTGTTGCTCTATAAGTCACAATTAATAACTACACCTGATTCAGAGCTCCAATAAGCTATTTGTATCTCTGGCTTTAGAGAAACCTTTCTCCGTTAATGGCGCACAATACATCATGTATTCCTACATCATGAAGGGTTACTTCATGAACTATATTAGGTTATGAGTTATGGGGCCATTTTTTTTTTTTTTTTTTCGGGTCAGCTGTTGACGCCTGTACACAATTGAATACAATTTTGCCTCCCCCTTTTTTTAGAGAATTAACAGAAAGGGAGAGTGATTTTGCCTCTTTTCAGCTAGACTCTACAACAGCTCATATGGTCAATCTTTCGATCAGAACAATTGAAAGTGTGTTTCAGGACACAATTAAGTATCCGCTAGGAAATTGCCAGCATTTGTCTACGCGAACTACGGCGAGTAACGGATAGTCTCCTAAAGAGGTGCCAAAAATATATGCATGGATGACGGTGACCACTTTCAGCATCCTCTTGGTCAGTAAAGCCTTTAAAAGTAATTTTAAAAATATACGGTTTCATCCGCGCCTTTCTATGATAGCGGCAGATGGCAACGATCGGCGAGGATACCGACGGACAAAACACCACACAGCTCGTTCGGAAGGTTTTTGCTCTACCGGTAGAAACTGATTAAGTTGTGTTTAAATTAAATGATTAATAAAATACAATTCTTATTCATCGTCTTTATTATTTGAAGTACGAAAACATGATTATACATCTAGTGCAGTAAGGAACTTCTTTTATTCGTTTGAAGGATGTGTCATGCACGTGCGATTGAGTATAGAAGTTATATTGGAGTATAAGTGAGAGTTGAAACATACCTACATTGGAAGACCGAAGAAGGGGTTGATTCAATTTTGGGATGAAAATCTGAGGGTGCGGAACAATTCAAAAGGGTTAATGATGATCGTGATGATAAAGATTATAATGATGACACGAGCGACGGGAGATCTATTGCTGTTACCATCCCCAGGAGGAAGGGATAAAGTGAAGAAGTCACAGTAGGCTACAGGCCGCAAGGGGCAGACGTGCGGCAGTTCCTAACACTTCGTGGCTCGAAGACCCGGTGTCCGAGCCTCGCAGAGCGATGTGTCCCCCTCTAATAGGGGAGGGTGACGTTTGTACTGGACCCCGTTGGGAAGCTTCAACCTGGGACTATTAGAGACGCCCGTTGAAGCCGCTGGAGCTCTCACCCCGCTCCTCTCTCCCGGTGCGCCCCCTTGAGGGGCACAAGTACATAAGTCCCCAACCATGGTACCTATCTTACCTTACCTGTGGATCTAACCTGCTCGCTCGGTCTGTTATTAGTAATTGTGCCACGTTTCACCTTCATGGTCACTTTGATCATCGTATGGTTGTATATACATAACCACACTGCTGGAGTCGATCACCAGATAGGTATGTTCCAGGCAACCGGCCGCTACGCTTCATTGATTTTTACTTGACAATTCAAGAGCTTAAAGAGGCAATTAAGGGGTTTACAAGACAGCATAAAGGCCACGAGGCTACAGTTCAGACTCTTACGCTGCTTTGGAGTTAGCTTTCCAGTAGGTCTAAGTTGCCTGTATGTATAGACTAGTGACAAGTTTCGCTTATCATCATCATCATCATCAGATTTCAGAGATTATTTGGCATAGATTCATCTAGGATAATACGAACTGGTTTTCTTTAAATGTTAAATCCTTTTAATTTTTTTTTAAACTAAAATGTTGAAACTGGTTTTCCAATAGTTCCTATTTATCTTCCAGGTTTGACACAATCTAAATTCCCAGAATGCTTTTAGATTTACTTGGTTGCCCTAACAACTTCCTATTTTCTGATAACCCGAACCTTTGACATGACGAATTTCTTACCGAATGAGTTCACTGGAATCTAATTGGCTTAGCTGCACTGATTTATACTAATTACCTTTTCCACAATACGGAACTACCTAATGACCCCTTCAAGTCTCGTACTTCTAACTCTGACTTCTAGTTATTCATTGATTTTAGTACATGGAAGTTATTCATTGCAATTACTTACATATATCCCTAACTTCTTTATAAAATTATCAATATAATAGCAATAATAATGATAATAATAACCCAAGAGGAGGGTAGCTCGATACGCTCTTCCCATATTTGAACTATGAATGTGAAATTCTTTTGTCTTTCTCTTTGATAGTATATTTATCTTAACTTAGATTTGTTTAAACTTATTTTCAGTTTCAATATTTTATCCTCTGGGCTTGACTCTTGTTCTTTTAGCACTTAACTCTAGTTCTCGCGTTTTTGACATCTGTCACTTTTTTCACTATCACTGTTATATGCCCCATCTTTCTTGGCACTCGGTCAACACTGATCGCCTTAGTTGCTGAGCATATGTTCGTGGGCCTTCCAGACGTGGTTCTTCACCGTCCAGCCTTCAACTTGACTTCGTCTGCCCATCTCATTCGGCCCTCTCTCTCCTTCACTTGGGCCCCATATAGTCACTACATTTGTCCAGCGATTGTTGTTGAACCTTACTATGTGACCTGCCCATCTCCACTTGTGTTGCTGCGCCGCGTCCTTCGCTTTCATCCTTCATATTATAATTCCGGTATCAATACTATACTTACCTACTTTGGAGGATGTTTCCTGCTCTTTAGAAGTTGACTTTTAGTTTGCAGTTCCCTCCGTCATGGAATCTTCCCTCTGGTATTCCTTCGCCAGCTCACATCGAAAATCCAGAGCTTCCTCACTCTGTCTCATACTGATCCACTTAACCCCTGTGTTCCTTTGTCTCCCTTATGACTATCTCAATCCATATCTTGATAATCAATTAATCATAACTCTTTTCACGAAGCAATGTTATTGCAGAGATGGAATTTCAAATCGATCAATCACATCTTCAAGTACCCCACGTCCTTCTATTAAGCTCTCATTTCTCACTCTCTGAGAGCTGTAAGAGTGCATCCTAGAACATTCACTTAGGTATTCTAAAAGGTGTATTAAGGGCGACCATTCTGAGCTTTTAATAAAAGATTGTCAAAATGCACAAATTTGTATTGTGTCATAAGATCATGCCTCAACCCTCCCCTTCATGAGCGCTCATTTTAGGAGGTCCCACACAGGTGCTGCATAGCAATAGGTTACCCTCACTCACCCTTAGAAGCAATACTTTTTTCTTTCAGATTTTTACGTTTGAAGTTAGCTCCTAATGTGAGCAATGCACGAAAAGACATTGATATCTAGTGGGTGCTGCCATCTTCAGTATATATGCTGCTGGCAAATTATAATGTGGGTAAAACATAGTAAAGCTTAATTTTTACGCAAAAATTGCTCTTTCTCAAAACATTTTTACTGTTCAGAATGCAATAGCAATTTAATTAAAATTCCCTTGAAACTCTCTAAATATATTACAATCTATACTGTACGAAAAATTTGGCATAAAAATAAAAATCTGCACATTACTTAAAAACGTTTCTGCCAAAGTCTTCAAATCTGGAAAACATTGAATTTTTTAAAATGGTAACATAGTTTGCTAGCCTGAAAATTATGGCAGAATATTGTCATTAGTAACTTCTAACTATATACTCATAACGTGTGTATCCAAAACTTTTCAGAGAAATTATTTAAATAATTTGATGCTAATGATTTTTTTGAAAAATTAATTTACTTATTTTACTAAATTATTAAAATAATTGAAGTTATGCATCAGAATTATTCAAATTTGGTACACATCTTAATTTGATCACTCTAATAAACCCTGAAAATTGCTGCAAGTTGAATAAAAAAATTAAGAATTTTCAAAACTCAGTGAGGTCCCCGCTTAATTCTAGCAAATTCAGTTCCTCTTTTCTCCCCAAAGATCCAAATATCATTCACAATTCAAAGACATTTGTTTTTAGTGAATTTCCACCTTCTCACCAAAAAAAAGTAAATTCAGTTTGAGAGGTAGAATTGGAACTGAAAAATCCAATGCCACAGCCGGAATTTGAACCACAGACCCTCCGCTTACCTGGTGCGTGCTCTAACCATTAAGCTACTGTGACAACCTGCCAGAATGACACTGAATTCTCTAACCGATTCGTGTTTTTCTAACGGTAAACCACAAAGGCAGTCTCACATCAGAGACAATTACCCCAATGGCGACTTACTATTGCAAGTACTTTATGTCCCGGGATCAAATAACATTTAGATGGTAACTATTATTTATTTATGCCAACTAACTTACTGTTGGTGTTTTTAAACACACAAGCCGTGTGTCGGCAATATTTGACAGGTAGATTCGGAACTGATAAATTCAGTGCCACAGCCGGGATTTGAACCACAGTCCCTCTGCTACCATTATGGTTAGAGCACCCCCTGGTAAGTGATTTTGATTAAAATGCCACATATTTAAGATATTTTTATGGAAAGCAAAACGTATATTTTGAGTTTTCTGGCTATAGCCTATGAAGTCCTGTTTACTCTTGATGAGTTGCATAACTTGTAAACCGTAAGAGATAGACCAAATCTTACTATATAAAATGTAGATCTCGTTAAAATACACAACTTATATCCGAATGTATTTTTCTGTGAATATATACCTTTTATTTGTATGAGTTTTGCAATACTTACGCTTTTCTCAAATGGAAGGTCGTTATTCACCTTTTTATGTCTTAGCCGTGCAAAGAGATCAGAATATCAAACCCTTCATATAGTGACTACTCTTAAAATATTGACTATCGCTCAAAGCCTACTGTATTCTCCCTCAATCTACAAGGAAATAAGCCATAATTTCTGCAAATGTTTATCTCGACTAACACGAAAAAGATGAAGGAAGTGTTTGTAAGAATAGTTAGTACAAGAGCACAGAAAGTTATGTGAGTGCAACACATCAGATTTTTTATCTTAAGTCTCCACCCCTACCAACTTCCTACATAATGTTTGAGGCGATATTTTCTGCGCAAGCCCTCTGGTATGGTTAAATGCAAAATTATAGAGGCGGCGGAAAGGCCCCCTAAAGTTATAAATAATGATTATAGTCGGCAAAAATGTATATTCAATTGTCTTCTTCTTCAATAGCTTGGGTTGGCGTCATATGGAAATCGCGAAGTCCGCATATAATTTGGAAATTTATCTGCGTATAGTGTTGTATTGGACGAACATTGTTGTGAAAGATAGAAATAACAACGCAGAGAACTAATATACACAATTGCAAATTGATTTGTTTTTTTTTTTTTTTATGTTTCTAGAAGTAAACCTCAAATACAATAACTTCATATTTTACCGCTTGTGAAAAATTTTCTAGATTATGAGTAATCAGTTTTCTCTTCTCCTGTATTATTTTTTTTTTAACATAATGCGACTTGAGACAAGTTCCTACTGTCCAAATAACTACATAAATGCACCTCATAACATTTTATTATTTTATTTAAAACTGCAGGTACCATTTATTTCTTACTTCTACAGTTCAATCACCTTAACTGGAGAAAATCCATCAGTTAGATTTGATCTTGGATCAACATACATGAACTTAAAGGTTTGTACAACCAAAATCTTAAGTTAAGCTTGACGGAAGATCGTGTTGAGGTGATTGAACTCAGATTAACTTTTATGCAACCGGGCCTAAATGGACGCCTTTATACACGAGTGAATTCATTAGTGTTGCAAGGCATGATTGGCACAAATTAACATCAGAACTTCTTCGATGGACAGCTCTACTCCCTACTCTAATTCTTGTGAATGATCACATAAAACTGGTGTGGTATAAAGCAGCTGTTGTTATATGTGCAGTTTTCAAGTGCCACACCATGTTCTTGGCGTCGTCAATATGTCCAGGACCCCAGTGATAACCGTTTCCATTGCCGGAGAAAGCGGATTGCGAAAAATTTACGATCCATAGGGATGCGCCGTGGACATGTTATAGCACAGACAATGGCCAACCGTCTTGGACAAGAAACTGCGGTTCACAAATATATTGCTGAGCTCAGGTCCATGTTCAAGCTAAGGCTGAGGCTTTCGGCTTGTCTGTCCGGATCCTTTTTCCGTCGATTTGGAGTGCCATTTTTTACTTTTTCCTCCCTCAGACACACAAGGGAAAGGAGGTATGAGGTTATTCAAAACGAAGGAGTATATGCCAAATTATGCTTATATCAAAGAAATTAAATAAAGCAGAAACATATTCTGGATGCCACTGGACAGAGGAGAGTTCAAAGGTTCAGTTATATAGTAGTTCAAGTTGTATGCATTTAAAAAACACCATTTGCTGCATGGAAATAAAAAATAGTATACCATTTCTTGTAAATCATTATGTATTTTAGCAAAACATTTTAGTTAACACAAGTATATGTGAAGAAACTCAATTTTTCCTTTCTGAATTAAAGTGGAAATACTTCAAAATATACCATAATTATGTTATATTAATTGTATATTGTGACAATTATCTATTATAAGCATTTAAAGCCTATAGATTTCATAGACGTGGCTGGTACAGCCATGGAAAAAATGATTCAGAATATTTCCAAGTTGTGCGTCGTGTTGCAGCGCAGTTTACACAAGTCAATATTTCCAACATTCAGCTGAGTTTGTTGATAGTCTCTGTTATATATGCTGTGTCTTGAATCACCACTGCCATTTGTATTTGCTAGCATATATACAAATGTAAGTGGCGATACAAGAGGGGAGTGTGGGTTTACCTCCTTCCACTATACGTGGACTTTGCCTCTCTTTATCCCCCAGCCGTGCATTGTGTTGCAATGGCGGGTTGGTTACATGTACGTCGCGTTTGATTTACGAAAGCACTTTCAAACCTTATACGATATACATCTGTTCATTCTTCTTTGATACTGCTTACATTTAAGAAGTCCTATCAATATTTGGCGACAAAGTCGAAGTGCACAGCCTTAGAAGATACACCAAGTGATCATCGCTTAACCTATTGCAATACAGACTTTTAATATAGTTCAATTTGAAGAAATTCTGTTAGTAAATATATGTAGAGCTACACACACTCTTATACACACTAGTCTTGCAAATGCTTATTTCCCTATCTACTTTATTTTAAACAACATAAGCATTTTCAGAAAGCATCTTATTGCTAATTTTCTTGTAGTTGCAAGAGGAATATGGAAATACAGTAGGCTTTAAGCGATAGTGAAATGTTTTAAGACTTGGTTGCTATGCGATGCCTTTGAAATCACGTTCTCTTTTCAAGACCAATAAATAAAAAAAGCGAATAACATTCCTATTTTTTAAAAAAGTAAAAGTATTGGAAAATTCAAACAAATAAGAAAGAATACCTCGGAAGTGGTTCATTCAAAAAAAAAAAAAAAAAAAAGAGAGAAGACTAAATTACGTGTTTTAATGAGATTGACATTTTTATTTAGTAAGCCTTTTCTGTCTGTTACTGTTTGCCATTTATGTAAAAACCATCCAGAATGAAGAGGTTTTCTGAGGACATTATCCATATAGACGAAAGCATTCACAAACCATTGCATGTATGGAATTAAAATGTTCATATATGTACATAATAGTTTTAAAAAAAATTATGGAAATAGTTTTAGTTTCTTTAAAATCGGAGAAATAAGGTAGTTTAAATTTACATTATCTCATCGTTAATGATTTGTAAGATAATTTTCTTAAACTTCAATAGTAGTAACGTTACCATTGTCACAGTTTATTTTCATGCCTGGAATTTCACTCCGTGTGTATGTAATTTGACTTGGTGATCCACTTATCCACTTTGCACGAGCTTCCCCCCAGCAAAGAGCATGCAGCGTTGAAAAATTATTCCATTCTCTTTCCATCCCCAAGTTACTAAGAGGTATGTGTTCTCCCTGAGTAGTAATTACCCTCGTTCGCTTGTTAATCCTATACATGAGAGCCTAATGGAGAAGGGGCACATGTCTTTTATCAGAAAAAGCGAATTAAGGAAATCAGTTTTTGCATGCAAATTTTAGCTCCTGTTGCTATATCAATACTCGTTATGTAAATTAGATGTTTTTTTGTAAATGCTATTAAATATTAGTTAGTAGATTTATTATGTGATATGTGACGCTGGGCATCGCGCATGACAGGGGACAGTTGAGGTCCAGCTGCTTCAGGCCACATACCAGGTCGGCGAGCGGCCAAAAGCGTTCAAGGTCAGGTTATCTGCCGCAAGCCGCAACAACAATGAAGCGGCTACACAAAAGGGGCTTTCTCCAGAACTATTGAGAAAGTTCTGGCCACGTAATCACCGGCGTGTGTGTGGAGGTCGAGAAAAGTCCGTGACGTCATCCACTCCATATAAGGAAGCGATGAAACAGCATAACAGAGTTAGAGTTGCAGATATTTGGTCAGTGTGTCAGTGAGTACGAGACAGCTGTGTGTGTGGCGCGCGTTTAACGAGCGCCGAGAGATTGCATTGTCGTAGTGAAGAGAATCATTGAAAGGACTGAAGCAAGGTTACGAGAAGTAAACGTTGTGAGTTGTAATAGCACGAAGGACTGTAGACTTGTTAATGAGGAATAGAAAACTGTATTAGTGGTAAAGTTTTAGAAGACAATTAGTGACAGAAAAGTAACTTGACTGTATATTGTCACTTTGTCACAATACAAAATGACATGAGCTATCTTCCTGTACCAAAATCACAAAATGAGTAGACAGGTGGCCTCATATACTATTTCCAGTTCAAAGGTGTGTGAAAGTGCAACCAAACACCAGAACTCTAATCATAATTATATCATTCCTTGTTCCCTACTGTAATTGTTCAGATATTCATCCCTGCTACACAATAGTAGTGGCCTTCGTACACCCAGTTAGTCAAGGGGAAACCTTTTGAAACAACTGGAGTCGGGGTGGCTGTTGTCATTTTGTAAGGCTTTAGTTGTGATCACTAACTTTAAAACTAGTTGAACAGAAGCCTTAGAAATTCCCACTCGAGTTTATTTTAGCCATCAACTTTCACTCTTTTCCTTTCTCTTTCTTAACAAAGAGTACCGCCCTTTAGAGGTGGGAGTAAATGTCTGACTTAATCTAATCTAAAATTGGCAGTTTGTCCTTGTCTATGGTTTAGGTAGAGGTTACCACGCTACCCTCGAGTTCCTATTGACGATGTATTTCTGGGTGTAAATCCTAGCATGGCTTCCTTCAGAAGGGAAGTAAAACAGTGATGTTTGTTCATACTTAAAAGAAGCTTATTCACCAAGCACGGGTCCCAATTAAAATTCTCGGTCATGTTTCAAAACCAACAAGCTTTTGTTTTTGTCAGCATCACTGAAAGTGGTATGGCCCTAGTCGCAGTTAGAAAGTTACACTATATGTATGTAACAAACAAACAAACAAACAAACAAACAAACAAACAAACAAACAAACAAACAATTAGATTTTCTTAAAGCACCCAATTTATATCAAATATATATTTTGTGGAGCTAACCATTTCCGAGAACTCCTTATTTATTAGTTTCAATTTTCCGCTTATACTTTTTTTTTTCTAAAATGAATAGCCGTCGTCCCTTTTCCTGCTCTCCTCTCTCTCTCTCTCTCTCTCTCTCTCTCTCATTTATGCAAAGAGAGCACAATTTCAAAACCATCACATAGCGGCTTGCTTAAAAAATTTGACTATCGCTTAAGGCCCATTCTCATCTCCTATCCCCATTGTACCTATTAGGAAATATATAAAAATGCATTTCCACCGAAGTTCATCTCGATTAAAATGAAGGAAATAGAAGAATAAGATTTTGTAAGAATGGGTAGAGAAAGTAATGTGAATGTAATAAATCATGTTGTTGTCCATAACTGTGTCAATTAGAAAAGAGTTAAAATTGCAAATTAACTATTCGTTTTGAAATACATTTAAAAGTATTTAATCAACTTACATATTATTTTTATTATAATGTAACGCCACCCGCGGCTGCATGCCTCAAAGACTCAGTCAACCACTACTGTAAATATGTGACCTGACGATAATGCAGACAATGAACGCGGCGGAACAAAGAGTTTCCAGAATGTTCGCGAGACTTCCGATTGCCACTTATTTGTGAGAGGTTCCAGAAGATTTGAATTTAGAGGGAAAATCCGTGCTACATCATTCTCTCTTATATGAGGATGCGAGACAACGAGAGAAGCGAGAGAAGCGTGAGTGCTGACCGAGACAGCAGTGTGTGTGTGTGTGTGTGTGTGTGTGTGTGTGTGTGTGTGTGTGTGTGTGTGTGTGTGTGTGTGTGTGTGTGTGTGTGTGTGTGTGTGTGGTTGGGTGTGCGCACGCATGCGTTCGTGCATATACAATCGTCGAGAGACCTATGTGTCGGACAGTCAGAGACAATTCGGGACATTGATACGTCACATCGGAGTTACTGTGAGGGGTTTTAGTGAGTGTGACAGTCGAAGCCAGCAGTTGGTTAGACACAGAACTAAAATAAAAATATGTGTCAAGGTTACGAGAGGACAGGACAGCTGTGATATGTAAGATCACGAAGAACTGTAGCCTATGTTAACGATAAAATCGAACTCTCTTTTTGTGCTTCAGTTTTAGAAGAGAAAATAAAATAACAGAAAAGTAATTGGACTTTGTTGTCATTTTGTCACACTGGTGTCAGGAATGAGATTTGTCACATTGTCATTTTTGTTACAATAGCAATATATTCATGGATTACATAGCCCCACTAATCATTTTAGCCACACGAGCCACTGCTGTCTCACCTTATAAAGTTCAAGGCCGTGGATTTCGTAACTATTACGCCCGATGAATGTTCTGAATTTTATCCTGCTCCCCATACTAAGCTCCTCTGAAGGAAATAATCAAATATCAAATAGCTACAATTCAAATTGGTTAAATTCGTTTTACAAGGCAGGCTTCGTAGCAGGTGCTTCTTGAATTATAAGTTAACACACTACACGAGCGGTCGAACAGAGAGAGTAGGAGAGAAGGAGAGCTGCTATTAGTATAGATAAAATATGTAAAGTTCATTGAATAAATATTTAAACAACTTTTCCATAAAACGAGACAAGAGTGCTTAACATTTTCTAAACTTGCATACTGCAGCCGCCGAGTACCTTTTAGAACTGCACTACATGCGTCACTGAAGTTTAATCAACTTTTAGTCGATGTCTGGGCGTTTTTGTCAGTGCTGTAATGACAAACATTTTGAAAACGTATCTCATTTTGCATTCTTGCACACTTTCTGTTTATAAAGTTAGTATTATACTATTGATTTCTACCATTTAGAGCAGCCATGTCCAAAGGCAAACTCAATAACCAAACTTGGCTTACCTACTCTACCCTACCGACACACCCCTTCACTTGCCATAAATGCCGTCGTACTCGTAATGGTGAATTGTAAGTGATATTCTTGTCTAAAATCTCCACTCTTACAAACACAAATTCAAAGAGAAGTGGTTGGACGAATTCTTTTATTGAACTAGTAGAGAGTTGAAGTATGAATTTAGAGTTCAGAAATTCAAACAACTTAAACGCTTGGAAAATAAATGTCTTATTTTTGCCGAACCGTTGGCAGTGGATCCAAAATCAAGTTAAGTGTTCTCAGATGAGAGGTAGGATAACAATACATACTGCACTGTCGTTTTCTGGTTTATTTTACAACACAGAAATGCCTGGAAGAAAAACAAACCTGGGCGAATTTCTGATATTCTGTGTTAACCTTTCCGTATCGCCCCAGTTACTTATCGCATCCTTAAACTAATCTCTTCCCCTTCGAGACTGCGACGTTTTGGCGCGAAACTAGACCTACGTTGGTCTTCAGAAGTGCTTTTCATTCTGAATGACCTGTTTAACTGGTAAATCGCAAGAGATAGACATCTTATTACACAAAATATGTAAAACACACAATTTATCAAATGTAGGTATTTATTTTTATTTACATATTCGTTGTAGAGATAATAATTTTAGATATTTTTTCTTGGTCTTAATTGTCAAATACTTGCACTTTTCTCATTCTTTTACAGTATGTTTCATTACTTAAAACTCCATGTGTCAAAGTACCAGAACAATTAACTTTTAATTTTCAGCAAAACTTTGCGGATGATAATTTAAGAGACTCACTTAGCCATTTTTGAAATTTCACAAATACATATGTTTTATTAAAAGCTTCATATTCTGATGATACTGATAACATTGAAATATGACAAAATGCAAAGGGTTTAATCTTCTTTTCTGGCAATTAATTTTAAAACACTTCAATGTGGAGTTTCTATAATAGTTTTAAAGATAATAAAATACTTGGTAGGGTTAAAAAACCGTCTGACAAGTGGGGCATTCTTAACTAACACAGCTAAATTAATTAAATTCAGAGAAAAATATTAATATCTCTGAAAATACAGGTATCTGATTGAAATTTTGTATGTAGGTTTTGTGTTACATTACCATACTGTAATGAAAATTTCATATTGCCCAAATGGAAATTATATAGTTTTAGGTCTTTATATGTGCATTGCCTTAAGATTGACAAAAATGGAACCTGTTCATTTACACAAAGGAAATCATTACAAAACTTTCAACGGCTAACGTTTTAGCAATTCAATTCCAAAAATATACCTGCAGGTTCGCAATGGTTCTCCAGTTCAAACTTGGATATTCAATTTCAGCTTACATAAAATTGCCTTAGGTTTTATTTTGTTACTATCATATCTTAATACTTTTTGTATGGGCATATTTCGGGGGAATTCTTGAAGTTTTCAATTCATATGTATATGAATACATATTGAAGATATTATTAAAGCATACATTTTTTGTTCGTTCAACTGTCATTTCAGCACCTTGCACCAATCAAGGATATGGAAGGGAAGTTATTACATCCCTTCTAATGTGATTTATACAAGCATTACAAACAAAAAAAACTCTAATGACATTTTGTTCTTTGATCAGCTGATCGCCCACACAATCTGCAGTGTTGCCAGCTTGTTTTCGACAAAACTAAAATATCTCCGTAGGAAATGGTCAGAGACAAAAACGTGAGATACAAAATGTGTTTCAAATTCAAAGATGTACCACTGGTTTAAATTAATGTAATGACTTCCCTTCCCTATAAACCGCCTCCGTAGCGCAGTGATAGCGCGCCTACCTCTGGTCAGAGGACTCGGGTTCGATCTCCAGTACAGGGGTGGAGTTTTTTCTCCACTGGGAGGTTTGGCACGAGGTGCACTCAGCCTCGTTAGGTCCCTGGGTGGGCGATTGATAAGCTACTTGATAAAGAAGTAGCGAACCCAGATCACGAAGGCCACATAACCTGCCGGGAGGGCTCGGTGCGCTGACCAGTCCCACCTCCAGTTCTGCACCCCATTCTGCCTGTAGTGGGCAGAGATGGGGGACGCTGCGGCCTTGCGGTAAGCCTTGGCCCGCGAAGGGCTGTTGCTCTAGGGTTTAAGTATATCTACATAATCTAACTTGAAAAAATTTCTAGGCAAACATTTTTATCATTATTATGGTAAATAATATATTAAAACCCTAGATGTTATATAGAGTACACAAGTCACAGGGATGCTTAACTCCCTGTTTTCCAGTTCCAGACATATATATCCCTCCACACTTCACCCAGAGAATTATTTAGGGAACGTCTTCTACAGCTGCCAGTCAAAAAAAAATAAACCTAAAAGAATACGTTAGATAAATTCATTCATGTTATTTGTTTCAGAAGACTGGAAGCGCGAAGGTTTCTGGCATTGGTCACTGTTTGCATTCCTACGCGATAAAGTATACACAAGAAGAATTCCAACCTCACTTATATGTAGGCCTGGGAGGAAGAATTTTAGGAAATCTTCTTTTAGAATCGTCATATTACTACATGGTTATATTTAGAGAATACTGGACCAAATCCAAACATAAGTTCAAGGGGCCCGCGTTTAAAAAGATCATTCATTCTGATGGTTTGTATCATTAATGGGAACGAGTGCTGTTTATTTAAGGCCAACCAGAGCCATGGTCTTCGAGCTTGCCAGAAAATGATCTTCCACAAGTTTTCCCTGCACTGCTAACAAATTCAGCAGTAATTGAAGTATGATTCAATCTGACCATCAATGGTGTTGTTTAATACCTAAAAATGGAATGAAATCTTCAAGAAATCACTGTTTTCAGTGTAATGTGTGATCACTAGGGCTAGGAAGTTCATGCATTTGCATGTTTTTTCATAGGGGTTAAAATGTATGCCTTTACATTATGTGCACGAATTACGGAATTTTCAGTTATTTGGACATGATTTTATGGTGCATATAACTGCATATTTTCTTGATTTTTGATAAATGCATATTATTTAAATACTATAGCCCCTATATTGCATATTTTAATGATTTTTATGATTTTTTTATTTTTTCATCTGTATAATATTTTTCATATTGGTAGCATTTCTGAGACAACGGTTCTTTCCCATTGGTAGATAGATTTGTGTTCAGTACGAAGATAATTTTTGTTAAATCTCCTAAAAGAGTTAAGTTGTTTAGATCAACAGCACCTAATATCTTACTTCTTCCTGCACCAGTGTTAATCGATGGGGAACATGGATCGATGCAGTTTTATATTATACTGAGCACATAGAAATAGTCGAAGAGGTTATTAATTCATTGGACTGGAAAGATGCTTCATCAATAGAAACTGTGCAAAATATTCTGTCAGGCACTGGGTTAAAAGAGGATCTTAGTTTCATATCTGCCCATTTTTCTTTCTTACCAACAGCCATAACGGCATTGGAAGGTGTAGGATCTCCTTTGCATGAATCGCTTACTGTCTTTGAAAAAACGAAACAATATGTGATCTAAGTTTGGTTCCTGGTAGCATAGGACAAAAACTGAAAGATAAAGTGAATTATGTAATTTCAAAGAATTTTGATTATAAACAGATGTGCGATATTCGAGACATCCTCGAAAGCAAACCATCTGTCACACCAAGAGACTTCACTCTCTCTGTAAAGCAGTTAACATCATTTAAATATGCCCCGATAACATTTTGTGATGTGGAGAGAATTTTCTCACGTTACAAAAGTTTTTGTGAGACAACATACTATGTTTTACAGCTGAAAATTTGTGCAAAGTGGCGGTTGTGAACTGCAATTTAGCAGTTAATACTAGCAACGGAACCACTTCTGCTTCAACCTCTAAGGAATAAGGTAACTTCATTTATTTATACTAACTCGTCTTGTCTACTGCAAAGGGACATCAATCGTTTTAATTAAATAGTGCATATTTCTTGGCATATTTTCAAGTTTTTAAGAGCATATTGGCATGCATGTTTCAATGTTTTTTAGAGCATGAACTTCCGAGCCCTAGTGGTCACATAACCTGTGAAGCGTCATTAAAGAGCTTAATAAGGAAATCCGAATTCAATTAATGCAATAACAGTTGACATTAAGTTCTTGTTCTCGATGTAAAATATCGTATACCGCCTTGAGTCTCGGCTCTACAATAAACATACTTGTATCAATTATTTAATAGGGCCCGCACTTTAACTATCTAAATGGCAGCAAAATATGCAAGCATTTAAGACCTTATACAAGTATGGCCTTAAAAATAAAATACGACTTTCTATAGTTAATTTAAAAGCATTATTGTTGATTTTTATATACCATCTAATACAAAATCCACTTTAGATCAAATTGTGAGCATAGTACTTTTTGCAATGTTTGAAAGTAACTTTGAAATGAAAGTAACTAGCAGTTATTTTTGAAATGCCTGCAATTATCTGTAATAAAAAATACTAAGTACAGAGAAAACAGTAACATCTATATAAACAATAAAACAGTAACAGTTTGAGTGCCTATATTTGTTCCAATTGGTAGAGTTATTTTGTTTTTGGTAAGTATGTACAGTTACTGGGAGTGAGTGAACAATTTTGCAACAGAGAAGTATTAGTTTAAAAGTTAATATGAAGTATCATACATCAATAGACTTCAAAGCAAAGTGTTAAAGTGTGTAATTATCAAAAGTCGGCGTTAAATATTGTCTCAATAAGTTTGTGACAAATAAAAGAAGTATTGAGTTTGGATTTTCTTTGGCTCCCTTTTCCGCAAACCGGTAGACCCTGAAGATAAATATAACTTCATTTAAAACAGCTGCAATACAATATTTTGCTACTGCATAGCACTTGTTTAAAGTATAGTTAACATGTCCTGTCAATTTTTAGCTTCTACACTGAAGTTGCACTGAATCATAAGGTACATTTTCAGGTTTTCCATTTTGAAAGCTCTGCGATTATCGCTGGAGATAGTTTAGTGGCTGGAAAAGCTTCTTTCTGCATCATAGCATGTTACAGGAACGTATTTGAAGGTGGGGAGACCACTGCAGGCCAGCTTTGGTTTATTGTCCTCAAATGTTGCAAGCATTCCCAGAAATACTATCATTATTTTTGCACATTGTAGAATATAGAATTCCGCTGGAGAACATTACAGTTTGTTGTTCATTTGTCGAATAAGTTGGCCGAAATATAACCTATATGGCAAAAGTTGACCAAAATATTATGTACAACAAATAAGTTGTAAATATGACTTCATATGCAGAACAAAAAATGCATTTTTGTGCACCACAACACCTGAATTAGTGTATAAATTGTGAAATTCACCCTGAAGCTCAAGAAAAAAATATAAAGTCCTAATAATTACGCTGGTATCAGGTTGATGCGTAAGGTCGTATCGTTTTTGTTTATCACAACTCTGCCCTGCTAGGATATTATCACTTACCATCTGCATTTGTTATTGAAAGAGTTTTATTTGTAAATTCGTCTGCAGATTTGAAGAAACCCTGTGCTATTTGTAAGTCAGAGAAGAAAGAGTATCAAATATGTTTAAATGATGTTTCGAATGGCCGGTATTTTTAATATTTCAAAAAGGAGAGGGCACAGCCGGAAACATATGTACGTGCCGTGCAAACCGGAGCATGCTATTAAATGAGAAAGCGTCACTTTGACCTGAGGGATTCACAATGTTCATGAAGACCATCGGGCTTTGAATAAGGCCTTTGGAACTCTTTCATCTATTATTATTCACGTCACTGGCGCGAGAATTAGCAGATGTGATGAACTTGACCCTCAACCACCGTGCGGCATTTGCGTTTCACGGCAAAGTTCAAACGTATGCATCAATCCAATACAATAATAGAAACTTTCCAGAAAATGCATGTCTTGTGGTGAATGTGAAGTAATAGGAAGAGATGGCAAAACTTTATTGTGTGTTGAAGTTATACGACGTACAATCATTCCAAAACATAAATTTATTGAGTCAATAATACATTTACATCTAATAAAGCATCGCAAAAAATGCAGTTTATATGAAATTTTCAGATTTACAACATTCGCTAAGTGTAAGCTGTTCAAAGGATTTTTGACAAGACAAATGGCTCAAAAAATCAATTTTTGATCTTATGAATAATATGAATCTACGTAGTTCGTAGAATATCTCCGTATAAAGCTTATCTGTTTTTACTGTTTTTAACAGCACTTAAATAGGGGTTTAAATAGAGATTTAAATATGGTTTCCAGCATCCGTGGGTATCTTCTTTTGCTGTTCTTAAATTTCAGGTGCACCTTTCTAAAAACCTATAGCAGACAGAGCTGTGACGTTTTTGTGTACATGAAAAATATATTTCTCTAAACAGCTGTTGAAAGCTTTTATGTTGCCTTGGTATTAAATTCCTAAAAGAGTATAAATACCTGAAAACAATTAAAAATGTGTACAAAATTATATACTTTTTAAAATTGCTAATTTTGGTTCAAATGCCTTGATCTTTCACCATCTCTGTCAATCGGTGCACTATCCATAAAATGTGTAATCTTTAATTTTGAACAGCAACAAAGATATATAAAATTTGTATTAAATAATAGGTAGAAGATTTTCAATTTTTTTTTTCTTTCCCTTTGGTTTAATTGCTCTGAGAACATTACTAACAAAAATGTATTAATTCTGGATGTTGTATATAATTAAGACTAAATTGCTTAATTTGAAACCATTTCTAGGAACTCATTTACCATGCATACGTAAAGTTTCAGAAATATTATACAGAATTGTAATGGAAGAAAGCCATGTTAAACACGAGTTATTTTTGCAACTTTGGGCATGTTTATTGGTGAAGGTAGATAGATATTCCTGTCATTCTCAAATCCATCCATCAATCAAAACGGATTTTCGCATTTAACTGTTGGTAATGAGTGATATTTTAATACAGGTATTGCTTCATCAGGAGTAAAGCCAGGAAGAAAAAACTGAAAAGCGATTAAGATGTCGCTCAGGCAAAGCGAGTCTATGTAACAAAACACTGTCGTAGCTACTACCTGTTGTGCAGCCCGCCACTGTCACCGTCTGCTTCAGCAAGCCGCCTCCACTACCGGGGCTCGGCCTTGCCGTCCTATCGATCCGCTCTGGTCCAGCACAGCATCGCATCCTCCCCCCACCCTGGGCGTCGGCAGCCTCACGAGAGAAAGGCGGTACACTTCCCATTCATCGGTTGCGGCTACCATCTTAATACTACTGGACCACCAGACTCAAAAGTTTCCCCATGCCTTTCATTTTCCACCACAAACACTAAAGATCTAGTTATATTACTGACATATTCTCCTCGGCGACAGGCTGACTCCTTTTGCTTTTAGATTTATGACAGCACTTCCCTTCTCAGGCTTATTTTCACAATGGACTCATTTCGAGAGTAATTACAACGTTTAAAACCAGTTCATAAAAGGCACTCCATTTGGCAAAAACACATACCGCCGTGCTTGTCAATATATGTGCAGTTCATTTCAAAAAGGTACCGTAACCAGTGCAGCTAATTTTACAGAAAATAACAAAATTGCTCATAGTTGTGTGTGTATATATATACCGGTTGGAAGCTACTGCTTCGGTCAAGTATTGTTAATAAAAAACCGTTTCGGCGAAAAAAAAATTCTGTCAAATATTTGGAGCCATCTAGCTTCATAATAAATGGATATAAAGAGTTCATTATTTCACTGTCGCACAGACATTGTGTGAACAATGCCTTTAATGTCTTTATTTCAATTCGAATGAATTTAGTCACAATTTAATGTTAACGTGACGTTGCCAAATCTCTCTTAGAAATTAAGCTCTACATGGAACTGCTCCCTATTTGTTACATATTAATTCAAATTTATTCACCATTATTATAACAAAGTATACATAGTTTTGTCAGATTGCAGTAATACAAAATTACTCTTACCTATATCAGTTAACTACAATATTTATCAATTTAAATACATAAATAACGCATTTTAAATATTGCCACAGTCCCACAATATTTTACTCCTTTTGCAAACAGGGATACTTTAAATAACTCTTAAATTTGTTTTGTTTCTAGTGTTGTAGAAATGAATATCTTCATTTGTCATAAAATTATTAATATTTTGCTTCACGTAATGTGATGCATAAATATAAATTGGGTACAGTTAATACTTTCAATTCTTTAAAAAATGGCCTCACAAGTCTATTTTACCATTGTTTGTAATAGTTATTATTTTTTCTGGGCTTAAAAACTAAATGATCACCTTTAACATTTTCCCAAATGTATTATTAACATAACTACATTGCCTATGTGCCTATTTTGTCACTTTGTTTATAATCATAGGCTTTGTATATATGAATATCTCTCATGCTTACTGGAGTAAAATGCACTAATTTTATACTCCCTATAATTACCTGCCTTTTCATAGCTTAAGGGCATACTATGACTTATTTTTTAACTTTTATCAAGGTTTTCGCACAGTGTAATATGATTATCTTTGTCATTGGCCAATATTTATTAACATTATTTATTAATGTGATATTAACCTTGATATTTTAATTCATATTTCATATTCTGACCCAGTAAACCATTGTTGACAATAAGCCTGAGGAAGTTGTAATATAAAAGGTGACCTACTATTAACTATTGGTTTACGACAGAAAATCGACGATTTTAATATGAGTAAATGGTTTATCCTCAAACTTTACATCAAAATTACACAATGTGTAGTGGAGTTGCTTATTTTTATTTCTTATCATATTTAACTTCTGTTGGGGAAGTATACTGTATCCACTATTTGCTTTTACGCCTCATCTCCCTTTTTCTTTATCTTTTACTTTCTCTACTGATAAGTAGGGGAAGTGTTGTACTCCACCCAAAAATTCGATGTCAAGATTTCACCGGAAATATATGCTTTGAGGCCCCCTGAATAAAAAAAAAGCATTTTTAGAGAAAGGTCCGTGTCTGTGTCTGTGTGTCTGTCTGTGGACAGTAGGTATAACTAAAAATCTTAGGTGTTGCACTCACGTGACTTTCTCTACTCTTGTATTAACCATTCTTACAAACTCTTATTACTATATATTTTGTGTTAGTTGAGATAAGCATTTATACAAATTATCTTATTGTTTATTTCCTTGTAGGTGCAAGGGGCATATTAGAATACAGTAGGCTTTGAGCGATAGTCAAACATTTTAAAACTTTGAGATCCCGTTCTCTTTGCACGGTTAACATATAAAAAAATGAACAATGATGTTCCATTTCACGAAAGTTTGAAGTTTTCCGAAACTGATACAAATAACGAGAAATATCTCCGAAATGGTTCACTCTACAAAAAAATTTATTCAGACATACATTGTATGTTTTAGCGAGATCTACATTTTTGTAGAGTAAGATTTTGTCTATTTCTTACGGTTTACGAGTTATTCAAAAGTCATCCAGAGTAAACAGGACTACATAGCCTATAGCCAGAAAATTCAAAATATACATTTCATTTGTCATACAAATATCTCAAACATATGACATTTTAATCCAAATTGTTAGAGCCATTTTCAAAAAAATCAAAATTTTCGAAAAATGTTCCATTTAAAGGGTAGTTTAGGGTAGAGCTATTTTCTTCAAAATCTTCGTGTCGCATCCTTGAAAGACATTAAACTTGAATACCAACTTTGGTTTTTAACCGACTTTTCCCTACTAAATTCCCTCTTCCTTTTTCCGTACCATTGGACTCCATATGTAACGAAGAAATTCTTCCCAGTGGTGATAGGAGCCACATACCTTGTATATCAAACATAATAACGATGCTAACTGGATATGGAATACCAAGCTCTTACTACCATCGATTTGTGATTTCTGAAAGTCCTAGATATCGACAAACAGCTGATCATATTTATGGGAGTGCCCAAAATTGGATTGGCCAATAAATCGCAGTGACATTGTGAATAAATATTGGGGCATTTGTGCAATATGTTAACAGTATAAACTTTAAATTATTGTAATTATTGTGTTAGAAATAATGCTTAAAATTTAAACCCTGCAGTTTAAGGAGTGAAGTTTGTGAATGCCAGAATAACCCATAGATGCTAACACATCCTTCAACTATTTCCTTTTAGCTTCCTAAACATGCTATTTACAAGGAACTGGTTAACTTTTTTGGTTGTGCTAGTTTGCTTCAATCTGTATTAACTAGAGATGATTTTCTTAAATTAAAAATAATTGGATTATATTGGGCAAACTGATTTGTACTCTGCTTGCAAAGAAAATGTATAATTTCAGATCTGATATGTTGTGAAATGAAAATTAACATGAATTTGGTATTTGCTGCTCTAAAACACAGTATTGTGTGACCTTTAAAGGCAGGACTTGGGAATTCTTTGAGATAAATAGCTCTATTTTTCGTACTAGAGATAGCCAAGTATAGGTATCTGCCATTATAATTAAATTTCGAATTTTATGTATATGTTACCATTTGAAAACAAACTCCACATATGTATCTATATTGTATTAATTGTATTTTGTGAATTTGAAGAGTTTTCAAGGGTTTATAGTTTCTGAAGTGTTGCTCTCGCACGACTTTCTCTGCTCACTCTTGTACAAACCACTGTTATTAACGCTTATTCTTTTATCTATTTCATGTTAATTGAGATAAACATTGGCAGAAATTTTCGTACTGCATATTTCCTTGTAGGTACAAGGGGAATCAGGAAATACAGTAGGTTTTAAGCAACAGTCAAATCTTTTTAAGAGCTGGTCCATATGTGATGGTTATGTAATTCCATTCTCTTTACATAGCCAAGAGATAAATCTATCTCTTTCGAATTATCAGTTATGCAAAATCATTCATAATGAACAGGACTTCAGAGACTGTTTCCAGAAAATTCAATAGAATACATGTTTCATTCATAATGAATATATTTTAAACATGTAGTATTTTAATCATAACTGTTAGTCGTTTTTGAGAAAATCAAAATGTTCGAAACATTTTCCGTATAAAGAAAAATTTAAATGAAGCAGTGTTGTTAACAATCTTCGTGTTGTATTCTTGGAAGATGCCGAACTTCAATACGAAGTTTTGTGCTTAACCAAGTTTTCTCTTTTGGTTTTTGCTATTCATAGATACATTGCCTCGCTTGTGCGGACCTTTTCCGAAAAATGCTTTTTTATGTATTTAGGGAGTCAAAATGTGTATTTATGATGAAATCTCCACATCGAAATTTTGGGTACAGTAGTTACTATAGGTAACTAGTAAAATAAAAATCTGATGTATTACATTCACATTTCTTTATCTACAGACTTATTTTATATCGCTTCTACAAACCATACTTGCAAAAGCTCTTCTATCTACCTACTTAATTCTAGTAGAAATAACTATTTGGCGAAATAGCTACATTATATATTGTGTTTTAGGCACGAAGGGAAAAGTAACGGTCAGGTGTTTAAAAACTGGACGATATATGTGAACCTTAAAAGTCTATACTGTTTACTCTTTCCATGCAATCACGAGAAACAACTGAATAAAGACAGCACTTCAAACAATGTCAAGGTTTGAAAAAGTCTTATAAATTATATTGTAAATTTCGGAAATGGCATGTGTCACAAAAGTGATTTGAAATAGGAAATTTGTGTGTTTTATAAAGATCCAAATTTTTGGTACAGTATGTTTTCGTCTAGCACCTTAAGTTTACCTGCAAAATTCCTTCAGCTGATAAGAACTTCATAGGCTATTTACATAAAATTCAAGATATACATTTTATTTACCGTATATTATTATATGGTATTTCAATCAAAATTATAAGTGTCACTTTTAAGAAGATAAAACATTTCGAAAAACTGTACATGTCTGTGATTGGAGGAATTTCTTGTAAATGTTCGTCTCTCTCTCTCTCGCACACATCACATCACATCACAGACCTTTTTACTAAAAATACTTTTTGTTGTTCAGGGGGCCTCGAAACGTGAATTTTCAGTAAAATATAGTTAATGAATTTTTTATGTAAGCCAGAGATGCGAAAAAGCGACACCGCTGGTCATTCTCCTCTTTTCCCCCTCCACTGATTTGGCTCAGTGGAGTAGCCATGTAGGGAAAAGGTGACTGGCTTCGGTTATGCGGTATGTCTGCTCCCCTTAGAGTTTCACAACATAAGAAAGTCGGTGTTGGGTATCAACATACAAATTCCAACCGGAACCCTCCCACCATTCTTCTGTGCCCTCATATATATTACGTCACCAGCCAAGGGTACCTAGGAAGGGGAAAAAAAAAAAACCAATCGCCCCATTTACCCTCAATGGCATCACTGATATAATTGGTAGAAAAAGCTGAACGCCATTGGTTCGATTTGTAGTATTAATATCCAAGTATTAAATCCTTTGTGTTAAATTGCGTCCCTTGAAGGGCCTCTAGCAAATCGTGTCTGGTGTAGCATTGTATTCATCAAGTACGGAGAATCCAGCAGAAAGGAAACAAAGTGAATGACTTGAGCCTTTCCCTTTCGTTCACTTCATTCACCAAGAGCGTTACGCACTGCTCCATTGACTAAGAGTAATCGAACTTGCGCATGCATGCATGCACGTTACGTTGTTGGCCTGTGTTATGATGCTATCATATGCAACACGCGTGCAACGGCATAAATTCAATTAATAACTGAAGGTAACTGAATTTGCTCCGCACCTTGCTTGGCAATTCATGTTTCAAAATTAAAACCAGTGCAGAAAACTGGAACTTAATGCATGTTTAACAATATATAACAGAACCCGTAGCCCTGCTATAGGCTCTTAGAGTGCACATATTTCTATTGGTGATTGAGGACATCACCAATGTGTAATGAACAACATCACGTAAACGTTTACTTCATTTGCGGACTTTGTTACTTAAGAGTAGTATTGTGACGCCGGGCCCCGCGCACAACAAAGGACGGTCGGGGATAAGTTATTTCACACCACGTGTCAAGCGCTCAAGGTTAGGCTGCCTCGCGTGACTGTGTGTATACGTAACTATAGGTCGCGCGTTACTTCTTGACGAATGAAAATTTTATATGAAAGGTTGAATGCGAGTCTCTACTCAGCTTTTGCGGGAACGAGAGAGAGGAGGTACAGTCTGCAGTGAGATGACGCGCATGCTTCTGAGCTGAAGTAGTACAACACTACAAATCAATTTATGACACTTGCAGTAATATCAGCCACACGTATTATACACTATACCTCTATAACTGTTTCCACTTAACTTTCTTGCATTTATTCTATTCCCGACATCTCTCCCTCGTCTGAATTGCTATTTTCGTTGCATGCATACATACATCCGTACCGCACGAAACTTCTGCAGTCGACTGTATACACAAACGCGACAGAGGAAAACAGAGGTGTCTGTTATCGTAGCATAAACATTTGCTGACCTGTTTATTAAGGGTAGGCTCACTCATTGGATTTCTGCTCAAGGTCATTCGTCAAGAACGAACGCGCAACCTATAACAACAATGTGTGCGGTGCGCATCAAAGGCGCTCACGGTCAAGCTTCCCCACACCTCTCACGCAAGCAAACACGTGACAACAATCAGAGCGGAAGAACCAAAAGAGGTTTTCTCGGGATGATTCGAGATGTGTCCGGCGCCCGGCTTGTTTGTGGAAGTTGAGAAAGCACCATGTTACGTCATCCTTGCTATATAAGGAGGCAAGGAAGCAGCAGAGGGGTGAGTTACGGACATTAGTCGGTTATTGTATCAGTTGTGTGTGGTACTGTCATCGTGAAAGGTGCATGAAGAAGTTTTAATGAGCGTCGAGTGATTGTATCGTTAGCAGTTAGTGTATGAGAGACAGAAAGTTAACAAAGACAGTGAAAGGACTGAGTCAAGGATACGAGAAGAAAGCAGTTAGGAGTTTTAATATCACGAAAGACTGTAGACTGGATTAACGTCAGTAAAAGAGAACTGTGATTAATGATATAATTTTGGAGGAAAATAGTTTCATGGCTGGTCCCAAATTGATTCTGTAACGGAGGTTTTGATTCCCATTAGGTGCCACTATTTATCACAGCGGACGTGTTGATTCCCATCAGTTGCTGTCTTATTTTTCCATAGTATACGTGTTTATTCCCTACGGTATCAACAGTGCCACAACATTCGCTTCCCATTTTACACAGACTTACGACTGTCTACATGCAGTAGGTATGGTTAAAAATGTTTCACGTTTCGTTATTCTCAATGTTAGTACCGTACAAGTAAAATTGTAACTGTCCAGCATAACTAATAAAATTATGTAGGTGAGAGAATCTTGTAGACATTTTGAAGATATTCACATGGGTAATGGCAGAATCTTGTAGTAGACGTTTTGAAGATATTCACATGGGTAATGGCAGAATCTTGTAGCAGACGTTTTGAAGATATTCATAAGGGTAATGGTTGAATCTTGCAGCAGACGTTTTGAAGATATTCACATGGGTAATGGTTGAATCTTGCAGCAGACGTTTTGAGGATATTCATATGGGTAATGGTTGAATCTTGCAGCAGACGTTTTGAAGATATTCATATCGGGTGAGAGTTGAATTAGACAGCTTTTGCGTTTGTTCTTTTATGTTGTTTAGTTTGTCCCGCATATTTTGGTGAGTAATTTTCTTCTCGCTTCTCAGTTTTACGTAAGTTTCAGTTTGAGCACCCTTTAATGTCTCTTACAGATGGAATATATTGGGATGGACGGAGTAAAATTGAGAGTTCAGTATACCTCACAGCAATTAATTCGGTTCAGAACTACTGCTAAAGTCGGCCCACACAATGGGTGGAATGTTCCTATCTGGAAGATGCAAGACACTTACAGAAACGGAATTTATAACCGTTTATCACCAACAGTTTCTTACCCTATTCATTTGTCATTATATCAACCTCCATTGCTCTCACACAATGCACTGCCTAACTGATTCCGTCTGCGCAGCGCCGCCAGTCTCAAGCGGACACACTTTGTAATGGTAACTCCATACCAGGACCTTCTAGATACCGGACCTGATACTGAGATTCAAGATTGCGGCCTATGTGGTGGGAACTACTTATAAGCAACTCGTCTACAGGCTACGATTTCAACGCAGTAACATAAAAATGTTGTGTAATAACACGCCTATTTTGTGAATATGGGCTGTGTTAAACACAAAACACTGTCTTAGGCATAACCTCAAGTAAACAAAAAAGAATGGCATTTAATATTAAACGATAACCAATGGGCAATGAAATATATAACCTTAAATATCATTCACGCAATCTACAGTTTTACATGTTGTTATGTAACTGCATTACACACTCAAATTACAAAGAAGATAGACAAAACTGCAAGCAGCATGTTAAATAAAACAGAGCTGTTGACATCGAGTTGACTCAGAATTATTAATCATTGTTTACACTGTTTTTCACACTGTGCCATGTACATAATGTTATATACCTACACAAAACATGTACTGGATGGCTGATATATAAATACTGCTATTTAGAATAATTAGCTACCTACTGAATTCAAAAGCTTTACGGTGGAATTTTGCTTTTACTTTTAGTGAAAACGTATTACTCAGTTTGCAACAACATATTACGCAGCACTTCATGACACTTCATTTTACAGGGAGAATCCACAAAAGCAGATGAAATATTGAAAATAATAACCCTAAAACAGCACTGTAAATGAAATATATGAAATACGTAACCTTAAATCAGCATTGTAAAGCAATTTTGCTATAGTCTACAGTTTTACATGCAACAACATAATACATTTCTTCTAAACTACAGCTATACATTTAAATTACAAAGACAAAAGATAATGTATAAATACAAGCAGCATACTACTTACATGAAACAAACTGTTGGTGTTGCAGCTGTCACTAATTGAGTTCACTCGAAATTATTGTCTTTCACTATTCACACTATTCACCATGTTATATATACACCGGCAACTAACACAACGCTGCAATTTATAGTAATTAAATACTGAATTTACAAGCTTTACGTTGCAATTTACCTTTTGTTTTAACTGAAAGTTTCTCATTTTTAATTTGCATCCGGGAATGCAACAGTTACGGGGCATTGTCATGTTTGAGGTTAGCTTGAGGTATGACAACAATAACATACACTACTGGAACAATTTTTCTTCAACAACCTTTCACAACTGTAATCGTGACACAAATTGTACTTGCAACAGATAAATTAACCACACTATACGTCTAATGTAGCCAAAGTCTTAGATTGAACAGAATAAACATGAACACGTGGAGAACACGTCACAGTCAACACGTTATTAGATTTATTCCCGTTCCCTATACTGTACAAATAAAAGTTTTTAAACACTCGCTTTGCTAATATGAAGACGAACTTACATAGGCAATTTTATAACAACAATAGCTCAAAGGCATAGAAAACAATACGAAGGATAGCGTGTGGAAACGGCTCAGAAATCACGACCAATAGCCGGCACCATTTTTGTACAACTGGGATGCCAGAGTCAGGTCCATTAATCCAGAGGGTCCTGTCAGCGTACTGCCAATATACTGCAGTATGCATCATAAGGCGATGTGAGCACTGTCAATACACACCAATCAAACTCGCCAGCCCTCACAAGTTACAGGCAAACTTTATTTTGTAGAGGAATAAAATAGGGAACTTACTTGTTGGATGACCCTCGGTGTTGTTTACAAACACATGGACATTTTTCTAAAACTGTTTCTTTATGTTTTATTTATATGTACAGGACAGTCTGAAAACCTATATTTCCGGTGAAATCTCGCTTCACCATGGCTATCGCACCATTTATATTATAAATACACATATGTACGTATACAAAAGGCATACACTGAAGAGCGTTTTCTATATCGCGCCTTGCCTTCACGTACATTTCTGTCTTCTCTGATTGAATATTGCTCTTCATCCTGACATTTCATGTCTCGCCAGACAATTTCCTGAACTTCTCTCTGAATCGAGGGGTTAAAAGAACAGCCCCTGGTTTCTATAATTAAATTTATTACAACATACGAGATGTAGACGAAATAAAGTTAATTTTTCATCGAATGGCTTTCAGAAAACCGAGGCGCAACTGGCTACGTTAACGTGATCAAATATGGAAAAAAACGAGAACAGCAAAAAGTGATGTGTGCATGCTTCAGAGAGGGAGACAAAACGAAACTTCTTATGTCTGTACAAATGTAAAACGTTCTTCAGTTGTCTATTTCCGCTTCCGCCTCGATACGGAATAAAACAGAAGAAGGTAGACAAACAAATTGTGGTTAAAAGGACCAGAGGCAAATGCTCTCTTAAGGTGTAAATTGTACCGGAATAATTCTCCTCTCTTAATATCCACAAACTAGCATATTTATTTATTTCCGCTAGTCCTAATAACCATTAAGAAAGGTGAATCTCACTTCATGTAGCTTCTCGAAAGTTAATTATTAACTTTACACTGTAATTAAATTCTGTCTTTCCTCCCTCTGAGTAACTGAGATAAGTTATGACTCGGATGAGTATATAAATGAATTAAATGTCATAAACCAGACAATATTTACAATCATATAATGTGTTACACTGACCTGGGTTATCCTGTAGGAGTACGTCGTCACGTGGTCCATAGGCAGTTGTGTTGTGACTGAAGAGTGTTGTTATGAGGTTCATTTCCTTAACTCGCGAGGCTTGCGCGGAGTTTCGCGTGAGCCTCGTTTAATTCGTTGGTGACGTATGTATTGCCAACGCTGGAAAATTGAAATCAGCGGAAGCATGTGAATGTTGCCAACCAACTTGTTAACGTTACTTGTTGTTATTTAGAGTTAGTATTGTTTTGTAATTAAGTGATGTGACGTAAGTTCTTGTGCGGTGCGATTGTGGTTTTAATCTGTATTCTACATACGTTTGAAAATGAAAAATTGGACTGAGGAAGAGATATTGTGGCTCATCGAAGCATATAAAAGTGAAAATTACCACAACAGGCACAAGAGAAGGGGGTAAACCGAGAAGGGATGATGATAATGATAATAATAATAATAATAATAATAATAATAATAATAATAATAATAATAATAATAATAATAATAATAATAATAATAATAATAATAATAATAATAATAATAATAATAATAATAGTAGTAGTAATAGTAGTAATAGTAGTAATAGTAGTAATAGTAGTAGTAGTAGTAGTAGTAGTAGTAGTAGTAGTAGTAGTAGTAGTAGTAATAATAATAATAATAATAATAATAATAATAATAATAATAATAATAATAATAATAATAATAATAATAATAATAATAATAATAATAATAATAATAATAATAATAATAATAATAATAATAATAATAATAATAATAATAATAATAATAATAATAATAATAAATATTGAGGTTATATAATACAGTAATGTTATTACAGATTACGCAGTATTAACAACAACAATATTAATAATAATAGTACATTGTTTTGGTCTTTTGTGATGCGTGGTTGGTAGTTTTAGCGAGTTGTACAATGTTAAGTTAGCAGCAGATATTTCTGCCTTGCAGCGCCATCTTCCGTTGTAGGTCAGTGACAGTAGAACTGTCAGTGAACCACGTGACTATGTTCTCCTATTACGTTTTAGTTTTACAATGGAAGAGACCTTCTTCTTGGTGGAGGCTCCTATCAGTATTAAAATTCAACTCCATGAAATTCCTTCAACCATCCAAATTAGCGAACATCATTGAACCCAACTGCACACCCATTATTCCATAGCCAGCTCCGTAAACTATCATTGGGACAATATTAATTTTAGATATGACAAGAATCTATCATGTAAATCCAGTCAAACTAATTATGAGTATGACATTACTTTGTCATCCCTCACGTCGTTATCCTCTACTCGAGGTATCCTTTTCTCCGACACAACTCTCGGTTTGTCTTTCTAGTTCCTTCTATACTAGACCCACCCTAATCTTAAGCTTCTTTTTCCTACGAAATACACACGAGCTCCAGGTGTGCCAACCATATCAATTGAAATATTTGAAGTGAGTGTTCGGAGAAGAAATCTTTCCTTTGCTCTCAGTTTCTCGTTACAAAATATAAATATGTACTGTACTGACTGGTGTAATGGGACATCCTTCACCGACCTTCTGGTTTTTTGTCCCTGCTTGTATTCTTACTTTTTCTTCTTTTATTTCCTTTTAAATTTAACTCGTTTGGAGTGACGGAGGCTTTCAAATAATGTTTTTAATTAGTATGTGAAACTTTTTCGTTTTCCCCAGTCATTCTTTGGATAGAAAGAAAATTTCATCTGCCCCGTTGCCCACCAGGAAGGCACATTTTAAAGCCTCTTAATTTTTCCACTCACAAAAAATCTATGCCTTTTGTACCTATCTCCCTCTCTATATGTGAATAGTGTAGCTCCAAAACGAAAAAGGTTGGCTTTTAAACCCAGACTCTTGATACCAATAACGTATTCTTTAGCGGACGATTTTTTCTTATTTATTAACTCGCCGTATTAATACAGGGGTTTCATCAACTTAAATCTAAGAGCCATAGAATATGTATTGGTACCTAAAGTGATCATAAAAAAGTCGATAGTTACACAGAAATCTTTCGAATGTATTATTAATTTAAAATTGAATAACAAAATAGTATACAGTACGAAAAGTTATCAAGTATTTATAAGTGAGACTTAAAAAGGTAGGTACGGAGCCAATACGAATAAGAGAGTCTGGCGTTAGCATTTAAAATGGTGTGGCAAGACAAAATAAATGGAAGAGTACCAATGATAGGTGGCGTAAAGTCTTACACTATCGTGTGCAATTTAGAAACTAATAAAGTACGGAGCATGGGCGTCGCGAACGGGGAGCAAAACAAAACAAAAAAAAACAAAAAAAAAAAAAAAAAAAAAAAACAATTTAATAAACTATTCAAATGATCAAAATTACCAAAAATCATGGATCATAAAAACTTACTTTAACAATTATTCCCAACCTTTAACAAACTTAAGTAAAATGAAAAAAAGACCTCTCCTCGAGAGAAAAAAAATTTTCTTTTTATGCCCAAAAATCCAATTTTAACTTTCCACATAAACATTGGCCGCGGCCCCCCCCCCCCTTGGAAGTTGGTGAACTTAATGTGCAATCAATTACTGACTATTAAACTATTATTTTAATTAAAAACAATTGTTATTCAGCATAAATCAATACGGTTATATGCAACAAATATAAATTTTGACAATAAAATAATGAATTAATAATATATGATTGCAAATTTCCAACATGTGCCCCCCCCCCCTAGAAAAAAGTCTGCCGACGCTCATGGTACGGAGGAAAAATCGCTACATTCCCTACTTTCCCTACTAATTCTTCAACAAAGTATTCTAACAAAACCTTATTCTTTTAGCTTTTTATGTGAATTGAGATAAATATTTGTTTAAATGGTTTTATAACATATTTCCTTGTAGATACAGTGAGAACAGGGGAATGTAGCATAATTTGTTGCAATTGTGGAATTTTATTTACACAAAAACCGTTGAATCTATTGAAATACGCCAAAGAAAGAAGTCGTTTATTCAACTTTCTATGAATATAGCCATAAAGCAAGAACCTTCAATAAATAATAATTCAGCCAGGTGATGATAAATTTTTTGATAATTTTTTTTTTCTAGAAAACTATAAACTTTTCAACATTTTGGTATTAGACTTTCTTGTTATTTACAACATGAGAAATTCGCTGTTAAAGTCTGACGGATCTTTTCACTTCCATCTTGTATATTTCTGCTTATATACTCAACATGATGGGAGTGTTTTAGGGTAGTTTGCAAAGTGTTCAGCAAAGAAACTGCAACGGTCCAGCTCATTTTATGCTCCTGTGAGGCTTTGAAACCACATCTGTTATGAGATTATAATCAATTAGCTTTGAAATAATACAGGCAATGTAATAAGGCAGAAGTCTGAAGTGCCCTGGAGAATGATGAAAATCCCTAATGAATAAAATAAGACAAGACAAACTCGCTCACTTCCTGCTATCAAGAACGCTCCCTTATATAGCCACTAGAAATTTCCACAAAGCATTCTAGAATATTCTGGAGACGGAGAGGAAAAAAATTTCATAAGCTTCTGATTATATTATCTGTAGATAGCGCTTCTGGTGTTTGTGGTGGACGTGAGCGCTACCCCATATAGGTATGTATCTCCGTTTGTGTCTCCAACTGTCCGGCACCGACCTCCTGATAAGCTCGGAACATAGTCATTGCTTCACGTTACAGCATTTTAATCACAATCATTAAAGCCATTTTTTTAAAAACCACGAAAAGTTGTTGTAAAGCGTAGCTTGAAGTAAGCTGATATTTTTTTGGAAATCTTCGTGTTGGATTGTTGGAAGATGCTGAACTTAATTAATACTAAGACTAGTATTTATCCAACTTTTTGCTTTTCAGTTTTATTGTACATAATATATACGTACACACTACTGAGATTATCTCCTTATAACATATACGAAGGAAGTATGCTATTAAGGTCCTCGTGTTTTGCTAAGGCTGCTCTGAATTCAGAGGTTCCCCGTTCCCCTCCATTTGTCATTAGCATTATGAAGGATATCTCGTCTTCTTCAATCTGGGTTTAGTATGTCATTTCATACACAAGACAATACGAGGCTGTTTGTTGTCTCGGACCACCCATCCCCTTCGGCATACCAAGCATTCTTTTGTGTCTGCTGATACGCCCCTAATGGACAATAAAAACAAGGGAGCGCGAGAAATTCTCTTAGGACTCCCTGGTATTAATCCAGGCCAGTAGGGTGGGGAACCTGCTTCTCTCCGTTGTCATAATGCCAGGTGCATATTAATGCAATAGTCGTTCAAAACATATGTTTTGGAATTAATATTGCTGCTACTTTAATAATAACCAGAATCTGAATTTTGATGAATAGATCTGCGACTTTAACGCAATAAAAATCAATTTTAGACATAAAAAATAGGCTCTCAAATTATCAAACTAGGTATAAACCGAGAGTTTTAGGCACCAAAAATAAGTTCTCTCTTGCCTAACTCTTGATATAAAATAACTGGATTTGATTCATACCAGTTGTCCAATGTCGCCCCAGTATGATGTCCGTCTTTCTTCATTGCTTGAAGAGTGGCAATATTTTCATCAACAGTTTAAGGCGTCCTTCACGAAATTCATCAGTAAGAAAAAACTGATCCCCTTTGAATTCGTTGTACCAATTATAAAGTGTTGCCTTATATGGGACTTTTTCACCAAATACATTTCTAAACAAATTTTCACGTTATTTAGGCGTTAATGACGATTTAAAATCGCAAAAATTTATAGTGTGGAAATGTTCTCTAGTCAAGTTCATTTTTGGGTGAACAAAAAGTCTTTAAATGTTGATAATTAATAATAGTTAATAGTATAGTTGCAAAAATACCTCTCAAAAATAATTCAATAGCTCACAGTGGAAATGTACCATACACCCATTATGACCTAGACACTGTAGAGCTGATCAAAGTAATGTTTGCAAAACACAATATATAGTTAAGAACAGCAATATAAAACTACTGTTTGAAATACATTTGGAAAGAAACCGAGGAAACGTAGGGAAATCTTGCGAAAGCGTGCTTATGAAGAGTTAATGAAGTAGACGAAGTATAAAAGTAAGCACTATTTGAAAGGAGTTTCTACCCTACTGCAGTCACAGGCTAATACCGAAGAATAACAAGAAGACCGAGAGAGAGAGAAAGAGAGAGAGAGAGAGAGGGGGGGGGGAATACTCTATTTGTCTTTCTACAAAAACGATTAATCTAGCTGCTAAACCATTAAAGTAAATCAGTCTTATTCTCTACAATGCCCCATTCCTAACTAAATTATTGCAAAATCTTTGGACTTTTTTTTTTTTTTTTTTTTGTGGTGGGGGGAAAAAGGCACTTACGTCCTTAAAGCAGGCAAGCCTGCGAGTGTAAGACTCCTACCCTGGCTTGGAACCAGGGCGGTACTACTCACTAAAAAAAACCCCACCGGAAGTTTTGAGGTCCAAACCTCAGTTTTGCAGTGCCCTATTAAGACATCTGCGCGTTCAATGGTGATAGATGAGAGCTGTCTGCCAGTGGCAGCAACAGCTAGTAATTACAGAAGTAATACCCTGTCGTGCAGGGGAGAGTTACATGAGTGTTTGTGCGTATGATAGTCGGGTCCCACATTTTCACCCCGGTCAGTCTCGTACTCTTTCATGCTGGCATGCAGTACGTCTAGGATGAAGTCCCAGGCTGCAATCATGATCAAGTCCTGATTACAGCCTGGGGGGCTGAAGGTGATAGTGATAGAGTTTTAGTATTCTATGCTTGGCGTCCTTAGTGGGAGCCGGATCAAATAAGTAATGTGTGTACATTATCCCGTCCTTAGTACCTGCAAGGAAATCGAAACGGGCAACCATTTTGTGCAAATTGACCGCAATCAAAAGAATTGATCCGTCCAGCACCCGCGGTCAAAGTTGACCACTATCAACTATCTCGTTTAGCTTTGATCATTGTCGAGGTACCGAAAAATTGGGTTGACCGCATTCAAATGTCGAACTGACAGCTGTCAAATCTTGATCGAGAATGGTGCATATGGTCATGTGGAATAAAAGCACACAACCGAAATTTTATGAAGTAATCAATGTGGGAACATTGATGTAGTGAAGCAAAAACTGGGCAACAAATAGATGGGACTATTTCATATTAAATCATCATTTAATTATCACCGGTCATTCGTTTGTTTAGTCAGAGTCGCCAATTGTATCCCATAAATCGCTGGAAAATAATTTATCACTTATTACAGTCGATTAGTAATCAAAACAGCACTCCATTTCAATTTGACAGCTGTGATGTTAACAATTGTTCTTTTAATAATTTATGTATTTTTCCAGAAGAAAGGTTATTTGTTAGGTTGAAAATAAACCGAGATTACAAAACTGGTTTTCTGTTATAACAACAAGAGAAGATCTAAATACATGTAATTCTTGGGTTTTGTTTTCCTCGGTTGGCAGTGCTTAGTAAGTGGAACTAAACTAATCGAAATTAATAGATTTTAGGTTATGGTTTATAGAATTTAACGTTTTCTGATCAAATCTTTGCGATTAAGGATTTAAATGCATATGTTATTTATGAAATAATCCAGATAAATACAATTCGACGGTCTGACCTTGCCAGATACAGGTTATAGATTAGGTCAGAGATCTTATGATATTACTTTTGTTAAACGCAAACTAGAAACACAAATTGATGGTCCAGAGTTCAGTACGCTAATAGATTAAAAGAAACTAATACTTCTATAAGCAGGACCTAAATATATTTAATTTATTTGAAAATATACAAAATTCAAGAACACTTAGAAATACTGGTGCCTAACAAAACATTTCATATAAGTACTTTTAAACTACAAACCCAGCGAAGAAAAAACGTGAGGCGTTGGGCAGATGGAAAGACTCGCTAATTACTTAATATTGTAAGTGATGCAAATATATTTAAAAATATGGATTGATTTGAAGTATTCACTTAATTTTACACGGATGCACACACCCTCTTTCGCTCTCGATATTACAGTGAGATAAGTCTAATAAAGTAAGTGAGGCAAGGGGTTGAAATTATGAACAGGGGTAGTCGTGATCAGGGGCCTGACAACAGGGGAGCTATTGATTGCCTTAAATTTTGACACAAACTGCGTTACAGCTAACTTTTTTTCGTCATTCATACTTAAACATGAGTATTATTCCACATAACAGACAGGAATTAGCACATGATTTGATGTTGGAGCTTCTTCCTGAAAAATCCAGAATTAAATACGAAAATGAATGTAATGAATTTGTAAGTTGGGGACAAGAGCAGGAAGTAAAAAAGAATGTTCTGCCTTATCTAGACGAAAAATTGAAAGCTTACAATATATTGAATAAAATGTTTGTTACTTAGTTTATTTCCTTTTTTAATATCGTGAAAAAGTTCATAACTCAAATCATCGGTTCACAGCTTAAATTTTGTTTCATACCGTGGTTGAGGTGAATTAGGTTTTCATAAATTAAATACTCATTTTAAAAGAATAAGGGATGTAATGAAGTAAGACCAATAATCAATTGATTTATAGAGAAGATAGTCCACTATGGAGAAAATATAAAATCAGAGGAATATATTCTATCAAGTTAATGTGTATGCATTATCCTGTATTGGGAATTTGTTTCATGTTACAGTGGAGAAAAGGTCGTTAGGTAATTAGCAGAACATGAGAGGGTAGGTCATTAGAGACCAGGTACAAATTTGAGGAATTGGCCGCGGTTGGACGATGCCAAGTAATTGGGTGGTTACAAACAATTAGCAGAAGTGAAAGGTGAGTATCGCAGAGTAGCTTGGAAGTAGATGGATTTCTAGGAACTAAAAATGGGGGGGGGGGAGGATTTTTCCGATAGCCAGTGTGTAGGGGAAGGTTTAGACCTCTTCTGTGAGTAGCGTAGCAGCTAAAAAGAGGCACTCTTGGGTGAATTGAGACGTAATTTCGTCTATCGCTGCGTGTTCGCAATACACATCTGGGTTCTTCTGCAACGCTCATTGGTGTTATACAGTTGAATGGAGAATTATATTCCTTATATAGTTACCAGTTCAGCAAGCAATATTCAGTTTCTATTGTATTACATCGGTCGGCAATTTCTCAATAACTTCGAATTTAAGGATTCATTAAATATTATATGCAATGAGTCTATGTTATCTTTAACCAATAAACACTCACGCATACCCTGAGAGTTAGGAATCTCATCGCTAGAGTGAAGCCAGGTATAACAAAGAGCAGAGATATTGTGGATTTAGATCCACTGGCACCCAAAACACTTCATTGTGGGGCAAAAACTGTTTCAAAAGTGACACCATCGTCGAGAGGCGAAGTTCGCTGCATCATAGTTCACAACATAGCCTTATTTTTTATTTTGGAATGTTCAATAGTGAGATAATTTTGAGGTACTAGTCAATGAAAAAATAATATATTTACATCAATTGTGTATTTTAACAATATCTGTACTCTATCTGCTTGTTTCTACAGTGAATAGGTAATGAAACCATTTCTGCATATATTTATCCCGATTAACGTGAAATAGGTAGAATAACATTTTATGAGAATATTTTGTACAAGATGTATAAAAATGAACGATAGTAGGAGTAATATGAATGCAACGTATCTAGATTTTTAGAACCTCTTATAGTTAATTAAAACAGGGTACTGTTTTGCATGAAACCAGAATAATCTTACATTTACGTTTCCAGCAACAGCTATGAGTGACTGTTGGGTTTGTAAAGTAATAGGCAGCGTTTTTACGACAGCAGAAGGATGCAAACAAGAAAGACAAATTTGTGTTAAAGGGAACGAATAAAAGCAAGTGGCTGGAAGTAGCTCTTTCCTTTCTGACAAAACTCCAGTCAAAAGGATTTGCGAACAAAGGAATGCTTCATCAGGGTTGGCCACAGTAGAGAGTTTCAGAGTAGAATGTGAACTACATTGCGCAGCCACTACATTCAATTTGTTCTGAGCCTACCAAGGCATGCTTTAATTTTATTGCATTGAATGTTCAAAAGAATTCTGGAAGAAAGACCTATACTTCGCTGCACTTTTTTATTCAATTATTTGTTATTTAATTTTGAGCTATCTAAAGTCAGTTCTACATTCTACATACCTGTTGATAAAGACCTAAACATATTCCACGACATGTTAAAGGGGTTGCCTACACCCTGTAATATCTTACAGAACAAGTAAACCCAACCTTGAGTAATAAAAGTATACATGCTATACAGCGGAGGTGGGTAAGAGCGAATTCATGAATCCGTGTATTTCGTGAATCTTTCACCGTGAAACTATGCAACACATCGGTATACACCCCCTTCCTTAGCTGAAGGTCACTTTCAGCCGTTTTGTGACCTGTATCAGTGGAGGAATTACGTCTGTCAAGAAAACGAAGATTAAATGTTCAAATGACAGGAAGAATTTTTCTGTTGTGCGGAGGGAGACATTTGTGACAAGTTATTACATGGTTTTCTTCAAGCCAATATTGAGCAGCATTATCGTAGTTTGAAACAAACGCGCTGATCGTTAACTGTATCAATCCACCACTTAAAGAAACGAAGAAATACCACTCCTCCAACCAGCAAGAATGTTACGCGGGTTGTGTGCACAGTGGATTCGGGGCAAACGCTATTCTGCTCATCCCAGCTATACAGGATGAATTTTAATTGCACCAACAGAAGTGATTCCTAACTGGAAATGGAGATAAAATGTTAATATCAATGTGTATCCGGGAGTGCATCGTTGCCAAGGTAGACGACACTGACATACATCAATCTCTTGGACCACATGTGTTGCAGACATGATTGGAGCAGAGTACTGTAGAAACAGAATAGTCCAGTTTATCCCAGAAGGAGTGGAGATGACGTTTGTATACGGTCAAGCAGATGGAAACATTTGAGAGGCAGCACGGATGTTCCGAGCCAAGTACCCTTACAGACAGCACCAATCACCTAACATATGGATCCATTTTGGGCGTTTGTTTGAGCATGGGTCTTTTCAGACAGACGAACGTGCAGGGTGACCGCGGATGGTGCGTACACATAGATCTGGAGGAATAAGTTTTACAGGATATTTAGATCAACCCTGAAACAAGTTCCAGGCAAGTAGCCCGCCAACATGGTGTAACCCTAAGTACAGTAATGAGCACCCTGCGTGTCAACCGCTGTTATCTTTATCACCTGCAACGTGTGCAAGGATTATCACCAGCGGAGTTCCCTCCACGCCCACCACTATGGGATTTCTGCGTCAGTCCTCTTAATCGCTGAAACGGCATTTATCAGGAATAGCATCATCAACCTACATAATTGCCACCTATGGACAATACAGTAGGCAATGTGGCTGCTGCACGTTAGGGCGCAACCGCACTTCCACATTACTATTCGCCAACATTTTAACATCTCTCTCAGAGCTAGATACGCCCCTGGAGTTTTATTTCTGGGGACACCTGAAAAGCTTTGGTATGCTGAGGCAGTCCCTGGTGTGCAGACACTTCAACAGTACGTCCATGTAGTCTGTTCAATGATTACCAATCACTTCACTCACTTCACTGAATACTTGTGCTTATCTCTGACATCGTCTTCCTCTGTTTCTTTTCCCCATCTCGGATACCACCTTGTCGTGGCATAAGCCCACGTATTTTGAAGCATTCTGGCCACCTGTGCTTCCCATCTCCATTTAAGTTTTCTTGCGCTTTCAGCCGCACCTTCCATTACTTCTTCTTCCTCTTAGCTGCTCGTTTCGCACTTTATCCGTGAGTCTGATCTCTAATATCTTCCTCTCCGTTTTCCGCTGGCATATCTGAATCATCTCGACCTGCCTTGCTGTGTATGTTCACGTCTGGAAGAATGTCCATGGTGAAAACAATGCCTGTAAAACATCCGGACGCAGAAGAAGAGCAAGACTTAGATTAGGAGGGCTAAAAAGAAACAGAGTACAACAAAACGTACGAAGCTACGAGAAGCCGTACAAACATTTCAGAGTTGGAGGGGAATGGGCTTTGAACAGTAAACCGACTCTAGTCTCTTCGGAACCTTTTACTCGAACCTGTCGGAAAGGGTAGAGCTGGCGCAACGGAAGCTTGCCAATCTGCAGGATGTGCAGACTATTTTCGTAAACTTACCGTTACGCCTGTTGCAGGGCGACAGTATCCCTATTACTGGCTCCAGTTTCTAACAATGTCTCGAGGTGTGTATTGCATTGAATGAGTAGAGGGGCAGTAGACAATGGGAGTGGCAGGTACCTGCAGTGCGGGGAGTGGAATCGGCCTTCTGTTGAGCCAGATAACACGACTTTATCCGAGTAGTTTCACGCAGCTTTCGCTGTGAAACTTTCCTTGCGTTATTTCTAGTAGGGGAGCATCTGATGGGCACTGTCTCGGATGCACTATCTGAAGAGGTGTGCAGCCGCCACCAGGGCGTGCTAGATAATCATCCACGTCAGACCTTCATCCCGCAGGTAAAATAGTTGCAATAGACCAAGTACTGCCCGCCTTCATCTCCCCTGAGAAAACTACCAACCATGTATTAGTTGCCAAAGATCTTCACACTGTGTACTTCTTAAAAACATTATTTTCTCAATGGATGTCACTACCTAGGGATCCGTACATTGCGTGTCTGCAGCTGAGAAAGGGTTTGGCTCGTCAATAAGTAAAACTGTTGTGCAATGGGTGGCAGTGGTCTGCGACGATAATAGTTTTATCGAAGGCCTCGCAATGCAATTTGTAGCGCCACGGATTGAGAGTATTAGGAGAGCAGAATAGTTTTAAGTCCCACGTCGTATTGCAGCGTGGTTTGCACAAGTCGACATTTCCAACATACAGCCGAGTTTATTGATAGTCTAACAAATGTTATCGTCTGTCGGATACACAAATAGGCTGTGTCCGGTAGACTATAACATATGGGACTAACTATCAATAAATTCATCAGTGAAGTGTAAGGCCCCAGTACGATAAATGACAGCAAAGTGCGTAAGTGTGCGAGAACTTTCAAGGCGGATAATGTCCATAATGAACAGCGACCAATCCGGCCATCAATAATCACAGATTTGATCAAAACCGTGGATGAAAAGCTCCGTAAAGATCTGCGTTTGACAATTTCCATTGGTTATCCAACACTGGTTATCGAACGACTGGTTATCATCACAGGCGGCAAACTGCTATGACATCGGCACACAAAATCGTGTAGAACATTATGGTAAATCCAATAGATGATAGATTTCGGGCTTGTAGGCCGTGGTCCAGTTGATGAATGTTCTGAAGTTTCGCCCAAGACTGCGTTGGGCATCTATGGCAAATGTTTACACAAATACAGCAACTATGTAGGAAAATAGAGTAAGAAATAAGGAATTAAGTAAAACAGCCGTTTTGCAGCTAGTGTATAAAACACCAGACCTTATTTATGAACAGCCCTCGTATGTAATAATGAACCATGTTTCCGCTACGCCTGATTTAAATATTTCACTTCTATGCATTTGTAATACGTAGTTTCCATTGCAAACCAAGCACTCTGTGTTCGTACATTCCATCAACTTGACGGACCCTCGCTGACATTTCATTTCTTTCTTTGTATTACACGATGCTGTGTTATGCTCCCCTCCTCTGGAGCATAAGTATGATCAACACGTACTACGCGACAATCCTGAAGAACACCCCCGGAGAATATATGTATATCCTCCCACTCTCGTGCCTATGGCCACTTGCATCTGTTTTCTGCCCGTGACAATGGAAGGCTGCTCCCTTGTTTGTATGCTGCCTTTGTTTTTGAACCCTTCCACCCATAAGGGAACAATAAGGAGTCACCCTTGGTATCGGCAGCCTTTCCATAAGCCTACCTGCAGGTAATTGTCCTTTCATGTCTTTGCGAAAGGGCAAATGTAAAGCACGTGGGCTGGGGCTTTCACATTGTTGTATTCAAGGGTTGAATACACTACAGAAATGCATAAAGTTTTTACCTCGGCTAGAATTAAAATAGCATTGAATTCATTTGACATTCAGCAGAGAAACTATAAGACAATGAACAAAATCCTCCTTTATTTAGAAACAATAAAGGATAAACCATCCCACTCACTCGCAATTGGTCCAAGTGGCACAGATGATTCAGATAGATATGGAAAAGCGCTGCTATTGTCACTAACAGTTACCATCATTTTAATTTTTTTTACTAAAGCTTATTACGTTCTCTGCCACATACATAATAGGTAGCGAAAGTATTGGATTGTACCCAAAATTTCGATACCGAGAGTTCATTGGAAAAACACGTTTTGCTGTGTCTGAATCCGGAAGAAGCCTTTTTAATAAAGCCCCGTGTATATGTGTAGGAATACAAGATAATTAAATGCGATATAAGGCCTTTGATCGGAGGTAGTAGCGCTGCTTACCAAGCAGGAGACCCAGGTTCAATTCCCGGTATCGGCGAAAGGATTTTCTCCCGCTAGGAGACCTGGTCCGGGGTACACTCAGCCACGCTGTGTCCCTGAGGAGCTGCCTGATTGAGAAGTAGCGGCCCCTGGTTGTGAATACCGCGCAGCTGGCCGGGAGGGACCGGAGCGCTCACCACGTCCCACCTCCAGTACTGCGCCCCACTCATGGCGCCTGTGATGGGCAGAAATGGGGAACACAGTAGTCAGGCGGTAGATCTTGGCCCGAAAAGAGCTGTTGTGTCTGGGGATGATTATTATTGTTATTTTTGTATTATTCTTATTATTACTGTTACTATTGTTGTAGTTGTAATAAAATGACTAAAGTCCAGCGCAGTTACTTTTCTATCGCTTCATTTTCCTTCAAAAACTGTTGCACAAAGACACAGTTCTCTTCTGTCGTTAACACTGTCTACAGTCCTTCGTAATATTACAATTCACAACGGTTCTCTTCTCGTAGCCTTAACTCACTCCTTTCATTGCCTCTCTTCACTTTCTCTGCCTCTCAAACACTCCGAGGATACGATCACTCAACACTTCGACACGACGCGTCTTTCACAGTTGTCTAGCACTCAATGACACACTGACCGGCTCAAAAACTGTGCCTTCATGCGTTCCACAAGCTTTTATAACGGTGATGACGTAGCCATCTTTCTCGAACGTCTACAAACAAGCCGGCCGCCGGATGTTTATTAAGTTACAATCAGGGCAGTAGGTTAATTTAGCAGATAGGCACAAAGCATTGACACATGGAGCTGCTATTGAAACCATCTTTTTGGCATACACAGGATCACACGTACTTACTGGAAACTATTGTAAGATGTCCTGGTAGTTAAATTAGCATTAATTAAGCATATTTATAAAGAAATGCATCACATAGTTCTTGGTAATGAGGTGAGGTATGAACTAAGATGACTGCAAGATCTTAAAGCTTACACCGTCACACAAACCTGAAAATAGGATGGTAAAGTAACATTTTGTTGCAGAGACCTGATATTTATTGCCCATTCTTAATTTTGGATTTAGGCATTCAAAGCAAACCTAAAAGAAGACACATAGAAAAGATAAACATTTATATGTTTTAAATTTAATCAATGCAATATATATTTCAGATTCAATTGTTATTAAATACACTGTTTCATTTGTGTTCACAGAAACTGCACAAAGAATGAATTCCGGTGCACAGATGGCAGCTGTATTACTCTGGGATGGAAATGTGATTTTCAACCTGACTGTCCAGATGGCTCAGATGAAATTAATTGTGGTAAGTTTTAAATGAAAATACTACCAAAGGGTCTCAATTATTAGTTTCTGATGTTATCTTGATATTAAATTTTTGATACAGTGCAATACTTGCTCCACCTACCATAGGTATAGTGATAGAGGAAATAAAAATCTTGTTTGCGTCAGCTTCAAGACTCCCAACATTTTAATTAAAAGTTTAACAGCTTTGTGTTGTGTTCTGTTCAGCAACTTCATCAAAATTTTACCCTGCATGGAGATGATTAGTGAGTTGGAACAATTCTTAATCCTATTAAAACATGGATAACAATCACTTAAAACTACGGTTTTATTGCATTCCATCCAAGAATATGACATCAATATTTTACAATAAATACATGTTTTGAGGCCCCTGGACCCATAAAAAGCATTTTTAGAAAACAATGTTCATCTCTGTGTCTATGAATGCCATAGTATAACTCAGAAACAAAAAAATCAGATATATCCCTCAACCTCAAACTCCATATTGTCACCGCGCCCGCCGCATCTAATTGCCGACAACAGCAGTGTCACCTATCGCATTATTGTCGGCACTACCGCAAAGGAGCCGAAGGAAAGAGACAGAGAATGGCCGCATTGTTGGGGCGCTTGCCGAAAGAGAGAAAAGGATAGAGGCTACTGGAATCTTCTACTTTGTATATCACCGCAATAAGTGAACGTTCCTGAAGCTTCCAGAATAGTGCCTGGGAGATATAAATAGCGGTAAAGTGTGAGAAGAGGAGTCAGACGTATCTGAAGCGTTGAGTAGTGCCGACGGAGACGGACAGACGATGTGAAGCGTTGTGTCGACGGAGAAGAGTTAGTTCTTTGTGTTACGAATTCGGAGTCGTGCTGTTGGAGAATCGGAAAAGACTTTCTTGCTGTTGCAACGAGTGTAAAAGTTACTGTTTACGGAAATAAAAGTGTTTCTTTATCTAGACTACATCTGTCTTCTTTACTTCACACCCACAACCAAAAGTCACAATATATAAAACATTTTTTAAGGTTTTTAATTTTCTGAAAAAAGTGGCTCAAACAAGTAATATATTAAACATATTTACATGACAAATAAAATGATATCCATTATTAGTGTTTGATTTGTTCACTACATCATTCTTTTAAAGCCCTGTCAATATTCAATTGTTTCTTGCAATTGCATGGAAAGAGCGTGGAATTTTAAGGCCAGCATATAGCACCCAGTTTTTAAACATTTTACTACTGCTATTCCCTTTGTATCTGATGAAATGAGTAGTGTAGCTATTCCTGCAAAGGTTTATCTTAATTAAAATGAAGTAGAAAAAAAAAAGTAAGCTTTCTTAATGATAATTTGTACAGCAACTAATCCAGATAAATCATGTGATGCAACACATCAGGGTTTAATTTTAAAATACTTTAATGATATTCAAAATGTTGTATCCCTACGATATTACTACTCAAGGAAAATGTTTTCTCCTGCCTATTGAAGCCAAATTAAGCCTTTTTGTAGATCACACATTGAGAAGACAGTTTGAAGCAACAATGTGCTTCTTGTAGGTGAAGTCATAGAAGTAACATGCCTCATTCCATCTGACAATCTGTCAAATTCTTTTTGGTCTAGCCCCCTGACATTGGTCAAGTGCTGAGATTCCTCTTCTAGGGTTTGCACGGATTTTGTTTAGAAAGGATGACACTGATTGTGGTGATAACTTCTTTTATAAATATTTCCTACATAGATTATAAAACAATTCACCAGCCAAGCATAACTGTGCTCGCATTTGAAGGCCTGAAAAATATACTTCATTATGATATATATTTGCGGCCATTGGCTTCAAGGTATTCCATGCACTTCAATGCTTCAAAGTATAACAATGCTTTCTTTTCGACAATGATACATCTTGCTTCCTCTGTGAAACCGTTGCAACCCTCATTCTCAACTTTCTTAAATTTGTGAGGCTATCATTTTTATGTTCATTTTCTCTATTCATTCTTTATTGATAACTTATTCTGATTGTTTTTAAACTATATTTTAAATTATTAATTTTCTGAATCTATAATTTTGGTATCACTATGCATAAATTTATATTGAGGATTAATGACTTCATTGTCAGAAATCCAGCATTAGCTAACAACAACAAATGTATACCTGCTACCTCTGTGTTAAATAATTGTCACGGAAATAGTGACATATTGGACCTTGCTACCTGTTAAAATCAATAGAAGGGGCCCTGTCTGATCACTATCCATTTTCTAACCTCTCTCCCTCTCTTTCTCTCCTTCTCTCTCTCCTTCTCTCTCTCTCTCTCTCCCTAGATCTGCCTCTTCTAGCTCTCTCTCCTTCCTGTCCTTTCTCCTCTATCTTAGACATTCATGATAATGAAATCTTATAAATCAATTTCAGCTATTCTCTTTCAAATAACAAATTTGTTTAACAAACAATGATATTTTTCAGGAGTTGAACCGCCTTCTTGTAGTCAAGGAGAATTTAAATGTGCATATCCTAAGTGCGTTCGTCAAGAGTTTCGATGTGATGGTGATGATGACTGTGGGGATCGGAGTGATGAAGATGACTGTCCGAAAGTCGACGGGAACTGCGGTAGTGGAGAATTCAAGTGAGTTAATGTATTTTGAGTAATTTTTTCATAGAACCATAGAACAGTAATTCAATTTTAAAAGACAAATCTTACTATCATATAGAAAGAAAACATATAAAGACATTAATATAATAGTCCTATATATTAAGAATATAGCATTAATGAAACCAACACACAAATCTATTGTATGAACTGTTGAAATGTGACATAACATGGTTTTTTTTTTTTTTTTTTTTTTGGAGGGGGGGCCAATGCTTTATGCACCAAATGTGGGATTCCCAAATAGATATACCCACTATAACCCCTCCAATTATTTCTTGCACGGATTGACAAAACTACTTCAAAGCATTACTTCACAATGCGACAATCATGTTTATCTCTCTTTTTCATCCTTTTCTTTTGCTTTCATGATTCTATTTATCATGTCATGAACAATTCCCCATTTTGAGAGGTAGAACTGAAACTTAAAAATTCAATGCCACAACTGGGATTTGAACCACAGACCTTCCGCTTACCAGGCAGCTGCTCTAACCATTGAGCTATTGTAACAAACTGCCAGAATGGCATTAAATTCTCAAACCAGTTCGTATTTCTCCTGGTAAACCACAAAGGCAGTCTCACATCAGAGACAAATTACCCCAATGGTGACTTACTATTGTAAGTACTTTATGTCCCAGGATTAAATAACCTTCAGATGGTAATTATTATTTATTTATTCCAACAAACTTACTGTTGGTGTTTTTTTAAACACACAAGCCGTGTGTGGGCAAAGTTTAAGAGGTAGAACTAGAACTTAAAAATTCAATGCCACAACTGGGATTTGAACCACAGACCTTTTGCTTACCAGGCGGCTGCTCTAACCTTTGAGCTATTCTGACAAACTGCCAGAATGGCATTAAATTCTCAAACCAGTTCATTTGAGAATTATTGGCACAAATAAATAATAATTACCATGTGAAGGTTATTTAATCCTGGGACATAAAGTACTTACAATAGTAAGTCACCATTTGGGTAATTTGTCTCTGATGTGAGACTGCCTTTGTGGTTTACCAGGAGAAATACGAACTGGTTTGAGAATTTAATGCCATTCCGGCAGTTTGTCACAATAGCTCAATGGTTAGAGCAGCTGCCTGGTAAGCGGAAGGTCTGTGGTTCAAATCCCAGTTGTGGCATTGAATTTTTAAGTTCCAGTTCTACCTCTCAAACTTTGCCCACACACGGCTTGTGTGTTTAAAAAAACACACAAGTAAGTTTTTTGGCACAAATAAATAATAATTCCCCATTTATTTTTGCGTTGCAAGTTGAGTTAATGTATTTTTCGAGAAAAAAAGGGGGGAATTACACAATAAAATATGGTATATATAAACAGCATTTAAATTATAGCTCCACATTATTTTTGCAAATTATTGCATTGACCGATGTCCTTTTTATCAAATGTCTTACATTTCCATGATATAATCTGGTACTCTATACCTTAATGACATAAGTTATCAAAATGGAATGGCCAAAGGCTTTGAAATTCACCACCCTACAGTTTGTAAAATGGTTTCTGAAATGTAGGAGACATTCTGGATAATTTTCCCAAAACTTTAGAGGAAACCAACACAGCATGAAGAAATAGTTGAATATGTTTCAACTTTACACAGTGATGACCCAATGGACTGCACTCATATAGGGATAAAGAAACTAAGAGAACATGCTGATGACTACAATTGGTCCTTTGTGGATTTTCATACCACCACAATCTTAGTTGCACAAGTTAAACACCTTTATCAAAACACTGTTCTAGTTTTAGAAGTAAATATTTGCACACAATGGAATAAAACCAGGGAAAGTAATTACTCTAAAGTAAACTATAAAATTGAAAGTATTTGCTAGTGAGTATTCTTCTTTTATTCATTTCAAACATGTACAGATATTCACTTGACAAATAAGTTTTTGGAAGTGTTTATGAGATTTTATTCACTTTACCACTTGACTGGTCTTTGTAGGGAAGCAAGGAATTAAATAGAATATGTCTAAGAATTTAAGTGCTAGATTACTATAACTACTATACTTGAGATCCAATCCAAAGTTTACACAGTCACATTTTGCATTATCACTGTTTTTCAGATGCAATAGCGGGAAATGCATACCCGAACGATGGAGATGTGATGAGGAGAAAGACTGTGAATCTGGAGAAGATGAAGAAGGATGTGTTGAAAAACGGCCTAGAACTTGCAGTACTGATGAATTTGCATGCAGTACTGGCAACTGCATATTGGTGAGTATAAAAACTTTCTAAGCGCATATTTTACCTGATTGAGAATTGAAAAGTTGTATAAATATGCTAAAAAGTAGTAGAAATAAATTTTGTGATGATGGCTCCTAAATGCATAATAGGATTCCTAAATTCATGATAGCATTATCCTAATTCATTGAATGTTATCCTAATTCTCTGATATCAAAAACAATGATGTTGGTTCTCTTGACTTTCATGTACATTACAAAATACAAACTGTTATTAACATTATTATTGCCTTTATATTTACCTGCAATTAATTGTTTGAAACTAATAGAAATTTTTTTTTGGTAAGGAGTGCAATGCTCACAAAATCTCGATCATTTCACAGCATACATTGAACAACATATTTCATAGCCATTTCCTTCTAAGCAACTGCTGAAAAAAAAGAAAGTAGACAGTTCAGCTATCTGTTTGTTGCTTCAGAACTGCTGTTGCAGAATAAAATCATGACAAGAAACTGAACTTTGTATCATGGTATTAGGGGTATCGTGGAATTAGGCATCTTTACCCTATGTACCATTTTCTCACAGACAATGAGACAGATTTTGATGAAATTTTGCACACTTATTGCAACTACATATAAGCCTCAAATCCATGTAAGCATTTCTTGATAGCTGTAATATTTCATACTTAATAGCAGTGCACATATTGGGGAAAAAGTACCAATTTTGGAATGTTATTTTTTAAAAAAATTATATAAAATAAACCAAGCATTGAAAAACCCTTACAATGAATTGGTTTCTTATAGTTAAATAAGCAGTGTGCAAAATTTTAAGTAGTTATCTTTGAACGTTAAACGTTAAAAAGGTACATAAAAGTTTTTTAGTTTGAAAAAAATACCCTTCTGGTTTAGTAAAAAGTATTTGCTCAATTTTATTGAAATTTGCCACATATATATCATATAAGGAAGTGAAACATATCCAATTTTCATAACAATGTGACTAAAAACAAGGTAGTTATGATTGTTAATCTAATATCCTACATTTAATTGATATCGTTAACGGCAGTATGAGGCACCTGAAATTAATAAGAATAGAATACTTGTGATTGTTTGATCTAAAAGGAATAATAATAGTTACTATTAAGATTCAGGCAATATCAACTTCAAAAATTAGAGAAATAATGGTGACTAAGAAGAAAGGTAAAGCAAAGGAGAAAGATGAAGATATAACTGGAATGTGTAACTCAAAATTTTTTTTTTTTCTGCTGCAGAAAACATGGGTATGTGATGGTGTGCAGGACTGTGCCACAGGTGAAGATGAAGAAAAATGTGAGGCACTATGTGAAGAAAATCAGTTTCGTTGTGGGAATATCTCTGGTAACTACACTTCTTCACGCACAATTATAACTTGTATTGGACGAAAACATGTCTGTGATGGGAAGAAAGACTGCCCCAAAGGAGAAGGTAAATAAAAACTTTCTTCCCTGTTGATAATAATGCTTTAGAAAGCAGAATGAAATGTCTTTATCAAATCATATCTAGGTGAAACTATAGGACTATAAAATTTGTTATCTTTATATTCATATATGGACTAACTGGCGTGTCCAGCATTGCACAGCTGTACTTTTATACTAAAATTCATATATCAGAAATTGTAAAAAGTATACAATATCAGTTATTCATTCTCAAAGGGAGACAACTAAGATACACTACGTTTCCATGAGGAATTCAAATCAATCTGAGTTCTCATTCTGGGTTGAATACTGCATGGAAATGCAGATGCAGATCAAACTGAATCCTTGGAGCCAATCCTCTTAGAAGTGGGATTGGATCAAAATTTTGTTGCATGAAAACACCTACCAGATTCAAATCAATTTGAATCTGCCAAAGATGCTAACTTCTACTGTAACTCTTGATAAATGCAATGTATTATATTCACACAGTTTGGTTTACTCACTTTTTATTAATAAAACACAATCACACTTTTTCTCTACTCCCTTTTCTACAAGCAATTCCTACCATTTTCTATATGTTCGAAATAGAAATGCAATGCATTACATTTACACACAGTTATCTTTGCTCATGTTTCTTTTATGAAACACAATCACATTTCTTTCTCTGCTGACTCTTCTACAAAGCATTCATACAATTTTCTAAATGACTGTCATAGAAATACATGTTACATTCACACAGCTTTCTATACTTGCTTTTTTTCCTGTGATATTGGGGATTGTTCAACAGTGCTTTTCCATAATGTTTTCCCGCTGGGTATTTCAGCTGTAACCATATAAGCTGCTTAGTTATAGTCTACATTGGTTTCTGTTTATTATTTGCCTTTGTAATAAACTCAAAATGAATATTTCTATTTGTCGGCCACAGTGCCTGCCTTGTTATATATTACTTTATAATTCTTAACAATTCCTGAAATGCTACTGAATCCACGTCTTTCTTAATGGAGTTCAGAAATCTAAGCCTTTTTCTAGAACTGGAAATTCCCTTTATCCATTTATTGTACCTCTTGCCAACACCCATTAGCCCTTCGGGCATAATTATGTTCATGTGAAATTTGAAAATGCTGGAGAGGGACTTAAAAATTTTATTAATATCATCTAACTGTACAACTGAGTTCCATGTTTCTCTTTTTAAACTTTCTTTTAGGGCTTATAAGTTTCTTTCTCTAAAATGCATGCTGTGTTTTTAACAAAGTGACCATAAATGATACATAGCAGATAGCAACAGCATTTAATAAATATTTCATTCGGGTAGCAGAAAATCTATTGATAAAGAATCAGCTTACAAAAGATCCAATTTCATTTCTTGAGAAGACCTGCTTGGAAAATCCTTTCTCTGTAGAGATAGTGCCCACAAGTATAATTGAAGTAAATACAATCCCTCAAAAGCATACAGTCATTAGGATAACCACAGCTAACCATATGCTAGTATTTGTAAATCTTTATTACATCATATATGTAATATATCCTTTTTGACGGGGACATTCCCAGACAGGTTAAAGTACTCAATTCTTAAGCCATTATACAAAAAAGGACAAAAATTACAAATGTCAAACTATAAGCCAGTATCTTTACCAACAGCATTTTCTAACAGTTTTTGAAAAGATCAATGTTAAAAAAAATGTATTAACATTTAGAAAAATGTAACATTTTAGCAATTGAACAGTTTGGATTCAGAAAGAATGTGTTAACCAATGATTCCATTTCAACTTAACTAATGAGATACTTATATCCCTCAAGGTAAAATACACATATAGAATCTATAATGGGCAGGAAAAGTAGTATAGTTACCATACAGTACATTTTCTAATTTTAAAAACAATACAGATAAAATATATATATATATATATATATATATATATATATATAATGTGTTCTTAATGTATTTAAAAAAGTAATAAAAGCTGTTGCTCATTTAATCTGCAGATGAACGAAACTGTCCAAGGAAGAAAGAGTGTGAACCTGGAAGTAAATGTCACCAACAATGTATTACATTAGCCAATGGAACCGATGCCTGTGCCTGCCATACTGGTTATGCTTTAAATTCTGATGGATACAGGTAAACACGATATTTTGCACAGTTCATTAGAATTAAAAACAACTTATTTTGCTGTAATCAACTACACTTAAAATAGGTTAAAATCAAACACGCTCTTATGGCTAGGTAAAGTTACACTAAATCCATAACAATATTTTCATTCATTTTTAGTTTTTGAAGCCCAGTATAATGAACTGAACAACCTATAGGAACTTCAGATATGCTTATGAGCTGTATTAATTAATTTTTTGTTGCTTATTTAATGCATAGAATGTTAACAATCTGGTTTCTCTCTTCAGCTGTCATGATATAGATGAATGTCTCTTTGAAAAAGATCCTGTCTGTAGTCAAACTTGTAACAATACAGTTGGATCTTACAAGTGTGGCTGCGTCACGGGCTATGTTCTTCGACCAGATGGAAAGTCGTGTAAAGCAGAAGGATCAGCACCAATGTTGTTGTTTGCAAACAGAGTGGACATACGTCAGGTAACAATATGAACTATTGTGCTTTTGATAATTAATTGTTCTTTTACACAAGGCTGTGTATAGAACAAGCGTTGAAAGGTATTGAATTTTTCAATCTGATTTGTACTTTTGCTGCCATTTAATAAAGACAAAAAACGGATGCGAGTAAGTGCATGTGCTTGTATTGGGACAAAAGTTCTTACCGCCATAAACCTGCCTCACAACAACAATCATCTTTATTGCCATTTTTATAAATATTGTACAAGAGTGTAACAAGGAACTGGTCTGTTTAATTAGATTTTTAGCATAATTGCTTATTAAATCTTCTGCCTATATTAATTCTTCTGCTTTCTCTTTTGTCTTTACAGCATAGGCATGTGACCCCATCAGTCCATCTCCATTCATTCCTATCCTTCATCATTTTCTTCATTTATCTCGCCATCCTTCATCTCCCAATATTTTCTATTCTATATTCCCACATTATCCAGTCTTCCTTTCCCGTTTCCTCCTTCTATCCTTACTTCTAATATATATTTAGCTGTTTTATCCTGTCTATATTAATTAGGAGGTTTATCCATAATTTTTTGTTAACCTTCATTCCCAAACCTTCTTGTCCCGTCTTCTCTTGTCTCGCCCTATACAAATTTCTGAAATTGCTCCAGACACACTTCAGCCCATGGCTTACTGTGGTGCTCCATGTATTGTTTTAAAGCCAATAGATTAATGCTTGCAGCGGAGTCATGGCCGAACGGTTAGAGCATTTGCCTACCACCCAGGTGGCCCAGGTTCAATCTCAGGGACCTGCATGTGGTATTTGTGGTGGACAAAACACCGTCAGGGCAGCTTTTCACCAGGTTCTCCAATTTCCCCCACCTCTCATTCCACCAATTGCTCCATTATCACCTTTATAATCATCAATTTTTGCCTGCATTTCATATCATCCTCTTCCTCACTATCATACCTGGTGCTTGGGTTACCACCCACTCCCAGGTCTTCACTCTGTCTGGTCCATCAATTCCTGTGCTCCCCAACAGGCCTCTGGCCCTAGGTACTGGCTTGTAAGTCCTAGGGGGTGTAAGTCCTACATAAGGGGAGGGCAATTAGGTAAAGGAAACAAAAGAAAAAGAACATTAATGCTTGCACCCTTTACTAGGAAGTGCTGTGATGTTGACATGGAGTACACATGCTGAGCTTCCTTGCGGGAAGCATTCTGTACATTTGGTGTTCCATGACTGACATCACATTGCCCGAATTGAAAAATGTAAACTCCCGAATGGAAAAGATGAGAAACAAGATGACCGAGTTGATGGAGCTATCGACAAAGATCGATGGACAGTTGATCGACGTGAAGGAAGCCGTGAAATACTTCAGACAATGCGTTAGTGCCCTGGGGGACGTTGAAGAATGTCTTAGCGCCCTTTCACTCTTGTTCTTTGAGATATTACATTGAAATATTTGTTATTTAACATTTAAAGACTTTAATATAAGATAAAATGTTACTTTCCTATGTGTAACATTTCCAAATTATTCATTTTTAAACTTTCATAATTGTTTTATTAAAAGACACGTGACTTCACAAACTGATCTCAATTGTTAAACTGTATGCTAACAAATATAGATAGAATCTTTTTGTTTTTTGAAATTATAATTTTAAAACTTTTTTTTTTAATTTTAAATTGATTAAATGTTTTTCTGTTCAAAATAAAACAGAAGTTCTGAAATACCTATGCAAAGTTTTATGCAATTACTTGAATATATTCAGAAGTAATGTAAACAGATTTGAAAAACACCATTTTGAGAAAATGGAGGAGAAACATACAATTTGATTGCTTTGTTTGATTCAACATTTAGATACTTTAATGTATAATTTGATAAAATAAATTTTGCATTAACATGTGACTGAAATTTTATTCTAAATTAACATGAGAAAAAAGTTAATTATTTATCTTTGAATGCATATGTGCCCTTGAAAACAGTTTTTTAAATTATATTTTTCAAATACTAAACTTTGAGTGATTCTTTAGCTCATGTTACTATATTATTTGCTTCCCATTCATTAGTCTTGAATGCTATAAAGAATCTACATTATTGTATTGGTCTGAAAATAAGCTGCACCTTTTATTCAAATTTCTCTCTCAAAAAGTTAAGGTGCGACTTAAAATATACCACCTTTCTTTTTATATACATTTGCTACAAAAAAATTATGCTCATTTGCAATGACACAACCAGCTTCTGTAACAGCACTGGCGACAAAGCATTTTATTATGTAGCAATGTAAACTCATACCAGTATTTTATTGGGGTTAATACTGTGCAGGCCTAACAATATTGTTTCATTAGCTTATAATTCAGTTTCAGCTGGATACTCACCATTTTCTTCATGGATATTGGTAAGAAGTCCTGATTTATGCCGATATGAATGACTATTAAGAACAAAAGGCATTATCAAGCCAACAAATTCCACACAGTTATATGCAAACTTCAAACTTAGTTGTGTATTATTCCAAATTATGGTACCAGTATGTTAGGTGCCAATGAGTTGTATTTTGCATTAGAACAAATGTTTATGGTACATGCATCTTACATAAAGTACGAGTAAATTTATGGTAAAGTAATAATATAATAGTATCTCCATTCAAACTATTTTTGTTATTTTTTCCTCAAAATTTAGGCGTGTGGCTTATTTTTGGACCCATACGGTAAAATAACTACTAATTTATATAAGCACTGAAATGTTCATGCAACATTTTCAGGTCAGTCTCAACAGTGCTAGATATACAGCACTGCTAAAAGGCTTACATAATGCAATAGCATTGGACTACCATTACCAAAAAGGACTGTTATTCTGGTCTGATGTGTCCATGGATGTCATCAAAAAAGCAGCATTAAATGGATCTGGAACAAAAGGTTTGTATTTACTGTGTAACCAAGTTCATTGCTTTAACAGAATTGCATCTTTGTGTCAATTTTGACGCTGTAGTCTATACAGGGTATGTATGGATAGCCTAGAGTACATACATACACACAAATGTGATATTACAGCATTTGTCTGTGTAATGTTTCTGTATATTAGATGGTGAGACATTGGCAGTCCTTTAAAGAAGCTTAGTTTGCCAAAGAGTAGTTTTAGTTGTTTAAGTTTAACCTCTTGAAGAAAAATAGAGGAGCTCATAACCTTCTTTGCCATTTACACAAGCATTGTTGCAACTTATTGCAGTTAAATTGAAACCCATATATAACCCACATAAAAAATAAGATAAATACCGGCTTGTACATAAGGAGACAATTGAGGAAAACCATGGATGATGAAACACTAAAACACGTATACTATGCTTTTGTTTACTCACACTTAAAATATGGAATTTTACTGTGGGGAAATATTACAACAGAAGTGGAAAAGCTTTTCAAACTACAAAAAAAAAAAAAAAAAAGAATTAGATTAATAGGCAATGTGTGGCGGAATGTCGTTGGTCAGTTCTCGTTGGATCGCCATTTGATGCGTAAATGTCGTTGGTTACGTTGTGTCGCCCTTTGATTTGGTTCGCTCCGGCTAGTCAGGATGAGATCTCTTTCTTTATCTCGGGTATGCGTAGGTGTTATAGACTACCCAAGAAAACCTTTGTATATTATTACTTCTTATATACTTTCGGGAGTTATGCCGATTTTCTATATGCAGAGGAATCGCACTCACGTCTGCACTCCATAACTTGGAGTACTGGTCTGGGTGAGTAGTGACGCTTTCTTAGCTTACCCACGCTAGGAAAAACGTTCTCTCCAATTTTAAATGTCATGACGTCATCCAAGAAAGCCTCGTATCCAAAATGCTATTTCCTTTTCCCGCAATTTAGAAATGTCCCTTTCTATTATAACATGTTCTTTTTTGAATTTCGAATATATAATTACCTTTTTATGATTAAACGATGTTTACTTTATATTTTATTAAATATATCGCGCGACTTTTAAGGTTGGCAGACCTGAATTTTGACTGATTTCAAACTATATGGTATGACGTCATGACTCGTTAATTTCAAACCAATAATGTGTTTATCCTACAAATTTAACGACTATTATTTACTCATATCTTGCTCACCTTAAAACACTTCCTACTCTATTATCTACATATGTTATTACTCAACACTTAACGCAAATCTCACATCCGGCAATTAAATTAAAACGTGTCTTTATCAAGCCCATTCGATTTGAAATCTAAATTTCGGTATCAAATGTAAATAGAAGACACACATGTAGATCAATATATCAAAAATTTGGTATTTTGACTGTCCCTTGTATACACAACTATGAGACAATAAAACATATCTTACAAGAAAATTATCCAAAAAATAACTATATTCACACATACAATCTAAGAAATAATGATGATTATTACAGAACAGTACTTAGGGGTACATTAAGCAGATGCTGTACAAAAAATATGGGCAAACTACTTTATAATAAGCTACTGGAAAAAATTAAATTTATAAAAAATGCAGATCTAAAGATGAAATCAATAAAGAAGTATCTAATAGAAAATGTCTTTTATAGTCTAGAGGAACTCGAAAATGGAACTTAAATTAATGATTGTACATAAATTGTATATGTAAGTATTACATATGTAAGCTCTTCTGAACTCTTGATATATCCTATGTAATAGAAACATATGGATGAATAAATCTTTGAAATTTTAACATTTTGTAATTGTATTTACAGAGGATATAATTCGATGGGGCCTGGAAGGGCCAGGTGGAATAGCTGTTGATTGGATTCATGATGTCATCTTTTGGACTGACTCTGGTACACGTCGTGTGGAGGTGGCCACTCTGGATGGTTCAAAGCGTGTCATCATAGCTTCCAATGATCTTGACAAACCTCGTGCAATCGTAGCACATCCTGGGGAAGCTTACATATTTTGGACTGACTGGGGTGAGCATAAATACAGCATACTAACATTTTTTATGTTAAGGAACTTGTGAATTAGGTAACTCTTAAATGACTTGTATATTATCTGCAAAATAGATACTAAAACTGATTTGAATACTATATAATGAATTAAGTATATTATAAATGTACTAAAATATGTTATCAGTTTAATATCTACAAAAATAAACAGAAATTTACTAGAGTATAATTTCTGTTTATTTTTATATTTGTTGGGATTGTGTACAAGATTCTTTAATGTGCTGCTAGAAGGAATTTGTGAAGAAGATAAAATTAAATGGAGTGGAGTGTAAGGACCCATCAACAACAAGGTCATTTAGGGATAAAATGATTAAAATTAATATAAACTTAATGTTTAGAGATAATCTGTTAATGTATAAACTGGTAAAAGTCTATTTAGGTAGCTGCATTACAATGGGTTAATACAACATACAAAAATATTTCTTTTTTCATAAAGTGTTGTTAAAAAAGTACTTATTTTATTTTTCCTTCCTTATAAAAATATTACATATTCATGAATAATTTTACAAGCTGAAAAGAGCATGATTTAAGGATTAAATACAGTAAAACCTAACTAAACCGTATCCCCTATATACCGGAAACCTGGATAGCTGGAAAATAAATCTTGGAACGAAGCTATGTCGTATGTTAAAAAACACTAAACCAGAAAACTGCCTAATGTGGAAATGGAATAGTTTTTCCAGAACTGTTTGCATAAATAGCCTAAACCGGATTTTCATTATGCTTAATACTTAGTTATGTTTGAGAGGTAGAACTGGAACTTAAACACCAACAGTAAGTTTGTTGGCATAAATAAACATAGTTATGTGCTTTGATAACGAACTTGCCGTGACTGAAGACATTCAAAGTGCAGCAGATATTGCTGCTGAAAACAGCAGTTGCAAAGTCATGGAAGGAATTGATGACGATGATGATGACAAAGCAAAATGAAAGGGAGCCAAAAATACACATTTGTAGAGAAGCATTATCCGTTGTGAATGATCTTCAGGAATTTGCAGCTTCCAAGAATGTTCCAGAACTCCTGAAGCTGATGCAGGATGCAAAGAAGATCATAGAGAATTCTCTTGTGAAGAAGTTGCAACAATGCACTTTGACGGATATGTGGGGGAAAAGAAACTAATAGAGAACCGCAATTATGTATGACATCTAAGTTGAAAATGCAGCAAAACATATAATTGAATCTATTTTTTATTACAGAATTTTATTTAAAATTATTCCTTCAGCTTAATTCTATATGCTTATATTTTGTGTACTTCATTTTACTGAAATATGTACAACCCTTTGTAAGATGGAAACCCGTGAAAATGGAAAAATATTAATGGAAAAATCGCGTTCTATTTTAGGTAGGTTTTACTGTATTAACTCATTCTGTTCTGATATAGACTTGAATCCCTGTAGTAAAAATATTATTAATAACTTTTCTTTAATAGGTCCCAATCCAAAAATAGAAAGAGCTGAAATGGATGGTAGTAACAGACGAGCAATAGTTACTGAATCTTTGTTCTGGCCAAATGGTTTATGTATTGATTATACAATGAGCAGAATTTATTGGGCTGATGCTAAGCATCATGTCATAGAATCATCAAGATTTGATGGATCAGATCGAAAGAAAGTAAGTATTACATGTTCCTATATAATTTATGCATTGCAAAAGACTCCTTATATTATTCTTGAAAAATATTTCTGCAAATTTACAAATGGGATACATATAATGTGTGAGAAGTTAGATGTTCACAAATGTTTTCTATTCTATAATTTACTCAAATAATTCTCTAGGTTTTCTGTGGCTTCAAACTATGTGCTGTCTAGCAAACTAATTGTAATCTTTGATCAGTGATTGCTCTCATCATGCCCATACAGTCATTTATAGAGGTTCTTGAACTTTGTGGACATTGATAAATTTTAGTTAGAGATTTGCTTTCAATAGCCTAAATTAACATTCTAATTTTGTGTACAGGTTATCAGTAAAGGGCTTCCTCATCCTTTTGCCTTGACCTTATTTGAGGATTCAATATACTGGACTGACTGGCATACAAAAAGTATATCAACAGCCAACAAACTTACAGGATTAGGATTCAAGACCATTCATTCAGGTCTTCATTTTCCTATGGACATTCACAGGTTTGTTTTATTGTTGATGAATTATTAACAGTCTTGTTACACTTAAGAGTTACGTCTAATTTTTATTTTCTCTACTATGTTTAGTAAAGTAGAGAAAGTATTATATTCCGCCCAAATATTTGATGTGGAGGTTTCACCGGAAATATATGTTTTGACGCCTCCTGAATCCAAAAAAAAAAGCGTTCTTAGAAAAAGGTCTGTGTGTGTCTGTGTGTCTATCAGTCTGTGGAAATCATAACTCAAAAACGAAAAGTTGGTTAAAAACCAAAGTTGGTATTTAAGTTTAATTTCCTTCAAGGATGCAACACAAAGATTTTGAAGAAAATTGCTCCACCCTAATCTACAGTTTACATGGAAAATTTTTCAAAAATTTTTGATTTTCTTGAAAATAGCTCTAAAGATTTTGATTAAAATGCCATATGTTTGAGATATTTTTATAACAAACAAAATGTATATTTGAATTTTCTGGCTATAGCCTATGAAGTCCTATTTACTCTGGATGACTTTTGCATAACTGGTAAACCAAAGAGATAAAGCAAATCTTACTGTAGAAAAACTGTAGATCTTGCTAAAAAACACAATTTATCTCTCAATAAATTTTTTGTAGAGTGAACCATTTTGGAGATATTCCAGGTTATGTGTGTAAATTAAAAACTACTTTTGTGAAAGGGAACATCATTGTTCATTTTTTAATGTTAGTTGTGCAAACAGAACGGAATCTCAAAGCTTTAAAAGATTTGACTATCGCTCAAAGCCTACTGTATTCCCATATTCCCCTTGTACCTACAAGGAAATAATGTTTATCTCAAGTAACATGAAAATAGAGGAAGAAGAGTTTGTAAGAATGGTTAGTACAAGAGTAGAGAAAGTCATGTGAGTGCAACACATCAGATTTCTTATTTATTGTTACATTAGAACATGTACATGTTATAAGATACAATTACAATATTTACCTATTTAAAAACTCATCTACGCTGTAACAGCTGTAATCATTTAAGAAATATAGTTACATTCTTTTAAATTTTTGCTGTGATTCAATATTTTTTATGAATTTAGGTAGCTTATTGTATAGCTATACACTAGCATTTGTGAAACTAGTTTCATAAATTATTGTCTTATGTGAATTTACAAAGTTATGCTTGGTTCTGGTGTTACACATATACACTTCTGATTTGTTTTAGAAACTAAAGCGACCTTTCATATGATAAGAGTTTCATATATGTAAGTACTTGGCAAGGCCAAGGCATTTAATTTGTTAAGAGTGTTTTACAACTAGTTGCGGTAGAGAGATCGACTATAATTCTAAACATTTTCTTCTGGATTCTCAAAGCTTTTACACTATCTTTGGAATTTCCCCCAAAAGTTATATCATATTTCAATAAATTATGGATATATGCAAAGCATGCTACTCTAATAACATTAAGCAAGACATATCTTTGATTACCTCCATTAAGAAACACATTTTACTTAGCTTTTTTGTCAATGAAACTATATGATTTCCCAGCTCTGATTTTCATCCAATATTAGACCCAAAAATTTGACAGTTCTTACATAGTAAACAAATTTATTTTAAAGCACAAACAGAATACACAGAAGTAATGTCCAAAACTATATAAGGTGCCTAAATTGGAAATCCACTATAAACATTTGACAATTTCAGACTTGGTTTGGATTGAACCTTCCTTTATTTTTTTCCTTGATTGAAAGCAAATAAAGTACTGCAGATCATAACAGTGTGATATTAAATGCTAAGATATTTAACTCTAGAAAACAACATGGAAATTTAAAAACCTGCAATAACATTTATTTGCATCCTAAATTATAAAAGTAACCCTATTTTTACTTTCTCTACTGGTAAGCAGAAGGAAGAGGTATTCCACCCAAAAATTTGATGTGAAAATTTCACTGGAAATATATGTTTTGAGACCCCCTGAATCCAAAAAAAAAAAACTTTTTTAGAAAAAGGTCCATGTGTGTGTCTGTCTGTTTATCTGTCTGTCCGTCTGTGGACAGCATAACTCAAACACAAAACGTAAGTTAAAAACAAAAGTTGGTGTTTAAGTTTAATTCTTTCAAGGATGTGACACAAAGATTTTGAAGATAATAGCCCCACCCTAAACTACCCTTTACACAGAAAATTTTTCAAAAATGTTGATTTTCTTGAAAATTACTAATGATTTTGATTAAAATGTCATATATTTAAGATATTTTTATGACAAATGAAATGTATATTTTGAATTTTCTGCCTATAGCCTATGTAGTCCTGTTTACTCTGGATGATTTTTGAGTAACTTTTGTATATTATCTTTTCATACAATTTTGCAATTACACAAGTTAATGTTATCGGTCTATAATTTTCTATTATTTCCCCTTTCTTTTTTTAAATACTGGTTGAACAGTACTATTTTTTTTAACTATTCTGGAAATGTCACATTATCCATTGAAAAATTTCTTAGGTAGACTAGAATGCTTAGAAGTAATATTTTACAGGATTTAAAAAGTTTAGGTAGGATATCATCCCAACCTGGTACACTGTTGTTATTAAATTGGTTTATTATATTATCTACTTCAATGAGACCAATAGTTTCTGTTACTTTGTTACCAGCTCTAATTTGTCTATCATTTACGATACTCTGATTTACTGAACTACAATTTCCTCAACATTTATAAAGTACTGATTAAACAAGTTTGAAGTTTCATTCGGATTTACTATTTGCTGGTCATTTACCTTGATATTAATATTTTTTACTTCCTTGTTAGCAGACTTCACATTTTTATTTGCTATAGACTACATTTGCTTCAGTATATTATGTGAGTTTAGTATTCTCAGTCTATTATTTTGTTTTTCTAAGTTTATTAATGCCTGCTCATAATGGTTTTTGTACTTGGTGTACAGGGACCTATAAACATCTAATTTAATAACTTTGAAAAATTCATATAATTATCCTTCATTTTTTCAATAATGGCACTTATTTCAGGAGGAAGTTTTATCTTCTGCTTTGTTAAGATCTTTTTGGTTGATTTAATAGTAGGACACACTTCATTAAAATGATTGTTTAATGTATTATACAATGATTCCCATTTTTCATTTTGGGAATGTAGCAAAATATGTCATACCACCTTTCCTGTTCTAACCTTTAGTTAAGCTTTAGCAAATTAGTGTCACTGATATCTCTATCGTACATATATTGTGGTTTCAAAGTTACCATATAACAAAATAATTTGCTATAATTACAAGCAAGCAAACTCTTATTGGTTTCTTTCTTGGGTTTACATTATATTTAACTAACATTTAAGCTATTTATTTAGATAAGTAAAAACAGTTTTCTAATTGAAGTGTATGTATAATGAGGACAAGATCTTGCAGAAAGATGTGTATTTCTTACTCTTTATTAATTTTGCTCACTCTTATGATTTTATAGCTATCATTCACAACGTCAACCACCATATACCAATAGATGTGGTAAAAACAATGGAGGATGCTCTCATATGTGCTTGCCCAATAGAAGAGGCTACCAGTGCATGTGTCCTATGGGTCTGAAGCTGCATCCTGATAGGTATGAATGTGTGCATGTTCTTTTTTACTTCTCTTTCCTTTAATTTATATTCTCTTTCATCTAACTTTAATAACTATGAGAGAATTTTACAATAAAGTTAGGAATTGTAATAAGGATTAAAACAAAATAACTAATTTAGGTAAGTGCAGCTTTCCATGGTTCTTCTGTTTAAACAGGGAGATTCATATACATTTACAATTTAGTCACTGCTTTCTAAAACATAACACATAATACCTGCAAGCTCTTCTGGAGTGGGTATTAACTTAAAAAGAATAGTTTTGCCACAGTAAATGTAGGAAATACATTCCTACATTCCATTAACTGTATTTGTGATGTCAACTTCTGTAAAATATCCCAGAATGAGTTCATGTAATAACTTTGACACCACTCCTAAAGTCAGCTTATTGACAACGTATTTGAATGTATAGTAAGAAACATTTTAACTACTGAAGTAAATATACTTGCTTTTTCAAATCTAGCTCCTTCAGTTCTGCAAATCATCTGTTCTATATATTCAAAAGCAACTTCTTTGTCGCTTTCTGGCATGTGGGACATGTAAAGATTGTTTTACGGCTGTTATTTGTGAACTCAGTAAAATTCTCAAACATAACCAACAAAGCTTGGAACATTGTGTGCAGATGTATGTTTCTCACCCTTACTAATGAGTGAGGCAGTTGCATACAACTTTTTTATTGTTACAAAATTTTTTATCCCAGTCGGACATTGTATACAGTGAAATTTTTGCATATTGTGACAAAATGAAAAATCCACAAATCCCACTTCTGACATCAGTGTGACAAAACAATAAAATCAGTCCGGTTACTTTTTTATCACTTTATTGTCTTCTAAAATGTTACCACAAATACAGTTTTCTGTTCATTGTTAACACAATCTATAGTTTTTCGAGCTATCACAACTCACAACTTTTACTTCTCATAACCTTGCTCAGTCCTTTCAGTACCTTTATTCACTTTCTCTGTCTCTCATACGCTAACTACGACGTTACAATCATTCGATGCCCATTAGATTCTACTTCACGACGACCGATGTATATTTCATGACAACACACACGGCTATCTTGCACTCACTGACACACTGATTGACTCATATCTGTGACCATAAAACTCGCTTCTCTGCTGTTCTTCGCTTCCTTATATAGAGGGGATGACGTCACACTGGTCGTTTCTCGACTTCTGCACACACGTCGGCGATCACGTTGCCAGATTTTCTCGAAAATTCTGGAGAAAGCCCCTTTTGTGTAGCTGCTTCCATTGTTGTTAGTCACGTGCACACAAACAGTTGCGCGAGGCAGCCTGACCTTGAACGCCTTTGCCCGCTAGCCGGCCCGGCATGTGGTGTGAAGTAGCTTAGGCCCGACAGTACTTTGTTTTGTGCCGCGCCCAGCGTCACAATAGTATGGTAAGACACGCAGTCAAAATTGACAAAACAATCAGTCTTAGGATTTTTTATTATTGGTAATATTTGTTATATAGGTATACACCAAAAAGGTGTAGTCGCAATGTTAATTTTAAGTATAACATACTCTTAACAGTTTTTACTTTTCAGTTATTTGCAGTAGTTTACAACCAACTATGGCCTCAGCGCAAATTATGACATGATTCACACTAACACTCATTTTGTACATCAATTTTCTCAAAACTCGCAAGGTTACTCTGCCTCCTTGGCAACGCGACGTCGTGCCAAGTAGCATTCAATTTGGGATGCTTCCACACGGAAGTTCGGAGCAATATCACACTGACCCTCCCACTTCAGCGCTGCTCACACCGAGCATCGCCACCAGCATCTTTCTTCGGGGCAGCCCTTGGATGCGATAGACTGCATCCCCGACCCTCTCATCCTCCGAGTGCGGACCTTCCTGGGTTCCCGGACCATTAATCTCCCTTAGTGCACCTTTGTGAACATCTTGCTTCTGTTAGGCCTAAACGTAACCACCTCCAGCGTTACCCTGCAGACCTCAACATGTTCACTAGGCTTCATAGCGTTACCTCATCCTATTCAACTTGCAGGACTCTACTGCAGACGTCGATCGTTGCCCCCTGTCTCCTAATCGCTTCCAAATCCAGGACCTGCTTCTCGGCCACTCTCGCGATGAACACCCACAGACTTGTAACGCTCTGCTTCAAGGTAAATTCCAACAAGGCCTCCTCCACATGTTAGGTATCGCCCAATGGTAACACTCTTGTAGGGCCGGTCTGATTTCCTCAATGACAATCCCTCTACCAGGTCAGGTCACACCAACGTCGCGGCTGCACCCGTGTCTAACAATACCTGGTACCGCCTCCCGCGTACCCATCGTCCGCGATGACGTCCATTATCCTACACAAGGCGCGCAGCATCAATCTAGAGGTCAGTGATGACAGACGTGTCCATTTTCACGGCGGTACTTATTGGTTTTCCATTAGTTTGCCGGCCAGGTGCAGCAAAACGGTGATTTCCAAACCGGTTTTCAAGAGCCCCTCGGATGTTTCGGGATGCCACCGATGTCGGAATCGCGTTCAGTACTTCTATCGCCCATCCCTGGAGGTTAGCTATTTGCCGTGAAGCTTCCTCTTCTGTGGACCATCGATTGTGGCAACAAATTGTATGCGGAAGATCTCAAGGGTCGAAGTGCCGTCGTACCTGGGTGGCTCGCGTCCTGGCGCCTCGACCTACAAGTTCTTAGTTTCGCCGAGAATTTGTTCCACTCTGGTGTTCGGTTGATTGTATTGCCGCCGACTCTGTCTTCCAGATCGCTAACATGTTCCCCGGTGTCCTCTAGGGCGTTAACACGTTGGTTGACGTTTTCCACGGCTTCCTTCTTGCCAACCGGTTGCCCGTCAATCGTCGCTTATAAGTCTATCTTCATCTCAGCCATCTCGTTTTTCATTTCGTCCATCTAGTCTAACATTTGCTTCATCATTTCTTCCATTTTACAGTGTTTTCATCACACTTCTGGCACCAATGTAGCAATATTCACTTTCACTTACTTCATTTTCTATACTTTTACAACTACTATGGTCTAATCCAACACAAATTAACACTTACAGACCCAAAAACTCATTTTGTACATCAACTTTCTCAAAACTAGCCTTCAAAACTCACAAAGTTACTCTCTGCCTCCTTGGCAACATGACATCATGACAAGGAATATTCAGTTTGGGATGCTTTCCACAGGGAAGCTCAAAGCATTGTCACTACTTAGTTTGTATATTAATGCCAGTCATGTTTATGGAAGCTGTGCCCACTTTCTGCAAACTTTCCTTTATATATTTGTAATTCCTAAACTGTAAAAGATAGATTTCTGAACTCATGTGAAGCAGAACCACAAGAGAACCAATGAAGACAATGAGAACCCTAATTATTGTCCTGAACTCTTCTAGATAAGTGAGTGCAAAGAAAATCCTTAAACCTGATTTTCTCAGACAAGTAATTTTTTATGTTCAGGTCTACATTATTACTGCAGTAATGAAGCTGAAGACTTGAAATTTTTACTGCTTATTAATATCACCCTAATAAATAAAGCAATGAATGGAATATGCTAAATTCTAAGCAGTTCATCCCTAAAATAATCTAATCTTGAATTATTTTTTTTTCAGAAAATAGGTTAATTCTCTTTAAAAAAGGCTAGTTGAAAACTGAGAGCTGTCTTAAATGATAGTCATATTTACATAAATGAAAGCTTGAAAAATAACCTGTACTAATTGACGAAAAAGTCAATTCTTCGCAATATTTGTAATGGTAAACTTAACATTCTTCCCTCATCATTTCCTATTATTAGCAGGTGCACCTCAATGATATTCAGACTATCCTGATGCTAGTTAAAATCATTAATATGTACAAAGGACCTTTGAAACAAATAAATTAATGTATAAACATTTCTATTGTTCAAATTTGTGGAACAATTCTAATAGTTATTTAATAAAGGGCACCAGAAATCTGCAAAACTAACATGGGCAACCAAAGAAGGCTGTCTTACCCTAAGCAAGGATTTTGTTATCCAATCCCTTTCCTACACTATTTGAAGGATGCTTAATTATTTTACAGCAAGGAGATATTTATACATGTTTTGCATTACTCACCATTAACTGCCAACAATGGACAACAGTTAATCTCAGGAAAGTGATGTAGATTCTTTCAGAATAATAGATATCTGAAGATCAATTATAGCTCATTAATATAGTAAACATTTATATTAATCACTATCATTTTTGCTAGCATTGTGTTCCACAAATACTGTTTCAGTTAAAATAATTGTGAACTGCATAACAGATCTGTAACAAACAGTTGTTCACTTTTTTATATCTTAGGAAAAACTGTGATACTACTCCTTCAAAGTTACTATTGTTTGCACGAAAGAAGGATCTTCGCATTCGCCAGCTGGATAACATGGATGACAATGAAGTGGATATGGTGATTCCTGTTGATGGTATTCAGTCAGCAATAGCTCTTGCATGGGATAGTGATTCTAATTCAATCTTTTGGACTGATGTAGAATCTGATACCATTAGCCGAGCACATTTAAATGGGAGTCACCAAGCAGTGATTGTCAATTCTAACCTTGGTGAGTACACTTTTTATAAACTGTTTTATTTCATTATTTTAGAATTGTATAACTTACCCATATTACACTGGTCTACAAAAATTTTTTTTTCTGGCACAAAAACAAAGCATGCTGTTTTGAAAGATAATTCATTCCTGAATCCAGATCTAATCTTAGAATTTCTGTATCGGCCTCAGTTTCCATATGATAATGGTTTCTGTAAATGCTTACATTAGCCTATATATTGTATGTACCTGGCAAGAGGAGAACAAAGCAATATTTGTTATACAGCATACAGTTTTAGAAGGCAAATGAGCTGAACCAATGCGTGCACATGGTGGCTGCACTGCTGCCAAGTGATGTGCCAGAGAGCGGAAGTTACAGGGAGGGAACGAGGAAAGTAACATTTGTCATTATAGACTGTAACACTCAATATTAACATACTTATTTACTAAAAGTAATGTACCTGGATCTTTTAAAGCGACTTATTGTAAAGGAGTTGCTGGCTCGTCATTCTCCTCATCTTCCTCCTCCTCATCTCCTTCCTCATCCTCACTTAATTCAGAATCAGTTTCTCAAAGATTTATAACTAAACTCTGTACTGTGTTATCTCAAGCCACTTCCTTATGGAAATATTCTTCTTGCAATTTCTCACAGTGTGCAACATGACTAGCTCAATCTTCTTTTGTAACTCTGTCAAGTGTAGCATGCATAAGCCTTTCAACATCTGCGGGATGAAAAGTGATGTTTTCTTTAGCAACTTCCCCCATTTACTTGAGTCCAAATTAATTCTATCAGGTTGTACTGGCAGTGATCAGGAGGTAAACGAATAATTTGGTGCCCATTTTCTAATGCAATTTCATCTAGCTGGTACCTCTTTTCTTGGGTTTTATGTTGATTTACTTTTTGTAATAATTCTGTTCTAGTTTCAGAAAGATGAAATGTTATTTTATTATGTGACAGTCAGTCATGAATACCTTGTTTTTTGGAATTAGTAGAGGGAGGATTACCTAAGAGTTTAGAATGGTAGCTTACATTATCTATAATGATGATGGACCCCTCATCTAAAGAATGTATGAATTTGTTTGTGAACCAATCTGTGTAGGAATCTGCATTTATTTCAGAATGGTAGTCGACATTTTTATTCCCTGGTCTGGAATGGAAAACCCACTTGCTTTTGGAAATGAATCATGTTTGTGCAGAACCTGCATGGCAAATTATAAGTCTGTTCCCTTTCCCTACAGGTATCTCGAGACCACCTCTTCCCGTCAAATCTTGCCATATGCTTTGTTTGCAATGGTTCTGATTTACCCACGTCTCATCAGTATAAAAAATGGGGTGCGAATCTCCAGATACCTTAAGCATGTACATAGCTCTTAAATACTATATTCTTGCAGCAATTATATCTCTTCTTTTGAGTAAGAATTTACAGCCATCATTCGTTTTTCGGTATTTGAAACCCAAATTCTTAAGCATTAATCCCATTGAAGTAGAGGAACCCATTTACTCTATTTTTTCCCTCATAACATGAATCAGTATTTTAATAGTGGGGTATTCATCATTGTCATACATTTCATATATTGTGCGGCGAAGTACGTCTTTTTGAAAATCATCTAAATTGGAAAATGGTTGTTTGTTTCCTGGCATGCTTTCCTGGAGATTTAAATAAAGGTTCACCAATTTCTGGGTTAGAAGTTTTGCCCTGTCTCACAATACACAACACAGTATGCACACTCACATTGCATGCATTGGCTGCAAGATCCTGGCTTTGTGAAAAATTGATCTGGTCATGCACTTCCTCAGATGCCAATTCCTTAAAAAAACTGTACACTTTAAAAATAATATTTCGGGCCTGAGAGCGGAGTACTTTACCCTTTGTACCTGCGCCACTGGTACCAGGCTTTGAAACTGACATTGTTAACACTTCACTAAACACAGTGTGAACATGTGAATTTTTTGCTTATTGTCACAGTTACACAAAGCATCTAACATTCAATTTGTGTTACGGATTGATCTTGAGCCGAACTAAAGAATTTGCACATGACTGCAGTGATCCATGGTCAGTTAATTTATGAACTAAATATACGCAGTTCCTAATGACACTTCATAATGTCTTACTCCATGACTGCATAATGAAAAGGAATGAAGCACACAGGCAAGATTGGAAGTTGCATGCAATAAGCATAAACATGGGAGTCAGATGTTTATTCTCGAAGCAATAACTTGAGAACCATACATTATAGAAAAATGGTCTTTGTACAGGCTGCCTCAAAAATTCTTGCCACATACACCAAGGCATATTAGAATGTCGAATTTCCAGTAATAATTTTGGCGCATGAAAAAGAGAAATTTCTGTTGCTCAAGCTTGTGCTATGCGTTCCGAACTAGGCAATGCTGCACGACTGTGATAGGACAGTCACTCTAGGTGAGCCCTCTCGAGCTCCGCCTCATGTGCCTGCTAATACCATACACCTTATAGTACATGAGTGAATCAATTACATAAGCAATATAGGAGTAAAGAAAAATGAATAAACATTGCTAAAAATGTTTTCTTCCTGACTTCCTGCGATACTTTGTCTCAGGAATGTCTCTTCTTAAGGCCCAGCGGTAGTCAGATAACACTGCCTTGCCTCCACACTAGTTGCCTTGATAACGCTTTTGCATTTGAGAAACGTCCTGGTTGAACCATTCTCCATATTTGTCGCTAACTGCACCAAGGTTATTCGTAAAGAAGTCCTTGTGGTTGTTCTAGAAATATATCTTAAGTGATATGTTACATCCAATATGGTGGTATGATCTTAATAGTTCTTGTGTAATATAGCAATAGTTCTCTACCTTATGGTTGCCTAGAAAGTTCTTACAAACACTTGTGAAAGACAGCCATGCCATTTTTTCAGCATTACTTAACAATTCAAGGAAATGTTCATCAGTCGTTAGTACTCTAACTTGTGGCCATCCTTAAGTTTTTGTCTGCTGATCCTTGAGAAATTATCCTGAAAATACATTAATCCTTTGATATTTTGTTCATGGCTTTCATAAAGTTTTTGACATATAGGTCTTAAAGCAGATGGTAAATTAGAATGTTGCAATTTTCTTCGTTATTGAGGTGATTCCCCTATATTTGTAATAAAAAATAGCAATCTATTGTGTCATCCATAAGCTTCCTTTAAATCATGGTGACACCAAAAGACATGTGATGTGATACTTTTAACCAGCATGTCAGGAGTGAAACTCATGTTAAACAGCATACATAGGGGTGGGAAGGGCATTTATTGTATTGGTTGCCAATATTGCACCTGGAACAAACTCCATAGCATTTCTTTACAAGAGGATTAAGTTTTTGTTTTTGCAAATTCAAAATCAACTCGACAGAGATATAACAAAAAGAATTCGGGTTATTTGTACAGATACAAGGCATTTCTTCTTCTGAATTCACAAAAAACATTAACCTTCATGAATCTACAACAGTAAGTCACTTCACAAAGTCAAGGTTCTTTCAGTACTGCAATTGATGCAACAGCAACACAATACAACCTTTTGGACAAAACATGAATTTTGATTGTTTTCCAACAATTACATCTGAAAAATAAAATTGAAAGCAAATTAAGCAATACTGAAGCAACCAATATGCAGCATTTTCAAGCTTTTCTAGAGGTTAAAGGGTACTGTATCACAAAAACTGAGTCTGATAGCCAAAAACGGATTTCATTTTTTTAATTCAGAAACCACAACTTAGTTAAGAACACCATGTACAATCTTTGTGACAAAAATACTGTTGACCAGTGTTATAAGAGTCATGCTGAAGTCATGAGCAATAATTCTTAAAAATCTTAATTTTTATTTTTTAGACAAACCAAGTACATTATCTTATTCTTCAGACCTTTTTATCACTTTTCATCATAGTTCCCATTTCTTTCCACACATTCTTCCCATCATTCTGGAAGTTTGAAAGTACCTTTACAATAGAACTCTGATTCAACATACAGGCATACACCTTTTTTGGGCCCTCATAATCTCCATCCTTTTGTACATCTACAAGATCTGGGTCATGGTTGAAGATTCAAAGCTTCTGCAACTGCAGTAGGTGCAAAATAGATGTCTTTGGATAATCTATTCTGTATACTGTTGCTTCCCTATGAGAATACTACATGAGACCCGATCTCTTCCATATGTGGAGGGTAAAATTAAGGACCAAAATTTTATGACATATTTCCACTCTATTGGAGTGCCCTGGTTAAGACTCTTGGAGATTATAAACCCAGAGCATGCCAATTTAGGTGTCACTGGCTTCCCCACATGGCATGTAGGCATATCTGATAATAGCGGAGCTAATCTACCAGCTGCAAAAGCTCCCATACAATCCTATCAAGAGATGTTTGGATTTCAAAATTAAAAATAACCCATACAGTAAAACCCTGCTTAATCAAAATCTGGCTTAACTAAAACAAAAAATAATTACATTTTAAAAAATTAATAACTCAGAAGGGAAAAAAAGTGCCAATATTTTGTTCATCCTTGCAATAGCTTGTCTATCCCCTTCTGCAAGTGTTCAGATTTAAGTACCAATGTCCTCAAAGGAGTGCTACAACTCTACCCTCGTCCCTCAAACACTATTGTTTTGTGACCGGCTGGTGCGGCATGTAGCATCTCGTAAACGAATCAAGAAAAAAAAACAGAAGAAAATAACTGATTACACTCTTGGATGCAGAAATAATGTATAATTATTATTTATTTGCCTAATTAAAGTTATGCTTAAAATTTACATGTTTAACGATCTCTTATTCCCTCCCAGTTTTCTGAAAAATAGTTTTCATTTTCCAAAATGACTTTGCCCTCTTTATTTTGGATAAACAGGTTCTACTGTATTTGGATAAAACCATACCACCAGTATTACACAGCAACTATTGCACCCTGACCTGCAGCTGTTGTGGAGCTAATCTTGCTGACTCCCTTCAGAACCCCAACCTCAATTACACCTGCAAACCTCACATACCATCATTACAGTGGTTAAGCCCTGAAAGAGGCAGGTACACATATGACACACCTCAAGCTACTCTCAGCCTACTAACAACATGGACCGAAGACTGGATATATAAATGTCAGTCTTACATTTATACCCAATAAAAACAGTTTTTAGGAAAAATTTAAAAGGCTATAATTTTCTTTCTTTATGCTTTGCTTTAAATTTTATACAATGTATAGGAAATCAAAATTAAACTCTTTGAGAATAAACTCTTGATACAGAATTCTTGCTTTGGTTGATTTCCTTTTAATGTTTGTCTATTATAGAATCACCAGCTGGATTAGCTGTTGATTGGGTAACACGGAAGCTATATTGGACTGATGCTGGCACTAACAGGATTGAGGTTGCAAATCTTGATGGAAGTATGAGAGCACTTTTAGTTTGGGAAGGACTTGACAAACCAAGAGATATAGTAGTCGACCCCATTGGTAAGATTAATCAAAATTTAGACATTTTTATTAGAGCTCAGTCATTATAAAAATTTGTTTGGTTTATTGTTAACTTACTTTTTTCCAACAGGTGGTTTTATGTATTGGAGTGACTGGGGAGCAGTTCCTAAAATTGAACGTGCTGGGATGGATGGTTCTCAAAGAATATTACTCATATCACAAAACCTAACCTGGCCAAATGGATTAGCTATAGATCATGAACGTGGAAAACTATACTGGGCTGATGGTGGCACCAAAGCAATAGAATATGCATCATTGGATGGAAAAGGAAGAACTGTGCTTATTAGTAAGAAACAAATATTTATTTCATTTTAAAACATGGTATCAATTGTGAATTAGTAGTTTTAAATAACAAGAAACAGATCAAGGGAAGTATATGCAAAGTAGTTGAGCTAATTTAAATCTGTTTATTTAAATAATCACCATAAATAATGCAATGAAAATTGCTACATATGTTCACCAATATTTTATATTACAAATATTCCAAGATTACATTTGACTATATAGCTAGTTATAAGCATTTTAACTATCAAGTGAAAATTAGGGATGTTCTTCAGGTGTCAAGCAAATTTCTCTAATTAACCCTTTAATTGATAAGCTATTTTGCTACATATGCCATTCTTCCTCTACGTCCTAAACCAATTTTCATATCCTTTTTGGAAGCACTTTATCTGAAGCAATTTGAATAGCTGTGATTCTTAAGTTTATACGCAATGGATTGGCCATCCATTAAAAGCCAAACGTTGCAAGTTCAAATCCCAGCAACTGCAGCCAAATGTGCCTGTGCTAAAGGAAGTGGAGGGCCCAAGTAAAGTAATTGGTGTAATGTCAGGCTTGAGAGCTGGCAGGATCACATTTGACCACAGTTGCATAGATTTTGCTTCTTTTTGGTAAAAAAGAAAATGCCACGGTTTTAGTGAAAAAATTTCATATTTTTACAGTAGCAGACAGCTGCAAGTGCTTGAATTCTGTTTATTTAGGTTAGCATGAAAATAAATTAGAAAGAAAGATCCAATAAGGTATCTCAAAGCTTAACAAATTTATAGGGCACACTGCCAGTTAAAGGGTTAAAGAGACAAGTTCTAACTGTCAGAAATTTGTAAGCAAATCTATTGACAATAAATATCATGTACTTTGTTGTTAATTTATTCCATCTTGTGTGTTTCAAGACTCAGATTTACCACATCCATTTGGTCTGGCTGTGTTTGGAGATAAGGTCTACTGGACAGATTGGGATACATCAAGCATTCATGTTGCAGACAAGCTGTCAGGGAAGAACAGGACTATACTTCGGTGAATAACTTTTTATTTAATGAAATATGGCTTTGCAATTATTTCTTTATTCATTCATTTTATTTATCTATTTTATTTTTATTAATTTATTTTATTTATTCAATCATTTGTTAGTATAATAAACAATTCAACAAAAAAAGGCTGTTAAAAAATCTAAAACCTTAACAAATCACCTTTGTGTAAAATACAGGTATCCCATATAAATCAAGACTGTTCATATAGTGATTGTACTGTGTGCCCAGGACAAGAAGGCAAGTCTTAGGAATGTGTAGCGTAATCATTTTGTGCTTCCCGCATGGTGTTTATCCCTAGTTTCCAAGTATGACAAGGATGCTAGGTTTGTTTAAAATACACAATGTTGTCACATAACATACCGATAGCTAGAAATATGCACTCTCATACACTCATTTCCTATTAAACAGATCTGCTACCGGAGTAGATACACAGTTCAAGCCCCCTCTGCCCTTCATTCCCCTCTAGCCTTCTTGTCGCGGGCATACAGTACTCTGCACTGTTGCCTCAGCCAAACTGCCACACATGTCATGTGCAGTGTGCTGCTTTAAGCATGTATGCAATCTTATATGAGCTCTTACCTTATAAAAGTTGTCATCTGTCCTGGCTTATACAGGCATTATATGTGGAACCAGAATGAAGAGAAAATAGACCAGTACTTATTGCTCTGTCTGCAAACACTTCTGAGATTGTAAGAAGGGAATCTTCTGCTACATGAGCAAAGGCTGAATCCTATTGAAATGATCTACACAATTTTTCTTCTTTCATTAATTGATGGAAGAACAGTATTGAAATGTCATTTTGGTACCCCTGTGCATTTATTGTTGTCTTGGAAAAAAAAATAGGCACAATTATTTGTCTTGCACTAACAGCACTCCAAACACCAATCTTCCTACCATAACAAGGGACTTCATAAATGCCATTAGGATTTTCTGCACACCAATTAAGACTGTTCATATGACCATTAAGAAGAAACCAGGCCTCATCTGAAAAGAACATAAGTTGTATGCCGAATAAATGATCATTCAGTGATCCAAGACACCAACCACAATCTCACTCTTGTGGCTGGATCAGCAGGTTTTAAACAATGGGTTCATGTAAACCTGTATAGTTGAGGTGTAACTGCTTTGTAGCTCTGTATGCAGAAGAAACTGAAATCCCTACATTTGCTAATTTTTTAAGTGATTTATTCAGTGACCATTTAAGATTCACAGCTAATGTCACCTAACTTTTTCTCTGTTAAAATATTTCTGTGTGCATATGGTTTTTTATTGAGTAATTTCAAATTTATTTATAATTACATGAATCTGTACTCATGAAGGTGGCACTTCACCAGGAAATTGCTGAACAAATGCATCACATACCCATCGAGCCACCTTGTACTTAAAATAACTTTTATATACAAAAATAGTGTTGTAATGGTAACTGTCTCACCATATTAACCGTTGATATGCAGACTGGCGACTGACATTGGCAAGGCCAAGAGCTATGCACATACCTCCAATATTTCAGCTTATATATCAGAGAGTAAACATACCACTTGGACGGTCTCAATTTTTAAGGGAGATCCTGTATGCTACACTAGGCACTAAGGGGTTAAATGATTACTAACAAAAAAGAAAAAATAACTAACCTGATTGAGAGTGGGACACTTGCCCCTCTGTGCAGCATTTTACAGACGAGCTTGTGGTTGAAATGTGATTGTTATTTTTGCCATATGCAGTATCAAAGCTAAAAATGAGTTGTGTTTTGCAGTTCCTCTAAAATAATACTTTTTTGTGTTTGTTAGATCTGGAATTTCAGGCCTTATGGATGTGCGAGTCTTTTACCGTGATAGGCAAGTTGTACCATCTGGATGTCACACAGACAATGGAGGGTGTTCCCATCTTTGTTTACTTGCTCCTTTACCAGAGGGTCACTCCTGTGCTTGCCCCATTGGAATAAAACTGCAGGTGAGGAACAGATTCAAAGTACTGTTAGTGTTACAAATAATATACAGTAGACAATACCATAATCTTCTTATGCTCCTTCTTCTCTATTTCTCAGCTTAACCCCTTGCCTCTTTTCCATTTCATTAAACGTAAGCCTCATTAGGTCCCTGAGGGGCCAATTGAGGAAATGATTGAGAAGTAACAGTCCCTGATTGGGAAGACAACATACACTGCCCAGGAGGGACAGGGGCTCCAGTACTGCATCTCATTCATGGTGGGAAGAGATGGAGATGCAATGACTGGACAATTAGCCTTGAAGTCCTGTTGCACAAAGGGGCTAGTTAATGGAGTATATAATGTGTCTCTCTGAAGAAGTACATATTTTATCAAAAGAGTAATTTCTTTCATAAATACTCCTGAACTGATGAGACAATTATATAACTTTAAAGGATATTAGTTTATTTAGCTTAATGTTTTAATGCATTGATAAGATTAAAGTAGGTAAACTAGAGCAAGACTGATAAATAATATCAGGGAAGAGGTATATTTTGTATCTGTAATGAGTTAGAACTAAATATTACTTAAAAACAACATAGAAATATAATGCAAATATACAATTAAGCTTATGGGTACTGAGGTAGCTCAGTGGTTTTGTTCATGACTTATGCTGTGGGTCTGTGATTCAATTATGAGGTGGGGATTTTAAGTCAGCTAAATCTTCACCTCTGACTAGGCCATGTGGAGTATCTCCAACACCCTACATGGTTTGGAATCCACAGTTAAAGCTGTAGGTCCTATCATTCCACCCATCACCACATCCATTAGAGGTAACAAACTCTGCCCTTTGTGTGCCTCCACCTTAAAAATGGGCTCAGTCATCATTTGTGGAATAAGGTAATCCTCGAATGTCATAAACCTTATGGGAACCAGGTCTTCCATTTTCCTGGGTTTTCTCATGTTTTAGCCTTCTTTTATTAACTCTCCCAGCTCATGTATTTTGTACCTACCATTTTTTTGCATGTTTCATGCTTTGGCATGAATTCTGAGTTTTGAATTGAACACTTGGGATAGTGATGGGCACTGTCTGATGCAGACTGCCAAAAACCAACTCATTGCTATATTATATAGTGGTGCTGTGTTTTTAAAAGATTGTTACTTTGTGTTGTGCTATGAGATTCTTTTCTTTCTCTCAGGGCGTGGTACTGGGTGAAATGAATACTCAATGTAACTTCACTATATATCACTTTATTAACACTTTTTTCGTCCCTTATTACACTTGTTATGAGTGAATTGACTTTCGTTGCACCTATTTATAATTTTCTTGACAGTCTCTTCACTTTATAAAGTCTTTTAGACCCACATCTATGCACATTACCAAAAATGTGTCTTCATTTATCAAACTCAGAGATGCTACTGACAAAAAATTGGCACCTCTTTACATGATGCTCTTTTTATATTCATGCGCGTATGTGCTCATTTTGAACTTTCCTACACTAAATAGTTCCTGTAATGTTAGGGAAGCGATCTTTATCCTCCCTACACTTTTAACATTAAATATATATGGTTCTTATATTTATACATATTAAATTTAAACATGAAACTTAACATTTACGACGTTTTTAAACAATTCTATTTTTCACAATTGATAAAATAGTAATACATTTTCATTACTCAACTAATCCTTACCAACATGAAAAGTAAATTACATTTGCAATAAATGTTTACATAAATTATTTCCTTTTGGGATCTAACCATATATTCTGTCTCAATAGTTATATTACTCATTCCTTTTACCCAATATTGGCAGCATTACTGTAACTGTTAGTTGGTGACAGTGAGCATTCTTTTCTCATTGGCTGGTAGAATCTGGCTGTAGCTTAATGAACAATAAGTAAGGGTTCTCCTGAACTCGTTAAACCTGAATTCTTATTACTATACAGCTTAAAATCACTTGCAAAGAGTTCTTTAACTATGTGAGAACTGATGCCAAGCTTCTGAATGAATGTAAATCAAATTCCAATCATATGAAATGATTTGATGTTCACTGTAGTTTTTCAAAAGTGCAAAATGAGTGAAATTAATATCATACCTTTATTTTCTTGCATACAGGACTAATGCATGTGTCTCAATGAAGTTCATTATTTTATAGCAACATGAAAAAAAACTTAGTATCACTTAAATACAGTTACCAAAGAATGATATTACTTTCTCTACTGGTAAGTAGAGGAAGTATTGTGTTCCACCCAAAAATTCGATGTCAAGATTTCACCGGAATTATATGTTTTGACACCCCGGAATCCCAAAAAAAAGAAGCATTTTTAGAAAAAGGTCTGTCTGTGTGTGTGTGTCTGTCACCCTGTGGACAGATAACTCAAAAATGAAAGCTGGTTAAAAACCAAAGTTAGTATTTAAGTTTAATGTCTTTCAAGGATGCAACATGAAGATTTTGAAGAAAATAGCCCCAACCTAGACTACGCTTTACATGGAAAATTTTTCAAAAATTTTGATTTTCTTGAAAATTGCTCTATGAAATGTATATTTTGAATTTTCTGGCTATAGTCTACGTAGTCCTGTTTACTCTGGATGACTGTTGAATAACTCATAAACCATAAGAGATAGACAAAATCTCAATGTACAAAAAATGTAGCTCTCACTAATACACACAATTTATGTCTGAATAATTTTTTTGTAGAGTGAACCACTTCAGAGATATTCCTTGTTATTTGTGTCATTTTTGGAAAACTTAAGAGAACAGAATCTCAAAGCTTTAAAAGATTTGACTATCGCTCAAAGCCTACTGTATTCTATTACTCCCCTTGTACCTACAAGGAAATCAGCAGTGAAATGTTTTGTATAAATGTTTATCTCAACTAACACGAAGAAGATGTAGGAATAAGAGTTTGTAAGAATGGTTAGTACAAGAGTAGAGAAACTCATGTGAGTACAACACATCAGATTTTTTGTATGAAACAGTGTGATTTGCAGTTGTTCCTATTTCTTATCTGTATAGTATTCCAAGTACACTTTAATTCAGCAGAAGCTGTCCTTTGGTAAAAATTAGCGTATTTCCTACTTAAACTAATGTGACAAATGACAATGAACTCCAATTACCTTTTTCTGCCAACTTATTTTTCTTCTCAAACTGAAGCACAAAAACACAGTTCTGTATTTTGATAACACAGTCTACAGTTCTTCGTGACCTTGTAACTCTCAGCTGTTCAGTCCTCTCACAACCTTGACACACACACACACTTTTCTGTCTTTCAGTTCTCTCTGTCTAACAAACTACTGGTTTTGACAATCACACTCACTAAAACTGCAAAACTGCTTCTCACAACAATAACTCCAATGTGACATCCCAAACTGCCTCTGCTGACACATACAGTTCTCTCATAATGACTACATACACACACTGCTAACAGCTGTCTCATGAATCCATCATCAAACAAGACTGCCTCTGTAGCATTCTGGTAGCATGTCTACCTCATGTCCAAGAGGTAGCGAGTTTGTATCTCACTAGGGTGAGTTATCCGGATAAGGATTTTACCGAGGTTTTCTCTTATCCTGAGAAATCCCTTTCCATCATTTCCCATTTCCTTATTATCTTTCAGGTGTACTTTCAGGCGTGTAGTGTTGGCAGTGCCAGGCAGATGGCATGGATGATTGCGCATGGTAACTGCTGTTCTTGGCATTAGGTGGCACTTGGCTGGCCCTTGTCCTCCATCAGTTGGGGATACTCAGTGCAATACTGGACCCGCGGTGTGATAGCTGCTTGGTGGGGCCTGGTGCCGAGATAAAGACATCTCAGCACTTGTTAGGGACTTCCGTGCATCTCTGTGGCCTCTCTAGCTGTGATCATTAGTGACACCTTCAGTTCCCTCATTTCATCCTTGCTCGTGGGGGGGTGGTAGCCACAATAGATCTATGAAGGTCAAAGTGAGCAAGGTGTCCCCTCTCTGTGTCACTTTTTACCCTTTATCCTGAGAAGATGAATTTTGGGTAACTTAAAGCTCTATGGACCTCAGGCTCATTTGAGCATCATTTCACCCATTTCATTCATGCACCGTCCAATGACACATACATCGGAGGACGTTAATAAAAAATATCACCAACCTGGGACACCAGTTTTAGGTGTTCCTAAAACTCCTAACTCTCGTCTCACCTATTTATATACCAGGAATGACATAGCACAGATTTTTCTTGAAATTCACAAACAAGTCAGCACCCAATAGTTTCAGGAACATTCCAGAAACTCCCTTGTTCTGCTACTGTATTGTTGTCAATCACATATTGACAAGCAGTGTTGTGAGGCAGCTTGACCTTGGCTCCCTTTGATGTATGTTAGCCAGCCAGGGCATCACACTGTAATATAGAGTTTATTATTTTTTTATATATTGGTAGATTAGTGTATAGCATTGCTCCAGTGAACTTAAAGGATTTTTACATTTTGGTTGAAATCAATTTGTTTTAGAATGATGGTAGGACTTGCGCCCTTGGCCCGACAAATTCTTTGATATTTGCACACCGTGTAGATATTCGGCAGATCTCCCTTGATGTACCGTACATTGTTGATGTGGTTCTACCATTGCCACCACTAAAGAATGCTATTGCAGTGGATGTGGATCGTAAAACAGGTGTGTAAGCTTTTTAAGCTTCACTGTAACAAATATGTATATTTACACTATGTATAAATGCTTAAGAATTTCATTGCAGCAGTATGTTTAAATATGCATTCTATGTTACTGTTTCCAGGAGAGATTTATTGGACTGATACAGCTGAGGATGTAATCCAAAAGGCTACACCAGATGGAAAAAGAATAGAAAGTGTTATTGTTGAGGGTTTAGAGACTGCAGATGGAATTGTTATTGATTCTACAGGAAGAAAGGTAAATATTGCTTATCAAATGCATGAACTCATTTTACCTATAACTTATCTTAATGTACACTTTTTTTTTAAATTGGAAACAAAGAAATATGTATTCAAAGTGGGAAATTAATATATATATAGTCTCATCCATCTTCCATAGCTAGAGTAAGCTGAACAAATGTATTTACATCCTTCCTAGTCATTGTCACTGGTTTGGTATTAGCATTGGTGATGAGTTAAGTTAATTTTAGAATTTGGTATGAGTATTTTCAAGTCAAAATGAATGTAAGATGTATATCTATTGGCGTACTTCCATGAGAAACCATTTGTTTGATGTCAAATCACATCTTATTTAATCTCATGCATTTCTTTTGTGGTACTCTGGAAAGCTAGCAATTCTATTTAACTTAAAGAAAAGTAACTCAACAGACAGGATACATATTTTTAACTTAAAAATTCTTATCCAACAGATATACTGGACAGATGCTGGGCGTAACAGCATTGAGGTGGCTGAATTAGATGGCAGGAATCGTAAAGTGTTAGTATGGTCAGATTTGGAATCACCAAGGGCCATTGCACTACATTATCATCATGGCTTAATGTATTGGTCTGATTGGGGAAAGAATGCTCGAATAGAACAAGCTGATATGGATGGTAAAAATAGGTGAGCATATACATACTTAGAAACTTCAGATGTTCAAAACAAAGCAAAAAGTTATGTGGTTTTGAAGTAGGCATCAGCAGCATCATCATTTGTCTCGGCTGCTCAGTCAGTGAGTTGCTCTTGGTGCTAGCCTCATATTAAATTATTGTTGGCATCAGAATTGCCTGGAAATAAGGTTCCATAAATTCAGGGTTGATGTGAGGATTGCAAGGATACCTCTATGTCCCACAAGGAGTTCAACAACACTTTATATTTAGCACTACAGTAGAATACCTCTAATCTGAACACTGCAAATTCGAAATTACTTAATTTTATCATTATTAGAAACTGCTTGGTCTTAGGTCACAGAGCAAGAAGTAGTTTCTTTCTTTTCTTTTTGTAAGTAAATTAAAAGTTAAGTAATTATCCATTGCTTTAAAGAACTTGGAACAAAAATACTCTATGGCTACTGCTGTTGAACATAGAATAAGGTTAAGAGGTAGAACTGGAACTTAAAAATTCAATGCCACAACTGGGATTTGAACCACAGACCTTCCGCTTGCCGGGCGGACGCTCTAACCACTGAGCTATTGTGACAAACTGCCAGAATGGCATTAAATAAATAATAGAATAAGGTACTGAATTAAATGTAACTATGATACATTTTCTATCCTTTGCAGACACATACTTATATCTGAGGGTCTGGCTTGGCCCAATGGCCTTGCTATTGACCGACCTGCTGGCAGACTATATTGGAATGATGGAAAACGCAAAACAATAGAAAGTTCTGATCTCCTTGGGCATGACAGACGTGTTATTGTAACAGATGTGCCTCATCCATATGGCCTAGTTATTGTTGGTACTCATATGTACTGGACTGACTGGCAAACCAAGGCTCTTCATAGGGCAGATAAGATAAATGGCACTGAACATACAATAATTCGGGGAAAATTAGAGGGATTAATGGATATCCGTTCTGTCCAGGTAAGTTTTAAATTTAGGTTTTTAAAGGAATTGCTTTCTAATATTCATTTACTGCTGAATTGTTGAGTAATTTCAGATAATAATTTATAGATTTAATTATTTCTATGGCTACCCTGCCAACTGCAGGCAAATATTATGTTATAAAGATGATGGTAAAAACTGGATTTTCTAACCAAGAACAAAGTTCTAGAGCAGTGGTTCCCAACCAATTTTTTTCAAGTGCCACCCTTATTGGTTGCTATACTAATAAGGACATCTTAAATTCTTAAACTGTATATTATAATATTACAAACAATAATTTTAGTTACGTTAGTAAGTAATTTACATCTGGTTTTACAGTCAACTGGCACTAGCTAAATCTAGCGCCAATTTAGGTACTAATAGTAGTTCTGCCAATTTTTGTTAGATGGTGCGTGCTGCATGTTTGACATGTCTATCCATGGCTGGCCATTTTGATGTTTGCCTATTCATCGCAGTAGCAGTTCTGTCAAAGAACGTGTTGTTTATAACAATTATTTAACAAGATTTATTTTGAATATTAAAAATAGAAGCACTACTGACAGTCAGCCGTTGGATGACTCTGAAGATGGGATCGAATGGTCCTGAAAACGTTTCCGCTTAAAAAAGCAGTTATTAGTGAAGGTGTGTGTAAATAAGTGACTCAAAATAAAAAACTCAAACTTGAAGATTTATTTTGCTTGGCAAGATACAGGATTGAAAATGGATTGTTGGTGGATCGTTAAAATGTGATAGGCCTACTGATGAAGATCAGAAGTTATTTGATGTGAATGTGCATCGTCTGTTGAGCCAAACCCTTCTATGTCTAAGAGCAGTGCTTGTAGGCCTACTGCAAAAATTAGGAAATACAACAGTGATTATTTGGAAATTGGTTTTACATATACTGGATCTGGACATGAACCTAAACCTCAATGTTTATTTGCTATGAAAGTAGCTCTAATAAGTGTATGAAGACTGCAAAACTCCATCGGCATTTAGAAACAAAGCACATGGAGCACAAAGTAAGTAAAGTAAGTCTTTTAAAATTAAACTAGACAAGCTCAAATCATCCTGAAATGTTATTGCAAAACATTCTGATGCAAATGTAAATGAAAATGCAACCCTTGCATCATATGAGGTATTGCAGCTTATTTCTAAATCTGGTAAAAGCCATACAATTGCTGAAGAACTTATATTACCATCAGTGGTAATTCTTTGGAAAATAATGCTGGGTTATGCAACTGCTAAGCTAGTAGGTACTGCCCCACTCTCAAACAATACAGTGCAAAGATATGCCTGATATGCCTAGTAACATTGATACCGAAATTTAGATTTCCAATCGAATGAGCTTGATAAAGACACGTTTTAATTTAATTGCCGGATATGAGATTTGCGATAAGTGTTAAGTAATAACATAAATAGATAATAGAGCAGGAAGTGTTGTAAGGTGAGCAAGATATGAGTAAATAATAGTCGTTAAATTTGTAGGATAAACACATTATTGGTTTGAAATTAGCGAGTCATGACGTCATACCACATAGTTTAAATACACGTTCGAAAGTCAAGTCTACCAACCTTAAAAGTCGCGCGATATATTTAATAAAATATAAAGTAAACATCGTTTAATCCTAAAAAGGTAATTATATATTCGAAATTCATAAAAGAACATGTTATAATAGAAAGGGACATTTCTAAATTGCGGGAAAAGGAAATAGCATTTTGGATACGAGGCTTTCTTGGATGACGTCATGACATTCAAATTGAAGAACGGTCTGCTTAGCGTGGGTAAGAGAGAAGGCGTCACTACCCAGACCAGTACGGCAGGTTGTGCTGTGCGGACGTGAGTGCGATTCCTCTACATATACAATCGGCATAGCTCCCGAAAATATCTAAGATGCAATAAATAATATGCAAAGGATTCCTTGGGTTGTCCATTACACCTACGCAGACCCGAGATAAAAGTAAGAGATCTCAAGCTGACTAGCGGGAGCGAACCACATCAAAGGGCAACATCACGTCACCAACGACATTTAAGCATCAACGGGCGACAACGAGAAGCGAAGAACGACTAATAGCTTCAAATGGCATCCCAACGTGTGGCGTCGAAAGAATGGACCAACCCCAAGACGACCAAGCCAGCATAGAACCAGCAAACAAGAAGGTGACCCAACGTGTGGCGTCGAAAGAATGGACCAACCCCAAGACGACCAGGCCAGCATCGAGCCAGCAGACAAGAAGGTGCCCAGCGTGTGAACATCTGTGAAACGTGTAGTGAACAAGTTTAAGTGCGTGAAATATTGGTGAGTAGAAAAACACGTGTAAATAGTTTAGAAATGGAAGACAGTGATAGCGATTTTCTAGGTTTTGAGAGTCCGGAAATTGAGAAAAGTGTAGTTAGGATGGAAAAATATAATCAGAATGTAATTGGTAGCAGAATATGCCAAGAAGTAGAAGATCAGAACGTTAGAGAAACACCTAGAGGTAGTTCAGAAATGTTTAGTAGTAATTCAGAAAGGCCAGCATTTATGTCAGAAATAGAGAATATGTTTCAAAAGATAATGGAAAAGATGAGTACAGAGTTAAGTCGAAAAATAGATGAAACTAGTAAAGAATTAAGAACAGTGGAAAAGATGAGTACAGAGTTAAGTCAAAAGATAGATGAAAATAGTAAAGAATTAAGAACAGTGAAAAAGATGAGCACAGAGTTAAGTCAAAAGATAGATGAAACTAGTAAAGAATTAAGAACAGAGTTAGGACAGAAATTAGAGAAGGGACAACAGGAATTGGGAATGCAATTGGAGAATCAGAAGAGAGCTTTAGAAACCTTTAGGGAAGAAGTTAGGGAGGAAATTAATAAAGTCAGTAGTGAAGTAAAAGAAAATAGAGAACAGGTTAAGGGAGAATTAGAGACAATAAGGCAAGAAGTAAAGAATTCTGAAAAGAAATTAGGTCAACAAGTGAGTGAAAAATTAGATAAAGAAAGGGAAAAAGTAACATATAGATTAGACAAACAAAGGGAAGAAATTAGAGAAGAGTTACAGGGGTGTAAAGTTAGAATAGAAAGATCTGATGTAGAAAGTGAAAGGCAGGCTAGAAATTTGGAGGATGTTACAGACCAAATAAAAGGAGTAGTAACAGAAATTACTCAGGTAAAAGAGGCCTTAGAAAATTTGAAATTAAATGAAAATGCATGTAATCACAACAATCTTAGTAATGAAGTTGCAAGAAACGAGGCAATACCAGGTGTATCAGCTGACATTTCGATGCAAAATAGGGGTAACAGTAATTCCCATTCTGATCTCGGAAATAGCTCAGGGATAGGTGACAATTCAAATTTACATTGGCCTAACCATGTCTTAAATGAAATGACACCTCCAGTTTTTGAAAATGAAGATTCAGATGATCCTAAAGCCTTTTTAGAAGGGTTACAAGAGTACTTCACGGTGAAACGTATACCAGAGGAATACAAGATGGTGATAGTAAGAAAATGCCTAAAGGGTAATGCTGCTAATTGGCTAGGCCTTTCTATGGGTAACAATAATGATTACAGGACCTTTAGGAACATCTTTTTAACCAGATATTGGGGAGCTAGTAGGCAGGCTAATATTAGAGTCGAATTAAGCAATGGAAAATTTAATCCTAGATCGGAGGAATCGATGGTCAACTATTTTATGAGAATAGCGAGAAAATCGAAGATGTTGGATCCTCCCTTAGATGAAAAAGATCTAATAAATATAGTTACTCCACATTTTCCGGAAACGCTTCAACACTACCTAATCATAGCCCGACCCGATAGCATTGCAGCTATGATCGAATTATTATCAGCCTTAGAAGTCAATAAGCCAAAACACGCATTTGGAAATAAATATGAAGAAAAAGAAACTGTAAATTCTTTCGGGCAAGGGGCACAGTATTATCAGAATAGAAGTGAGATTAGGGAAAGATATAAAGGACCAGTACCAAGGATGGAATCATTCCGGTGGGAAAATCAAGGTAGATATAACCAGGAAGGGCGTCACCAAAATAGAAATGGTAATCAAAGGGGAAGAAATATAAGGGTGAATTATATGAATACAAATAGATTTGATCGAGGTAGACGGGGACGTTATTTTGGACATAGTAGAAATTCAAATGATGGGTATTGGACAAACGGAGATAATGAGTTTAGACCGAGGTCACCAAGACAGGGAGAAAGGTATTCTAATGGACGAAATTCCCCCGAAAATGCGGAAATGGTTGAGGCCATTAACACGGTCAAAAACATGGTAGGAAGTAATCCCGATTTAATGCAGGAAAACAGAAGTAACAATTCGGGAAATAGTACAGGAGCAATACCTAAAAATCAGGGAAACGCCAGACCCGGTCAAACGCGCCTTCAGTGAGAACTGGGTATCCTAGTAATGATTGTGATAAGTACTCGGAAATAAATAGTCCTGGAAGGCAAATGATGATACAAAAGAAAAGAGAATGGAAAAATAGAATCGACGAAAACGAAAAAGCAGGAGATCCACCTAAAATCAAAATTGGAGTAAATGGAAAACAATACAATGCAATTATAGATACAGGATCAAATAGCACAGTATGCTCACAAAATTTTTATGATAATTTACAAAGTAGTGGTTTTAAAGTAATGTCTTTACCAGTTAATGGGATATATTGCTCGCTAGCTGTGGGAAAACGAAAAGAGAGAGTAAAATTTCAAGCAATGATAAATATTGAAATAAATGGGAGAATACTAGGAATTTTATTTCTGATTGTAGGAAGACTTGTTACAGATATTATAATAGGTTGTGATTGTCTTTATGCCTGGGAAGCTGTGGTGAATTTTAAAAACATGATTGTAGAAATGAAAGTTGAAGATGAGACCATTATAGTGCCTTTTGTGGAAGATAGTAGTTCAGAAACTATTGTAAAAGAAAAAGAGGAAGAAGAAATCCAAGGGGATACATTCTTTGTAGAATATGTTAAAGTAGGAGCTATGGAATTAACTGAAGTAAATGTCAAAGAGTACAGTATCGATAATAAAGAAAATGTAGAATGGGATAAAAATGATTTCATAGACAATTTGAGATTTTCTGATGCAACTAGGTACTATGATAGGGAGAGTAGTGAAGACTTAGAAGAATTGTTGAAAAAAAAAAAAGTAACTCAGGCTGATCAACTAAATGAACAACAGAGGGATAAACTGTTTGAAATATTAATCCGAAATAAAGAAGTATTCTCTGAGAAACCTGGTAAATGTAATATTTATACTCATTCGTTTGAGATGATACCCATCAAACCTTTTACACATAAAGCAAGAGCTATCCCTAGTACAATAAGAGAAGAGGTAGATGCAGTTATAAAGTCAATGTTAGAAGATGAGGTTATTGAGATTTCTAATTCAGAATTTGTGAATCCCCTATGTATTGTAAATAAGGCCAATGAAAGATTAAGGTGACATTAGACGCGAGAAAACTAAATTATTGTTCCTCATGTTTTCTATCAGGGAATCCAACAGAACGTGTCCTCCGAGATATAGGAATTTATTTACGTGTACTTACACATCATAATCACAAGGATTGGGTGAAATATTGTCCATTGATAGAAAAGATTATCAATCACACCATTAATGTAACTACTGGGTTTGCACCAATAAAATTAATGTTAGGAATTGAACCAGAACCAATATTGATCGGGGTACCAAAAACACTGAAAATTAATGACATTCAGTTAAGTGAAGAAGAAAGAGCGAAAAATGAATTAAAAGATGTTAAAAATGAAAAATGTCTGGGAAGATGGCATAAACAACTCCTTCGACCATACAAGAAACCGTGTGGTGCCTTGGAACCTTGATTTAATGTAAAAAAAAAAAAAAAAAATTGGAAGTGTCATTGTCTATTGGCGCCCAATCAGCTTTGAGATAAAATTTAAATGTTAGCTTACTTGAAAACCATATATTGGTTAGGTACTTACATATTCATGAAAAATGCAGAATGTGAATTGCTATATACTACAAAGAGCTTAAAAAAATATATTGTATAGAGCTCACAATAACAGCTTCAGAAAGATTGTTAAATTGTTCATCTCCGCATAGAGAGAAAACAGAATATTTACTTTGTAAACATTTGTTAAAATATTTAGATGTATAGATAGTTATCACAGCAAGACAAAGAAAGAACTTGTCTGAAGAGTGTAATGGATTTATATAAATATATGTACATTTTAGTGCTTAAAGGATATAGTACCGATATGTGTTACAATAACAAAAGTGAAAAATCACAGTGCAAGTGATAGTGAGAGCGAAGTGAGCAAACATGAACTAAAAGAAGGAAGTATAAAGAAAGACTCTTGAAATTTAACCTTTATATAAAAGCTTCACAGAAGAAACCATAACATATTGTAATTAGTATCTAAGGATTAATGTTTAGTCAAGTGTACAATTGTTTGTCATGTTAAAAAGATTAATGAGAAGATATGTTAATAACCAATTTCAAAACAGTGTAATTGAAAATTGTATATAATGGGAGTGTTGCCGATTATTCAAAATACAGGAGTAATTTTTAATTTTTCTTTCGGGCAAGACATTTACATTATTTTATTATGAAATAATAAAATAATATAAATGGGGGCATTTGATACCGAAATTTAGATTTCCAATCGAATGGGCTTGATAAAGACACGTTTTAATTTAATTGCCGGATATGAGATTTGCGATAAGTGTTAAGTAATAACATAAATAGATAATAGAGCAGGAAGTGTTGTAAGGTGAGCAAGATATGAGTAAATAATAGTCGTTAAATTTGTAGGATAAACACATTATTGGTTTGAAATTAGCGAGTCATGACGTCATACCACATAGTTTAAATACACGTTCGAAAGTCAAGTCTACCAACCTTAAAAGTCGCGCGATATATTTAATAAAATATAAAGTAAACATCGTTTAATCCTAAAAAGGTAATTATATATTCGAAATTCATAAAAGAACATGTTATAATAGAAAGGGACATTTCTAAATTGCGGGAAAAGGAAATAGCATTTTGGATACGAGGCTTTCTTGGATGACGTCATGACATTCAAATTGAAGAACGGTCTGCTTAGCGTGGGTAAGAGAGAAGGCGTCACTACCCAGACCAGTACGGCAGGTTGTGCTGTGCGGACGTGAGTGCGATTCCTCTACATATACAATCGGCATAGCTCCCGAAAATATCTAAGATGCAATAAATAATATGCAAAGGATTCCTTGGGTTGTCCATTACACCTACGCAGACCCGAGATAAAAGTAAGAGATCTCAAGCTGACTAGCGGGAGCGAACCACATCAAAGGGCAACATCACGTCACCAACGACATTTAAGCATCAACGGGCGACAACGAGAATCGAAGAATGACTAATAGCTTCAACATTGAAAATACCATATTAGTTATATTGGTTTTTATATGTTATTTATGGGAAGATCGGTTGTTTGAAGATTTTCTTTTTTTCATATGAGCTACTCCACACAGCAGCAGATGATATTTTCATGGCATTGAATGACGTTTTCAATAAACCTGATATTACCTGGAAGAAGTGTATGGGTTGGTCTACAGATGGAGCAAAATCCATATCTGGGTACAAAATAGATCTTCAAGCTTATATCATGGCTCCTAACATGACACTGTTGTATTGTAGAGGCATTAGTAACCAAAAGATTGCATGAAATGTTGCAGAAAACTCTTAATAAAGTAGTTGAAATTATTAACTGCATTAAAACTCAACCTTTGCAATCTAGGCTGTTTTCTTTGTTGTAAAAATAGATGTGCAGTGAGTATGATCAGCTTCTTAGACACACCGAAGTGAGATGGCTCTCTTGAGGTAGGATCATGACAAGGGTTTTTGAGCTTAAAAATGAGGTCAGAATCTTCCTTCTTGACACCAAGTATGCAAATTGTCTCGCTGACCTTTCTTGGCTGCTACAAGTAGAATAATGTCTACTACAAGTCAAGTAAAATACAAATTAATTTAATTCCTCAGTGTCACTTTGTGGACTCCTAAGACACTGTCTGCAGACCATCTGTTGGGAACCATAGCTCTAGAGAATGAGCTGGAAACTTATATGCTAGCATCCTTTAATAATGATGCAGTTACAGCTTTTTATTAATAATTTCTGTATTTGTACCCAATGTAAAACAATAAATTACAAGTATAAAATGAAAACTATGAAAACTGTTGATAGGTTCCAAAAATATACACTGGTGTATGACAATATAGTTTATAAATACAACCAAGACAAATTAGTTTTAATATTAATATGTTAAAGTATGATTTGTAGAAGTATTTGAGTTGGCCTATAGGCATTTTTAGTTTCACTTAACTTAAATTTTATCAGGATGCATTTTGAAAATCATTGTCTTCATTATCAATGGTCTCCCGACTGGCATTTGAAGAGGAAGAATCTGTTGTGGTAGTGACAAGCTGCTATCTAGATGCACTTCACTCTGTACCTACAATTTCCAGTTTTTGGTTCTTGGATACAAATTCAATGTTTATATTATTATCTTTGCTAATATCATGCATTATAATTTGTGATGTAAGTAAATTATGCAGAAGATAGCTAGCCAGCTTTAGCATCTTAAGTTCTAACCAACATAAAGCATGGAAACAGCTGTTGTCTGTCCGACTGTTTGCTCCCCACCCACTGCAGGTAGATAATGTCGCGGAGAATGCTTGTGGGAGGAACAATGGAGGCTGCTCGCATCTCTGCCTGCGTAACCCATCTGGTTATTCCTGTGCCTGTCCCACTGGTACATTACTTCACGAGGATGGTCTGACTTGTAACACAACACCATCTACCTATCTGCTATTTGCTACAAGGAGCACTTTAGCCAGAGTTTCTTTAGATACACCTGAGCTATGGGATGTCACCTTACCAATACCAGATGTTCACAATGCTATTGCTGTGGACTTTCATTGGAAGAAGCAAAAGATCTACTACACTGATGTGCATTTGGATATTGTCAGGTAAGTAAGCCAATTTTGTGACAGTTTCAATGCTTGTACCTTTAATTTATTTATCAACTGTAAAAATTATAATCTAAATCATAGCAACATCAGGAATTAGATATGTACATAAAATATAAAATAGTTAACATATTTAGGTAAGTGAAATACAAGGGCAGATTGATAAGTCTGATAAATCTCAACAAAATAGTCAGACATTTTATTAAGTATCATGACTCAAAGGCTGGTAATGGTCACAAGGGTTCTTATCGATGTTGATAGATAAGCTCCACAAATCTTGTATAATGCCATCTGACAGAAAATCAGTCAGCTCTGCCAGCAAACCCAACTCCGCATGTCCAAGCTCATGATGCCTGGGCAATGCAACTTTGGTTGTAGCAGAGAGGAGTGGATGAAGGCAGGTTCCCAGCACCTCAAAACTGGGACCTTCAACTAAGGGAGACCAACCCTACAAATACGCAGCCTGTCCTGTAAGGTGGCAATCCCACCACTGGACTAGCTCTTCAAAAGGCTGGTAACCTATCCAGAGGACTCTTCTTTTACTCAAAGAAAGCTCAAGAATAAAGACCAGACAGATATTGCTGATGACCATGGTAATAACAAAGGAGTCAAGATGATGTACTTCAAAATAGCTATTGAAACATTAGAGGACTAAAGCTGCAATTCAGGGAATATGTTCAAATACTACAAAGAAGTCAACAAAAATTAGAGAATGCTACAAAATGTTAACACAACTCCAAAAAGTTAATAAGACTGTTCATCTCCAATGGATTCCAGCACACTGTGGAGTCATGGGGAACGAAGCTGCAGACTCACTTGCAAAGAAAGCCACAACAATAAAACAAAAGTCTAAATTCAATTTCTCATATTCCTCAATAAAACGCTTGATCATTAAAAATTTTTGTCATTCATATCTACAAGAAATAGAAACAAATGCCAAAGATAAAAAATGGATTACACTACTTTCCAATCCAGATATAATCCCCCAGAGACCAAGGAAAACAGCAGTTGCAGCCTTCCGACTATTGACAAATCACGACTGCTTAGCAAGTCATCTCTACAGAATTGGTATCTCAGCCTCACCAATATGTGTCCTGTGTAACGATCCAGCAGAAATGAATGAAGAACACTTGAAGACCTGTGAAGCATTAAGATCAGAAGAAACTACAGTTCAAAAGTATTGGAAAGCACGAATGCTAATGGCTTCATTGCCAGATGCAAGGCACTAGAAAACAACAACAACAACAACAACATTAGAGGACTATCATATAAAGCACATGAATTGAACAAAGAATTACACAATAAAAAAATAGATTTAGCAATAACGGCACAGACAAAAAAGAAGAATAAAGGGTCAATGGGTCAATTGATAAGGGCAATTATGATAGGATATACTCAGGAGTACCTAGTGAAGAATGGCCCCCATCTGGGGTTGCAATATTGGTAAAGAATAAATGGACAAACAAAATCCCAAAATCCTAGACTATGAATGGATATTGGTAAGGTTCATAAAATGAGATTAAAATTTAAAAATTATACTATTGGTGTGTATGCTCCAGTTGAAGGGAAAACTAATGAAACTCGAGAGTTTTATGACTTACTTCAAGAAACAATTGAAAAAGAAAATGGCTATTTAATACTAACTGGAGATTTTAATGCACGAGTTGGCAAGGAACCAGTAGATAAATATATTGGCTCAGAAGGGGAAGAAGTGATCAACAACAATGGAAATAGTCCAATAGATTTTTATCTTTTTAATAAATTAAAAGTTACCAATACATTTTTTAATCTTGAAGACATACACAAATTTATATGGGAAACAAGAGGATTTAAATCAATAATTGATTATATCATTATCAATGAGAAATTAATATCAGATATAAAGGACACAAGGGTATTTAGAGGAAGTGAAAATAACTCTGACCACTATCTCGTAGAAAGTGTTTTTAATCTAAAATGATGGTACTTTTACAAAGGAAATAAATGTCTCATAAATAAAAGTATATATAATACAAAATTAAAGCCTTTCAAAACACACCTATTAGAAGAAGAAAGCATCAGATACTTGTATCAAAGTAGATTAAAAGATAAATTGCAACCATTCAACACAGATGATATTGAAACTAATCGGCAAAATTTAAAAACAGCTATTTTAAAAGCTGCAGAAGAAAGTCTAAGCTACAAAGCCAGGAAAAGGACAAAAGGGCTAAGAACATGGAAAGAACTCAAACAACTCGTACAGAATAGAAACTATAGTTACTAACAAAAGGGTCAGAACAATATGTACAGTATAGGAAGCTTAGAGCAGAAGTTAGAAAATTAACAAGAATAATTTGAAGAAATGATTGGGACAAGTTTATTAGATCACTTGAATGTGATATAACTGACTCATAAAGAAGAGGTTTCAAAATTGCTATAATTAGAAACAAATGACTGCTTAAAAATGAATTCAATGCCTAAAAATGATTGGGTAAAACATTATAGAAACTTATGGTGCAATCCTGAGACAGATGATCATAATACAATAACAGATAATCCTAATACAACAGATATCACAGAAGATATAATGGAAGAACTGGAGTTAGCACTTAAAAAGGCAAAATGCAAGAAAAGCCCAGCAATTGATAATATAAACATGGAATTCTTAAAATATGGTGGCTCAATGTTAAAAGAAAGGCTACTTCAATTATTTAATAATAATTAGCAGTAAGACATAATAGCTCAAGATTGGAACATGGGCATGGTTATCAACATCCATAAGAGAGACTCCAAACATGATCCAAATAATTACAGAGGAATAACACTTATCAACTGCATCCAGAATCATGCAAACATTTTGAAACGCACACACAAGGACCTTTTTCTAAAAATGCCTTTCTTGGATTCAGGAGGCCTCAAAACATATTTCCAGTGAAATCTTGACATCAAATTTTTCAATGGAATATAATACTTCCTCTACTTACTATACATAGTAGAGAAAGTAAAAATGTACTGTAGCTCAGATACAAACCGAGTTGAAGAGAGCTCATGAGGACTCCACACCAGCACCCAAAACGATGTATTATTGGTTTAATTAATTTAAACCTGACCATATGCGCACTGCGATTCTGCATGTACCAGATGCCCAATTGAGGTTTGTTCTGAAGAAATGGTGTATAAAATTTGTGGCATCCTGCCGCATGCAGATTTGCCAGATTGCTGTTATGGTGGGCATCTCATATGAATAGATACATTATATCCTGCATGAAGTTCTGCATGTAAAAAAGATGAGTGCACAATGGGTGCTGCTGCATTTGTTGACTCCAGAACAAAAATACTCAGGAAATGGCATTTCAATATCATGTTTGGAAAAGCTGCAGCATAATCCCAAGGACTTCTGGCATGGTTATGTGCCTGTAGCAGTGGCGGCTCATGACTTGTTGTAGTGAGTGTGCAGTATATTACATCCTCTCAACCTTTACTCCCTTTCTTTCTCTGACACACATCACGCAATTCTAATTTGCATTTCATATGGGCAATTGAGCTCTTATGTTTTGCTATTTTGTTTTGTTTTAAATGAACAATATCCACTACTATTATTTTTCCAGATGCCATTTCTCTCACACGCAAACAATAAGCACGGAAAACAGCTGTGCTGTAGTCAGGCATAGTAGTTACAAAGGGAAGTACAAAGGGAAGCCATAGAAATCTACAAACACAAAGAAAACTTCAATCGCAAAGAAGAAACACTATGTGTACATAAAGCATGGATACCGGTTTTAGATAGACTTTCAGACACTCACAACAGTTGTAATAAAACCCCACTACAACCAGTCAATCACTACCGTAGACGGCACAATAATGCCCCACCCACCCCCACCCATATAAATAAACGTAACGGACGTTAACGGTCATTTCTTCCACTACTTCCCTGCTTCCACATTCAAACTCTGACCAGTGCAGACGGAGGATCATGTTACCCTGATGATGCCAAGCACAGTACTTGGCGAAACGTTGGTATCTACCATGCCTTCTAGACCACGGCCTACAAGCCCGGAAGAACTAAACATTTCGAATAATCAAGACACCGGCCGTGAAAGCCTAAATACATATAATAGGTATATAGTTCAAAACATATAATTATACATTATAAATATATAATTCAAATTAGGTTAGCATCATACAAGTTGTAATCAAAAGTTTCCAGAATGGCTGCACAACAATTTTGCCACTGAGCTGTCTTTAATTCTTACATAAACATTACATGCAATGCCCTCTTCTGGTAAAAATGAGAGGTCACATGCCATTCTGTAACCTTGCAGTGCAGAGGTGGGAGCTCTGAAGAGAACTAGTGTCTTGCACCTGCTGCAATTTTTCTGTCCATTGAAAGTGTTAGATTACAAAACACAAAGAATAAACATCAAATTTTGGTTCAAACTTGGTAAAACTGCAACAAAAGTCTATGAAATGCTAACAGCAGCTTATAGGGAGCAAATAATGGGCAAAACCATTTCAGTGGTTTTCAAAATTTAAAAGTGGTCTGACATCAGTTAAGGATTCAGATAGTTCGACCCGACTCTCTTTCAGCAAAACTGATGAAAATATTAATCAGGTGAGGAAATTTATATTAAATGATAGGCATTTCACAATAAAAGAGACATTTCTGATTGATTAGAATGCTCCTTTGGAAGTCTTGAATGCATTTTGAAAACAATTTGGACATGAGAAGAATTGCTGCAAACTTTATGTCCCTCCTCCTTTCATGGCCACAAAGTCCTTTCTGTCCATCAATTTTTGGATAAAATAGGATGAATACTGTTCCCCATCCTGCCTATTCTCCAAATTTGGCTCCAGTGGGCATTTTTCTTTTTTTGTGAATTAAAGTGGCGGCATCGTTGCTGAGCGGTTAGCACGCTTGCCTACCACCTAGGCAGTCAGGGTTCGATCCCAGGGACCCGCATGTGGTATTTGTGGTGGACGAATTGGCTTCAGGGTGGGTTTTCTCTGGGTTCTCCAGTTTTCCCTGCCACTCATTCCACCAATTGCTCTATTATCACCTTTCCAATCATCGATTTTGCCTGCATTTCATATCATCCTCATCCTCACTCTTATACCTGGTACTTGGCTGACCACCCACTTCCAGGTCTTCACTTTGTCCGGTCCAGAGGTTCCTTTGCTCCCCGGCAGGCGTCTGACCCTAAGCACTGGCTTGTAAGTCCTAGGGGGGTTAAGTCCTACATATGGGGAGGATAATCCAAGAAAGAAGTGAGTTAAAATGTGGTTCTGGGGACACCATTTTGAGGACATTTATTATGAATCACAGAAGGCTCTGAACATGTTTAAAGAAGATAACTTCCAGAGGTGCTTCCAGCAGTGACAAAAGCACTGGGACAAGCATATCAACTCCCAGGGAGACTACTTCAAGGGTGACAGTGCAGAATAGACAAATTAAAGTGTAGTGTTGTATATATGACCTTCTTCCAGAAACTTTTTGATGACACCTCATATATACACACGCACGCACGCACGCACGCGCACACACACACACGCGCACACACACACACACACACACACACACACACACACACACACACACACACACAGTTGAACCTGATTTATATGTAAATCAAGGGGAAGAGGCAAGATTACTTATAACTCAGAATTACTTGCAACTGAGGTTTTGATAATGCATACTTCTTTTTTTAAAAAAGAATACAGTGGGCTTACTTGTGTAAAATTTTACAAACAACTAAGATATGTTAATTATTATTTATTTATGCCAACAAACTTACTGTTGGTGTTTTTAAACACACAAGCCGTGTGTGGGCAAAGTTTAAGAGGTAGAACTGGAACTTAAAAATTCAATGCCACAACTGGGATTTGAACCACAGACCTTCCTAGCGGAAGGTCTGTGGTTCAAATCCCAGTTGTGGCATTGAATTTTTAAGTTCCAGTTCTACCTCTTAAACTAAGATATGTATTAAAAACAGATTCTTTTGAGCTTGATTCTGCTTTAAATAAATCAGTTCATTTGGCTTGTTTCACTTTTCTCGCATTAAGTGCATACACTTAATTTTGTTACTTATGATTAGTACCTAGGTGACCGAGCTTCGCTCGGCTTATCTTTTCTTTTCCTTTTTTAATCATGTTTTTTTGGGAGAAGATGCTCATTTAGATGAACTTGAAAAGCAAAATGTTAACTGGATATAAATTTCCATCCTAATTGTTGGAGCCATTTCCGTGACAAGATCTTTAATATCCTGGCTTGTTTGATGAAATTGATTAACATAGAAATTATGGCCAAAATAAGGTATGGACTAATTGTGACTGTTAGTCATAGACTAATATAGCTAAGTCAACTTTCTTCAGGTTTTCTGAAAGCTCTTGACGATAACTTTAATATCCTGACTTGATTGTTGAAATTGGCCCATTAACATAGACATAATGGCCAAAATAAGGTTTCCACTAATTGTGACTGTTACACGTAAAATCACGTTTTTTTCAGAAATGACACCTATATAGATAAACTTAAAAAGCAAAACCCTGTCTGAATACAAAATTTGATCAAAATCATTAAGAGTCGTTTCCAAGTTGCACAGAATATATTTATATATACAAGAATTGCTCGTTTAAATATGTTGTTGTTAGCTAATGCTGGATTTCTGACAATGAAATCATTAATCCTCTTGCTCTCCAATATTTTTCACTGATGGATGGGGCACTAGAAGTGGCTGGGCATATTTGAAGGTGGTCTCGGCCCATTTCCTCTTGCAGATCACATAGAGAACAGAGTGGTGAAGAATACATCCCAATTTTGTTTTAATGTTTTGCCAGAGAATCACGTCCTGCAATCAACCTGAAGGTTGCTACTGCCAGTTTTTAAATATATAAGATAAGATATGTAGTGTGGTATAAACAATTCCTAAATCTGAGCAGTTTTGGTTTTGTGTAGATTAAGCTCCCACTTCTTATTTATTTATGCCAACAAACTTACTGTTGGTGTTTTTACGAACTGGCTTGAGAATTTAATGCCATTCTGGCAGTTTGTCACAATAGCTCAGTGGTAGAGCGTCCGCCCGGCAAGCGGAAGGTCTGTGGTTCAAATCCCAGTTGTGGCATTGAATTTTTAAGTTCCGGTTCTACCTCTTAAACTTTGCCCCTCCCCCCCTCCCACTTCTTGTATGAATTTTACCTTCTGATCTAGTGTGTTCCTTTTTCTGTTCTCCTTGGCTGAATACAAAACCGCTGTTCAACAGTAAACGCCAGATACCAAAAATGTTTGTTTACTTCTTGTTTCTTGCTACAACACTGTCGCACTGAAAGTGCCTGCTCAGATTGGATCTTTGTCAGCAGAGATAAGGAAAATACACCTCGAGTTTCTTTTAACATAACGTATGCTGTATGCTCATTATAATGACGTAAAACTCAGTTCTACTTCCCTGAAATTTCGTATGTATAACTGCAAATTACATATAAATGCATTAATAAGGTTTTATTAACACATTTCTAAATTGCATTTTGCTGCAACCTATGAAAATGTACATATAAATGTGAATTACATAGAACTGGGTTACTTATAAAGCAGGTTCAACTGTATATAAATTTAAAGGCACCTATAGGCTAAGGTGAATATGTCTTAATGTTATGTATAGGTAAATTTTTATAATTTACAAGTCTGAATGTATACAATTAATCTGTTTAATTAAGTTATAAAAGCTGCAAAATATGCTTTTCTGTTACTAAAGCATACTTAAATTTTTACTTTTAACTATTCATAAATTTATCAATAGAATAAAAGGACCATTGAATACAGTATTTTTTCATTCATTTTTAAAACAAGTTTTACACCTTGTACATTTTATGTCCTATGGTAATTTGTTATATAAAACAAATGCAGCTACTGATGTTTTTCTTTTATGCAGCTCTACTCTATGAGAATTTATATAAAAATGCATGTTTCCCCAGGGTTATGATCATGTATTTTGTTATTTGTTTTATCCCTATTTTCTGTGAGTTTTAATGGATGATTACTTTGACTATACATTTATTTTTTATTTAGAACTTGAGGGCTGTCATATAGACAAAACATAACAACCAACATTTTTACTTTCTCTGCTGCATACGTTAGTCAGTAGAGAATGCATTTCATTTCACCCAAAACTTCAGTACAGAGATTTCAGTGAAAATACACATTTTGAAGTCCGCTGAATCCAAAAAATGTATTTTTAGAAAATACATGTGTGCCCATTATGTTTGTCTGCATGTGTTTCTGTAGGCAGCATAACTCAAAATTGAAAAGTCATTTGAGTATCAAACTTGGTATTTAAGTTCAGCATCTTTAAAGAATGTGACACAAAGAGTTTCAAGAAAATTGCCCACGTCAGACTATGTTTTACATGAAGCATTTTTATTTTATCAAAAATGGCTATAACAATTTTGATCAAAATAACATGTGTTTAAGATATTTTTATGACAAATGAAGTGTGTATCTTGAATTTTGTGTAAATGACCTCAGAGATCCTCTTCATTCTGGTTGACTTGCCTAACTGGTAAGCTGTAAGAAATAGGCAAAACGTTACTACATAAAAAAATGTAGACCTCATTAAAATATAATTTATGTCAAATACACTTTTTAGAGCAGCAAATCATTCCAAGATATACCCTGTTATTTGCTTTAATTTTCCAATACTTTTCTCAAATGGAAGGTCATAATTCATTTTTTATCTCTTTGAAAATTCAGACAAATAAAAAGGACTACCTCCAAAATGGTTCACTCCACAAGAAAATGTATAGGCATAAATTGTGTGTTTCAACAATATCTACATTTTTTGTGAGGTAAGATTTTCTCTATCTCTTATGGTTTACCAGTTATGTAAAAGTCATCCAGAATGAAAAGGACTTCTGAGGACACTCCCAGAAAATTCAGATATTTATTTCATTTCTCATAAAAATATCTTAAATATTTGTTATGTTAATCAAAATCAATGGAGCCATTTTGGGTTGTAGGAATTTTCTTGAAAGTCTTTGTGTCACATCCTTGGAAGATGTTTGGTAAGAACCACTTCTCGTTTTTGAGTTATACTGTTCACAGACACATACATACACACATACATGTGTGTGGACACAGACATGCACAAATCCATGGCATTTTTTCTAAAAATGCTCTTTTCTTTAGATTCAGGTACTCCCAAAACATGTATTTCCAATGAAATCTTGATATCAAATTTTTGGGTGGAATGCAACAGTTTCCCTACTTACTATGCATAGTAGAGAAAGTAGTAAGCTTTCATAAGAACAGTCTGTATAGCCACAAATAAACAATAGGTGGAGAAAGTTGTAAATGTAACACATCATATTTGAATGCTGTATAACTGGCCGGGAGGGCTTGGGACGCTGACTATGTACCACCCTCCAGTACTGCACTCCACCAATGATGCCTGTAGTGGGCAGAAGTGAGGGATGCAGTGGCTGGATGGCAAGCCTTGGCCCTTAATTGGCTGTTATGCTGGGGTTTAGTAACACATCATAGTCTTTTTTGTATTTTAATGTATTATCTGATGCTTTGCCTAGAGGATATCACTGTTTACTTGATTAACATCTGGCAGAGCATTTCTATTTCACTCTCTCCAGAATGAACATTTTCCCAAGAATTGAGGGGAAACTTTCTCCCAAATATTTGACCACTACTGCTACCATGACATCATTACATCCTGTAGTGTTAAAATTTAACCATTATTAAATAAATTTAAATGCAATGTGAACGTTTCAATTCTCTTTTACAGGAGTGTGGATATGCACAATTTAACAAGCACTCAGACACTGGTATCCACTAATCTCACAACTCCAGATGGATTAGCAGTTGATTGGATTGCAGATAATATCTACTGGACTGATGCGGGAATGAAAGTGTTAGAAGTAGCAAGGTTGGATGGTTCATGTCGTAAGGTAGTCATCAGGGAAGGTCTTGATGAACCTCGAGCTTTGGCCATGTTCCCTAGGAAAGGGTAAGTTGATCACTAATACCAAATTGTTCTGAACAATGTAAAGCTCACAAGTATTTGAGTAACAAATGAACAGTACAGTGCGTTCCTTATATGACAGACTACAGATCACACATATGCATACTCTGTATACTGTTTATAACACTAGGGGATTTTCCATTCTAAAACTCCCATGTTATTTGATAGGTAGAATCAGAACTGAAAAATTCAATGCCAATGGGATCTGAACCAGCAACCAATTTGTATTTCTCCCGGTAAACCACAAAGGCAGTCTCACATCACAGACAATTATCCCAATGGTGACTTATTATTGTAAGTACTTTATGTCCTGGGATTAAATAACCTGAATTTTTCAGTTCTGATTCTACTTCTCAAATGTTGCCCACACATGGCATGTGTTTAAAAGCACCAACAGTAAATTTGTTGGCATAAATAGATAATATTTCCCATGTTACTTGTTCACGAGTGTTCACTATTAACCTTGTGAGTTGTGCTTCAAATGGCATCTATCTGAATTAAGGCATTTCTGGCATCTTCAAAAGAAATGCCCATTCTCATGCATAATTCTTCTATAATTTTCATAATTCTTATTCTTATATTTCCCTTAAGTTTGTCTATGGTATGAGGATTGTTTCTTTAAACTTTACATTCACAATTTTTGCACATGTATTATACACGAAAACTCTTTGTTCAAACATGACTTTTTCAGTAATAATATAATTTGTCAATAGACTTTTACAGTTTCTGACATTGTCAAGCTTACAACTATAAATTACAGAAATTACAAATGTACAGTTTCATATGTGCAATCCTACATGGTTACATAATGATTACAATAAATAGTATTTTAGACATGATTTTAAATATATGATGTATATATGATTACAGATTATAATTCATGAATACTGTACAGACTTTTCATTATCAAGTATTTCTTCAGACCACTCTAAAGCTTACAACTTTTTAAATATGTGGGCAGTTTTGTGTGAAATGGTAAACCCATCATGTTTGGACCCTTGTCTGAAATTTTCTTGTTAAACCCTTGCCTAAAATAATCATCATTGTGTCTGGTATAATAACTAAGTATATTGTTATTTTTAGGGCATAGTTTTTGTACTGCATAGGTTACTGTTTTATATACATACAGAGAGTACACTGTTAGTACCACTTTAAATCTAAATATTTTGCTGCATGACTCACGAGAGTTCATGTTAAAAATCAATCTGATGGCCCTTTTTTGTAGTCTAAATAGCCTACTCATATGTGTTGTAGCAGCACAGCTCCAAATTTCTACTCCATATAGTAAATGTGGATAAATAACCCCATAATAAATAATTTTGAACCCTTTTTCATCCAGACTATTTTTGAAATAACGTAATAGATACATGCCTTTGCTAATTTTGTCACTAATATACGTAGTTTATATGTCCAGCCCATGTTAGTCTTGTATCAAGAACTACTAAAAGTTTATGTTCGCTTACATCATCATTATTGCAATTATTTACCAGTAAAGAAAGGTGAGTGGTATTAATAAAAGGTCTTGCAAATCCCCTCAACTAAACAAGGATGTACATAGTCATTATACTCGTAGACAAAATGATATCTTTCTAAATTCATACAGGGGTACTTTTGGTAATAAAAATATAATCTATTCAGGTTCTAAATATTTTAACTCGTTACCAACAGAACTAAAGAGAATGACTAACACAAACCAATTTAAAAAAGGTCTTAAAAATATTTATTAACACATTGCTTCTATAACACCGAAGAATATTTCAATCATAGCACAAATTCTCCTTAAATATGCTAAATTAAGTTACTTTATATTGTATTATCTCACTTGCAAATATCACTATTGTTACTACAATGTAAATATCACTATTGCTATTACTATTTTGTACTGATATTATTGTAACTATTTGTATTCTTTTTGATTTTGATGTGATCTACAATGACATGTTTCTCTATGTATATTGGACGACTGAAATAAAGAATGTATAATTACTCTGTGAGAATAGCATTAAGGTTGTTTTTGTCATGTCAGTAAACATTTAGATGGAGTAATAAGAATAATCTAATGTAATTCACGCACAACATGGATGCCTTGAATAAGCTTTCACTTTTAAGATGCACCATGAACAATCTCTAGATTATAATTTTCAATTTAAATTCATTTATTCATCATTTAGCAATTGAATACCTGTGTGCAACAAGAGCATTAGTGGAAAAACGTTGAGATAAGTGGTCTCAAAGTTTTGAAAGTGTAGGAATCATTTAAAAAAAAACTAATTCACTGAGAGAGATTTATTATCAAGAATATACAAATGTCTAATATTTTGACATAACATCATACCAAATATAATTCATCCACTGATCATTTTACATGACATGGGATATATCATATGTTGTTGTTAGCTAATGCTGGATTTCTGACAATGAAGTCATTAATCCTCTTGCTCTCCAATATTTTTCACTGATGGATGGGGCACTAGAAGTGGCTGGGCATATTTGAAGGTGGTCTCGGTCCATTTCCTCTTGCAGATCACATAGAGGACAGAGTGGTGAAGAATATATCCCAATTCTGTTTAAATGTTTTGCCAGACAATCATGTCCTGTAATCAACCTGAAGGTTGCAACTGCTGTTTTTCGAGGATACTCAGGAATCACTGTTTGAATGTTTGGTAGTTCCCATCTTTTATTCTTTGATTTTTCATAGTAATATTTTGCAATAATTTTTTTGAATTCAGAGTTGACTAATCTTTTAGCTGCATAAAATGGTAAATTAACTATAGATTTTTGTACACCGCTGGTACCCTTTTTTGCAAGAAAATCAGCTTTCTCATTACCACTCAGTCCACAGTGAGCCGGTATCCATTGGAAGACTAGGTGTTTTTGAAGTGCTGTTAGATGGCTAAGCATCTTCCAACATTCTATAATAGTTTGGTTTTTTGGTGACAACTTGGAAGTAATTGCTATAATTGCTGCCCTGGAATCTGAGAGAATAACTGCTTGCTGAAAATGTGAAATTCTGTACAAAAGATTTTGTAGGGCCATTCGAATTGCTTCAATTTCTCCATCAAAGTTAGTAGTTCCATAACTTAAAGATTTGTAATAGGAAAAGAGGGGACATGTGACTCCAGCACCTGCTCCATCTTGGTTTGATATCAATGATCCATCAGTATAAATATGGAGCCATTCGTGTTCTGGAAATCTAGTATGGATTGTCTCTAATGCCAATAATTTTAGAACACTAGTTGGAGTATCACTTTTTTTAACTTCTTCTCTCAGGTGTAAATAATATGTGATGTCTAATGTATGTGTTGGATTGACTTTATATATGAAGTTTTCCTTTGAATTAGGAAGGTGTACATTTTTCTTGATGTCTTGAATTTTGGAAAGAAAGCTCTCCTGAGTCTTTAGTGTATGTGTAAAATTTCTCTTGTGCCATGTATTGAATGGGAGTCTGATCAACTTTTCGTGTTGAATAAGAGCCGCCTTTTCTATTTCATATTCAATGGGATATTGGTTGGTTAGTATTTCCATAGCTGCTATTGGTGTGGTTTTGATAGCACCTGTAATTAATCTCAGACTTTGGTTTTGAAAGATTTGAATTTTTTTTGTGTTTGCTGTTACAAGAACTTCGCTGCAGTAAGTAAACAATGGTTTTATATATATATTATATGTTGTGTTAAGCGTTGCTCTGGAACATCCCCACTTCATTCCTGTTAGACGTTTTAACAGTGAAAGGCGCCTCTCTGCTCTTTGTATTACATTTTCTATTTGTTTGGTCCATGTAAGTTTGGTATCAAATGTAACTCCTAAATACTTTGCTTCCTTTGTTTCTGGTAATTGTTGACCCTCAAAATTTAGTTTTATTTTTAGTGGTTTTTTTCTTAGTGAAAAGATTTGGTAGTTTGATTTTGTTGTATTAACAGTCATTAAATTTTCTTTGGTCCACCTCTGTAAGTTGGTTAAGGATTGTTGCATGGTTTTTTCCAGTTCTGTACTTTTGCTTTTTGGTTTTGAAGTCCACATTACCAAGTCATCAGCAAATAGTGCACACTTCACGCCTGATTCTTGTATTTGTTGTGGTAGATCATTAATAAATATATTAAAAAGTGTTGTGCTGAGCACTGCACCTTGTGGCAAGCCACGGTGTATTTGTTTATATTTAGATATATTTCTTCCATATCTGGTTGCAATAAAGCGTTGTGTTAGGAAATGACATAGCCATGAAAACATTGGACCTTGTATCCCTATTTTTTTTACTTTCTTTAGTAGTTTTGTTCTGTATATAGAATCATATACACTTTGAAAATCAATAAAAACTGATAAATTATCTTCTTTTCCATTGAAGGAGTCTTTGATTTCTTGACTGAGAAGTAAGACTTGTTCATTTGTAGAGTGGAACTCTCTGAATCCAGCTTGACATGGGGATATTAAATTTTGTGATTCTAGAAACCAATTTAACCTGTTTGACACCATTCTTTCCATCACTTTTGCTATTATGCTGGTAAGAGCTATTGGTCTATAATTTTTTATTTCTGATGCTGTTTTGTCTTTCTTCAAGAGTGGGACAATTATTGCTTTTCGCCATTCAGCAGGTACAGTGGTTTTCCAGGATAGATTGTAGAGTTTCAGTAGTTGTTGTTTTGCTGTTTTTCCAAGGTTTTTTATGAACTCTGGATGTATGTGATCTGGTCCAGGAGACTTTTTGTTTTTTAGATTATTTATTGCAATGTTCAATTCTTGCATATTAAAATTTTGAAAAAAGATATTGCACTGAGTGTTAGGATTACATTCTCTTTCTTGTTTCGAATCTTTCTTAAATTCTTTATGTTCCTTTTTATTATTTCTTGTTACTTTGTGTGCATTAGCATAATATTTATTGAATGTTTCGGCTATGACTGCATCATTTACTAACATTTTATTGTTGTGTATGATAGGTGTGCTGTTGTTTTCTTTCCTGTCCTTGACATTTTTTATGAACTTATGAGCTTTGTTACCATCTGTCGTATAATCCATTTTTTCTAAGAAATTATTAAAGTGATTCCTTTTAGCAGTATTAATTTCTTTTTTTAGTGAGGCACATTTCTTCCGCCATATTTGTGTATCTGATATGTTTTTTGTTTGTTCAGCTGTATTTCTAGCTATATCCCTTTGCTTTTTCAGTTCTTCTAACTGGGGGTTCCAAAAGAGTTTGAAATTTTTAATTCTTCCACGAGGAATATGTTTTTTTGCAGTTTCTAGGATGACTTTACAGAATTCTTTGTTCATATGATCTGGTTGGTCATGCAGCTGTGAGTTTGTTTGTTCTTTAAATTTATGTTCTAATTCAGTTTTATATTTGTTCCAATCTGCTTTTTTGAAGTTCCAATACAGATTCGTAAGACCTTGACTGTTATTTGTATTCTCTAGTTTTATATCAGCAATTACCGCTCTGTGACCAGAACTTGGATCCTCTATAACTTGTTTTTTAATTTTTGGAACAATATCTGTTGTAGCTAACAAGAGGTCTGGGTTACTGCCCGCTCCAGAATAATGTATGAAGGTTGTGGGATCTTCTTTACTATAAATCAGTTCAAAAGTTGTGGTATTCAAAAATTCTTCCACTATCTTCCCTGTAGAATCCACTTTTTCATAACCCCATCTTTTGGAATGTGCATTGAAATCCCCAATTACGATTGTTTTATTTAATTGGTCAACAAGTGAGAGATCCGGTACATTCCTGGGAGGATTGTAAATACTGTATAAATGTAGATGTGTTTTGTTATCCCAAAAATTTAGCTTTATTAATTCACTTTTATCTGTGTTATCCATTTCTTTAACAATTTCAAAGGAGGTTTTAATATCCTTTTTGACTCAAACTAATATTCCACTACTTATCTGTCTATTTTTGGGTAGTAAGTGCAGTAAAAATCCAGTAAAATTGAAGTATTTAAGTTGGTCATTTGTTAGATTTGCTTCTTGTATTACAAATATATCAATGTTATAATCAAATACAATTTTATTCAGTTCTACTTTTTTTGTTTGTGTGAGACCACCCGCATTCCATTGTAGAAGTCTGATGTTAGATCTTCTATTAGTATAATGTTTTGGTTCTCGAGAAGTAGTCCCCGCCCGGAGATCCGAATGGGGGACTATTTTAACTCCGGAACATTTTACCCCTCGAGTCATATTTCATAAAAAAAGAGAGCAATAGCAGTAATAGTAACCGTTTTTTAGAGAGCACCATATTTTTATGTTTTGGCGGTCACATCGCTCTCTCACAACCCCCAGAATGTCTGGGGGACCACACCTGTCGTTGGTTTACGGGTCTCACCGACCTGACCGGGAGAATTATCAAAATAAATTCACCGACCATATCCTCTGATTACCAATCAGAAGACGTATTACATGCCATGACAGGTCAGCATGTTAGGGGTTAAGGTTTTATAGAAAAATTAGAGAAATGGAGAGGTTGGAAAAATAAAGACTCCCTAGCCCTCAGGAACCCTAATAGCATCGGGGTCGGAAGAGAACAAGAGATGACCAAGGTAAGGTCAGATAGGAAAGTTACAGTGAGGAGCAAAACACCAGTAAGTGGAAGTAATGTTCTGCTCAGCTTGGGTACCTTGTGGTTGCCATTCACATATCCCCTAGACGGAGACCCCTGAGGGGAGAAGTCCTCTTGCTGTCTCTGACAAAATGCCATCTGAGAGCTTAATATAGTGTGAGTGGTACACAGGTTTACATTTTTACTTAGGCTATCATTTATAACTTTCTTCAATTTATGTTTTCTTTTACTGTTATTTTTTTAATCCCTTTTCTCACCTATTCCCTTTATACTTTCCATTTCCGCTAGGTGTGTTTCTATTTTTTAAACTACCCAGTTCATTCTAACCTTACTCTTTTTCTCTCCTCTTCTCTTTTCCTAAGTTTTCTAACCAGTTGCTAATAATTATCTTAAACTGCAATGATTCACTTTCTTTTTATCCCTTTATTATCATTTTTGCTTCCTTTTCCCACCTTTCATTTTTATGGGATATATCATATATAGCACACTATAATGACTCAAAGATAAATAGTGACATTTATAGAAACATAGTTAACGCTGTTGTTGCATAGAACATGCACTGTTCAACTTTTTTGTTTTATAATTGTTTGTTTTAATACTCTTTGGATTATTGAACAATCTTTAGGCCTAAGATTCCGATTCAACATCTGACATGTTATTTAGAACACCATTGTTCACACATTCCGTGTTTAGGATACATGTAAGCTATTCAGCATTTTTCAACTTCAAAAATTTACATAGCTACAATTCGTCTGTCTTTTTAGCAAGATCTGCTGCTGGTTTTATGGTATATGTCCATTAATGGTTCCTTCTTTGTGCTTTAGGTTTCACAGATGTAGTTTGTTTTTCTTTCTTTTTTTGGATATATGTATATGTCACATACGTATTATTTGTCACTAATATCCCAAAGTGTAACATTGTTTCTTTCATCTATATGAAACTCCGATAACATAGCACCTAGAATATATTGGAACAAAAGTATAGAGAATCACATAAACATACATAATCTTGTACAATAACAAACCTTGCCCACTAGAACATATGCAAATAAAACTAAACAAATAAAATACATACCACCTCTTGCAACATGATTCAAATGGCTTAAATTGCTTGGCTGGTATTTTCTTTCCTGTGTGTACAGATTTATACATACTACCAGAATTTAAAAGTTTCTTAGCAATATTTTGTTTCCATAATTCAGACAGATTTATCCATTTTACCAGAATTTCAAAGTTGCTTAGCAATTTAATTTAAAAGGTGAGTCAATTAAATAACACTGAACAATACTTACAGCATTATTAATTGACTCACCTTTTAAATTAAATTAATTACAACAACACTGTTTTCAAACTTCTATGAAAGGAAGATTGCTTAGCAATATTTTGTTTCTGTGATTCAGACAGATTTATATATTTTATCAGAATTTTGAAGTTTCTTAGCAATATTTTGTTTCCACAAATCAGAATCTCTATGTCTTTACCCCTGTACATTTACTTTCTTTGACATCAATGATAATCTCTTCCTCCAAAGTAACATATTCATCATTGGCATCCATCTTACTATGTGCTTATAATACTATCACTAAATGGCATGGACATAGGTGCAACAAACGGTGATGCTGGTAACACTTTAATCGGCCCCCTAACTCCCCAGATTTCATACAAGACCTCAAACAATTCCTCACTTTAGAGGACCACATTATAATTGCAGGCAATTTCAATGTCCGGCGCTCCTGGTGGTTTGTTGTGAATTCATTTAATTTTTAAGCAACAGTTCAAAGTTGAGAGGTAGAATCGGAAAACAATGCCATAGCCAGGATTTGAACCAGAGACCATCCCCAAATCCTGGCTGTGGCATTGAATTTTTTAGTTCCAATTCTACCTGCTCACAACGCTTCTGTGTTTAAAAACACCAACAGTATGTTTATTGGCATAAATAATAAGTTCAAAGTTGAATTTAGCTCTAAAATTTTTGTGGTAAATTCCTTAAGTGTTATCTGCAAATGAACAAATACCATTCTTTATGACCAGCCTTATCTAAGTGCATCCTTAAGAATATAAAGTTACACATTGTATCTAAATTACAGCACATAAATAACAAAAATAGATACTTATGCAAACATTTGCATTTTCATAGTTATCTCTACTGGACCGACTGGGGTGACAGTCCAAAAATAGAACGTGCTTTCTTAGATGGCTCATCTCGTCGAACAATAGTGGATTCTGAGCTAGGATTTCCAAATGGCCTAGCATTAGATTATTCGACAAGAAGACTGTATTGGGCAGATGCTTTGAGGGATAGAATTGAATCAGCAGATTTACATGGAAGGGACCGAATTCATTTAGTACCTGAGGCTACACATCCTTTTGGGCTAACACAGGTAAATATTCACAAGCTCAGTTTTCTGAGATATGTGAGCCTCAATGTGTCTTATCTAGTTTTAAGTTTATGTGCATATTCTTTTGCCTTTCAGTGTGTCTTGATATGAACTACTCTCTAGATTCACTCATATAAAAGCGTAATTCATCAGATGTGCACATATTGAGGTTCCAAGAATCCAAAGTATATATATTGTGTGTGTGTGTGTTTTTTTTTAATTCCAGTAGTTGGCAATAATGTGGTTAATAAGCACTCATCTTGCAGGAGTAATTTTAATGATATGAAATCAGAGAAAATAAATAAGAAATAAGCTGATGATGGTGAAGCAGATATTTTGTATATAAAGAAATCTTTAAGCTGAACAATCATTCATGACAGCTTGGTTTTGTTAATTTAATGTTAATTAGTATTTAATCTGTCATTAATTTGTGGAAATTATCATTATTGTTGACATTGTTTCAATATTTTGATCATGTTTATATAATTAGTAATTGCTTTGTGTCATACCATGTACAAGGGGAGGTTTGAAATGTAAATTAATGTTGTTATTTATAGCATGACCAAAATGACCAAATCATCTATATGTGACAAGGACCCATGACAGCATCAAAATAACTCTGATGAAACAAGAAAATGTATCATTAAGGACAAGAGCCGAACAATATAACTATAGTTACATATAGAACATTTTTCAAACAGGTAAAATTTAAGGAAGATGGAAGCCATTTTTCAATAGTGAACTGAAAAATCACAAATTGTATGGTTTTGGGAATGCTAGCAAGTTAGAAATGTTTATAAAAGTGAACAAATATTGTAACAAAGTAGAATTGAAAACAAAAAAGTGTGCAGCAAAAGGAATTCTGGAGTTAAATTTGAAAAGTTAAGTTTACGCCTTATTCCCTGGTCACCCTCTGAGAAGATATGAGAGCTCTCATCCCTTATCAGGCAACTTTGTAAAACCAACTGCACCAATGGTATGGATTAATAGCAAAACATATCATCAAATTGTCATTAAAAATATAAGTGAGGCTATAGAGTTACTAATTACATAGATTAAATGGATTTTCAGATATATTTGGGTTCTTCTCCTTATCATTCTTAGTCAACAACTATTGGCTGCATATAGAATCTATGGGTACATTACAAGATCTGTTATTGTTAAATAAGGAAAATTGAAGCTATTAACAGTGAAGCAGCAAGATTCTAAAGTAAGAACAAATTAGAAACTAAAAACTTCACTTATTTTAGTAATGTTGCAAGTTCTTTTTGCACAAACTGACTCGAGTTTCAAGTTGTTAGTTTGTATAGCTTTGAGAATGAGTTGGAGACAACTTGAAACTCGAGTCAGTTTGTGCAGAAAGAACTTGCAACATTACCAAGATAAGTGAAGTTTTTAGTTTCTAATTTGTTCTTACTTTAGAACCTGTTATTGTATTTCATTTCAATTGTTTTTCTGTCATATGTCTGCTTTGTTTTTGAAACAAACCTATTTATTTACACTTTAAAATCTCTAGGTTTATTAAGACAAATAATGAAACTCAAAGAAACATGACTATGAGATCTTTTGACAGGGGGGGGAGGAGGAGGTTGTCTGAAAGATCAAGTATTTGCAAGATTCTCCGAGTACTTGGAGCAGTTTGCAACAGGATCAATAGTCTTGAGAGAAAGGAAGGGGTATGCAATTGGACTGATGACTTAAGTATCTCAAGTCATGACATTTTAATATAAATGAGGATGTTGTTTGTGGCTAATCAACTTTTTTCACAAGCACATTTCATATCTTCACTGTGGCACAGAATATATAAGCCTAGCACTTGTACCTCCTAATGTCACCAGAAGTTCAATGGGCTGAATATCTGAGCCTCTGGTGGAGTGGAGTTGTTCGGATTGAGTTGGACCCATGGGAGAATGGATGTTCTGGAGATGATCCCCAGGTGTGTTCATTTGGGATTGTCCACTATATTGTCCTCCAATATCAGACTGGGGAACCTGAGAAACCACGTGTCAAAAAGTTGTCAGCACCTGTTGAGGTTATTCTGTAGTTTCCCCATTTGGGATTGACACACAAAAATGGTATATCAACTTCTGTCCCTGAGCAACTGGCAAGCTTTTTAAAGTTATAAAGTATTGGCCTAATGGAAACACAGCTGGAAAGAGTACTGTGGGTGCCTTGCCTGAGCCTTGAGGGTGAGCTTTGGCTCTGGGTAGCTCTTTCTTTTCTCCCATACAGAAACATTTATATTTTCCATTGGCAGCCTAATTTTTTAACTATTTTCAGTAAACTTCCAGATCACATATTTGATGCTTAAGCACTGCTCTTTATAGCATTGACTTCCACACCTGAATTTGGGGACTTCAAAATCCAAGTGTTCTTACTTGTGACTATGATTTTGCCATAAGATTTTTCTTTTCTTCCTCTAAGATATGTGACATGTTTCTTTAATATTATTTATTGAACATATTTCTATATAATAAATGTAAGTTTTCTATTGGTCAGGAAATGTTACAGAAACTCCCCACTTTGCCCTGTTCTGTACATGAGTGTTGTTACACAAACTGATGTAACAAGATGAGTCATGTTCTTCTGAATGCTTAACTTCCAAACATAATGAATATTATGACATCACCAATACAGTTTAAAAAACCTGCTTAATAAGCCACTAAACAATACCATCCCGTACAATAAAAAATCGGGGATTTACCAGATCAACTGTAATAGTTGTGACAAAAGCTACATAGGGAAAACAAAGAGAAATTTGGATATAAGACTTAAGGAACACCAAAGAAACATAAAATTAAAACAAATTGAAAAATCTGCTGTGGCACATCATTTTTGGACTGAAAACCACAACATCGGCCTTAATATAAAACTGTTAAAATCTATTAATTCACCAATAGAACTGAATATTTGGGAAAAAATATACATCATCAAAAACAGTAATAAAGTTATTAATTTCGAAATACCAGCATTGAATGAAGTGTTAAAACTCTGCAACCCTAACACCAGATGGCAGCAGAATAGAGACAACAGAGAAAAGGAACAAGAGGATAACGTCAGTCATCCAACGGCTGAAGATGGGATCGAATGGTCCTGAAAACGTTTCCGCTTAAAAAAGCAGTTATTAGTGAAGGTGTGTGTAAATAAGTGACTCAAAATAAAAAACTCAAACTTCCAAACATAAGCCTAGTTTCTGTTGATTTGTGTAGAGTTCTAGTTCCTGTAGTTTATTGATCAGTCATTAAGTGAATACACAATTTACAGTTGACTTAGTCACTTACAGCTATTTCGAATCATATATTATTCTTGTCCAGCTCTTCAAATTCATGCATATCATATACAGGACTTTCCACTAGCCATGTATAAACTCTATTCTTAAATTCTCGAAGACTTAGGTTACATATTCTGTTCGGTAGTCATTAAAAAGCTTTATACCTATCAGTTTATGACATTACTCATCTTGCTTAGTCTATGTACATTGTTTCACTTACAATAGAATTTATAGCTATGATAACTTGGCACCAGAGGTGGTTTTATGTAAACTTTTTCTATTTTTCTCTATAAGGGCCGGTTTTCTGCTGAATTTATTTTTCCCTATAAGCCATGCTGATTTCTGCAATGTATGGTTTCTTAAAATTATATTAAATCAGGTAAAAAAATGTACCTTGTAGATTTAATGTACAGCTTCAAGTCGTGGCAGTTATTCTGCAAGAAATTATCAACAGTATTCCATAACTACTGGTGGCAATAAATGACGTGATATTACCTATTAAGCCATAGTACACATTTTTAATGCAATGCTCAGATAAGCTTGCAAACTGTAAGACAAGTTTAAATGTTGCATATATCTCATGATGATAGCACAGGTCCTAATCTTGTTGCTTTCATTTACTATGTGCTTATAATCAAATTTTTCTCCTTTTCTGTTCTTCAGTTCTTTAATTGTTATATTTGTATTTATTGCATCACTTTAAATTTTTCATAAGATTAGGTAAATAATGTGCTACTCGCACACTTTATCTTAAGCCCTGGAATCTAGTACTACAAACAGTTTGAGTCAAGAAGAGCTGTGCTTTGCCGAAGTAACAACTAAGCATCATGTCCATACTCCAGTGTTACATGTTGTGCATTTCACTATATCACGTTACCTCTCTTATTGTTCTCTCACATCACCATAGATACCGGTTTACTTTTGTGTTTATCCAACTGAAACAGTAATTTTAAATACCAAATACTTAATGCAGATCCAGCATCAACACTGCAAACTCATGTAAATAATAAAAGAAGGAGCCATATATTTAACATTTTTCTTTAGCCATTGGCTAATCTGGAAAAAGAAGTTTTGGGAACTACAACTTATGGCCTTCCATGATATAGTTTAAAGCACAACTGAGAGCTGAAGATAAAATGTGCAAGTAGTATTTGCATCACTGTTTTTGCAGTAAAACTTCAGAACTAAAACAGTACTTATTTCAATTCTTACACAGTATAAATGGTTACTATATCACTTTTTCTTTCATCATAGTGTGTCTAGTGAAACTCAGTCTAGATCTACAATTATAATTAAGATCTCAAAAATATATGAACTATTAATATATTTGTTTTAATACTACCGAACCTGGCCTTGGCTTTAATGGCTGTTCCATGCATCTTTATTGGGTAATATGCTAGCTTCTAGTTCCTGAGGTCATGGGTTCAAAGTCAGGGAGGGCAATGTATTTTTTCAGGGTAATAATCCTTAATATGGCTTCCTTCACAAGAGAAGGAAGGTAGTCCTGTGTCATAGATTTACGGCACATAAAAGAACCTCAAGCCTGATAAATTCAGATTCAGATTTATTCACCAAGAAAATTCGTACAGAGTATAGGCTTCGTCAAAATTGTTAATACAGACATTATCATATTTACAATAACAAAGTTTAAGAAAATAATACAAAGCTGCACCAAGGTGAAACACAGATACCCAGCATTTGCCTTAAGGACTGAGGGAAACCTCAGATAAAACCTCATTCAGGTGTACAGTAGCATTTAAACATTTTAAACTGATTCTATATACATTATATTTACGATTGAGGTGATAGAGAACTAAATACAGGTGATGTCAAATACAGTCTTGGTCTGGGAGGCTGTCGTCAAGCTTCCTCTTGTACCGAAGTGCATCTCCCAGATGAACAGTACCCATGAAACAAACAGTTCAGAGTGGCAATATTTTAAAAAATTAGGTAGGATGGGCGACTTATTTACCTAAATTCTAATTATAAATTAGCAAGTGATTTAGTACAAAGGGTGATCAAAATTGGGTATTCATGAATTCATCAACTGAATAAAACATATATTTTAAGAGCAATTTTTTTAACTTTATTTTTAAATGCTTTGACCTGTGGAACTTTGATGGCCTCAGGGATTTTATTATATAAGTTAACACCTTGACGGGAAACTGGATTCAAACTTTTTGTTAATCTATGTTTGAGATGGATGGCTGTTGCTATTTGTACATTGTATGAATGGTGTTTATTATTAAGCTTGAAGGTGCTTATGTTTTAATGCATAAATGAAACTGTTTCTAAGATATAAATATATAGTAAAGGTAGAATTTTTAAATACAAAAAAGTGGTTTACTTGGAGTGCATTGGTTCACCTGTTTGATTAATCTTATGATTCTTTTTTGTAGTTTAAACACTTTAATACAGTTGGCATCTTAGCAAAATTAAGCTATTTTTCATGCCCAGTATGGAATGGAAAGCTGAGAACCAAGAGTGTCCATAAATAAAAACTAAATTTTTTTTTAATGCATCTTTATTTTTGTAGAAAAATAAAACAAATATCCCATCAAACTCAGTATAGACTTACACAATTATGATTTAGATCTCAATAAATATCAGTTCCAATAATACTTGAACACACAATATATTTGTGTAAATACCAGTGAGTCTGTCCTAATGTTTAATGTCTGTTTCATGTATGTTTATTCTTTATTTAAAAGTCAAAAGTTACAAGTTCCATCTGCATCTTTATTGCACTTTTTAATTCATGGACATTTGCTCTAAATATAATTAAACTGGACAAACTATCTCTATATAAATTTCATGTGAATAACCCATATAGTTGAAATGAATTGGACAACAAAAATCATTTGACTGTTACATAAGAGACTGCCTTTTTTTCCAGTATGGTGATCACATTTATTGGACTGATTGGTATAAGAAATCTGTTGAGCGAGCAGACAAAACAACAGGCAAAGACAGGATAGTGATACGAACAGACCTAGATGGAGTGATGGAGATAAGAGCTGTAGCTGCCAGCAGACAGACAGGCTGGACCCCATGTGCTGTAGACAATGGTGGCTGCTCTCATCTCTGTCTCTTCAGGCAACAATCATATGTATGTGCTTGCCCTGATACACCTGATGACAGGCCTTGCTCGACAGGTAACTCTGGTTATTTTAATATTCATTCTTTTAAATAATTATATTTAATGTATTAAATAGTTATAAAGACATTTTACATGGACTGTTCAGTAAAGGCTGGCTCTAATATTATCAACCAGTTCATTATCAAAGTTTTGCAAATTCATACTTCTCTTATCTTCAAGGTACTCTCCAACCAACGCAATGTGTCTATTCCATTTCCTACCACTTTTAAAAGGTGTATGATAGAATTATTTAAGAGGTACTTCTGGAGCACTCTTAAAGTGTTAAACTCTATAATGTTGTATGTATGTAACAAAAGAAGGTATCTAGTGAAATAGTCTGTCAAAAAAAGAATAAATATATAATACACACACATATATACATAAGGGTCATTCCATAAGTCTTGGCAACAACATGGTATCTTTTGAATACAAGGCATTACTGCACTACCTGTATATACGTTTAAAAGCCTGAAAAAATCAAACCAAATTCAACCGACCAGCAGATGCTGACTGTAAACAAGGATGGCTAGGTACCAGTGCCAAAAACATTCATTCTGAGGTTGGCCATGATACAACAGATTGGAGCAGTGATCGTACATGAGAATTGCTGTGCTCAGTGGCTGAAATGCTATTGCTTTGCAAACAGGGCAGATATCCTAATGGCATATTGGTGACAAGTGGCACACATGGATGGCAATGATGGCATTCAATGCCTTCTCCGTCACTGACAACTCTTATGGATGTCCTGGGGGCCATTTTGAAGGACAGCCAGTGCATTGTAATGGTGCCATGGATGTTAATTGGTTGATGTTCATTCTATTGTACTCGTGTACAATAAATTTACAGAGTTCCTTTGCATGTTTTTCATTTCAATCTGTGCCATTTACTGCTATCCTCTCTCTCTCTCTCTCTCTCTCTCTCTCTCTCTCTCTCTCTCTCTCTCTCTCTCTCTCTCTCTCTCTCTCTCTCTCTCTCTCTCTTTATTTTCTTTTGGCATTAAGATCTACACTGCCTTCACAGTGCAATGCAGAGCATGGATTCCCCAGTTGTTGCATTATTGAATGTTATTCCATAGTTTACAGGAGTTAAGGAATGACCCTCATCTAATACCCAGTGTGGATCTTTTGAGGCCTTTCTAAATAACAACTACAATTTTTTGTAAATGATGAAAGGGTGGATGAATGTGTTGCAAAAAAGAATTCTGCAGTGTACTCCATTATATTCTCATACATTTAACTTTCATCTTTCAAACATTCTTAATAAATGATATACACAAATTGCTATTTAAATGTCCTGTATAGAATTCAGCCTGGTTTTTGCACAAATAACATTTACTACCTAACACTGTTTTATGACTGCCTTTACTATGGCACACATAAAATTTAAGGGCGGCTGATAGCTGACCACTTTATGACCAGATTATTCTTTCCTGTTGTGTAAATAAGTTTTGTGGGGATAGTTGTCATTTGTGCCCACAAAATATATATCAACAGCTTTACAGTGTGATTTCACAGTGTATTTAATTATACAATACCGAAAGGTGCAGCAAGCCTCTTATTGGATGTTGTGTTGACCAGCTCCTCCTACTACTGCCATTAAGTTTTATGTCTGTTATAAATCTTTTAAACAATTACCCGTCTTCCCTCATTTTACACAAGTGAATGCAAAGAATCATCAGAATAATAACAGGGAATAGAGTTAGTCTGCAGATCATAATTTAAATAACTAGGTGTTGTGCTTCTGACAAGTATATTGATGTTTTAGAACTAAATGAGTCAAACCATAGACAGTGTAAGTGTAAGTTTCACTTACACTTATTTTTGTCCGGATGCATTTCAAAGACCAGCGTCTTCATTCTCAATGGTTTCTCGACTGGCTGTTGAAGAGGAAATATTTGTTATGGTAGCAACTGTGCTGCTATCTGGGTTGCTGGATGTAACTTCATATAGATTCTGGAAGTATTATTATTTGCAAAATGAAATAGCTCTTTCTTTCAATTTAATCAAGAAATTTATACCCATAACACAAGATCTGTAAAAAATGATTCATGTCCTTTCAGTAAACACACAATTACTGGAAAACTAAGTATTTTATAGAACTATAACAATTTTGAAAGCTTTGTTAAATAAAAGCTGAAGAAAAATTCAGAATATTTAAAATTAAATAATTCTTATATTATATCTGTTTATATAGGACAAGTGAGAATTTTGTACCAAATGTACAACAGTGACAAAAAAGAATGAATAAACAATATAATTACATAACAGCAACTATAATGTCTGTTTTAGAGCCAAGTAAAGTGGTTCCCATCTCTAAAGGCAAAAATCCAGAAGATGATCCAGATGGAGAGTCCTATGATGATGGAGAGACAGATGAACTGCCACAACACACAGAGTTTCCTCATGATGGCCTTGGAGGTGGCATAGGAGGCTATGGCAATGACCATGTTGGTGGAGATCCTTATTACAACAAGAAAGACAAAGAATCAAAAGGTGGAAGCCTAAATGGAAACTATTCACACGTCTTTATTTCCACCGTCACAGTTAGTTCTGTTGCTGTAGCTCTCATAGTAATAATCGTATTGGTGCTATATGTATATCGTTCACATCAAAAGAACTACATGTATGCTAGTGGCAGAAGTGTACTAACATTCTCTAATCCAAACTACAATGCATCAAGTTCTGATGTTGGTCCCAATTCATCACAAGCAGATAAACGACCTTTCTTATGGAAAAAGCTCAAGTATGATAAATCACAGGTAAGAGCATCATCTAGAGTAATTATTCTTGGTTATCTTTTCATAAAGCTTTATTACAACAATCTTCTAACTAGTTTTGGATTATTATTACCAGACTGATGAATTCATGAAGCAATAACAAAGCTTATTGGCATTTACCTATCTCAGCGATGTCCAAACTTGTCTATATAAAATCACAAGCAGAGACTCAGTATCCAGTGACAGACACAAACAGGCAATTCCGTGGCAGTTTCTAAGTCATACCTTGAATTTTCTGAGAATGTCCTCAGAAGGCATCTTCATTCTGGATGATTTTTGCATAAATGCTAAACAGTAAGAGACGCACAAAGGCTTACTAAATAAAAATGTTGTTGTTGTTAGTTAATGCTGGATTTCTGACAATGAAGTCATTAATCCTCTTGCTCTCCAATATTTTTCACAATTATATTGAAGAGAGTAGTAGCAGTAATAGTAACCGTTTTTTAGAGAGCACCCTATTTTTATGTTTTGGTGGTCACATCACTCTCTCACAACCCCCAGAATGTCTGGAGGACCACACCTGTCGTTGGTTTATGGGTCTCACCGACCTGACCGGGAGAGTTATCAAAATAAATTCACCGACCATATCCTCTGATCACCAATCAGAGGACGTATTACATGCCATGACAGGTCAGCATGTTAGGGGTTAAGATTTTATAAACAAATGGAGAGGTTGGAAAAATAAAGACTCCCTAGTCCTCAGGAACCCTAATAGCATCGGGGTTGGAAGAGAGCAAGAGTAAATAAAAATAAAGAGTAAATAAATATTTCTAAATAAAAATGTGGATCTCATTAAAACATAAAATTTATGTGAAATATTTTTTTTTCTTTTGAGTGAACCATTTTTAGATATTCTTTATTATTTGTTTGAATTTGCCAATACTTATACTTTTTTCAAATAGAATATGTTATTATGTATTTATTCCAACAAACTTACTGTTGTTTTTAAACACACAAGCCGTGTGTGGGCAATGTTTAAGAGGTGGAACTGGAACTTAAAAATTCAATGCCACAGCTGGGATTTGAACCACATACTCATCCATTTCACCTGCATTTCATATCATCCTCTTTCTCACTATCATACCTGGTGCTTGGCTGACCATCTGCTTCCAGGTCTTCACTCTGTCTGGTCCAGAGGTCCCTCTGCTCCCCGACAGGTGTCTGACCCTAGGCTGGTTTGTAAGTCCTAGGGGGTGTAAGTCCAACATAAGGGGAGGGTAATCAGGGAAAGAAGAAAACCCTCTGCTTGTCAGGTGGGTGCTCGAACCATTAAGATACTGTGACAACCTGCCAGAATGACATTGAATTCTCAAACCAGTTCGTATTTTTCCCGGTAAACCACAAAGGCAGTCTCACATCAGAGACAATTACCCCAATATGTTATTCTCTTAGCCTTGTAAAGAGAGTGGAATTTCAAAGACATTGCATAGCAGCCAGCTCTTGAAATATTTCACTATAGCTTAAAGCCTACTCTATTCCCATATTCCTATTTCACCTGAAAGAAAATGATCGATAAGATAATTGCTGAAAATACTTATGTCGATTAAAATGTTGTTAGCTAATGCTGGATTTTTGACAATGAAGTCATTAATCCTCTTGCTCTCCAATATTCTTCACTGATGGATGGAGCACTAGAAGTGACCGGGCATGTTTGAGGTAGAGAAATAAGCATTTGCAAGAATAGTTTGTATAAGAGTGAGTATAGCTCTACATATATTCGTCGGTTTGGAAGCATTCCACTGCAAGATAAGCAAATAAGTAAAATACAATCCAGTGAAATGAAATACTTAAGAAAAGCTGTAAATAAAACCAGGAGGGATAGGATAAGAAATGAGAGGATCAGAGAAGAAGTAGGTCAAGGATCACTGGAGGAGAAAATCGAACAAAAACAATTGAAATGGTGGGGACATGCATTTAGAATGGCAGAGGATAGTAAAGTTAAACAGATGCTAGAAGTAAGGGTACAAGGAAGGAGAGGAGTAGGAAGACCCCGGATAATGTTTGAGGACAGAATGGAAAAGATTGGAAGAAAAAGGAACAAGACAATGGAAGAAATGAAGAGAATGATGAGGAATAGGAATGACTGGAGAAGATGGATTTACGGAGCCACCCCTACGCTGTAAAGGTAGAAGGGAAAGAGGAAGAAGAAGAAGATATATTCGTCGGTTTGGGTGGCTCAGTTGGTTAGACGCTGGCCTACGGATCCCAAGGTCGCGGGTTCAAACCCGGCCCAGGCCGATGGTTTTTAAGTGTGCTTAAAAACGACAGCTCCATGTCAGTAGATTTACTGGCATGTAAAATAACTCCTGAGGGACAAAATTCCGGCACACCGGCGACGCTGATGTGATCCTGGCAATTGACAGTGTCGTTAAACAAGAAAATAATTTTTTTTTTCTACATATATTCGTGAACAGAGTTGCTCCAAATAGAACTATACTAGAGTCTGTATCGCAATATGTTATGCGATGATCACTTGGTATATCTTCTAAGGCATTTTGACTTTGTTGTCAAATACTTCTCAAACGTAACCAATATCAAAGAAGTCACTAACAACAGATGTTTATCGACTAAGATTTGAAAGTGCTTTTATAAATCAAATGCAACATACATGTAACAAACCCACTACTGCAACACAATGCACATCTGAGTGTTAAAGAGTGGCAAATGCCATGTTCCCTCTTTTGCAAATGTTGGACATCGCTGATCTATCTGTTTAATTATCTTTGCTTTACTTTTTCTTCTGTTTCTTTGTTTTTATTGCATTAGATTTACATTTTTAGTGTTTTAATATGTAATAGAAGAGTACTTTAAGTATGTAAGTACTTAATTTACAATTCTAACAAAGTGTAAACAATTTAAAAAGCCATATGATTAAAAAATTCTAGTATTACTATACCAAGGTTTGCCCATACCTTAGCCATGGGTTGTATGTATGGTAAGCAATACATTTTTTTTCTGGTGGTTAGGGTGCTAACTTCTATATACAGAGGCCCTGGGTTTGACTCCTGAGTGAAGGATGGAAATTAACCAAGATTATTCACCATCCTTTCTAGTGTCTGGAAGCATGAATAAGGGTGTAAATATGTTTGTGAATTTGTATTTATAAAGAAAATCCATTATAAACAAACCCAAAGATACACAATAATGAACAAGTGAATATCATTGCTGATGAACAATTGTTTCAAAGGGAAAGACATCCATACGAACTGAAATGTTAAAAGGCAGCTCATAAATAGGCTTGGTTTTTCAAGAAAATTCCTCATCTTATTAATGTTCTGCATCTCCATGTCTATCAACATTTTAATGGCATATTAAGAAAATTTATCTCAATTTTCATCCCAGACAGTACATCTCCACATTTTTATATTTTCGCATTCAATTAAACAATGGAAAGTGTCATCTTATTTCCCACATAAAATACATCTTTCCACAAAGCTTTTCTTAATTCTTTTAGAAATAATGCTTCATGCATGAGTACTTCTTCCAATTTCATCAGTTATCTATACATTTCTGCTGTTCCCAATTTATTTTTGCTTGCTCTGCTACTTATATGCAGTAAGTACACAAAGTATTGCATTTTGCCCAAAAATTTCATTCTGAGATTTTACCACAAATACACATTTTCAGATTCACTGAATCTCAAAAAAGCATTTTTAGAAAAATGAGAGTGTATGCATGTGTGGACTTGTATGTGTGCATGCGTGCATGAACAGCGTAACTCAAAAATGAAAAGTTGGTTAAATGCAGCATAAAAATTTTCAAGAAAATCCTCCCACACTAACTACCCTTTAGACGGAAGACATTTAAAATTTTCAATTTTTGCACAAATGGCACTAAACATTTTTATTAAAATCTTTATATTAAAGATATTTACATGACAAATAAAATGTATATCTTGAATTGTCTGGAAATAGCCTGTAAAGTCCTTTTCATTGTGAATGAATTTTGTATAAATTTATATAACTGGCATACATTAAACACCAACAAAAATATACTACAATCAAAACCAGTTACAGTGACATCACTTTTAATGATGTATTGGTTATAATAGCAAAATCTAATGGTCCCTTCTAAATCCCATGTAAATGCTATATTTTAAAAAATTGCTTAGTACTATGTCAGGTATTGTGACATTTTATAAAATTACATATTTTAATTACATTTTTGGATAAATATATTGACTATAATGTCCAACATTCACTTTTGCTTGTTACATGTTTGGGGATTAACAATAATGTAATGCCTATGTTCAAACTCTTGTTTTCTGTAGATTTGAAATTGCCTCTTATACTATACCACACTTACAGTAAGTTTGAACATGCTCAAAAATTTAGCTCATTCATTAACCAAGACAGTGTTTGACATCACTAAACTTTTTAAATTTTTGCTACTTTTTTCCTCATGTATTATAGCTTTTTAAATTTTTCATGTCATTGCTGTATGTATTGCATAAACCAGAAAAGTTTGTTAGTCCCTCTCCACAAATACTGAATGGTAAATACTGTAGGCGCACTGTATTTCTGCTATGTTTTGAAGTTTTAACTCTAAGGCAGCCTAAAATTTACAGATAGAATTTTTTTTTGCAGGGAAAAAAATAAAAACAGATTTTATGACTATCAGCTATAACAACTCTGAATTGCTGGGCCCTTTGTCATTATAGTCAGTTTTAACTGTACACAAAAAATACAGATCTCTTTAAAATACATATTCATTCTAAATAACCTTTTTGTGCCAAAAGCAATTTCTGAAATATTCATTATTAATTATTTGAATTACTCAATATGTTATCATTCCACAAAAAAATGTAGATCTCATAAATGAACAATTTATGTCAAGTAAATTTTTTATGGAGTGAACCATTTTTAAGAATTTTCTTGTTATCTGTTTGAATTTTCTAATTCAAGGGGTCTCAAAACTTGTATTTCTAGTAAAATCTTGGTATAAAATTTTTGGGTGAAATGCAATACTTTCCTACTTTCTATATGTAATAGAGAAAGTAAAAGACAATGACTAGAGCCATTAACACAAATCTTTCAGAGGATAATTAGTACAGCATAGGAAATAGAAGAAGAAACCAAATTGAATTACAAACACAACAGTGCTCTGAACTACTAAACTAAATAAAGCAGTGCTCCAAAGGGCATATATGCCATTAGCAGTAAAAAGGTTTGTGTGTCTAATATGTTCCTTGAAACTAGCCTACAGATTTCTCATGAGAACTGAGACTAAATTGAGGCCTTTCATTTTGGGTAAAGAAACTACAATTTCAGCAGGAATAAAACTATTAAGATTTCTTCAAAATTCATGTAAAATGGGAGAAGTTACTCATTGTGAAGAACCAAGATTTGACCATTAGATCCAGTGAAATGGTTTGAGTCAGCAAAGGCAAACTTAAGAAGAAACCTCTACAGCACATGGATGAAGAATGGGTAGTAATTGTAGGTTAAGACAAAAATAAAATTCCTTCAAATAATGTTCTTAAGTTTTTCTAATCTTTCATTTATTGTAAGTACAACTTGAATGCAATTTTTTATAACCATGAAGTTGGTGATATAGCATTTATTGGAGCTGTTTATGCTTCTTACTTGGTTACCATGTATAAATATAGGGGTGTATTATTAACAACAAAACATTACAAAAAATGTGTCTGAACACAAGTTCAAGGAACCTTCATTTTGGGATTACTTGGGTTTATTGTTGAGAAAATCCTAAAGTGTTTCATAATTGGTCAAATCCGTTTCCGGTACCTATGCTTTCCTCAGAACATTGATAGTTGTTGACTACAGCAAGGACTTTAAATGTCTTCAGAGGTAAAAATGCATTTAAATTATATCTGGTGATTGTGTAGACCATACAAAGTATCCCCTTTGACCAATCCATCTGTGTGGAAGCAAGTAGTCAAGTTCAGTTAAGTAAAGTTGAGGTGGAACACCATCATGAATAAACCACATTATTGGAAATCATCTAAATGCACATCATCAAGTAAAGTAAGGTAAGTGGATGGAGGGAGACTGCGGCACTTTGGCCATGCAGTCTTTTGTACCTATGCCCCCTGAAGAGGGCACCCTGGGAGGAAGGGATGAGATGAGAAGAGACAGAGGACAGCTGATCTAGGAGCCTTGACATAACAGAGGCCAGATTACAGATTGAATCTCCCTAGCTAGTTCAACCAGCAGCTTCCCCCACTGGACATGCCCTTTATGGGGCTTGAAGCCAGAGACCACATCCCTGGGGGATGAAGGTTCACAGAGCACAACTTCTCTACCATGCAGCACCCAAGACACCTGAAGGACCAAGGGGATGAAGGGTGTAGTGAAATGAGAACAGAGGTGAAATGGAGGTAGAGGAAATTTAGGGGAGGTAATGAACCTTTCCAGCATTCACCTATACTCCATTTAGCCTTAGATCCACCTCTTGTATCCCTCTGCGATAACCTCATGTTCATATCATGTGCAACTAACACAAACAAACACCACATGGACTCATGTCTTGTGTTTATGATGTAACAGAGCGGTATTTACTCTGGAGTTTTAGAAATAGCGCTGCTATTGCGTTACATTCAAGTAACCTTTACCAGGGTTATCATACATTTTGAAAATTCATAGATAATCGCCAATATTTAATGCACTATATTTTATGCCATGCTTCGGTTTCAGCATATTGCGGGTTAGTTGTTGAAGGCATGTGTTTACATCAGGTGTGGATCTAAGGGTAGAGCAATTTTAGCAACCTGCATAAACCCCCCCCCCCCAAAAAATGTATGGTTCAGGAAAGCCGACCATGGGTATCAAACACATTATCTCCTGAATGCAGACCACAGATGCTACTGCCTGAGCCATTCTGCTTGGTACATCATCAAGCAAATGAACTCATTTCTCAGAAACTATGGGTATGTTTGTCCACTATAAGTTTCAAGGAAGAAATAGAGCCACTAATATGATGGTGATTCCACTTCACATGTTGAGGATGAGCCTCTATTTTGACTATTTTAAGCTGAGATATGATTTATATGATAAATGAAGATGCCTTTACATGTGAAGCCTATAAAGGCAATCAAACAAACCAAAACAAAACAAACGTTATTACCAACTATAAAGAAGAAAGTGGGTAAATATGCAAGTGTGCGGTGAATTACATAATCAGGGCTCACTGCGTAGAATTCCTTTCATAACTCCATGACAAAGGATTTTCAGACTGATGTTCATATACACTTTTTGTAATGTTTTGGTGTCAGAATATACTCACACATTTGTGGACACTACTCTAGATACATTCAGTATGTATTTTCCTAAGCACTTCTGAAAATTTCCTCACTGTGCATGAGGGTATGCTTTGATACAAGACTCACTGGTAATGTTGCCGTATAAGGCCTTAGGGATGCGCAATCTCACTAAACCATGCCAACTTGACATGAAGAAGTACACTACATTGCCCATAGTGGACCAAGAGGTTGGCAACTATGAATCAGAGAGGATCATGGATAATGAAACAGAAGCACAATCTAAAACTGAAACAATGGAATAGAAGTGGAAACTAAATAGTAGAGTATTTTAGCTTAGAGCAACAGAAGAGAGGGGCCACCATGGCTGAGCAGCTAGAGCATTTGCCTACCACATGTGGTATTCATGGTGGATGAAGTGGTGTCGGGGCAGGTTTTCTCCAAGTTCTCCAGTTTCCCCCACCTCTCATTTGACCAATTGCTCTATTATCACCTTTGCAATCATGGATTTTACCTGCATTTCATATCATCCTCTTCCTCACTATCATATCACCTGGTGCTTGCCTGACCACCCGCTTCCAGGTCTTCACTCTGTCCAGTCTATAGGTTCCTGAGCTCCCCGACAGACTTCTGACCCTAGACACTGAGTTGTAAGTCCTTGTTAGCAGAAAGTGAAGATTTCCTTTATCCTCATTCCCTCTGTTAATTATTAATGAACATTTATACTCCAAATAACATTGAAAACACCAGTAATTTGCAACAATTATTTCCAGTAAAATCCAAGGTTTAAAGCATTCCATTTGTCAATCACCTTCCATATGTAACTCTTATAATACTTTGTATTTGTTTCATGTACATTATGAAATATATTCCCATTTAAAGTTATCTACCTACTGCATAACTTTATTACATAAGCTTATGATTTCATAGTTATTTCAGGTCATACAGTTTTACTTCTAAAATGCAACTTTGTATCTCTTTTATAAACATATATTGACAAATATCTTCCCATTTAAGGTTATATACTTACTGTACAACTGCGTACTTATGCTTATGATTTCAGTTATTTTAGGTTTTTTTTTTTTTTTTTTAAATTAATGTCCTCCAACATTGTGTCATATCGGACGAATGAATGAAATGAAATGGGTGAAATGATGCTCAAATGAGCCTGAGGTCCATGGAGCTTTAAATTACCTGACATTCGTCTTCTCAGGGTAGGGAAAACCTCGGAAAAAAGCCTTACCCGTATAACTTACCCTAAGCGAGATTCGAACTCGCGACCTCTTGAACGTGAGGCAGACATGCTAACCATCACGCTACCGAGGCGGGCACCATTATTTTAGGTTATGTGATTCATGAATTAATTTGTTTCATTGTAGTATAAAATGGCACAATGTGTAAGTTGTGCAAATTTGCCATTTTGAGTTACAATACAATTTTCCATCTTCTTGGTATCTATGTCACCGATGTATACCCATTGCTGGAAGTTATCCTCATTCTCATCTTACACACATTGCCAACTACACACTTCTGTCATGTAACTTATGTGCTACTACTGCTGGCTACTTTCATTTCTTGTGCATTGGCACCCTGCATTGCATGGTCCCTAAGCCTATATTCTGCAACATTACCAACTCACTAATTGAATGACTAAGTCTCCTGCTTTTTGAGCTTCATAGTTCTTATTTAATTCATGCAATTGAGATCTTAAATGCACATTCCATTAAGAAAACTAAGTAAAAACTATAATAAATGTCTTACAAGATATTTAAACAGTGTATTTTTGTATTATCACTCTTGATCCTTGTTTTACCTTTATTGTTATAGGTTATAACATTTCCTTATTATTAAATTCAACAAAAAGTTCTTACTTATATGTTAGATCTTAGCAGTTATCACTGGTAGTTCTTAGATTATTTTGGTTTGGGCATTTAAATATAGTTTGAACTGTCATGTCAATTTCAGGAGCGTGTATTTAATGTCCATGAGGACAAACAAACCACCAGTCCAGAAGTCATCTCACTAATCCCTACAGTGGTGATGCACAATAACGGAGGAGAAACTACAACACCTGAAAGAGTTGCAACACCTCCACCAACACCTCCTCAAAGACTAGACAGCATCAGCCTCAAGGCAGGCTGAGTTCCATCCCACACCTCTGGAGGTTTGCAGCTAACTCAAAACCAACAAATGGATATCAAAAAACATCCAAAAAACAACAATGATTAAACATTTTCACAAGATGAAAAATATTTCAAACTAGTGAATATAAATAGCTAGGTTGTACATGTTTGTAACATTGTCAATAAATCGAAATACAAACATTGCCGTTTTATTATATATTTAATTAACGGTAAATGGTGTTTGATGAAAGAAATGGTGGATGTTGTGCAGACCACAACATTAGAGTCAGATACATAGAAAGGCTGTATCCATGTTACCAATGGAAGAATAATTTCAGCCATAGTTCATGTCATCAAATCCTAAGTTTGACAAGAGCCATGAGATAAAGGCTGTACATGACAGAGAAGTGCTTTTCATAGCATTGAAAAATCACCGGAGTAAGCAACCCATAAATCTTAATTGGTTTATATATTTGTTACACCATAAGAAAAAAACAAAACCAAGTCAAGGCACATTTTAAATGTACCAAGTAGTTGAAATCTGTTACCATGGAGCTGTGAGATTTTTGTTTCTTCAGCTCACTACATTCAAGTCAAAGTCATTGCATAATTTTGATACCTACTTCAACTATGGGGCAAAGCACTGATAAACATGGTGGCAAATACGAAGGAAAAACATTTGAGTACAAAAGTAATTTCCAACAATATCTTTATTCCTCCTTTTCTTTGAAGTCCACTTTATTTGAAGTAGAGTGTTCAATAAGAAATTGTGAAGGTAGATATAAAATAAAGATAAGTGAAACGGATATGTAATATACTAATAATGATGGTGATAATAAAACTGCTATATTTTTACTAAAGATGTTAGCTGTTTACACATTTCAGAATGTAATTCTGTTTCATGGATTAAAGGAAAATATAACAACTGATATTTTATGTCAGTTGAGCAAAAATATTAACCAAAGTATTATATCCTTTTAATAGCCAAGAATATTATAATTCTTTTTCTGTCATCTAGTAAAATGTCATTGCCACAAAATTATAGCATTGTGAATTAGAATTTGATAACTGGTCTTGACTACAACTGTGTATTTTTTTTTGCACTCCAATGCAAGTCAAGTTTTCATTGATCCTTTTTATGTATTTATTTTTAAATTTCAAAATTTGTTTTTAAATATAATGCTTTATTTTCTCTTTTTTAATATTAATCCCAAAATTATATATACACATATATATGTAAAATTGAAAAGCATACTAAGTGAGAATTGTAAAGCCATAATATTCCATATAAAGTGCTTTACTTTATATTGTTTTACATGGCACTAGTTAGGTTGAAACATGCCACTTTATATATATATTTAACTTATCTTATCTTTGAGTATATACCTTCATCACAATGTGATAATGCTCATATTTATAAAAGCCAATGTAAAATATAGCATACCTAGTATTTAAAAGTTCCATTAACATATAAGCAAAAGAGAATATTTACAATTTTTCTCTTTATATTCATCTCATAACTATAACATGCTAGATTATTTATTTAAGCTGCAATATGCAAAATGGCCATATTGAAGCATCAATTTAATATACTTGTGTATATGTTTGCCCTACTCACCATGTTTCACTCAGTATCATAACATAACCATAAAGATTCATGTAAAATAAGGTTCTGAAATGTCTTTTATCTTTTAAAATTGTAATACCCACAGCGCACATTTATTGTTGCCTTCAAGTTTGGTGTTATAAAATACAAATGATTATTCACCTCAAGAAAAGGAGTGAGATGCCATTGTACCTGCCAATGTTTTGTCCCTTAGTTGTATTAATGAGTGCTAGCATAATCTTTGATGGAGCCCTCAACATTTAAAAAAGCAAATATTACCCTCTTAGAATAAGATAATCTTTAAAGCACCAGAAGTACTTTTTGGGTATTTTGTTTACTTTGCACTATTTTAGAATTTTTCTAATGTTCATATACATATTTGTAGTATAGATAACATTTATAAAGCATTGTTTCACTTTGGTATGGAAAACTAGTGCCCTTTGTTCCATGTTCTTTTGTTTTTGTATTCATAAAATTCATATAAAATTCTGAGTGATATCTTATCCTTTTTATACTATTTTTGGAAACAGCTTTAAGGAATTTCACTTGCTACAGTATTATTCTTTAAAAAGCTGCATTCATAAGCCATTGCTAACCTACAAATACATCTGAATGTCTGATGTATACCAAGAATGACATACTATACTAAAATTATGTGCATTCTAGTATATTACAGTAAAATATACTAAATGGATGATCATAACTTGTCCAACAGTATTGGGCTGTGCCAAATTTTATTCAAAATTGAAATAGTATATGATGGTGTCCATTATATTATGACTATCATACTTTTTAACATCTTCACTTTTATTATTTTCAGTTTTAATTTTCTATACATATATTTTGATGTTTACATCAAGAGAGTAAGTAATATCAAACATTGTTGCCACCTGATATAACTTCAAATAATTATTCTGTTTAACAGCAACACCAGGCAATGACACTGCATTTTGATATTCCACTTCAGGATGATCTAGGTAGCTGTAATTTGGGATGCCTCTATTTTAAAATTTTAAATCTGTACTAAATTTTAATAATTTTTTTAGTTTAATTAATAAATGATGGTACTACCTGGGAAACAAATATGTATGTGCAATTATGTAAGTGGAAAAACCAAAGGTATTACGTCTTAGGCTTTCATTCTCCTTTTCTTGTTTCTTAGTTCCTTTCTAGACCACGACTTAATTGTTAATCTCAGAAATTTAATAGGCCAAATTTTTGTTATTAAACTATATGTTATTAAACTATCACCCAGCTTTAATGGCCTTCTTAATCCCACTGCCTTTTAGGATGTCAAGTGGACAGAGCTGTCATTTCTTTTTCTTTGGTTGCTCTGACGTGTAACTCAACAAGCAGAATCTCAAACAACATTCTGAATGCACAACTGTAACTGCCTTGGCAACAGCAAATTCTTTCACTAAGAGTATATTGAGAGGACCCTCTCTATTGTGTTCATGTCATTAGCGTCGGAAGAAGGTTGAGGGACAGGTTTAAAACTTCTTGGAATGTGGTTGTTAAGGGACAGGTACTACTATAACAACTTGAGTATGGATAAAATAAACAAATATTACTTATTAAATCTCCATAACATCAAATATAATTGTTTGTTCATATGGTTCAGATCAGCATAACTTTCTATGCCTGCAGTCTACCTGATTTCTTTCATACCAATCTTTTCCATGCTTGTTATAAAGCTGAATTGTCCACAATAATCATGAGAATAAGATCACAAACTCCTCTGGAACTTGCAATCATACCTTCTACCTATAGCAGGCTCCCAATGTAATAAGTTCACTTTGATTCTTCACAGAGCATCTAGATGGATAATGTGGTAAAGTAGAGAGGAAAGTTTCCTGCTCATTCGAATTCTATTTTTAACAGTATGGCAGACATAATGTAGTTGTTTTGCTAGTTGTCAAAGTTCATAAATGAATTTGGCACACTTTGTGGACAATTTATTTTCTCTTTTCCAAAAATGTTATATCTTTTATGTATGTGAACTATATATTTCAGATAACAAGGACTAAAGCAACCTGCTGATGTGTAATCAATAACTAAAGCTGCTAATTATGTTCTTGACTGTTCTTTCACACTAGCTGTGTGTGGGCACTAAGTTGCATCAACTTGAAAAATTCATGCCACGGAAGGGACTCAAACCACAGATGTCAATTCTCTTACTGCTAGAGCTACCATGGTTAGATACCTGTAAATGCAATCAAATGAGAAGATTTAATGTACAAATGGGTATCTCACCATGGTAACTCGAGTGGCAAGAGCATTACCACAAAGGGCCAAAGACCTGTATTTGTGTCCCAGCCATAGTATTGAATTATTTAAGTTTGATTCATCTCTTTAACATAGAAAACTGTTTTGTATTCAAATAATACATAAGTTAACTAAGTTCCATTATTATTGATGCTAAAGTATAGAAGAAAATAAATTACAAATGGAAACAATGGATGTTGCTAGTTAGCTAGACATACTTTGAACTGATGGTGGTCAATGTTTCTTACTATTCACTAAATCATAATGTTTAAACTAAATATTGATATTGATCTTAGATACAGAGACACTTTTGGTCTATTTGTTTTGTGAAAAATCTGCTCACAACCAAACATAGCCTGCAGGGAACCTTGCAAATGTCCACAGACTTGAAAATGGCTACCAGATTGGAACTTAAAGCTAGTCCATTCTTCCCTGAACACTTAGTGAAATGTTCAGTTCCAGATAGAAAGTAATCAAATAAAGGCAGTAATACTGTAACAAACTTCTGCTTATTATATCTTCAATAATATTAAGAAAGTAGCTTTTAAAATTATAAATATGTGTAAGGATAACCAATTTCATTTTTTGATTCGCGTTCAAGATTTAATATTGTGCATAGTTTTATCAGAGCGAGTAGAAGAAGAAGTGCGATCACTGCTGTAGTTCATGTGTTCCGCTACACAGATGGCAGCGCAGCTGCTAGTGTGGTACAATGCTAATACAAACACCAGCGTTTAGCAGAAGATTCATTTTTTTAAATTGTTTAACGACTCTGTCAATTGCTGGGATCACATCAGCGTCGCCGGTGAGCCGGAATTTTGTCCCGCAGGAGTTCTTTTACATGCCAGTAAATCTACTGACATGGAGCTGTCATTTTTAAGCACACTTAAAAACCATCGGTCTGGGCCGGAGTTGAACCCGCGACCTTGGAATTAGTAGGGCAGTGTCTAACCAACTGAGTCACCCAAAACGACAGGAGATTCACTGGAAAAGTAGCAAAGCAGAAGAATAGTGTTGTTTAACAATGACTAACTCACGCATACACATTCTGACAGCCATTCAGAGACATCCAAGACAATAATGTTACCACTAGAATGCAAAATGGCATTAAAGGAATAAAGTAAAATATAATTTCCTGTGAATGAAAAGTTAACTTTGCTGCAAAAATAGTACAAGCTACTTGTATTTTGTTCTACAGATAAGAATGTACTTACCAATGTTGAAATCAGCTGTTAGTAACTTTCGACAATTTACTAGATGATTTTGCAGCCTTTGATGATTGTAATTCCTTTCTTATTTCCTTGGTGCGGAAAAAGAAGTGACACTTCATGTAATGCAGAATTAGTTTGGGGACAAGATCCAGTAAATGTTCCTCACAACACCCAATTCCAGAAGCAACACGAATTTGGTTAACACTGTCACAACAATCGAAAAATATATCGCTGCACAAGTTACTTTCACTTGAAAGTTGCTCTGCTAAAACCCTCTCTACTTGCGAAAGAATGCAATATACAGATTTAGAGGGGTAAATAAGGCATAAATTGTCTGTACCAGTTTTGTGGTCTTTAAAAGTAATACAGAGGGGAAATCTGCATACTTGCCATGGAGTAAATTAACATATGCTTTGAACAATTGTGTACTATATACCCACTCAAGTGATATACCATACACTCTTTAGCCATATCTTTCTGAGTAATTTCAGGTGCATTGTTTTCCCATTCTGGTATATCAGGTTTCTCAATCTCAATTTTGTCCTTAATTTTGGTCTCTGTATTTCCTGTAATTCCACTATTATGGCTCACTATTTCCTTTGCTAATAACTTCATTTGGTTAACGAATGTTGTTAAAGGCAGCTCTTGCCTATACTCACAATTGCCTTTAGATGGTATTGCTAATTTGTTTGGAACATAATTGACTGTAACATATGCAACTGGAGAAAATCCACTATAGATGGATGGTGGTCGGAATATATCTCATTATATCTCATACCTTTCTTTTTAGTTGTCTTTGATCTTTTCAAAATTGTATCAACAACAATTTTTTGTTTTTCAGATAGGTATTTTGTTCAATCAGATTCATCGATATTGCTACTACTTCCATTTACTTTCCTTTCAAGTACTTGAATCTTTGCATCATCTAGCAATGATTGCTACTTTCAATTGGCATTTTAGTCTAATTATATTATGCTGTTGTTGCTTTAACCTTTTCTTTAGTAGGCCTACTTTATTACTAAAATGTCTACTGGTATCCCCTGCGAGGGGAAGATTAACAGTTGTATTTTGAAGGCCTTCTGCATGATTCCCACTGTCTTCTAAATTGGTGTTTCTTGCAGCACTTTTTTATAGTCACTGTGAAGGAGGTTTACGGGAGTGTATTGGCCGTGATAAGTTCTTAGAAAGATTAGGAAAACGGTGTGGAACTGCATGAGGCATTAACTTCCATCTTTGCCTTGCAATCTCAATATTTTCTCCATTAACTATAAATTTGTTTAGCTTTATCAAAAGTTCTTATGAAAAATGTGAATCACACACGTAAATGTTAGAAGAAAGGCACTTGTCCTTTCTTGGTATGGCCCTCTCCCATTTAGGAAACTGTAGTTTATCTTTTGGAGGTGTAAGAAATGTTTACCCTTAGATTTGTCATATCCAGATCTACAACCAGGCACGAAACACATAGGCATGTCGATTATTTCTATAAATTCACAGTTTCATAAAAAGTAACCACAATTCATCGCACTGTAACAAACAGAGCAACCATACACAGCAACACTTCAATGTAATGCCCAGCAAAAAGCGCTGTAAATAGCCACACTAACCCCTTTGCTGCCACCTGAAGGAGGTGCCAGGTAGCTCTTGTATAATCATATGGAAGAGCAATGGAGTGATCACACTTTCTCTTTCTATTCGCTCTGGTTTTATTGTTAAACAGCAAGGTTTTGTTGTTTTTTTTTAAAGTGAAATAAAGTTCCTTCTATCACTTGTTTTGAATTTTGTATCCTGAGGTTAAATTGGTGTTTATAAAGTGCTAATAATATAAAGAGGTTAAGTTCAGCTTTAAATAAAAAGACTTTCTTCCCCAACAACTGGCCTTTTTCTGATATAAACACATTTAACTCTAACTCGGGCAAAACTGTTAATATCATCTGTTCACTGGTGCTCAAATTACAATGAAAAATTGGCTATCACCTTCCACCGCAAGTTACTTAACTTTCACACAAAGACTGATTTCTTCATATTTTTTTATGCTGAGTCATACTTATACCTCCAAATTCTAAGTGAATCAAAATTCACTTTGGTCATAATCTCAGAATAAATGGAACCGTTCATAAATTGTTTTCAGTACATATTTGCAAGCTACTTCCATATTGTCATACAAACATTCCAGTAGTCTACCGTGAACAAGCAACTTATGCAAGGTAATAAAAAGGATTCATTTATAGCATTTTGGGGATTGTTAATAAGTCAGCATAAGCTCTGAGCTCCCCCTCACTGTAAATTTAACTCCTCCATTCTTCCCTTTTAATTTTGGGTGTGAACCTTTATCTTAAAAGCGTCTATCATTTGATAATTCCTTTTACCATTCACTGTTCTTTTCCTCTTCCAGATCAGTGGCAGCATTGTTCTTTCACGTATTAGTTGCTCTTCCTCACTTTGTCACAATGTCAAAATTTCCATACTATATTTTGTTACCCTCCACACAAACATTTCATAAATATCTTTATTTTTTCTATAGTGTTCCACTGAACATTTCAAAAAGCTTCCTTTGAAATTTCTGTTTTCTGTATTACTTATTGATAACAATGCATGTTATTTATGGTACAACCCAAATATCCAACTTCCTTCATTGACTCATCTCAGATTTGGAAGTTTATCTTCTCTGCTTAACTTCTGAGTACCAAGGTTTTGTCTTCTCTGCATTTATTTTTTGGCTCTTTTGAATATATTTTTTTCTTGTTTCATCTACTACCATTTTTTGTGAGAAAGATGTTTTCATATATGGTATTTTAGAAGCTTCTCAGTTCCGTTAATAAATTTTAATAATGTGTCCTAGTTCGTATTGTATTATAATATGATCACTATTTTTACTACTAATTAATATACTTAATATTTTAAAGGTATACAATTCACTTTTATTGTGTGCAGATCTTTCATTTTATTTAAGGCTATTTTGCCAGTTATTATGCACTTAAGGAATTGTTTTCAACCTAGATTAGTATATCATTAAACTTGTTTGGCTTGATTGAAAATGCTTCCAAATATTTATTTTTGAAGCTGACCTTTTGTATAAGTTATGAAATGTTGGTCTTCCATGCCTGGATGGAGAAACTTTTCCTGGAGTACCATCATTAAGGTTTACTGATTCAACTTCTATAGAGAAATTACTGACATTTTACCACCAAATCCTTTACACATTCTATGATATCCAACGCTCAATGCTATGCATTAAGTTCTTTCAAAAAGAATGTTTAAGCACATAATATATGAATTATGTATGCATTGTTATTATAAGGTCACCATGTGCAAGGTTTCTTGTTTACTATGGTATGTTCAATGAGTTATTTGATAATGGATGCTATGTTTGAATATAAGCTATTTTAACTTTCAATGCACATTATCTAAATTCTTTAAATTTCCATTCAAAATGGCATTATATAACTGAAATTCCTTAAATGTTGTTGCAATGTTTATTTTGAAAGGTGCAGCATTTGATACATGGTAACTATCTCAGTACACAAAGAAATCAAGAGGAAAGTGCTTTTACAAATAATGGGTTTTTCTTTAATAAGGCTCTTATAAATTTTTAGGCTAACTGTAACAGTAGTTGGTACAAAAGTAAATCTGCAATATTTTTGTATATAGTGATATTAACAGTAATAATAGTAAACATTTGGTTTTGCTACACTAGATGTTTAAGCATAATTGTTTCAGTATTAATGTTCCTTTCGCATAGCAGAAAGAAGGAAAAATGTGGAAAGCAAATCCACAAATAGCCAAGGTCGTTAAAGCTCAAATTAATTCATATAATATTATAAGTCAATAAAGAGGATGTTCTCATAGTTAAATTACGAAAATACCAAACGTCACACCAAAAATACTACTGAACATATAAATAGAACAGCAAAGACCAAAATCATTCTTATCTTTGCAAGTGTAAGATTATTAATAAACAGTACATACTGGGCATAGAGACTGAATGAGAGAGAGATCAATCTTTCTACTTTCTTTTAAAGTTATGTTTTCATGTCTTTTATTCCTGATTTCATAGCAATATTTTTACATAGTTTCCCAAATAACAGTTCTCTCATCTCTGGCCACAATCTATTTCATTTTGTGACATTTATTTTTTATAAACTTGGTTTCTCCTTATAGGATTTCTTAATGATCCTCAGCTGTGCTTCCTGGTAGTCCTCTCTATTTGATGGTACATGCCAATACATGCCTATTGCTCTAATTTTCATTCAGTCCTGAACTGCAAACATTTTCAATTAAAAGAGCACCTAACCTTTATAACTGATGATGCAGCCAGAAAATATCAGTAATAGCCAATTCTTCTCTTATAATCCTACTCCCATGGTTAATACTATAATGTTTTGCTTGAAAATTTGCTAGAAACTATGTTTTGCTTGCCACATCATTTCTTAAATTTTTGTGATATTTTCCAAGTGCTGGATGTGTTCCATCTTATATAGATAAAGTTTCATAGTAGTTTTTAAAGAAATATTTGCTCATAAGTTCCAATATAGAGTTCAATTGAATGCCAAGGTACAGGTTCTATGTTGTTCAGCTACCTTCAGATACAAAGCCAACTAAAATAAACCTTTATTAACAGCAGCCCTATGAGATTAGCAAGGGCATCAAACACTGCTAGAAGAAAAAAAAGCTATCAATTGTTTATCACATATTACAATTAATAAATCTATCATCCATGAGATTAGTGATAAGCAGACAACAAATATCTACTGTGCATTGAATTTGTAATGGTGTTAATTCATAAGGCAGATATTTAAAGATCATGCACACTTTTTAGTGTCTGTATATGACATAGAGGTCTGCATGGGCTGAAATACTTAGGTCTGGCTGGAGCCCAAGAATAGTTACATCAGCCAGCCTGGGCCCAATTGCCTAATTTTGATAGGAGTCCTTGTAAGGATGCATTCAGATCCTTGAGACCAACTAGGGGGCCAGTTTACATAAAGAGCGGTGGCTAAGGTCCTGGAATCCGTCTATAGTAAGTGGCAAGTTGATATCATTCTGCCTTATTGACCGCATACCACTTCTATTACTATACCCTGCTCAGAATGTCCTAGGTGTGGGTGGATGGAGGGAGGCAAAAAGTTGAACCTCATAGCATTGAAGAGTCTGCAGCTGTCATGCTATTGTGTTGTTATCCATAATTGGCTAAAGTAGCATTTATTTATTGTTACTAGTACTGCTACTGCTATGGATGTATGCATTGTGATAATCATGTCATTTTGAGCATATTAACATCATAGACCAAAAAATGTGATAAATTTATATATTTTTTATTTTATTTTTCCTTTACTTGAAACATATTTCATTATGTTTTATTTTCTCAAAACTGACGCTAATAGTTTTGATTAAAACAAATGTTTAAGATATTTACATGACAAAATGCATATGTTGAATGGGCTAAAATAATTTTTCTTTTCATTTTTATTTTCAAGCCCAAGCCCAACAAATATTTTTCAAATTAAACCCAAATCCAGCCTGAGGTAATACTGAATTTTTTAGTGCATCAAGTTCTGCTGACAGCTTATGCATGTTCTTTTAAAACTTTGAGATATGTCCTTAATACCCCATATCTGAGAGGATATGTCTATCTTTAAGAGGAGGTTAGTAGTAGTAGTAGTAGTTACTCCACTGGGAGGTATAGGGCCTTGATAAAAGCACATCATTGGATTCTACTGTTAGCCAGATCCTTAATCTCACTCCAGCTTTTCCCCATAATTTCAGCTTTGGGTCTGCCACATCTTCTGTTTGATCCTTGGGGGTTCTTAAGAGGAAGTTAAATAGCAAAAATTACCAAAATTAGATATTTTTATTTTTTTGCACAATCTTATTATTTGGGAATTTCTCTTTACTGTGCTATATATTTTTGATATATCCCTAGGAAGGTACTGCATCTGTGATTTTGTACTGTGAATTCTGCCCTACTAATTTACAGAAAAAATCCAAATTCCTCACATTTTAAAATAGAGTAGTAAATTTTAGCCCATTTTTAGGGGAAGTTTTGATCTACAAATTAGTGGAACAGCAGTTTCATTGTGCTTAAGCCATGTGGCTTCTTTCTTAGCAAATATTTGTTTGTTCTCTCCAGTTAAATTTTCAAATGACAAAAATAACCTCTAAGTGTTGATAAATTTTAATTGAAATATGATACAATTAAAAAATTATCCTGTTGTCCTTAATAAACTAATAAATTTGATAAGAGTAGATAAGTAAACTCAGAAGACATGCATCTCTCTCTAAACTCTGCAGTGCTACACCCCAAAGCCAGGTCAAGGCATTGTCCCCCATGCCTGCCCCAACAGGCATCATTTGTGGGGTGCATATTGGAGGATGGGATGTGGTTAGTAACCCAAGTCCCTCCTGGGCAGTAAATGTGATCTTTGCAACCTGGAACCTCTATTTTCCCTTTAGTAGCTTCTCAATTGGCCCCATTGCCCCCCTCCAGGGACCTCACGAGGCTGACTTCACCCCAGACCAGGTCTACCAATGGTACATCTCCATGCTGGTAGAGGAAATCAAATTCGGGCCTCCTGCTTATAGTAAGCAGCTGTGTTGCCACCATGCTAAGGAGACAACCAGATACGCATTTACATCCTGTAAAACTTTTAGTCTGATAACTTAAATAGTGTCTCAGATAAGTGACCATGGCAAATTTAACATTTGCAGGACAGGGCTTTTAATCTTACCTTCATGCATATTTCTCCATGCTGGAACTATCACTGATATTTATCATTCCCACTTCAGAAGTTTTATGAACACAGGCAGCTATTTCATTGCCTTGACTACTGCAGTGTTGAAGAAAACTTCAAATTTTGAATGTTATTGTCTGCTTCCAATTTTAATAACTAACAATTGCTTTGTATCTATAGAATACCATAAAGCTGTGCTTTGTAAGTACACAGTAACATTTGCATGGAACAAATATATAATTAAACTTGTAATTTTCTGTAATTATGCATTTATATTCATTAACTAGAAACATTAAAAACTAAACAAACCCTCTAGCACAACAGTCCATGAAGGGCCAAGGCTTGCCACCCAGCCGCTGTGTCCCCTCACCTCTGCCCACTACAGGCGTCATTGGTGGGGTACAGTACTGGAGGGTGGGATGTACTCAGCAGCTTGATCCCTCCCAGTTATCCAGCCTTCACATCCTGGAGTCGCTACTTCTCCATCAAGTAGATCCTCAATTGGTCCCCCGGGGCCTAACAAGGCTGAGTGCACCCCATGCCAGACATCCCAACGGGGGGAAAAATCCCCATGCTAGTACCGAGGATCAAACCCGGGTCCTCCGTGTCAGAGGCAAGTGCACTACCAACTGCGGTACCAACTGCGCTACAAGACGGTCTACTAAAAACATTAAAACTCCTAAAAAAATCATTCCTAATCTGAAAGAATTAATTGTACCCCATTATTGCCTTTGGATAGTGTTTTAAGGGCATTGCAATATAATACGAAAATGGAAACTAATACAAAGCAATTTAATTCTCCCCATATGCACTATCATTGTCTTGTTCAAGATTTACTTTAAGAATAAACTTTCAAAACTTCCAAGAAAGAAGATAACTAACCACTTGCTGTTTATGCCCATTACTGTGAATTACAATTATAATTATTTAATGTGTCCTAAATTATATATTATGATAAAATGAATGTATTATTAGCAGTTACTCACTTAAGTTGTTTATGCATCTAAACTTCCTGTGTAATCAGAAAAATGATTTGCCAAGTTGCTCAGTGATTTTACCGTGTGTGAAGCTTAAGCTCTTTTACTGAGATAAGATCTCCATGGTACCAAACAGTTAATTAACACAAGTACCTGCTTTCAAATGCCAAGAAGAATAAAATACATATATTATGAGACATCTGAATATATAGTATTTTGTTTAAAAATGTAATTAAAGTATGTAAGAAAAATGAAGTTTGCACCAGTGATTTCTAGATCATTAAAACAAAAGACCTAATTTGATCATAAAAGAACCAAATTAACCACTTTAGCACTGTGCACTGCACGTAAACATTATTCACCTAGGAAGAAACAGTACTGAAAGTGTGGAAGATGGGAAATGACAAAGCAAGCAAGACAAGCATAAGAAGTGAGTGGATGTTTGCACCGACATAAACTTTTCATAGTCGCATTTTGCACCTTGCACCAAGCAATGCACTGGTGCATGCATCCTGAGAGACCCTGTACTACTCCCTTGAAACTCAAATAACCTCTCTAAATAAAGGACATAATAGACCATCAAACAAACTAAACAAAAATCAAAAGGGATTTAAAAACAAAACTCATTCAGAACTCTGGAAAATCTAAACTGAAACAAATAGAATACACGATGAACTCATTTCTGTCTTTATACTTAACAAAATGAGGCAAGGAAACCCAAAAAGTTAGAGAATATTTTTTCAGGACTGTAGTACGTGCTAAAAGTTTGGAATCAAATACCATATGAGAGGACTAACAGAAATTCCAAACAGCATTCCCTACTATGAATGAATATTTTTATTTAAGCTTCTATATATTTCAAACATAAACAAATTTTTATCAACATACCATTAGTTACTTTATCCATTTGCCTAACAATTATTTACATTTGAGTTGCCACTGTCATAAATATACCAACACTGTGGTTGTTGATGTATTGCATGCCAGAATTACTAACCATCTAGACATCAAACTTCTGTCAGTCTATTTAGATAGGTATCCTTGACCATTTATAATTTTAAAATTTTAAGATTGTTCTTCTGTATTTTTATTTAATTTTTTGCAATAATACACCAACCCTTTTATCTCCATTATATTTTAGTTTTCAAAAGTTTAAGAGCTTAATTATCTGATTTGGCAACTGCAGCCATTTAGAGGGTACAAATTGGTCCCTCCATAAGTTAATCTCTTAACATTCTAAACTATAATGGAGATAATTCTCTGTATCTTCACAAATGGTCATTTATGTATGCTAATTTCCCCCTTTATAGCCTGTAATTTGATTCCCTATGTTGTTATATAAACCCATATGCCTTATGAATTTTATTAGTTACCATAGACACTTCCTGAAAGGAAACTAAAAGAAAGGATGTTATCAAAATAGATGTGCTGTTTAATCATAAGTCTGAATTTATAAAGACAGGAAGCGCACAAACATTTACAGCTTCTCTATTATAATTATTATATTTTCAGGGTGAGAGCATCCTCTTTTCTTAAGCAGTATTCAGTACCTTTTAATAAGCATTATTCTATTATTAATAAACTCTAGTTGCCTATCTCCATTAACCATGAAATTATGGAATGCAGTATTGTATATGCAATGAATTTAATAATTAATACTTAGCAGTATTTCCTTTAATCCATTAAACTTACAAGAATTGCCATGAATGTTTACTTCTCTGTTTACATAATTAAGATAAAATGAAGTTTACTCAACCATTCAAAATAAAACATCCGTCAATGACCACATTCATCTAGAGGCAGACCCAGGGAGCACTGAAAATATTGATGGAATCTTTTGATGCTTTATATATTCTGTACTGTGTAACAATTTTTCATTCAGTGTACTTTTGTAAAAAACAATGCAAAAAAATGAGTAACTGTTCATAGTTAATGCTCCAGAGGAAATAATAAAAGGGAAAAAATGTGTAACATAAGAAATATAAATTCTAAATTTTTTTCATTTTCTGTGATGGAATAGCTCAAAAGTTAATTTACAACAGAAACAACCACAAAATCTCCAGCTTTCTTATTAATCAAGGTATTTAAATATATATTAAAATTTAAGAGGTAGAACTGGAACTTAAAAATTCAATGCCACAACTGGGATTTGAACCACAGACCTTCCGCTTGCCTTCCGGTCTGTGGTTCAAATCCCAGTTGTGGCATTGAATTTTTAAGTTCCAGTTCTACCTCTTAAACTTTGCCCACACACGGCTTGTGTGTTTAAAAACACCAACAGTAAGTTTGTTGGCATAAATAAATAATAAATATATATATTAAAATGTTCATATGGATTACTTGGATTACAAGACTAAGCTTTTATTTGGATTGACTGGATTGTATTGCAAGTGGAGGGGATTCTACACTGAACCTTACACACAGGTTAGACCCCAGGGAGGAAGGGATGAGATGAAAGTGCTCTACATCATGTGCTGGAACCAGGGTTAGGAGCATGAGCCAGTCTAAGGATCCCTAACGTGAAGGTTTTCCTCTAAATAGATAAAAAAAGCAAGAACAATGCAAATAGCAACAATTGTGATTTAGATCTAAATTAAAGGATTGATTGATAAACGAATATGTCTGTAATTCAAATTGTTCATGAAATAAAAATGTCATTTAGGTATATAATAGGTCCCATCACTCCTATTACGTCTTTCTTGTTACAGATGGCATAACTCCTTTAAAATGACATGAAAATTTTTATTCATTTAATTTTGATATCTATGAGTTATCCATGGACCTCGGGCTCATTTGAGCATCATTTTACCCATTTCATTCATTCACCATCCGATATGACATTATATTGGAGGACGTTAATCTAAAAAAAAAAAAAATGTACGAGTTATCCATTATGAGTAAAAAGTCTACTGCAATATTTACTGTCAACATTTACTATGCAGAAGTGTCTTATGTTCTCACCATATCAAGACTAAACACTATAGGTTGAAGGGGAGCTTCATGCAGCAAATTCCCAAGAATGAAGAGCTTGTTTTCAAGTTCAAATTTTGTTATGACTTAAATAGCATTGGGTGGGATTATTTCTCATGACTATAATCCTACTGGCCTTAGAAGGGAACCTGATGTAAACAAATGCACATAACAAGCTGTTGCATACAGATTATAACATAGTTTCAAGTTGGACTATGAAAATTAGTTTTCTTATATATTATTCAAGAGTTTTTGTTAAAGGCAATGTTAGAATATTAAATTTTAGTTCACATTTTAAAAAACATATACAGTGAGTGCAAAAAGTGTTTGTACACATAGGAGATTACATTAAAATACTTGAAGGAATAGCAGTAGAATTTTGGGGTGAATATGTAAATACCTTAATCATTTTCAGTAATGCGTATGTTTCATTTGGTCACACTTTATATCACAAAACACAAACAGATTAAATTAATAATCTCCCCATAATATAAACAAATGCTATTATTTCCCACAAAAAGTGATCTTACACCTACAATTTAGTAACATTTTTATAAATAAATATGATCATTCAATATTTTGTAGGTTTTTGTTTTGCTTTTATAACTGCTTAAAGTCTTCCCCAGCATTGATTCTATCAGCTCTGTTGTTGTCTTTGACTCAATTAAGTCCCATTCTATCTGGTGTCAGTTTCAGCCTCATTTACCGGGAAAGGTGTGATTTCTAATTTTCTGCTCCAAAATATGCCACAGGTGTTCTATAGGGTTGATATAGGGTGACTTAAGTTTGTGTATGAAGTTCCTTTGGAGTGTTGTAAACCAGAGTATTTCCAGCTGTATTTTGGCAGTCCTGTTGAAAAATAAAGTTGTTCTCAAGACTTAGTTTATTAGCTCTAGCATGAAGATTTTGCTTTAAAATGGTCATATACATTTTATAATCTTTGGCTCCATTGATAAAGTGCAATCAAACCACACCTGAAGCGGTCATGCACCCCCAGACCTGAATGAACTACCTCCATATTTTACTTTGGGCACTAGATGTTTTGGATCCATCTCCATATTCTTCTTTCGCCACACCATATGTCTTCCATTGGAACCAAAAATGTTAAATTTACTTTCATCTGAAAAAATCACCCTTTCCAAGAAGTCTGGTGCTTCATTCCAGTGCTCTTTTATGAAATTTAATCGCTTTATTTGATTTCTCTTATTCACCCAAAACTTCTTCCGAGGTACTCGACCATGATATCCAGCTACTCGAAAAACATTCCACACAGTACTGGCTAAAACATTAATACCATGTCTTCTCACACCTGCAACCAACTTCACAGCACTGATTTTAGAGTTGTTTGTTATTTCCCATAGGATATGTCTTTTATCTTGCACTTTCAGCAACTTTGGTCCTCCAGTTCTTGGCCTGTTTAGAATGGTTTTTAGAGTACAAAACATATCAATTATTACCTGTACAGTGCAATGTGGTCTATCAACAAGTTGAGATACTGGCCACAGCAATTTGCATTGATTATGTGGTTTAATTATTAGTTTTCTTGTTTATTTGCTGTTTTCCCTGCCATTGTTCCCCATTTGGACTTCTCTGTGGTTTGTTCTCTGTTTACCGATGAGTAGTCCCACTCTGTTTCTTATCATTGCTATCCACAGGTAGACAGACAAATTGAGGTTGATTAGTTCTGCCTTTGACAGCCATCTTCGTGAACCACTACCTGAGGTGTACAATCACTTTTTGTGCCTATTTTGAACATGTTTTGTGCATTTTGTTTAATTATAAGCTTCTACTCAACATATTGCGGTTTTATTGCTGTACTTATGAAAGGCAGCATTTGGTATTCATATCTTTTATGCTATTACACTTCTTGAAACTCGTGCTTTTTTGTAAAATGCATTTTAATGCAAAATAATGTAGCTGTACAAACACTTTTTACACTCACTGTATATGTAATTAATGAAAACTTAATGGAGATATGCTTATGTACCATTTACTATGATTAAAATGCAATTGGTCAGACTTGTAGCATTTAGTAGCACTCACTAGTTTTCAAATTGTTTATTGCCTTGTGTTTAACGCAATTATTGATTATTGATTATTACAAGTAATCAAAATACCTATATGAAACTTTCCAGATGGAAAATTTATAAAAGTGGAGAAAAAGCTATTGTACTGAATGTTTTTGTTTGGATTTGTAAGTTCTGTAGAAGATAAAAGCACCCAAAAACTATTTAGCATGTTCTTCATTGCGTAAACACAAGCTTGGCCAGTAAAATGTTTCAGGCATTATTTCAAAGTTTGTTGTCAAAGTGGCAGTGGTAATAAAAAGAGGATAACATGATTGTTTACAAATAAACACCACTGATTGGTTTTATACCAGTAGGTGGTTCACGTCAGAAGCATGTATTTTCAGATGATGCATGTGTTTTGCCCAGCACTAGCAACACAGTTTGCAGACCAGTATATCACATGCTTTTTTTTTACATCAGGTTCTAAGGCTGGTGGGATTATAATTGTGTTTATCCTATTTCAATACATTGTTCACATTTCTGTTAAATGAAATACAAAAAAGACTCATTAATGCACTTCTGCTAAAATGCTAAAACATTCATTACACTCTCTACATATAAGCCTTGGACATTTCATACATAATTATATTATTCTTTTTTGAGCAACAGTGTTCTTTTTTTTTTTTATGTTTACTTAGGTACTCTTTATGTTGCCCTGACAGGGAACTTAAAATTCCAACACTAGTCCTAAAAACAATACTGTTCTATTTTCCACACATGACATGGAATAAGGAACACAATTTATTATTCCATTTTTCAGAATCAGTGAAACAATCTGTTTTTCAAGCATCAGAACAGAACCCTTATAAACTAGCAGTTCTATTATTATTTTATTAATTATATAAAATCTTTAAGAAAACTGTTATACAGAAATACAGTACACAGCAACCAAAAATAAATAGCATTAAATACAAATACACCTTGAAATATATATGCATAAGAAACATCAATCTTTAAACAAAATCAACATAATGTTAACCTGTCCCTCCATTTTATTTCACTTTCCTTTCAGTCCAGTCTTTCAGGTCGGAAGCATTGGCGATGGACAAGTTAGCGCTACCTTGTGGGGGATTTGTGCACTGTAATTGCTGTTCTCGATAGATGGGTGGCCTTGTAGTTTCCAGGCCTGCTGGGAGAGGAGGAATGCTGTTGAAATCCATGTGACTGGTGGCTGCTTGGCAAACCCTGGAGATGAATCTCCAGCACTCTTTAGGTACCTCACGTTGGTTTACTGCTTGCCTGGATTCCTCCACGCCCATAGAGCACTCTCATTCCATCTCTTCCTCCCAGGGGTCTGACATACAACAGCCAGCTTGGGCTCATGTGGAATCCCCTCTGTACATACTCTATCTCTATACCTACACATTTACTTAAATTACAACTATCTCAAAAATAGTATGCATTTATGTGTGTGAGATGATATCAAACTTTCTTTGTTCATATTGTGATATACATTCCTGCATATTTCCTACCACAGTTAAATGGAAACGTTTGTCGAAAAACATTCAATATTTCGAACAGTGTATTTTAAAAGACACTTTCAAAAACCAAACCATTCTTAATATCACTTTTGTGCAAATTGTAATATCACTAGAAACATGTTAAAATAACACCCTATTTTTTATAAACCACCTCAAAGATTTTATCATTTATTATCTCAAGATTTTAATACCCATATTTCCAGAATATCTTCCATCCAAAGTCAGCATAGTACTGTACTAAGTGCTAATGGGAATTTGTACCAAATACCACAAAAAATTGTATTTGTATGCAAGGAATTTGCAATAACCTTAGGCCTTCTTACAGTCCTGACATGGACATTAAGTTGCAATGGAGCAAAACCACAGCACAAAAATATGTTTCTGTAAGTTACCATCTCTGTATAAGTAGAATAAATAAGTTCATACGTACATTTTGTATTGTGACAGTTGAACAACAAAGAATACCTCCTATGAAATTGTGTGTGCCATTGTTTTCCCCATCTCATAAATAAGCTTTCATATACATTTCTATCTTTTTTAGGGTTACAGTATTTTGTTCTTTTGATTTATAAAATATATTTGTTGCACATAAAACCATTAGTCACCCCTTACTTTATTTGCTGACAACAAAATAAAAGAATTCTTCAGTGGAATCACACATAAAAAGGTTATACATTCTATTGGTTTATTCAGAATAGTACAAATTGCTTTCCAAATACTTAAGAGATATAGGCAAAGGCCTTGATTTTGTTTTGTTTCTCTTTTTGTGCTCTCTTAGCAGTTCTATAAATCAGCAAAGAGTTAAAGAGACAGGGAATGCATATGTACACACATGTGTCTGCAATTTTACATCTATTTTCCCCCTTTTTGCAAACCATTTTCCATTAAGAAAAATGAGCTGGATCTGCCCCTATATGAGTATGTGGTGACAACAAACAACTTAAAAGACTTTTGGTCTGTAGGACAACATTCTTGTTATCCTTTCTTAACATACCCAAATGAGACTATTTCCATTCATTTCTTTTATCATCTTATGTCATGTTGTATTTAATGTAGCTTTCATATGCTGAGTGTATTCAAAAAATATTTAAAAAATCAAATCTTAATTATCAAAATGTATTTAAAAGGTGCAGTAAGCTCTGTAATGCTGTATTTGATTAAACTGCACAATTTGTTTAGTATATGTTTCATTATTCAGTTTCACAATTTCATGTCAGCATAAGGTATCTAATATAATATTTGTTTTTTCTGAGTTTAATGTGAATAATTTTAGGATACTAAGTTACTTAAGACATTCCAAACAAAGGAAGCTTACCAAATATGTACTAAAATGGAAATTAGTTTATTTATTTAGAACCTCTTTATACATAAGCAATTATGTTTTTGTAAATAAGTCATTAATGTGGAAGAGGTATGGTTTTGCTGTATTATATATTTATGAACATATATCAAAAATATTGTCTTTAAAGAATGCCATTTCTGAACTTCCCAAATATGCAAGAATTAATAATCTAACTTTGATTTAAGTAGCACTAAACCTAAAAAATAAATAGATGAAGGTGCGGGAGCAAAATAAATATGTCATAAATAAATACAAGAAAGAAAGTAACAAACATTGCTTGTGAGCTTATTACTCACAAATTTCTGATGAAATTTGCTTGAACCAAAATATGTTTATAAGATGAACATCATGAATGAAGTACATGATTTCATTAACCAGTGCATCATACAAGTGGAAACACCTTGCTATGTTAATTTTTCTGCTTCTTAAATGTTTACCTTTTTGTTCAACAATGACTTATTTGAAAATTTTGCTAATTTATGTAAAATCTGTTTTGCTTGAACTATCTTCTTTTTATAAGCATGTAAAGTTAAAGATGTGGTACAGAGTGAGGCTCAAATATCTATTCATAAAATGGCTGCTTGCTGGCTCTATGCTGTTGTAATTGCTAGCAACTCATACTTCAACACTTCGTCTTTTTAAAATGGGGCTATTACAAATAAAATAAATAAAACTTCTCTGCTCATTCTTACAAACAATCCTTGAGATGTTGCTCCTTCCAAATCTTTTTAACAAACTACTATTTTAATAGATTCATATAATGATTTTCATTTTCTATATTCATTTCTAACCTTTTTGATTGAACCAAATATTTTACAAAAATAACAGTATAAACTGGACTGAAAACACACATATTTTTGGTGAAACATTCCACCTGTCTATTCTATTAATCATATAATTTATTTTATACATTAAAAATGTTCAAAATTCATACTCATCATCAACAGATGTGAAATTTGCAGAAAATATAGGCTTTTATCTGCAAAACAAAGTGCCAGCCTTATTTTAAAAGTTCTACATTACAGATTGTATCCATTATCTGTAACATCAAAATGCCATTTCCCATAACCTTGCCCCACTTATATGTATTTGTCTGTACTATCTTCCCCTCCCCTTTCCCCCCAAATGGCTAATGTACACCTTTGAATGTACAACAAACAAGCCCTGTGCAAAGCAAAGAAAGGCTATAAGAGTGATAAAAACACTGTCAAGTTAGATGCATATGGTTTTATCATCCTGAGAGGTAGGTAAACTGAGGAATTCTCCTATCTGTTTTTTGTTAAGAATTTATATGCATTCCAGATGCATTAACTCTGTTACATTATATATATATATATATAATATGTAAATTTTGGCAATTCTCTTTGACCACAGCAATCATAAGGATTTATTCTACAACAGCAGCCAATGAGAAGTCACTAGTGCGCATGAAGTTAAAAGTTATGCAGTAAAGTTGCATGGAACAGGTTTTATAAATTCTTTTAGAAGAAGAGCAGTTTTCAGTTCCATTATTACTTTTAATGCTACATAATGCAAGTACTTTCTATAATTAATAATATAAATAACAGAAATCAAAAAGTCATATACAGTTCATTACACAACAAAGATGAAAGCTAGAATATGATCTTCCAGCTAAGAAAGAATGAGTTTTATTACCCAGTAATAAACATTTTACGCTATTACTTTTATAAACCATGATGTTATTTATTCAGGACATCTTTGTTGTTCTTGATGCATCATTTTTTAAAAAAAGCTTTGTTTTAATTTTATCTTGTTTTGCATTGCAATTGTTTGCACTTCATATACCTCTTCAAAACATATATATACATTTTAATGTACAGTAGAGCCATGGTTATCTGAGCCCCAATTAAACAAGTTCCAGGTTAACTGAGCTCCCATTATACGAAGTGCGCCCTGCCCCGCAGAGTACATAGTGTAACTGAAACATGTACATATTGTATATATGTACTGTAGGTCTTTTTCTTCATTTTGTATTTTTATTTGTATGCACCTCATTTTTTGTTTGATAATATAGTAAATGCTTTTTTTCACATGTGACCACATTTTCATTAATTTCACTAGTTACCATAGATTTCCCTCTCGATTTTTGACAGTCTGTGTTATCCGAGTTTTTGATTATCCGAGGTACTGTCAGTACTGTCAGTCCCCCTTACATTGGATAATCGAAGCTCTACTGTATACTAAATATTCCATCATAACATAACATCCACGCTATTGTAAACCTAATGATGTGTGGATCATGACAGTTGGAGAAAGTTTGCAACACTGCTTGAAGGGAATGTCAATGGCCAATCCATTAAGTAGCAAGAACATTTTAAATATTTTCATGGTGTACAAAATTATACTTTTATGCAATTTAAATTGTTTTACATATTGAAAGAAAAGAATTAAAATATTTTATATTGAGAAGAATCAGTCAGGAAATTTTCACTTACTACCTTTCATTTACTTTAATGTTTAAGCTTCATTTTTTATCTGATGATTTAATATCTCCTCTTTTGCCAGAGTCTCTTGAAATACATGCATTGAAGTAATAGAGTGAGTTAAAACGCACAATTTTGGTATCCTTTTTAAAGCAATACAAAACTCCAGAAAAATGTTTAAGTACCTAGACAAAGCGAGACTCGCCAGAGGACTTATTTTCAACAAAGCTATCAAAATAATTTTTTAAAAAGTAAGCTTTTTTAGTTTTCATAATAAATGATGCACTGGATGCCTTAGATAGCATTAACATTAAATTACTTATGACATTTTTATTAACTGAGGTTTAGGAGCACACCACAAGGGTCTAATTCAATGCGTAAAATGTCAAATAGATCGTAATTTTCTCGTAAACATTTGGGAAAAAGAGATGGGAGTTCTATAAAGAATATTTTATAATTATATTTTTATAATGTGCTATAGCAATGTTAGGGTTTTCTTTAACTTACTTGAAGCACATATAGGTTGTAAGATGAAATATGTTTGTATGTGATATGGGCATATTTAGAAGCCTCAAATGAAAACAATAACACTTGCAGATCCTTTCCAAATATTAATCTTGATTATAGTTACCAAATTGTGTATCATACTGGATCACCACCACCAATCAAATAACTCTTCCTCTCAAATTTTTAGATCATTAGCCAATTTAGACAATTATTTTTTCCTTCTTTAGTTCTAACATTGCTCTTTATTGATGCTATTAATTCTTATTTCTGTACAGTGAATGTATACCACAGAACACCTAGTATATGCTACTCATTTATTGCAGGCTAAAGAGGTGCATGTTGTCTGTCATTTGTTCTCTCATTTCTGTGTTGTCTTAGGAACTGCAGCTCAAAGTTTTGGTGTGATCTTGGAATGTTGATCTACATATTTAATAAAACTTTATGAATGATGAATAAAAAAGCTTTTATAAATGAAAATAGACCTTAAAAGCATTGAAAGTTACCCTGTGTTTTAACTTTTGTGATGGGAAAAGCCATTTATAAGACCTCATCTATACAAGATCTTTGAAAGGGAACGCTTGCCAAAGTAGCAGTAAAATAATTATAAATATGAAAAAAGTTGGATTTAATGGCAAATGGCTTAAACAAAAGAGACTCCTCATATGGGGAGCAAGACTCTATTTCTATTTAGCTTGAGTAACATCCATAGAATAGTAAACTGGATATAGTAAAGTACATGTTTTCTGGCAAAGAAGTACTACCAATATAGGTGGTCAAGGTCACGTGGCATGGAAAATTTGGTGGAGGTATCCTAAACTTAAACATAGAAGTTCCTTCACAAATCTGGTTTCCAAGTTATTGTAGTTCATTTTATTTATCACCAACAGGCACAGGAATTTCATCTTCAATGAATTATCCTTCTCTTTGTAGGACTTGCACTCCCAAGGACTTACAAGTCAATGCTGTGGGTCAATATCCTGTCAAGGAGCAAGCAAAATTGAGATTATAGTATATCCAGAATTGGTGATCAGCCCAATGCCTGAAATGGGAAATGAAATGTAGTGATGAAAGAGACAGTAAGAAAATTTGCAGGTCAAATTATCCAACCCAGTATTTGCCTAGTAGCCGAGAAGAACTGTGAAAAAAATCTTTGGTCAGCTTGGCTGGCCTCAGAGGTTTAAACCTTCCAGATGCAGGTCACACATTGTACATAGTAAGCATTAACACCAGGACAGAAATAAATAAAGTTGAACTGTTATCAGACCTCACAAAGGGGGATGGTTCCAACCACATCAGGTGTCATGGTGCGGGCACTGCAGACTCTTAGCACTCGTGGTACTTCTGACATTACCAGAAGTACATCAAGCTGAACTTTTGAGCCTCTCTAGCAATGCTAGTTAGGATTATGAGTTGCCCCAATGTCCTCCTGCACTACACTGGAGAGCTATCTCACCAAGGGTTGACTGCCTAACGGGTTGACTGCATAAGTAGCGCATCCACTTCCATCCTGGCGTAAGATGGGGGTGATGTATAAAATGGTACCAAGTTATTTGCCAAATTATTTGCCCTTTCATTGCCATGAATACCTGTACGTCCTAGCATCCATAAGGGTGACACTGTGTTGTGTTCAGCAGTTTCATGAGTGACTCTCAGGACTTCCAGACAAGTGTTGATATGACTTCATTTATTTCAGTAGTCTTCAAAACTACTTGTTTGTCTGAAAGTAGTAATATGTCTGTTAACATAACCCTTACTTGTTCTTTCCCATGTGCTAGCCAAAATAGCATATACTTCTGCTTGGAAAATGGTGGCATAGGTATTGACCAAGATCATTTAATAGCCTTTTGCCAAAGCCAAAGATTCCTGCACTTGTGATGTAATTAATCTTCAATTATGGTATTGGTCCAGTATAGATCTGACCAATTCTTTTTTCCATTCTATGCTCAGGGATGTAGTTTCAACTGTCGTTATGGTTATCATTTTGCCCAGAATCCTATTTAAAATATTAAAAGGAAGTTCAGATGACCACAGGAAATTGAATTTGAGTTAAATTCCATTACATTTAGGCCTGTACCAGTGGTATTCTTTCATTATTCATTCATTTTACATTTTTAACCACATTTTCTTTTATTTTTTAAGACTTTTACATTGAGTTCAAAAATATTTATATTAATCATGTTACAGGTATAAAAATCTTTGTCTGTGGCAAGGCACTATCATATGGTCTTGCAATATACTACTGTTTCACAGACAGCAGTATAAAATGAAATACATATGTAAATTATGTCAACAGGCACATTACTGTACTTTTATACTATTGCATGTGTATGTCGTTTCACCCTGATAATCCTTGGATGGCAATTTCACAGGGTTATATATGCTTCTTCAGGTTCTGCTGGCCAACCAAAGTCTTGGATTAATTTTGGCACTGCATGGCCATCTGATGTTTACTAAGGTAAAACAACACATGCATATGAAAGTTTATAGTGTTGTAGTGTTAAGTTTCTTTGGTAACTTAAACACAAGTGCAAAAATTTATTAAATATGAATTAAGTATATACTCAATAATAGGGAAAACGTAATAGGCACAGTAATACAACAAAGTTATTAACAGTGAAGCAATATAAATCAACAAATATTAATAAATATGGCAAATAATAAAGTGGTTTGCATTGTGCCAGGGCAAGGCTAAATGCCATTTGGAAACCAGAATAAAAGAAAATTTTAGAAATGTTAAACATAAACAGATTGATAAATCAGCTGTGGCAATTCAATTAAATCATGAAATAAATCCAGAGGTTGAATTATTAAAACAATTAAATGGGCCCATAGACGTGATGGTTTGGAAAAATATATTTCTTTTGAAGAATAAGGATTGCATAATGAATTTTGAAATACTGCCAATTGATTCTTTCAATAAATTTATTTTGCTTCCAGCAGTTGGTTATACAATACAAAAAAATCTGTCACCTAGCACCATAATAGTAATGATGAAATAAACAGTCTGGCCACTGATGATGTAAAAAATTGATTTCAAACCATATTTTGAATTGAGATTAATACATAGTTACAAAAGATAAGTGGAGTTTTATTTGTTAATATTTATTAACACTTAAATAAGGAAATAATGAAGCTATTAACAGTGAAGCAACAAGAATCTAAAGTAAAAACAAATTAGAAACTAAAAGCTTCACTTATCTTAGTAATATTGCAAGATCTTTTAAAGCTAACACGTTTCAAGTTAGCTTATAGCTTTGAGAATAAGTTGGAGTCAACTTGAAACATGTTAGCTGCAAAAGATCTTGCAATATTACTAAGATAAGTGAAGCTTTTAGTTTCTAATTTATTCTTACTTTAGATTTATTAATATTTGTTGATTAGGCACAGTAAGTTTACATCCACCTAACTATTCAGTGAAAAACGGAAATAAACATTTTTATTTAGTAATTTATATAAATCTAACAAATCAAAATCAACAAGTGACTGGATTTTGTGATAAGCCATGGTGGCATGTGCCTTCAATGTCTAGTTGCAACTTCTTAACTTAATTGAAAACTATCATTTATGCAAAATATTTTAAAAATAGTAGTCTTAATCATAAAATATTTGAACACCATGAAAAATGCATGACACCTGTGTTTTTTTGTTCTACTGAATAAGTGTACAAAAATTAAAACATTATCATTTTTTTGAGCACCTTTGAGTGATTAATTGAAGATCAGTTATGTTTACACTATATCTTGCTATACCTCAGATATTCAAAAAGCAACCAGTCTTAATGACTGTGTGAGTCAGTTTATTTATCAAAAACATTATAACTGTTTTTAATTTGTCTCCAGGCACCTCCTAAATGGATTACAATAGAACCCTGCTAATCTGAATTAATTGGGGGTGTGGTCTGTTTGGATTCGGAAATGCTTGGATTATCAGAAAAACTAAAAAAAGATTTACATAAATTCAGCCATAGGATTAGCATCTACAAGGTAACATAGTGTAGCAATGTGAGGAAGTGGCAGTGTTGTGATTACCACACACAACATAATAACTAGGGAACAGATTTTTAGGTGCTAAAAAGTTAAATTTATTTTTTATGCATTAAAAATCAAGAAAATATTTGTTAAAATATTCAAAATATTTACTAAAACACAAAAGTATTTTCTTTAATTTTACATAATAGAAAAACTTGTAATAATGGATTATTGTTATAACATGTCAATTATTGAAAATTCTCTGGAGTTACAGTGCACAACACATGACTTCTCTAAATTTTCCATTAGAAATCTCTGTCAATTGTTACGGAGCACAGCCCGGTATTGGGAGAATGATCATTCTAGATCACATGATGTTACTCTTGCATATTTCATAAGAGGCGCATCACTAGTACTTACACTCTCAATGTCTACTTGATGGCCTTCTAGATCTCAGACAATTTGTCTCATAATTTGAAATTTGAATTTCAAATACTGATTTGAACTTGATTTTTAAGGTTTGCATTTTTAAGCCTTCGAGTGAGTTGGTTTTCGTTTCTACATTAACAATTTCTTTAACATTTTCTATTAAAAGATTAGTTGTTGTTTCTAGTTTTTTAATGAATTGCACAAGAAACTCAAATAAGCAGCAATATACGCCACATCATTTCTTAAACAACTGTCACTAGCAGATCTTCAACAATTTCTATAGATGAAGCATCATCTTTGTCCAGCTCATCCACAATCAATTTAAAGCTATCAAAATGTTCCATTGGATACTAATTTGTCCACATTGGGATACAGTAACCAAACAGTTTCGAAAACCCTATGTAGCACATGCACAACACAAGTCACATGTATCATTTTCGGATAACTGGCACTAAGTGCTTCTGCAGTTTTCTTCATGTAAGATCTGTGTCAGTCAGAAAAATAAGCACTTTATCATGCTTAACACCATTTGGCCATAATATGAGCATATGTACTTTCATCGAAGAGCCTAGCAACATTAATGTGATTTGCTCCCAACATTTCTTTGCAAGTTAGTAAAAACACATGATTAGAAACTATCTCGTCATTTTTAAGAAGTTCAACCAGTACATTTCCCACTTTTCTTCCTGTTGAGTCTTGACTTTCATCAATACACACCCATATTTTCTCATTTTTGCACACAGCCCTGATTTTTTGTAATGTTTCTTTGTGGCACTTTGGAAGGTACTATTTCCTTAGAGTAGATTCGTCTGGAGGATCAAAATTCGTCTACTTCACAAGAAAAGCTTTAACCTCTGGATTGTTCACTTTGTGTAGAAGAATATCCACCAAAACAAAATTTTCACATAAGTTGAATAAAATTCACGACATTTGGAAAGTCTGGAATATGAGCTGAAGGCTCCTACTTCACTTAAAAGCACCTGCTTCATAGAAAAACGTTAAGCCGCCAAGGTATGTTTGTTGCCAGATAAATGCTACATTACTTGGAAGCATTGATTGGCTGTTATAGACTTTCCACAAGGCTGACAATATAGAATTTTTTCATCTGCACCAAATGTATCTGAGAATTCTTTAACATACTGCTGCAACAAAAAACTTACACTGCCTTTTACCTTCGGTACTTTGGCAACAATACACAAATCACTCAACATGTATATTAAGCATTGCCCGGCGCTTCTGAACTGAACTGAAGGAACAAGAATAACTCGAACGCACAATCAATTTGAATTCTAGTACATGATGCAATACTCTGACATCTGAAACTTCTTTCCTGCGAGTTACACGTATATGTTTATATTGTAGCAAGCTGTTGACAACACATAATCTAATCTAAGGTTACAGGATAAGCAGAAGGTTCTCTTCTCAAAACCAAAGTCATGTTGTTTGCCACGAAAGGAAAAAGGAGAATAAAAGGAGAAGCAAAGTTCGGTATAATATATTGGTAAAATACATAAAATATGTACTAATAACTAAATAATTAATTACATATTTTTATTCTAAAATTAATCAATTTTATGTGATATAAAACTTTCTATTTGTAATAGTGGCAGCATATTCAATATTCATGTTTAGTTTCGCATTTGTAAGTGTAAGCAGAAAAAACCTGTATTTACCTAAAAATCTGTTCCCCAATAATGATAATATATTCAATATAAGGATAATGTATTCTTCTGACCTGTGGATATACCCCATCACATGTGATTGTGGCGGTATGTAGGTAGTTCAGTTTGTTTTGCTATTATTAAGTCATTCTAGAGCATGAGAGGTAGAACTGGAACTTAAAAATTCAATGCCACAACTGGGATTTGAACCACAGACCTTCCGCTTACCGGGCGGATGCTCTAACCACTGAGCTATTGTGACAAACTGCCAGAATGGCAGTTCCAGTTAAGTTAAGTTCCAGTTCTACCTCTCAAACTTTGCCCACACATGGCTTGTGTGTTTAAAAACTCCAACAGTAAGTTTGTTGGCATAAATAAAATAATAATTACCATTCTAGAGCAATTTATGCTTTTAAGTCATAAATTAATACAGAACAGGTGCTTGTTTGTGTTATAGTTACCAGTACAGTACCTAAGTAAATGTTCTTTAACAGTGACTAAATGCATTATGTACAGAAAGCAAAGAAAGAAATAACTGCCTTCTTGCATAAACCGCTTTCTTTACCATTTGTAGGGTACCGTATTTCGTCAGTTTGCAATGTACTTTGCATTTTATTGGCTGACACTGTCACCTCACTTATGTAAGGCATTGCTGACTGTCACCAAGCAGAACAGAAAACGTATGAAATCACATGCTACTATAGCAGGCAAGCTATAACCGCTCCTCCTCCCCACAATAAGTGTGAATGAGGGGCCAGCAGATATCAGAAGTTACACCCTATAAATGTCACTACAGACAATTAGAAATTCAATATCCATTTTTGCTGAGTGTACATGCATATTGCCTACAGCAAAGTTCAGCAAAACATTCTTGTGCAATAAACATTTCTTTCCAATGTATGTAGTTTCAATAATGAGTTTGTCAGTTCTATAATAAAAATGTTTTCTCTACACAACAAATAAGATTCTATTGTTTTTTTAGATTATCCAAAATTTCAGATTTGTGGGGTTCTAATGTGTATCCCTTTCAGTCACTAAAAACAGTAAAGGAATAAGAAGAAAATGTCTGTTAGAGAAAGAAGACTTCCTTAGAGTCATTAGTGTCGGTGACATTTTCTTAGTGAACAGCTAAACTTCAAAAATTTTCCAACTGTATATAGTCATTGTTCAAAAAAACTACCTGTCACTTTCATTTAACATAAATGTAAACTTGGAGGTGAACCTAACGAGCTTCATTGCGCGAAAATATGCTCCTGATAAAATAGACTATTGTTTTAATTTTGATGTAAAGAACAATTTTTACTTAGCACAAATTAATGCGGTTATCCACAACAAGTACAACAAAATAATGAATTAATATTGTTTGATTGCAAACTTCAAACATGCAGCACCCCCTCCCCCCCCCCCCCCCCCCCCCCCAGGAAAAGGGTCTGCTGATGCCCATGAGCACAAACCAGAGTTAGACCAGTCCTTAGGACCCTATAATCTAAACAGCCCAAGAGTGGATTTTCCACACTAATTTCTGTATGACTTGAGTCCCACAGGTAACTTCCCTCACAATGAATTGATACACATTACCAACTACTTCTCATGTCTGGCTGTGCAAGATGTTTCCCTCCAACTTACTATGGATTGATGGCATTGTTTAGTATATTTTATTAAAGTTATGTGTCACATGAAGTAATGCTCGTTTTGTTGCAGTGCTAGACAATATGCCACCTGCTGGCCAACTCCAGCAACCAGATTATACCACTATGGAGGTTCTGGAGCTAGTCATTCTGACCATGGGTTCTTTTTGTGTTTTCCTGGTTAGCATGACAAATGCTGGAATAGTTTCTCTTCCACCATAAATTTTCTTTCCCTCATTTCCTATCATTTTGCTTCCTTCATGCTTAGCATGGTTGGCTTAGGAGCTATGTAGTGTCAGACAGATGATGCAGATACTCTCTTCTTATTGTAAAGTTGTTCTCAACTATGCCAGCTGACAGCCTTCTTTGAGCTGCCTTGAGTGGGTCAAATTCTCCACAGTTCCACCAAAGGGAAGCCTTCTCTGAGCAGCCCACCAGCGTCAGTGGGTCCTCAAGCTTGGAATCATTAGGGACGTCTGCGCACCTCTCTCAGCTAGCCTCTCGTGCAACCTATAGCCTTCTATCTCATCCATTCCTCCTGGGGGTGGTAAGCACAAAAAATAGACATTGGTTCAAGGCACAAAGTATTCCCTCAATTCACTGGTCATATATCACATTACCCCTGAGGCTGCTAAATGCAGCAAAATGCCAATCTAAAAACTGTTGGATAGACCAAATTTGGATAGCTTTCTTATAGGCTGATCTAAATTTGCTTACCCCCTTTGCTCATTCCCTGTGGTTTTCAGGAGTATTAAACACTCTTAATATGCACCATGATATGATTAAGCTAGTATATTCACAGTTTACTTATATAATCTACAATACTTGTTATATGGGGAGAGCCAATAAAGTAGGAAATGTCTGCGCTGTGCTTTTCCTGTTTGCAGTATCAGCGCTCATTGCTGTCTGCGGCTATCAAAAGCTAAATAGTGCAACAACTTACATAAATCCCAGTTTCTTGGACTGAACATTCCCTGTATCCTGAAATCCATTATGAAGTGTATGGATTTTTGTACAGCCTGGAACTTTTACACCCGGAAATCTTTCTGCAAATCATATTTTCACTTGATGAGCCGAGTTAACACAGATTCATGAATCATACATACAAATGATAAATCATACAAATCATAAATAAATACATGCTACTACACTTATACTAAGCCATAATATACTTTGTGCCTAAATACAGGACAAAATAATAAATAACTTGTAATAACTGAACTATACCATATAGTCAACTCATGCTGTAGAACCAGAGGAGAGCAAAGTCACGTCAGTAGCAGGACCTTGATTGCAGCAGTAGCAGTCCAGTTGATAATGGAGGAAAGTTAACCTTCGAAACGTGTCCCGGAAAAATATGTTGTAAGTGTTGTTCAGTGTTATTAATTAACTCACCTTTTAAATTAAATGGAATAATGTGTCTGCACACCTAGTGGAAAAACACTGTGCAGCCAGTTCTTAGTGCTTTGACTCTCTCTGTAACTATTGCTTCTTAACAGAAAACAGAATCTTACACATTTACGCTTGTATTACCAAGTATGGTTCATTAGATCAATAGAAAGGTTAAAAAATGTAAGTAGAACAATTCCCACTTTAGAGCACTCACAATATAAGTTTTTGGAGAAGCACATCATTACTAATAATATCAAAAGCCTTAAACACGTGATAATACTCAGAACAGCGTTACAAATGTCACTGTCTTTATACATCTTTTATAACAAATGCTGCAGTTGATTTATCTTTACAAAGAGCAAATATTTTGATGGGCACAAACTGCAGAGCAATGAGGTGCTAATGTCTCATTGAGATTCTAGAATCTCTTTTATAAGCTGTAATGACCTTAATACATTTCAATCCCCAGACAAGGATTAATCAATCAAAATAATTATTCTTCCCATGATAGCACTTAAATTATGTTTCATTTAATGGAAATATCTGCTCAAAGACGAAAATGTACTGATGAATATTTTGCTTATTCCAAACTGGAGTAATACGCTGGAGAGAAACAGCAACCTTTTTTTTTTTCTCCATCTTGATAGCAACTCGTAATGTGAAATGAATTCTAAATATTATGTATTTTATTGCCTTGCAATGCTAAGGAAAAAATTTAATTATGTAATTTTAGGTCCTTGTTTATGTTTAAATTGTCACTGGGTAACCCTATTTGAACCATCATTCATAAAAGGCTTAATAATATGCATATTTGTTGGTTATTGTATTTTCTGCCTAACCTATCACTTATTTTCTACATATAGTTTTTTCAATTGTTTGCCTTAAGCATTCTTGTTTCTGCAGTCTGAACTTCATTATTTAATATAATTTCTCTGTCAAACACCAGTGTGATCAAGTATGGTACAATAATTACTTGGAAGTTCCATTAAGCGCTCAATATCACACTATTTTCTGAAAGTTTTGAGATATGCAAAACACTACATTATGTAATTTGCAGGTTAGTTAATTTAGTGTTGCAACATATTTTATGGTTTTATTCTACATATAGCTTTAGAATGATGATATTATCACTATGGTTAATCATTTTTCTGCAACATATCTCGAATTAATATATAATAATGAAATATGGGTGCAATACATTGTACAGATAAATATTATGAAAATTTCCCAGGGTTTATAGAGTTCAGTTCTTTCATGTGTTGATGTTTAGATGGTGGATGTCAAAAATAAAAATTAAAAAATGATAATTGAACCCATGAGATGGAGAGCAACATAAGTTCACTGACTACAGTTTTGAAATGCGTTTTTAGTTAGGTATCCTTTGAACTTATTAACTCTGTGCAACTGTTTATTGCCAGAATGTATATTAGGAATGTATTAATTCACAATGTAAGCAAAGTATATAAAAGTAAGGTTTCCATATTTTTATTGAATGGAACATCATATTTTGTACATTTTGAATACCATTCTTAGAAAAGGGATTTTAGAGAGAAAGAGTAAAGTAAAATAGCTATATCAGTATAATGAATGCAGGTATCTTTTTAATGAAATACTAGGTTCTCAAGCAATATATAATGTTATTACATTTAATTTTAATTACAGTGATAGTAATCAGTCCTATACTACAAACCAGATTCATCATTTGCACTTTGTTAGAATACTTTGAATAAGCCTTACAGAGCAAAGTCAATGCCAAGACAGATATCTTTCAGAGGCTTCGCATGCTGCCTGGCAGAGTCAGTGATATTAAAAACTTAGTAGATTATGGGATTTATGTTATAATACAAAAAAAATCCATTAAAATTATATTTCTCACTATATAGTCCTGAAATAGATGAATCATTGTTACCCATAAGTTGTATAGCATCAAGTCCTGCACGATGGTGCAGAGGCTGAGAGTGGAGCTCTGGTATCAGGCCACAGAATGTACCCAGACTCGATCTCATCCATGTGGGTGCAGATTTTAAGTCCTACATAAAGGACATGTGTCCTCTCAGCCACTCCAGCAGGGGTACACATGATGCTGGTCACATATCCTCCCTGTATTGGTGAATATGTGAGCATGAAACTACACTTGGGTTGGCAGACCCAGGCCCCCATGGACTGTAGCATCAACGGATTATGTTACTATTATTATATAGCATCAAAATGTGGACTTGTGTTCTTCTGTATCTCGTGGCTTTAATTAATTTTCTTTGAAATAGTATAGATTTCATTGTACCTATACTTTCAATATTTTAGTTTTTAATTACAATTATGATGACCACATACATGCATGAAGCGTCACAGTTAAAGTTTTATTAACATTTGATGAACATGAAACATGGCAAACGAATGCCATTTATTAATGAACTTATTATTGTACTGTTATAATAGGTGTTTTCTCTGGGAGTTCATTTACGAAAAGATGTTTTGAGACTGAAGTGTAACACAAAATAAAATTGCAAACTAAAATAGGTATTTTGGTATAGTGATTTTTTTAAATACCTAGTTGTTAGTGTAATTCCTATCATAATTGTAATGTGTACATAATAGCTCAGTGTTCTATTTGTGAACTCTAGGCACAATATTTATATCTTGGCACCCTTCACAAGGAAGAAGATTGTGGGGTAAATGCACACTATGTTATGTGTTGCTAGACTGTCAGGTGTACCACGCAAATTTCCATAAAGAATGACAAAGATTATCCTAAGTGCAAACCCCCTCTGTATGTAATGATACTGAACTCTTGCATGGTGCAATCAGTGTCAAGCTCAAACATCAAATCTTCATACATAAAGGAATAAATAATCTTAGCTCATTTTAAGCAAAATTATGTCTTTAATGATCTCAGAAAAAAGAGATATTAAATTACATTTAATACCTATAAGATATATACTTTAAGTGTATTATGGCCAAAAAAATGATGTGCATACAATTTAAATATTATGTTTTAAATCCTGTACAAGGTTGTATAATTGTTGTTTGTGTAGATATGTTGAGATGTTTTCTGTTCTTGCTATAAGGTATAAATGAGTAGTGGGTTGGAGTATGTCATCAATCACAATGAAATATTTCCATCCATTTCATTATTCCACCATTTTGATTTGGCTTTAATTCCCAAGTCTGACTGTACCTGATAGCCATTTATTTAATGCATTGCTTTTACATTATGTTGTTTTCGTCTATTTTCAGAAGTTTTGCACTTTGAATACTGCAGAAAATAAAAATAAATATGGAATAGATTAACATAACCTCTTCTATACAAGTAAATGCTGAGTATATGTATATGGGATTTAAAAACATGTAGTAATAGAATTATATTTTTTCTGGATATACAATTAGATTTAGTTGATATAAGGTTGGTTTGTGCACCACCAACTGATTCATTTAGAATAATGAAATTGTGACCATGTATTGCGGTTACAATGCAAGGACATATTTAATCCTTGTTTCTAGTATATTTTTAAAAGGAAAGTACTGCATCAAGTAGAAGGCAGCATATTATACCTCATTTGTCTCAGAAGTTTAGCTATGACCTTGTGGTTGACACAAGCAAACTTGAGATATCGCATTGTTGTTTTTTCCTCTTGTGCTGGTGTTTTACACCCTGCTTCAAAAGCAAATTATCCCTCTGTTCCTGGAACAATAAATACTATGCAAAAGAGAATCTCTAATACATTCTAATACTGCATAAAACAAAGTAATTATGATCATAACTTTCAGTAATATCACTAATGAACTATGTTTGTTGGAGACTCGATAACCGCACGATATAATAATGTAGTAACACTGGCAGTGTCTTGTAGACAGTAATTTTGAACTGTTGGTGTTACTCTATTTACATCATACCAAGAAGCTCCCCACTCCACAGTGTGATTGCACGTTTTTAGGTGCTTAGGTAATTTCTTACCATAATGGGCTCCTGTAACGTATGGATTTGTGAGTTAATGACAGTACAGAGTGGATATGAATCATACTGACAAATTTTCAGAGCTTTTGAAGAGCATTACTGATCTAAAAACTGAAAGTGGTACAGAGTGAAATGCAAATATGATAATACTAATTGCACTTTGAGTCAAATGGACAATTGAGTTACTTCATTGTCAGCTGATGAGTGAGTAAGCCCATCAACAAATAGGTTATTTGGCCCCAAAAGCAGATGATGAAGGCAATATTGTTTCTGAAACTTGTTCCTGTATGGAGATTCGAGTTGACATTCCCATAGACCTAGCTTTTAGGATTGCAGCAGCCACTGATGATGCTAGAGTAAACACCTTGATAATTTTAAGCACAGATAGTCGCAAATCAGTTCTTACATGTTACAGACTAAAACCAGATGTCTGAGTCTTGACTTAAGTTAGGAACTCAGTGAGAAGTATACGGCCAATGAGGCAAAGAAAGACAAAGTTACCTACTGTTAACAAAGGAGTAGCAGCATACGGGAATATATCTTAGGCTTTGAACCTTTGTGGATGTAAGACGCTAAGCTTGACCTTCTCTTTCTTCTACATTCCTCATGCATGAATCCTTGAAATGGCACTAAATACCATGGCTGTGATTAGGTCATATCAGACAATGAATTAAATGAGTGAAATGATGCTCAAATGAGCCCAATATACATCTTTCAGGATAAGGAAAATCCTGGAAGAAACCTTATTCAGGTAACTCACCCTAATTAAGATTCAAACTCAGGATCTCTTGAATGCAGGAAGACATGCTACCCCCACACCACAGAGGTGACTGACAGTTTTAAATGCGCAGAAAGGTTCAGAAACATTGGTCTAACCCCTCACCAAAGTGACTCTGGTTCAAACCTGGGCAACCACATGTGGGATTTGTGATGGACAAGGTGGCATAGGGACAGGTTTCCCCCGGGTTCTCTGGTTTCCCCTCCATCTCATTCCACCAGTGCTCCATCTTCATTTGATGTATAAGTGTCTCTGCCTGCAGTGCTGCATGTAGTAAAAGTGGGTATTAAACACTACCAAAAGAAAACTGGTCTAACCAATCAAATTACTGGATAATGAGCCACTGAATACCATGAGTTCCATATATCAAAACACTCTGTGAACACTGCTGAACAATCTCTGAAAATATGTCAATAGAGTTCATATGTCCTTTATATATCAAACTGCTTTAAGTGAGTGAGTAGGGTTAAAGGCCAGTCGACAACTAAGTCATTTGGGCTTAAGTCAAATGATAAAAACAGGAAAACTGCTTTAAGAATGTCAAGAGTTGGCAGAGAAATTAAAGTTAAAGCTGCACATATTTTGAGTTATATTAAAAGGTAAAGAAATTTGCAGCTGTTAATATTACATCAGAATTGTTCCTATAGACTTCCCAAAAGTGCAATATTCCACTATTTGTAACCAAACACATAAAACTGTTGCTATTTGAAACAAGAAATTATTTTCGTCCAAGTTGCAAGGTTCACTATTATAACAAATTACTAAAATAATACCTCTGAAATTTCACTGAATATTATTAAAAGTCATACACCTCATAAAGTTATACCTTCTGTTTGAAAATTGAAATTATTTTTCCATTGCAACCAAAGAACTGGTACTTTATCAATATTTATATACCTATATAAATGTAATATGTCTTAGTTATACATATATCCTGTAAGTTTTCATCTTTTTTTAATGTTCTTAGAGGTAAATAAAGCTTAAAATAGTTGAAAAGCTTATTTTCCAAACATAGTAATGTTCAATTTTTGGAATTGTTCTGATTATTTCAGCATAAAATTTATACCAATAGTGGTTTTAACAAAGCATTTTTACTCGCGACCATTTAAATCCAGTTAACTACCATAAATCTCTTCTAAATATTCTGAAATGTTTATTTTAAATATAGTAATAATTTCCACCGAAATTCAGAAATTTGCATTTAAACTCCAACCAGCAACATTTTTTATTGACTTGAAATAAAATGTATTGATTCCAATCCCTAGGTTTCCGATTTTCAATGATTTTGTAGCTAGTCTACTTCTGAAAGGTTAAACCAGTTATTATATAAATAGCATTCAGTAGCACTGCAAGCAGTGATCATTTGCATTACCAAAATCACATTATGGAACTTTAGATGTAATAATTTTAAATGTACGAAATGCACATTTGCAAGCTTTTGTGTTTACAGTTTCTATAGCCAAAACTTTTGCTACGACCTGATCTTACCTTTAGGTAACTGTGTCTGCTCTTGTTCCATATGTTGCAATTTAACCTTTATGCCACTATGTTGAGTCTCTTCTGTTGTGGTTGTTATTTGCAGTTTGATATGGTTTCTTTCCATGTGTTAATATCTGTGTGTTTTGGGATGTACTGTTTGTGCTCTGAATATTCTGTAACTTAATAACCCATTTTTGGCTTTGGATTTCTTTATTTGGAAGGTAAAGTGCTCATGTTTAAACTAATATTGCTTGTCTCATTTATTTATCGATGAAGCTGCTAATTCTTCTGAATGTTGAGATGCCTTCTATTCAGGATGTTTTCGGCATCCTGCAAAACATGTTCTATAGTGCTTTTCAAATGGGAAGAGTTCTGATCTGCAGCCAATGAGATACGTTTACATACACAGCGTTGCAAGCTCATTATCCCCACTCTTCATATTTGTTGGCATGTGTCAAGCCCCACTTCAGGAGAAAGTAATATGACAACACAGCAGCTCTGATTGACTACTGAGCTGGAGACGCTTAAGGACAAACTCCTTCCCATTTGAAAAGCACAGTAGGTTAGGTATGGGCATTCCTGTCCCTATGTCTCACCACATGCCAGGTGACCTCTATTGCTCCCATTCTTGTTTGCATTTGTAATATACAAGCAGTCTTCGTATCCAATGGTGGAACGCTATAATACACAATTATGAGAAATAAGCCAAAGAGTTGGTCAGAAATTTAGGAAAGAATGGACTCTTTCATATGTTGTAGCATGCAAAGATGCTGCAATGTACTGTGTAAGTACTGCAAAAACTGTAACCATTGAGTATTGTTTGTTCCTTTTTCCTGGGAGTTTATGATGGATATTGTATTTATTTCAATCTGATAACTCCCATTCAGTATGCTTACTGTAACTTTTGTACAATTCTTCTTTGACATTACTTCTAGAATATAATTGGTAGCCAACAACAGAAGCTTTCTGAAATTCTTTAATAATTATATTCATGGTGCTGCACATGTTTTGTCAATTTGAGTTGCCTGTTAATGTAAACTACTTAGGAAGCATGCAGAGGAATTTAGATAATGTAAGTGTACTTTTTTAATATGAAATACCTAATGAGATATAAATGATGTCTGGATCATGACCAAAAAAATCAGTGACTGATTGGGCTAACTTTTAAAACTGCATCATCTATTCAAGATATATACAAGGGACATCAACAAAAACAAACAAAAATTGAAAATATATTTAGTTTATCCTTGCTTGTTACACATTCCTTCATCTTCAGCATACATTATTTCAATGAGCCACCTCTGACAGCTGAACTCAGTTTTCTGTTATATAGTTTTTCTGTTTCATATTACTCAAAAAGTTTAACTCATAATGACATATATGATGTAAAAGGTTGAATCCCATTTATGTAGTCAACTTAATAATTTTGTTACTCTATTTTAGCGTGGTATTTTAAGTAGGAGTTTTTAATAATTTCACATCATTATAAATTGTTTTTTTCTCCTGGAAGATTAACGTCCTTTAACCATGCTGGCCATATCAGATGGTGAATGAATGAAATTATTAAAATCTTGCTCAAACAGGTTCAGGATCCCTAGAGCTTAAAGTTACCTTTGCTTATGTCAAGTTGTAAAATATTGGAATGCTTTTGATTACATTCATCTCCATTCTTAGCACAATCCTTTGGTGTAATAGCACACAAGAACTCTTGTTGGACAAGATCGCCATTTTTAAAAATTTCAAGAGTTTATTAAACTTTTATATGTGCCAGTCAGCAACATTATTAAATTTACCATCATATAGAAGAAGTTAGATGCTCAGATTGAAGCAAAAGATAGCAACCTTTATTCACGACCATGCTGAGAATGGAGATGAGTGTCTCCGAAAACATTCCAAGACTTTACAACTTGATATGAGTAAAGTTTTAAATATCTATATTTACTCATTCATATTTTAAAATTAAAACAAAATAAAAACAAGAAAATCTGGCAAAAAATTAACTAACTTTCTCAAGATGGTAAAAATTCAAAAAGGTCTCCCACAAAACGTTAAATATACTTTTTGCAGAACTAAAATGCACAAGCCAACCTTTAAAAATGAATGCATTGCCCTGAACCATTTCTCATTAAGTTCAGGAAAATAGGAGGTTTGATAATATAAAACTTCAAGCTTCCTATTCAAGATTTAAAATGTATTCAAATGTTTTGACTTTGGAATTTTAGCTAAATTATATAAATTCATTACAATGGGTTATTTATGGGTTATTATATTACCTTCTTTACTCAGAGATATTGAACAAATGAATAGCATTTATTTTTATAATGCTAATTACATCACTATATAATAATACAGAATCAGTAAAAGGATAAGATACTAACAATGATGATGAAACCATCACTTCCCTGACATGACTAATACAAAAACCAGGACTGAAATAGTTTCCATAGTTTTTGTGTGAATATAGCTCTATTTGTACAGAATTTTAAGATAATGTATTTTAGAGCATATCACATATAAGATTTTCAAATGCACTTTTGCATTTCTCTGTTATAACTCACTAAAACATGAAAGTCAATGGCTTATAAACAGTCCACTATTCTGACCTTCCTTTTATAGATTCCACCTCATGTTCGTTTTTCATGGAACATCATTTCAAGGTAAAAATGATTGTTTTACCTTTAGATACATTCCAATATAATTTTTCACTTTAACATTTGTGATCTAATATGACATACTTTAAATATATCACTACTCATCAGGCACAACACATACATTTACATACTGGAAGATATTACTGTAAATAATATTGTATGATGCATGTGTATATCTATACTGTTTAAAGATAATTTTAGGTGATAAGAATGAAAAAAATGTGTGAATGAATTCATTCTGAAGCCAGTTTTCATAATGAAATATATTGATTATTAAAATAAACTGTTTACTTTTTTAATTGCTTAGCACACCATTCTCCCTGCATGGGGCAAAGACAAAGAACTCCAATACTTCCTATTTCAACCTCTCTGCAGTCCTTTTACTTTCCTTTACCAATTTGATTTCTTGTTATGCAATAAAGGGAACACAAACTATCGGAATTCACGATTGTAATATATTTCCTCAATAATTTGCTCTTTGACATTCTGTTTGTTCATTTGACATCAATACAAGCAGCTGCTCCTAAAATATGTAAAATGTAACCCTATAGCACAAGAGCCCATCTGGGCCAAGGCTTACTGCCTGACCGCTGAGTCCCCCACCTCTACCTACCACAGGTGTCATGAGTTGGGTGCAGTACTGGAGGTGGGATGTGGTCAGTCCCCCAGTCCCTCCCAGCTGGTTATGCTGTCTTCTCAACCAGGGCCCACTACTTTTCAAACAAGTGGCTCCTCAATTGGCCCCCCAGGGATCTAACAATGATGAGTGCACCCCAGACCAGGTCTCCCAGTGGAAGAAAATCCCCACACTAGTACCAAGAATCGAACCCGGGTCCCCCGCATGATAAGTAGTAGTCCTACCACCTCGCTAAGGAGATGAGCACTAAAATATGTGCATAGTAAAAATATAGCCATAGTTTTAGTATAGTGTAGTAGTTTCAGTAGTATTAATTGGAGGTATTAGGTTGGCAGTACAGGCCAACATGTCTTGCAGGGCGTCAACTGTTGAGTTTAATGGAAACAATCTTTGGTTGAGGATGCCTATGGGGACAATTGAGGAGCTACTTGATTGAAAAGTAGTGGCTCTGTTGTGTAGACCGCTTAACCAGCCAGGAGGGATCAGGGCACTGACCGCATACCTCTGTCCAATATTGCACCCTCATGACACCTGTGGTGGGCAGAGGTGGGGCAAGCAGTGGCTGGGTGGTAGGCCTTGGCCTGGGAAGGGCTGTTGCACCTCAGGATATTATCTTTGGTTCGGTAGGAGTCATTGTGCTCCTCATGTGCTTTATTTGGAATAGCATAGAACAGGGTAGAACAGAGGGGATTCAGCATGTCGACCTTGAAAATCTTTTGAACCTATGCTCCTTGTGGGGTATCACCATGAGAAATGGTGAGGCAACAGGAGAGAGAGGGTGGCTGACCTAAGGAGTCATGACAGAGCAGAGGACAGGGTCCATACTATTTACAGATTGAAACACGTACAACAGTATCTAGTACAAAATCCTTAAGGGGGTTCGGAGACCAGAGACTGCTGAAGGGCATAGGTTTACCAAGAGTTATTCCCTGCCATGCAATGCTGAGGCCCCACCGACACTTACTACCCTGAAATAGAACCAACCAGATGAAGAGTGAAAGGAAATGAGAAGTGAAGTGAAATAGAGGGACAAGAAATACAGGGGATATAATGAACATACCCAGCATTTGCCTGGAAACCTGGGGGAACCCCCAAAAAATCCATGGGTCAGGTAAGCCAACCAGTGGAATCAAACTCACTTCTCAAATGCACGCCACAAACAAAACCATCTGAGCCATCTTGGTCAGTTATTTGAATTACTTTTAATGCTTACCTAAATGTTCCTTGCCTTTAATTGTTGATTTTACAACACAATGTCCCATTAAACATAAAACCATGCAATATTTAGCATTGGAAAGTAATTTAATTAACTTGTGCTGTCAAAATCTGATTTGAAATACTGTCTGACTTCAAACTAGTAAATCCCATTCTTTACTATAGTGTAAAGTGGTCCATTTTGAATTCTTGGGAATCGCCATTAAATTGTTTTCCCTATACTTAGGGTATTCACAAGTTACTGATGCTCTTACTACTTTCCCTACCACTTGGTGTTAAAATTCATCTTCCAAAGATGTGATACTAAGATTTTCAAAAAGATTTCTTCACCCCAACTGCCCTTTACATGGAATATCTTTGATTTACTCAAAAATGGCTCAACCAGGTAAGATTAAAATACCTTATGTTCAAGATCTTAAAGGGTAAAGGGTATAATGAAGGGGGACACTTCGCACACTGTGAACTCTACACAGACTTATAATATCCACCAGGTGGAAGTGATGAAGTGAGAGAACTGTTGGCAGATGGACCACAGAGACACACGGAAGTCCCTAATAAGTGCTGAGATTTCATCCCAGTGCCAGATCCCAACAAGCAGCCACCATCCTGCAGGTCCAATGTCACACTTGTCTGCACCCACGGAAGACAGCATCAACCTAGCACTGAGAATAGCAGTTATAATGTGCAAGCATCTATGCCATCTATCTAGAACCACCATACAACACATGCCTGAAAGCAAACGTGAAAGATACGGAAATGGAATGAATGGAAATTATGGAAAGGAAATCCTGATAAGAAATTAACCATTCCAGCATTCACCTAAGTGATATGCAGAAACCACAGAAAAAAACAAGTCAAAGTGCACAGTTGCCAGGAATTGAACCTGGGATCTCCAAAATTTCAGTTGCACACATTGCTGCAATGCCACCTCATTTGGTGGAGTCTTGTTCCATTAGCAGAATTGTTTTAGCAAATATTGCTTACTGCCTCTGCAGCACAGTGGTAGTGCACCTGCCTCTAGTGTGGAGGACCCACATTCAATCCCCAGTATGGGATTTTTCCCCGTTGGGAGGTCTGGTCTGGGGTGCATTCAGCCTCGTGATGCCAATTTGGATTCCATATTCTGGCCATCGGGAACTGCAATGGAAAAAATATACCCAGATCCCATTAAATCCTTGATGGGGCTGACAAGGAGATCAAGCATTACTAATGGAATCTAGGAATCTACCTGGGGAGCATATGCCAGCGTAGACAGGCATCAACACTTGGGTGACTAGAAGTGGATCCACTTCCAATCCCTTGTATGACAGATTATGGTCATGTCAGGTTTACAATTAACACAAATTTATTCAAACAATTTTAAGTAACTATGAGTTGAAATTAACACTTTTAAGCTTTACTAACTTTTACTTATGTAGTTCATTTGTTTCGCAGATGTCTGCATCATCCTGTGAAAGGTAATCTGGGTGGCTCAGTTGGTTAGACGCTGGCCTACTGATCCCAAGGTCAAGGGTTCAAATCCAACCCAAACAAATGGTTTTTAAGTGTGCTTAAAAACAACAGCCCCGTGTAAGTAGATTTATTAGCATGTAAAAGAACTCCTGCGGGACAAAATTCCAGCACACCAGCGACACTGATGTGTTCCTGGCAATTGACAGTGTCGTTAAACAACAAAATAATTTTAATTTTTTATCATCCTGTAAAACTCTGCCCAGACCAGCAAAGCATAATAATTTTGCAATTACATAAAATTAAGAATGCGTAAAATATTCAGCACTATAAATATACAAGAATTACATGTAAAATAAATGGAAATTCCATTTTATATGAATTCTTGAAGACCTGAGAATACTACTGCTTTCTGCTAAATAAGCTGAAATTCTTCCAGGTACCACAAGAAACACGCATTACGAAAAAAAGATCACCACGATCTTCCGATTTCGAGTCCATATTTTATAGTTCATAATTATGAATAAGATTAAGAGTTTATGAGGAAGTAGACCTTACAAATTCATGTCATCTATTACCGAATGTTGATGTTTGCATTCAGCACTGCTGGTTACATGTCATAAGTGATGAAATCTGATTGAAATCTGCTTGCTGTGTATTTTAATTCAGTCATAATCATGATGAAGAATAGACATAGAGATAAGCTCTAGCCTATTATATAGTCAGCGCAGCTTATTGAGATACCCCAAAAAACAACCATGACATTTTTCCATTATGGTGCAGTCTGGTTATATTTGGTGATATCCCATCCGTTGGGTTGCATTAGTGCTGTCAACTGTTTGTAACATATAATGATGGCAAAGCTATGGCCATAGTTGGTGTTATTGTGTCTGTTATGTTGCCAGTTTATGAACGTGTTGCAGAGAGGCCAACCGATAGATTTTAAAACAAGATTCTGTTTAGACACCATGTTAATTAATCAATCAGTGGAGTAATGCTCGTTTTTGTGTGATTTTGTTTTAGAGCAGTATATGCAATTATAGTTAGTGCTGTTATTTTTGTATTCGCTACACAGTAGTACATCTCGTATATATTATGATATTTAGTGCTCGGAAGTGATTTTATCCAAAAGTGTTATTGCAAAACAAGATTTTCCGAAGGTGAGTACGTTCCTCATCTGTTGTGTGGTAATGATGTTCAAGCATTATTATCGTTTGAAAGCATGTTACTTTAACACTGTGATATTTGAGGTTAGAAGTGGCTTTATTATATACGTCAGCAGGACTGCTTTTTGTTACAATTCCGTCAGCTGTTTGGTGTAATGTCGGCCATTTTGAACTCCTGGGGACTGCCGATAAACTGCGCTGACTTTAGCACTGGATACCAATTTATGCAATACATTCAGTCTGCAATCATAAGTTAAATGTAACATGACAGACTTTAAGGCTTTGTTATTTTTGTGGTGAAAATATTTAACACTTTGAATATGCACACAGCCATAATGTCTTCTTTGCTATAAAGTTACAAAATGGCCTCCCGTATATTTTATGCACAAACTGTAAAAGTTGGAAGTATTGGAAGTTTTGGAAAGAATTATACCACAGTGCCTCTAAAAAACAAATTTAACTCCCTCTATCAATGTGATCAAATATTCAAAATACATTGTTGTTCAGGTTTCAGGAGCAATGAAAGAACACAATAAACACCACAGTAAAACTATAAGCATATATTTATTTCTTCAAATGTGTATATTTGACAGTGTACTTACAGTCTTATTTAGTTTTTTCAACAGTCAAACATAATGTAAGTACAATCTTTTGAGACTGAGTGTGACATTGCTAACAACATGAAACAATAGTACAATTATGAATATGTTTAAATAACAAGAACATAAATAAAAACAACATATGGATCTCTTTGGTAGAAGTTCAAGGAAATACTGGATACAATTATTAGGTAACAACAACATAAATTGCATTGCATTCACACCCTAATGCATACATGATGAAAAGAATTACACCAAACAATTTTCAGGCATGACTCATGGGATCTGTATAAGTATTTCTTGAAGAGGGTACGTATGCCCACAAACATTTGACTGAACAGATCTCTGTGTCCTTCCTCTACTAGATCAAGATAAGAAGTAAGCTAAACAGCCATGCCAATTTAATAAAGTTAATAAAAGTCTAGCAATATTTTTCCATTTCCTTATTAGTTCTTGGAGAAGGCATGGAGTGTACAACTTTTAATACCTGTGAAGCAATAATCAGTAATGTAACCATTTTTGTCAATGCAAATGGAGAACATCCAGGGCAAGAGCAGCAGTTACTAACTACTTATTTTAGAATGGTTCAATCCTTGAAACCATTCCAAAAAATAACCATAATCCAAAATAAGAGTCCTCCAACTAACGTAATCATTTGACTATTCTTGTAAACACTTCCAAAAGTAAAGTTCTGATTGTAGAGAGCATATTGTATCACAATACAATATCACTAAGCATGCATATTACTCCTGTTAATGCTCATGTAGCTTTGTAAGTAGTTCCTAACTCATTGTATTCTGTATAAGATTATTTAAATTACAAATTATTTCTGTTAATGCTTGTGTAACTTTGTAAGGAGTTTCTAACTCATTTTGTTCTGTGTAAGATTATTCAAATGACAAATTATTCCTGTTAATGCTTATATAGCTTTGTAAGTAGTTTCTAACTCATTTTATTCAGTATAAGATTATTTAAATGACAAATTATTCGAGTTAATGCTTATGTAACTTTGTAAGTAATTTTTAACTCATTTTATTCTGTATAAGGTAATCTAAATGACAAATCATCCTGTGAAAGCTTATGCAACTCTTTAAGTGATCTCTAGATGAATTATTATTATTATATTACAACTAAACAGTAGAATATGGCTGTAAATGCCTAGTATAAATCTAACACAAAATTCAATTATCTGACAAATTCAGGTAAGCTTTGATTGTGTTTCCATTATCCCCTTTGCTGTTGTTTGTTTGTTTCTTTTTTGTTCCTGTATATAATGAGTTTTTTATGTGCTCATTCTGTATATTTATTGACAATGTTTTGTACATCACAATTGACATGTTCAATGTTCACCAGCCTCCATGGCTACTTGTGAACTCGCTGAACGCAATCTAATCTAATCTAATTAAGTCAGATCTTGGAACCATTCCCAGCACCTACTTTCATTAGAGAGCAACATCCACTAGAAATCTTCTCGCCAATTAAATTTAATTATGCTATTGAGCATTTGTAGAAGGCAATCACCCAAGATGCCATTTTGGAACATAATTACAATGATTGACATCAATGAAACTGAAGTAGCTTCTTTCCTAAGCCCTAGAAAATTATAACAGGCAAAACAGAGGCATTAAGAAACTGATTTCACTTGTTAAAACAACTGCAATGAGAAAATGGACTTTTAAGAGTGCAATGATAGATAATATTAGGTGCTGTGGTAAGCTTAAAATGTAGTCCAAAAATAAAACATATGAAATTACAAAAGCGCATTGTGAGAAATAACGAAGAGTACATATTGTGCTTTCACAGACTTGTTAAATCAACAAGGACAGAATATTTTGACATACAATTGTGATTATGTGTTATATTTGAGTGTTAAACTACAATGAAAAGGAATAAAACACACCAAAAACGATACAAGGTGAATAATTTAGCAGGAAAAATTTACAGTGATCCGGTGCCATGCCCGAGATATAGAAATATAAGAAAAAGTCATCTAGCTCTCTGACTGAAGCTTAGCTGAGGCCAATATTAAATCAGTTATAAAAGTGTGCCTCAATGCCATTTCTAGCATATATATATATAAACCACTACACATGCTGCCACAACATTTGGGCTAGACCTGCATTATCATACATGAAATATATATAATACCGCTTCAAAATTGGTAGGGGACAGTTATTGTGATGATGGTGATGCGCGTAAACTCCTTTAAAGTTTGTTAAGTGCATAGTAAGTATAATTATGTAGTTGTAATGCTGCATACGTATTATGATTTATACCTTCTTGTTGATTTTTGTATCTGGTTTCAACTTTGACGTAATTAGATTAGGACTGTCTATTTCATAAGTCTGAATCTGTTTCAAAAGGCATGGTCATTCTACATCTGAAAGTGGTAGGGCTAATTAAGAAAGTTTTGGGTCACTGAGCTGTTTCAACTTTATAGTAGTGATTCTTCAAATACCTCCCCAGTTTCCACATGTACAGCTGGGACTGCCATATTACACATAGCATTAAACTGAAGATTAGTATTTATAAAACAAAAGAAAACCTTAATCTATAGTTTAAACCTTCTTTATAATACCAGTGCTTACTGCTGCAATTGGTAGAGTAGTTCCAGTTCTACCTCTAAAGTATTATTTATTTATGCGAACAAACTTACTGTTGGTGTTTTTAAACACACAAGCCGTGTGTGGGCAATATTTGAGAGGTAGAATTGGAACTGAAAAATTCAATGCCACAGATGGGATTTGAACCACAGACCCAAAAACCAATTCTATTGGTTGGAGAATTCAATGTCATTCTGGCAGGTTGTCACAGTAGCTTAATGGTTAGAGCACCCACCTGGTAGGTGGAGGGTCTGTGGTTCAAATCCCAGCTGTGCCATTGAATTTTTCAGTTCCAATTCAACCTCTCAGACAAAGAAAGTGTTTACAGAATGATCGATGTAGTGCAACTACTAGTACAAGTGTTTTCCATTCCTCAAATTTTAATACTGTATAGCATTCATGCTTCCACCATTATACTGTATACTCTTTCCAACCATTTGAAAACCAGAACAAAACATACACAGTATTCCAAAACCATTGGAGAACAAGAATCTGTTTGGTAGATGTATGTGCTTAGGCTTTCATGGCCAGTGTCCATTTGGAATAAAGTACCTGCTGGGCTTGTAGGCCATGGTCGATGAGTAGGAATTGCTCTTGGCGTTTTACTCAAATCTGCATTGAGCATCATCAGAGGACCCAACAATGAATCATTGTCATACTTTATTCCAAACTGTTTGGTAGAATTTCATCTAAACAACGTGGCTAATAACATTAATATCCTATAGCTCATTAACAACACATGAAATACTCAAATATAACCTGAATCATGCTTGAAAATTGTTTGGTGTTTTTTAACTCACCTTTATATTGTACCATTCCATGTATAATATTTCCTGTGCTTCTCTTTAATAAATTCTATTTTTCTTTCCCTGTTTTGTCCATTTCAGTTAGACTTTTATCTCTACAGACATTCACACACTCATTTATACTTTAAACAACAGCCATACAGATTTGCATTATTTGGAATGTAGAGCACCTGGTTTCAGAACACGACTTGGAAAACATTTTCTTGCTACTCTTCTACTTAGTCACTGGCCTTTGAGTTCTGGGCACAGTTCAAACAGTAATACTTCAAAAAGGTCCTAAAAGCACAAAAACAAAATAAGAATAAAATTGTGAGTCATGATTCCACAATCATCTATATACTATGCTAAATTAAATAAGTAATTCTAAAATGGTTAGCTGTCCTATTTCTAAATTTTATACTAATTTTGTACATTATTGCACTTTATCTATCAAATATTTTTACATTATACACTTTCTTATCCTTTATCATTCATATTTAAAATTGTCTTTTTCCACAGATTTATTAGCAGGCTGTGTCTTTACGACAACTCTACAATAGAAAAGAAGTCATGTTCTGAGATATGTTTCATTGTGAATTTTAACATTAAAACTACCAACTGATTTTGTGAATATTAAAAATAGAAGCACTAATAACAGTGAAGTATTCTTCATGTTTGAGATCATTTTGAGTCACTTTTTTACACTCACCTTCACTTAAATTGTTTTAAAAACTGGAAACGTTTTCAAGACTGTTTAGTCCTGAATTTTTCAATCCTGATTCTACCTCTCAAGTCCATAAAGATTTACAAGCTTTTCTCTCACTAAAAATTTCCTTTCTGCAGTTCAATTACCATTCTATTCCATGAATGCAATGTTTAAAAGCTGCCATATAATTTCTGTATTTCCCCATACTGGTGTTTTACAAAATAAGGTTCATTAGAATAATGAAATGTAGAAACAAACAGCTGTATACAACTAAAGAATAAGATGGATATTGACTTGGCACATGCTAACCACATGTAAAACAATTTGCACCTCTCAGCCATGCCATTTGCCCAGCTTAGTCATGTCTGCTAACTCCTGCACTTTAGGTTCTTCAACCAATCAAATTAATTTATGGACTACCCCCCATCTCAGTAAGCTAATGGTGTCTCAGCGGCAAGTATTTGAATATGCTGCATCCCGTCTACCGTGTCCTGTGAACATAACAGGACTAATGGTACCCAAGGTGGCAGTGGCAGCATGCTATTTTCCGTATTTTTCAATACTGAACACCTGAAATATTAATGACAATTATGTGGTGAAATGCTTGAGTTCCTGATTGCTTGTCTATAAATGGAGGTGCGACCATTATGCAATGAAATACAGTATTTACACAATATTATTTATAATGTGCATGGATAAGTATAAATATTTTTAATTCTAGTAAGTTTTAAATGTTAAATCTGGGCCAAAATAATTCTGCAAGGGAAGGGGTAAAGAGTATGGGAATCTAAGATACAGAAATTAATTTCTATTTCTTGTGATCTGTCTGATTCTTTCATCCTTCTTCAAACCTACTTGCTACAACTGTTGTCTTTGATACATAAAAATTATTAAAGAAGTCTAAACCACAAAGCATTCAGAATGTACTGATAAGTACAATAAATATTAACACTTACATAGAAAAGCTGTTTGTTTAATCTTGGGTCTTGTAGGGTTTCAAATACTTTCATTGCACCTCTTCTGGCACTCTGCTGCCCAACAAGATTACTAAGAACCTCTGGAATGTTACTGAGGAAATGTTCCTTAGCCTCTGATCTGTAAATAAATAGTCACTAAGTGATGAGGAATCAAAACTGTTGCTGCTACTGGAAAATCTTACACCTGAGAAGTAAAACCATTGATGTACTCCTGTTCAATGAAATGATTTTCATACTACAAGATTTCCATTTAATATTACTCTATAATCCAATGTTTAGGTGTTTGCTGTAAAATGGTTATGTATCAAAACATTTGGAGTGAGTACAGTATATTTTAGTAAAATCATTAGCTTATGACCTCTCTTCATACTTAAAACACAAACTTAATTTGCACTTGTCATGCTGCATTAGTGATTTCTATCCATGAATTTGTGTTTAAAATCAGAACTCTTATACTGATTTCATCAAAAGGATTGGTCCTTATGTAAACAGTGCCTAAAAATGTACTCCTCCGCTTTCTTACTATGACTGGAGCAATAACAGCACTACTTTAGTAATCCTGTGGTGCCTGGAACTATCACTGCCTGCCTTCAACCCACCAACCTCTTTGCATGATAGTATAAAACACGCTACCGATTAGATAACAATTGCATGTAGTACTCTGAACTAAAAACATAAATAACAAATATATCCTCACTGTCAACAGTGATGTTCTTACTATTTCTTTTCCAATACTCCAAACCAACGTCAAGTAATAGCTTGTAAAAAGAAGTGTACTTGAATGTGGCAGGGTCGGGGTCATTGTTGACAAATGCAAGCACTTTGTTGATTGTAGGTGGCTCATTTCTGAGGAAGAAATTATGGAGTTTTTGATGCACTGCACTCCTAACAAATTTGTCACACTCAACTTCTAGCACTGGCTTTTTGAACTTCCTTGGTTTTCCAGTCGTGATTAACTTGCCTATTTTTAACCTTTCACTGTGCGTGGAATTTATACTTAATGCAGACACACCTGTAAAACTGTGCTGTCAGGTTAACAACATTCTTGATGGCCAAAGTGGGATATTTTTCACATAGTTTGTGAAACACATTCAGAATTATAACTTTCTCATCACCTCCCTCTGTCATGTTTTACAAACTATCATGAAGGTTCACTAACTGTCTTGCCTTATCGCCTCCACAGCTGACCAGCAGAAGGCAGTCTGCACATGCTCTTCACTCCCTTTATGATTAAGTGCAATTAATCACTTTAGATTTACTTTTCTGCAGTTCTACATACTAATAACACGTTAAACATACCACTATTACATGATACAGAGAAGATACAGTAGGTTTTGTTAGTATTGAGTGAACTACTTTGTAGCCGATGTACCTTGTAATATGCGGCATCAGTCAATGAAGGTACACTTGATTCACTTTCGTACATGTTGTTGTTACCTAATGCTGGATTTCTGACAATGAAGTCATTAATCCTATTGCTCTCCAATATTTTTCACTGATGGATGGGGCATTAGAAATATGAATATTGAAGAGACTTAGCTTTTTAGAGAGCACCATATTTTTATGTTTTGGCGGTCACATCGCTCTCTCACAACCCCCAGAATGTCTGGAGGACCTTTGTTTCTGTTTAAATAAGAACCAATCCTTTCGATGAAACCAGTATATTTTAGCCTTAACCATGTTACCAAGGTTAATACTGTAAAAGCAGCCACAAATCAACAATCAACAATGAATTCTCAAACCAGTTCATATTTCTCCCAGTAAACCACAAAGGCAGTCTCACATCAGACAGTTACCCCAATGGTGACTTACTATTGCAAGTACTTTATGTCCTGGGGTTAAATAACCTTCAGATAGTAATTATTATTTATGCCAACAAACTTACTGTTGGTGTTTTTAAACACACAAGCCGTGTGTGGGCAAAGTTTGAGAGGTAGAACTGGAACTTAAAAATTCAATGCCACAGCTGGGATTTGAACCACAGACCCTAACCGCTTACTAGGCAGGTGCTCTAACCATTAAGCTACTGTGACAACCTGCCAGAATGACAGTATATTCTCAAACCATTTTGTATTTCTCCCGGAAAACCACAAAGGCAGTCTCACATCAGAGAATTCTCAAACCAGTTTATATTTCTCCCAGTAAATCACAAAGGCAGTCTCACATCAGAGAATTCTCAAACCAGTTCGTATTTCTCCCGGTAAAGCACAAAGGCAGTCTCACATCAGAGAATTCTCAAACCAGTTTGTGTTTCTCCTGGTAAACCACAAAGGCAGTCTCACATCAGAGAATTCAATGTCATTCTGGCAGGTTGTCACAGTAGCTTAATGATTAGAGCACCTGCCTACTAAGCAGAGGATCTGTGGTTCAAATCCCGGCTGTGGCATTGAATTTTTAAGTTTCAGTTCTACCTCTCAAACATCTAGAGGAGTTTATCCTATTAGGCCACGGCCCACAAGTCTGGAAATCACGCCACTACACTGGTACTAGTCATGAAAGCTTCCACACGTTTAAAAAGCTAAGTTTACGCAGGCAAAAAAGCATTTTGCCTCAATTTAGTGCTACTTGTCACTTTTACCTTATAATTGTCATTTCTGTACAACCTATTCCTAATTCTTCTGATATACACACAAAAGGATGTGAAACTTTAGCAGAACCTCAGACTTGCTTAACCTTCCCCTGATAATTTTCCAAGTTCTAGGAATGCTGTATAGCTATGAGTAAACTTGGTGGTGGAACAATCATTGGTCAGAATGGCCAAGTAATTTTTTAGATAATCATAGTACATGAAATTTTCAATGTGTGGCGGGGATTTATTAAAAGATGGTCATATATTAGCGTGAATATAGCGGCAGGAGTATTGTTTTTGCTAAAAGGTGGAAAGTTTGTTAGAGCAGACGCCACTCTTGTTTTCAGGGTCTATGGTTGAAGAATGGAATGCAAAAGCCAACGTTCTTTTATCACAAACACATTTATTAGATATTTACACTTCTTTTCACAAAGCAATTAGTTAACAACTCTTAGATTTCGACAGCGTCTACGCTGGTTAAAAGTTTTGGTGTAATTCACATATTCACACGCCATCAACAATTATACGTCCTTACACTTTGAAGTCACAGACGCTAATGAAAGTAGTTTCTGAGCGTGGGTATGACGCAACACCGCCATTCTTACGTATTCATCCGCGCAACAGTTCTCATTGGTCGAACTCAAACAGTTGAGAAGACATTGTCTATTTTGAGTATTATCAAAAGAAATAAGTCCCTGATACACCCAAATTAAAAGAATTAAAAATTTACACACTCTTACAAAAATATTTACATGAACAATTTTCTATTAGTCAATATTCCGTCTCACATGCCCCTTGTTTTGTTTTTCAAGTTGTCACCTTATTCACAATCTTGAAACACAATACAATATTTCTCCCTACTTCTATGATTCAATCACTTTGTACAATCTTCTTTTTTTTTTTTTTTTTTTTTTTTTTTTTTTTTTTTTTTTTTTTTTTTTAAGTCTTCTTCACTGTTTGTCTTTGTCCTTTGTTTTGACATAATACAACATGTCTTTATAAGTTTCACATATTCGGTTACTACACAATGCATTCAGTTATTATACAATACATATCCAGTTATTGTACAACATATTTAGTTATTACACAATATGTCCAATTATTATGCAATACATATTCAGTCCTTGTACAATATACCCAGTTATCATATCACATATGTTGTTATTATACAACACACCTTCAGTCATTATACAATACATATTCAGTTATTGTACAACACATTTGATTACTACACATCATGTCCAATTATTACACAATATATATTCAGTTATTGCACAATATATCCTGCTATCACATCACATATGTTCTGTCATTATGCAATACATATTCAGTTATTACACAATATATATTCAGTTTTTTGCATAACATATTTGGTTATTACTCAACATATTCAGTTATTACACAATATATCCAGTTACCATACAATACATATTCAGTTATTGTACAACACATATTCAGTTCTTATACAACACATACTCAATTATTGTACATTTGACATTGACACAAATACAATTTAAGTGTTTCATGTGTTTTTTTTTTTGACTTGTATTCATTGCTATGAGGAGAGAAAAACAGGATACAAATTTTGAGCTAATGATTATGATCATGTTTATGGCAATGTTTTATTCAGTTCTTTGCCTTCTTTGTCTTATGAGCTTATGTATAGGCAGGTTGTTGAGTTGGTTCTTAAACTCTGTTACTAATGGTACTAATTTTCTTGATTGGGTTATTATTCATTGTTGTTTTGGTTCAACATTTCTTCGAGTTAAGCATTGGCTATATTCATCTCAATTCATGGGCATTGTTTTTCTGATTATGGTTTTCCTCACTTCACTAATTGTCATTTATTTGTCTCTTATTTTTATAAGAGAAAACTTCTATACTTACAATTATTCTGTAATTGTATTATTTTTCTTCTCCATTTACCCTCGACATCTTTGTGTCGAAATATTATATCTTTTTCATCATAATTAATTCATTTTTATTTTTGTCCCTGACATCCTTATGTCAAAAACATATTATCTTCCGTCGCTATGATTCATTTATTTAATGACAATCAGTGTTCTCATCTGTCTTTGTTGACAATGCTCTTTGTGGTCGATATAGCCAATGACTATGTTGATTTTCTTCCCTGTTGTAATCCTATTCTGAACATAATTTCCTATAAGTAACCCATCAAAAATTATCTTCTTTCATCTCTACTACTCCTGCCTTACACATTCGTTGACAAAGGTTATTTGGTTCTTTCCTTGTATGGCTTCAATTTATTTTTATGGTATCTTCCTACCAACTTGCCATTTGTATTCTGTAGCTCATACGTGTGGTCACCCAGCTGTTTTGTTATGACCAGTGGTCCATCTCTCTCTTCGTGTAGCCATCATGGTGTCGGTGTCAATTGTAAGTTGCTGAGATATTGTTGTTTGTCATCCACTCGGTTGGGACGAACTTAGTTGTTGTAATTTCCCTGAGTGTTGGTGGTAGTTGTCGTTTCTGTATTCTGTTCAGTATCTGCCCTATTTGGCACATCTTCTTCTACTTCCTGCTGTCTTATGTTGTCGATGTTCCCTTGGTTTCTGCCCCTTTGACGTGAACCTCTGTCGTATGACGGTCTGTGGTTGTTCAAGTGTTCCCTACTGAATCGTATGTGATTCACTTGATGGGCATGGTCTCCTGGTCTTCCACGATCATATGTATATGTTTGGTGTCTCGATTCACCCCTCGGTATTGTGTCGTGGTACCGCTGTCTTGTGTTCTCCATCCTCTCGCCATGATTATGTGGTTGTGGGAAATGGTGTGCCCCTCTCCCCCTTTCATGGGTACTCCTAGTATTTCTATGTTCTCCCTCACTCTGGTTGTTCGTAGTCACGTTTCGGTTTAGGATGGGTGAGTTTGGGTGACCGTTCCTATGTCTATGCTCATTAGGCCGACCATTTTGTGTTTCGAAGGCTGTCAGCAGTTCTATCATATCTGCGAAATCTACTGGCCTCGCAACAATTAATCCTGTTCTCACTGTGTCTGGGAAATGTCTTGTTATACTGGCAATTAGTTCTGCCTCCGACAAGTTGGGGTCTAATAGCTTTCCTTTGTTGGCTACTTTCATGAAATAGTCTACTAGCGACAACCCTTTGGTTGGATCGTACCTACCTGTCGCTAGCTCTACCCTAGTTTGGTTTTGTTTAGCTGGGCCCCAATATCTTGATAGGAATAAATTTCTGAATGAGCTATAAGATTCATGACCAGCTAGTGTTAACCTGAGCCATTCTAATGCCTTGTTCTTTAAGCTTTTCTTAACTATCATCATTCTAAGCTCGTTTGGTATCCTTTTCACTCTAAAGTATTCTTCCATCTCTTTAACAAAGAGTTTTGGATCGTCTCCCTTCTCCTCGTCAAATGTAGGTGGTGTGATTTCATGTAATATGCTGTTGGTGTAACACGTGTTATGTGTTGTGTCATTGTTTGGTTGTGAACCTCTTTCTCTGTATGGTGAGTCAACATTTTGTACATTACTCAAGTAACTCTCATCTTGTACATTACTTACATCTAAATCATCTTGTCTTTGTAATGCCTTCACAACATCATTTACATTAGCCAAATTTTCTTTCCCTTTTTTCATTTCTTCACAAATTGATTTTAAATCATTCTTTATTTCTAAGTGGTTTTGTTTCATATCATTTATAGCATCCTGTTGTGAAAGCATCACATCATTCATTGTCTTAATTTTAGGAATTACAATTTGTTCTACAGTTTCATTAATAACATCTTTCTTTACTACCTCAATCTCTTTCCTTAATTCCTCAGTTATTTCTGCTTTTACATTTGTTATCTTACAGTCTACACTTGTATTACATTCTGTTATTTCATCCCTACATCTAGCAATTTCTCCTTCTAACGCAATTTTATTCTCTTTCATCTCTGATTCTATCTTTCCCATCCTATCTCCTACCATTTCTATCCTAGCTTCTAAGGCTTCCTTTGTTTCATTTAAGTTTTTGTGAACTAATTTTAAATTAGTTTCCATTACTTTCATATTTTCTTTACACTCCTGTCTTCCTAATTCTATTTTCTGTTCTAGGTTCTGTCTACCTAATTCCATTTGCTGTTCTAAGTTCTGTCTACCTAATTCCATTTTCTGTTCTAAGTCTTTTCTCACTTCCTCCATTTTCTGGCCTAATTCTACCTTATATTGTTCTAGTTTCTGACCTAAACTCAGACCTAAACTTTGTTCTATATCCTGTTTTAATTCTGCTCTATTTTGTTCCATTTTCTGACCTAATTCTACCTTGTTTTGTTCCAGTTTCTGTTCTAGTCTTTCAAACATCATCATCATTAACCTTTGGTCTTTGCTTATTTCCGCCTGTTCACCTTCTAATCCTTCCTGATAACTAGGCCTATCTGCCCCTTCCCCCACTCCTGTTTCTATCTCTTTTCGCGACATTTCAATTCCTTTATCTAATTCACTTAATGTTGAAAGTCCTGTTATTTTGCCACTTCTAAGTAGCATTAATAAATGAACATAAACTAAAGACAACAATTTTGGATCCTACTTTTTTTTTTTCTGCTGGTTCTTCGTCCAGTTATTTACGTCTCCTGGGTAGTTGACTTCGCCAGATGATCTCCGGTATTTTTCCCACGTTGATTCTCCGTGTATCGATGTTTTGACGGATCGTTGATATCAAACGATGTTCAATGGCGTCTTTTTCCTGCACGATGAGATAGCGTCCTTTTGATGTTAGCACTTTGTTCTCATAATTCTGCATTCCATTCTAAATTCACGCTCCACGTTGGGCAAGCCATTTGTGGCGGGGATTTATTAAAATAAGGATGTTCATATATCAGCGTGAATATAGCGGCAGGAGTATTGTTTTTGCTAAAAGGTGGAAAGTTTGTTAGAGCAGACGCCACTCTTGTTTTCAGGGTCTATGGTTGAAGAATGGAATGCAAAAGCCAACGTTCTTTTATCACAAACACATTTATTAGATATTTACACTTCTTTTCACAAAGCAATTAGTTAACAACTCTTAGATTTCGACAGCGTCTACGCTGGTTAAAAGTTTTGGTGTAATTCACATATTCACACGCCATCAACAATTATACGTCCTTACACTTTGAAGTCACAGACGCTAATGAAAGTAGTTTCTGAGCGTGGGTATGACGCAACACCGCCATTCTTACGTATTCATCCGCGCAACAGTTCTCATTGGTCGAACTCAAACAGTTGAGAAGACATTGTCTATTTTGAGTATTATCAAAAGAAATAAGTCCCTGATACACCCAAATTAAAAGAATTAAAAATTTACACACTCTTACAAAAATATTTACATGAACAATTTTCTATTAGTCAATATTCCGTCTCAAATGTTTGATCATTTAATAATATAAAAGCAACATAGTTTTCACATAGTACAAATTACAAGTGTCACTTATTCATAATACATTTCTTACTATATATCTACCTTGTGCTTAGTTTCTCCTCTTCTGTTCTTGGTGGTGATGGCGAGATTAGCTTTCCATTTGGCCACCAGCTTTTGATCAGAAACTTAATATAGTAATACATCATCTGCTCAGAGAACAGCCAACTAACAGTCTCACAAACTTGCCTGAAACAATGGGTAAGTTTTATGCTTATTACCAATTATAGTAGAATTTTTAAATACTAACTGATGATGAAGAAACATGTTTCAAAACATATTTTGGCAAGTAAGGTGTAGAAAGCAAAGCTAGGGTGATTAAAAATTAATTGAGAATTAAAAAGTAAATATGCTTCAATGTATTTTTCCAAAAGAGAAGCATTTAAATGTTTTTTTTTTTTTTTAAATTGAGACTTTATACTTCAACAGGTGAGAGCCAGAGAATTTCATCTCCATTGAAACAGATTTTTATTCACTCGTGTGTTTGAAAGACCATTTAAAGCAGCATTCACCAGTCATTGATGTAATAATTTTGAAGACAAATTAGTGTTTTGTAGGTCACAAGTTGATAAGACCGTTTGAAGGAATAATACCTTGCGCTACCTAATAATGTATCAAAAGTTCTTTAATTCCGCCCCTTTGCTGCCAGTGGGGCAATGAGATTCCTCTCCCTGAGTATGCATAGGCTTTGTTTAGAAAGGATGATGCTAATTATGGTGATAACATCTTTTTAATAAATGTTTCAATCTTTTCACTATTGGAATTGAGATGTTGCTGACCAATGTACTTAGATTTTAAAACAATTCCCAGCCAAACAAACTGTGATTGTATTTAAACACTCAATGATAAGTTCCACTCTGATATTTCAAATGTTCAGACATTAATTTTTTTCACCTACTCAAATGCTTCCCAAAAAAAATATGTCTCCCATCGACTTACTAGCGAGGAATGTGGGCTTGCTCTGGTCTAAGAGTGACACTTCTTCTCTAAAACCGTTACAATCATACTCAACTTATTAAATTTGCGAGGCTGCCCCTTTATTATGTTCGTTTTCTCTATTCATTTTTTATTGAAAGTTATTATTCCAATTATTATTTTGTTTAATAAATTATTAATTTTATGTGTCTATAATTTTGGCATCAATGTTTCAAAAACTTTTTCAGAACAGTTTAAACAATCGAAATGAGCTGAAATATTCTTAATGCATTCATTATTTGCATAAATATAAACAGAAATATTTCAAGTACTTTTTCCCTGGCTCATATACAGGGTGGGAGGGAAGTCATTACATTCCTTCTAATATGTGCTTCATAGAAGATTTACAAACAAAAAACTCTAATGGCATTTTGTTCTTTAATCAGCCGATTTCGAAAAAATAAATGGTTTTTTAACCAACTTGGATGCGTAATTCCACAGGAATGTGCGAAGGTAACAGTTTGTTACTTGTAAGATGCATAGAGTAACTTATTTCTGACATAGCTTCAGTAGTAATTATGGGACATCACACAGGGTTTCGAAATAATTAATCACTTAAAAGACGTGATGGAATACTCCAAGCAGCTCTTTCACACGTGCAGTAAGTCAACAATGTTGTGTTGAGGTTGGTCAGGAGCTGGTTTGATGATGTAAACAGGTCTGGCACTTTCACTTTAATGTTTTGGAAGCTAATGCTTGTGATTGGCCCATACTCACGCAGTAAACAAAGAAGGACAAGGCAGGGTATCTGTTTGTGTTCTCAAGAAGCACTGTTAGTGTGTTTGTTTATGTACTGAGCTAGGGAAAGTGACACCCACACAGTCTGCAGTATTGCCAGCTTGTTTTCGAGAAAACTAAAATATTTCCGTAGGAAATGGTCGGAGACAAAAACTTAAGATACAAAATGTGTTCCAAATATCAAGATCTATCACTGGTTTAAATTAATATAATGACTTCCCTTCCACCCGGTATGTTGAAATTTTAAATGTCATTACTAATTCCAAAACTATGAAACATTTAAAAGATTATAGTAAGAAGTTTGTTCCTTTAGCCAACATCCATACATATTCTAAATGCTTCCACCCTAAAAAAATGAGACTCTAGCTTCACGCTACAGCCAAATTAAATATCCAACAGTGCAGAAAAATTAAGTTTTTCTATTGCTAGAGGAGTATGAAACATTACCTGTTTATTGTCCGTCCATATGTGATTTGTACAAATGTGATTAGGGTTTTTCTAATCCATTTGAAGACACCTCTGAGGTCAAATACCTCTCCCAAAAGTGTATACAGGGGCTCTGCAATGCCATCCATGTCTAAATCTCCAGAAACCACATTACGTCCATCACCATCTTCCAGTAGCAATGTGATATCTTCTTCATCATCATCTCGTCCGGCAGTGCTTGAGGAAGATGCTTCCCTTGCATTTTCTGGTCCACTACAATATCAAAAATAGAATGTGTTTATCATCTCTTGGACAAAATGCTTTATATTGGTATCAACATGCTCATTGTATTGCTAAAAAAGTATTTTCTCCATAAAAAATGATGTATTTGTATCGCATTGCAAACATTAGTACTTTCAAAATGTCAAATACATTGGAAAACAACGAAAAACCAAACATTCAGTCCCATTTAAAGTGACTGTATTTTTAAAGTTTTCTTACCATCCTTGGACTAATAAAAAAGTTACAACAAATTTTAAGGAACATGGAATAACTTTGGTCCCCCAAAATAAATTTAATATACAAAATTTACTAAATTTTTGTAAAAAGGATAAAATTCCATATGATAAAAAATCTGGCCTTTATCAATTTTGCTGCTTGGATTGTGGCAGAGTTTACATTGGTAAAACTAAACTATTGATTTTCTTGAAAATCTATGTGTCGCATCCTTGAAAGACATTAAACTTAAATACCAACTTTGGTTTTTAACCGACTTTTCGTTTTTGAGTTATGCTGTCCACAGACTGACAGACAGACACACACAGACATTTTTCTAAAAAATGCTTTTTCTTTTGGTTCAGGGAGTCTCAAAACATATATTTCCGGTGAAATCTCCATATCTAATTTTTGGGTGGAATACAATACTTCCTCTACTTACCAGTAGAGAAAGTTGTTGTTGTTTTCTAGTGCCTTGCATCTGGCAATGAAGCCATTAGCATTCGTGCTTTCCAATACTATAGAGAAAGTAAAGAAAGTAAAAATGGTGAAATTTCTTACCTTCTGAAAAGTGTAGCCAATGAGAACTTGGATTTTTTCGGAGAATGGGTACCATGCTTCAGATGTTCTGAACTTGGACTGAGAAATGTGTAGAGTGCTTCACTTTGGTTGAGTCTATCATCCTCAAGTACAAACTGTCAAGATAGATTTCAATTCAGTTACATGTAATTGTATAGGAGTCTCTCTTATGCAATACTCATTCAGAAAAAGCAGGCAAAATAGAAAGTGAAATTAGAATTAAAGCCTTCATAGCATACACTCCAGATCATCTTGGCAAGACTTGTAAACAACATAGAACTCTGGGGTTCACTATAGTGAATGTGACACCATATATATTGGAAAACTGACAGTAACCACTAGATGCCTAGGCTTTCATGGCCAACAATAATTCAGTAAAATGTAGCTTGCAGACATGTAAGTCTTGCTTCAATTGATAAGAAATCCCTTGATAGTTAAATCAAGGAAAATTGAAGCTATTAACAACGAAGCAACAGAATCTAAAATAAGACCAAATTAGAAACTAAAAGCTTCACTTATCTTAGTAATATTGCAAGTTCTTCAAAAGCTGACTAATTTCATGTTGCATCCAACACATTTTCAAAGCTATCCGAACAAGTTACCATAGCTACCGATGCTCAACTTAAAAGATCTATTTGTCGCCAACCTCTGAAAACAAAAACCTACAAATAAAATCTATTGGTGGCATTTCAAAATTCATAATGCGGTTCCTGTTTTTTAAAATGAATATATTTTCCCAACTGATTAAATCATAGGTGCACTTAATTGTTTTAATAATTCAACCTCTGGATTTATTTCATGATTAAATGACCAAAAATGATCCGCTACAACTGATTTATCAATCTGTTTATATTTAATACTTCTAAAATGCTCCTTCATTCTGGTTTCTAAATGACGTTTAGTTTTACCAATTTAAACCCTATAACAATTCAAACAGCTAAGATAAGTGAAGCTTTTAGTTTCTAATTTGTTCTTATTTTAGATCCTTGATAGTTGCTTCATTGGGCATCATCAAGAGGAAGTAGTGACAAGAGTTATGTTCCATGTTCAGTAAAATGTAGCTTCCAGATATGTAAGTCTTGCTCCAAATGATATGAAATCCTTTGATAATTATCTATTTATGCTAAACTTACTGTTGGTGTTTTTAAACACACTAGCCATGTGTGGGCAATGTTTGAGACATAGAATTGGAACTGAAAAATTCAATGCCACAACTGGGATCTGAACCACAGACCCTCCACTTACCAGGCATGTGCTCTAACCACTAAGCTACTGTGACAACCTACCAGAATGACATTGAATTCTCCAACCAATTCATATCTCTCCCGGTAAACCACAAAGGCAGTCTCACATGAAAGACAATTACCCCAATGGCAACTTACTATCGTAAGTGCTCTATGTCCTGGGATTAAATAACCTTCAGATGGTAATTATTTATTTATGTTAACCAACTTACTGTTGGTGTTTTTAAACACAAGCTGTGTGTGAGCAATGTTTGAGAGGTAGAACTGGAACTTAAAAATTCCTTGACATTTGCTTCATTGGGCATAATCAAGAGGAAGTAGTGATTAGAGTTATGTTCCATAGTGAAAACCTTACCTGATATAGAGCTTGAAAATATTTGTTGGATATATTACTTGGACATATTTATTATTCACTTATGTTGCATATTTGATGTAATTAACATATGATAATAATATATTCATATTAATATATGAAGACCTGTGAAGCATTAAGATCAGAAGAAACTACAGTTCAAAAGTATTGGAAAGCACGAATGCTAATGGCTTCATTGCCAGATGCAAGGCACTAGAAAACAACAACATATGAGCGGAGAAAGAGTTGTAGCACCAATTTCTTTTTTTTTTTTTTTTTCAATCAATAGCCGACATCCTTGCATACATGCGTACAATTTTGCCCCAATTTTTTAAAGAATTGACAGACAGGGAGCATGAATGTTGCCCTTTTTCAACAAGAATGCTGTACAGCCAATATCTTCATGAGAACAACTGAAAGTGTGGATGGTAAAGTGAATCAGGTTTATGAACACTTCACTTATTAATTAAAAATGGGACATGTTTCAAGAGCTCACTTGCTTCTTTTCTCAACCTTATGCTGACTGCTGCAACATGGTGTTGTGATGGAGATTGCAATGCTGTTGTCCTCTGGTTCATTGCAATCTCCAACACGACAACACCATGTTCCGAACAAAGTGTCCAAGACAAAGCCACACACCCTGGAAGAATTAAAACAAAATATCTGCCAGGTAATTGCCAGCATTTTTCAATGTTAACTACGGATAGTTTCCTAAAGAGGTGCCAAAATATATGGGCAGTAATGGTGGCCAGTTTCATCACCTACTTTAATAAATCTAGTGAGTAAATCTATTAAAAGAACTTTAAAAAATCTTGTATGGTTGCATCCCTGCCATTGTATGATAGCTGCAGGTGGCAATGAGTGCCTATAACGTGAACAGGAAAAACATCATGCAGCTGGTTCCTAGTTTACTGACTCTCCCGGTACATTTCTTACCGCTGCATACTTTCTTAAAGATATAGGGTTGGTATACATAGGCAACACAATGATCCCAACATATTGCAAGCATGTCTATCAGTTGTCCACCTATAATAGGAGTACTTTACTGTGTTTTAGTTCCTTAATAGGGATATACCTGCTTCTGAAATGCTGAATTCATTTTACTAAACCAGTTACTCTAATAAAATTCTATGCCAAGTGATAAAAGCTTACATTCTCACATTAAAATGTTAATTGCAAATCCAAGAAGATTTAATTTAATAGTTATACAATGAATCATTGTATATTAATTATACAAATACTTACTCACCTTTAAGTAATTTTGAACCTGCTGCTTTGCCTTCTCTAAATATTTCGTTGAACTTTTTCCAAATATAAACTTTAATGATTGTGATGGAAGATCCAAGTTTTTCACTTTAGAATTCATGACACTGGAACCACAACATTCATATTCAGAAATAGTTTACATAGTTATCACAGTGCAAATGAAAAGCACCATAGTAAGAAATATCCTAGTCTTAACACAGCCTTCATTTGAACAAGTGCTCCTTAAAATCAAGTGCATACACATCTCATGCAAATTACAGCTACAATAATACAATAACCACATCTACATCATAGAAGATATAGTGAAAATGATGTCCTTGTGCCGCCAAAAACCTCCCACCCCTTTTAGGAAAATTTGCATTAAGTCATTCATTTCTTCATTGCTATGTAAATAAAACCTGCTTAGTTTTTTAAAAAAAATTAAACCTGGAGCAATAGAGCAATCTTTAAAATTATCCAATACTCAATTGCAGACATTAATTTTATTTAGTCTCACATGATTGCAATTCTTAAACTACAGTTATCCTATAGGGTCTTAATTTTGAAAATTTAATGGCATTCCACATTTGCAAAATTCTTAATTCCTGTGCAAACTTCATATTTCTTTAGGCTTTGTTCTAACTTTTAACTGATGTCTTTTTCATCTGTAAAAACACAGCAATTTACTTTTGGTTCCTTGTTAAGAATAGATTTCACTGCTGTGCCACTTTTCTACAACAGATTATAACATAGGAATCCTACTAAAGATTTTAAGTGGTAAACTATAAGAACGCTTTGGTATCACCATAACATTGCAACTGTTCTTTTACAAGTACAAGTTTTTATAATCTTCAGGACATATCGGATTTACATAATATATCACTGGTGAGGGCAAGTGTCCCCTTTTAAATAAATATTCAATTTTTAAGTATAATCACTTTTTACTTAATTAAGTTTGAAGAACACACCGCCTAATCATAATTTATCAAGATCATGTCTAAAACTATTTTGGTAGACTATTTGCAGAAGTAATATTTTATTGCACATAGATATGATTTACCTGATGATGACTTTTTCATATCTCTTTGATGTATTGCTTAAGTGTAATGATGACAGTCATGTTTCTGTGCATTTAATATCATTTTATGATTTATTATTCTATTTCGTTTGGGTTACAGTTTCAGACATTTGTAAAACACTCAAATATGTGGTGCAGTTTTTATTAAATAGTGCAATGTGGGATGAGAACTCTTATCTTAATCTCAGGTGGTCATGTCCAAGGAATAAAGCTATGTTTGACTTTTCCCATTAAATTTACAAATTTATTTTACTGAACACTTTTTATTATTATAATTATTACATTGTTTTACAATATTTCTTCACTTTTTTAAACATTTCCAAGTAACTGATATGCTCGAAACCATATGATTTACTATTTTTCAGTAGGTTACTGAAAAATGACTTCCATCTCTCACAAATCTGCTGACCAAGTGCTGTTTGGAAAATTTGTATACCTAACTACGGCAATATCGTCAGCTTTTGTCTTCCTTAATAATACTTTTTCTTATTTCATTAGAATTATCCCAATGACGTTATGCACCAAGCATATTCAACTTCGTCGTTTTGGTCAAGCCACAAATTATATTAATTCACATTTCAAAACTCCCTCCGAACATGGTATGACACAAAACAGTTCTCAATTATATAAACATGATTGAAATATTAAAGCAAGGTTGACAATAATGATAATTTCCACAAATTTTGGGGGTTATGTATACACTCTCATAACAATGAAACATGTGGTTTTACAGTCCATCAGCATTTGTACAAGGACATTGCATGAATTGATTAGCCAGCACACAGAGAAAGTGTGCACAGTGGAAGGGGAACAGAACCAGTTAGAAACAAAGCAGTGCACTCATACTGTCACACGTCCAGACAAAAGCTCTGTATTTGATGAAAGGAGCAATTACTTTTGCTTATTAAATCACCTTTTAGAACTTCAAGCATTTATACCTACCAAAGCTTACGATGCAATTCATGCAGTTCTGGAAGTTTCCTCAACACCACCCATCCTGTAGAAACTGCATCATTATCCAAATCATTCTCCAGTATGTGTACCACAAGCACAAAGTTTAAAGTTTCTTTATCTTCTGAGAGCTGTGAGAATAAGACAAAAATGCTTTGTATTATGCTTGTATTAAAAATAAATATGGGAAGAATGAAACATACAGCAGATGGATTACAACTTTACAATTTAAATACTTATTTAAAAATATTGCAGTTGTTCCATGTACATTTATATCTAAAATAAAAAAATCTTATATGTTGTATTCATATGACTTTCTCTACTCACTCTGCTACAAAATTATTTTTAAACAATGTTATTCTTCTGTCTACTTCTTGTTAATAAAGATAAAAAATTCACTTAACACATTCATTTTAGGTATAAAGACACTAGCGTAAGGTCAGATTTTGAAAAGTGGATTGCAATGTGATGACTTCGAAATTTTATGCTCTTTACATAACCACAAGAAAAAACAAACAAGACACTGTGGCAATACCCTTACTGCTTAAGCTAACATGGCTTTAATATGCATTATGCTCTTTCCCTTAGAGCTGACAATCACTTCAAAAAATTGCCTCAAAACAATGTTATGACATACTTTGAAATCAACATTAGACCGTCAGGCATAACCAGTATTAAAACGTGAGTGATTTCTAAAACTGAATCAGACTAGAAATTACTGCTTGGATTGAATGCCATAATTGCAAGGCAACTTCTCCACCACAGGTGATTGTCAGCATAATTGCATTAGCATAAATAAATAATAAATAAATAAATACATCAATAATAAATACATAAATAAGTAAATAAATAATTAACTAAATAAATAAGTAAAACAGTAAATAAATAAATGAAAAAATAAATTTTAAGTTTCCCAACTAAGGTACCAAATCCTGCCTGCACTACTGGTTTCTAAATTTGCACAATTACCAAGTGCCGCTGCTGTTCAGCGGAGAGGTAATGCCCTCTCCTCTTCTCTTCTTGCAAGTAGCTGTGCTGAGAAAAGAGAAATTCTACTCCACGGTATGACATCACAGAGCGAGTAAGCTACCGACCCCTGCATTAGGGTAATATTTATTGTTTGATTCTACTTTCTCACACAGCTAATCAGAAATAACAGTCATCACTTTGTAAGATTTGTTCATATAGGTCCCTAGCTAATTAGTTATGAGACATATAAAACTGATGAAAATGAAGTGTTTAAAATGGTGGAACTTATTAATAAATTGAAAAATTTAGTTATGAAACAGCTTTATACCTCTGCAGTTGAAACGACTGCTCGCCATTGTCCCAAATGTTCTCCCCATGCTTCAGTACGGGTAAGATGAGCTTCTAATTGCCTTTTTTCACCTTGAAGCCTTTCCACTTCCTTCTCTAACACACCCAACACTCTAGATTCAGGTTTCAATGATGTTCTCAGTGCCTGGAGAGCCTAAATTGCAAGAATAATTACATATTAGTTTAAATTCTCTCAGGAAATTAATATAAGATCATATACGTATTGATATACACAGCCAAACCTGCATTTTATTATGGAGCTTCTCTTCCAACTGGTCAAGCTTGTTCCTTGCATAATTTGATTGGTCAACATCAGATGAATTTTCATCAATGGAACCAGAAATGTCCAATAAAGGTTGAACTTCAGCTTAAATGAAAATTGAAATAAACATGTTTAATAACATATTATAAAGAGATAGAATTTGTATGTAAAGCACCCTTCTTCCTGACAGACAAAGTCTATAAGACACCTAATTTGAGCTCCTTAATTACCAGTAGCTTACTAAGAAGAAGGTTTTAACTTTCTGTTGAGAATGACATAGAGTAAAAGTATTTGTTATGAGACAGAATATTAGAAGACCCCAAAAGAAAATCGTTTATGTGAATATTTGTTAAAAGTGTAGTTTGTTTTTTGATGTTGGTATGAGATGGTTAAATGACGAAAACGTGTTGCAAATGTTCATTGTTACGAACAACTAAGTTAGTTTAAAGACGTCATAAATATTTCCATATTTGATTTTAATATATATGTATAAATATTAGGATTATATGTGTTCCATAATGAAAGTGAAGGGAGGATGGTTAGGGATCGCTTCCCTAACAAGAAGGAACTATTTGATGGACGCATACGCGGATGTATACGAAAAAGGCAATATCACGTGAGGTGAAGTCAGACTCTTCCCACTAGCGTATGTATATTCAAGGTGTAAGGACATGTTGATGTAACGTGTGAACATTGTAGACCGTTTACCAAACTTTCATCAAGCATTAGTTCCACTAAATGAAAAAGTTGTTGTTTTCTAGTGCCTTGCATCTGGCAATGAAGCCATTAGCATTCGTGCTTTCCAATACTTTTGAACTGTAGTTTCTTCTGATCTTAATGTTTCACAGGTCTTCAAGTGGTCTTCGTTCATTTCTGCTGGATCGTTACACAGGACACATATTGGTGAGGATGAGATACCTATTCTGTAGAGATGACTTGCTAAGCAGTCGTGATTTGTCAGTAGTCGGAAGGCTGCAACTGCTGTTTTCCTTGGTCTAAATGAAAAAGTGGAAAGGTTTTAAATCATTTAAAACGGTGCTAGGAGGATTTATTTTAATGTAAAATATAGAAAAAGTGTTAATAAAATAATACATTGTGGTGAAGAAACATCGTGTGATTTTTCATTCCATCCGTTACCACGCCCTGAGGAAAATAAGAGCCTCATCGCTCAAACGTGAAACAAGCTTCGATAAAAAACTGCACCAGTTATTACTTCATAGGAAATGCATATAAAAATAAAAGACAAAAACCTGACATATTTCACTCCAAGCAATATATACTATATATGGTCATGATTTATTACGTAGCTGAAGATATGGTGCACACACATGGTTTGTGAATTAAAACAATCAATTATCACTGATAGGAAAAAAGTGCAGTTCATTTGTTTATCTGATAATTTCATTATTGGTGGCAGAAAAGTGCAAGTACTGACCTACATTCAATAGCCATTAACATTATCCAGCAACAAACTTTATGCTAAATATAAGAAGTAGATAACATAATCTAAATTTTTACCTGCACCCTCTTTTTCAGCATTTTCAGCTTCTTCCATTGCTGTCTGCAATTTCTGATAAAGTTCACTTACAATAAAAGAGGGATAGTATTTTTCCTCTATCATCTTAACTACCTCCTCCTGAACTTCATAGAAAACTTCAGGTCCTTTATCTCCGAGAAGAAACCCCTCCATTCGCTTCAGCACAGGCTGCAAAATCAAATTCTTCCATAGCATCAATTTCATACTCTATGTCATTATATGGGAGGAAGGGATAAGGATGATATCCTCTTAGGTGGTGATTATACCTTGTACCTTATAGATACAGAGATGAATGAAAAATTACAATATAATTTTGGTCTATATATGCTTATTTCACTACTTTTGTCATCTCAATCCAAATATGGAGAAAGTAAGGCACATTTTATTTATGTCCCTCTGGTTTAAAAGACATCTATACTCCTTCCACTAGCATACCACCATTGTCTGATACTGACCTTATCAACTTCAATGTCTGGTGATGGTGTATTGATGTATGTATAGAAGATCTCTGCACCAAGCTGGTGCCAGTTATTGCGCTGTGACTGGCGCAATTCTTCTACCGCAGCCCAATAACCAAGCAAACACTGTTTGCCTGTTTGCTCCAAATACTGATTCAGGTACCTTCTTCCCACCACACTCCCCAATATTTCAGATAAATTGTACATCTATAGCAAACAAAACATATTCATCTTTAATCACTGTTGAAAAGACCCTGAAAATATAGTAAAACCCTGCTCAATCAAATCATGCTTAACTGATATTCAGTTTAACCAAAACATCAAAGGAGGAAAGGAAAAGGTAACAGAATTAATGAAAAACTTTCAGATGTGAAAATTTGCACTGGCAATGTTATGGAAATACTTGACAATATTCTTTTGTCCCAACATATAGGTACTTGGTATTTTCCTCAGTTAACTCTTACCCCTACCACATATTCCGAAAAATATTGTACCATTATAACAAAAGTTAAATGCTTGTGGATTCATTCAGGGGCAGACCCACAGTCATTCTACTGTTGATATTGGTCAGTGTGATTTATTTATGTTTAAGATGTCAGTGAAGAAAACAAAGCATAATGTAATACGCATTGAACAGAAAATCAGTCATTAGCAACAGAGTGACAGCTTACAAGGAATTCATAGCATTAGAGATAAATTTGTATTTAAATCTTAATGGAAAATATTAAATATGACACTATTATTAATAAAAAACTACTTGTTTTTAAGTTGCCTCACATTTTATAACACAAAACAATGAATCAACACCAGATATAATGCCAGTGAAAACGGAGCAAAGTGATAGTTTAAAAGCTGGACAAGGGCACAATATTCTTCCTTTCAATTTTGTGCTCTTTCTGTAAACTTAGTCTTTCTTTGAATTCCTAATACTGGGTGGTAAATTATAATAGGACAAAATGCGAAACTAAATTTGCTTTCTATTAACAAAAAATTACATTTTTTTGCTAGTGCAACAAAATGACCTCAAAGCTGAATTTTGCATTCATCTTTTGAACAATAAAAATAATATATGGCTGACACAAAACAATGGTGAGTGTCAAAAGGGGCCAGTCAACACAACTTCCAATCAGAGGCTTGCCATGATTTGCTGTTTGTATAGTTAAACATGCTGTGAAATCACACTGTAAAGCCGGTAAATATAATTTGCAGACACCAAATTCATTTGCACAACAGCAAAGAGGACAGTAGTGGTCAGGTGTCAGCTGCCATTAAACTGTGTGTCTGCCAGTTTCTAAGAAATGTTTTCAAAATTACTTTTTCCCAATCAAACATTATTTTCCATATACAATGTTGTACTTGTTTAGACCTTGGTCCTTATTAAAAGGGTTATATTACAACAACAATGACGATGACGACAATAGCAATAATAATCATCTTTATCAGTTTATAGACTTTTCAATACAACTTTCAAACCTTGTCAAGATATTTACATTTTAATTTACACTTCGCCTATTCTGTGAACATCTTTTAATTAAATACCTTTTAAATTTATTCTGTAAAGTTAAAACTTTTAGTTCATTTGGTAACTTCTTCTTCACCTAATTCCCTCCCGTATGGAGCCTGACACCCCCTAGGACTTGCAAGCCTATACCTAGGGACAGATACCTATCAGGGAGCAGACGAATCTATGGACCGGACAGAGTGAAGATCTGGAAGCGGGTGGTCAGCCCAGCACCAGGTATCAGAGTGAGGAAGAGGATGATATGAAACGCAGGTGAAATGGAAGATGGGAAATATGATGGAACAGTTTGTGGAATGAGTGGCAGGGGAAACAGCAGAACCTGGAGAAAACCCACCCACATGCCGCTTCATCCACCACGAATACCACATGTGGGCCCTTGGGATCCAACCTAGGCTGCCTTGGTAATAGCCAAGCGGTCTACCTGCTCGACCACAATGCTGCCCCTTTGGTAACTTGTTATATAAAATTATACCAATTATAAGGGAATCCTTTTCAGTAGCTTGTTTATTTATGTTTTCTCTATAACAATTATTTTGAATAATAATAGTAACAGGCATCAGTGGTGGTGATGCTAAAAGAAGCAGAAGTATTACACAGAAAAAGAAACCAACTAAGAGCTCTACGAAATCAAGCAAGATTACACAAAGTAACATACAATTCTCACCTTTTTTGCAATCATGGTACTGGCCTCCTCTGCTTCTTCTACTGGATATCCCATCCATCCTAACAGACGCAATTGCTTTTCACACTGATTCTTAGCATACGTCAGCTGGTTTATGTATCGTTTAACCTGTCTTGACTTAGGGAAAAGGAGTAAAAACATGAAAAAATTAAAATCTAATGCTTCATTATATTCACAATATCTTAAAAACTTCATATATTTTTGCTCCAAAATTATGTGCTATCATTGTACTAATAGCTAATGTAAAAAACCTCAAAATTTTAGCACAGACCCATGCTCTATTTATGGGCCCAAATGACCTAGTTGTCAACAAGCCCTTAAGCTCTACTCATTCACTTGCTCTATTAACTGTCTGTAGTACACACTGAAGTAAAGATTGCCTTAAAAAGAAAGGTTTACCTGAAGCAGATCTCCCTTTCCTGTGCCAAATGACAGCAGCTCTTTATCTGGATCCAAACCCCTGGATTGTTTCAAATTCTGAATTGTGGTTGCTTGCATTATCTCTGTAACTATGTCGTACCTGCAATAGACAATTTCAGTGGAGGTAAGAACTCTTTTCTCAGATCAGCCTGAACCGTCACACTCGCATAATGGTTGCACTGTATAGTTTTACTTTATGAATAAAGCATAAAAAGTGTCATGATTATGCAATGAAATATGGTAATTGTAAATAGTTTTTAAGTAGTACGAGTATGTACTGACCAGCTATAAATGTTACTTACTGGTTATGTGAAGGAAAAATTATGCCTATCTGCTGTGACTAGGGCGAGACATATATTATTGGCTATTGCAGTGTAGCAGAAATTATGTGCCTAGGAAATTTAATTAAAAATAACAGGTTGATTCATGTTGATATTTATTATATTCATTTATGTCCACCAAAAATGTGTCAATTTCCCATTTTCTGAATGTCCTATTTTGTTTTTATAAAATATATTATTGTATCTGAAACTATACAGTAATATGGAACATGACTAGCATCAATTGTGAGTGAAAATCATAAAAAAGTACAAAGGAAAGACAATGGTTGGTAACCAAGAAAAATAAGGAACCTTTTCCCTATATAGTCAGATAATGACGTCAAGCTGCAAAATTTTGTGCAAATAATAGCATGTATACAATATACAATCGTAAACGAGTTGGTAATTTGCGACCCTAAAAAGCAATATTAAATGACATGATAGAGATTGTGGAGTGAAGAAAACAACCAATACTTATAATACAAGTGACACCATGTTTAACTTTGTGTAAAAGTCACACTGAAAAGAAAACTTTATCAAGACAACATCCAAACAGTTTTGGATATTATCTTCAGAAAATATACTTTGAAAAGTGTGACGATTTGTAAACATATGCTATCAAAATATGAATAAAATTAATTTTGGCACAATAAATGCTTTAATTGGAATAACATTTGCCCTCACCATCTTTATCTGTAGAGCTCATCGATACCAACCAATAAAAAACCACCACAGCAGGAAGGAAACAATGTGGCACTCATTTGATATTTGTACTTAATTCAAGTCTGTTATCAGTTGTGCAGTCCACTGTGGATCAGCAATAAAGTATCATTCCTTGACAAGATGATGGTAACCATGTGAGAAATGGCCTAAAACTGCAGGTGTCATTGGTTTGTGATAGCTTTTGTAAGAGATGATTGTTTTTGCATCAACAGGATGAGTCAGTGTCAGTCAGTAGGAGCAATGATTACTCCTTTCCTATCTCGGGCATGGTACAGAAATAAGGCAAATTCAATTCTGAGTCTGATGCTTTAATCCAGTCATTATACTTTATACACTTGTATGGAAAGTCACAGTTGCTGATTTTTGATGAGATAGTTAAACTTTTTAGCGAGCTCGAGACTGTGCGTCATTAGTTATAGTGAGTTTTTACACAATACACAAACTATCTTCTTTTTCTCGTCTCTTTCAATAGTATTATCTTAGTTTAGACAAAACATTTAACTTTTTGAAGAATCACTAAAAGAATTACTTCTTAATAAAACCTTGGCCCAGGAGTATTTAATTAACAAATTCTGCATCTACATTCACTGAAGTCGTCATACCAAAAGAGAATTCAACATTCCCACATTTCTAGGGTACTGCATTCGTATAATATTACACTTTGTTGCACTTACTTGTGGCGTCATTCTGTGCCATTATATTTTAAGAATTACTGCAGTCTCAAACTCGCTAAGAGAACCATTATAATTTGTCTCTTTTAGTATTTTTGACCAAACACAACTCTCACATGAATACAATTAAAATGTACTCTTTACAACAATTATTATTACTAATTGACAATCTTTCTGGTGATAAAAGAATGACTCTAGACAAACAAAGTCAAACGTACATTAAACTGAAGTCAAGTTCACATTTAAGTTGTTCACTATAGAGGATGCATTACAAATATTCTCTCAGGTTTAATTCAGTGTTTACAAAACTGAGAAGAATATGTAGTACTTAGATGAAGGGAATATCAACCAGCAATTGAAGGAGCGCCAATATTTCTTAGTATTTATCAAAGTGCAGACCTTATGAAACTGAATGAGCATTTGTCAATGCAGTGATAAATAGTGAGCACCATGACATTTTAAGTGTTGCAAAATTATATTTTAATGAAAATAAAGAGAAGCAAATGCCAATTAAAAAAAAAAAATATGTTTTCCAAAGAAAGGCAGTGAAGAGGGGGAATAATGATTGTTCCATACGAGGTGTGGCAATAAAGAAACCACACTGGATCAATAACAAAGAGAAGAGTGGGGGATTGGCCTTGGGACTCTCCCTGACATATGCATAAAATTTCACGCCACTATACTGGTTAGTTTGGCTCTGAGCCTTCATACAAATGGATCCTGTGTCTGAACTCTGTCGAATTTCCTTCACTGCATCCACAGACTCAAACAGCGTTCCTTTAAGCTTTTAGGAAGAGAAAAAAGTTGCATGGTGCTAGATACGGTAAATATGGTGTATGTTCCATCACTGCAATGTTGTTTTTCAAAAACCACTTCACAGACATCGTGTTATGGGTCTGCATATTATCTTGATGTGGGAGGTCTGGCACGGGGTGCACTCAGCCTCATTAAGTCCCGGAGGAACCAATTGAGGAGCTACTTGATGGAGAAGTAGCGGCCCCAGGTCGAGAAGACCGCATAACTGGCCGGGAGGGCTCGGGGCACTGACCATGTCCCACCCTCCCACCCACCAATGATGCCTGTAGTGGGCAGAAGTGGGGGACGCAGCGACTGGGTGGCAGGCCTTGGCCCTTCATGGGTTGTCGTGCTGGGGTTTAGAAGAAAAATAGAATCCATGAATCCATGAGCAATTCTTCCACGGATCTGGTCTTCTTCGTCGCACAAGTTCACGAGGGTCTTCAGAACAGTTTTATAATAAACTTGACTGACCTTCAGCTACCCAATCAATCTAGATAACCCATCACATACAAAAAACCACATTATTTTCAGTTTTCAAAGTGGAAGGATGGCCCAATTTCGGATTGTCTTCGATGTCTTCCCCACCATCCTTGAACCTCTTAACCCACTCGAAAACTTGCATACATGATAGACGCTGATCACTATAAACTTGTTTCAACAAATCATAAATTTCTGTGGTGACTTTTCCAAGTATTATGAGCAATTTGATGTTAACACATTCTATTTTAGAACACAACATAATTCCAACGCAGCTCATACACACGACCCATTTCTAAGGAGGCTCACAGCCAGACTAATCACCACAGAGCATGAAACTTTATACACGTGTCAGGGGAGTCTCTAGGCCAATACCCCACTCTTCTCTTGTCATCAACAAAACTGGAAAGGCACACAAAAACCAGTCGTTTCTTTATTGCCACACCTCGTATTCATAATTTTGCTGCTTACATAGATTTTTAACTGTTCTATAAAAATAAATCAATATGTATAACTTCTTATTGAAACCAATCGAATACTTCTCTAAGAAACTATGGATTTACCTGATATGTTTCAATGCTTCTGCATCTTCACAATTTTTTATCATCTGAATAAAATCTTCAAAGCTTGCTGCAGAGGCATATGCCTTTTTGCGAACATTGTCTGACTGCGGCTGATGCTGGATATATGTTATGATTTTCTGGTTGATGTAATCAGGATCTGTGAGCATTTCTATGACTGGATAAAGAACTGAAAGAAAACAAGTACTTTGAGAGAAGGTGCAATTCTTGAGAATGTACATCATGCAAAGCAGACAGAGTAATTATATTTCCATTCCCAAGGCAACTCAAGTACATGCAACTACTGTCTGTTGTTTAGCAGATATAAAGTCTTGTGGATGATTTCTTGTAAACTTAGAAGTGCAGTTTGAGAGGTAGAATTGGAACTGAAAAACTGAATGCCACAGCTGGGATTTGAACCACATACCCTCCGCTTACCAGGTGGATACTCTAATATATATATATATATATATATATATATGAAACAATATTGTACTTAAAAGCCAAAGATAGTAATAGACAACTAAATAGAAACAATCATGATCACCTTATAAGAAATAAACACCACAAATGCATTAATTATAATTTATTTATGCCAACAAACTTACTGTTGGTGTTTTTAAACACACAAGCCGTGTGTGGGCAAAGTTTGAGAGGTAGAACTGGAACTTAAAATTTCAATGCCACAACTGGGATTTGAACCACAGACCTTCCGCTTACCGGGCGGGCTGCTCTAACCACTGAGCTATTGTGACAAACTGCCAGAATGGCATTGTGGCATTGAATTTTTAAGTTCCAGTTCTACCTCTCAAGCATTCATTATAATTATACAAAACCAAACCAAAAGCTTCAGCACGCGAACTTTACAATAAACTATAATTAATTAATTATAATAATTATAATAATCTTATATATAAAGAACATCCAAAACCATAAAGTTTTCAAGAAGGAGCTCAAAAAATATTGTACAAATGACTGTTTTTACTCGATAAAGGAATTTTTAAAAGAAGAATTGTAAACAATTGATATAACCAAATTTGTAAATTTTATTGATAACCATGTACAAACGTTATTTATTGATAGTAGTGTATATAATATTATTGTATTTTTTCTTACTTTTCAATTTTATGTAACCTGATATATCCAACAACATGTATATGTTCTAAAAGGATGAATAAAGAAAGAAAAAAAAAAAAAAAAAAAGAAAGAGTGCCTACTTCAGAGACTTGGCCAAATTTGGCAGTTGACAATTAGCCAACAGTGTAGATAATGATCTGCAAAACATGTTTGGGTAAGCGAATTAGGAAGAGTTTTAAGCTGTCTCAACTCCAAATTTGTCTCCAGATATTTGATCAGATGCAAACACTTGATAAATTTTTGTGATACATGCTAAAAGAAACAATTTTTTTCTTCCTGTAAATATCTATGATTTACCATTATGACAAAGGTGTTGCAAAATATTGGAGTAAGAATATCACACGGAAGATTGTTTCCTATGGTCATGAATTGCAAATGTGATTGCGGTGTTTCTGCATGTGCAGCAAGATCAAGCTTTTGTGAAACAAACAAACCAGTGCTTGTGCTGCCTTCATAGCAGCAGAATGTGTGTGGTTGTCATTATGCCTAAGCAAATTGAACCATATTGAGAAGGCTACATTACTGCCCTTTCCGAAGCATAGTATGCTTCTATTATTGAAACATGCAAGAAGCAAAATTTTGTTTTGTCAAGTACAGTATTAGTTCACTATTGAATAAAAAGGGAAAGGGTCACATTTGATTAACTCCAAAAGGAACAAAACAGGCAAACCCATGACCTGCTACCAGACACTATCCAGAGATAAAAAGTTCTAGGCCCTCATCTCTGGCAGTTATCCAGCCATGCAATGGACCATTGCAAATAAACTGGGAATATCCCTCATAACTGTTAACACCATTGTAAACAAAGATTTAAATTTGGCAACACGCCTCACAGGTTCTTAAGTTGTTGCCATGTCACATCTCAAAACGTTGCACCAACAGCAGAAAGCTCCATGAGAAGCACCTGGCAGGAGAAAAATGGAAGTTTATGGTCACATTAATGACTGTATGTGCATCTTAGTAACCGCAACAAATCCCATGCAATTTAGTATACTGATCAAGAGGTGGAAAAGATTTTCAAAAATAGCATGCAGAATGCAAGAAAATTTCTCAAAGGGATTTATTGTCATTGCTGATTGTTCCTACAGCTGATAATTCCTAGAGTTGCTAAAAAGGTCAAGATCAATTCCAAGTATGTATTATCAGGATGAGGTTCTCATCCCAATTTATTACACTGAAACCCTCTCTATAAGAAAGACCAAAACAAAGTCTGGGTGCACCAAGATAAAGCGTCCAGTCACACTTCTGTTTCGACCCTCGCATTCTTGCAAAGAATGGAGCAAGATGCTATATTCTGTGCAGAATAAGTTGGCAGCCAACATGTAGAAAGAGAAAGAAGTACTCACCCTCTCACTCGCATGCAGTGTTGTGACAATCCTCTCCTGCTAACAAGGCAATACTGAGTGAGAGGTGTCACAGTGAAAGAGATTTGACAAGAACGATTTTGACCAGAAAACTATTCCCTTAACGAGGATCCTTCATTGTAGTCAAGGGAGCAGACTCAGGTCATTTCCAACCAATATCGCTATCTCTTTCTGCCAACTTATTCCACACAGACTCTAGAATACATGCTATTCCACTCAGCAACATTCCAGTGAAATCTCCTGATGCCTCTCCAATGGATGTTTCACCTTTGGACTCTTGACTTTTGGGAAGTAGGCGCTCTTGAACAAGTGATGGTCTTTGGAAAGCCTGTAAAGAGGAGTGGGAACTTCTGGACATGACTGCACTCACAAGAGCCTTCCCCAGTAGAAACTGGGGTCCAGAGTGATTGCTTGGATGAAGGCACAACAAACAGTGCATGATCGGTGGTGGAGACATGGCTTTCCATAAGGTAGGAACAAAGTCAAGCTTGTTAGATATAGGAAAAAACTCTCTGTATAATGTTCAAATATTAAAAATTAATATCACTCCCATAATAAATTCTGCATATATTATCCTGTTAAAAGATTTTGGAAATCAAATTCTCTTACAGTTGATTTCAAACCATTACCTTTCATAGTCAAAATCTCCCTCAGCATGTGTTTGACAGCATTATTTTGCACATAGCTGGTTGGGAAAAGAAGATTTATAACTCCATCAGATACTCTTCTTAAATAATCCAGCTCTCTATCAGCAGATTTCAGGTGTGGAGACAATACTAACTCTATAAGCCTTCCATCCGTCCTAAAAAACAAAGCACATGAATCCTTAATGAAGGAAAAAGAATCAAATTTTCATGTAATTTGAAAGAACCGGGAAATGCAGAATGACCTCCATTTTCTGTGATTCTTCCTGATTCAGAATTCATTGCTTTCTTTACCACTTGCCTATGGTAGGTGGAAGAAATCTTGCATTCCACCCAAAAATATATCAAGATTTTACCACAAATTCAAATTTTGAGAATAAAAAAAAATAAAAAAGTTCCATATGCATATGTCTGTGTCTATAAACAGCATAGATAAAAATCAAAAGTATCTAGAAAAGTACTAAAATATTCCAAAAAAGGAACAACCTTTTTCTTTTGTGTTCCAATAGTATGGTAAGGTACACAGCATTGGAACTGGGGAAAGCAGATGTCAGTTGTTTCAAATTTGTCACCAGTTACTTCTGTAATAAATTACTTTGCTAATAAAAATGTTGTAAAACACTTGTTTTATTAGAAAGTGCTTGAAATTAAACTTCACAAAATTACTAGTAACTAGAGCCCAGATGCTTAGGCATTTATAACAATCAAAAAGGTGGGTAGAAAAGGATTGGTAAATTTACAAAAAGTATTACAAATTTTAGTCATAATCATACAATACAGTAACTAATCTTTGGTTTAAAAATCTTACAAATTAAACATTTTTATTTTTGCAAATTACAAGCTATTGTTATAAACATTCTTGTGTTTGACACAACCAAAGTAGCAACACATTAACATGCACGCCCTCAGGTTCAACTGTATCATTGAATTGCGTGAACTTTGTGTTGCAATTAATTACAAGGTGACTGGCATATTACAATATGACAAAAGCTAATCTTAATGTTATTTTTGCATTATCAATGTACTGGAAATAGTATCAGGTTTCCACACACCCCATCCCCACCCATATACACACACAAAACGAAAAGAAAGGGGAAAAAAGGAAAATAAATGCTTACCTCTCTCATTGTATCTCAAGCGACAACATATTACAATTTCTGCTGATATAATTGACCTATTCAATGCAACAAGCACAATGCTTCATGTTGTTTCCTATGTTATCAATAGCACCAAAAATAATATGGGATTTTCACTTAAAAACATAGGTTTATGTTGAAAATTGCATTTGCTTATATTTTGGAGAGGAATATATCATCCACACCTGTCCCAGAAGTATCCTACCTGACGTGTCGATAGCAGTTTTTTCAAATAAGAGACTATGGCAGAAAGTACCAACCTTACAAAGCTTAGGTTTGAAGTTTGACAATGCTACAGTGTTTAGTATTTGTTTGGCAGCCATTAATAGTGAATGCTCTCAGTGAATTTGTAAATATGGACAAAATTGGTCATCGTTATGTGATACAATACTTCCATTTGAAAGGTCTTAGTCCAACCAATATTAAAGCTGAACTAGATTCTACTCTGTAGAAGTCTGTTCCTTTGCTTATAACAGTAAAATATTGAGAGGCAGAATTTAAGAAAGTCTGTAAGAGCTCAAAGACAAACATTGCAGTAGTCAATCAAATGAGATCATTACACCAGAAATTGTATAGAAAATCCACAAAATGGTATTGGGCGACCGTCGACTGGGCGATAGAGGACCTTGTAGGCATTTCCAAAAATGCTGTGCATAACACACTGACTGAAAATTGAACATGAGAAAGGTGTGCATAAGATGGCTGCCGTGTTTGCTCACAACAGAACAAAAACAGCATCATGAGGATGTTTTACTCAAGTGTTTGGCAATGTTTAGCTGCAATAAATCTGAGTTTTTGCATCTATTCGTAACCACGGATGAAACATGGATCCATCAGTTCACACCTGGGACGAAGGAAATGTCGAAACAGTGAACTGAAAGGGAAGAATCAGCTCCAAAGAAGGTGAAGACAGTTCCATCTGCAAGCAAGGTCATGGCATCAGTTTTTTGGGATGCACTTGGGATAATTTTCATTGATTATCTTCAAAAAGGAAAAGCAATGATGAACCCCTTTACCACACTCATGTCTATGAAAGCCATTTTCCAAATCATGTTTTTGTGTCAGGGATATTTATCTTGTGTATGTATCTTATATGAAACTAGTTTTGTAACTAATGAATAAATGTTAGGCCATTATATTGTTGGAATTCACTGAATTGTGAAAAAATATAAAGTGCACCTCAAGTGATGTGAAGGTAGCATGTTCTTGTGAAAATATAAGGAAACAATCCTATAAAATTATTATATAAAATGATTGAGAAAGTTGAAATAAAAATAAAAGTTGATCATTTATTAATTTTTTTTTCCAATAAGCAATTTAAATTCGTCATGAAGTTTATTAGTCTGCCTCATTTTCAAGAGGTGATAAGTGTGAATTATGGTTGGATCTGTTACCTGTAAAAGCTCTTTTTCCAAAACTTTCTTCTATTCTCAAGTAATGAACGTTGGGTAACTCTAGACTCTATGGACCACAGGCTCATTTGAAAACAATTTCATCCATTTCATTCATTCACTGTCCAACATGATTTACACGGTTAAAGGATCTAAACCTCATAAAATAAATAACAAAATTAGAGTCATAAAATCTGCAGGTTAATACAAAAGGCAAGGTTTACATCTTTGTTGGATGCACAAAATATTGTTTTTTGACTGTATTAAGCAAATCAAGAATCGAAGTCACACTTATAAAAAGAAAATGTAACATTACGCCTAAATACAAACAAACAAACAAATTACAGTTTTACTTACGCTGACGCCTGTGCAAGTCTTATCCTTTCAAAATGTAAAGTAACTATGTTAACCATGTCCACAGCCACCAACCTTGTCTGGTCAATTTTTGATAATCTTTCCTGGAGATTCTTTGTCACATGCCATAGATCTACCCTAAAAAATAAAGTTAATATTTATTAAAGAGTGCTTTAAATCTTAACCAAGAACAAATGTTATCAAATGCTGTGCTTGGCAATGAAGCCATTAGCGCTCTTGCTCTCCAATAACTGTAGAACAAATGTTTATATTACAAGCCTTCTTTTATATACTAAAATTTTCAAAACTGCCAAAAAATTGTGTGCCTGTAATTGAATGATGATAATGATAACCAAATTAAGTTAGCAACATAAAACAAATTCTATACTCCTAGTGCGACCATAAATACTGTTCAACACTAGTTTGTGCAAAATCCAATATATTTTATCCTCTTTTAGAATCAGGAGTACACACAAAGGTGGGTGGGGGAAAGACTGTCAGGTCATGTCATGTTCACATGTTTTTGATCTTTGACCAATGCATCTTAAGCTGGAACATCTATGTCCTTTATCTAACAACACTAACCTTGGAAATCTACAACTTTAGTTGCTCAAATAATTTTAGATAAGCGTGATAGATGAAGCTTTTTAATTCTTGAGCATTTCTTTGGTCCCATAGCTCACTTTTAATATTACCATACCATAACCTATTATTATGCTTAAAAAAGAAAGCTAGTTAAATTTATAGAAAAAGTGGTCTACGAAAGAGTTAAAACTGAATACAGAGTGAAAATTAAATAATCCATCAGACTTCAACAGTGAATTTTTCTTATTGTGAATGACAAGAAAGTCTAATACCAAAAAGCTGAAAAGTTTAGCTGCTTCTAGAAAAAAAAAATATTTTTATCACAAAAATGTATCACCTAGCTGAATTATTATTGATTAAAGGTTCTTGATTTATGGCTATATTTATAAAAAATTTAACAAACAACAACTTTTTCCTTTGGCGTACTTCAATAGATTGAATGGTTTTTGTATAAATTAAATTTAAAAAACTTACAATATGTTCCTTCTTAATTCTGGTAGAGCTGGCAACATCGTATCAGCTGTGTTTACTTTCTTCACTTATCAGTGTAGATTGCATGGAATGTTTACTTAATCGCATGCAACTGTTTTTTGTTGAAACCGCAAAAGATGTTAAGCCTGACTACAGTTATTGAATACTTGCTCTAAACTCTTATTTCAAATTAATCCCGATGTTATTGCATACCTGTTACTGCTAATAAATGTTAGTTATTAAAACTATGGTCAATTTTATTTCTAAAGCAACCACGTAAATACTGGTTAGTCCGTGACTGGTATTCATTGGGTACGAACTCCAGTGTCAAATTTGTTTACCTACATTCCTTGAAATATTGTGATATCTTTCGCACATACTCTCACACATCTTGTCAGGAACTTTGTGTTTCAAATTTCACTAGCTCGAGTTCTTTGGCGCTCATAAGATTCTTGTTAGAACTTGGAATAATTGTTGGAAACGAAAGTGCTTCCAAAAACTTCAGCATCATGTTAAACAAATTTCTTTTTTTAGATGTAGGTATGTGCTTGCATAAAGCACATTAGTCTCATTTTAAATTGTGTATATTAAAAATTAAAGAGAATGGCACACAACGTGTAAACAATAACACATAAATTTTGAGAGGTAGAACTGGAACTTAAAAATTAATATATATGTTTAAACATATTGCAGTGGAGCATAAATTCACATTATGCTTTCCTTAAGGTTTAGCAATTCCTAGTATCACACTGTTAAATTCAACACGGAATAAAGGTATCAGTAACGCAAGAGATTTTTCATGCAAAAGTGAAATAACCTTCGGAATGCCCAATGCACATTTGCTACATAAATATACAACCTCTCCTCCAGCCATTAGCTGCCAGCCTCGGCACCAGTACTTCATACATACATCTTTCAGACAACATTAAAACTGTATGTGTTCACCACTGTGTAAGTGTTAGAAACAAACTACCTTACTATTTATTGTGAACATGAATATTGTGTTATGTTCCTACCATTCAGTAAATAAAGTGAATAAGGCAACTCACTTTTGCTCAGTGTGCATGCGCAGTAAGTAGACATGGATTTACCATGTATTCTTTCATTTCAAGTGAATTTATGTATTTCCAATGGTGTTGGAAGTTAGTAAACAATCTTGCACAGCGTTTAAAAGAATTGATTCCAAGTGAGGTCGTTATCTTATCATGTCATGAGACTCTCAAATAGAACAGGGCAGATATTCAGATCTTTAAATGCACCAAATAAAATCTTTGTAATTATGCGGAAATTTAAGATTTGAGGCAATGTTTTCATATGGGGCAATTAACCATAACCTTATTTTTTCACACATCTACTGGTGTCTGACACAGCGCAACAAAACATCTGAATTCAATACATAGCTAACGTTACTTAAATAGTTTTTATAGAGCATTAGATTAATTCACTGATCCTCCGGTAGAAGCCGAGTACCTGATCAGCAGGTTGTACCATTGCCACACACTCTCACCTTTAAGCATGATTATCTAGTTAACAGTGTATTTAATTTAAAAAAAGTTTTTTGGAATCTTTTGTTAGTTTACATCCAAGCTCTCACCTCCTTCAGTCTGGTGGATTATTTCACTTCCACCCTGTATAAATATAACTTACTTTAAATCTTGTATTATGTCATCTGATTTGAAACCAACATCATTAAACCATGCTCCGACATAGTCCCTTAAAACCAAATCCAGGAGTTGTTGCAATATGCCATCTATCATTCGACCAAAAACAACTGGTAATCGAAGAGGTCTTTCAATTCTAGGTTCCAAACCCTGTAACAAAATCAGAAGGATGCATGTAACAATCTGATTAATTATAATTAAATTACTTAATACATAAAAAGAGACTAGAAATGGTGATAATTTTTTAAAATTTGAATAAAATTAAAAGGAATGCTCTTTCTGTAACATTCACGAGTAATACACAAATTCAAATCCTCACTTCTTACAAAATATATAGGATGGAAGATACTGCTTCAACCATATGTTAACCAGGAATTCTACATGATGAGTGTAACAAATTTGTACAATACAATTATTGTCAATAAAGAGCTGTTTCGCCGAAAAAACATAACTTGTATGAAATATTTGGAATATTTGGAGCCATCTATGTTCTTGACAAATGGATATAAACGGTTTGTTACTTCAGTCATGCAAACATCATGTGAACAATGCTGTAGTGCTTTTTTACCTTAATTCGAATGAATTTAGCCATAATTTGATGTAAACTTGACGTTACCAAACCAGTCTTAGAAATTAAACTTTGCATGACATTTTAACATTAAATTGTGACTAAATTCATTTGAAATAAGGTAGAAATGCACTGCAACACTGTTAAACTGACAATGCTAGCTAGTTTGCACAATGCTCTTCATGGACAAGTATAGACAACCACTACTAATAGCTGATCAGTAAACTAGTCATGCATCCTACAAATGAAACAAATTATATACAAGTCATATGTTGAAGGAAACAGAATAACACATGCATTAACTTTTTCTCTGAAAAATACATAATTAACTTATTGCACCTGCTATTATTAGTAAGTATAAAAAAGGACTCTCAGACATACTATAAGATATTTCCTCATTGCTTCCAGCTCTGGTGCTTGCCTTGGGTACACATTCGAAGAGCTGGACCAATTTGAATATTTGTATGCTATAACTGCAACAGCTATCACAAATGCCCCAATTACTGATATGGCACTGCATACCACCATCAAAGATATCCATTCTGGTCGATATATCACAACTAAAATGGCGCCCAAAGATGATGCTATGAAAACGGATTGCATTCTTCAGGTACTGGAAATAGAACATTGTGAATTAAAACTCAAGAAAATGCAATCAAAATGTATCTGGAATCACTCTATTGTGCTACAAAATGACCTAAGAATTCCAAAACACCAAACCAAAATGTTTACAGAGCCTTCTCTTTGGTGCATGGCTTTATTATAGGGAATAACTTGTCCCCACTTGTATTTAACCCAGGGGTGGCGAAAAGGGGACTTGCAAGGCATTTGTACTCACAGGCGCTGCTCCTTCACTAGCTGGTTATCCATTTGTTTCCCACAATATAACATAGTGGGGCAGTGCATGTTGCATATATGGCGACTCATAAAAGGAAGACATTTTCGCCATCCCTGTTTTAACCCGTTCCACTTTCTCTCCTCTCCATATGCTGGCTAATGAGTTGACACAACATTGACAACGTATTGTGCAGAAGTTGGTATGCTATGAAATCATGTGTTTCAGGCTGTTATAATGCCAAAAGTCTGTATAATTTAGCACACAGGATTTTCATATATGCTTTATATGTGACAACAAATTCTTGTACAGAAGGGAGACGGTGAGTTATTGACAGATTTACTTCTATGCGTATGTCCCAAAAAGAAATGGTTTGTAATCTTATCAACAGAGTTAGGGAAAATGGATCTATTCTTGATAAGAGGCAGAGTAAACTGCTATATTCTTATGCAGGAAAAACTCAATAACATCAGAGGAAAGCTGGAATGAAGTCTAATGAAATCTATGTGAAAGTCTACCCATCAAACAGGAATTTCAGAAACTTTAGCTTGAAATGTCATTAAACATAGTTCAAGAATGGCCACCATGCAATAATGTAAATAGAGTGAAAATAGAATGAATTTCTGAGATTGTGTGTTGGATAACATTAATGATCACTCTATTGATCTAAGTTTCATTTTTTAACAGACAAAACAAGTGATTATTTACACAGTCAAGAAGAATAATGAGTGTTAATGCAAATTTTCTTAAAATGTGAAAGAGATTCATAGAAGTACAAATACATAATTTCTAATATCTTGTATGATAAAGGTATGTGGTGATTGCAGTTGTAATTTGCAAGAGAAATCTATGCTCTTGAATTCAAGTGGCTATGAATAACTTGACTTCCTCAGCAAACTGTGCTCCATAGTGCTAACAAAATTCCTATTAGGCCGTCAACATATCCAAGTGAAGGCTCTGTAACTGTTCAACCCAGTGTTGTTTGGTAGCTGCATAAACCTCCAATAAACATTTAATTAATTTTACCTGCCTCCTCCTGTATTCCTTATGATATTATTGTAAAATGATCTAGAAGTTTTTAACAGAAAATTCTCCCCTTTGTCTCTTAGAACTATAATTTCATAAAGTTCCTGTAAAATTCCCAGAGTGAAAGAGAAATCACTTTGTGATTTGAAGCATACTCCACCTCGGTAAACTGTCAGAAGCTGCTCATTTAGTTAACCAATCATTGTGAACCTGAGACTTTGTCTGCCTGAAACAATTAATCCACAAGACAGTATTCTGTTGACTGACTCACAGGAACATGCATCAATCACAAAGTAATTTTTCCCTAACCTAGTAACAGAAGAAAAATCCTCTGGAAATGAGTAACAATATTAGCAGATGTATTTCTTAATTCCTTAATCTCCCAAATCTTGGAAACGTTGCATAGACCATAATCCATACAAGCTATAAAACAGTGCCTTGTTAGTTGTTGGGTAATCACAGTAGATGAGATGTTCATCCTTGCACTGCTGGAATTCCTGGAGTGGGAGAGTAACTACCTGATACCAGTTTACTCACAATGGATGGGGCTATCCCATCCTGTAACCAATTTGAGTGGATCAACTTTCATTTTCTCACATATCAAAACTTTCGTAGTGACCCCCATAAAATTTAACAATCATACTACAATAAACATTGTCAATTTCAATATAAAACGGAGGGGGAAAAAGAACATTCTTAATGGAGGCTATATTATTAGTCATGTTATGTGTTCCATCATGGAACGACGTGTTCAATGTCCCTGAGCTTTGCTCACAATGGGACCAAACAAAGTAGTTATAACATACTGACTTGCATGTGACAAGAAATGGCTACTGCTGTGATGTTTAAATGCAACAGTATGTTCTTGTTAAATCTGTGCTTCAACAATCATAAAACATTAAACTTTCCTCTATATAACAAGCAAAATGTTTTCCACTTTTCATAGTTTTTGATGTGATTGAAATATTCTGAATAACCCTGTACAGACTGATGACTATTTATCTGAACCTCAAAACATCCAACTTGTAGCACAGAAGACTAAAAAAACTCAAACCTAAATTGCCAACAAACTATAATCTGCATTCTGTTTCCATTAACTGTGTTAGCACAATAAACATCTTCATTAGTACTTATTGTAAGAGGTTAAAACTGACCCATCACAAATCACATTTAAGTCTACATATGTTTACAAGGTTATTGAAAAAGCCTCTAGAAGAATCATGCATCTATGAGGACTGTCCCAGAAGTACCTGGCCTAACAAAGACAACACAAACATTTTTGGAAAAAAAATCTTTATTTCTTTACATAGTCTCCTTTCAGCTCAGTACACTTTTCCCAGCAATGTTCAACAGCTTCAATACTCTGTTTATAGTGAGAACCGTCAAGTTCTGCAAAGTAGCCGTCAACTGCAGAACTCTACCTCTTTATTGTTGGCAAATCCTTTACCACCGAGCCATTTCTTCAAGTTTGGAAACAGAAAATATCTGAAGGGCTGAATCTGGTGAACAGGGTACCTGGGGAAGCAATTCAAACATTAATTCATTGACTTTGGTCATGGCAATAATGGATGTGTGAACTGGTGCATTTTGTTGAAACAAAACTTTCTTTTTTGCTAAATGAAGCCATTTTTGCTTTCTTTCAGCACTCAAATATTGCAACAAGTTGGCATACTACTTGCCATTGATTGCTTTTTTTTGGAGATAATCAATTAAAATTTTCCAATGTACATCCCAAAAAACGAATGCCATAACCCTGTCTTTGCCTTATTTGGAGCCAATTCTGCCCTTTCAATCCACAGTTCTGACTGTTTCATTTCAGGTGTGAAGTGGTGGACCCATGTTTTATCCACAGTTATGAATCAATGCAAAAACTCAGCTTTATTGCAGCAAAATGTTGCCAAACACTCAACTGAGACATCCTCACAATACTGATTTTGTTCCATTGTAAGCAATCAAAGCACCATACTGCACACAGCTTTCTTGAGTCCAAATCTTCAGCCAGTATCCAGTGTACAGCATATTTCAAAATAGCTACAATGGGTGGTATAAATAAAAGCAAGCAATAGCTTTTTCTCGCTAATTCGGAGCAAGAGGTTGGTTTCGTATAAATAAAAACCTTCTGCTCCATCTCCTTGCAAGCTAAAGCTTCCAGACCTTGACCGCGGAGCTATTGCTCGCGAAATGGCATAAATAAAAACCTGCTTTCCTCGCTCCGACGGAGCTTTTGCTGGATTTTTCTGAGGTAGCTATGTAGGTACCTCAGCTTGCTCATTCAGTTAGTACCATGGCCAGGATTTCCTGCTCCCACTGTTTTAAAACAACTAGCTAATTGCCAATTAGTTTCAAATCACTTTTGGACAATTCTTGTTATTAAGTTGCTTTTTTTTTTAAGTATTTGCATCTCGCTGATGGATGTTTTAAACTCTTCCTCCAATTGTTGCTTTACTGTAGCTACTGCTAAACTTTTGCGCTTACTTTCTGACAACTGTGCTTTTAATAGAATGTTCTGATTTTCCTTCAATAGATGAACAAAGCGCCTCATAAATACACCGCTTTCTTCAACCATGGTGACTGAAATACATGTTGTAAAATATAAACTCTACTCTTGGAGATATTTGCTGCTATATCAGCTCCGATGATACAAGGACATTTTTCTGAGGTGTTGTGATCTTGCCTGGTTAGAATGCGAGTGATGTCATAGTGATCCACTTTCATTACCGGAAACCTGATAATGGAATCAAAACATATACGAACGTGCTTATACAAACATGCAGCACGTATGAAGAGCATAATGCTCGTACAAATCAAGGTCGAATTATATCTATAAAATAAGCCCATATGAAACTCTTTCACAAAGTAGGTATAGCTTTAATTCAGATAACACTTAATTATGGGAATCTGGGTTTAAATTTATAAAAGGATAATCGCCATGTGTTGGAAGTTCGGATCAATCCCAATTACTGTTTCATTTATCCCTGCCCCCCCCCCAAAAAAAAGAAAAAGTAATTGACGTAAACTGTGTGCTTTAATTAGATAGACATTTTTTGTGTAATAAGACTTTGTCTATCTCCTACAGTTTATCAGTTATACAAATGTGATTCAGAGGAAAAGGACTTCACAGGCTTATTCCCCCGAAATTAAAGCTATACCTACATTTCAATTGTCATGTAAATATCTTAACATATGTCATTTTAATCAAAATACGAGTACGGTGGCCATTTTTGAGAAAATTAAAAATTAGGAATGTTTATCCATGTAAAAGTTAGTTTTGGATGGAGGGTTTCCATAAAGTCACACTCTTGGAGGTTACTGAACTTCAATACGAAATTTGGTTTTTAAAAGTGACTGCTTGGGTTTTGATGTTCACACTTACACACATACAGGCACGCACACATAGACTTCTCTCTCTCTCTCTCTCTCTATTCAGAGAGGCTCAGAAGCTGTATTTCTGCTTTAATCTCGATATCGAATTATTGGGCGGAATGCAATAATTCCTCTACTATTCGTTTAGTGGTTGAGGAACTAAAAAATTACACAATATGTAGGGACGTGGATGCATATATAAACAATTATAATCACATTTAAAGAGAAAATGTAGACTTGCTTCCGCAGCATTTGCTTCCAGAGGGAAATGAAACACGAAGGGGACCTTTTAACTAACAATCTGTATACATCCTAAGGTGTTGTCATCTTGCCTGCGTATGATAACGTTAAAATGTGAATGAGGTAATAGTGACCTGCTCTCATTACCGACGATAATGTAATCAAAGCGATACATAGAGTAGAATATTGTGCAAATCAAAACCGGGTTACAACTGAAGACTTTCATATAAAACCGACCCTAAATTTAAATTTCCACGAAATGAAATTTCTTCATCCAGTATAGCTTTAATTTATGATATAGGCATATAATCTTGGAATTAGTCCCCACAGACTCACTCTTGGAATTAGTTATTGATAGTTTATATGTATAGATGTAAAGGATATCAGTATAGCGGTGCAAACGCACGAATACAAATTATCTACTTCCATATATCAATTGATACATACTATAAAATTAAAAAAATCACTGATGGATTTTAGAAAGTGTATGAACGTTATCGGTGGAATGCCAGGCGAATCTTAATTTCTATTTAATTTGCCAAATCTTTACTTACATTTTCGTTCTTTAAAATTAGTATCTCTATCATGTTTAACATGAATAAGTATATGGATATTTAAATGCAGCAAATATTTAAATCCCCTCCATACATGAAAAAGGTGTGTTTGTTTACGTGGCCTGGTGAAGGTCACGGAGCTAAAGCTGTGTGTTGGAAGCAAGAGCTGGCGGAAGAGGGGAAGTTTTTATTTATACCAAATCACGACCTTTTGCTTGATTCTCAACTTGCTTACCAGCTTCAGCTCACAAGCACTAGCTAGTTTTTATTTATACCACCCATTATCTGCTAGCTTGCGCACTTTCAGTCGATAGTCATCCATTACATTTTGTGGATTTCCTTTACAATTTCTGGTATGGTCACTTCATTTGGTCAATCAGTGCAATGTTTGTCTTAGCAGCTCATATGGCCTTGCTTAAACCCTGCCACCCAATATCTTATATTGTAAATGAAGGAGCAGACTCCTCTGGAGTAGAATCTAGCTCAGCTTTACTATTAGTTGGACTAAAACCATGCAAATTAAACTATTGTACCATATACTGGTGACCAATTTTATCCATATTTACACATTTGCTGAAAACATTCGCTATTGATGGCTACTAAACAACGTAGTATATTCAAACTTAAGCTTAATAAGGTTGGTACTTTCTACTGTAGTCAACTGTTTGAAACAAGTGCTATCTATACATCAGGTCGGGTACTTTTGGGACAGCCCTTGTAAATTCTGTTCACAACTTCATTAATTTTTCAATCTTGCTTCATGTTCATCTAGTAGTTTCATTTCTCTGCTTAATTTGAATCCAAGTTTAGTCTTTTTCAAAGAGATTACCCCATCTTTTGATTATTTGGCCGATTTCTATACAATTGTCCTATTATAACATAGATTTAAGTTAGGTTTCCTAATGCATACAAACCTTTAACAATTAATCAGATCCATGATGCTAGCGGTAAATTATATTATTGTGTGTTTCCTTGCTACATTAGATGCCACCCACAGTCATAACATTTGAAATTATCTACGAAAGTCTCGCTCCCGATTTGAAAATTTGTATGCTGTAACTGCAGCAGCGAACACAAATGCCGCAACTCCTGATATGACACTAAATGCCAGCATCAAAGATATCCATTCTGGTCGATATATCGCCATTAAACTGGCACCCAAAAAAACTGCTATGAAAGCAGATAGCATTCTTCAGGTACTGGAAATAGAAAACTGAATTAAAACTTCAGAAAATGTAATGCAAAAGGCATCTAGGATCATTCTATTGTGCTACAAAATGACCAAGGAATTCCAAAGCAACTCCAAGCCAAAACTTTTACAGAGCCTACACTGTTTTTAATCCAGAAATGGCGAAAATGGGACTCATGAGGTATTTGTACTCGCAAGTGCTGTTCCTTCATTGGCTGGTTGTTCATTTGTTTTCCACTAACTGTGAGTGGGGCAGGCATGTTGCATTTTTGGCGACTTGTAAAACGAAGGCATTTTTGCCATCCCTGTTTCAACCCATTCTGTTCCCCTTCCCCTTTTCTCCTCTCTATATGCTGGCTAATGAGTTGACACAAAGTCTATGTTGTGCAGAAGTTGGTATGTTGTGAGACCACATCTTTCTGCATTGATATAATGCCAAAAGTCTGTATAATTTAGCACACAGAATCTTTATATATGCTTCCTATGTGACAACAAATTCTTGTAAATGAGTGAGATTGACGATTTATCAACAGATTCTCTCCTATTCATATGCCCCAAAGAGAAGTGGTCTGTAATCTTATGAATAGATTTAGGGAAAAGGAATCTATTCAAGTGAACTTCTGTGTCCTTATGCAGGAAAAACTCAGTGACATCAGGGAAAAGCTAGAATGAAATCTGAAGTAATCTCTGGAAAAGTCTGCCCATCAATCAGAAATTGCAGAAACTTTGGCTTGAAATGCCACTAAATGCTTAAAATCAAAACCCTATAAGTAGTTCAGAAATGGCAACCATGCAGTAATGCGAGCAAAGTTAATTTCTGCAACTGGGTGTTGGATAATGTTCATGATCACTCTGCTGATCCAGGTTTCATTTGTTTTAATGAAAAAAACAAGTGTTTATTTACACGGTCAGGAAGAATAAAAACAAGTGTTAATGCAAATTTTCTTAAAATGTGAAAGTGATTCATGGCGGTACAAAGACATAATTTGTAGTATTTGTATGATGAAGATATGTGGTTACTGTAGTTATAATTTGCAAGAGAAATTTATCCTCTTGAATTTAAGTGGCTATGAATAACTTGACTTCCTCAGCAAACTGTGTTCCACAGTGCTAACAAAATTCCTATTAGGCCGTCAACATATCCAAGTGAAGGCTCTGTAACTGTCTGACCCAGTGTTGTTTGGTAGCTTTATAAACCTCCAATAAACATTTAATTTTATTACCTTCTCATGTATTCTTTACAATATTACTGTAACATGATCTAGAAGTTTTTAATGGAAAAATCCTTCCATTCCTCTCTTAGAACTGTAATTTCATAAAGCTCCTGTGAAATTCCCACAGTGAAAGATTTGTGATTTTATTGTTAGAGGTCGCTCATTTAGCTAACAAAGCTGACCTGAGACTTTTTCTGTCTGAAACAATTAATCCACAAGGCAGCCCACTGCTGACTGGCTCATAAAACTGTTTTGTTGTTTAACGACGCTGTCAATTGCCAGGATCACATCAGCATCGCCTGTGTGCCGGAATTTCATCCCACAGGAGTTCTTTTACATGCCAGTAAATCTACTGACATGGAGCTGTCGTTTTTAAGCACACTTAACCATCGGTCTGGGCCGGGTTTGAACCCATGACCTTAGGATCAGTAGGCCAGCATCTAATCAACTGAGCCACCCAGACCGACAACTGACTCACAGGAACATGTGTCAATCACAAAGTAATTTTTCCCTAACTGTAATAACAGAGGAAATATCCTCTGGAAAACACACAGAATTATCAGCAGATGTACATATTTCTGAATTCCTTAACATCCTAATAATCTTCCAAATCTTGGAAATGTTGTATAGACCATAATCTATATAACAAGCTATAAAATTTTGTCTAGTAAGTTGTTGGATAACAACAGTGGATGAGATTTTAAACCTTTGTATCTTTCTAAAGTAAAAACAAATTAGAAACTAAAAACTTCACTTATCTTAGTAATGTTGCAAGTTCTTTTTGCAAAACTGAATATAAACACATTATTAACACTGCAGTAATTAATGGTTTTAATACAGATTTTATACATAAAAAGATAGAAAAATTTAAGTATCAAAAAGCTGTTAAAGAAGTTTCTACCCTCAAAAAAATAAAAGATAATTGTATTTTTAAAAAGTTTACTTACCATCTATGGGCAAATAAAAAATTTACAGAGATTTTTAAAGAATATGGAATAAATTTGGTCCCTCAAAATAAATTTAATATACAAAATTTACTAAATTGTTCTAAAAAAGATAAAATACCAAATTATAAAAATCTGGCATTTATCAATTTAGCTGTTTGGATTGTGATAAGGTTTATATTGGTAAAACTAAATGTCATTTAGAAACCAGAATAAAAGAGCATTTTAGAAATATTAAATATAAACAAACTGATAAATCAGCTGTGGCAGATCATTTTTGGTCATTTAATCATGAAATTAATCCAGAAGTTAAATTATTAAAACAATTAAGTGGACCTATAGATTTAATGGTTTGGGGAAAAATTTTTATTTTCAAAAACAGGAACCATGTTATGAATTTCAAAACACCTTCTTTAGATTGCATTTATAAATTTTTGTTTTCAGAGATTGGTAATTAAAATGAGCATCAGTATCTATGTTTTTTTGTTTTCAGAGAAAAATGAAGATCTGTAGCTTTGGTAACAAATTTGTTTGTATAGCTTTGAGAATGAGTTGGAGTCAACTTGAAACTTGACTCAGTTTTGCAAAAAGAACTTGCAACATTACTAAGGTAAGTGAAGTTTTTAGTTTCTAATTTGTTCTTTTTTAGAATCTTGTTGCTTCACTGTTATAGCTTCATTTTCCTTAATTAACTTTGTATCTTTTCTTTAGTCCTGTAGTTAGCAACACAAAGGCTCCACAATTTTCACATAATACAGAAACCCTGATATCAGTATTCAACAAATTACTTAGCTGAAACATATTTTTGTTTTCTGAAACATAGGTAATTGTGGAAACTGTATGCTCTTGCCTCATACTATACACATAAACTACCATTAATTAATTGCTCTGCTCAAATGTTTCAAATATCAAGGTTATCACATTACAATACAATCATTCAGTGTGCATGGGTTCAAATCACTGTGTGCTACTAAAACAAAATTAGCCAGATATAATTTCAATTATTGTACCTATTCTCTGCAATAGTTAAAACTTCAAGTGAAAAGCTAAAGGTTCATTCAATGAGTTGGAACAGCACTGTGTGAACCTTTAGGCAATGAGTACTACTATTGCTTTAAATTATATTTATAATTATGATTTCACAACCATTGATGACGGTAATGATAACCAGAACAGGAAGCATGAAATACTAATATATAAAGCGGGATGTTCACCGCCAACAGAAAGTTTTCCCGAGCTGCAGGAACAGGAAAGAAGATTTGGTCAAGTTTTAACTTCCTATTCCCATTACTGGGAATGGATGTTAGATTCATAGTGTGCATAATAGATTTTTTGCTGTAGAAATTAATCAAGCAAACTGTGTCATGAAACAGCCACTGAAGCTCTCTCTAGATGCAAGTTAGAAAAAAATATCATTGGCCAGAAAAAAATTAATTCCAAATGCGCAATATTTTTTGTAGTGTTTAACACCCACTTTTACTACATACGGCACCACAGGCAGTGACACTGATGATACGTGGAATGATGATGGAGCACCAGTGGAATGAGATGGTGGGGGAAACTGGAGAATCCAGAGGAAACCCGCCCCAGCGCCGCTTCGTCCACCACAAATCCCACATGCGCTGGCTGGGATCAAACCCGACCCAATGTGCAATATTGACCTCCAGGTTCTGGTATCTTGTTCTTACCATTCCCGGGCTGTTGTGAATCAAAATATTACTTCCCATTGGCAGAATCATTATCATTATCATTGCTGGGTGGTTGTGAATCAGGCTTAACAGATGAGGACTTACAAAAAAAAAGACAACACAGTTCAAAAACAAAATATGAAAATCTCTTGAAATTATACTCCTTAACTGAAATGTTTTTCTTCTTTCCACTGACATATTTTAAAATGGGAAGTGCTTATGTAATTACTGTCTGATGCATTGCATTCTTAGTGGTGGCTATATTATTAAGACATGCTGCAAGTTCCATTATTGCATGACGTGTTCAATGTCCTGAGGTGTGCCCATGATGGGATCAAACAAAGTAGTTGGAACACACCAATTTGCATCTGGCAAGAAATGGGCTACTGGTGTGACGTTTGCAAATGTGTGTCTTTATTAAAAATATGGTTCAATACTCATAAAACATAAAACCTTCCTCTATATGACGTGTACAATATGTTTCCATTTTCATAGTTATTTCAGTATAAGAGATTGAAATATTCTTAACCCTGTACAGACTGACAACTATTTATCTGAACTTCAAAACACTCAATTTGCAGCACTGACAACTGTAAAAAACTTAATCCTAAATTGTCAAAACACTATAATCTGCATTCTACAGTGTGTTCCAATTGAATCGCCCTATTTTCACTTCAGTATTTCTGCCAAACTATTTGAGATATCGAAATGAACTAAACTTTACTAATACATATGGCTCAAGTTTGTAAACAAAAATCAAGAAAGTCAAATCACTTCCACATGTGCCCCACCAGTCACACAAAGGATATGAAAATAGGGCGATTCAATTGGGACACCTGTATTTCCATTAACCATGTTAGTACAACAAACCTTTCCGTTAGTACCTATTGTAAGGGGTTAGAACTGATCCATCACAGATCACATTTAAGCCTACATGTGTTTGAACTGTTATTTAAAAAGGTTCACTCAGCTACATTTTGTTTACAAGTCCTTCACAGAGCACATTAAGTCTATATGTATTTACAGTCATTGACAAAGCCACTGCATGGACCACTCTACCACATTCTGTTCATAACTCCACTAACTGTTCAATCTTACTTCATATTCACCCAGTAGTTTTAATTCTCCGTTTACTTGAATCCAAGTTTTGTCTTTTTCAAAGAGATTTCCCCCATCGTTTGATTAGTTGATTTCTATGCAATTCCTATTATATCCTAGATTTAATTTACATTTCCTAATGGTACAAACCTTTAACAATTAATCAGATCCATCATGCCAGCGGTAAATTAATCTGCGCGTTTCCTCTATACATTAGACACCACCCACAGTCATAACATTCGAAATTATCTACGAAAGTCACGCCTCCCAATTTGATTAAGTTTAAAATATGTCAGCGTATTACATAATAATCACAAGAATTGAATTACCAATATTCTTGGCGATACTAATTCATACTAGAGCAGTGATGATTGGCGAGAAGTGTTTTATTATGTTACAGCTAAAATATAATGCTCTAAAACCCCATTTTCCTGAATAATATTTCTCATGAACAAGCTGCAAATTCTTTCTGCTATTTTGCTATCTGTTGTGATATTACATGTTTGGTTAACCTAGCAGAGAATACATTGCGACAGGTTACACATTCACTTCCACAAATAATCATTAAATCATAGAACACCATAAAATTAATATTACAACCAACTAATTATGTGATTTCATTTAACCAGCAACTTATTCCCAAAATGTTATTGATTTCTGCCATAGGGCAATGTTATAATGTTGGTACTGCTGATGAGGGCTCCCTACTCCCACCTTGTCAGCTGATCAATCGGCCCCATTTCAATTCAATTTAATTTTAATTGCTTTTATTCCGCAATAGTTGGTTACAGGGTTCAAAGGTCGAGTATGTTACATTAGCACAAAGAAAAATGAGGTAGCGCAAACACTTACAAACACAATTACAAAGTAAAACTATGCATTTCTAGCAAAAACAAATAAAGCATATTGAATTTAAAGTAAAACATGTCGCAACCATTTTTGTCTATGGGTTTACGGGACGAATGTAGTCACCAGGCAGTCTTGTGGCGTCGGCAGTGGTAAAGTACATGAATAATTCCGGATGTTCTAAGATCATCCAGAGGGTTCTGATTTTTCAGATGTGCCTACCTGCATGGTTGGAAGGCAATGTGTCTGCTTCATATTTATTAGATCCAGAGTTGGAATCTGTCTCTTGAGTTACTTGGATAAGTTTCTTTTCCTTTTCTGGATATTTCTCCTATCCTAAGGTGACTTTAAGACTGAGGGAGATATCGATTGCAGATCGAAATTAACAGCCAGTAAGTACATCCCCGGAATCGAGGGGGGAGGCTCAGACGGCTACGCTTGAGACTTTTGGAAGCCCCGGGTTCCATCCAAACTGAACCAACCAATCTGACTAAAGACTTTTCGCGATTTTCCTTGGTCACTAGGTAAATGTTGGGGCTACTTATATTTCCGCAACTTCTCGTCCCTTCATTTCATTTCAATCCAATCCTAACGGAACGGAACTCTCGACGAAGGAAGAAGTGTGGTGTTGTTGCGTGGTGGAATTTTCCCTCTGAAACTGCTATTTTCGGCGTAGAAGCGACTTGCGGTCACCAATCCCCGTAGGGAGGAGGGGGACCAGTGTCCAAACTCGTGAGGCTGGCATCTACACGAAGACACCTGACACCAAGATGAAAAATCTTCAGCATAGTTAGGGATCCCATGCTGGCAATCGTTCCCTGCCCAGGTTCCGGCACACTTGTTAGGCACTTCTACCTCCTCCCTCCCTGACTCTGACATACAATAGCCTGGCCATAGGTCAGTGTCAAAACCCATCCGTTTGTATTCCATCATAGAATTAACACCTTAGAGGCAGCGTTCTGAGAAGAGTGATGGAGTGGGAAGTCGCAATAGATTGTTCATTCGAGTATATCATTGCTTGCGCTCGGCATTAAAATCAGTGTGAAGCAGAACGTCAGGACCATGAAGAAAATCCACACAATTGACAGTAGGATATCAAAAAATACAATACACTAGAGATTGCTTTAAAGCCTGTCTTAATATTTTTTGGGGGAAAGTTGTAATATAAGGTATATAGTAGTACCCATCCCTTTACGAACACATTCCAAGAAGTTATAAAATTGTCCCTAAACCTTCTTCTAGTGCTAGTGACATGAATACAATAGAGAGGGCCCTCTCAATATATTCTTAGCGAAAGAATCTGCTGTTGTCATTTACTGTGGTTCATTCAGTATTTTGTTAAAGATTCTGCTTGTTGAGTTACACTTAAGCGTAACCGAAGTAAAAGAAGTGATACAATTAGATGTATAAACGAGGATTGCTGGTCTGATACTATGTCAATTTTTAAAACCCACATAAACAAAAATCTTTACTGGATGAGTTTTGTTTCTGTCAGTAAGTTAGTCTACGAATTCTAGGTGGGATGGAGATAACAATTCTGTTGTTTAACTTGTATGGCATGTGTTTTTGTTACTATTTGGATTTCATACTCTGTACTTCTTTGTGCCTGGGGTTTGTAAGAGGACGAACTATTTCCATGTCTACTTATTCCTCTGAAATACTATGTGTAGTTTCCATTGTTCCATCTTAATTATTTTCACCTATAATGAGAGAAATTACGTTATGGTTGACACAAGCTTCTGCCTAACAGCTTGTCATCTACGTAACCAATCATCACCGATCTATAAGTGTAATTACAGGTGTTCGTCTCCTTGAAGTTATTGGTCTGAGAGATATCGCACACTTTTCTGGCTGACTCAGAGGAGTGTGTGTCAATCATAAGGTAATTTCTCCGTCACCTTAATTATTGATTCGTGATTAGCCTTTCTATTCATCCTGAATAATGTTTAATAACTTTTTTTTTTATATTTTCATTTAGATTTCTATCCATTCCTGAGAGTTCCAAACATGCAGAAGTCTCGCTTACGGAAATATCAGAATCCTGTGACTACACACAGATTACAAATTCTCTGGGAACTGATGAGCCAAGGAGTCCCTACCTCCTCAACAGAAAGCAAAGTATCTGCAAAAGAAATGCTATATTATAACTCCAATTTCCCAATACCTTCAAAACAACAACCACAATTTACAAAAGTCAAAGCCAATAATTCTCACAACCAAAGAACGTGAAGCTTTTGCTAAACTAACAAATGAAAATTCACTGTGTCCATTTTCCCCTAAAGTAGTGATAGTCTACCCTAACAATGAATGGAACGCCCCATGAACTATTTTAACGAATAAAAACTTGAACTATACACCTCTGCAGCTGGGCAACATAAAGATTTCAAATTCGTAATGAAAGTAATCCCACAGCAGAATACATTCGAAGAGAATTACAAGAACTTAACTAACCATTAGAAAATATAAATCAATCGAAAAGGCAAGTGATAGATATCCAAACATGCAAGGGCGTGTAAATGCTACTTTTAGAACCAGGATTCTTATGTAATTACATAATATTCTATTGCTTTATGTGCGAACACATGAAAAAAGATAATGTGTATGAATTGAAGCATGTAGTTTTCAACGTATATTACATTGCACAGTATTACAATCTTACACAAAAAGAAACATTTAGTCGATTCTTTGTTTAATTATTTGTTATATTTGTATCTGCTTTATTTCTATGTCTGCCAATATTTTTCTTCCTTTAAATGATAATAAACAATAATTAACTGTTCAAGTTCAGATTAAATTAATATTATTAGCGCTGTACAGGTTTCAAACATTACTTACCGTACGCTAAGTTACCATTGAAGTAAACCGATTATAAACAAATATAGTGCTCTGAAATCAACGCCAATACATCCGGCCCCTTCGCCGGGTGTGCACTTAATTCATGTATCAACAATAAATCAATTCCAACTTGAAACTGCCAAGACTGCAGTATTGTTGTGAAATTTATTATTTTAAGTTTTTTTTTCAGAGAAGTCATCGTTTCCTAAAAAGGTTTGGAAGTAGCAATTATTCTACAATTGCATCGATAAACCCTTCAAAAACTGAAAACTTAAACGGGTGTGATGCATTAGGTGAAGGGTTCACTACATACTGCAACATTATAGTGCCAAATACATGAGGAAGAACAAGGAGTTCCATAAAATTGTAGGTGGAACAACATTTGCGAAGTGCCCTATAGAAAAATAATTCACAATGCCATTCTTGAAGAAAGCAAATTCTGTTTATACGTCTACATGAGCCTACTACCCCAAAAATTCATTTTTAACGACATGTGTACTGTGATGATAGTTGCAGATATATTATGATACAAACTCTAAGCACCGGAATTTCGCTCATTCTTAGAGACATCGGCAGCGACCAGTTCCAAACAGTGGAAAGAACAAAGAGCGAAGTAGACGATTCGTACATCTGGATCGCTATAGATGAATCTGCATATATATGTAATGGGATGCTGTTAGCAAATATCATTGTAGGAAAATCACACCCCAAGGCTTCAACCGAACCTCATTCCTGATATCTTTCAAACCCTGGAACAAACGAATCATTCAACAATAGCCAAATTCATTAACAATTGTTTGAAGACACTGTGAGCCCAAGGAGGTCAAGAAGAAAAACTGGAGACATTGTTCCCCAATGCTGCAGTGTATTATATTGAAAACTGCAAATGCTCTTAGTGTTCTTAGGGAGCGTAGTGTTAAGCGTGGCATCCAAGAGCGCGAGGAGAGTAGAGGCTAGTTGGGTGGAAGTAAGCTGAAGAAAAGTACTATCCGGATCCTGCTTCAATTGGGTCCAGTTATATTTGCGGGCATATCGGGATAAGCGTGGCATCCAAGAGCGCGAGGAGAGTAGAGGCTAGTTGGGTGGAAGTAAGCTGAAGAAAAGTACTATCCAGATCCTGCTTCAATTGGGTCCAGTTATATTTGCGGGCATATCGGGATATGGCGATGGCGTTGTGCAGGACCAAGTGGAGAAATTTGCAGCAGCATGGGTCTGTGGTCACTGCCGAGGCTGTCAAGATCCATCCTCCAGGTAGAGTGTGGCCAGAGGGCGTCAGAGATAAAGGTAAGGTCGGGAGAAGGCGAACCTTAGGGAGGTGACCCATAGCGCCTGGGGCCATCGGTATTCAAATGAAGAAGGCGGGAGGAGGCCAAAAAGTATAACATCCGATGGGTATATGCACCGTCCCGTATCTGCTGCGGTGTTAGTCCGAGATTAAAGTCGTCACAAATGATGGTTGGTAAAAGGGGTTTAAGCAAAAAGTGGGAGTTCCAAAAAGCTTGCGAAATATGGTGTGCCAGGGCGTTGTAAATCGTTAGGATCTGCAGTTCAGGAAGTTGTAACAGCACAGCCTGAAATTGTTCATCGAAGCTGAGAGTTTATGAATGGAGAGGATGGTAAGGGAAGGATGAAGAAGGAAAAGTGGTCCCCCTCCCGGTTACGATCGTCTTGGATAATACGATGAGAAGTCCAGCGAAAGGTGTGATGTGGATTCAGAAATAAGCACCAAATCAATATGTTTGTTAGACAAGTAATGTTGGAGCTCCGCCCGTTTAGAGCGGATGCTACGTGCGTTCCACTGTAGTATGGAGAGTGGTTTGTCCATAGGGTGAATAGGAGCTACACTAAAGGTCTGTGCCTGGATCAGGCCCGCGAGTATACACCCTGCCTGTTCGACCCAGTTTGACGCTTTAGTTTTCATCAACAGTCGCAGATCTTCAGGTTGTCGGTGAAATGCTAAACTGTATACCAATTGCGTTACTACGTGAGGTTTGGCGAGGGGAGCAGCCGTCTGGGAAGTAAAAGAGCCCAGTGGAACACTGGGAGTTCGAGAGACATACAGGTTTAGAACGGTCTACCCGAGGTAGGCGACCAGAAGAAATTTCCGAGGAATAGGGAAGTGCGCGCTTCGGAGGTGACCCTTGTGCCAGGCGAACACGTTTGGTGGTGCTGAAATAGGGCAAGATATGTTCGGCGTCAAGGGACCAGGGGACACCGGACCCTTCTCCAGCCTGACGTTTATTTGTAGGCAAAGTTAGAGTTTGGGGTGTCAGCGAAGTCTCATCGGGGTATTTTCCCTAACTTTATCGGCATATGAGGAAGTACACTAATGCATCGCCAGTGCTTCGTAGCGCTTGACCCGGAGCTCGGCGACGCGTTTGAGGACTGCTGCTTCCCTAAGACGGACGAAGCAAGTTTTCGCAAACGCCGGATGGGCAAGCTTGAAGTAGGTACACAACATAGGTCGTTTGATGAACAAGATGAGGTGGTGTGAGTTTCGACACACTTAATGCAGACCGTATTGCTGCGACAAGGTTTAGCAGAATGCCCATATTTGACACAATTGTAACACTGCATCACTCGGCCGATACAGGGAATAATCTTAAAAGAGCTGTAGTATAGTCGGAAAGAACGTGGAAGAATTTGACTGCGGAAAGTAATAACACAAATCTGTTTAGGATGGTATACAGTTTCACCCTGCGGGGTTACTTAAAGAAGTAAAGACACTTGAAGCGGTAAACATGCTGTGTGGGGACATTAGACTCAGTAGTTCTAAGGTCCACAATCTCCTGTTCAGTAATGTCGGTGCTCACATTACGTATAATGCCCTTCGTCTGAATATGATGTAGTGGAATGAAGCAACGCATATTAGCCTCCGCGTCGAACCTGGGTAGCAAAAATGCGTTCGCATGCATTTCTGAAAACTTGTCAAAATACACTTCGAAACGAATCCTTCCAGCTTTTTGTAGTTTAATTGCATGATATTCCGAATATTTCTCAAAGAGAAGTTTGCCAAGTTTCAAAGTGTGTAGTGAACTCACGTCACCCTTTCTGCTTATAATGACTACTAAGTGTGGAGCCAAATCATTTAACGAATATAAGTGTTTTTCCGTATCAGAAATAGGAAGACTAGTGTAGCTTCCGAAACCGGCAAAACCGGAGCTTCGGCATTGACTGTTTCATTGTCTAGAACAATCGGGGACGAAGACTCGGCCGTCGGTTCGCAAGTGGGACGGGAACCCTCGTGTTGGTGGCTCCTGACCGAATCAATATAGCTAAATTATAAATGAGAAATAAAGTCTAGATGAAGGAACAGGAACAAAAGTACATGCACAGAAAACAAAATGCACTTTGTATAGCACCACAATCCCGTAGCTTGAAATACAAAGCACGTGGGCTTAAAGGTTTTCCTGTACACTTGGTTTGTTTGTTTTCTTTGTGCTTATAGCTGTCAAAAACACCCATGACATGGTTGACGTCATCAGTAAATACCACTGCGCATCCAAGCTCACCTGCCAATTTAGCTGTCAGTTAGGATAAGTAATCAACGAGCTAACCACAGAACATCTGAGACCAACCTACTTAGGTGTAGGAAGCAACACAAAATTTGGTGACCTAAATCGTACGGTTGGCAATTATGGTTTGAACCACGTTTTCAAACGCTGTTGCCAATTGATGCATGGTCGGTTCGGTAGTGGTTCGGTACCATAACTATAACTACCATAACGTCCATAACTATAAAGTAGAAGTAAGGTCTGTGGCTGGGACACTCAAGCTTTCTTTAAACAGGCTGTGTGCGGTACGTGATAGTTTCGGTTATTAATATTTTGCTTGGGAACATTATGTAGGGGAAAAAACCATAACCACAGTGAATAGAATTTAAACTTTTGGGGTTTGGGTTACGTACAACGTGCGTACAACTCTGGTAGAACCCTTAAATGCCTTACCACATGTCTAATCTTACGGATCATTAATAGGTTCTGAAAATGCCAACACACTGTTATGTTCCGGGCTGCAAGTCAGGTTATGGTAGGGGTGATGTGGGAAAACGACATTTTTTCCCGCCACCTAAAGACGAAGAAATGTTCCTTAGATGGTCTAAAGCTATTGCACGCCAAGACTGGCCTTTAAGCAGTAAAAGTTTTGTTTGTGATTTACATTTTGCAGATGAACTTATTCAGAAATGTGACACATTTTTCATTGAAGGTAAAAAAATAGAACTTTCAAGATGTAAGTGGATACTGGACCCTAAAGCAGTGCCACATATATTCCCAAGTCGTATAGATGCCCGAAGAAAACGACCAAAAGGATTTCAGGTAAGTAGATATTCAATACATATTGCATATTTGCTAAAACACCATCGGTTTTCGTGCACTTTTAACACTATTGCACGGATTTATTGCACATTACGAATACGCCTTTAGGAACAATAATTGGTACTCATAATATGGTATTTGTACGTATATGTGTGTAATATCCGTTTAATTGAGGCAAGGTGCACAATTTTCATGAAACGAAACTAATGGTAGGAATGCAGTTCACTTGAGGCATCATGGTAGCATTTCTTTCATCCCTTCCCATTTCTGTTGAGCTGCTGCCAACATTGGCACTCGAAATGCAAACAAATGGTGCTTCAAGTGCCGGAAACATCTGAAAATTCCAGCAAATGGTTAATTTAGAGGTGAACAAAGCCCTCATGATCCAGAGTGTTGTAGGCTTTCCAGCAGTAACTGACAATTATTGTTCCTGTCAACATCTAGTCCTTTACTTTTTATTTCGAGTGGAGGAAAAATCCATTAATGGACTCCCACTATGTTGGAGGGCACAGTGGGGAGTATTGGCTTTGCCACTATGGCATTGCTCACCTAAAAAACCTCTGCCAGATGGGAATGTCATGGATTTTTAGGGAGGATTAGAATAAGGTTTGTGCGATCCTGCATGGCACCCGCGTTAGTCTGCGTATGGTTAAATGGCTGCTGCTCGGTGGGAAAGATAGGGTCCTGGGCTGCACCCATGACAGAATGCCCTGACTGCAGCACTAGTGTTCAAGGGTGATGATGGTAAGGATAGGGAAGGAGAATTAGGGTTTGTTCCTTCATCATCCTTCCTTGAGCACAAGGCATTGGTCAAGGAAGTGCCAGTGCTCTGGAGGCATCTTGAAGGGCTGCGGCTGACGTGATTGTTGTGGTGGTGATGGCACCGACTGAACTTCTGGTGCCTGCAAGTGGGTGATGATGCTGTCAACGTATGCTAACAGCTCAGTGGTAGTGCTCTCCTGTCGGAGGCGTTTTGCATTGAGAGCTGTTTGCAGGTCCTGGAGTTTGTCAACGATGGATGAAGTGATCTCTTCCAGAACAGTTAAGAGGGCACAGATGTTCAGAAACTCAGCATGGAGATTCTTAATGGCATCCTGTGTCGTTGCTCCAGTCGAGAATGTTGATGTTGCAGTGGCTGGTGCTGGTATGTGTGGCTGTGGTGGCTGTGGTTGCAGCATAGGTGATGACTTCCTGCAAGGATACAGGGGTAGAGCGCATGGCCGGTGAAGTGGCCAGTTCCTCCACAGCTGGAACAGTAGCATCGGTGAAGCTCATGTTGCTTGCAGGCCAATGTGAGGCAAGAATCACCTCAATAGTGGCACTTTGGCTGGGCTGCACAGTTGTCCTCTGAGTGCACATAGGCACAGCAGCAGTGGTATGGAGTTAGGCAGTCCTGTTTAGTAGCCTCGATGCATAGCATTCGCTCTAACAAGGGTAGGGTCAATGCCAAGGCAGCTTATAGGTCGGCGTGGCTGCCTAGCTCTATTCTGACCTGTGGTGTTGGTCCCCAGGTGGAGTGGATGCAAGTGGCTCTCATCGCTGAAGGCCACCATTGCTGCGAGCACATAGCATGCCTGCAGATCCTGTGGGACACGGGTGATAACTAGAGCCCAGATTTTAATGTAATTACACATTTTAGATCCTGCAGAATATTTCAATGAGAAGTAAAAATGTTGGCAAATTACGTCATTTGGGACTCCCTTACAAATTTTTATTTTACATATTTTGCACATTTCTACATATTTTAACGATGTTACATGAAGCTTGCATATTTTCTGGTTTTCGTTATAATTTTATCACTTTTTTAAAAAATTTTGTAGTCACATTATAAACTACTGTTCTCACAAGTTCTGCTGAAAGCAACAAAAATCAATCTGCAAAATAGGATGCAACTTAAATTAAGAATGCGCCTTGCCTTGTTCTGATTGTTGTCCGTTTACATCAAAGCAGGTGCCACTTGACGATGTTGACCTCCAGTGTCATGTTTCTTGTAGCGCTTTGGGCATTTACAAGGACTGGAGAAATTGATTGCTACCATTGTCGCAGTAGTTGGCATCTTGTAATATAATAGCTGCGAGGAAGCAAAATGAGCTGCTGGACAACCATCAATATAGCGAGGCGATAATGCTGCAGTTAGTTTCTTGCAAATATTAGTAAAATGGCACCAGTTGTGTCCTCGCTATCCTGCAAGCTGAATTCATGGGTGAAATTAGATAGCGCCTTTACAATCAATGGAAAAGTAATCGTCTGTCAAGCATGCGGTAAAAGAATTGACTGTTCCACGAAATCTCAGTTGGAACATATCAAAAGTACGCAACAAACACCTACAGTCTTCTAGAAAGCAAGTTCTGTTGACACAAATGCAACAGGAACCATCCGGAAATGATTTTTTTTAAAGAGATGTGCAGTGCAATGGTTGCAGTTAATATTCCGTGGCATAAACTTCAAATTCCTCAATTTCGCTCCTTTCTAGAAAAATATTGCAAGAAAGTTATTCCTCACGAATCTACTCTGAGGAAAAAGTATCTTAATGTGTGTTATGGAGAAGCAGGAAAAGAAAAGCAGATCTAGAGGGCTTCGATTTTTCTTTAGCTTGGAGTACCCATCCTGATGCTCTGCATTGGCAAAATGGCCATATTTGCTCTTTTTCTGTGATAATTTTGCTATAAAAGATTACCTAAAAAGGGTGGTTTAGTTCCAGGCTTTCAGGGTGAACACATCTACTCTGTATAGCTGCAGTAAGGTGTTTACTATATCTATTCATATTTTACCTCTTTTAATGCATGACCAAGTATAATAGCTTTGCCTGAAATAGAAATTAATAATAGAAGAACACAGCTGTTAGCTGAACTTTTATTAGAAGATATGCTGTAATTGTTTACTTTAGCACTGGTAACTGATTTGTTTCAAACTATTGAGACAGAATATATGGTTAGACCCCAAAAGGAAAGCATTTATGTAAATATTTGTTGCAAATGCGAACAGGCTCTGGTGACATTGCTTCCATTTTCGCTAATAATACAGTGCACTAATGCGAATGAATAATCATCAGTTAACACACTTCGTCTTGCTTGAACCTCCAACTATTCGGTTCTGAGCAAGACAAACACAAAACGTAACATAATAGAGATATGGCAAACATGTGCTCCATATGCTGTTGCCACGTTGTGCTTCAGCAGGTGAAAACCAATTGAAAGTTTAGTGAAAATGATAAAAATAAATGAATCATTTGTCTCCAGTGTTACATATAGAGCTGCTTGTGCACTTAGTCATTTCGTTTGATAATAGATTTGTTGAAAATTTAAAATAAAAGAACTGAAACATAAACTTTCATGACTAAACCTGGCAATGATGCAACCTATTTCCCTTTCAACTGCACCATTCCCTTACCTACCTGCTACTTCTGGTTTGTATCGCTCGCAGCCTGAACTTCTTTATAGCAATGTGTAGGATAAAGTTGGGAAGGTAAAATCTGACCGAAAAATTCAATGCCACAGCTGGGATGTGAACTCCGGATCTTCTGGTCTACATCCAGACCTTATAGCTGGTTAAACTATGAAGCCCAGGGCTGAAAGTATAGGGTCATTAATACATATAGTAACCCATCTGTGAGCACTCTCCACTGTATGATAGAACAATGAGTCACCAGGAAAATTTTGTCCTCAGAGATGCACTAAAATCCTTACCTTATTGTAGATGCTGAAAATGTTGATACTCAATGCTCTCAAACAAGCAGCATATCTTGTAAAAGTCCTTGTTGTATCCCTCATACAGAACAGGAACTTTATTGATAATCTTGTTCAAGAAATCACTGCTGCTGAGATTAGGCGAGTGAGTGACAATATTTTTACAAGGTATGCTGTATAGGTTTGATAAAACCATAAAATCCAGTACATATTACAAACTACTTATTTTTGTGTTAATTCCAGATCTATAGAAAGTGCTGTGTTCCTGGGTGTCACTTTGATTATGAAAGTTCCGTGCGACTGCATGGATATGTATCATCGTTTACTTTCCCCAAGGATGAGGATAGAAAGCAAAAATGGATTTGTGCTATACCAAGAAAAAATTGGCTTCCAAAACTGTCTTCATGTGTCTGTGCTAAGCATTTCAATAAGGAGGACATCATTATTGAAGAAAGCAAGAAACTACCAGATGGCACAGTCAGAACATTTCCACTTAAAAGACCTAAACTAAAAAAAGATGCAATTCCTTGCAAGTTTCTTGATCTCACACAGGGCTTAGGCAGTCGGATATCAGGTGAGTAGTCCTTGGATGAAAAAATTGGTAATGTTGAGATAGACTGGCTTAAGGGTGTGTAATGCAGGCTGGCAACAAATGAAAGTAGCGAGTGACAGTAGCACATCATTTGCATGACATTGGAAGTGCGTATAAAATGTCGAATGGAGGCAACTTTCTGCAAGGCGGTACATAGGTGATGTAGATATGAAGATGGAAAACTGTGTTCTCGTTCAATTTGGTAACTTCTGCATCTTTCCAGTGGACGAAGTGATGGATGTGGCTGAGATATTGGCAGATGATTTTACAATTGAGGACCTTGTTGAGTTATATGTCCAAAACGAGCCGCGATGTGGATGCACATTTTCTTCTTTTCCTCTCCCTTATGCCCTTTCAAGCTTCTGGTTCCCTCAGTCAATCCATTTCCTATATTTTGTCCTATCCTAGCTACTTGTTTAGCTTCCCTCAAAGTCTTTCCTTCCTTATTCACTGTTTTCTCCACATAATCACTCCATTCTATTCTTGGTTGCCCTCTTCTCCCATCCCCCTCTGGCCTCCCACATCCGTTTCGGTTTCTTGCTCTCATCCATCCTATTTGTGTGTCCAAACCATCTTAAAAACATTTGTCTCTATATTTTTTGTTACTGGTTCTTGTTTAAGGATATTCCTTATTTGATAGTTTCTTATTCTGTCCCTTCTGGTTTTCCCTATACATTTCTGTAAATACTTCATTTCTGTCCTTGTAATTCCACTTTCGTGTTTTGACAATACTGTCCAGCTTTCTGAGCCATAAAGAAGTGTATTTTTGCAAAACCAAGCAACATGTGAGAGATGTCAGCAACCATGCATCTGTAGGCATATGCCCTTACCTGGAAGGGAATTGTTGGTGCTGTTCACCCTGTTGAGAGAACAGTTTGAGGTGCCTCCATCTTTGAGTGCAGTAAGCTGTTGCTTAAGCAGATTATGTTGCTTATGTACTGCTTGGCGTTAAATTACCAGCAGCATCAAAGTGCTCATGAGTCCAGCATTGGGCAATGGCATACCTCTGTTGAATGGTCAGAATTCTTTATGGAAGAATGCCAAATTCATTTGGAGAGGCCTGCCTGTGAAGTAGGTTTTGATGCAAATGGTGTTCCTCTCATTGTGGAGACTGATGAATCAAAGTAACTTCATTGAAAGTACCACAGGGACAGTAGAGAGAAGGGCGCTGGGTCTCAGGGCTGTTGAAAGGTCAACAAAGTGCTTCTTGGTTGAGGTTCTGGACAGGACTGCCTGAACTCTAAAAGCACTGATCAGTAATACATATTGCCTGCATCCCACATCACCTCCGATGGCTGGGTACCATATGCTTATTGTGGAGAACATCAACAATGGTGTATACATGCATTCCATTACTCTCCACGATGAGATTTTTGTTGATACCTGCATCCCGGACATGCACACAAGGAACGTGAAGAACATGTGGATGGCATCCAAATGCCGGCTCCAAGGGCAGTTTGACACCACCCTGTTTGCATCATATCTTCATGAATTTATACACAGGTGTGACTGGAGTGTGTTCCAATGTTTCCTTGTGACTTTCTTTGAAAACCATCCTGGTGTCTAAATGGTTTCTTTTTTCCAGAAGTTCACTCATACCATTCTTTTCATACATAGCCATATCCACACTTCTTCCAAGTTACTCCTCCCTTTACTCCTACCATTTTTTTCACATTCATCTGTAATTAATCTATTTTATTCTTCTCTTTGGTGTCTGATAGTTTTCATTCGATACTGGCATTTTACTTGCACATACATTCCTCAATTCAACCCAAAAGATTTCCCAAATGTTGTTGTTAGCTAATGCTGGATTTCTGACAATGAAGTCATTAATCCTCTTGCTCTCCAATATTTTCCACTGATGGATGGGGCATTAGAAGTGGCCGGGCATATTTGAAGGTGGTCTCGATCCATTTCCTCTTGCAGATCACATAGAGGACAGAGTGGTGAAGAATATATCCCAATTCAGATTTCCCAAATGTAACAAGATTTCCCAAATGTAACATTGAGCACCTTAGTTACAGAATAAATGAGGATCCCTTCATATTGCAATGAAACAACAAATTCCAAAATGACATAGTCCAAAATAACTATAAAATCTTAGGCTTATGCAGTAGGTAGATAACCTTAAAATTGGAATATATTTTATAATGTATATTTATGAAACAAATACAAAGTGTTATAAGAGCTACATGTGGCAGGTGATTGAGAAATGGAATGTTTAAAACATCAGATTTTACTGGAAATAATTGTTGCAAATTACTGGTGATTACAGCATTATTTTAAATGCAGATTTCCATTCATAATTAACAGCTAAAAGGAATGAAGAAAAAGGCAATTTTCACTGTATAATCCTCTCTGCAAATGTTATGCCCTCTTTTCCTCTTTATTTACATTCACTCTGTAATTATGTTTCAGTTTCACTTCTGTTCCCCTTTGCTGACATTAGTCAACTATTTAGATCACCCTTCCACTCTGTTGTTTCAATTTTAAACTGCGCTGTCATTCTATTATTCATCTTCTTCTCTGATTTGTAATTGCCAACCTCTTTGTCCACTATGGGGGATGTGTATATATGTGTAATGCTCTGGAGTTAATAGTAAAATCATTCTCCATCTGACTTCCCAATATTTGGAAATTAAATCTTCTTGGATCCTTAGACCTTCATATACTACTAGATGGTTTTTATCCATCTCTTTTTTGCTGCACAACATACATTGGGATGAGGAGGTTACTAATCCTATCTTGAATAGAAGTTTATCGAGGCAATCATGGCCTATGAGAAGACAAAAAATAGTGACAGTTGATTTTCTTGGAGAGTTTGGGATTGAACTGAATTTTTTTTCCATTTCTTACCAGTTGAAATTTTCAAAGAGGAGAGATATCTTTCAAATTTCAGTGTGGACGCAGTTTTTATTATTTGCTTGACACGCATGGGATTTTTCGTTTTACTTTATAAATAATGTTGAATCCTTTCTTCACTAACATATGTTTGTTCATTGTCAGTTATTCTACAATGAGCTGGAAGCCATTGGAAAAGAATTGTTTTATCTATTTTTTGTAATCGGATTAATGTTTTATGTATTTCGTATATTTTTGCAGTTTTAGGACAATCTGTTGATATTATAGATTGAATTGTGGCTTTGGAATCAGATAAGACTATATTAGTAAATTTGTTTTGTGTAATAAGTAAATTTTGTAATGATACATAGATAGCATCAATTTCTCCATCAAGGTTGGTGGAATTGTCTCCAACATGTTTATAAAAGGAGAATAACTTGCAAGTGGCACAGCACCTGCACCTTCATCTTGACTGTAAAGGGAGCCATCAGTATAGATATGAATCCATTCATCTTCCAGAAATCTTAAATTGATGGCTTTAGTGGGATATTATTTAGCTTCTAAGGAGTGACATCTTTTTTTTGTAACATTTTCAAGCACTATGGGGGATGTAGTATACATGTCTAGTTAGCATATTTTGGTGAAATTGCACATCCTTGAGGTTGTCTTACAGCAACATTGCCAAAAAATCAAGTGGCTTTAAGGCTTAGATTTCTAAAATCACCTGAGAGTATTTTACTTTAGCACCCACTGATTGGTTTATTTGAAGCTTATTTTTATATGTACTAAAATACCCTAATGACATCTTTTTGTGAAACGTTTTTTTTTTCCTTCCCAAAACCTTTACAACCATGATTCATCAGTAGAGCCCGGAAGTTCATGCATTTACATATTTTTTGCTCTGTTATAATTACAATTCTGATAAGTTATATGCACAAATCATCAGTTTAGAAGCTTATTAAGCCCAGTTTAATGTTGCATATAAAAGCATATTCTTGGCTTTTCTGATAAAAACATATTTCTATCATTTTAATGTTTTGTTGCATAGAACTGTCTTTTTTTCCATGCAAGATTAGAAATGTTACAGGTGTGAACTCAGATGCTTGTAAACATGCCGGGGAAATGGAAAAAAAAAACAGAGCCTAAGGAAAAGTAATTGGGGCAGTGTTCAGGGAACAAACTAGATCAGATCAATTTTCTTCCGATTTATATGGAGCATTTTAGCATTAGATATACTCCTTTGGAAACTTGCTAATCCTAATTTGAGAAATGTTCTTCATAGATGTACCACATCATGTGCCTGATGAAAGCACATTACGAAAAACTTATATCAACTTATGTGAGATAAGTTGGAAAATGAATTTATTTGGATTTCCATGCATGAAACAACAAACTCTGGAGGTTGATTTATTATAAATGTAGAAATGTAACAGTTGGTGCCCTTAAGAAGCAGGAAGCGACCTCTCTCTTTCTCTTTTTTTTTTTAATCATCTGCATGCTTTCCAGCGCTATCTAAAGCTATTACTCCTTAGAAACAGTACACCTAGCCTTAAAGGAAGCACTCAAACTTAAATTCTGTTTCTGGTAGTGTAGGGGAAACAATAAACTGAAGAGTGTAATCTTTGATATTACACTCCTTAATATGAAAAGATATGTAAAATTCGAAACATTGTAAATGGAAACGCTACAATTAATTTACATGAATTGCCTTTTACTGTGAACCAGTTGGCGTCGTTTAAGTACGCAGCAGTATCATCCTGTGGTGTAGTGAGAAGTTACACGAGATACAAATCCATCTCCATACATAACAGGAGTTCTTTCAAGTTTGAAAACATTCATCATGTGGCTGTTGTGAGCTGCAATTCACTGCTTCTTTTGGACAATGAATCAGAAATTTCTATTCTCCAACAAGTTTAAGTTTAATTTTATTTCCCTCTGTTTATAGTGAAGAATATTAAACAGAAACTTTATTTTAAGAGCTTATTTTCAAGTTTTTCAGAAAATAGTTATTTGCATAAAATATATTTAAGTGCATATTTATTGGCATATTTTCAAGTTTTTAGTGCATATTTGCGTGTATATTTCATAGCTTTTAGTGCGTGCCTATTCATCAGCATACTGCTGAAATCACCTTTTGTTTTTCTCTGATGAATCTTGGTTTCACCAGCGTACTAGTTTTACACCAGTATAACCAGTATGCTTAATATGCTTTTTGTCTTTTTTCAGATGTAATGGAGTTGAATAGTGATGAACGTTATGTGGATATTGAAACAAAAACAAAAAATGAGCATCAGCAACAGGAAAGAACATTGAATGAAATAAAATTGGAGTCTTCTGCTTCAGGTGCTGGCTTGCAGATTGACCAAGTTTCGTTTCCTTCAGATTTTATAAGTAACTTTAGAGACAGCATTAACATGTGTAGCAGTGAAAATAAAGTGAAAACCAAAATAGAAATCAAAGAAGAACCATGTTTTTCAGATAGGATATCAGTTGAAATGAAAGACCATCCTGAAGCACCTCATGTCTCAGATGATTACTTCCTTAGCAAGATACAGGTAAGATCTACAAAGCAAAATGTATAAGAAATACTTTAAATACTGTTGTATTGGGCAAGCAGCATAATTTATTAGAGCTGCACTTTCATAATCTTATTCTTAATGTCAAGCCAATGCACGACCAATGCTTGATAGAGAAACTGTTGCTTGAACTGATTACATCACTGTTTTAATTCTGGAGGTTAAGCACAAGTTCTTTACTTGACCTTGAAGGGGTACAAGATGCGACCGTAGGTGCTGGATAACTGGCACCTGACAAACAGAGTCGGCTGATAACCAACATATTAGTTAGGCCTGTCTCTGAATAACAAATAGGTGACACGAACCAACTCCCCAACCCCAAGGTGTCAAGTGAAAGGGTGCACGGCATATGGGAAATGTGTCATTACCGGAGTCTGAGGTACCTGATGGCATCTCGGAGTATATAGTCTTACCCAGGCATGTGGGGCTTTGTCTGGACAGATCTTAGATATCCCTAGCTAATTGTGGGAGAAAATGTAAAATGGGAGAACAAAAAGCTTACGAACTGACTGCGGGTTGTTTTACATGTCTGAATCCTAGGTGCTCTTTGTCGTCTGCTGCTATCATAGGTGTAGAATAAACCATACATTTTTAAAACTACTTATGAAAAGATACTTTTAAAGGCTTTATTTACCAACTTTATGAACGGAGATGCTGAATCTGGCCACCGTTGTTGTTCACACATTTTTGGCACCTCTTTAGGAAACTATCCATCACTCGTGGTAGTTCATCTTGAGAAATGCTGGCAAGTTCCTGGTGTATATTTTGTTTTAATTCTTGCAGGGTGTATGGGTTTATCTTCTACACTTTATATTTTAAGTTACCCCAGAGATAGAAATCGCAGGGTTTTAGGTAGGGGGACCAAGGGGACCACATATCTCTACTAATAATTCTGTCCTGCAACACGGTTTGAAATGTTCTCATCAAAATATTGGCTGTATGAGCTGTTGCAGTCTTATTGAAAAAAGACAAAATCACGCTCCCTATCTGTTAATCCTTCAAAAAAGGGGCAAAATTGTATTCCCGTATGTCAGGTGTCAACTGTTTACTCAAAAAAATTGGCCCTTTTACTCAGTACCTAATATTGTTTATGAAGTATTCCTTCATGACAAAAAAATTGGTGTATGGTGTGCCATCAGCGGACAAAGGTTTCTCAGAGCTCCAATAAGCGGTTCCTATCTCTGGGGTAACTTATAACATAAAACGTACAAGACAAACCTGCGCACTTTGGAAGAATTAAAACAAAATATCTGCCAGCAAATTTCCAGCATTTTTCAAGGTGAACTACCACTAATGATGGATAGTTTTCTAAAGAGATGCCAAAAATGTATGGACCATGACAGTGGCTAGTTTCAGCATCTTTCATAAAGTTGGTGAGTAAAGCCTTTAAAAGTATTATTCATTTATGCCAACAAACTTATCATTGGTGTTTTTAAACACAAAGTAGTTTTCAAAATGTGTGGTTTCATTTGTGCCTTTCTATGTTAGCGGCAATGAGTGCAGACAGGCAAAACACTGCACAGTCAGTTTGTAAGTTTCCTGTTCTCCCAGTATAATTGTAGTATCATTAAACTGGAGAGCCCTTGCGGGGACTCTAAAAGCAAATCTAAAATCAAGCAGTGGCCAAGGCCCTAAAAGTGGAATCGGCCACCCAGAAATAAGAAATGGAGGCAGGCACTGCAACTCCCAGGGACTGGAGGAAATGGGCCATGCCTTCAATAAGTATTGAAAGAGGTCCTGGCTAACCAAAAAACAATTGGAACCTCTCCCAGAGAGTTGGGATGCAGGCCATAGTGTCCAAGCAGACAGCCTAGGTGAGCTGACCAAGATGGTCAATTTTCTGAAGTTGAAAGCTAAAACGTCTAGTAGTGCAGAGAAAAGGAGAGGAAAGAGGGCTAGGGCCTTGGATTAGGATGTAGGGAAAGCTGGTGACTCTAGAGGAGGGAACACCACTGATGCTGCATCATGGCCTGTCCTAGTGCTGCCAGAGTCTCAGAGCAGAGGAGTATGGAGCCTCAGTGATATGTGGACAATGGACAAACATTGCTGTATACCTCATTTTAACTCCAATAGAGGCATTGGACTGCATAGGATGACTGGGCTGAGTAGAAGAGAAGCAGGCGGACTACAGGCCAACCTGCAGCGAATTATTACTGTGTCGGGGGTGCTATGTAGTAGAATTATGAGGCAGGATATACAGCAATGTTAGCTTAGGTAGGTCTGTATTAATGGGGATAAAGATTAAGGGTTACTCTTTTCACAGTGTTTTGGCTGGTGAAAAACTTAAGAGAGCGTGTCATGGCAAGGCACAGTAATGCCTGGACATTGCCAAATTTTGACATGAGATCTGCCTATGCTCCTGGTAAGATATGAGGAGGTAGTAGTCTGTCCCATCTATTTCCCATATGACTCCAAGGATATTCCTCCTCCTCCTCCTCCTCCTCCTCAGCAGTTTAGAGAACTTGTGAGATACTGCAAGATAAAAAGCTTCCACTTATTGATTGGCTGTAACTCCAATGCACATCGTTGCATACAGGGTAGCTCAAACATTGATGAAAGGGGAGTGGCATTGCTCAAGTGTTTGAGCACAACAGACCTTAAGATTTTAAATCAAGGGAACGTTCTGACCATTAATTTTCAAGGGGAGAAACTTCTAGACTTGACACTAGGGTCCTTTGGTATACCAGAAAAAACTAGGAACTGGAAATTCGTTAAGAAACTTTGCTTGTCTGACCAAAGACATTTTGATCTTGTGGGAAAAGGGACCGTCTTAATAGGAAACCTTATAAGAATCAATTGTGACTCCATTAAGGGGACCTGGGGATGGTCTCAGAGTGGACCCAGATTAGAATAAAGAATACGGAGGACCTTGAGTTGTCTGTGGAGTTTTCATGAACATCTTGATCTTGCTTATGAAAGGAACTGTCCCCTCATGTGAGATAAGGGTAGGAGATAAATTTAAAGAAATTCTTATTTGGAATCCATCAGGAAAAGGACACATAGGGTCTATGATGGTGATAAAGACTGGTTTACAACCACTGACAACAGTAACAATAATCAGAACAAGAAAGTTGAAATACATGTATTCAAATAGGAGTGTTCATAACCAATGGGAAGCTTTCCTGGGCCCTGGGAATAGTAAAGAAGATTTGGCCAAGTTTAACTTTCTAATCCAATTACCGGGCACAGCATGTTAGATTCACACTATGCATATTAGACTTTTTGCTGTAGAAATTTATCATGGCAGCTGTGCCGTGAAACAGCCATTAAAGCTCTCTGTAACCACAAGCTAGGGTTAGTTGGGTCAGTTAAAAGCAAGTGAATTCTCAATGCGCAATATCAACCCCATTTTCTGGTATCTTATCATTCCTGGGCTGTTGTGAACCTAAATATTGAGTGCTGCCTTGCTTCCTGTTGCCAAAATCATTATGGTTACAATTGCCAGGTGGTTATGAACCAACCTTAAATGCCAAGCTATATGGGATAGGTGCATATGAAGAATCCCAGAGAAATTTCAACAAAGGATACATAGGATATGTTGTTGTTTTCTAGTGCCTTGCATCTGGCAATGAAGCCATTAGCATCGTGCTTTCCAATACTTTTGAACTGTAGTTTCTTCTGATCTTAATGCTTCACAGGTCTTCAAGTGGTCTTCGTTCATTTCTGCTGGATCGTTACACAGGACACATATTGGTGAGGATGAGATACCTATTCTGTAGAGATGACTTGCTAAGCAGTCGTGATTTGTCAATAGTCGGAAGGCTGCAACCGCTGTTTTCCGTGGTCTCTGGGGGATTATATCTGGGTTGGAAAGTAGTGTAATCCATTTTTTATCTTTGGCATTTGTTTCTATTTCTTGTAGGTATGAATGAGAAAATTTTTTAACGATCAAGCGTTTTATTGAGGAATATGAGAAATTGAATTTAGACTTTTGTTTTATTGTTGTGCCTTTCTTTGCAAGTGAGTCTGCAGCTTCGTTCCCCATGACTCCACACACATATTAGGATATGTCCATATTAGGAATCTCGGAGATAGTTCAAGAAAGCATTCAGAAAGGCTTCAGAGAAATCATGGTAGCTTTTTTGTGATAGTATTCAAGAGCAATGAAGTATTGATCTCCGGGGATGGGGGTAGGCTGGCCTCATTGATGTATGGCCTCAGGATAGTCTTGCCGTTCCTTTTGGTATTGTGGCCACTGCTTTCCAGGCTAAATTATGTTAGTTTTAAAATTTAGTCAGTTTCTTTTAACTCTGGTATTAAACATATGCAGTTTAATTACAAAAGTATAATTGTAATTTATTTACTGCCCATAGACTCTTTACAATATTGAGCATTGTCAATTTAAATACATGTTTGCATAGCTTACAATTAATTTAAAAATTCATTCATATTATGTACAGGATTATTCAATATATATTTTTTAACATATTCATTAAATATAACAGTATTGGTTTCACTTTTAATATATGCTGGGAGTCGGTTGTACAAATGTAGACCTATTATATAAGGATCTTTGTTTACAGTCTTACTTCAGTAATTTGTCTATTTTGTTTCTGTTTATATTACTGATAATATCTTGTTCCAGATTGGATGCAGGAGCAGTCTGCAGGAGTGATAGCAGTACCTCAGTTGGGTGAAACTGGTTGCTTGGAAAGAAAAACGAATGACTTCCACCCTGATATCATCAGCCATCTGTAGTTCCTGTGAATGTTAGCAGTTGCTTTGGATTGTGACAAGGTATACATTATGATGACTAAGAAAAATCACGAAACCCATCTCAAACATTTCTAATAAGCATGCAGATAAATCAGCACATTTCTGATCGGAGACCAGTAGAAAAAGTAAATTACTTAAACTGTTAAATAAGGCCATTGACCTCAACATATGGGTGAAAAAGTTCAGCAACTAACTCATGAACTGTGACAACCCTGAGAACAACATGATTTTTGTGTTCATTATGTCTCCAGTAGTATTTAAGAGTTCCTATACCAAAAAGTTATTCACTGCCATCAGTTGTCAATGAACTGATGATACATCTGTGAAACATGTCCTCAAAATGTTGAGTAAGTGAGGTAGTATAGCTCGTGAGGCAATACAAGAGCAATTCCCTTAGGTGCGCAGTGACAACCCTTCACCTGAAAGTTTTGATGGTGGGGGAAGTTGCGCAATCATATATGTGCAGAAGTCTCAATGTTTCTCACCACAAAGGAGTGAAGTTTGCTAGCAAAGCTTTAGTGCATATTGATAACATTATATATGTATAAAAACAAAGTGATTTTGCGGTAACTAGGATTATGTACCAATGATTACTTTCATGTGAACTGCAATTGTTTCATCTGCACACTGTTGTGCTAGTGTTTATTCATTAATGGCAAGCTGGCCTGTCTATTTCCCTCTGTCAGCCGTTGCAGAGAGGGGGGGGGGGGGGGGGGGGGAAGGAGAGCAACTTCCCCTATGCGCAAGAATTGTTCATGTCTTGCCTCAGGACCTATAAGGATGTGTTACTTGTATCATCTCTCTTCTTTTAAGGTTTATGTAAATAAGGGCAGGTTTCACCAACCGATGTTAAACTGATTCAACTAATTTAACAATGCAAATTCTGTTTCATTGAACAATTAGTTTTAACATAAAAGTTAAACTCAACATTAACCGTGGTGTACCTCTGAGTTAAGGTGTTTAGCACATGTTAGCAAACTGTGGCAGTACTTTCATCAATGGTCCAGAATGGATGAAAGGATAATAAGCACCATACCTGTTTTGAGGTCCTCTGGATGGTGCTCGTTCATCAGCAGTTACCTTCTATGTCTTGTGGTGATTACCCTAGTTATTTGTAGCGATGCTGAGTGTAGATCATGGGCTCTACCTAACATTTTTTCACTAGGCAGTCATTGACCTCCAGGGTGGGAAGTGGTAAATTGAGAAATAATGAAAACACTGATAGTATACTTCAAGTTGTATTTATTCCATATTGTAGCACATCACATTGGCATTCTGGTCAAGCATCACTATGGCTTTGCTTTTCATGCAGGTCTTGCAATATTTTATTGATTTATTGTGGTTTATACCCAGTGTCCTTTGACACTACAAACTTTGTGTTTTCATTATCTAAGAACAGTTTTCTTTAGGCCCGAGATTTGGCACAGAAATTTCTGAACTTCAGCAATGCTGGTCTCGCTGTGGGCTATATCCTTGGATGGGGGTTTTTGTCCACAAGTTTGGGGTATTTATGTGCTATGCCTCCACTTGGAAGTTACAGCACTATTTCCTCCCGATAGGCTTATCTGTCATAATCTAATGTGGCAGCTTACACTAAATTTTGCTAACACTTAATGTTTCACGACTTTGTGGCACTTTGCACTGTACTTATAATTAATCACCTGGCACCCATTCCACAACTGAGGAATACAAAATCACCTTACAAGTGAAATCGACGAACTGCCAGGATTTCCCCAATTCTTGTTTTAAAGCAGTTGTAGAAAGATTTTGAACTTCCTAGCATGGCCAGTATTTCTCTCCCCTGATTGGCCATTTCTATTGGGCTCTTTAAGTTCATTGGTTCTCTCTTTGAACCTTTAAATTTTAGCAGGGTCAAAAAGTCTGTTTAGTCATGTGCCAGCTCAAGGCAGAAGAGTAAAACTCCCTCACAGTACAAAAGAAACACCAACAATTTATTGCCCCATGTTAAAGCCTGACAAATTCTAAAGTAAGAACAAATTAGAAACTAAAAACTTCACTTATCTTAGTAATGTTGCAAGTTCTTTTTGCACAAACTGACCCAGGGTTTCAAGTTGTCTCCAACTCATTCTCAAAGGTAGCTTTATAGCTAGCTTTATAGCTTTGAGAATGAGTTGGAGACAACATGAAACCCTGGGTCAGTTTATGCAAAAAGAACGTGCAACATTACTAAGATAAGTGAAGTTTTTAGTTTCTAATTTGTTCTTACTTTAGAATCTTGTTGTTTCACTGTTAATAGCTTCAATTTTCCTTATTTAGCCTGACAAATGTTTAAGAGGTGTGGAATCAGGACTGAAAAATTCAATGCCATAGCCGATATTTGAACCATGGATCTTCCGTTTATCAAGCGGCTGCTCTAACCAATAAGCTACCGTGGCCAACTTGCCAGTATGACATTAAATACCCCAACCGATTCTGTTACACTTTCCCACTTTCTTGCTTAACTGCTACCATTTGCCATCACTTTATCAGTATTCACGTGATAGACCATGCATCACATAATTTTCCTTTACCCCACTTAACATGGCTTAGTGGAGGAAAAGTGAACATCTATTTTTGTAGAAGTGTACTGGAAATGGACCGGTGGGGTAGGTTTGCAGTTGAATGCACCTTAAAATGCTTTTCCTTGAATATATTTAATTTATAATGAATTACAAGAAGTTAACTAAAAGATCCAACTAATTAAGAAACATTAACTAGATATATATTTTATAATAATGTGATGTGAAGTGTGAACAAAATAGGAATGTATGAAAGAATTAAAGAACAACATTCAAAATTGGGCAAACAATTATAAAAAACTCCTTAAGAAATGACCTATTCCATTAGACTATACACTACTTCCATTGGACTATACTGTGGGCAGTGGAGATAGCTCACCAAACCACATTGGTGTAAACGAAGCTAACCCACTTGACCCTTTCGACTTTGGATACCAGTCTTTCATAGCTAAAGGTTCACTTGGGCCTTTCAGGCTCGTACACCAAACACGTTCAAATATCACATTAACCCTAACCTAAAATGCACCTAAAACCAGAATGAACATTTACATACATAAAATGAAAAACATAGTTGAATATACTCACCCAAATGTCCGTGGTGTGCTAGGGAAATGGAATCCTTTCCTTAAACCTTGGTGCCGTAAATGCCTTACAAAGCTTTTCTCCATGGGCGGTCTGGTAAATTCTAGAAGCGGAGCAAATAGATGGTTTCGATGGGGGCCGTCGTGTAGTTCCTTGCTGTGTATTCCGGGGACAAAGCGCGTGCTTGGAATAGCACGCTTCTCGATATGGCGACGGTGAACCGGGGCAGCTACTACGCCGGAAACTGATGACTGCATGAGGCCATTGCCTCTCAACAAGCAATATGATGAACTATGAGCCTAATATGTGTGACGGTAAATGTTGCAGAAAATAACTCTGATGGTGAGCACCTCTGCTCTGTAGTTACAGCTATTTAGAACTGAAGTTACTTGGCGAATATTTCCTACAAACTGATGTTGAACAGAGTTACTATGGCCAGCTCGGCCCGATGAGGACTCGAAGAAATACTGCGGCCAGCTCGGCCCGATGATGACTCGAAGAAATACTGCGGCCAGCTCGGCCCGATGAGAACCTGAAGAAATACTGCGGCCAGCTCGGCTCAATGAGAACTGAAGAAATTTTTTTTTTTCAAGTGGAGGAAAAATCCATTTTTGGAGCGCCATGCACTGGGAGGCACAGAGGGGGACTGTGGGCTTCACCCAAAGGTACTACTCCACTAAAAAACCTCCACCAGTGAATTCAGGAGTGGAAATCCGACAGTACCGCTAATGCACCTGTGGATTGAGGGTGTGGGTTTGTTGGCCGGTCACAAGGGCCTAAGCCAGGAGAGAGATTGCCAGGACGTGAACAATGCCGAGGCCCTGGACACGCCCTTGGGAATTTAGTGAGAGAGTATTAGGTCAGTGATGTCTCCGGACGGAGACGTCTTGTAGTGGTTCTGAAATAAAGATCAATTAAGGTGAAAGTTCTTGTTTAATCAGGCCCCGTGAGGTCTGACGTCACTCTATGTAGTAGTTGTGTTATACATTCCTGCAAGTAGGAACAGAGTCAGTGATTATTAATGTGCTAGATATTTGGTATAAATTTTATTTGATTTATGCAGTTGAAGCGATTATGCATTCCTGAAATTAGGAACAAAGTCAGTGGTTATTTATCTGGTTTTTTTTATTATTATTATTATTATTATTATTATTATTATTATTATTATTATTATTATTATTATTATTATTATTATTATTATTATTATTATTATTATTATTATTAAAGGAAACTCTTCTGTACAATTAGGTACAATGTGATTGAGCTAAGCTATACACAGAACAACATGAAACGTGTAATTGGGGTGCCATCCAGCAATAGTCCCAACAATATAACACAGAAATAGGGAAAAACAGTTACAGAAAAAGCATTTGTATAGAACTAGATGTTCATTCGCAAATCAGAATGCCAACGGCGCTTCAGTCTTCGTCGTAGACGTTCAGGAGGAAGATAAATATGGCGGAGCAGAGGATTGTCATGGCGCAGACAGGATTGATGCTGTCTTCTGTGGCAGATGCGGAGGATACACATCACCTCCGGTAGACCTATATCAGCATGCAGCGTAGAGTTGCGCACGTACCAGGGAGCGCCTGTCAGGCGTAGAAAACGATTCTGCATACGCTGGATCCTCAGGATCTGTGATGGAGCTGCAGAACCCCAAATGGCACAACTATACTGCCACATGGGTCGAATTAGGGAAGTATATACCAGGCGCTTGTACCGCAAAGGCAAGGGCGAGGAACCAGACACAAGTTGATGGACTTTGCGGATACGGTGACGAATCCTCTGCACTAGACTACAGAGATGGGGACCCCATGTTAGCCGGCTGTCCAAGATAAGGCCAAGGTATCTTATGGAAGTCGCTGTGGGTATCTCCGTCCCATTCAGGTAAAGGGGATGATGGGTCACGTTCTTTTTGTAAGTGAACTTCACAACTCTGGACTTATGAGCGTTCATAGTCACCCTCCAACGTTGACACCAGGATTGAATTTGATTACAGAAGTCCTGAAGGTGGCTAGCAGTCACAGCACAGGTGCCCACACTCAGGGCTGCCACGTCATCGGCAAAGTGAGCGATGGTGAGTTGAGGATGACGAGGAAAATCGGAGGTATATACTAGATATAATAAAGGGCCTAGTACGCTTCCTTGCGGCACACCAGATGATATAGGAAGGGCCTTGGAGAAGGCATGGTCATATTTTACGGAAAAGGTGCGATTATGCAAATAGGACTGTAGGAGGCGGAAATAGGTGTCCGAGAGATGCGGTTTGAGCTTGAATAACAAACCATTGTGCCAAACCTTATCAAAAGCTTTCTCCGTATCCAGAAACAATCCTAAGCACACAGATAGACGTTCATATGTATCAAGAATAGTGTCAACGACGCGGTGTAGCTGTTGAGAGCAGGAGTGAAGAGGGCGAAATCCAAACTGAGTATCAGGGATAATTGGTGCGAGCTCAGAGAAGAGGCGAGGTAGAAGGAGACGTTCAAAGATTTTGGAGGGAAGGGAGAGTAAACTAATAGGACGATAACTGCAGGGATCGTTTTTAGCTTTGTCAGGTTTAGGAAGAAGGATAACAGTAGCATGCTTCCATTGGTGAGGGATATGAGCAGTGCGGAGAATAGCGTTGTAGATCTGTGTTAGCAGGACTAGCGCATTCCGGGGAAAATGAAGTAATAAGGGTTGCACAATAAGATCAGGACCTGGAGATTTGTGAGCTGAGGAGCGGACGATGGTATTTTTAACTTCAGCAGGGGTAAAGTAGTGTCGAAAAGGAGTGAGTAATAAAGGTTGCGTGAGTTCTACCTCCACTCGATGATTAAATTCCACGTCGAGCACAGGATTGGGTGAAAACTGTCGTACCAGGAGTTCAGAAAACAGGTTGACCTTTTCAAGTGGCGTAGAAAACCAAGTATTGCCAACCTTAAGAGGCGGTATGGCAGCAGAATGGCATGTCAAAGTTCTAGTCTTCTGCCATAAGGATCCATCGCGGGTGTTTAAGACTCGAAGTTTGCTTTCAGCAGCATTACTGCGTGCAGCACGTAGGGCAGCCTTCAGCTCCCGAGTAGCGCGGTTAAAATTAGTTTTATGAAGTGGGCAATGCGTACGTTCCCAGAGTTTCCTACAGTCCTTCTTGATGGAATGTAGAAGACGAATCTCTGGAGAGTAGAAAGTCACAGACCGAGGACGGAGATCGTGGATATTGCTGCTGGCAAGGTTGGCGGCACACTGTATATTACGAGTCAGGGTAGAAACAGCCACATCAACATCACGGGGTGACTTAAGCGGCACTGTCGTAACAGTGAGACCAGCAAGCAAAGAGGTGTACAAAGGCCAATCAAAAGGATATCGTACCAGGGACGGAAAGAGGTCTTTATACTTCACTCCGTCAGAGAGAGTAAGCAGGACTGGTAAATGATCGGAGCTCAGATCGTGAATAACGGAAAGAAGGGAACAGTGACGGGAAATATTACGTCCAATGAAGAAATCCAGCACGTCTGGAGTCCCACCATTGTGCGGGTAGAACGTGGGTTCAGCTGGAGAGATTACATCTAGGTGTAACTGATGAATTGCAGTGTGTAGGAGTTTACCTCTAGGATTTGAGAGATTCGAACCCCAAAGAGCATGTTTGGAATTAAAGTCGCCTCCGACTAGAAAGGGGCCCTTGAAGGCATGAGTGATACCCCAGAAATCAGCGAGAGTAACAGGATTCTGAGGAGCAGAATAAAAAGATCCGACTTGAATGTTTGCAGAAGTAGTAGACAGTTGAATCTGAGCAACCTGAAAGGAGTCCTCCAAAATGGGTGGAAGGGCGTGGTGAGCCAAACAGGTTTTGATAAGCACCGCAGAACCACCCATTCTAGTCAAGTTAGGGTGATCTGCGCGATAGATATCATAGCCAGGAATGTGGAAATGTATGTGAGGAGCCAATTTGGTTTCTGTGGCCAACAGGAGGTCTACTTCATAAACCGTAAGGAAGTGTAGTAATTCATGAAACTTATTGGTGATACTGTGACAATTCCAAGTGCAGATACGAATTGAAGTGGGGACAAAATTAGCCATGGATACGAAGCAGAACAGGAATCAATTGTTGAGGCTGAAGAATAGTGAAGACAGAATCCAGACGTGCCATCAAGCAATCCAATTGAGAACGGTTTGGTTCACCCTGACGGGCTGTTGCTGCATAGGACTGTGAAGCACCGGCAGGTGAGCCCTGAGAATCTGGAGACGACGATGGAGGCCGGACATTAGATACAGGAGGACGAGGATAGGCAGCTCCAGTAGAAGTAGGTACAGTAGACTCCAGTCGAGGGAAAGTATGAAGTGAAGGAACAGTAGCAGAGGGTACACCAGAAACGGTACGTTGGGGATTAGTGTGAGACCGCTGAGTAGCTTGGAGCCGTCGATGAACAGGGCAACCCTTATAGTTCGCTGTATGTGGACCTTTACAATTCACACAGAGAGGGGGCGTGTGAGGAGCCTTAGAGCACTGCGCAGTAGGATGGTTGCCATCGCATTTGACACAACGTGGTTGCTTGTGGCAATAATTACGGCTGTGTCCAAATTCCTGGCAGTTCAGGCACTGAATAACACCCCTTTTGGGTTTCGGTGGCTCCACTTTTATCGTCGTGTAATACAAACGATCAAGTTTATATATGTCGTCATTGAGAGGATTTAGCTTTAGATCCAAGAAAAAGAGGGGCAGTTGCACTTTTGTCACGGGATGGTAAACAGGAGTCATTTGGGCAGGGGAATACCCAAGAGACGTTAATTCTTGCATTACCATAGAAGTGTCAATAGTGGGGTGAAGCCCACGAATAACCACCCGAAGATTACGATCCTGACGCATTTGGTAGGTGTGAAATTCTGCCTTCTGTGACTCAAAATAATGTATGACTGCACGATAACCGTCTATACTCTCGAAAGAGAACTTGACCTTGTTGCTGTCCAGTGTAACAAGCTTGTAGGCGCCTACATTGGACGTTTGTAAGTGTTTGATAACAGTATTCATGTTGAGTATATTAGACACATAAATGGGAGGTGGTTTCTGGGATGAGGAAGTAGAAGTAGTAGGCGCAGGTTCACTACGATCTCCTTCTTCGGAATCCATGTTAGCCAAGGCTGCAAAACGGTTGGCTGTAGCGAAAGGAGAAACAGGAACAACAGAACCCAGTTTCTCCTCTTGGAGTCACGTGGACAATCATCCTGGCTGTGTGGTTTAAAGGCGGCGGAAGGTAAGCTGCAGTCGACAGGCTGCATTTGACCAGAGCAGTGTGAAGAAACGGGCATGGGCTGTCTTTGCTGGTGGTGTGATGAAGTGGAGGCTTCTCTCTGGGAGCAACTAGATGTGGTTTGAAGAGCTGGGGGCGGTGCTGGTAGAGAAGATACCTGATCCTCAGATTGGTAACACGTCTGCATCGCAGAATAAATAAGCTGCCCCGTATCAGTGGGAACAGCCATGGTGTGTAAGGAAAGCGCATATTATAGAATACTACGCAGTGAACTAAAGTATCACAATTACACACGATTAATAGAGTACCTAGAACACTCACTAAAGTAATAGCATGTATGAAATATCCGGAGAGATGACAAAAAGGGTAGAGCACACGACCGTCCCTCTCGGCCGCTAGCAGCGAACTGTCACAAGACGTGAGTATTCAAATTTAGTGCAGAAGGTAACTTTTGGTGTTTAACGAACAAGGAGTAAAGTCAAACATTCACTGGTTTAAAACGATAAATAAAGTCAAACTTGTCGTCCTTAACCAACAAAAAGTAGTCACTATTCAGATGGTCCAAAAACCGAAAATCCTCAAGTAAATCACGCTACCATCATTCTCGTTGATAGATCACGTATTAACTGTAAATTATATCACTACACACATATAAATACATACGAATTATGTCACCTTTGGATGAAATTTGATTCATATAACACAAGCTATATTAGCTAAATCCAAAGCCTCCTATATGCTCTTCTATTTATCTGTCAAGAGGATTTGTTGGTTTACGCAGGCTACGTGAGGTCTGATGTCACTTCATGCATTTGATGTGTTAATGCATTCCTGAAATTAGGAACAAAGTCAGTGGTTACTTATCTAAGTGAAATTTTTGTTTTTGTCGCTTGTGCTCTTCTGAAATAAGGAGCAGCGTCATTGAATTAACTTACTATTTACAAGTAGAGGCGGGAAATGCCATTTGAGAGTAAGTCCGTGGTGATTGCTGTTGGTCAGTGTCAGGTTTCGCCTAAGCCGCCTGCCCAATCAGAGCGCAGCTGCACTTAGACCGCACCCTCTCAGTGAGATCCGCCTTGACTACAATGAGCAAGGACTTTCAAGTGCCACTGGCAGAAGGAAAGGAATGGACATGCCATGGCTGTGTATTTCTGGATGTTTTATCTAACGCGTCTAAGTATTCTTGGATATTTATTTCTGGTTCCTTCAGGCCAATTGTTCTATCGAACAGCGAGAGAGGTCTTTTGTATGTATCTTGTTCGAGGTTATACACACCTAGTTCTCTAATGAGGTGGTTGTGGTTTTTGTCTTTCTTATCGTATAAGTTTGCGATTTGATGCACTGTTCGATGGAGTGTAGCTTAAGCTCGTTGTGTATACGATAAGCCGGTACTACTTGTGGGAGCTTTGCTATTACTCTAACTATTCTGTTTTGTAGTGTTTGCAGTGTTTTGGCAGCATAGCCCCAAACGGGGGCCGCATATGTTAGGATGGGCCTAATCAGAGATTTGTAAAGCGTAAGGCCAATATTTAGTTGTAATTGGTCATTTTTGTTTATCATAGGGTAGAGTTTATTTAGTTGGTCGTTTGCCTTTGCCCTAATGGTGTCTATATTCTTTTTCCAGGTCAGACCTTGGTCCATAGTAACACCTAAGTAGGTCGCTTGGTCTTTCCATTCAATTTGCTCGCCTCTGTATACCAGAGGCGGTTGTGAATGCCTGGGGAGCCTGTGCTGTATGTGTTTTGTGAAAATTATTGATTGGCACTTAGTGGTGTGTACTTTGATTCTCCACTTTGCAAACCACGGCTGCAGCTCATTTAGAGCGTTCTGCAAGTGCAGGTGGATGATCCGAGGTTGCATAGATTGCGTTACTAAGGCTGTATCGGCCGCATATATGTATTTATCAGTACGCGTGAATTCTGGCATATTGTTAATATATAGATTAAAAAGCGTCGGCCCTATTAAACTTCCTTGTGGGACTCCTGCCCTAATGGGCCTTCGAGTGGAGGAGCAGTCCTCCACTGCCACCCGGTAGTGTCTTGTACCTATATAGTCTTTGATTAGCGCGATCATTGAGTCGGAGAAATTACGTGTTTTTAGCTTATGGAGTAAGCCCGCATGCCAAACTTTATCAAAAGCGTGCTCAATATCCAGGAAAATGGCGCCAGTTGATTTATTGGTATTATAGCCTTTGGTAATTTGCTCTGTTAGTCGAAGTAGTTGAAGTGTTGTGGAATGTTGCGATCTAAAACCGAACTGTTCTGCAATTAGTAAATTGTTTTTGACGATGTGGGTGTTAATTCTTTTGAGGATTATTTTCTCAAGTACCTTGCCTATTGTGTTTAATAGGCTAATTGGCCTGTAGTTGGCCGGTAACGAGAGATTTTTCTTTGGCTTAGGAAGCATGACAATCTTTGCCTCTTTCCATTATGGAGGGAATCTACCTTTGTCCAGAGTGTAGTTGAAAATTTTTGCAAGCAGCCAAAGAGCTGCTTGTGGGAGATTTTTAAGTACCACATTTGGTATTTTGTCCGGCCCCGGGGCCTTTCTATTGTGCAAGTGTCTAATTATCCAACTTATCTCGCCAGCGTTTGTTTTACGCATTTTGTTTTGCGTGGTGGAGTAGTCGGTTTCGTTTATTTCTTGTTCGATATTTAAGATTTCTTCTTCATTTGCTTGTCCCAGCGGCGGATTTGGGTTGAATACTTCAAGTGTTGACGCAAAGGCCTCTGCTTTGGCCTGAGGGAGTTCAGCGATGCTGTTAGTATTTATATTTACTAGTGGAGGAATTATCGTTTTTGCCCGTGTCAAACATTTTGCTATTCTCCAGACCGCGTTGGATTGGGGATTGAGCTTTTCCAAAGTTTGGTTCCACTCGTTCCCCACGAATTCCCTAGTCTGGGCCGTTACTGAGCTCAACGCATCCAGATACTCTTGCCGGTGGATTGGATTTCTAGTCCTTTGCCACTTGCGGCGTAACCGATTGCGGTTTTGGTGCAAGAGTTTAATATCCGTTGGATATCGAGTGTTGATATTTGGTCTGAATCTTAGTGGGACACAGTTTGTTGTCGCGAGTTTTATTGCGAGTTCTAATTTGTTAATTGCTTCGTCGTGTGTTTGTGGCGAATTTATTTCCATGTCAGGTAAATAGTTTTCGACAGAATTTCTGAAGTCGTCCCAGTTTACCTGGTTATAATTTAAGGTGGGTGCTTCTGGCTTGAACCTAAGAGGTAATTGGATTTCCATCAGCACTGGGGGATGGTCCGACGTTAGTTCGTGTAGGACGCTACATTCAATATTGAAATTTATATTTTTGGTAATTGCGATATCTAGTATATTTGGAGAATGGTTGTTTACGTGAGGGATATGTGTTGGTTCTTCCGGCCCCATCACGAGAAAGTGAGTGTTATTTATGTAATTTAGTAGTTTTGAGCCTTGCGGGTTTGGATTTATACTGTGCCAAATTTGGTGCTTGCAGTTAAAGTCCCCAGCCGCTATAACTTTAGTGTCTAAGCGCATTATTTTGTCCACATCCTCCGTGTCCACATCCCCCGGGGATTATAGACAGCTGCTACGGTCAGTGTAGCATAGGACGTGTTCATTTTTACAGCGGTAGCTTCTAAACGGTTAAGCCCCGGTACGTAAACTTGATGATGTCTAATAGTGGACTGAATGACTACCGCCATCCCTCCTCCCCGGCGGTTACGGTCATTCCTGTAAATTGTGCAACCTGGGAGGGTAAATCTATCGGGTTCACCTAAATGGGTTTCATTTAAAAGGGCAATTTGGATTGAGTGCGTTTGCAGAAAGTCCGCTAGATCTTTCTTCTTTCTGCGCACTCCTCTGCAGTTCCAGAAAACTAAGTTAATTTTGTCCGTTTCAGCCACGGCGATGTGCATTTAGGGCTTGGATAAGTTCGGTGAGAAAGTGAACAAAAACTACGGAGTCTAGTTCCTTACCATCACGTGTGTGACTCCTGAATGTCCTAAGCTGTTCCTCTATGAAATCCAGAGGAACAGAGTTCTGGGGAAGCCTCATTGCTTGCATTAGTTTGGAAGCGGCCTGTTTATTCACTTGGTGAATTCTAGGTGGTCTGGGGGCCTGTCTTGTGGGGGTGAGCGACTTAGGTGCGGAAGGGTGAGGCCCTCCTGCTACTTGTGTGGGTGTGTGTGTGGGTTTTGGGAGGGGGTGAGGGGGTCGCTCATATCTAGCTGGGCTCTCCTCGGTGACTAGCCGGGGAGCCTCAGCCACAGGGGGTTCTGCTATAAGGGCCAGCCGGACTTTACCTTTTCTTCCTATCGTGAGCCACCCTGTGTGGTGCATTGATGCACTTGCGGCAGCCTCAGTGAAGCTACGTGTCCTTGGGGCGGGTCTTTGAGGCTGCGCGCGGGGGGGTTTAGAGGCCTTCGTGCACTCTGCCTGGTAGACCGAGCAACAGCGGCATGTTGCTCCGTGGCCTATTTGGCCGCAGAGTATACAATGCCGTTCCAAGGGGGGAACGGCGCACGTACCTGAGGGGTGGGGGCCTGAGCATTTGGCGCAGACGAAGTGTGGGGCCCTACAATCCCGCAGTGTGTGCCATAGCTGCTGGCATCTGGAACACTGCTTCGGTTCAGGAGTGCTTTTGTACGCTTCTACCCTAACCTTAAAGTGTGCCAGAAATTTGAGGGCCATTAATTTATTTTCTAGATCAGGGGAAGCTGCCACCTCTATGAGGTACATAGGCAGCGGGGTGCGACGCCAGTTGCGTTTACGCATCCGTACGGCTCTGAGCGCCGGTATTCCAATCTGTGCCAGGTCTTCTAATAACTCCTCACTGGTGACTTCGGCGTACAACCCCTTAATGACATACCTTACGGATCTCTCTTGGTGGTGGGGGACTAGGTAGTGGGGTACGCCTTTTGACTTGAGGTAACCTTGCCAAGTTAAGTAGTCCCTCAAGCAGGACACATTTAGTGTGATGTCACCGGAGTTCCGGGCCGATGAGAAGAAATAGTCAAATGTGACTGTATGCGACTTATTAAAGTCTTGGGAAATGGAGCGTAAAATATTTGCCTGGCTCTTGTCGATGTACAGTGGTGCTAGGTCTGCCCTCTTTACTGTGAGTTGGTTCTCGGGGATTTCGGTGGAGCTGGCATTCTCCGTGTGAGTGTCAGTGACTGAAACCATCTCCGTAGGATCGCTCGAGGTACTGGGCTTTGGAGAGGCCGGACGCGTGGGAGTAGGTTCCTCGGGTTGCGGAGAGTTGTTAGGTGGTGTTTTAGGGGTGGGGGTTGAAGGTTCTTTGTTGGGACCGGATTTGACCAGCTTGCTTCTCAGCGCCCTGGTCGTCTCCGTGGAATTGGAAGTGGACGCCTTGGAGTTTCCTGCCATCGCGTAAAGTAAAAAGATTAGCAAAGAGTGTGAAATAAAAGAGATAAAGTATTTAAGTGAGTAAGGGCTTAGTGGGACCTTAAAACTAAATAGAAAATAGAGGAAAAGAGAAGAATAGAAAGAAAGAGCAGCTAGTGAGCGCTAGGAAGCACGGGGAGAAGAGGGCCGGACCTCAAAGAGGCGCTTAAGCTAATCTGAGAGATTGCTCGCTATAGCCTTACTCCGCTACTCGTCTAAACTGTTGTTTTGTGCCTTAGCGCAAGCGCTTTAGCAGAGCTTTGGATTTCTCCACGGCAATGCTCGAACCGCAATCCAACGGTGGCAGCTTCTTTGCTGCGACGATACTAGAAGTTCTCTCTCTCTCTCTGCTGATGTTGCTGTCTCGAAGTTCTCCGCCGGGGGAGTGCAATGGTTATGTTGTTGTTATATAGGTAGTGCTTGAGTTCCTGTGTTTTACTACGAGCGCCTCTGGTATTCCAGAGGAAAATTTTAATGCGGGTTTGGTTGTTTGCCATTGTATCTATGTGTTGGTTCGGGAGAGGGAGTGCTTGGCCTAATAAGACATTGCCACATTACGTTGTTGTGCAAAGTGTGCGACCATCTCAATAAAAGCTGCGTTATTATCGGCTGGATTACCGCTCAGCTTTAGTCCATAAAAGAGGACAGCATATACGTCCAGTTGTTCCTGATACCCAGCTTTCAGGTTTCCTTGGCCTCTGGTAAGGAGGAACCACTTAACGTTTTCATTAAGGTTAAACCTGAGCCTGCCCTCAGTATCGGGAGTAAAATGCTCGGGATAACTCCTAGTTTGGGCAGGCTGAGCTGGGCTCATTGCCTGAGTGGGCTGTTTTGGACGTGATATAGGTGAGGTGGTCGTTCCTGGGAGGGAGGGTGGAGCAGCTGGCCTCCTTGGGTCCAGGTTGGAGCGCGGGCGGGTGGGTGGTTGTTGCACCGCTTGCGTGTGGTAGTGGTTGTTGGGGGTCGTGTTGCAGTGCTCGCGCTCCTGGGGGTGGGCCCTCAGACTCGGCGCCATTGCGGCATGTGCTTGGTAGCCTTTGGCTACATGCGCATAGGTCCCTCTCTGAGAATCCCAGTGTCTGGGATTACCTTGTGATTGTGTTTGGGCAATTTTATTTGGGCAGGCAATTCGCTGGAACACGCGACAACCACGCCATCTGGCGCCGTGTTCTGTTGAGTTGCATAGTGCGCACTGTCAGTGGTAGCTCTGGCAGATGCGTACGTGGTGGTGCCCCGCACATCTGCTGCAGACTTGCTCTGCCTCCCAATTTCGCGTCAGATGCCCATACCTCAGACATCTTCCGCATTGTGGGGGCCATTAGGTGGGTGGTAATCTTCTACTTTGATTTTGCAATGAGCAATGTTTAATTGCAGTTGAGTCCACCTCGTTGGGCATATGCACTATGAAAATCGGGATGTGGGTTCTTGTGCGTCTTGAAAAAAGCTTACTCACTTTCAAGATCTCCAGGCTGAGTTCCTGGAGAGCTTGCTGGACCTCGAACTCGGTCATGTTCGAGTAAAGCCCCTTAATCATGACCTTATAGGTATGTTCCTCAACCTGTTGGGTGACGTGGAAGGGGAGCTTTTCCCTTCTACAGTAGTGGATGAAGTTTTTATGATCTTCAAGTGTGGTGAACTGAAACCCGTGATATCTGTTCCTATATGTCGCCGTGTACGCTTTTGGTCGATACACGCGATCAAACTCAGTCGTGATCGCGTGCAGGCTTTTTGTGCAGTAGTCTGCCACGAAAACTTTTGCTACGTTTTGGCGTGTTCTGTTCAAATACTCTGGTGCTATGGTAGGGGAATTTTCTGGCTCTCTCTTGGGGTCAGCGCTCGGCGCAGCAGAGTTTTCCCCTACTGTGGTTGCAGCGTCATCAGCGCTGTCGTTGCTGACCGCGAGATCAAGTAAGAGTTGCTCCGTGAGAGGTGCGACCGTCCACTCGTGGATGGCTCGTCCTGGGGGAGTGGCACAACTTTGCTTTTGGGGGTTTTTCTCTTATTTTTCTTTGGAATGGGTTCCTCTGAAGGAGGGGGTTCACTGGGAGCGGCGGTTTGGCGCGTACGCCCAACCATGCTAGTTTCTATGTTTGACCCTTTGATTAACTATAAAAACGTAATTACTAACCTAAACCTATGGGCCACCAACAGTCCACTTATTTTTAGGATGTAACACCTTAGCTCTTAGAATATGGTCTGTGTTGTGGCACCTTTCTTTAAACCTATCCTAACAGGGGGCTTATAAACTAGATAGATATAGAGGAAAGAAGAGAGATAGTGTAAGAGAAAGAATAGCTACCGGGCGCCAAGAGACGCAGGCAACAGAGGACCGAACCCTTTCAGGCGCCTAGATTCCAGCTAAGGATAGCTGTTGGCTGTGGTCGTGTTGCCTTACCCGTGTAGTCTACTGGTTGTCCGGTGAGCGGAGAGTGCTCCTGCCGGTCTGGCTTCCGCCGCTGCTGCCATTCGACTACAGATGGCACGCTGGCTGGCTGGCTGGCTGGCTGGCTGGCTGGCTGGCTGGCTGACTGACTGACTGACTGACTGACTGACTGACTGACTGACTGACTGACTGACTGACTGACTGACTGACTGACTGACTGACTGACTGACTGACTGACTGACTGACTGACTGACTGACTGACTGACTGACTGACTGACTGACTGACTGACTGACTGACTGACTGACTGACTGACTGACTGACTGACTGACTGACTGACTGACTGACTGACTGACTGACTGACTGACTGACTGACTGACTGACTGACTGACTGACTGACTGACTGACTGGCTGACTGGCTCTCGGCACGTCCGTTCACTTAACCTTATAATGCACACCGGTCCAGCGGCGAAGAAAGCCGAAGTGTTGTAGTCACGTGACTAACATGCAATAACGTGACTAGAAAGTTCAGCGGGAAAGGTAAGAAATACGCGCCAATAGTGATTGCAAGTGCAATATGGAAGTGATGGAAGTGAGCCAAAATAAACATTTTATGTGCTCTGAGTGTGGTAGGTGGTACAATCAGGGACAATGCTAATGCTGTGCTTAAATATTTCGGTTGGTTCTCAAGAATAGTTGGTGTGCATCTTCTTTGAGCTAATAACGTTATAATTTGACTTGCAGCCACATACACAACAGCTCTGCGGCTCTGAAACAACAGAAATAGGTCACCTGATTATAGCATTTGTAAGAAATACAGGTTATTTCAAATCTCAAAAAAATTATAGCTTACCTTATTTCATCAAAAATGCAGTAAACAAGCCATAGCTCCTTCAATAACAAACTGACAGCCATATTTCCAGCAAGTCAATTTTCTAATTAATAGTCACGTGACGCCCAGCCATGTTAGTCAGGTGACTCCCAACACTTCGGCTTTCTTCGCCGCTGGACCGGTGTGCATTATAAGGTTAAGTCGTCCATTCTCTGTAGCTGCTCGCTGTAGACTCAAGATTTTTTTTTTTTTTTTTTTTTTTTTTTTTTCGAGTGGAGGAAAAATCCATTTATGGAGTTCCACTGTACTGGGAGGCACAGTGGGGACTGTGAGCTTCACCCGAAGGTACTACACACTAAAAAACCTCCATCGGAGAGAATTCGAGGAAGGATATCCGGCAGTACCGCGAATCGCACCTGCGGACTCAAAGGAGAATATGTGTTGGCTGGCCGGGTGACCGAGGCCCTGTCTACGCCCTGACGAAGTCATGGTGTGGGATTGGTTAAGGATTAAGGTTCGTTTCCGGATGGAAACGCCGTCGCGGTGTGTTACATCCTGAAACATGAGGACATAGAATTAATTTTGAGAGACTTAAACTTAGTGAGCAGTATTCTTTGTGTTTTTAATCTAACCTCCAATAGGGGAGGGCGTCTATTTGAATTGTACTAGCGGGCGCATGTGTATGCGTCAGTCAGTGTACACTAGTATATATAGAATATATAGAAATAGATCAGAGATTCGTTTCGCAAATAGTTGCCTCAATCATTAGCATCCTACTTTCGTTTTTTGTATTGTCTGCGCAATAGCTGCGTCTTATTATTTTAGTTCTTAAGTTTTACATAATTTGTTTGGGCTTATATTTATATTAATTTTGTTTGTGAATCATGTCCAGAAGTTCGTTCTTAGCTAGTGTCAATATTATTGGGGGGTTGCGTCCCACTTGGGCCGCCTTGACTAGGTGCAAGGACTGCTAGACTGCCAACGTCAAGTCGTGCCTCAAGTCATGGGTAATAATGTTGCTTCTATGGAAGTCTTATTAGTGCTTCGAGATGTTCTTGAATGTCAATTTCGGGATCCCCTAGGCTGAACGTTCTGTCGAATAACGACAGCGGTCTTTTGTGTTGTGCATTGTTTCGTATTTGACCAATCGCTGGATTAGGGCATTGCCGTTTTTGTCTTTACGCTTGTATACGTTAAAGCTTAGGCTTTTTATAAATTCTTCGATGGTGTGCAGTTTTAACTCTTTGTGTAAGAGATAGGCCGGTGCTACCGGCGGTTGTTTCGCTATTATTCTTATAATTCTGTTTTGGAGCGTTTGTAATTTGTTTACGTGTGTTTTGGCAGCATATCCCCATACCGGGGCCGCGTTCGTTATTATTGGTCTTAGGAGTGTTTTGTATAGAGTAAGACCCATATTTATTTTGAGATGGCTATTTATGTTGATTATTGGGTATAGTCTATTTAGCTGAGCGTTTGCCTTGACTCTGATCTTGGAGATGTGCTTGCTCCAAGTGAGGCCTTGGTCCATAACTAGACCCAAGTAGGTCACTTGGTCCTTCCAGTCGATACCTTCGCCTTGGTACATTAGCGGCTGGAGGACACGCTGATTCTTCCTATGTAGGATTCTTTTGGTGAAAATTATTGCTTGAGTTTTTCGAGCGTTTACTTTTATTCTCCATTTGGAGAACCAGGGCTCAAGCGTATTTAACGCCGCTTAGTGAGGTAATCCCTAATTAGAGCTATTGCCGTATCGGGGAAGGCGTACTCTTTTAGTTTCTTAATTAGTCCTGCGTGCCAGACTTCATCAAAAGCGCGTTCTGTATCCAAATAAAGGGCGCCTGTTGATTTATTCGTGTTATAGCCATTGTTTATTTGCTCAGTCATTCGCAAGAGTTGTAGTGTGGTCGAGTGTTGAGCTCTGAACCCGAACTGTTCGGGAATCAGTATGTTATGTTTATGTATGTGTTTGTTGATTCTTTTGAGTATAACTTTTTCTAGCACTTTACTTATGGTGTTTAGTAAGCTAATTGACCTGTCATTTATTGGTAGTGCCAGATTTTTGTTTGTTTTAGGGAATAGAAGTATTTTGGCTTCTTTCCAACTTGGAGGAAACCTGCCATTTTGTAACGTGTAGTTAAATATGTCCGCTAAAAGCTTGAGGGCTCTGTGCGGGAGATTCTTTAGTACCATATTTGGTATTTTGTCTGGCCCAGGCGCTTTTCTGGTAGGCAGATGCCTAATAATCCATCCGATTTCGCCTGGGTTAGTTTTTTCGCAGTTTGTTATGTGTTTGTGTTTGGCCTACATTTTCGGCTTCGTCTTCTAATTCTCGTATGAAGTCGTTCTGCCCGATTGCCGGGTTGGGAGAGAACACATTTTCTAGTGTGACCGCAAAAGCTTCAGCCTTTGCCTGGGGTGTTTCGGCTATAGTATTGTTGTGTTGGAGGGGGGGGGGGGGATACTTGTGCGCGTTTGCGTTAGGCATTTGGTTATTCGCCATATTGTGTTTTGTTGGGGATTAGGTTTTCCAATGTGTCGTTCCATTGGTTTTGGATGAACGTTCGTGCGCGTTCATTGGCTAAATCCCTGGCTTCGTAGTATTCGGTTCGGTGTATTATGTTCCTTGTTTTCTGCCATTTGCGTCTGGCTTTGTTTCGTGCTTTTTGTAGCACCTTTATATCATGCGGGAATCTAGCGTTTCTAACCTGCTGTTGCCTTAAGGGCACGCAGGCCGTGGTGGCTATCTTTATTGCCATTTCTAGTTTGTTTATAGCCACGTCCTGCTCTGCTACGGAGATACTTGCAGCTCTGGCAGGTAGTAGTCTACCGTATCTTTGAATGTTTCCCAGTCTACTTGGTTATAGTTGCGTGTTAAAGTAGCTGGTTTAAACGCGATAGGAGCATTGATTGATATCAAGACCGGCAAGTGGTCCGATGTAAGCTCCTGTAGAACTTTAAAGTCAGTGTTGTACGGTATGTTATTTAGCAGGGCGATATCTAGGACGTCCGGCGCGTGATTTGGCATGTGCGGAGTGAACGTTGGTTCATCCGGGCCAGCGATCAGAAAGTTGGTGTTGTTTATAAAGTTCAGTAATTTTGTCCCTTGTGGGTTTGGATTTACGCAATTCCAGAGATAGTGCTTACAGTTAGTCTCCTGCAGCAAGTACTCTGGGTCCTAGATTCATAATTTTGTTTATATCGCTTGTGTCTATATCCCCAGAGGGGGGGGGGGGGGTTTGTAGACGGCGGCTATGACTATCCGTGTTGTGGATGTTGAGTTTTATAGCCGTAGTTTCGGCGCGAATTAAGTTAGGGGAGTTGATTCTATAGTGGTTAATGTTTGCCTGAATGACTATGGCCGTGCCGCCTCCTTTGCGGCCTCTGTCATTTCTATGTACAGTTGCGACGATACTTCTGTGCCGGTGACCTACTTTCTTCACGCATTGAAGAGAGTCTATGCTCAAGCGAAATATCTTCTGCTAGCTGCTGAAAGCAAGATGGCTAGAACCACTCTTGGCTGGAAGGTAACAGAAGGGATGCAGCTGGGATACATTTAATATACCAGCTGTTTGGCGCTGATGCTCCGTCGTGTGTAGGACCGCGTGTTCGACTCCCGCCCGAGGGTTGTGTTCGTGTAAGTTTGATGTATGTAAGCGGTATACAAAATAGAAAACAAAAATAATGTTTCAAAATAAATAAATAAATAAAATATGGGACTCACCGTAATGTTCATGATGGTTGCTACTGACTGGCGATATCGCTGCTCACAGGAGAACGTATTGTATTGCACTTATCACGGAACAGCAGCTTAATATAAACAATTTTAAATATTTGGTCCAGTTTGTTTCTCTTCCCTTCCAACACACACGCGCGCGCGCGCGCACACACACACACACACACACACACACACACACACACACACAGACACGCAGTTTTGTCAACAAGGCATTCTAATCATCTGGCAAACATTCAATTCCTGACAGATCACTATCGCAATCGTGTTGTTCTTCCTCATTTTCTTCCTCTGTTTCCTCTCCTTCGCAAGAACTTTCAAAGTCTCCTGATACTTGTACTATGATGCTTTCTATTACATTTTCGAAGAGTCCTTCTTTTTCAATATAGTCATTTTCAATCTTTTCAATATGCAGACATACATTTTTCCACTTTTCTTGACTAATATCTGCAACACGTTGTTCACACAAGTGCATTACGTCCTGCAATTTAAAAGGTTGTGTTACGACCTGCTACCCATTGTTTTATGTCGGCCCAAATTAGTTCTATGGGGTTTAGGTCAGGAGAATAGGGTGGTAATCTGAGCACTGAATGTCTGTGCATAGCTAAGAGGTCATCGACCACGTAGGTTTTATGGGATGGCTTATGCGCCTTGATGAGGCTGTAGAGCTCTACTTTCAGCATATGTTCTTGAAAGGGTACGTTTCTTGATGTAAGCCATTCCTGCATAGCACTTTTTGTGGAACTGCCAGCCACTTTTTGTAGTTCCTGCCATTCATCTCATCGTGATAGTCTCCGGTTTTTTTATTTGACTGGAACATCAAAAATGCACCAGGAACAAATCCCAATTGGCCTCCTGCATGGACTATAATGACTCTTGGTCCCTTTGCAACAGGTGCTAATAAACCAGAGGAACTGTCATCGCACCAGTTATTTGGTCTTGTGTGGCTGCTATGAAGGTATGTTTCGTCTTCATAGAAAATGGGCCTTCCTTCGTCTCTAAACGCTTTTATGGCACGCAAATATGACACACGCCAATCTCTAATATCATGCCTTTCCTGTAGCAAAATCTTATTGTTTCTTGTTTTCTTCCACTTGAAACCCATGTCATGTAATATAGTCTTTAAACTCGTGCTTCCCCCTTTAAAGTTAATGGATTCTGTAAGTTTCAGGAGCAGATTTCTGACAGTAGGCACAGTTTTCTCCTGAATATAAAAATTGTAAATTGTTTGGCGAATTACACACCTATCAAAGTCATCAATATCAGTGATCCTTTTTGGCACACGATGTGTCTTTCCGGGTGTTCCGAAGGAAGTCCCTTGCTCCTCACATTTTTCCCCTTCTTTAATTATTTTTCGCATTGTCCTCTCAGGCACCTTTGTTGCTGCACTCACCCTCTCTTGCACTTTCTTCAGTGGTATTAGCACATCGCCAGAAGCAGCTTCTTTTTTCATGAAGGAATGCACATTATTAATAACCTCACGCGTTTGGCTATGCAGCGTTTTCCCACCAAGTTTGCTTTGAACGGGAGGCATTTTTTTCTTTTTTTTTTAATTTATTTAGATCGATCAGCAGTAAATACATGCTCTACAGATCTGGTAGAACCAAATAAAAATCATAGTAACATAAGAGTAACATTGTAGAGGTAGGGCAGTGGGCCCCCTCTGAACTAATACAAATGTGATACAGGCTGTGATGGTGAGAATTTACACATTACAAAGATAGTAGAAAAGCAGAAGTGGAGCAGTTGATTAGTCAGAGCTAGAAGTGTCATCACTAAGAAGCAGATCCTGTGGAAGTCGTCGCTTCAGTCGTGTTGGCCGACGACTTCGGACGCCGATGTTGTACGTCACAGCTCCTGGAACGTGGCGTAGATTGGAGAAGAACCGTCGGGCGAGCTGTCGGATGAAATGATGGAGAGGAAGAAGGCCCAGTTCGTGATGCAGCTGCTGGTTGCGTACAAACCAAGGAGCATTGGTGGCGATTCGCAGGAATCGGTTCTGAACGACCTGTAGACGCCGTAGGTGACACATACTGGCAGCCCCCCATACCTGGCAGGCATAAGTAATGAGAGGACGAACAAGAGATTTGTATAGGAGCAGTGAAGATTCCAAACCAAGTGAGGTGTGTTTGTGGAGCAAAGACGAAAGTTTAGAAAGACGAGCCGATGCCAGGGTAATGTTGCGGTTTATATGAGGCTTCCACGTGAGCCGAGTGTCCAATAATATCCCAAGGTACCTGACTGGTGTAGAAGAGGAGAGCCACGACACATGAGTATTCAGAAGACGTATAGGCGGTGGTGAATTATAGCGGCGTAGAGTAAAAATCTTGGCTTCCGTTTTCTGAGTGTTAATGGTAATACACCAAGTGCGAAACCAATTTGTGAGGCGATCAAGAGAGATCTGTAATGTGTTGATAGCGGAATGGAGTCTAGAGTGAGAATAATATAACACGGTATCGTCAGCATACAGGGCAATTGAGGTTGGAGCTAGATCTGGAATATCAGAGGTATAAATACTAAAGAGCGTGGGTGCTAGTATAGAACCTTGGGGGACTCCTGCTGAAATAGGATACTTAAGGGAAAGAGTACCTCCAATGCATACTGCAAAAGTGCGACCGGTGAGAAAGCTGGTAATAACGTGTACCATATAGTCCGGAAGACCAGTGCGATAAAGTTTAAGTAGCAAGCCAGAATGCCACACTTTATCAAACGCCTGTGCCACATCAAGGAAAAGAGCTGGGGTATATTGGCGATGCTCGAAGCCGCGGACAACGTGTTGAGTTAACCTCAGTAACTGGTGAGTAGTAGAGTGTTTCGGGCGAAATCCGAATTGAAACGAGGGAATGATGTGAGCATTGGTGAGGTACTGCACTAGACGGCGATGGATGACCTTCTCAAAGAGTTTGGCTAATGTGGGCAGAAGACTGATAGGACGATAGCTGCTTGGCAGATGCTTAGGCTTATTGGGTTTGTGGAACACAATGATATGAGCAAATGTCCACGTGGAAGGGAAGTAGCCAATTTGCAGACAGAAATTCAGTATAGAAGAGAGATAGGCAAGCGCTTTCTTGGTGAGATGTTTCAAGACTATGTTGGGCAGAAGATCGTGCCCAGGCGATTTCTTGTTAGGAAGGCAGCAAATCAGATGAAAGAGTTCCCGAGGACTAGTGAAGGAGATTCGTGATTGAACTGTAGCTCGTTGACGTTGGGCACCTAGTTCATTTTCTATAGCTGCGGCGCTTGGAGATATGGTGTGAAGAGCAAAAGTTTGTTCGTAATGTGCAGCTAAGATTTCACACTTTGCTGCAACGTCCGTGACAAGATTGTTCCCATCGGAGAGTGCAGGAATCACAGTAGGTTCACGAAGAATCCGGCTGGTGGCATCCCACAAGGTGTGGTCGTGTGGAGATATAGTCGCCACATGGCGTTGATAAGTTTGTAGACGGTGACGCTCTAGTTCAACCTTTACAAGACGTATCAAATTGTTGAGTCGTCTACGTAACCAAGGTTGCCGTTCTCGTTGCCATCGCCGACGAATAGCATTTTTCTCCCGAATAAGACGCAGAATGGATATTGGTAATGAATGTGGAGAGTTCCGCCATGGAGAGTGTGACGTAGAAAGCCGTACACAGTTACACAGGGTAGCAGTGAAATGTGCTACCGCGGCGTCAATATCAGTAGTAGTTGCTAGTTGATAAGAGGAGGTTAAGGCATTATCTAACTGAGATTGAAAAGCGTCCCAGTTCACAATACCAGTGATGAGGCGAGGAAAGGAAGTCAGCAAGGTAGGCGAGAGTTGAAAGGTAATCACAACAGGGCAATGATCGGAATCAAGTTCTGCTAAAGCGGTGACATAAGTTGGGAGAGGAAGATTCCTGTGAAGACCAATATCAAGGATATCAGGAGCGTGCATGGGATTGCTAGGATAATAAGTGGGATCCGATGGAGCGGAAATAGAAAGCCCATTGGTATTTAAAACATTGAAAAGAAGACGACCATTGGGATTGGTAGACCTACACCCCCATGAAGAATGTTTGCAATTCAGATCGCCCAAAAGGAGAGTGCTGCAGTCAGATGGGAATAGTAACGAGAGATGTGTAGTATTAAGCCGGCGATTAGGAGGTTTATAAGTACAGATAATATTGACATTAGTAACATCCGTGGTGGAGAGTTTAAGGCCTGTCACTTCAAGTGCAGGAATAGTGGGTAGAAAGATTGCACTGTGAGTAAGTGTGCGTCTGATGAGGATGGCAACACCTCCGGAAGCCGTTTCAGCTACACGATCCTGGCGATAGATTTTGTAGCCAGGAACTGTGAAGGTCTCGTTCGGTAGAAAATGCGTTTCAGTGGCGCAGGCAATATCGATATTGTGCATTGTGAGAAAAGCAACGAAAGATGCGCGTTTGGCACGGAGACCGTTAGCGTTCCAGTTAAGGAGGGTTAACTTTTTAAGATTAATGATATTACGGGTTGCCATTGGGAATTAAAGAAATAATAAGAGAACTAAGTAGCGGTGGAAGTTGTGGTAAAATGGGGGTAAGCAGAGTCCGGAAGTAAGAGAATAACTGAGAGAGCAAGTCAGAGAAAAGAGTCAGTAAGGGCGTCGAAGAAGAATCCCTGGGTGGGGCAGCGGAAGAACTAGCCGGTGAAAAAGGAGAAGTGGAAGACGTCATTTGAGAATAAGTTCTCGGCTGCGCACCAGGAACGGTCGTTGGGTGGAAGGCTGATGGTTGCTGAGACGGGCGTGGCTGCTGTGGACGTCGTTCGGATGCAGGCGATGTGCGCGGCATCGAAGGTGAAGATGTTGATGAGAGGCTGGGTTGCTGAGATCGGCGAGAGAGTCTTGCTTTCAGCGCCACATAGTAAGGACAGCCGCGATAATTAGCTGGGTGATCTTGCTCGCAGTTAACGCACTTAGCTGGTGTGGTGGAAGGTTTAGCGCAGTCTGAATAATGGTGTGCGCCTAAACATCTGACACATCGAGGTTCCAACTTGCAATAGTTTTTGGTATGTCCAAAGTTTTGGCAGCGAGTGCACTGTGGTAGATCACTGGTACGGCGGCGATGTTCGACCTTCACAACACTATATAGCAGCCGGGTAAGATTCAGAATGTTTTTACCCTCATCGTTGTTTGTAAGTTCTACAGCACACAATGGTAGTGGGTTCCTGTTTCTGCCAAGTAAGCGTGTGACCTTTTGAACAGGATAGTTCAGAGCACAAAGTTCATCGTACACTTCCTGGTCATTTAGGGAGCAAGGAAGATTGCGAATGACAACGGAGAAGAGTTTATCAGCTGGATTTCTAAAGGTATAATATGCTTGATTGATTGAGGTGAAGTAAGATGTAAGAGAACGGAAATCAGAAGTGGTGGCATAAATTTTTAGAATCGAACCTCGGAGCTCAGTGTGAAAATCCGATTTAACACACGTTTTGACATCCTTCAGGAACAATTGGTAATTGTGAATATCACGGAGACAGATAGGGGGAATTTTCTCTTTAGGAGCAAGAGACGGTGAATCTGTAGTGTCTAGGTCGGGAGTATCACCTAAAGCCTGAAAGCGGTTCGAAGTGGGTACTGCATAAGCATAACGGGGCGTGTTAGGCGATATAGAAGCTGGCGCAAGACAGAGCCGCTTGGTAGAACTGGCTGAGGGAGCTTGTGCAGGGCGCACATTGTGTGCCCCATTAGACTGGTCCGGTGTGGTACTGTACTCCATATTATCGTCGTCTTGAACAGAATTAGTATATGTGTGCGTTATGGGGGTTGCTGTCAACTGTGAAGGCCGAAGAATAGGTTTACTCACTGTGATGTTGGTTGTTGTTGCAGAAGTGTTCATTAACGCTTGTTGTGTGGATAATGCAGGTTGTTGATGTGGAGATATTACAGAGCCGTGATGTCCAGGAGTGAAGTTAGTGTGAGCTTGTGGAGTAGAATCATTATTGTAGATTGTAAGTAATGCAGAGCTGACAAGGTGGCCGGTAGCTTCCGACTGGTGAGCCATTGTAGAAAAGATCAAATGTAGTGGTAAATACTCCACTACACGCACTAATCAGTCAGAATCACCGTATGTAATAACACTATTTGCAGTGAAACAAAGAATACACTGGCGTAGCACTCGTAAACACACAGAGAGGCAGGCTGACACACACGTCCACCCCGCTGGGCTGCCAGCTTGGAACTTCGGGAGGCATTTTAGTCTAATTAACAAAAACTTAAACGCGCAAACTTACACGCGCACACACAGACACAGACTCAAGACACTAATCACCAATTCGATTAATCAGAGTTTCCACTGGTAAAAGCTTAACGTGCTGCACCGGACGATAGAAGACGGACGGATGTTATTCAGTCCAGGCTCTCAAGCATACTGACCATTTAAATACAATGCGCATGCGCGGGAGTGCTGGCTCGGTAACTGGAATTTTACCACCACGCACAGTCTTCACCGGCACAAAACCATCGTCCCTACTGTACTTGGTATCCGGGAACGGAAAAACGGTGATTTTGTTTCAGATGTGTTTCATTAAGTAACGCAATTTGTATCGAGTACGTTTGGAGGAAATCTGCAAGCTCTTTAATTCTTTTTCGAATACCGTTGCAATTCCAGGTGATAATTCTAACGGTGTCGGAATTACCCATGACCGTATTGGCGAAAGCTGTATATTAGTTCGGCTATGTGGTGTGCAGTCTGTATTATGTCTGTCCCGGGTTGCGTAATGATGCCACTTAGAAATCGCAGGTCATCCTCAAGAAGGTGAAGAGGCACTGTGTGCTGGCATACCTAGTACTTGTACTAATGATCTCAGCGCCTTTGAGGGACCACGCTGCTTGTGGGGCTGGAGCGACTTTGCACCTTGGTGAGGCCTAGCTGTTTGAGAGGGGCTTTGGCGTTCTGAAGGTGTTTAATTATCCACAGGAGCTCGCCTTTATTGGTTCTTTTATTTTTGTTGTGGGCTGGTTGCATTAACACATTACGCATGTTGTTTTCGAGTTGAGTATTATGTGCTAGGTCAACTAGGGTCTGATTTGGGGCACAGGCTTTAGCTAAAGTTTCTACCAGCACGTTCGCTTTATCTATGTCTTCTTCCGCGTGTTTGTTGTCGGTCTTCTTAAGGGGTGGAATGTTCAGTGGTTCTTTGATTAATCTTTTTGTTAGCTGCCATACGGCAGCGCCGCCCGGTCGGAGTTGCGCGAGGGTGTGATCCCACTGGTGTTGAGCTATTTGTGAGAGTCTCGTTTTGACCTGACTGTTTAGTTTGGCTGTGTTGACTTTATGGACCAGGTTTCTTGTGCGTTGCCATTTGCGCCTTTCATGGTCCCTTTCCCTCATTAGGGCTAGTAAGTTCGGCGGGTAGATGATTTCGTGTTTGGGTGGGAGTTTCAGTGGGACAGCAGCTGTTATGGCCACCTGTATCGCTTCTTCTAGGTTAAGTGCGGCCTGGTCTGCTTCTTCGCTTGTTTGGGGTGGGACGGCGGGAGGGGGGGGGGGCGGGGTGCGGCATCTAGGTGATGACAAAACATTTGCCAGTTGGAGTGGTGAAAATTACGTATTTGTTATTTATTTCGTATCGGGATGTGGTATTTTCCATAATGTCAATATATAGAGTGTGTGGTGTATGCTTGTGGTTGTTTGGGATGTATATGGGCGTGTCGGGATATGCGATGAAGTAGTCGCTATTTATGTTATTCATAGTTGGCACAGAGTGTTCCCCGCTGTGTTGCTAGTGACATTTCCCCATGACTGATGAATTGTGTTGTAGTCCCCGGCCGCTAATACGGTGTCGCCTAGATTGGTGATGGTGTGGATATCTCTGTTGTCGAGTTTGTTGGGTGGGACGTAAATGCTTACTACTGTTAATGTTTGGTTGGGCATGTTAAGTTGTATAGCAGTTGCTTCTATGGTGTGAAGCTGGGGGATGTGTTTTTGGGAGTGTTGAACGTCCCTCTGAATTGCAATGGCCGTGCCTCCGCCAGTCCGCCCCTCAGGTCGGTGTGTTCTGTAAATTTTGTATCCAGGTACAGAGAATCTTTCTTGGGGTGTGAGAAAGGTTTCATTTAATAGTGCTATGGTAATGTTGTTTGTAAATAAGTAATGCTTTAGTTCTTGTGCCGTGGCCCGTACACCTTGTGTTCCAGTACAGTATTCTGTATTTATGTGGGGTATTAGTGTATTGGTGTATATTTATGTTCGCCATTTTCTTTTTGTTTGGATGTGCTAGGAGTTATGTTTGGGTGTTTGTTTTTAGGCGTCCCCGTCTCGCCGCATCTGGGTCGAAGCCTACCCATCGTGGCTATAAACTTTCCCGCGTTCGCCGCGGTATCTCCTAGAGCCTCACATTATAAAAAAGAGCTGCGTAGGCGTCCAGGAGTCGTTCATAACCCCGCATGGTGTCCCCATCGCCTAACGTAGCATGTAGAACAAGGTGTCGCTACAAAAGTTCAGGCGCGGTTTACCGTCCTTCCCGCCGCAGAAATGCTCCGTGTAGGACCGTTTAGCAACTGCTGCTTTGGGGCCTGGAGTCTCTGCAGGGGTGGAGCGTGATGTGCTCGGCTGCTCCATGATGGGCATAGCGAGGGCCGGTCTCTGAGTCTGTGCTGTTGAAAGGGGTTGCTGGGCTGCTGCAAACCGCTGCCTTTGCGGCAACGGGGCGTGCGAGTGTGTGCTTGGGTAGGTTTTAACTAACCTGGGGTCCCTGGGGCCTGAATTGTGGTGCTGTCGATGATGATTTGTGACCTGAGCATATGTTCCGTGCTCAGCGGTGGCATTCTGCCATACACTTGTGCGCGGAATGCAGGGGCGCGGGTTTTGGGGATTTATCAGTTTTTTAAATACTGCGCATCCCCTCCACCTGGCTCCATGTTCTGGGGAATTGCAGAGGGCACACTTACGTGTCCCGTTGGTGCACACTCGCACATGATGAGGCCCAGCGCATCGGGCACAGACTTGTGGTGCCTCGCAGTTCTTCGTCAAATGACGAAACCTGAGGCACCTGCCACACTGCAGAGGGCCGTTAGGGGAAACATAGTCCTCCACTCTGACTTTGCAGTGGGCGAGTTCTGTGATGCTCTTTAGCGCTGTTGATGATATTTCATTCGGCATTTCGATCAGAAATATTGGTATGGGGACCCGGGTGCGTCTTGAGTAGAGCTGTCACTTTAGTTGCATCTAACTTTAGTGTCTCCAGTTCTTGTTGTACCTCAAAGGGGGTCATGTTGCTGTGTAGACCTTTAATTACAACTTTGTACTGGCGCTCCTCCGGCTGTTCCGTCAGATGGAAAGGTACTTTATTGTTCCTGCAGTGGCGGACAAAGTTGTTATAGTCATTTAGGGTTGTGAATTTAAACCCGTGATAACCATTTCTAAATTGAGAAAGGTATTGTTTGGGACGGTAGATTTTGTCGAAGTCTGTCGTGAGCGCGGCCAAGCTCATTGTGCACAAACACTTTGGAAAGATGTTGCCTTTCTTGGCTGAGAAAGTCTGTTGCAGTGTCCAATGTTTGGCTCTCAGGCTGAGGCGGTGCTGTATCAGGAGGGGAGCCCTGGCCGCCTTCCGACGCCTGGCTGTCATGGCTCAGGTTAAGGTCGGCAGCCAGGTCAACCGTCTCGGGTTGTTCCATCTCAGCCTGAGTTAGTGGTTCTTGGGGTGGCTCAGGTTGTGGCAATTCTGCCTTTCTCTTTTTGTGGTTTCGTTTAGGGGCTTTATGATCAGGGGGTTCAGTAGGGGGAGGGGGGTGAATGACTCCCATTCCTCGTCGTCGGCATTGTTTTATAAGCCGTCAACTGACCACGCTAAAGGTATGGACTATTTTCTCTTTTGTTTTTGCGTGGTCTGGTTGTTGGCGCCTATTATGGCCCTTAAGTCTAAGAAGAGTGGGGCCTAGCTTATTAACTAATAGAAAGATGAAAGAAGAGTGAGAACTTCACTCGGCGCAGTGTGCTGAAAGATGTCTCAACTGTGCATGTTGTGGCAGGTAAAGTTGATTATTTTAGATACAGCTGGGAAAAATGGTTTGGTGTCCTCAAAAACTTCAATTAAATGGAGCTTGCTTGCATCTTTTTCAGACTTATTTTGCCAAGAGTCAAACCAACATTTAGATTCCGACAACAAATTCTCAACATTATAGAACTCTTGAATTTTCTTCACGATTTTACCAAACTCCAGGAATTCAAGGATTTCATGTTTGCTGGATGAAGTTTGAGAATGTCATTAATCACGGCACTATTTTCTGAAAATCGAGTTTCCAGTGACATTATCAGGGATTCCAAATATGGAATGAAAAGAGATAAGCGATAATATTCTTCTGGATCTTTAGCCATTTGATAACTTTGTCTGTGGCACTGGCGAGAAGCTTGCCTAGGAAGAGTTATTTCAATGTTTACAAAGGAGGCCACTTCACGCACAGTTTGCATTATTTCTTTGAACTGCGTTGCTGCTTCATACCTATGCTTTTTAAATATTACAATTAAATCGCGTATATGACCACGAACACTATGCATATCTATAGTAACTCCCTGTAGAATATTAGTGACTGGTTCCAACATGCCACTGTATAATGCTATCACATGTAAAGAGATGATGAAAGTACAATTTGTTGCAGAACAGAGAAGTTGAGAAGCGCGTTGTTTCGTTGCACCATTACCGTTTATTTCTAATTCCTCTAGTGCAGAAATAATTTCTTTATATTTTTCTGAAAAAATCCTGATGCTTTTATATTTTGCTGACCATCTCGTTTCACACAATAAAGGAATATTAGGAATGAGTCGCCTTCTTAGTGAGCTCTCTCTGAAGAAGCGTATTATTTCCTTTATGGTTCCACAAACATTCCTGACGTCTTGCACTTGGTTGAGATCATTTACAACCAGGTTTAATTTATGTGAAGAACAGTGCACGTATATTGCTTTAGGGTACTTTTCCTGAATGAGTTTAGCCACTCCTGCTGTTCTCCCTGACATCACCGAACATCCATCGTATCCCTGACCTACGAGCTTTGACATGTCAACACCGATCTTTGTCAAATAGGATAAGATAGTTTCAGAAACTGCTTCAGCATTAAGATTATTAAGCGGCACAAAACCTAAAAATTCTTCACGCACTGTCGCCTTGCCTTCATATTTATTAGTCATAAATCTTAAGCCAAGAGACAATTGTTCAGTTCCTGCAATATCAGCTGTTTCGTCTGCTATTATAGAAAATGCGTAAGAAGCATTAACGTCCTTCACAATTTGTTCTTTCAGTTTTTCAGAGCATAACTGGATCAATTCATTTTGAGTCTGAACAGACGTATATTTTGCATTTTCCGAACATGTTTGAAGATGCTCTTTCAGAATAGAATCACCAGCTTCTGCACGAAAATGAAGCAAATCATGAAAAACTCCAGAATTAGACAATTGTCCTCGCAATGGGAGGTCATGTGTGGCACAAAATATTATGCAAGACAATATAGATGTCAATTTTTCATGGTTAAGTTTAATTCTCTCATGGTATGCACTATATATTTGTTCCCTTACAGTTAATTTATTGGTCACTGTTTCCATAAAGCTTTTTGAACGATTAACAACTTCCCTATGCCATTCTGACTTGATATGATTTTCACACGAAGCATGCATATCTTTGAATTTGGTAAATGGCTTGTGAACCCTGAACACCTCTCCGTACAACTGGCCTAAATAGCACACAGTGCCGGCAGATCGCTCCCCGTACGTGTGCCGAGTATACCAGCCAAGATTTGTATTTTTCATGCTCTAGCCAGTTATAAATAAAAGGTCGTTTTTGTCCCTTTTTGTAAGTCATTGTGAAAATTGCAACACTTACCTGGTGTCCAAGGTTCTGTTATTAATTTTACCCTGTCGTCTGTTAGAGATGCGAGAGAAGCCACGTCCAGGTATCGTCCCACATCTCGATTTGAACTGGAACTAGTAGAGCAGGGGTGTCAAACAGCACTCACCAGGCGTGAAAAATTTTCCCCTACTTTCCCTCCCTCCGTGATGATCAAATCGGAAAACGGGAAAAACAAAGCGAAAACCGGTTCTACGAGCGCGTGCTACTGCAGTTAAGGAGGGGTAGACCCCTCTCTTCACACCCTGAGAGTGAGGTTTGACATGCCTGTAGTAGAGGGTTGAAGTTCTGTAGGATTTTTATTTGTTGATCCAATACCCATACCACTTTTTGCTGACTGTGATGAACTAGCACTGTCACTAACACCACAATTGACAACTTGGTGCAGTAGGAGTAAATTACTCTTTTCTTCTGTGCTATCTGTTATTTTCTGGCGTTTAAAGTAATGCCATATATCCATCTTATTAACCAAAATAGTGGGCGCGGAGAATAAAGACCCCAGTGTTACTGTGGCAAGTTATCAACTGGCAAGATTGCTATTGACTAAATCAAGCCTGCTGCACTATCCATTCCGTCATTGTTTATGTGTGGAATGTTTATAAACGTGTTTGCTCATCATTGTCGAACCGGGTTAAGTTACTCGCGCACTTGGCTAGGTAGTTAGTAGTTTCGCCTTCCTGGTTTGCTTTCATAAGAATTTACGCACGCGTGTGTGTTGTTACTTTTTACTCATGCCTTCACTGTATACTGCAGTGTCACAATGGTCACAATACACTTACGTATAATGTAAACACAGCAACTGGAAGCTGTGGGCAATACTGTATAAAATAAATATCTTGTTCATTATTAATTTGATTAGATTAGTATACAATATATTGTAGGTTTCGTGTTTTATGTCTGTCAGTAAGAATTTTCATGGACTTGCACTGTAAAAAATTGTGCAAAAATAAAAATATTGTACCTTTGCGGTGCGGTACCACTGTTGATGAGAACAAAATAAACATTTATAACTGTTGTTACGGAGCTATTGTTGACACAATAATTAGCAATTAAAAATTCCTATTTACATTAAAAATGTGAATAGAATCACTGACATCATTTGTAACGCAAACGCTATTAAACAATCGAGCATCTGTTTTGCACGAGTATTCTGAGGAAATATTCTGCGCATCAAATTAAAACAATAGTATAATAGTAATTGACTGACATTTAATTCATTCATTTCCAGGGGGGAGGGGGCCGCGGTCCCCCTTTGCCCCCCCTTCGCGACGCCCATGGGTGGAAGTGTTCTCATAGTTTGGCGGTGCGTATTAGTGTTCTTCTGAAGGGTCTGGTATGGGCGTTGTCTATGTATTTGAGCATCAGGTTTGCGATGTGTTTATCAATGGGGATTATTTTGGCGTATTCGTGTATCAGCGTGTTCTTTTTTTTTTTTTTTTTTTTTTTTTTTTTTAACAATTTATTAAAGGTCGATCAGCAGTTTCCCGCTTTACAAACCAGGCAGAACATAGACATAGAACGACACAAAAGAAAATACAATTACAAATAAATACACAGAAAATAACAGTACATAGAAAGGACAAGATGAGGTCAGCCCCAATCGGGCCCCTCTGTGACGAACTTATCGTGGTGAAAGAATCCAAGGTAAAGTTAAACTGCCATCTGGTTGTTTTGAGAAGGCAAGAGCAGGTCTTGCGGTAGTCGACTGCGGATTCTGGTAGGAACTGTAGTCTGACGACCAAGGGAATAGACGACTGCACCGGGAACTGATGGTAACTTGCTAAAGAAGGTCTGAGCTTGATGACGGATGAACTCCTCAATGGTAAGGACACCAAGTTCTCTGTGAAGTTGTGCATTGCGCACGAACCATGGAGCGTTCAAGGCGATGCGTAACACCTTGTTTTGGAGTGACTGAAGCCGCTTGAGCACGCCAGATGCAGCTCCACCCCAGACCGGACAGGCATAGGTCAGCAAAGGTCGGATCAATGCGGTGTATAGTAGAATGGCGGTATCACTTCGGATGGACGACTTCCTGTTGATCAATGGATATAGTTTTGATAGTCTGGCATAGGCAAGATTAAGTTAAGCATTAATATGTGCTCTCCAGGTGAGACGTCGATCAAAATGCACCCCCAGGTATTTCACAGTGTCGTCTGGGCGTTTCCAGGGTATTGCTATACCGTCTATGGTGAGGACTGGTGAAGGTCCAGGTCGACGGAGAGTGAAGATCATAGCTTCGCATTTTGACTGGTTAAGCACGAGACGCCAATCACGGAACCAGGAGGTGAGAGTATTTAATGCTGACTGAAGATTTTCGGTGGCGGTCAATAGATTCTCATCTGATACAAACAAGGCGGTATCATCCGCATATACAGCAATATGAGCAGAAGGTAAAGCAGGAATGTCAGCGGTATACAGAGTAAATAGGAGAGGTCCAAGTATCGAACCTTGAGGTACTCCGGCCAAAACAGGCCGAGGGGTGGATCGTTCAGAGCCCAGCCGAACTGAGAAAGTACGGTCGGAGAGAAAGCTATGGACGAGTTTGTAAAGATAGGTAGGAAGACCAAGATTTCGCAGTTTGTGGAACAACCCAGGATACCACACTTTATCAAAGGCCTGCTTGACGTCCAAAAAGACAGCCAAGGTGTGCTGCTTATTCTCAAAAGCACGTGCGATGTGTTCGGTGACTCGTAACAGCTGATGAGTAGTAGAGTGGTGACTCCGAAATCCAAATTGAAAAGTAGGTAAGGCAGAGGTGTCGGTTAGGTATTTATTGATTCGTCTATGAAGCAATTTTTCAAAAACCTTGGATAGTGAAGGCAGTAAGCTGATTGGGCGGTATCCAGAAGGAAGATCAGGAGGTTTACCGGGTTTATGGAGAACAATAAGATCTGCATGTTTCCATAGAGAAGCGAAGTGGCCTAAACGTAAAAGAGCATTAAAGGCAGAAGCGAGGAAAGAATGCGCTTTTCGTGAAAGATTTTTCAGCGCGATGTTGGGTAGGCGGTCATGGCCAGGAGTTTTCTTGGACACCAATGTACGCATAATAGATCGGACTTCACCAGGGGATGTAAATTTGATGGGTAACGGGACAGTAGGATAGAAAAGAGATTGGTTGTCAATATCAGTATGACTGGGAGTAGACGCGGGATTGGGAGTGAAAGCGTCCTGGAAGTGGTTGGCGAAGAGCTCACATTGTTCTTGAGGACTTACATAGTGTCTACCGGCGTTCTTCAATGGCGGAATTACCGTGGGCTCTCGGAGAATACGCTTGGTTTCCTTCCAGAGGGAATGGTCCAATGGCGAAATGGAAGAAAGATGGCGCTGGTAGCTCGTGAAGGGATGATGATCAAGAGCAGCTCTAACTTGTCGGATTAATTGGTTGAGACGAGAGCGTTGCCAGGGTTGCCGCTGATGCTGCCACAGTCGGCGCATCTGGTTCTTAGCGCGTATCAAGCGTAGAGCTTCCACAGGAAGAGCGTCGTGAAAGGGTGTGTACCCACGATTGCGACGTGGAGTGGAGTGTGCTGACTGTAAAGCTAGAACAATACTGCAGGTGAAATGTTGAATCACATTGTCAGCATCGGTCACGGTTTGAAGTGGGAGGTTAGGGCATAGAAGGGCTTCTAAACGACGACGGAACGTTTCCCAGTTAACGTGTCCTTGTATTAAGGAAGGGAAAAACGGAGAAATTGGTCTAGTGGCCTGAAATGTGGCTACTACAGGATTGTGATCCGAATCCAATTCGGGTAAGGCAGTCAAGGTAAGTGGGTGAGTGAAGTTCTTCAACAACGCTATGTCGAGAATATCTGGCAATATTTTGGGGTTGTAAGAGTAGTAGGTGGGAGCATTTGGAGCCAAAACATGAAAACAATGGTCATCCGCAGCCTGCTGTAGGCGGCGACCATTAGGAGTAGTAACTCGGCAACCCCATGATTCATTCTTGCTGTTAAGATCGCCAAGCAAGAGGACAGGATCAGGCGTAGAGAACAGGACCTGGAAATCTTGATTGGTCAACACTTTCGACGGAGGTTTGTAAGCAGCTATAACAGTGAGATGTTCACTGGCGTTAAGAGAAAGCTTAACTGCGCAGGCCTCGAGACTAAGCAGTGTAGGTAGGAAAAGTAGGTGATGCGGGAGATTACGCCTAATGATAATAGCGACGCCACCAGAAGCAACTACTGCTGCTCGATCTTCTCTGTAGATTTTGTATCCTGGTAAAGTAAATTTGTCAGTAGCAGCGAGATGTGTTTCAGAGATACAAGCAACATCAATATTGTGTCGGGATAGAAACTCAAGAAAACTTTGACGTTTCAACTTAATGCCATTGGCGTTCCAGTTTAGGAATGTGAGTGAAGAGATTCGAGGGGGGAGATCAGTTTCCATTAGAGAAAAGTTGCGTTATAAGTCTGGAAACAAACGAAGTGAGTAGAGGCAAATAAGGTTGAAGAAAGGAAACAAGGGAGTTGAGAACTACAGAGAGAAAGGCGTCAGTGTCAGAAGACGGAGAAGTGGATGATACATCTGGGGTAGGAGAAGGAGAAGAGGTTGACTGAGAAGTTCTGTGAGGCCACTTGGGTGGTGGAGAGGCCGTGTGAGTCTGACCAGGAAGTGAAGGGAACACAGTTTCATTGTTAAGGGATACAGACGGCGAGGGCGGCGTCACCTTGGTTGATGTCGCGTTAGTAGGACTACGGCGTTGTTGTCTCTCTTTGAGGGCAAGAAATGATGGACCGCCCCTATAATTCGCGGAATGTTCCCCATTGCAGTTCACACATCGAGGTGGCAGGGCCTTAGACTTCGGAAACGCTGAGAAGTGGTGACTTTCAGGGCATTTGACGCACCGTGATGGTAAATGACAGAAATTTTTGGTGTGGCCATACCGTTGACAGTTTGTGCACTGAGGAATGAGGGAGGATTTACGACGATGTTCCACAGAGATGATTGCATGTTGCAGACGCTTAACTTGAAAAACGCGCTTTGCGTCCTCAGTGTTATCCAATTCCACTACACAAAGTGGCATGGGTTGTTTGTTTTTGTGAAACAAGCGGACTACTTTTCTGATTGGTCCTACCTTCTTATCCTCTGCCTATGGTACCCATTCCGCCCTAGATGTTACTTTCTGCAGCCCGTCGCTGGTACCTCTTCTCGATTGGTCGGTTCTTTCCGACCTATTTGGCAGTGATCACTATCCCATTAACGTTCACATATCCGTCCATCATTCTGTACCCACACGATATCCTCACTGGATTGTTTCCAAGGCTGACTGGGGGAAATTCCGTTCCCTCATTCACTTGACCAACAATGTTTTTACCACCATTGACGACATGGTGGAGTATTTTATATGCTCTATCCTTCTCGCAGCAGAATCTAGTATTCCTCGGGGTTCATCTACACCACGTCACGTCCCTGTGCCTTGGTGGTCCGAGGAATGCCGTTTGGCTATTAAAGCACGTAAGCGTGCTCTGCGTGTTTTCCGCATACACCCTACGGAGGCGAATTTTATTGCTTTTAAACGTTCTCGTGCAAGGGCTCGCTTTGTATTGCGCAATGCAAAACGCACATCCTGGGAATCGTACGTGTCTTCCCTTTCACGTCGCAGTTCGGCCCAGAAGGTGTGGACTACCATCCGGCGTATGTACGGCAAGTGTCGCCGGACGATCATCCCCGGTCTTGCCGCACAGGGCTCCATATACACCAGCGAGCAGGATATCGCCGACGCCCTTGCCGATTCTTTCGCCAGTGCTAGCCAAACTCAAAGCTACGACGGAGCTTTTTTACTGATAAAGGAATCTGCGGAGCGGATAAGCCTAAATTTTAACAGTGATTGTAGTGAATCCTACAATGCACCTTTTACTGAAGCGGAACTGGCGCATTCTTTGTCCCTCGCTCACGACTCTTCTCCTGGTCCTGATGACATCCACCGCCAAATGCTGCTTCATCTTCCACCTCCGGCTCGTTCCTTCCTGTTGAGCATCTATAACCGCATCTGGCTTCAGCAGGTTTTTCCGTCTTCCTGGCGAGAGGGTGTTGTGATCCCTATCCCTCGACCAGGAAAAGACCGTACACTTCCCTCTAGCTACCGCCCTATATGCCTGACGAGTGTCGTCTGCAAGACCTTTGAACGGATGATCAACACTCGCTTAGTGTGGTGGCTAGAGACGAATAGCCTGCTGAGCAATGTTCAGTGCGGTTTTCGTCGCCATCGCTCCAGTGTCGACAATCTGACACGCATGGAAGCCTACATCCAAAATGCCTTTCTTTTGAAGCAGCATGTCGTGGGTGTCTTCTTCGATCTGGAGAAGGCCTACGATACCACATGGCGTCATGGTATTCTCCGTACACTTCACGGGTATGGTTTGCGAGGTTTTTTAGCAATATTTCTTTTTAATTTTTTAGCCCTGCGCCGCTTTCGTGTCCGCATTGGTAATACGTTCTCACGAGAGAGGATTCAGGAAAATGGTGTGCCCCAGGGGTCGATTCTTAGTGTAACGCTTTTTGCAGTTGCCATTAACGGCATTGCTAATGTTGTTCGTAGGGGAATACCGATGTCACTGTACGTTGACGATTTTGCGATCTATTATCGATCTTATAGCCTTGAGCACATAGAACGTCAACTGCAGTTGACCATATCCTCTATCGCCGACTGGGCCCTTCACGCCGGTTTTAAGTTCTCCCCTACGAAAACACAATGTGTCCACTTTCATCGACTTCGTGGTGTACATCCTCCTCCAGAACTGTATTTGCGTGACACACCCCTGCCGTTTGTTTCCCACATAAAGTTCTTGGGCCTTCACCTCGACAGCAAACTCACATGGGAGCACCACATTCGTCAACTTCGTGCCTCTTGCGATCGTTCGCTTCGAATACTCCGGGTTTTATCTGGAGTATCTTGGGGCGGCGATCGCACTGTCATGTTGAGGCTGTATCGTTCATTGGTGAGGTCCAAACTAGATTACGGCAGTTTTATTTATGGCGCAGCGTCCGCCTCTAAACTTCGTTTTTTAAATACTGTACATAATGCTGGTATCCGTCTAGCTACTGGAGCTTTCCGCACTAGTCGTGTAGAGTGTCTGTATGCTGACTCTGGTGAACCTCCACTTTCTATTCGGCGCTCGTTTTTATTGTGTTCTTACGTGGCCCGTTTGGCAGCCCATCCTGGTCACCCGTCTTTTAATCCTGTATTGCGCCCGGAACTCGCTCACCGTTATCTCCGGAATAGCACGATCTCTCGCCCAAGCGGTATTCGGTTTCGCGAGCTGCTTAGTGCACACGCGCTCCGCATGCCTGCTGTCGAACGGTATTCTCTTGGCCGCTGTCCTCCATGGCAATTACAGCGTGCCCAGTTCGACCTGGAGCTTTCGACGAATGCTAAGTTAGCTACCCCTCCATCGGTGTATTGTCAGCTTTTCACCGAGATCCTGGGACGTTACCGGAATTACACTCCTGTATTTACCGATGGTTCCCAGGTGGATGGGGCTACAGGGTGTAGTTTTGTGCATAACGGTGAGACTCACAAGTACCGTCTTCCAGACTTGAGTTCCGTCTTTACCGCCGAGCTGTTTGCAATCTTTTATTTCGTCCTTTTTATCTCCAGTTCTGACCCTGGAAGTTTTATCATCTGCTGCGACTCTCTGAGCGCACTGCAGGCATTGCAACAGTTTGTCGGCACGTCAGCACTAATTATGAAAATTCAGACACTCGTTTCGCAGTTACTCTCGCGTGGATACCAGATAGTTTTTACTTGGACCCCAGGCCACGTGGGCATTCCCGGCAACGAAGCGGCTGATGAGGCTGCTAAGTCTGCCTGCCGTTTGCCGGAGATTTTTACACGCAGTCTTCCTTACACGGATGTACAACGGTACTTCCGTCGCCATCTTCTATATGTCTGGCAACAATCATGGGAAGCGTTAGACATCACTGGCACCCAACTGCGGACAATCAAGGAAACGGTGCAACCTTGGATAACATCTTCAAGGGATACCAGGCGGGCGGAAGTCATCTTGGCCCGCCTGAGAATAGGTCACACGCGCATCACGCATGGACACTATCTGCGTGGTGAGCCGGCGCCGATATGTCCCACCTGTGGCGTTCAGCTCTCTGTGGCCCATGTCCTAGTTGATTGTCCGCGCTACAATCGTGAGCGCCAGTTGTTTGGCCTGGGTTCTAGTTTAAAGACGATGTTAGGCGACGACCCGGTAGCTGTGGATTCAGTGCTGCGGTTTGTCGGCAGCATTGGCTTTGGTAAGCAAGTTTAAATTTTATTGCGTGGTTTTACTTTTTACCTTTTACGTTTTATCTGCTTACCTTTTTAGAGCATTTTACACGCTTTTAACTATTTAGAGTATCCTTTTTTAGACAAGTTTTTAAGTTTTAACTGTTTTAGCTTTTGGCTGTTTTAGCTTGCGTTTTACTATTTAACTTTGAGTTTTAAGTGGTGGTGAGTTTTATCCGTTTTTTATATTTTGACTTGGGGCTCTAATGACCTAGCTGTCGACGGGCCCTTAAACCCTAATCACTCACTCACTCACTCACTTTTCTGATTGGTAACTGTTGGCCTATTAACTCCTGGTACACTTCTTCGTCGGTTAAGGAAAAGGGAACATCTCGGATCACAACCTCGAAACGTTTACTTCGCGGATCCTGAAAGGTATGATAAGGCAATCGGGCTTCGTCAAGGAATTTGGTGACAGAACGAAAATCGTCAGTAGTAGTGGTGTTGATTTTGAGCACCGTTCCACGTTGCTGTGTAGTAAACTCATGATGAGTGAGCGAGGTTAGGTCAGCTACTATTTGTTGATAATGATTGACATCGTGAGGAAAGATAGGGGGGATAGCTTGGAAGGTTCTCCAGAAATAGTAGGACTATGAGGATCTTCGTCCATAGTTTCTAAGGCTGCATACCTGTTGTGCACTGATGGTAGATCAACCACGTATTTGTGACGAATCCGCGCAGCGGACACCGTTAACTTCTTGCTCGGCGTTTGAAAGCTTTCCATTGACGGGGATTCAGAGTCGAAAGAAGCGTCGAGATTGCGCTTTGAAGCAGTCGTTGCACAAGAATGCACAGAAGGTGTAGTAGAAGGTCGCATGTTGGTAGTGGAACTATCATTCAGTGACGGGAGTCGATCTGAGGACGAAGATAATCTTGGCGCTGGGAACCCTGACATAACTTCAGGATGGTGAACAAGCTCCAAAGAAGAGCGAACCAACTGCCCAGTATCAGGCGCGAGAGCCATGAGATTGTAGAGCACTCACTAAGTTAATAACTTTTATGAATGAGACGAAAAAATCACAGGGAAAATAACGGCCTATTTGACCGCAACAGCACAGCACGACACAAACACTCGATAGCACGCACTGAAGCGTGTTCTTGAAGTTGGGGAATAGTTTATTGGCAGTACGTAGGCATCTACGTTCAAATGCTTGGATTCTCGTCATGGTTGGTTTGGTTATAAGGGGCATTAGGGCAACTGCTCCATATGTCAGGCATGGGCGTATGAGGCATTTATAGAGCTTTGTCAGTATTTGCGTGCTGAGTCCTGTTTTGTTTAGCCTGGCAAGGAACGTGAGGGTGGAATGTATGGCTCTTGTTTTGCTCAGTAGGGCCTTGTAGTGGGGTTTTACTGTCAGTTTCGTGTTTATTTGTACTCCGAGGTATTTCACGGATTTGGCGAACTTTATGGTGGTTTTGTTAAATTTTAGGGTGAGTTTATTGTGCAGGTATTTCCTCTTCTTCCGGATGAGGATGGCTTGAGTTTTTTCTGTGTTTATGGATATGCGCCATTTTTTGATCCAGTCTATGTATGTTTTAAGTTGTAGTTCTAGTTTGTGTTTGGCCTGGTCTGTCCGTGGGCTTGTGCACCAGTACGCGGTATCATCAGCGTGCTGGGCAAGTTGGATGCTGGGGTGAATTGGCTGGGGTGTGTCTGCCGTGTATATAATGTAGATATATAATGTAGAGGAGGCCTGATATGGCGCTCCCCTGGGGTGTGCCTGCATGTAGCGTTATGGGTCTGGATAAGGTGTTTTCTAATTTAATGTTTGCCGTTCTGCCAGTTAGAAGGCTGGCGATCCATCTTGTGATTCTGGAGTGTATTTTTAAGTCGGTGAGTTTATACATCAGGCCATTGGTCAGCATTTACCGAAAGCCGATTTCACGTCGAGAAATGCTGCGACCGTTGCGCAGCCTATATTGTGACTATTTTTGAATTGCGACATCACCCGAACCAGTTGGTCCTGGATGGTGATGTCGCTGCGGTAACCTGCCTGTGTCATTGGGAGGAGATGTTTGTCGTTGCAGATTTTGGTTAGTCGCTTTGCCATCACTTTCTCAAATATTTTGTAGAGGGTTGATGTCAGTGATATTGGCCTGTAGTTACGATGGTCCGTGTGGTCTTTGCCGGGCTTCTGGAATAGTAGGATGTGGGCAGTTTTCCATTTAGTGGGGTGATATCCGTACCGTAGCATGTCTTTGAGTATTTGTATTGTTTCTATTGGCAGGTTTTTTATCATCTGGTAGGTGATGCTGTCTGGACCGGGAGCTTTGTTTTTGGTGTTTTTAATTGTTGCTAGTATGTCCTCTGTGGTTAAGGGTGCTTCAGCTTCATCATCGGGGTTTAAGTTTTCTATGTCTAGTTGGGGGGTGTATATCTGGTGTTGTAGCTGGAAATGGTAGTTTATTCTTGTGTAATATTGTTTATTGAATTCCGGGCATTGTGGTGTTTGGAATACTTCTTCATAGTATGATCGGAAAATTTCGAGTTTTTCATTTGTATCTGTGACAGTTTTTCCGTCTTTTTTAATGGGATAGTTGGGTGCAGTCTTTCTCTGGGTACTTTTAATCAGTTTCCAAAATTTTGCTGGGTCCCGTTTGTATGATTGCGTTATGTCTTGTAGCTTTCTGTCCCAGTGTTGTCTGTTGTGTTGTTGTATGACTTGTTTTACTTCCTCTTGCGTTTTGTTTAATATTGTTTTGTCAGCTGGGTTATGTGTCTTTAAGTAGTTTCGATGTGCTTTTCTCTTCTTTTTTATTAGGCATATTATTTCTTTGGGGAGTGATCTGCTATATGGGTTTATGTGGACTGTCTTGGTGGGGATTGCTGTGGTGTGTGCTTCCATGATTATGTTTGTCAGTGTCTGCGCCTGCTAGTCAATGTCGTGTGCCGTCGTTGGTGTCGTGCGCACTGTGTTTCTGGTTAGTCTGGATGCTGTTTCCTTGAACAATTCCCAATCCGCGTTCTCGTAGTTCTTGACAGTTATGGTTTTGACTGTGTATTCCACGGACCGGTTTTCAAGGAAACAATAACTGGCATATGGTCCGTGTCGGGAGGTGCGTCTGTTGTCATGTCTTGTACGAGCGAATAGGTTTGTTTGGAGGTGAGTATCTTGTCCGGTGAGCTGTTGTTCTGGGAGCCCTGTCCTATCCGTGTAGGGCCTGGTATAAGGATAAGTTTGAGTTCTGTGTTTTTCAGTATCTTCATTAGTTCTTTCCCATGTCTGTTTGTGTGTTCATCTAGCAGTTCTTTGTGGTTTGCATTTAGGTGGGCTGCTATGATGAGGTGTCTGTAATTGTCGTGCAGGTAGTTTATTAAGGTGGTAGGGAAATCTTTGTCAGGGGGAACATAAACTGTGATGTGTAGTTTGGTTTTGTTTATGGTGATCTGGATTAACAGGAACTCAAGTTCTTGAAAGGCTTGGGGTGTGGCTACTTGTGTCGGGCTTAATTCGCTCTTAACAAGCACCATTACCCCGCCTCCATTCCCGTGCGGCCTGTCTTTTCTAAACACCGTGAGGGGTTGGAACGTGAAGTTTCTTCTCTTGTTTAGTTTTGTCTCGTTCACGGTTATTACGTCTGCACAGTGGTGTGTTAAAAGATCCTCTAGTTGTCTTTTGCCAGTTATTCCATTTATGTTAATATGGAGTAATTTGATATTGTGTTTTACTTCGGTGTGTGCTCTGATTCCCGCCATTTCTGTTTGTGTTTAAATTCCTTGCGTGGTGTGTGTTTTTTCTATTGCTTGATGTCATGTATGAAGATGGCTTGTTGATTTCCTAGTTTTGCTGTGTCAATGGATTTCTTATGTGTTTTTTGCGCAGTGGTCTTGATGTTGTGCAGCAGCCTTGCCCGTTGGTTTGGTGGTGTGGAGTCATAGAGTGGTGGTATGATGGTTGACATTATTTGTGTAATGATCGTTTGGGTGACTTCATTGATGTATGCCGTTATGTTTTTTTGTTTTTGTATGTTGGTGATTTGGTTCTGCAACTTCTGTATCTGCTCGCTTGAATGTTCGATTACTTGTTTCAGTGTGCCGGTTGTTTCTTTCGCAGTCAGTTCCTTCTTGGCTGCGGGTATACTGGGGAAATTTACAGTTGTCCAGTTTGTGTTTTGTTTGGGCTGAGGGGGAGTTGGCAGGTTATGGGGGGAAATGTGCGTTTCCGCAATTTGCGTTGTTTTGGTTGGAGGTGTCCTGGGATATTTGGGACATTTAACTTGTCCGGTAAAATGCTCGAGCCGCTCACAGCGTGCTTGATGTGTTTGCATTTCTGTGTTAGAGACTTTTGCCCGCAGTGAAAGCAGGTTGGGTTTTGCTCGGGGCAGTTCTCCCTCTGATGTCCGTATTGTTGGCACTGGGGACACGGGATGTGTCGCTCAGTGTGGCGGAAGGGCTCGGCTCGAAACACCTGCTTTTCAATTATCGCCCCTTGGTGTATGATGGTGGTGATGGTGGCGACATCAGTGCTAAACACACGTACTAGGGGTGTGGGCTTGTCATGACTGATTATTCGTGATACTCTGTTGATGCCGGCGAGAATGACCTCGTCCGGTATGTCCTGTGGAATTCCCTTTAGAACTGCCGTTATGGTTTTCCTGGGTTTTTCTTGCGGTTTTTCAGTGTCCTGGGGGGTTTCTAAGTTTGTTGTGTATTTTGCCTGTTTGCCGAAATGATGTGGAGGGATTCCCTGTGAGAACGTAGTGGCTGCCTGTTGGTGCTTAAAGATCAGAGCAAGTGTATTTCTGGGTCAATATATGCGTTGCACGCGGAAAAGGGATTCTGCTGGTTGCTGATGCTTTTCTATAAGTGATTTAATCAGCCAGGCATTCTGTTTCTCGGGTTCGCAGTTGAGTATATAGAGGGAGAAATGGCCGTGTGGTACTGCTGGTGTGTTTTTTGCGGGGCGGTTGTTTACTGCGTGAGGCGCTGGGGATTGACTCTGTGCTGGTGTTAAGGGTTGAAGAGTCGCTAGAGCTGCTGCTAATGTTGTGGTTGTGGGACCGGGTAGTGCGTGTTGTCTGTCTCAGTGTATTCTTATGTCCGGACGTGGTAGCGGTTTCGGTGTCAGGGTCGGGAGGGGGTTTGGTGGGGAGTGTCGGAGGGTGAGTCCTGCGGTGATGGCGGCGGTGTAGTGCTCCCTGTCGCGGAAGACAAGGCACACGAGGGGAGTAATGCCACTGCTTCCCCTAATGCGGCTGGCGGAGACGAGTGAGCACCATCTTCGTTGGCCTTCCTGCAGCAGTATCTGCGGGTGCAGGTGTCGGTGCACCCCAACGGCTACGGCGCCGAAGCGACCGTACCGAGGGGGTGCTGCAGTTCTTTTTTTTTTTTTTTTTTTTTTTTTTTTTTTTTTTTTTTTTTTTTTTTAGGTGTGGCCCCGCCTCCGCCACACCTGGTGACGATCATCCGAAAGGAATATACATCGCCTCCCCTACCATGCACTAGCTACGCTACGATGTGGAAGGGAGGAGTGGGTAAATGGAGTCAGTACCGCCGAAGCAAACCTGATGTTAGTGGGTGATTACTAAAAAGAGCGCCTGCCTACAAGAGAGTAGACAGACAGAGAGTGGGGTTAGGTACTGATCTTGACGCAAAGCACCCAGACCAGTACCTAAGTGTCAGCAGAGGTGTACATGCTTATGGCAGGATTCGGGGTGAGGTACATGCTTAAAAATGGATCAAGGTGATACTTTACCATGTCCTGTGGCTTCAGCTGGAGATGGTGCTGATTGGGTTATCTGCAGCAGTGCTGCTGGTCTTAAAATCAAAATAAAGAGGGTTCATTAGCTTATTTACAGTGATGTATGTGGAGTAACGAGGTACTCATGTCCGTTGCAGATGGGAGATTTTTATTTATTTATTTATTTATTTTTATTTTTAAATTAATTTAATTTAATTGAATTGGGCCTAATTTAGGGTTCCAATGGCGTGTCCTAAGGATGCCTGGGTCGTCATATATCTATCTTGGGGGGGGGGGATCCCCGAGCCTGTTAATTGTATTGGAGGTGTTGTCTATAGTGGGACTATACGGCGTACGGTTTTAGAAGGCACATGAGCTGAGCCAATGCGTACACACGGTGGCTGCGCTGCTGCCAAGTGTTGCGCCAAAGAGCGCGGGGAGGGAAAGTAACATTTGTCGTGTCACAAATAACATAACATGAACCAGCATTTCATACATTTCATATATAGTGCGGTGAAGTACGTCTTTTTCAAAATCATCTAAATTGAAAAAAACGGTTTTTTGTTTTCTGGCATGCTTTCCTGGAGATTTAAATAAAGGTTCACAATTTCTGGGCTAGAAGTTTTGCCCTGTTTCACAATACGCGTGACATTGGATCTCTGGCTGCGAGATCCCGGCTTTGTGAAAAATTGATCCGGTCACGCACTTCCTCAGATGCCAATTCCTTAAAAAATCTGCACACCTTAAAAATAATATTTCTGGCCTGAGAGCGCAGTACCTTACCCTTAATACCAACGCCACTAGTACCAGGCTTTGAAAGTGACATTGCTAAAACTTCACTAAGCACAATGTAAACTTGTGAATTTTCTGCTTATTGTCAGTTACACAAAGCACAATTTGAACAATTTGAACCGAACTAAAGAATTCGCACGCAACTACACTGATCCGTGGTCAGTTAATTTATGAACTAAATATACGCAGTTCCTAACGGCTGAAGCTGTCATACAAAATGAGGGTAGAACTATTTCACCCCAGGCCATTACCACACAGTCTTGGTTAAGTGAATGACTTCTGAACAAAGGGGTGCATTTTCCAGGTAAGCGGATATAACAGTAGCAGAACACACAACTCACTTGGACGCGCGCGCGCGCGTGTGTGTGTGTGCGTGCGTGCGTGCGTACGCGTGTGCGTGTGAAGACGGGGCAGAACAAACAACATTTTTTCGGCGTGCTAATGCAAACACCTTGTATACACGTAAACCCGGTAGCGCGTGAACTTAGATAGTTTTAAGAATAAAGATATTAAAATACGCATTCGTGTGTTTTCCTAAAAGAAAATTACCAAGACGTCTCACATCCTGATATAGATAAGGGTCAACATGCAATAGCGGCACAAGGAAAACCTCGACATCATCCTTCCATTCTACGTAAATTGTTAGGTACTGAGAGGGGTGACTCAGTAACAACGGGCAGCATCATAAATCGGCGCCCAATGCAACACCCTCACGGCACTTCGTAATTTGTTACTCCATAATTGCGTAATGAAAAGGAATAAAACACACCTAAAGGCAAGATTGGAAGTTGCATACATGAGCATAAACACGAGGGTCAGTTCTCGAAGCGATAACTCGAGAACTATACGTCGTAGAAAAATGATCTTTGTACAGGCTGCTTCAAAAATTCTCGCCGCATACACCAAGGCGTATTAGAATCTCGAATTTCCAGTAATGATTTTGGGCGCATGAAAAAGAGAAATCTCTGTTCCTCACGCTTGTGCTGTGCGTTCCGAACTAGGCAACGCTGCACGACTGTGATAGGACAGTCGCGCTACTCGAGCCCCCTCGAGCTCCGCCTCATGTGCCTTCTAATACCGTACGCCTTATAGGCTTTGTAAGTATTGTTGTATTTCATGGTTGGTGGCCGTGTCGTGTTTATTAACTGGCATAGTGCGATCGAATAGGGAGAGAGGGCGTTTGTGCTTGTCATTGTTGGTTTCGTAGTTTCCAAGTTGTTGTATGAGAGGGCTGTGGTGGTTCTCAGTTGCTTTGTACATATTGTAGGCTAATCTTTTGATGAACTCGTGTACTGTGTCCATGCGCAGATCTTTGTGCAACAAGTCCAATGGGACTGTTCTGGGAGATTTTGTGATAATTCTGAGCACCTTGTTTTGGAGCAGTTGTAGTTTTTGAAGGTGAGTTTTTGCGCAGTGTCCCCATGCTAGGGCTGCGTATGTGAAGATGGATCGACTTAGTGACTTGTATAAGGTCAAGCCCATCGGCATGCTAAGGGCCGATCTTCGATTTAACAAAGGGTAAAGGCGGCCCAATTGGGCATTTGCTCTTTGCCTTACTGTGGCTACATGTTCCGCGAAGGTGAGCTTGGAGTCCAGTGTCACCCCGAGGTATTTGGCGCTATCAGACCAGGTTATGTCTGTTCCGTATAGTTTGAGAGGGGCGGCCCGATTCGTGTGCTTTGGTCGCCTGGTGAATAGCACTGCCTTGGATTTCAGAGGATTAACTTTTATGCGCCATTTTGTTAGCCACGGCTCTAGGGTTGATAGAGCTGTCTGTAGCCTCTGGGCTATTACCCCGGGCTTCCACGACTGTGCTGCTATGGCCGTATCGTCAGCATAGATTGACAAGTGTGTATTATCACATTTGGAAATATCATTGATGTATAAGTTAAAGAGTACCGGTCCCAGTAAACTACCTTGGGGTACACCGGCTCTTATTATTCGTATTGGGGAGGTTGTGTCCCTGATGGAGACGGTGAACGTTCTGTTTGTTAGGTAATGGGCCACTAGCCTGACCATTGAGTCATTAAACCTCATTTTCTTAAGTTTTCTGATTAGTGCGGGGTGGTAGACTGTATCAAACGCCCGCTGGACATCAAGAAAGATGACGCCGGTTGATCGATTTTGGTTGAAGCTCCGTGTTATGTGTTCTACGGTCCGCGTCACCTGAAGGGTGCTCGAATGTTGAGCTCTAAAGCCGAATTGCTCGTCAATGAGTAGGTTGTTTTTTACTATGTGGGTGGTTATGCGTTTCAGGATTACTTTCTCTGCGACTTTGCTAATTGTTTTTAAGAGGCTAATGGGCCTGTAGTTGTTGGGGTCTGACCGCTCTTTCCCGGGTTTTGGGAACATGAGCACATTGGCGCTCTTGTAGCAGTTAGGGAAGTAGCCATGCTGCAGGCAGTAGTTGCAGATTTCAGTAAGGCAGCGTAGGGCTTTGTCCATAAGGTGTTTGAGTACCAAATTTGGTATTTGATCTGGTCCTGGTGCTTTCCGCTGTGGTAGGTGCTTGATTATCCAGCGCAGTTCTCCTGGGTTGGATTGCCTGTTCTTACTGTGTGTTGGACCTTCCAGGAGTTCGCTCATTTCTCTTTCCATCTCGAGGCATAGGATACCCTATCATTAGGGGTACATATCTGCTCTAGAGCTTCGGCTAGTGTATTAGCTTTGTCTGCCTCGCTTTCTTCTTGCGTGTTATTTGTTTTACGCAGGGGCGGAATAGTCAATGGTTCCCTGAGCAAGTTGCGTGTTAACTGCCATACTGTTTGGCCGCTGGGTTGTAACTGGGATAGTTTATCTTCCCATTGACGCCGTGCCAGTTGGCTTATGCGTGTTTTTATGTCACTATTTAGTGTTGCCATGTTAACCCGGTGTACGATATTTCTTGTGCGCTGCCATTTGCGTCTTTCGTGGTCGCGTTCGCGGATGAGTTGAACATCCGGAGGGAAGGTTTGTATTGCTCTTTCTAGTTGTGTCGCCATTTGGTCCACTTCCTGCTGATTTTGCAGGGGCATGGTGGGCTGGAGCTGTCCAAGAGTGCGCGCGAATATGTTCCAGTGGGTTGCGTTATAATCCCTGCGCGGTGGTTGTGGTTGGCATTTAGGGGTGGCGTCTATATCAATTTGTACCGCGATATGGTCTGATGCTAGAGCGGGGATTACCCTGATGGGGTGTCTAAAGGTGGTGTTCTTTAGTAGGGCAATGTCTAATGTATGGGGTGTGTGATGTGCTCGTTGGGGCATGTATGTTGGCTCATCGGGATATGTGATTTGTAATCATTGTGTGTCATATGGTTATATAGGGCATTCCCTTCTGGGTTGGATGTCGCATTTCCCCAGGATTGGTGGGTTGCATTAAAATCTCCTGCTGCTATTACTTTATCGTCAAGTTCTAATAGTGTTTCAATGTCTTTGATGTTTAGTTGTGACGGAAGACTGTATGCACTGGCAGTGGTAATCTGTTGGTTATTAATAGGTATGGTGACTGCTGTAGCCTCCATGTTGGCAAGTGTACTAATGTGTTTTTGTTTGTGTTCAGCGGTCTCAAGGACGGCAGTGGCGGTTCCACCTCTCGCTCTAGTGCCCGGCCTATCGGTACGGTACACCCGGTAGCCTGGGATAGAAAAACGTGCTTTGCTGTTTAAGAAGGTTTCTGTGAGGAGTGCTATGGTTATGTTATTGTTATATAGGTAGTGCTTTAACTCTTGTAACTTAATACGAGCGCCTCTGGTATTCCATAGGAGAATTTTAATATGGGGTTGGTTATTTGCCATTATGTCGATGTGTTGGCTCGGGAGAGGGTGTGCTTGGCCTAATGAGACATTGCCGCGTTGCGTTGTTATGCAAACTGTGCAGCCATCTCAATAAAGGCTCGGTTGTTGTCGGCTGGGTTGCCGCTCAGTTTCAATCCATAGAAAAGGACAGCATATATGTCCAGCAGCTCCTGGTACCCAACATTCAGGTTTCCTTGGCCTCTAGTAAGGAGGAACCACTTAGCGTTTTCAGTAAAGTTAAACCTGAGCCTGCCTTGAGCATCGGGAGTGAAATGCTCAGGATAGCTCTTTGTTTGGTCAGGCTGAGCTGGGCTCATTGACTGAGGAGGTGAAGTTGGACGTGCTGTGGTTGAGATGGTTGTTTCTGGGAGGGAGGGTGGAGCAGCTGGCCTCCTTGGGTCCAGGTTGGAGCGTTGGCGGGTGGGTGGCTGTTGCGGCGCTTGTGTGTGGTAGTGGTTGTTGGGGGTCATATTGATGTGCCCGCGCTCCTGGGGTTGGGCCCTCAGACTTGGCGCCATTGCGGCATGCGCTTGATAGCCGTTGGCTATATGCGCATAGGTTCCTCTCTGCGGGTTAATCACCTGCCAATGTCTGGGATTACCTTGTGTTTGGGAATTTTTGTTGGGGTATGCGACTCGCTGAAACACACGGCAACCACGTCATCTGGCGCCGTGTTCAGTGGAACTGCATAGTGCGCACTGCCAATAATGACTTTGGCAGATGCGCACATGGTGGCGCCCCGCACATCTGCTGCAGACTTGCTCTGCCTCGCAATTTTTGGTCAGATGCCCGTATCTCAGGCATCTTCCGCATTGTGGGGGGCCATTAGGTGGGTGGTAATCTTCCACTTTAATCTTACAGTGGGCAATGTCCCTCAGCTGTTTAATAGCGGTGGAATCCACTTCGTTGGGCATGTGAACTATGAAGATGGGGATGTGGGTTCTTGTTCGCCCCAAGAATAGCTTGTGCACTTTCAAGATCTCCAGGCCGAGTTCCTGGAGAGCTTGCTGAACCTCTAGCTCGGTCATATTCGAGTAGAGCTTCTTTATTACGACCTTATAGGTTCGTTCCTCCACCTGTTGAGTAACGTGGAAGCGGAGCTTTTCTCTTCGGCAGTAATGAATAAAGTTCTTGTGGTCTTCAAGTGTTGTAAATTGAAACCCGTGGTATCTATTTCGGTAGGTTGCCGTGTATGCTTTTGGGCGATACACGCGATCAAATTCGGTTGTGATCGCGTGCAGGCTTTTTGTGCAGTAGTCTGCTACATACACTTTGGCCAGGTTTTGTCGGGTTCTACTTAAAATCTCTGGTGCTAAGGCAAGGGGATTTCCTGGCTCCCTCTCGGGGTCAGCGCTCGGCACAGCAGGGCTTTCCCCTGCTGTGGTTGCAGCAACATCAGTGCTGTCGTTGCTGGCCTCGAGATCAACGAATAGTTGCTCCGTGAGTGAGAGAAGCCCTTCACTCGTGGATGGTTCTTCCTGAGGGGGTTGCACAACTTTGCTTTTGGGGGTTTTCCCCTTACTTTTCTTAGGTATGGGTTCCTCTGAAGGAGGGGGTTCGCTGGAAGCGGTGGTTTGGCGCGTACGCCCAACCAGGGTAGTTTCTGTTTGTCCCTTTTAATTAACTATAAAAAACGTAGTCACTAGCCTAAACCTAGGAGCCACCGACAGTCCACTTGTTTGTAGGATAAAACACCTTAGCTCTCAGAATATGGTCTGTGTGGTGGCACCTTTCTGTAATCCTATCCTAACAGGGGGCTTACAAACTAGACAGATATAGAGGAAAGAAGAGAGATAGTGTGAGAGAAAGAATAGCTACCGGGCGCCAAGAGACGCAGGCAACAGAGGACCAGACCCTTTCAGGCGCCTAGATTCCAGTTGAGGATAGCTGTTGGCTGCGGTCGTGTTGCCTTACCCGTGCAGTCTACTGGGTGAGTGCTCCTGGCGGAGAGAGCTCTTGCCGGTCTGGCTTCCGCCGCTGCTGCCACTCAACTGACGGCTGGCACGCTGGCTGACTGACTGGCTGGCTGGCTCTCGGCACGTCTGCTCTCCGTAGCTGCTCGCTGTCGACTCCCCCAGTAGGGGGCCCCTCGTGTGTTGCCACTTGCGGCGCGCTTTGTTGCGGGTCTTAGCCAGGTCCTTGAGGTCTTTAGGCATGGCTTGAGAGCCGCGGGTACGGGAGTGAATAGGGACTGGCGGTAATGGCATATTGTATAACATTTTCGAGGTTCGCTACAGCTCGATCTAGTTCGTTGCATGATGCCATTGGTTTGTTGTGGATTTCGGCAGATACAATCTGGTTAAAGGTTTCCCAGTTCGCATTGTTGTGGTTGCGTCTGGGGGGCTGTATGGTTGGTGAGAGTGAGCTCTCTAGATTGATTAGTACGGGGAGGTGGTCTGAGGACAGTGCATTTACTACCTTAAGTGTGACCCGAAGGTGCAACTGACGTACTAAGGCAATGTCTAGGATGTCGGGCTGGTGGTTTCGCTGTGTCGGTATGACCGTGTGTTCATTAGGTGCATATATAACATAGTTTGAGTTATTCTCGTGCCTCAGGAGTTGGGAGCCCGCTGGGTTACTAGTTCCAGAGCGGGTGCTTAGCATTCAGGTCTCCGGCAATTAAAATGGGGTCGCTTAGGCGGAATAGGTCGTCCAGGTCATCAGTGTTTAAGTCGCCTGTGTGGTTATAAGCTGCAACAATGAGTGTGCGAGTGTTGTTAATTTTGACAAACGCGCCTGTTGCCTCCATGCGTCTGAGAGTGGGTAGCAATGCTTGTTCATGTTCTATGGAGCGCTTAATGATCAAAGCTGTGCCTCCGCCTCGTCTGGCCCGGTCAGTTCTGTAGGTTAAGTATCCTGCAATGCTGAGTCTGGATTTGGGGTTTAAGTCGGTCTCAGTTATAAGTGCAATGTCTTATGTCGTGGGAGTGTAGGAAATCTGTGAGTTCGCTTTTGCGTTCATTCCAGTTCATCAGCCGAGTCATTGCAATGGTCGTCATCGTTGGTAATCAAGGGCTTCTCGGGGGAGAGGGGGATTTATTCATACGAGAAATTGGCCTCCAGGTCCGTAAAGAGGGCAAAGAAGCCCGAATAAGTGGAGATCACCTCATGGGTGAAGTGCGGTTGAGTGAGTAGGAGTATCAGTATGTAAATACATACATGCCGCGCTTGGACCCAGGTCATACGGGGGAAGGAGAGGTTCTTTTGTAGGGTTGCTGGGGTTAAGATGGAATTGTAGGATTTGGAGTAGGTAGGGGGCCTTGAAAGGCTTGTTGGTGGTCATGGGTGGGGAGGGGAGTTTCAACATACGCGGAGTTGGTCTCGCGGTAGAGTTGTCATTTCGTTGGGGCATAGGAGCTGGTGAAGGGGGGGGGGGCAATGTTGTGCCGTGTGGGTGCTCCCTAGTGCCGGTAGGGCATGGGGGCGCTTGTCCCCTCAGCCTCGCCAGCTGACTGGTATTCTCGGCATCCCCCATGCCCTGGTAGCCTGCATAGGGCACAGGTTCGTCTTTCCAGCAGTACTGTGCATGAGCGTGACTCGTGTCCCCGTGTGCACTTGGAACACACGGGTTCTGGGGCCGGGCATCGCTGGTAAGAATGACCTAGTCTCTGGCACTGTAAGAACTGAATTATCGTGGTTGGTAGGTGGAAATCTTCAATGGACACCTTAAAGTGCAGAAGGGAAGTGATCCATTTAAGTTTCTCCTGTTCTTCCGTGGAGGGAACCTCTATCAGATAAATGGGCAGGAGAGCCCTGTCTCTGGCCAGTCGTCTCAGTTGTTGAACCCTAATTGTGCGGACCCCTTTGTTCAATAGTTCATCCCTCAGTTCCGAAGTCGCCCCATCCAGGAACAGTGGCTTAACCACCATCCTGTAGGAGCGGTCTTCCCTTTGGGTGGTAGTGAGGGTAGATTGCACCCCCTTCGTCCGCAGTAGAGCGCAAAAGTTTTGATAGTCCTCTTCGAGGGTGAACGTCACCATCGTGTCATGCGAGGCTGGTGCTTGATGACACGATTAGTGCTCCGGGTTATAGGCCCTATCGAACTCCGCAAGCACTCCGGACATTCGGGGGACTCTTCTTTCAGGACGTAAATGGGGGCTGATATTCCCTGGGTGTAGCTTGGGCAAAGGTCTGGGAGGAGGTAGAGGGAGACCATTAAGTTTAGTTGTTTCCTGGATATGCACGTGTTACACTTTGCAAGTAAGGGAATCACAATATGTAATTACATAAGAATCAAGGCCCTAGTAATAAATGTAGTTGGTGACTTGAGATGTTCATTATCTGTTTATAACTATTACTCTAATGGAAAAATGGTTTTGAATGGTATTAAAAAATTAAAACACAAATTTGATGAGAGCATGCCTTTTTATTTGCAAATCTAACAATTTACTTTTTTTTTAATTAGTTCTATTTTAGCCTCGTGCTTTTCATTCAGGAATTTTATTTCTTCTTCGTGTCTTTTCTTTATCATTTCCTGCTCTTCCTCAGCCCTTCTGTCTTTCATCGAATTCCTTCTGGAGCAACTGTTGTTGAAGCACTGCAACATTTTTCCTCTCCTTTCCCCAAGAGAGAAGACTTTTGCTGCTGTTGTATTCACACGCTTTTTTTTTCTGTGAACATTACAAAATGTATGATTACACAACAGTAGGACGACTGTTCTTTCTAAAAGCACATAGTGTAATTAATGTGTACAATATTACTTTTAAAGATGGGTCAGCAGTAAAAACACGAACATTATTACCAGAACCACAAGAGCACTGCAGGTTATTAGCACATGGACATTAGGGCAAGGTCAGGCACTAACTGTGTTACTCCAGGATGCATAGCACAGTAAAGTACAGTAGTTGTGAATATGGGATCCAAGTATGTATTAATTTGTAATTCAAATAACAAGTATGCCTAAAGTGCAGGACTGCAGTTATAAACTCATGTATACAATCGTGGAGGACCTGTATTCGGATGTAGAAGAATTAAATGTAAGGTTGTTATACAAGTTTTGGTTTTGAGACATTGAAAATGTACTAGGTCATATAGTGCACCACGTTACAAAAATAATGTTTATGTACCTATAAATTTATGGATTGCAATTCAATGTGTTACATGTAATTCAATTTTTAATTGTATTGTCCCATGTACAATTTAATGGCTACCCGTAACACTGTATATAATTTCCAATTAACTGCTCATCTACAGGTACATGTTTACTTTGTACGCGACTGTATGTTATTTGATTACGTACGATAAGTGGAAGCTTTATTTATCCTGTCACTGACCGATATTTCACGGCCTGTGTCCATGTGCAGTAAACTTGAAGAGACGGGTATGCTTTACCGTGCTTATTACACATCAGATGCTTCAAATATAAACAGACAAGACAAATCTGCAGTAGCCTTTAGGACATGTGATCACAACATTATTAGAGCCTATCAATTTTGATTTGCCACCACTACCAACACCACTACTGTGTAACTTGCCCTTGAAATATATTAAAGTAATGTTTGTGTTTCTAATGCTTCAAAAGTTAATTTAAAACTCAATTTTCTTTCTAACTTCTTTCAGTATACTAAATGTAGCTGAAATTCTTGCAAGCCTTTGGCATAGATGTGACGCTACCTAAATTGATATATTACATGAACTGTAGACTTTTCTTATGAATACAGCAAAGCAATTATTCTTTGTACATTCGTACCATAAAAATATCTAATTTAGCAAATACAAAATCATGTATGTTGACAATACTTGGATGTATGGGTGGTTTGCCAAATGTAACATCTACCCCTAAGAACATCACAATGTACTGTTACTCTAATCATCGTTTCTAAAGTGTCTCATATTTAGCGAGTATACTAATTCCAGCTTATATATCCACATATCTCTTGTTTTCAAAATCAACTTACACTATTCGTCTATAAATTACCAAACAGAGTAATAAGTCTTGCTGCACAGGTATTTTTTAAGGATGGACTTACATTTTTCTACATTCCTGGAATATAATAATTAAAAATTGCACCACATTCATAGTTAACTTCTTATGTTGGCGTCAGTCATAAATTTCATAAAGAGCTCTCACCTGCACTGCTAGTTGTTCGCAAAGCAGCACTTCTGGGCGTTCTCAGCATCTTAGCTGAGAAATCTCCCCAATCAGGATCTGTCAATTAAAACATTTATTAATATACTTGTTATATTCCTCTACCCTTTGCATTCCTCATTACATAGGACCCAAAGTAAAAACTAAATTGTATGTCTTAGCTCCTATGTATCCAAACAAGTTTAGAAAACAGTGTGTGCATAACATGTGAGCTGCACAGATTTTATATAACAATGCACAGGAATCTATGAAATTTAATATTTCCTGCCAAATCACAGCAGGAAATTTTCCTTCGAGAAGGTTTCGAATAGAGTATGGTCACAGAATTGCTATTTAATGTGCATATATATAATTTCTATGTTGCATTAAGTATACATGTAATTAACGACAACTACAGGAAAATACACTGTGGGACCTAAGCTGCAAAGCGTAGCTGACAAATGTTTTTTTACATGCAGAGGAGAGTAAAATCTGCACCTACGAAATGACGGGGAAGCATAGCCGAAACATGAAGATAAAATCCAGTGATAGCCAATACGACTTATTAACTCAGGATTACTATCACGTACCCTGTAATTCTTAACATAAGTCTTTCCCTCCATCATACTGTACTGGGTTGCCATAAGCTATACAGAACCAGTTACGCTATTTGTAACTGAGATGTATTTAAATAACCACAATCAGACATTCATGCACAAGTCTCTGGCTCTACTGTGGAATGGAGTGAATACCTGAGCACAAAACTTATTTCACTATTGAGAAAAAATGTATATTAAGCTAAAAAGGCCCAGGAACCTTTCAAAAGTACATGTGTAGCCTCCTGACCCAAAGACTATATCAAATCCTACACTCAGGAATCATAATTTTGTCTCCATATAAAATCAGCAGGATAACATTAAATTACTTGATAACTAACGGCAATTGTTAATGTATCCTATACAATAAAGGTAATTTAAAAAATGTAGCATTTTATCTATGGACAGACTAGAAATTCAAAGAACGTGTTTAGCAAACATAGTTCTTACAAATGTCAGTAAACAACTTCATTTTTGGAAGTGTTCATTTCACAACAATGCAGGCACTGTTCTGTAAAATTCAAAACTACATGAAGCACAATTCAATACAAAAAGCTGCACGACTGTAATTTTTGTTTGGAGCTGCCCCTATACTTTTGAATTAGTGAGTGAATGAGTGTGTTTAAATACGTTTGAATGAATAACACAAGCATAGAGGGGTAAAGCTGCTGGATCATATTGCTAGTTTGGTATACGTGGCAGTTTTATAGATTTGTCTTACCTTGTGCTACAACTGCTTCAGTAGATTCAGCGGCTGAAGTGCTGGGAATATCCCAATCAGTATTTGGGACAGCAATCACCTCCACAGTGCCTGCTGGTTCATCTGTAATACCGTTATATACTAGTACAACACAATTACTTATGTTTACTCTAAGTTACAAATATGAAAAACCACTGCAATCCTCACCAATCAGATCACTGTCTGAAATAGATTGCAGTCCAGTGCTTGCGCTGCCCATCAATGAATTGAGGAAATCCTCTGGTGGTGATGGTTTTGGAGATGGAGGCTTTTCTCCTCCTGTGCCATACAGCATCTTCTTTCTCTCTGCATTTGCCTGTCGAGCTCTCTTTTTCAACGCTTCATATTTTTCTGAAAGCTGTAGGGATGTTCGCTGGTTGGTCGTTTGAGAGTTGAATTGCGTGGTAATGAGCTCCCAAGCTCTCTCCTACAATGGCAAAATTACCAAATGAATATTATACTTTGTAAGGCTTTAAAGGTTTGAAAGAAAATTGTAATAAATGTAACACACACACACCCACCTTCTCCTTCCATGTGGCAGCTCCTGTGGCTTTATTTTCCACCACAGCTTTATGCTGTTGAATAAGGTCCAACAGCACCATATTCTCTTCTTCAGTGTAATTGGCCGAACGCTTCCTCTTATTGCTGCCTTCCATTACAAATGTAGCCTAATAACTATAATACTAATATCTAATGCCAACTAACCTAACACTAAGCAGAAATCTAACCTAAACAATATTTTCAATAAATTAACGAATAACTAAATAATACTAAGTTAAAATTTATAAGGAATAAATAGTAATGAAAATAAAACAAGATTAATTTAGAAAAAGTATATAAACTGCTCGCTGATGCCTATTTGCAATTAAAAATGTTAGATAATTGATTCTAACTATACAGTTCACCCATGAGATAGCGTTACAAGCATGGCAAAAGCATAGTGAAAAATGGTATCAACTGTTTGCATGACATCAAAATTCTCAGGGTAATAAATCTATAGTTAAATTGAGTTTGTATAACGAGGCACCGAGCCTAACTAACGGTTAGCGATAACTGAGAGGTAACAAACCGTGGCTAGTAACCGGAGATCGTAATACAGGCCCTGAGGTAATTAAGGGCATGGTGGCTACGGCTGCGTATGTCAGTTGAGGTGGTATCAATGTAGTGTAAAGTTTGTGTAATATTTGTGATGTGAGTCCTCTTTTGTTTAATTTGGCCAGATAATTTAGTGTTGAATGAACAGGTCGTGCTTTGTTTAGTTGTTTTGTGTAGTGTGGTTTGATTTTGAGTTTGTTGTGTATGTGTATTCCTAAGTATTTAACTGTTTTGTGGCATGTGATTGTTTATTAAATGTGAGTGTAGCTGTTTTGTATGAGTGTTTCATTGTTTTCCTTATCACAATTGCTTGTGTTTTCTGTATGTTAATGGTTATGCGCCATTTGCGTGTCCACTGTAGGAATGTGTTAAGTTGCCTTTCTAGTTTTCCTTTTGCTGCTATTAGCGTGGCGAGTGTGCTCCAATACGCAGTATCATCCGCATATTGGGCTTGATGTATGTTTTTGTGTATAGGTTTTGGTGTGTCTGCTGTGTATAGGATGTATAGGAGGCCCTAGATAGCACTCCCTTGTGGTGTTCCTGCTTGCATGTGTATGGTATTAGATAGTTGTTTGTTTATACTTATGTGTCTTGTTCTGTCCGTAAGGAAGCTGGGTATCCAACATACAATCCTGGGTGAAATATAGAATTCCGTAAACTTGTAGAGTAGTCCGTTTGTCCAACATTTATCAAATGCAGATTGTATGTAGAGCAAAGTCACGGTCACAAATCCTCTGTTGTATGCATCCTATAGGTTTGAAAGTACTCGTACCAGTTGGTCTTGCATTGTAATGTCACTTACTGTATAGTATTTTATAGATTCGCAACAGCTCTGTCTAGCTCGTCGCATGACACAATTGGAGTGTTGTGAAGTTTGGCAGAGACAATTTGGTTTAAGGTTTCCCAGTTTGCTTTATTGTAATTGTATGTGGGAGGTTGTACAGTTGGTGCCAGAGAGCCCTCTAGGTTGAGTGCGGGGAGGTGGTCCAAAGGCAGTGCATTCACTACCTCGAGCTTTGGCCTATGAGCTTCTCCTTATCTTTCCTTTACTGCCAAGCTCAGAAATTACAACTTCAAGAATATACTGGAGTAACGGCACTTCATTAGGGAATGAGTTTCTGCTATATATTTAATCAACCCCATGAACACCCCTTGACTTTATGACCCTTCATGCTCTTGATGTTCTCTTAGGGTTGCTCATGATAACACAAAATTTCTCAGTTGATTTTCTTTATACCAGTGTCCCTATCTTTTGGACTTGATCGTTGTGATAATGTATTGATTCCTTATAGGCTTGACTTAAACATGTCTGTGTATTTACTGACCCAAGTGTAGCAAAATTAAGCATGTTACTCACATGATTTTTGAATATTTCATGTTAGACATTTTTCACATAGTATGAAGTCTGAAATCTCCTTTTGAACCCATGTAATGTTGGCTGTGTTAATTCCAAGTAAAAGGCAAGAAAAACAGAAAAGGGAATTGCTGACATAACAGCCACATATCCACTCATATTTAATGTAAATTTCAAGACAAACACCTAGATATCTACTATATTGTTTTGGTAGCTTGTAGTTTGAGTACTGTTTAACACTGGAGTCAGTCTTCCATGCACTTTAATGTCACATTTCTCTGGCAGTGTTAAGGAGCCAAAGTGAGGTCTGTATATTCTTTAGATTTTTCAGGTATGAAGGAAGTACAGCATCTTTCCCAATTTTCTTAGATTTCAGAATCAACACACTCATTCAAGTTAGCTACCATAATCATTACTATGGGTAATTACTGATTTGAACACAGCCTACTCTTTATCTCGCGGAACATGTACTAAAATTCAGTGATTCTCTGCATAATATGTTTGATCATTATTACAATGAAAGTTGAACTTATTCCAGTGTTGTGTTCTTTTAAATTATAATTTATGCAATATAAATAAGAGGACAATAATTACTGAGGTGGTAAAAACAAGTAGGTTTGAGGTTTAAGGGTGTGAAAATGCTTGTTGCTTAAGCCTTAAAAGTACATAATATAGGAGGGTGGTAGATGTGAATACAGGATTATTCATTTACCTGCAATCTCAACATAACCAGAAATGCCATGAAATCATACTATCTTCCAAAAACTAACTATATGATCCCCAATGGGTCTTGAAGGAATGCAATGTCTATATTTTGCTTTATAATGACTTGTGTTACAGCCGAAGATTGCAAATTACTTTTGCGCTGATCATACACAGCTTGTTTACAGTGACAGGCTCTCTGGTTTGTGATTGTTATTGACATAGATTGCTCAGACATAGAAGTGCTTCACAGTGGATTTGGAAGCCATATAGATCCAACTGCCTATTCAAAAGCTGTAATTCACAGTTGTCTTGTTAACAAGAGTGAACTAACAATTTATTGTAAAAGTTAGATGAAATGCATTTAGTTAAAACTGTAATTAAGCATTAGTAAACTCTGAGTAAGAGAATTTTTTACATTGGTTGGTGAAACTATCTCTAAGTAACAAAATGCAATTGATGTAAAGTACATGTAAATCCGAGGTTGTCTTTGGGAAACACCCTATGGTTACCATGTGCTTCTCCTACTATATTACCCATTATACTGCATTTCTATTGAATGTGACAGGCAATGACTGCAGGTATCAGGTTGAAATACCTCGCTCTGAGGTATCCTGGTCACCAGATATGCAGCCTGCAGGGTGAGGTTAGTGGAAAATATACAACCTATATGTAGATAATGTTCCAGGGAATGGAAGAACTGTAAAGAATACAAAACAATAACACAGGATTTTATACTTCAATGTGCCTTATCACAATAAAAATCACTATATTTCAAATCACTTGTTCTTGTTTTTTAATTCAAAGGAGTAAGAAATGCCCATAAATTGGGCACAGGTGAAGATATATTGGTAGCCATAGGTTTAGTTGCTCAGAAATTTATCAATATTCAGGTTAATAAAGTTACTAATCAATACAGTGGATCAATATTACATCACATTAAGATGTTCTTGTCTAACTCTCCCTTTCCTACCTCTCCCCTTTCCCTCTTCTTTACTCTCAAGCTGAAATATTTGGATATATATTGTAATATAGGGGAAACTGAAATTATAGAAGAAATATTTGGATGTACAGGTACAAATAGGCTAATCTGAGCTGATAACTGAAATACTTGTTTGTATAGGTAAACATATGCTAAACTGTGATGTTACAAAAGGAACAGTAAATGTCTAGGCTAACATAGGCTAATCTGATATGACAAAGGCAAAAGTGAATGTATTAGCTGAGATAGGCTAACATAGGCTAACCTGAGTGGCTGGAAACGCAAAAGTAAATGTATAGGCTAACATAGCCTAACCTAAGATGTTACAAAGGCAAAACTAATGTATAGGCTGAGATAGGCTAACCTCAGATACCCGAAAGACAAAGGTAAATGTATAGGCTGAGATAGGCCAACCTCAGATGCCCGAAAGGCAAAGGTAAATGTATAGGCTGAGATAGGCTAACATAGCCTCACCTCAGATGCCCGAAAGGCAAAGGTAAATGTATAGGCTGAGATAGGCTAACATAGCCTCACCTCAGATGCCCGAAAGGCAAAGGTAAATGTATAGGCTGAGATAGGCTAACATAGCCTCACCTCAGATGCCCGAAAGGCAAAGGTAAATGTATAGGCTAAGATAGGCTAACATAGCCTCACCTCAGATGCCCGAAAGGCAAAGGTAAATGTATAGGCTCAGATAGGCTAACATAGCCTCACCTCAGATGCTAGAAAGGCAAAGATAAATGTATAGGCTCAGATAGGCTAACATAGCCTCACCTCAGATGCCCGAAAGGCAAAGGTAAATGTATAGGCTAACATAGCCTCACCTCAGATGCCCGAAAGGCAAAGGTAAATGTATAGGCTAACATAGCCTCACCTCAGATGCTAGAAAGGCAAAGGTAAATGTATAGGCTAACATAGCCTCACCTCAGATGCTAGAAAGGCAAAGGTAAATGTATAGGCTGAGATAGGCTAACATAGCCTCACCTCAGATGCCCGAAAGGCAAAGGTAAATGTATAGGCTGAGATAGGCTAACATAGCCTCACCTCAGATGCCCGAAAGGCAAAGGTAAATGTATAGGCTGAGATAGGCTAACATAGCCTCACCTCAGATGCCCGAAAGGCAAAGGTAAATGTATAGGCTAACATAGCCTCACCTCAGATGCTAGAAAGGCAAAGGTAAATGTATAGGCTAACATAGCCTCACCTCAGATGCCCGAAAGGCAAAGGTAAATGTATAGGCTAACTTAGCCTCACCTCAGATGCTGGAAAGGCAAAGGTAAATGTATAGGCTAACATAGCCTCACCTCAGATGCCCGAAAGGCAAAGGTAAATGTATAGGCTGAGATAGGCTAACATAGCCTCACCTCAGATGCCCGAAAGGCAAAGGTAAATGTATAGGCTGAGATAGGCTAACATAGCCTAACCTCAGATGCCCGAAAGGCAAAGGTAAATGTATAGGCTGAGATAGGCTAACATAGCCTCACCTCAGATGCCCGAAAGGCAAAGGTAAATGTATAGGCTAACATAGCCTCACCTCAGATGCTAGAAAGGCAAAGATAAATGTATAGGCTCAGATAGGCTAACATAGCCTCACCTCAGATGCCCGAAAGGCAAAGGTAAATGTATAGGCTAACATAGCCTCACCTCAGATGCCCGAAAGGCAAAGGTAAATGTATAGGCTAACATAGCCTCACCTCAGATGCTAGAAAGGCAAAGGTAAATGTATAGGCTAACATAGCCTCACCTCAGATGCCCGAAAGGCAAAGGTAAATGTATAGGCTGAGATAGGCTAACATAGCCTCACCTCAGATGCCCGAAAGGCAAAGGTAAATGTATAGGCTGAGATAGGCTAACATAGCCTCACCTCAGATGCCCGAAAGGCAAAGGTAAATGTATAGGCTAACATAGCCTCACCTCAGATGCCCGAAAGGCAAAGGTAAATGTATAGGCTAACATAGCCTCACCTCAGATGCCCGAAAGGCAAAGGTAAATGTATAGGCTAACATAGCCACACCTCAGATACTGGAAAGGCAAAGGTAAATGTATAGGCTAACATAGCCTCACCTCAGATGCTAGAAAGGCAAAGGTAAATGTATAGGCTGAGATAGGCTAACATAGCCTCACCTCAGATGCCCGAAAGGCAAAGGTAAATGTATAGGCTAACATAGCCTCACCTCAGATGCTAGAAAGGCAAAGGTAAATGTATAGGCTGAGATAGGCTAACATAGCCTCACCTCAGATGCCCGAAAGGCAAAGGTAAATGTATAGGCTCAGATAGGCTAACATAGCCTCACCTCAGATGCCCCAAAGGCAAAGGTAAATGTATAGGCTGAGATAGGCTAACATAGCCTCACCTCAGATGCCCGAAAGGTAAAGGTAAATGTATAGGCTAACATAGCCTCACCTCAGATGCTAGAAAGGCAAAGGTAAATGTATAGGCTGAGATAGGCTAACATAGCCTCACCTCAGATGCCCGAAAGGCAAAGGTAAATGTATAGGCTGAGATAGCCTCACCTCAGATGCCCGAAAGGCAAAGGTAAATGTATAGGCTCAGATAGGCTAACATAGCCTCACCTCAGATGCCCGAAAGGCAAAGGTAAATGTATAGGCTAACATAGCCTCACCTCAGATGCTAGAAAGGCAAAGGTAAATGTATAGGCTGAGATAGGCTAACATAGCCTCACCTCAGATGCTAGAAAGGCAAAGGTAAATGTATAGGCTCAGATAGGCTAACATAGCCTCACCTCAGATGCCCGAAAGGCAAAGGTAAATGTATAGGCTGAGATAGGCTAACATAGCCTCACCTCAGATGCCCGAAAGGCAAAAGGTAAATGTATAGGCTAACATAGCCTCACCTCAGATGCCCGAAAGGCAAAGGTAAATGTATAGGCTGAGATAGGCTAACATAGCCTCACCTCAGATGCTAGAAAGGCAAAGGTAAATGTATAGGCTGAGATAGGCTAACATAGCCTCACCTCAGATGCCCGAAAGGCAAAGGTAAATGTATAGGCTCAGATAGGCTAACATAGCCTCACCTCAGATGCCCGAAAGGCAAAGGTAAATGTATAGGCTAACATAGCCTCACCTCAGATGCTAGAAAGGCAAAGGTAAATGTATAGGCTAACATAGCCTCACCTCAGATGCTAGAAAGGCAAAGGTAAATGTATAGGCTCAGATAGGCTAACATAGCCTCACCTCAGATGCCCGAAAGGCAAAGGTAAATGTATAGGCTCAGATAGGCTAACATAGCCTCACCTCAGATGCCCCAAAGGCAAAGGTAAATGTATAGGCTGAGATAGGCTAACATAGCCTCACCTCAGATGCCCGAAAGGTAAAGGTAAATGTATAGGCTAACATAGCCTCACCTCAGATGCTAGAAAGGCAATGGTAAATGTATAGGCTGAGATAGGCTAACATAGCCTCACCTTAGATGCCCGAAAGGCAAAGGTAAATGTATAGGCTGAGATAGCCTCACCTCAGATGCCCGAAAGGCAAAGGTAAATGTATAGGCTCAGATAGGCTAACATAGCCTCACCTCAGATGCCCGAAAGGCAAAGGTAAATGTATAGGCTAACATAGCCTCACCTCAGATGCTAGAAAGGCAAAGGTAAATGTATAGGCTGAGATAGGCTAACATAGCCTCACCTCAGATGCTAGAAAGGCAAAGGTAAATGTATAGGCTCAGATAGGCTAACATAGCCTCACCTCAGATGCCCGAAAGGCAAAGGTAAATGTATAGGCTGAGATAGGCTAACATAGCCTCACCTCAGATGCCCGAAAGGCAAAAGGTAAATGTATAGGCTGAGATAGGCTAACATAGCCTCACCTCAGATGCTAGAAAGGCAAAGGTAAATGTATAGGCTCAGATAGGCTAACATAGCCTCACCTCAGATGCCCGAAAGGCAAAGGTAAATGTATAGGCTCAGATAGGCTAACATAGCCTCACCTCAGATGCCCGAAAGGCAAAGGTAAATGTATAGGCTAACATAGCCTCACCTCAGATGCTAGAAAGGCAAAGGTAAATGTATAGGCTAACATAGCCTCACCTCAGATGCCCGAAAGGCAAAGGTAAATGTATAGGCTCAGATAGGCTAACATAGCCTCACCTCAGATGCCCGAAAGGCAAAGGTAAATGTATAGGCTGAGATAGGCTAACATAGCCTCACCTCAGATGCTAGAAAGGCAAAGGTAAATGTATAGGTTAACATAGCCTCACCTCAGATGCCCGAAAGGCAAAGGTAAATGTATAGACTGAGATAGGCTTACATAGCCTCACCTCAGATGCCCGAAAGGCAAAGGTAAATGTATAGGCTGAGATAGGCTAACAGCCTCACCTCAGATGCTAGAAAGGCAAAGGTAAATGTATAGGCTCAGATAGGCTAACATAGCCTCACCTCAGATGCCCGAAAGGCAAAGGTAAATGTATAGGCTCAGATAGGCTAACATAGCCTCACCTCAGATGCCCGAAAGGCAAAGGTAAATGTATAGGCTAACATAGCCTAACCTCAGATGCTAGAAAGGCAAAGGTAAATGTATAGGCTAACATAGCCTCACCTCAGATGCCCGAAAGGCAAAGGTAAATGTATAGGCTCAGATAGGCTAACATAGCCTCACCTCAGATGCCTGAAAGGCAAAGGTAAATGTATAGGCTGAAATAGGCTAACATAGCCTCACCTCAGATGCTAGAAAGGCAAAGGTAAATGTATAGGCTAACATAGCCTCACCTCAGATGCCCGAAAGGCAAAGGTAAATCTATAGGCTCAGATAGGCTAACATAGCCTCACCTCAGATGCCGAAAGGCAAAGGTAAATGTATAAGCTGAGATAGGCTAACATAGCCTCACCTCAGATGCTAGAAAGGCAAAGGTAAATGTATAGGCTCAGATAGGCTAACATAGCCTCACCTCAGATACTAGAAAGGCAAAGGTAAATGTATAGGCTCAGATAGGCTAACATAGCCTCACCTCAGATGCTAGAAAGGCAAAGGTAAATGTATAGCCTCAGATAGGCTAACATAGCCTCACCTCAGATGCCCGAAAGGCAAAGGTAAATGTATAGGCTGAGATAGGCTAACATAGCCTCACCTCAGATGCTAGAAAGGCAAAGGTAAATGTATAGGCTCAGATAGGCTAACATAGCCTCACCTCAGATGCCCGAAAGGCAAAGGTAAATGTATAGGCTGAGATAGGCTAACCTAGCCTCACCTTAGATGCTAGAAAGGCAAAGGTAAATGTATAGGCTGAGATAGGCTAACATAGGCTAACCTGAGATGCTAAAAAGGCAAAGGTAAATGTATAGGCTGAGATAGGCTAACATAGGCTAACCTGGGATGCTAAAAAGGCAAAGGTAAATGTATAGGCTGAGATGCTAGAAAGGCAAAGGTAAATGTATAGGCTGAGATGCTGGAAAGGCAAAGGTAAATGTATAGGCTGAGATGCTAGAAAGGCAAAGGTAAGTGTATAGGCTGAGATAGGCTAACATAGGCTAACCTGAGATGCTGGAAAGGCAAAGGTAAATGTATAGGCTGAGATGCTGGAAAGGCAAAGGTAAGTGTATAGGCTGAGATAGGCTAACATAGGCTAACCTGAGATGCTCGAAAGGCAAATGTAAATGTATAGGCTGAGATGCTGGAAAGGCAAAGGTAAATGTATAGGCTGAGATAGGCTAACATAGGCTAACCTCAGATGCTAGAAAGGCAAAGGTAAATGTATAGGCTGAGATGCTGGAAAGGCAAAGGTAAATGTATAGGCTGAGATAGGCTAACATAGGCTAACCTGAGATGCTAGAAAGGCAAAGGTAAATGTATAGGCTGAGATGCTGGAAAGGCAAAGGTAAATGTATAGGCTCAGATAGGCTAACATAGCCTCACCTCAGATGCCCGAAAGGCAAAGGTAAATGTATAGGCTAAGATAGGCTAACATAGCCTCACCTCAGATGCTAGAAAGGCAAAGGTAAATGTATAGGCTCAGATAGGCTAACATAGCCTCACATCAGATGCTAGAAAGGCAAAGGTAAATGTATAGGCTCAGATAGGCTAACATAGCCTCACCTCAGATGCCCGAAAGGCAAAGGTAAATGTATAGGCTGAGATAGGCTAACATAGCCTCACCTCAGATGCTAGAAAGGCAAAGGTAAATGTATAGGCTCAGATAGGCTAACATAGCCTCACCTCAGATGCCCGAAAGGCAAAGGTAAATGTATAGGCTGAGATAGGCTAACATAGCCTCACCTCAGATGCTAGAAAGGCAAAGGTATAGGCTCAGATAGGCTAACATAGCCTCACCTCAGATGCCCGAAAGGCAAAGGTAAATGTATAGGCTGAGATAGGCTAACATAGCCTCACCTCAGATGCCCGGAAGGCAAAGGTAAATGTATAGGCTCAGATAGGCTAACATAGCCTCACCTCAGATGCTAGAAAGGCAAAGGTAAATGTATAGGCTGAGATAGGCTAACATTGCCTCACCTCAGATGCTAGAAAGGCAAAGGTAAATGTATAGGCTCAGATAGGCTAACATAGCCTCACCTCAGATGCCCGAAAGGCAAAGGTAAATGTATAGGCTCAGATAGGCTAACATAGCCTCACCTCAGATGCCCGAAAGGCAAAGGTAAATGTATAGGCTGAGATAGGCTAACCTAGCCTCACCTCAGATGCTAGAAAGGCAAAGGTAAATGTATAGGCTCAGATAGGCTAACATAGCCTCACCTCAGATGCCCGAAAGGCAAAGGTAAATGTATAGGCTGAGATAGGCTAACATAGCCTCACCTCAGATGCTAGAAAGGCAAAGGTAAATGTATAGGCTCAGATAGGCTAACATAGCCTCACCTCAGATGCCCGAAAGGCAAAGGTAAATGTATAGGCTCAGATAGGCTAACTTAGCCTCACCTCAGATGCCCGAAAGGCAAAGGTAAATGTATAGGCTGAGATAGGCTAACATAGCCTCACCTCAGATGCTAGAAAGGCAAAGGTAAATGTATAGGCTAACATAGCCTCACCTCAGATGCCCGAAAGGCAAAGGTAAATGTATAGGCTGAGATAGGCTAACATAGCCTCACCTCAGATGCCCGAAAGGCAAAGGTAAATGTATAGGCTGAGATAGGCTAACATAGCCTCACCTCAGATGCTAGAAAGGCAAAGGTAAATGTATAGGCTCAGATAGGCTAACATAGCCTCACCTCAGATGCCCGAAAGGCAAAGGTAAATGTATAGGCCCAGATAGGCTAACATAGCCTCACCTCATATGCCCGAAAGGCAAAGGTAAATGTATAGGCTAACATAGCCTCACCTCAGATGCTAGAAAGGCAAAGGTAAATGTATAGGCTAACATAGCCTCACCTCAGATGCCCGAAAGGCAAAGGTAAATGTATAGGCTCAGATAGGCTAACATAGCCTCACCTCAGATGCCCGAAAGGCAAAGGTAAATGTATAGGCTGAGATAGGCTAACATAGCCTCACCTCAGATGCTAGAAAGGCAAAGGTAAATGTATAGGCTCAGATAGGCTAACATAGTCTCACCTCAGATGCCCGAAAGGCAAAGGTAAATGTATAGGCTGAGATAGGCTAACATAGCCTCACCTCAGATGCTAGAAAGGCAAAGGTAAATGTATAGGCTCAGATAGGCTAACATAGCCTCACCTCAGATGCCCGAAAGGCAAAGGTAAATGTATATGCTAACATAGCCTCACCTCAGATGCTAGAAAGGCAAAGGTAAATGTATAGGCTAACATAGCCTCACCTCAGATGCCCGAAAGGCAAAGGTAAATGTATAGGCTCTGATAGGCTAACATAGCCTCACCTCAGATGCCCGAAAGGCAAAGGTAAATGTATAGGCTGAGATAGGCTAACATAGCCTCACCTCAGATGCTAGAAAGGCAAAGGTAAATGTATAGGCTAACATAGCCTCACCTCAGATGCCCGAAAGGCAAAGGTAAATGTATAGGCTCAGATAGGCTAACATAGCCTCACCTCAGATGCCCGAAAGGCAAAGGTAAATGTATAGGCTGAGATAGGCTAACATAGCCTCACCTCAGATGCTAGAAAGGCAAAGGTAAATGTATAGGCTCAGATAGGCTAACATAGCCTCACCTCAGATGCTAGAAAGGCAAAGGTAAATGTATAGGCTCAGATAGGCTAACATAGCCTCACCTCAGATGCTAGAAAGGCAAGGGTAAATGTATAGGCTCAGATAGGCTGACATAGCCTCACCTCAGATGCCCGAAAGGCAAAGGTAAATGTATAGGCAGAGATAGGCTAACATAGCCTCACCTCAGATGCTAGAAAGGCAAAGGTAAATGTATAGGCTCAGATAGGCTAACATAGCCTCACCTCAGATGCCCGAAAGGCAAAGGTAAATGTATAGGCTGAGATAGGCTAACATAGCCTCACCTCAGATGCTAGAAAGGCAAAGGTAAATGTATAGGCTCAGATAGGCCAACATAGCCTCACCTCAGATGCCCGAAAGGCAAAGGTAAATGTATAGGCTCAGATAGGCTAACATAGCCTCACCTCATATGCCCGAAAGGCAAAGGTAAATGTATAGGCTAACATAGCCTCACCTCAGATGCTAGAAAGGCAAAGGTAAATGTATAGGCTAACATAGCCTCACCTCAGATGCCCGAAAGGCAAAGGTAAATGTATAGGCTCAGATAGGCTAACATAGCCTCACCTCAGATGCCCGAAAGGCAAAGGTAAATGTATAGGCTGAGATAGGCTAACATAGCCTCACCTCAGATGCTAGAAAGGCAAAGGTAAATGTATAGGCTCAGATAGGCTAACATAGCCTCACCTCAGATGCTAGAAAGGCAAAGGTAAATGTATAGGCTGAGATAGGCTAACATAGGCTAACCTGAGATGCTAGAAAGGCAAAGCTAAATGTATAGGCTGAGATGCTAGAAAGGCAAAGGTAAATGTATAGGCTGAGATGCTGGAAAGGCAAAGGTAAATGTATAGGCTGAGATAGGCTAACCTGAGATGCTGGAATAGCAAAGGTAAATGTATAGGCTGAGATAGGCTAACATAGGCTAACCTCAGATGCTAGAAAGGCAAAGGTAAATGTATAGGCTAACATAGCCTCACCTCAGATGCCCGAAAGGCAAGGGTAAATGTATAGGCTCAGATAGGCTAACATAGCCTCACCTCAGATGCCCGAAAGGCAAAGGTAAATGTATAGGCTAACATAGCCTCACCTCAGATGCTAGAAAGGCAAAGGTAAATGTATAGGCTAACATAGCCTCACCTCAGATGCCCGAAAGGCAAAGGTAAATGTATAGGCTCTGATAGGCTAACATAGCCTCACCTCAGATGCCCGAAAGGCAAAGGTAAATGAATAGGCTGAGATAGGCTAACATAGCCTCACCTCAGATGCTAGAAAGGCAAAGGTAAATGTATAGGCTCAGATAGGCTAACATAGCCTCACCTCAGATGCCCGAAAGGCAAAGGTAAATGTATAGGCTGAGATAGGCTAACATAGCCTCACCTCAGATGCCAGAAAGGCAAAGGTAAATGTATAGGCTCAGATAGGCTAACATAGCCTCACCTCAGATGCTAGAAAGGCAAAGGTAAATGTATAGGCTCAGATAGGCTAACATAGCCTCACCTCAGATGCTAGAAAGGCAAGGGTAAATGTATAGGCTCAATTAGGCTAACATAGCCTCACCTCAGATGCCCGAAAGGCAAAGGTAAATGTATAGGCAGAGATAGGCTAACATAGCCTCACCTCAGATGCTAGAAAGGCAAAGGTAAATGTATAGGCTCAGATAGGCTAACATAGCCTCACCTCAGATGCCCGAAAGGCAAAGGTAAATGTATAGGCTGAGATAGGCTAACATAGCCTCACCTCAGATGCTAGAAAGGCAAAGGTAAATGTATAGGCTGAGATAGGCTAACATAGGATAACCTGAGATGCTAGAAAGGCAAAGGTAAATGTATAGGCTGAGATAGGCTAACATAGGCTAACCTGAGATGCTAAAAAGGCAAAGGTAAATGTATAGGCTGAGATAGGCTAACCTGAGATGCTAAAAAGGCAAAGGTAAATGTATAGGCTGAGATGCTAGAAAGGCAGAGGTAAATGTATAGGCTGAGATGCTGGAAAGGCAAAGGTAAATGTATAGGCTGAGATGCTAGAAAGGCAAAGGTAAGTGTATAGGCTGAGATTGGCTAACCTGAGATGCTGGAAAGGCAAAGGTAAATGTATAGGCTGAGATAGGCTAACATAGGCTAACCTCAGATGCTAGAAAGGCAAAGGTAAATGTATAGGCTGAGATGCTGGAAAGGCAAAGGTAAATGTATAGGCTGAGATAGGCTAACATAGGCTAACCTGAGATGCTAGAAAGGCAAAGGTAAATGTATAGGCTGAGATGCTGGAAAGGCAAAGGTAAATGTATAGGCTGAGATAGGCTAACCTGAGATGCTGGAAAGGCAAAGGTAAATGTATAGGCTGAGATGCTGGAAAGGCAAAGGTAAATGTATAGTCTCAGATAGGCTAACATAGCCTCACCTCATATGCCCGAAAGGCAAAGGTAAATGTATAGGCTAACATAGCCTCACCTCAGATGCTAGAAAGGCAAAGGTAAATGTATAGGCTAACATAGCCTCACCTCAGATGCCCGAAAGGCAAAGGTAAATGTATAGGCTCAGATAGGCTAACATAGCCTCACCTCAGATGCCCGAAAGGCAAAGGTAAATGTATAGGCTGAGATAGGCTAACATAGCCTCACCTCAGATGCTAGAAAGGCAAAGGTAAATGTATAGGCTCAGATAGGCTAACATAGCCTCACCTCAGATGCCCGAAAGGCAAAGGTAAATGTATAGGCTGAGATAGGCTAACATAGCCTCACCTCAGATGCTAGAAAGGCAAAGGTAAATGTATAGGCTGAGATAGGCTAACATAGGCTAACCTGAGATGCTAGAAAGGCAAAGCTAAATGTATAGGCTGAGATGCTAGAAAGGCAAAGGTAAATGTATAGGCTGAGATGCTGGAAAGGCAAAGGTAAATGTATAGGCTGAGATAGGCTAACCTGAGATGCTGGAATAGCAAAGGTAAATGTATAGGCTGAGATAGGCTAACATAGGCTAACCTCAGATGCTAGAAAGGCAAAGGTAAATGTATAGGCTAACATAGCCTCACCTCAGATGCCCGAAAGGCAAGGGTAAATGTATAGGCTCAGATAGGCTAACATAGCCTCACCTCAGATGCCCGAAAGGCAAAGGTAAATGTATAGGCTAACATAGCCTCACCTCAGATGCTAGAAAGGCAAAGGTAAATGTATAGGCTAACATAGCCTCACCTCAGATGCCCGAAAGGCAAAGGTAAATGTATAGGCTCTGATAGGCTAACATAGCCTCACCTCAGATGCCCGAAAGGCAAAGGTAAATGAATAGGCTGAGATAGGCTAACATAGCCTCACCTCAGATGCTAGAAAGGCAAAGGTAAATGTATAGGCTCAGATAGGCTAACATAGCCTCACCTCAGATGCCCGAAAGGCAAAGGTAAATGTATAGGCTGAGATAGGCTAACATAGCCTCACCTCAGATGCCAGAAAGGCAAAGGTAAATGTATAGGCTCAGATAGGCTAACATAGCCTCACCTCAGATGCTAGAAAGGCAAAGGTAAATGTATAGGCTCAGATAGGCTAACATAGCCTCACCTCAGATGCTAGAAAGGCAAGGGTAAATGTATAGGCTCAATTAGGCTAACATAGCCTCACCTCAGATGCCCGAAAGGCAAAGGTAAATGTATAGGCAGAGATAGGCTAACATAGCCTCACCTCAGATGCTAGAAAGGCAAAGGTAAATGTATAGGCTCAGATAGGCTAACATAGCCTCACCTCAGATGCCCGAAAGGCAAAGGTAAATGTATAGGCTGAGATAGGCTAACATAGCCTCACCTCAGATGCTAGAAAGGCAAAGGTAAATGTATAGGCTGAGATAGGCTAACATAGGATAACCTGAGATGCTAGAAAGGCAAAGGTAAATGTATAGGCTGAGATAGGCTAACATAGGCTAACCTGAGATGCTAAAAAGGCAAAGGTAAATGTATAGGCTGAGATAGGCTAACCTGAGATGCTAAAAAGGCAAAGGTAAATGTATAGGCTGAGATGCTAGAAAGGCAGAGGTAAATGTATAGGCTGAGATGCTGGAAAGGCAAAGGTAAATGTATAGGCTGAGATGCTAGAAAGGCAAAGGTAAGTGTATAGGCTGAGATTGGCTAACCTGAGATGCTGGAAAGGCAAAGGTAAATGTATAGGCTGAGATAGGCTAACATAGGCTAACCTCAGATGCTAGAAAGGCAAAGGTAAATGTATAGGCTGAGATGCTGGAAAGGCAAAGGTAAATGTATAGGCTGAGATAGGCTAACATAGGCTAACCTGAGATGCTAGAAAGGCAAAGGTAAATGTATAGGCTGAGATGCTGGAAAGGCAAAGGTAAATGTATAGGCTGAGATAGGCTAACCTGAGATGCTGGAAAGGCAAAGGTAAATGTATAGGCTGAGATGCTGGAAAGGCAAAGGTAAATGTATAGTCTCAGATAGGCTAACATAGCCTCACCTCAGATGCCCGAAAGGCAAAGGTAAATGTATAGGCTGAGATAGGCTAACATAGTCTCACCTCAGATGCTAGAAAGGCAAAGGTAAATGTATAGGCTCAGATAGGCTAACATAGCCTCACCTCAGATGCTAGAAAGGCAAAGGTAAATGTATAGGCTCAGATAGGCTAACATAGCCTCACCTCAGATGCCCGAAAGGCAAAGGTAAATGTATAGGCTGAGATAGGCTAACATAGCCTCACCTCAGATGCTAGAAAGGCAAAGGTAAATGTATAGGCTCAGATAGGCTAACATAGCCTCACCTCAGATGCCCGGAAGGCAAAGGTAAATCTATAGGCTCAGATAGGCTAACATATCCTCACCTCAGATGCTAGAAAGGCAAAGGTAAATGTATAGGCTGAGATAGGCTAACATAGCCTCACCTCAGATGCTAGAAAGGCAAAGGTAAATGTATAGGCTCAGATAGGCTAACATAGCCTCACCTCAGATGCCCGAAAGGCAAAGGTAAATGTATAGGCTCAGATAGGCTAACATAGCCTCACCTCAGATGCCCGAAAGGCAAAGCTAAATGTATAGGCTGAGATAGGCTAACATAGCCTCACCTCAGATGCTAGAAAGGCAAAGGTAAATGTATAGGCTGAGATAGGCTAACATAGCCTCACCTCAGATGCTAGAAAGGCAAAGGTAAATGTATAGGCTGAGATAGGCTAACATAGCCTCACCTCAGATGCTAGAAAGGCAAAGGTAAATGTGTAGGCTGAGATAGGCTAACATAGCCTCACCTCAGATGCTAGAAAGGTAAAGGTAAATGTATAGGCTTTGATAGGCTAACATAGCCTCACCTCAGATGCCCGAAAGGCAAAGGTAAATGTATAGGCTCAGATAGGCTAACATAGCCTCACCTCAGATGCTAGAAAGGCAAAGGTAAATGTATAGGCTGAGATAGGCTAACATAGGCTAACCTGAGATGCTAAAAAGGCAAAGGTAAATGTATAGGCTGAGATAGGCTAACATAGGCTAGCCTGAGATGCTAGAAAGGCAAAGGTAAATGTATAGGCTGAGATAGGCTAACATAGGGTAACCTGAGATGCTAAAAAGGCAAAGGTAAATGTATAGGCTGAGATAGGCTAACATAGGCTAACCTGAGATGCTAAAAAGGCAAAGGTAAATGTATAGGCTGAGATGCTGGAAAGGCAAAGGTAAATGTATAGGCTGAGATGCTAGAAAGGCAAAGGTAAGTGTATAGGCTGAGATAGGCTAACCTGAGATGCTGGAAAGGCAAAGGTAAATGTATAGGTTGAGATGCTGGAAAGGCAAAGGTAAATGTATAGGCTGAGATGCTAGAAAGGCAAAGGTAAATGTATAGGCTGAGATAGGCTAACATAGGCTAACCTGAGATCCTGGAAAGGCAAAGGTAAGTGTATAGGCTGAGATAGGCTAACATAGGCTAACCTGAGATGCTGGAAAGGCAAAGGTAAATGTATAGGCTGAGATGCTGGAAAGGCAAAGGTAAATGTATAGGCTGAGATAGGCTAACATAGGCTAACCTGAGATGCTGGAAAGGCAAAGGTAAATGTATAGGCTGAGATGCTAGAAAGGCAAAGGTAAATGTATAGGCTGAGATAGGCTAACATAGGCTAACCTGAGATGCTAGAAAGGCAAAGGTAAATGTATAGGCTGAGATGCTGGAAAGGCAAAGGTAAATGTATAGGCTGAGATAGGCTAACATAGGCTAACCTCAGATGCTAGAAAGGCAAAGGTAAATGTATAGGCTGAGATGCTGGAAAGGCAAAGGTAAATGTATAGGCTGAGATAGGCTAACATAGGCTAACCTGAGATCCTGGAAAGGCAAAGGTAAATGTATAGGCTGAGATGCTGGAAAGGCAAAGGTAAGTGTATAGGCTGAGATAGGCTAACCTGAGATGCTAGAAAGGCAAAGGTAAATGTATAGGCTGAGATAGGCTAACATAGGCTAACCTGAGATGCTGGAAAGGCAAAGGTAAATGTATAGGCTGAGATGCTAGAAAGGCAAAGGTAAATGTATAGGCTGAGATGCTAGAAAGGCAAAGGTAAATGTATAGGCTGAGATAGGCTAACATAGGCTAACCTGAGATCCTGGAAAGGCAAAGGTAAATGTATAGGCTGAGATGGTAGAAAGGCAAAGGTAAATGTATAGGCTGAGATGCTGGAAAGGCAAAGGTAAATGTATAGGCTGAGATAGGCTAACATAGGCTAACCTGAGATCCTGGAAAGGCAATGGTAAATGTATAGGCTGAGATGCTAGAAAGGCAAAGGTAAATCTATAGGCTGAGATAGGCTAACATAGGCTAACCTGAGATGCTAGAAAGGCAAAGGTAAATGTATAGGCTGAGATAGGCTAACATAGGCTAACCTGAGATGCTAGAAAGGCAAAGATAAATGTATAGGCTGAGATAGGCTAACATAGGCTAACCTGAGATGCTAGAAAGGCAAAGGTAAATGTATAGGCTGAGATGCTGGAAAGGCAAAGGTAAATGTATAGGCTGAGATAGGCTAACATAGGCTAACCTGAGATGCTAGAAAGGCAAAGGTAAATGTATAGGCTGAGATAGGCTAACATAGGCTAACCTGAGATCCTGGAAAGGCAAAGGTAAATGTATAGGCTGAGATGCTAGAAAGGCAAAGGTAAATGTATAGGCTGAGATAGGCTAACATATGCTAACCTGGGATGCTAGAAAGGCAAAGGTAAATGTATAGGCTGAGATAGGCTAACATAGGCTAACCTGAGATGCTAGAAAGGCAAATGTAAATGTATAGGCTGAGATGCCGGAAAGGCAAAGGTAAATGTATAGGCTGAGATGCTAGAAAGGCAAAGGTAAATGTATAGGCTGAGATAGGCTAACATAGGCTAACCTGAGATGCTAGAAAGGCAAAGGTAAATGTATAGGCTGAGATAGGCTAACATAGGCTAACCTGAGATGCTAGAAAGGCAAATGTAAATGTATAGGCTGAGATGCTGGAAAGGCAAAGGTAAATGTATAGGCTGAGATAGGCTAACATAGGCTAACCTGAGGTGCTAGAAAGGCAAAGGTAAATGTATAGGCTGAGATGCTGGAAAGGCAAAGGTAAATGTATAGGCTGAGATGCTGGAAAGGCAAAGGTAAATGTATAGGCTGAGATGCTGGAAAGGCAAAGGTAAATGTATAGGCTGAGATGCTGGAAAGGCAAAGGTAAATGTATAGGCTGAGATGCTAGAAAGGCAAAGGTAAATGTATAGGCTGAGATGCTGGAAAGGCAAAGGTAAATGTATAGGCTGAGATGCTGGAAAGGCAAAGGTAAATGTATAGGCTGAGATGCTGGAAAGGCAAAGGTAAATGTATAGGCTGAGATGCTAGAAAGGCAAAGGTAAATGTATAGGCTGAGATAGGCTAACATAGGCTAACCTGAGATGCTAGAAAGGCAAAGGTAAATGTATAGGCTGAGATGCTGGAAAGGCAAAGGTAAATGTATAGGCTGAGATGCTGGAAAGGCAAAGGTAAATGTATAGGCTGAGATGCTGGAAAGGCAAAGGTAAATGTATAGGCTGAGATGCTGGAAAGGCAAAGGTAAGTGTATAGGCTGAGATAGGCTAACATAGGCTAACCTGAGATGCTGGAAAGGCAAAGGTAAATGTATAGGCTGAGATGCTGGAAAGGCAAAGGTAAATGTATAGGCTGAGATAGGCTAACCTGAGATGCTAGAAAGGCAAAGGTAAATGTATAGGCTGAGATGCTGGAAAGGCAAAGGTAAATGTATAGGCTGAGATGCTGGAAAGGCAAAGGTAAATGTATAGGCTGAGATAGGCTAACATAGGCTAACCTGAGATGCTGGAAAGGCAAATGTAAATGTATAGGCTGAGATAGGCTAACATAGGCTAACCTGAGATGCTAGAAAGGCAAAGGTAAATGTATAGGCTGAGATCCTGGAAAGGCAAAGGTAAATGTATAGGCTGAGATAGGCTAACATAGGCTAACCTGAGATGCTAGAAAGGCAAAGGTAAATGTATAGGCTGAGATGCTGGAAAGGCAAAGGTAAATGTATAGGCTGAGATGCTGGAAAGGCAAAGGTAAATGTATAGGCTGAGATAGGCTAACATAGGCTAACCTGAGATGCTGGAAAGGCAAAGGTAAATGTATAGGCTGAGATGCTGGAAAGGCAAAGGTAAATGTATAGGCTGAGATGCTGGAAAGGCAAAGGTAAGTGTATAGGCTGAGATAGGCTAACATAGGCTAACCTGAGATGCTAGAGTTCTAAGTAGCGATGGAGGCTGTTGAACATTGAATATGTTAATAATGCACAGAATAGCCTATAAAAGTCACATTTACGGACACAAAAAGTAAAACAAAACAAGAGGAACACTTATGTATATTTACAGCTGTTAATAGAGCTTTGTTTTAAATTTTGGTTAGGCTTTTCCGGCCATGTCCTAGCTTTTAGTTATAATATAATTGGCAATGTATGTAATCTATTGTCAGATTGTTGTAAACATATACATTAGGTAGCTTTCACATAGGCATCAATGTAATTAGCAATGATGTGTTACAAAGAAGCTAGAGATTACTTACAATGTTATATAAACATTAACAGGATAATTTGTCATTCAGATTATCTTCTACAGAATAAAATAAGCTGAAAACTACTTACCAAATTACATAAGAATTAATAGGATAATTAGTTATTCAGATTATTATTTTATACAGAATAAAACGAGCTAAAAAACTACTTACAAAGCTATATAAGGATTATCAGGATAATTTGTCATTGAGATAATCATATACAGAAAAAATGAGCTAAAAACTATGTACAAAATTAAATAGGAGGTATAGGCTGAGTCAGGCTAACCTCAGATGATAGAAGGAAATATTTGGATATATAGGCTGAAATAGGCTATCATAGGCTAACCTGAGATGCTAGAAAGGCAAAAGGAGAAATTTTTGGATATAGGCTTGCATGGTTTTAGCTCAGATGAGAGTAAGGAGAAATATTTGGTTGTAAAGGCTGAGACAGACTAACCTGAGGTAACAGAAAGGCAAAATATTCAACATGTAGGCTGACGAAGGCTATGGTAGCCTAATCTGAGAGGATATAAGGGTAAAATATTTGGATGTATAGGGCTGAGATGGTAGAAGGGGGAAATATTTGGAAAGCAGTATAGACTGAGATAGTACCTGTACCCCACAAGTGGGAACCCCATGAAGGAGGCTAGGTGGCCCCGGTTCAATCCCAGGGACCCAATGTGGTATTCGTGGTGGACGAAACTGCGTCAGGGCGGGTTTTCTCCGGGTGCTGCGGTTTCCCCCGCCATCTCATTCCACCGGTGCTCCATCTTCATTCCATGTATCATCAGTGCCACCGCCTGCGGTGCCGTAGTAGTAAAAGTGGGCATTAAACACTACAAACAACACAAACAAACAACATGAAGCAGGAATGAGGTGAGAGGACAGAATGGTATGCTGGGAGCCCTGATGGAGGAGAGAGCATGGTCCCTAACAGTTCCAGTTTGAATTTCCACAGTGGCATTTGGTGTCAGTAGCGTAAGTAATGATGTTTGCCGAAGCACTGGCATTTCAGAGAGAGAATATTTGGGTGTGAAGAAAGGTAGGTAACATTAACTGATTACTAGCTGGTGTACCCAACATTTCATGTGTGAATTTTAAACCTTGAATAATGTTTTCATTAATTTCATTTGCAGATGCCATAAGTATAAATAAGCAAAATAGTAAACTTCATATTTCAAGTACGTTCTGAAATTTGTTGAATTCAATGCATGTGAGAGAAAGTTTCACATTCTATATTATTTTGGTAAAACCTTCACATATCATGTTTTGCAAGACGTACAATTTTTCACTTTTAACGTAATTTCTGTTCATTTATAGAAACATCTGAAAAACTCATGGAATGCGTTCCTGCATGTAAGGTATAGTTAGAAGCTCTAGCATTTGCTCTATGTGCTGTCACATAAAATAAAATGCTCCCATTCTTAAATTTTCATTTTCTCTAATCAGTGTTTTTAGTGGCATATAGTAATTCATAGCATCAAGCAAGAACAAAGCAACAGGCAACTTCTTTTTCTGTTTTGGTAAGTTTAAAGGCTTTACATGATTAAAATGTACAAACTCCTTGTAATTTGTAGATTTCAATCATTGCTTTATTGCCAAATATAGACAAAAATCTAAAACCTATTTTTTTAAACTAATCAATGCTTACCTTAGTAGCAACCGTCACTCCTGATGGGTGTGGCCTAGGCGTGAGGTGAGCGAATGAGTTCCTCATTATCATCTAGTATGTCATCTGAGCACTTTGAGCAAACTTGATTTTTGCCTTAATAACCTATAACCTCTTAATTTATGATCAGCAGACAGATGGCAGGCTAGTGAGACATTTGAAAAAAGCTGATGTGTTGCACTCACATGACTTTCTCTACTCTTGTACTAACCATCCTTACAAACTCTTATTCCTATATCTTCTTTGTGTTAGTTGAGTTAAAGATTTGCAGAAATAATCTTATTGCTTATTTCCTTGCAGGTGCAAGGGGAATATGAGAATACAGTAGGCTTTGAGCGATAGTCAAATCTTTTAAAGCTTTGAGATTCTGTTCTCTTTGCACGGTTAACATATAAAAAAATGAACGATGTTGCATTTGACGTAAGTTAAAGTTTTCTGAAACTGACGCAAATAACAGGGAATATTTCCAAAATGATGGTTCACTCTACAAAAAAATTTATTCAGATATAAATTGTGTGTTTCAGCAGGATCTACATTTGTTGTATAGTAAGATTTTGTCGATTACTTACAGTTTATGAGTTATGCAAAAGTCATCCAGAGTAAACAGGACTACATGGGCTATAGCCAGAAAATTCAAAATATGCATTTCATTTGTCATAAAAATATCTTACACATATGTCATTTTAATCAAAATCATTAGAGCTATTTTCAGGAAACAAAATTTTCCATGTTAAGTGTAGTTTAGGGTGGAGGAATTTGCTTCAAAATGTTTGTGTTGCATCCTTGAAGGACATTAAACCTAAATACCAACTTTGGTTTTTAACTGACTTTTTGTTTTTGAGTTTTGCTATCCACAGACAACACACACACTCAGACCTTTTTCTAAAAATGCTTTTTTTGGATTCAGAGGGCTTCAAAACATATTTCTGGTGAAATCTCGACATTGAATTTTTGGGTGGAATACTATACTTCCTCTACTTACTGGTATAGAAAGTTAAAAAGGCTTGCAGGCTATAGAAGGCTAAGTTATCAGAGTTTTTATGAAAATACAAATAATCTACACATGGTCTTAAGGTTCATCTCTACAACAGTTAGCCTTAGCTTTGTTCAATAGCCTTGCATTTCTTTGGTAGCATTTAAAAAATATGATGCAAGACACTTAAAGAGTTAATTAAAACTGTCAAAACACTAAAGACAAAAAATATAAAATATATAATAAAAATACAGACAAAACACTGTGCAAAATCACTGTTGTATAACCATAAATACTGCAGTTTATAATGATGATTTTTCATTTATAAGATTTTACATTGAGATGTCTGTTGGAGTGATTTGCAAGAGAAATAATTGCCAACACTGGTAGAGTGGTTTCCAAGATTAATTTTATCTTCTTATGATGCTAGAATGGATTACTAGAGTTTTCTATTCCATTTTGTGCAACACTTTGTTTGCTAGCAGAAAATCAGGTTATAAAGGGTAAGAATGTTCTATTTCAAAGCTAAAGAATTGAACACAATTAGAGGTTCTTCAATTTATGATCAATATTATTTAAAAATTATAAAAGGTTAAGTACAAACATCTCTTTATAACTTAACATACACGTATACACATACATTCATGTTTGCTCATTCACCACTTATTTTTGCTTTCACTTTTCTATTAATAATAGTTCCTTCTTTTTATACACTAAACCTTTTACATCACTATAATTTTTACAAAGATTATGGTATAAATATAATGTCTGCTTCAGCGTGACTGTCATGTACATCAATGCAGAACATTTTTAAAGTGACACCTTGCTGAAATATTTAGCGTAGCAGACTTATTCTATTAAAGCTATAAGAAATACAAAGTTCACACAACAGGCATATAACAAGGAAATTACTATATATATATAGATAATGCATTTAAAAACTGGTTTCAAAATTCCCAATGTTAATGCTGCTGTTATGTTTCTCAAGACTAAGGAAAGAAACACTAATTTCTTGATGACATATCTATACAAGATATTAAATCACACATTTGCATTACTTAAAACATTTCCAAAATCTTTTGCTTCCTACCAAAAAGGTATTTAATTTGTCTGGAGTTTTATAAAAGCTCATTTAATTTTTTTTTAATTGAAACAAACTCCACAAGTTTTGTGATATATGCATACACATACAGGGTGTCCAACAAGTCCCACATCATAGGCATTATCTATCTTTTTCTTTCTTCTTTTATTTTTGTTTTTTGGATGAGTCATGCAGCAAGAACCTATTGATATGTTGCTGTGCAAACGTGTGCGTTGGTCAGAGAGAATGGCGGCAGATGAATTCAACAGAGAGCATCTGGATAGAAGCTTGAGGCAAAGTATGTATTTCAGCTGCTTGAAAACTTCAAGAGAATGAGATCTCAACAATTTGCCCAGATCAGGATATCCACCATTCTCCCCTGAAGTTTGTAAATCAGTTACGGCAACGTTCATGGTCAGTCAAAAAAATGTCTCTATGACGGACAAGTATGCAACTGGACATAACTAATAATATAACAACCTTAAACAAAAAAAAATTCTATCCATATAAGCTTCCAGACCATAGGATGGAAATGTTCAATGGTTCCTTGATGACATAGATCAAAATAACAGTCACAAAAGTATTCTCTGATGAGGCAAACTTTTACATCGACAGGGAGGTAAATAAACAGAATCTCTGGTATTGTTCCACTATAACCCTCGTTGTGGTGGAAGTATTGAGCAAGGAGCATAGCGTATCATGATATGTTTTGGAATTTGAAATGCTCACATTGTTGGACCATTCTTTTTTGGAACAATGGATGGAGAAAAATGTGCAGATGCTAGAAGATAAGCTTATGCCTGCTTGGCGAAAGACCAGAATGGTTTATGCAGTATGGTGCTCCAAAACATTATGCCAGAAGTATTCAGCATTGGCTAGATGATTTCTCTGGTAGGTGGAAAGGATGCAGGGGAGCCAGAGAATGAACTCCACGGTTGCTAGACTTAAACTCGTTGATTTCACACTATGGAGCTATCTTAAAGATAAGGTGTACTAAGTGAAGATTCATTATCAGAAACACCTATGAGCATGGATCGAGGAAAAATGTCACAATCATATGTCACACCAAGTTCTGAATAACATGATAAAATGTCTCCAGACATGTTTTGAACTTCGGGCAATCATATAAAGCAAATATAATTTAATTATGATAAAAGACAAATGAATTCTCCTATGATGTGGGACTTCAACAACCTGTAAGGTGTACACAGTTACAAAATTAATGATATTTATTAAGGCAGTAACAACATGCATCCCTCACTTCAAACATATTTTAAAGGCACAGTTGTATGGTTTTTAATTTTTGAAGAAAATCATAAGAGTTATTTAATAAGTTACCAAAATCTATATCGATTAAGTGATGAAACCAAGATGTGCATTGATTAAAGAGACATTCCAGATCACCGGGGCCCAGATTTTGACGACATAAAAATGTTTAAAAAATGATTCTAAAATAATGATTACAAAAATGACAAAACCTATATTTACTTAATGGGCATAACTGCTTTACAAGCAGAAAACTTACGTATAAGAATGAGATAATTTAGAAGTCAATTAAAAATATATATTAGTTCCATGTTCTTGTTTGAAGAATTTGGAAATAAAAAAATGTTTTGAATTTTGAAGTAGGTGTGTTACAAAACTGTAGCATTCAGGTTTTTTCGAGTTCTCATATTATGACGACTTCACACCAGTGGCCTGACAAGAATAAGCACAATGGCAATCTGTCTGTAAGCACTCATTAAAAGGGAAAACTGACCTGTCTCATTCCTAGTTTGGGACACAAATTCATAACTGATGCTCTTCTAATAATAGCCACCCCTCTATCTGCAAGCAACAGTTTCCAGTCTGAAAAGTTATCCTTATGTAGAATGTAAACAGTGTGAAACTCTTATGTACTCAATGTAAATGCAAGAAAATGGCAAAATGATGACTTAAAATCGAAAAAAGTGACGTCAAATAGAAAATTACTAAAAGAACCAAATAATGAATTTTAATAATTTGGAGCCCATAATAAGGCTCCATTAAACATGTAATCAGAATTAGGGCCCTGCAGATTACAATCTTCAGCTATTATTTATGAAAATGTAGTAGGCAAATATGAGAAAATCGAGCTCAGCATTATATTTTGAATACATTCTGAAATAGATATTTGTATCGACACTGAAAAAAAACAAGACTCAAGGTTGCTAATGTAGGATCAGACTGGAAAGTTCAATACTATGGCTGGGATTTGAACCATAGATCTTCCGGTCTCCTTCCAGTTGCTCTAATTGGAAAATCACAAAGAAAACTAAAGTCCAGTACCTAAATTACTTACAATATTGTAAGCTGCCATTGGGGTATGTAATCTCAAAATGAGCTTGAGATCTCCTGGTTTACCAGAAAAATGCAAGTCAGTTGGAGAATTTGATGTCCTCTTGACATTTTACCATGGTAGCTCAATTGGTTATGTAATATCGAAGTGGTTGCTCACTGAGGAACTTTTAATACAGAATTTTCAACCATGATAAAGCTTATGCTGATGCTAAGCAGTAAAATAGAACGGATGGATGGAGTTTAAGGGCCTGTCAACAGCCAGTCATTTGGACCCAAAGTCAAAGTATAATAACTAAAACCCGCAGTTAGCTGGCTGAAAAGTGAATGTGCAGTAAAATAAACTTCGTTGTTTATAGTTTATCAGTGCAGAAAACATTCAGACAATGCATTTTTTTTCACACCCAAGATTGTTCCAAAACAGACCTGAAAATATAAACAAAAACAACCAAAATGAATATTAATAGGATTTAAAATTATAAACCTCTATGTAATTTATAAATTAATAATCTTGTCTTCTATGCCATATAAGGGAACAAAGAGAATGAATAATTTACAGAAATTAACATGTCACCTAATGGGTAGCAAAAGGAGTAAATAAAGAAAATTCAGTGCATTATAATCGCTTGCTATCAAATTGTATTTATTGAGTTTCTTTTTTCACCTCTCATAATTTTCTGGTGACATCAAATTATTCTTCCTTTATATTTAACAATTTTTATACTTTTACAAATCAGCAAAATAGATTTTAGACTTTAAGATTCATTTTTATAACAAAGTTTTACACTGGAAGGCATTTATATTTTCACTTAATATATTTGGTATCTCTCTGAAAAGATGTTCTGTAACCAATAACAAACTGGTCATTGGGTTATAGAATTATGATATTTAATCAGAATATTGCTGTTGCTTATACATACTATATACATATGTACATAACACATATGCAAAGAAATGCAGAGATCTTACTGTACACATATGCTTCAATTTACATTTAATCCAGATATCAAAGGCCATTTTATGTCCTAAATCTTTGCACCATTTTAATTTTGTTCAGGAAATCAAATTCATTTCTTTTATGTTCACATTGACTTTAGTTCTTTTCCTACACAGGTGTAATAGTGAACTGAAACTTTAACAAAGAATAAATAACTTTAAACGTAATTATTTTCTGCCAATAAATGTTTGTGTTGCTCCATAATTGATAAATAATCATCGGATATATTGTGTAGATAGTGACATTTTTCTTAAGATAAATATTACATTGGTTTATTACGCAAGTGCTATTCTTTCAATATTTGAACAAACCCCAATAATAATAATGCTGGAATAACGAATCCAGAAATGTATTCTGCTTTCCCGCTTAGCGTACAAAGATTAAAATAGAAAATTGCTTTAACTGATCATTACAAAATAATACATCAGTGTTAATACCAATCACGAATATATTCCCTTGCATTAAAATAAAAATCTTCCTTCATGTTGAGTAATAGATTTACAAAATGCATAAAATAAATTTTAAAACCATCTTAAATTTAAAATAAAATTATTTTCAAATGATATTGTATGCAGTCAAATTGTATATGAAATACTCTTCACTGGAAATAACACACTGAGCATACTCTAAAACAATTTACAAAGCAGGGATGGTATTTTTCTTCGAAAAATGAGTAAAAGTATTTGCTCATTATTAAGTGAGACGTCCTTAACTAAATGTTGAATCATATTTTAAGAGAGGACATTTATGCTAAATAGTGACACACTAGAACAGAAAAAAAAGAAATAAATCACCCTCCACTATTACTCTCTTCATGAAATTATCACAGCAAAAAAGAACAATTTCAAATAACATGCCAAATGAAAACATGAATATATATGCTTTTTAACAATGAATGATAAAAAATACCTGTCTACCTCCATACAGTATTTTTTCAGAACATTTGCAATAAATGAGAATACGTAACATTTAAGTATATTCTCATACTCTGATATTTTAAATGAAGTTGGTGTAAATTGTTAGTAAATTAAGAAAACCAAAATATGCAACATTTTCCATCTGTTTTTGCGCGCATATTTCATTCTCAATAAAAAGGGTCGATTTTGCACGTGAAAATAAAGCAAGAAATACAACGTGAAAGGGACTTATTTCAAAATTCCCATCATAATAATATTTATTTTATTTTATTTTAATTTAAAGAAAAAAATTCATATATTTTGATTTGATGCTAAAATTAATTTCTGGGATCTCGTGCATTTTTTTTCATTACACCCACCTTACCTTTAGTTGCTTTCTCTTTAAATGGTAAAACAGCTCTAATTTTGATTCCATTGTTTTATATCTCATTTATTTATTCTTGCAATATGTGCCTTCTACATCTTCAGAAATCTAGAAGAATTTGCATTTGACTAAGAATGAATAAGTCATATGGCTGGTACATTTTCTGCATACCGTTAATTCTCCTTTTTTTCTTTACCTGTTTACTCCCCCCTTATGTAGGGCTTACACTCCCTAGAACTTACAAGCCAGTGTCTAGGGTCAGACGCCTGTTGGGGAGCACAGGAACCTATGGACTGGACAGAGTGAAGACCTGGAAGCAGGTGGTCAGCCCAGCTCCAGGTATGATAGTGAGGAAGAGGATATGAATTGCAGGCAAAATCGATGATTGGAAAGGTGACAATGGAGCAATTGGTGGAATGAGTGGCGGGGGAAACCATAGAACCCGCTCTGACCAATGCCGCATGCAGGACCCTGGGATCAAACCCGGGCCACCTAGGTGGTAGGTGAATGCTCTAATCACTTGGTCACAGTGCCGCTGCATGCAGTTAATTCAGTTTACCAAAACAAATATTCCAAATGTCGTATGTTGTTGACTAGACAGTTACAAGCAGCCTGTTTTAGAACTCCTCGCACAACTATTCTATTAAATATTGATCAATAGTTCATGGTTTTATTGTATTTAATATTGATCAATAATAAGTCAGTGAAATTTAAGTACAGTAAGTTAATGATCTTTCAAAACTGAGTCTCAACATATGCCTTAAATAAAGTGTGGCTGGTCATAAGGGAGTGAAACCTTATCTACTATTAACCGTAGTTTTAAACCGTTTCCTGAAATGACATGCTTTTTACTTCTTATGCCAAAATAGACAGAATGTTTCTGAGTAACTAGGTTTTAAAAAGTACTTCAAAGTATTATTATTATTATTATTATTATTATTATTATTATTATTATTATTATTATTATTATTATTATTATTATTATTATTATTATTATTATTATTATTGAAATATCTCTTTAAAACTGATGTGCTATTCCAATGCCTATTTCACTCATTACGAAGTACCACTTTCCCACTTCTTGGGTCCTGGACAATTACTTGGAACGGTCCAAGTCAAGAAGGTCTTTGCTTTGCCAAAGGAACAACTGAGCATCGTTGTCCATGCTCACTGTTACCATTTATGGGTTTTGCATTTTTAAGTAGATGAATAGTGTGTGGCAGTGGATCTTTGTTGCAAACAGCGAGTGGATGTATTTAGCAGTCACCAATATGGTGTTTATTGCATCACATACGGGTGCACCAGCAGAGATAGAAGTCTGAGTTTTCACCAGTGTGATACACAGTAGTTTTACTTCAATTTTATTGAAATCGAGTTCATGATTTTAAATGCTTGCATAATTACAAAGGCAAATGTAAGTTATGTATATAAATCATTGATTTCACTGTATCGAGTTCACTTGGTTGCTGTTCACTTGTGTTAATCTCATTTGGTTAATTTTAGTGTTTGGCCAATTCAAAAAATAATTTTGGACAAACTGTTGCTGTAATTTTATGCTTCTCTGTAGCATTAAGAATTCTCGAGATGTGTTACGAGGTAGTGGATTTGTAGCATTATTGAAAATGACGTGTTATTTTGCATTAATTCCATCTAGCAGAAGAAAGAAAAACAAAAAAATTGGATAATGCGTTTGAAGTGCAGTTTAATTAGCAATTAGTGAAACAAATCTAAATTGTAAAGATTAGTTTGTTAATCATGGAACATAATCCTACAAACAATGGCAGAAACTACAACCCATGGCCGTCTAGAATATAATTTGAGGTACAACCAAATGAAAGACATGGAAATGCCTATTGCCAAGAGAAAGTGCGCAAGTAGTACCTACATAACAATGCAATATTAATTCATTTTGTCAGAGCTTTTCACTATAGGCAGTAGAATTTCAAACCAAAACATTAATGAATAAATACTTCATATTCTGATAAATAAATCTAGTGTAGGCTTATGAAAGACTGGTCTGGTCGTTAGCATACTACCCTCCAAATGCAGAAATCTTGGATTTGAGGTGAAAAAGTGTGAACATTTGAAGACAACTCAAGGTAAAGAGCCAACGTAACCCAACAGTAAACCAATGAACATTTGTTCCAGAAAACAAGCTGCTGATATGACCTAGATGTTGCAGGTGGCGTATAAATTTGGACAAAACAAACAAGAAGGTAAACAAACCAACATATGAAACACTGAAATCAAAAGGCTATAGAATAGCCAAAAGCACTCTTTACGCCTAGCATATAGGCAGGAGTTTTACTATCCTTATTTTTACTACAGACAGTTATACATAAGTATATGTATATACCGTTATTCCATGCAGTAGAAGCAGAACAAAAGATGAGGTTGTGTGGCAAGTTCTGGTAAATCAAGAAATTACAAAGTACTCGTAAACAGCTTTTTTTCATTAATGTGAACAGTTTAAAGAAAAAGAGCATCAAATGTTGCAAATGGGTTCTGTAGAAGAAATGTGCCGCAGTAATCCAAACCTATTTTGAAATCCAGGCAGTTTAATAAGTAGAACAGAGAGTATTCATTTTTTAATCCTCTCTGAAGCGTCAGATACTGGATGGCTATTTTGCCAATGCATGTACATTACAAGTCTCTGGAAGACAAACTACAGTCCAAAAACATATTTGTTTGGTATTCCTCTTTAAACCTTAGGAGGTATATGTAAACGTTACTTTACACAGTATGTCATAATAGCATATAAAACACTAGAGCTTACAACATTTAATAGTTGTTCGAAACCTCATGCACAGTCCGTTTTAAAATTAGATTGATACTGGAACCAAGGTGTCCACAGCAGTAAAGCAGAACCAGCTCCTAGCATGTGATTTAATCCACATAGGAAAGATATTCTGATGTCTCTGATTGGCTAGTTAGATATGCATCGATTCCTACTGGATGGAAGTGGGGGTAGCAATGAACTATTCTGGCCAATGAAGGATGTTACACTAGAAGGGGTGAATATTGCGGTGTTCTTAGTGACAATGTCAGTCTAGTTTTAAAATCGACTATACCAGTACACCAAAACTACCTCTAAAACAATAAATGACAGAGGCTTTAGGTCATGTTTTCTCCAAGACCCTTAAGAATAACAATAAATACTTTTCTCCTCTATGGTAATCACAGTGATATGCATTTGTCATTAAATATTTTAAGTTCAACTATTTTGATATTAGTTCCTTACGGTTTGAAACTTCTCAGTATTACAAAAGATAACCCTTTAGAAAGGGTAAAGCACTTATACAACTAGCTTAAGCAAGTGTAGGTATGCACAGTTTTTTTTAACTATCTGTTATTGTCTATTATCACAAGACTGAATGATATTGGTTTTCAATTAAAAGCATTTGCCTCCCAGCTGCTTTTCTTTCCGAAGTTCAGATTAGTGATGACTAATGTATTTGCAGCATATATGGCTGATGACAGCTAAGCTTCACCTGCTTTCGTTAAATTGTCTTTGTAAAGTGTTTCAAACTTTAAATAGTAATAAATAAATATACACTAATTGCTTCAACATCATTTCATGTTTTATACAATATTCATTATACTTAAAGTTCATTTTACATAAGTTTTCAAGATAAGCTGCCTTGAATCAGTCATTTTGCAGCAGTCTTTTTCATATAAATAACTGCATATGTTATTAGTTGTCTTCGAGATAAAATGTGAATATATTAGTATAATCTTGATCTAGGAACACTCGATGACATCCTTTTTACTTCTTTCAGTATAATTGTTTTATGGTTATAACCAAAAGTCTATATACACATGGCAATGAAGCAGATGTCACTATTTGTACAGCATTTTTCCAGGAAGTACAAATTCGGCCATAGAGTATAATATTTTGGCATACCAATGTACTCCTATGGATTGCTGTGGTGAAAGCAGACTTGTGGAGTTCACATGCCCTCTATAGTTGTCCTCCATGTTGAACAGCTGGTGTAAGCCATTTCGAAGGCCCGCGTACCAGCGATACGGCGCAAAAACCCAATGTGCTATTCGCTGACTGTCTACTACGGCATAGCAAGACGCAACCACCCCATCCACCACCAGGGTGCCCTCGCGGGTGAGAGGGGCATAGACTCCCCGCCTGAGCACGGCATCCACCTTTTTCACTACGTCCCACTCTAGTTCACTTCCCTCTTCAGTCCGCACCAGAACCCTATCTCCTGGCTTCACCCTGGCAGCAAACGTCGGCCTGGGATGACCTTTCTTACCGACAAAAGATTTCTGAGCCCGCTCAGAGGTGCTTCTGTCGTCCACCATGATGAGATGGGAAGGAGTGACAGTGAGGATGCGTCCGGTAGACGTGTGGAGACGCACGAACTGCCGCGTCTGCTGCGGATCCCGATCCAGGAACAGTAAGACTTCGCTGTACCTCAGCTGGCCCGTGGACATGTCCATAGCGAGGATCCGGTCCCCGACAGCGAGCTCTTCCAGCCTCAGCAGCCTTCCATCAGATGTCTGGACCCTCGACTCCGCTGTGAAGCAACCTCCGCCTCTTTTGCCTACTTGTGATGACTCTGGAACAAAATACAGCCAGTGCAGTCTTACATCAAATAAATAATTGTGCCATATTAACATACACAATTAAGGAAGGGAGGGGATAAAACACTGCTGGGAGCTGAAGAGATGGTTAACGACGCATGAAGAAAGGTAATGGGAACTGAACACTTACTGAGTTGTTTGGGGTAAACGACCTTGTGTCAGAGCTTATCTAGCACTACAATCTGTCTAACTAATGATGCTGTTGTAAACATATGACAGGGGAGAAAGAGAAAGACAGACACTGCAACGTTTGTAAGTCCTAGGGCCAGATGCCTGTTGGGGAGCAGACGAACGTATGGATCACACAGTGTGAAGACCTGGAAGCGGATGGTCAGCCCAACACCAGGTATGAGCGTGAGGAAGATTATATGAAATGCAGGCGAAATGGATGAATGGAAAGGTGATAATGGAGCAGTTGGTGGAATGAGTGGCGGGGGAAACCGCAGCAGAACTAGAAAAAAACTCACCCAGACGCTGCTTCGTCCACCATGAGTACCACATGCGGGTCCCTAGGATCGAACCCGGGCTTGGTGATAACCGCCGCCGAGATAAAAACTTGCTATTGCAAAAATGTAAAGCTGAATTTGAATGAGTGAGTCAGTAAGTGTATATTTAAATTTAAGCACACAAACATAAATCCTTAATAATCACGAGTTCAACAGACCGCAATTGTTTGTCTAATATGCATGATAATTAGAAACACTTGTGATGTTACATTCCCATTATTTCTCCACCATGTACATAGTAGGTAAATTATTGCAATCCACTCAAAAATTCAATATCAAGGATTCACTGGAAATATTGAATCCAAAAAGCTGTTTAAAGAAAGTCTATGTGTGTTCGTGTCGCATGCTTAGAAGATGCTGAACTTAAATACCAAGTTTGGTATTTAATATCATACTTTTGTATCCAAGCAATTGAGTTGCATCTTTTTCGTCCAGCAACAGGAAAACAGCCAATCAGTATACCAGTCGCTATATTAATAATTGCGTCTATGCCTATTTCTCACGCTTGCTCCATGAACTTATCTGTTTTTGGACCAAAATGCATCAGAGTGTCACACATCGCCTCTTTTGTGTGTGATTCCATTGGATACGAAATTGGGATTAACGATATGCTATTAGAAGAAAGAAACATGAAATTTCTGGGCCGTCAAGGTATTTAGACTGGAAAGCTCACATTAACTATATCTTACCCAAACTCAGCCCTGCCTGTTATGCCATCTGAGCACTGGCAGATCTAAGTTCTACAGACGCACTTAAATTAGTTTACTGTGTGTATTTTAACTCTATAATGGAATATGGAATTCTATTTTGGGACAATTCAGTAGATAGTAAACGAATATTCATCATCGTACAAAAGAAGGTTATAGGTGTTATTTCCAACACTCATAGCAGCTCTTCTCGATCCTAGAATTCTTTATTTGCAATCGATCCGCATTTATAATACACAATGAAATGAACGAGATAAACACTAGACAAAAGAGCAACACCCATCATCCCAGTGTGAAACCATAAAACTATTTAATGATCTTAAGGGAAAAGTTGACAATCTCAATTCTTTTAAAATCGCTGCTGAAGAGGACCTATGCTCAAAATCATTTAATTCTTTAAAAGATTGAATGACAAATTATCCTCGTATTGTTTATGTAGCTTTGTAAGTGGTCTCTAGATTCTTTAGTGACAAATCATTGTTAATTACATTTGATGCCTGCTCGAAAGCTATTTAAATGTGTATGTATTGAACAACTGACAAAAGCCTACTGAAAGTTTAAAACAAAGTTCAATTTGTATTTGTAAATATACATTATGTTAGTTTTATAACTACAGGGAAGATGTGTTAGTGTTTCTGAACTATCCCTGGTTTGTTTTTTGTGCCTGTGTATATGTTTTGTTGCTATACTGTACATTTCAATTGACTTGTTCAATGTTCATGGGCCTCCATGGCTACTTGTGAACTCGCTGGACGCAATATAATCTAGGATAGGATTCAGGTGGTTGTGAAAATATCAGCAAATTATTGACTATGCCTTTTATATTTATACATACTTCTGTAATATTTATTTTGTTTAATATAATTTAGAGAGCTTTTACTAAAATGACTATGCCTCAAGTAAGCAAAAGCTTGAGGTGCTTGATGCAGCACTGGGTCCAAGAAGCGAATAATCTGATTGCTAGCTTGTTAACCCAGAGTGCTACAGTACTTCTGAACCTTACTGTACATATCTCGGACATTCCAGACCAGGCTAAAGTGTTTGCATTGTGTGGAGCTGTATAATGCGATTAGGGGAACCCCAAGCAGTTGTTTTACCTGAGGACCAGCCACCACATTCTCACTCCCCAGGACAGCATGTCAAACTTGTGCTTTTCATCATCACCCTAAACTCTGATCTAATTAAAACTGTTCCTTCTTCACAAAAGCTTTTGTCAGCCCATTTAGAGAAGTCAACTGGACTTGTATGTTTACCCCAACGTCTGTTTATTTTCAATGACACACTGCTCTGCTTGGAATTTCTCAGCACCTTCATTACTGCAAGCAAATGCCATCATGCTGCTGGAAACCTTAGAAAAGGGGCTGTAAGGTATTATTGTGGTTATGATACCGTTACACCATAAGGGTTTAAACAAATAACTGAAAAAAAGCCATAAAAATCGTAATATTTGCTGCAAATAATCACAATTAAATATCTTTGGTAACTGGTGTCGTTTCCTTACTTTGATGTTCAATATATCATATGATATATGTTTTACTGTGTACATTTCAAGCAAAATACTGATGTTTTAACATTTATTCTCTGGTAAGCTAGTAGCATAATTAAACATTTATCTCTACAATTTACTAATATGATATTAAAAATATAAATTTTTCAAAAAATAATTGCATCTGGAGTAAATTTAATAAATAAATAACTCTACAACTAATTTATAAAACTAATGTGTTGCACTCACATGACTTTCTCTACTCTTGTAGTAACTATTCCCACAAACTCTTATTCCTATATCTTCTTCGTGTTAGTGGAGACAAACCTTTGTAAAAATTATCTAATTGCTGATTTTCTTGTAGGTGGAAGAGAATACAGTAGGCTTCGAGCGATAGTTAAGTCTTTTAAAGTTGGTCGCTATATAAAGGCTTTAAAATTCCATGAGATGAAGTGCGTATCGACCTTTCACTTAAAAAAAATTAAAGTATTGCAAAACTCACGCAAATAATAGGGAATATCTTCGAAATCCTTCACTCCAAAAAATGCATTTGGAACATAACTTGTGTGTTTTAACGATATTTACATTTTTTGACTTGCCTTATCTCTTACGGCTGACCAGTTATTCAAAAGTCATCAAGAGTAAACAGTACTAGATGGGCTGCAACCAGAAAATTAAAAATATACATTTCATTTGCCATAAAAATATCTTAAACATGGCATTTTAATCAAAATCGTTAGCCATTTTTGAGAAAATCAAAGCTTTAGAAAAATTTTCCATATAAAGGGTAGTTTAGGGTAGAGGAATTCTCTCTCTCTCTCTCTCTCTCTCACACACACACACACCTTTTTCTAAAAGTGCTTTTTTTTCGATTCAGGGGGCCTCAAAACATATCCGGTGAAATCTCGACATCGAAATGTTGGGTAGAATACATTACTTCCCCTATTTACTATACGTAGCAGACAAAGTAAAAAAAAAACATGAAATGTCATCTGTATTTTAACATTTCAAATGAATCGACCTGAAGTTGTGAATATTTCCAATGTTCCAGTTGTGTGTCCTCAAGTCGCCATCTTCCATATTCATGGAAGTAGTTGCTCCAAAGAGCACAGAGAGAGTCCTCTTGCTGCCCATATAGTATCTTGGAACAAAATAGCCACAGGGAGAAATTGTTCCTATTGACAGTTTGATCACGTGGATATTACCGTCACCACAGAAGGCGCCATCAAAACTACACAAAATTGCCCTTGGAGTCGTCGGCGAGTTTAGGAGAAAACGTGGACCAGATCACGTGGAGTGTCTTGGGCCAACCAAGGTCTTCCTGTATCGCCACTTTTATTTAAATGGGCGGTGTTGGTAACTACTTTTATGGATGGTACAGTAGATCCATATCTCGCAACCATAAAGAAAATACCCGCCTTAGATGTAAATGTTTCTTTTTTATTTGTTCTTTTTTTAAGATGAATTGCTTTACAGTAACAAAATTACAAGGCCTTCCATCCTAGTTCCTTCTTGCTTTCAAGGCAAAATCCTCAGAACTTCTTAATTAAGTTTACCAAAAACAAAGCGTCTTTCGAGTTCTTAGTTATTTCTGGCAAATTCTGTTGAGTAGTTGAATAAATGCTTATAAGTAGGACCAAAACAACTTGTGGCGTTCGGAGTATTGTTAATGTCTAACGTTAAACAATGTATGACATTTGTACAAATGATACACAAAGAAAAAATGAAAGGATGAATTATATGATGTGAGGAACTTCAATGGCCAGGGGTGGCCAATCTATCCCTAGCTTTGGTAGTAAATTGACGATTTTTCTAAAGGACCACTTTAATTAATTTAAATTAATAACCAATTTGAATCTGGGTGAAAGTATTATACAAGTATTGGTAAAGTACTCAGGTAAGTGTAAGTATAGGCCGATATTTTTAAAATTGACTTTTTGATCATATATAGACGTTGAGAACATAATAAAAACATATTTATCACAAAATGAAATATACTGAATTAAAATAGAAATAAATACACGCATCAGTTTTAAGACTTTTGGGGTTCAGGGACATTAAAACGTGTTTAATGTGGAATCTCGAACTTGAATTTTTGGGTGCAGGTATGTGCGTAATAGGGAAACTAATATTTACAGCACAAAACTTCCATAATCTGGTTTACATATTGTGATTCTCATTTGTTACAAATTTAAGTCATAACCCACATAATGAAACAAAATTAATGATGTAAAGAATTAATATGTCATACTATTTTCTCTAAAAGTAAATAACATATGAACTTACTGCTTTTGGACTTTATTCCATTGTTATTGTTCTTAAAATTATTCTTATAAATGTTATTTCTAAAACCAACAGGAAGAGAGTATGAGAAAAACTTATTTCTGATGTTAAATCTTGATTCTTATGCTGTATCTGGTGAATTTGTGTACAGTTCCTTTAATGTTGCAGGCAATAGTTGTGTTGTTCATGGACTTGAGTTCTTTTTCCTCTGACTGTATTCAATTATCTCTACCGAAGTCCTCTGAAACAGGATGAAGGGGGAAAAGACTTGATCTTTGAAACGTGTCTTCACGTATTTACAAACAGATCAGCTACCACATCGCGCAGAAAGGGAGAAAACTGTCATACAAAGTCAACACGATGACAATCCTGAGGAAAAACACGGGATAAATTGCCTTCCCGGAGTGAACTCCTCTTCATCTATCCTTGTACCGTTATATCCTTTGGCATTTAAACCTTTCATTGACAGGCACAAGAAAAACAGAACAAAGGACTGTCGGGATGCTTTTGAGTTTTTAAGACATCTTCTGTTGTCAAGGTAACGAAAACAAAATAGAAAGGTCTGCACTTCACTGCTTAGATCCTATTTCTTTCACGACAAACGTCCACCCCCCAAGACGTGAAAAGCATCTCCCCACCTAATTCTAATCGTGTTTCTAAGACAATTGATTCATAAAGCATGGAAGCTGCGAGTTGAAGATTGCTTAAATACTCGATGAAAGCTGCATATTATATAAAATCTGAAGAAAAATGTGTAAGTCACATTAGTTTCTACGCATTATTCTTACAAAAGCTTATTTTTTCTATCCATTAAACGAGGTAAAACTTTATAGAAAGTGTTTCATTACTAAATAGGTACAATGAAAATAGGGGGATACGGTAGGCTTGAGCGAATTCGCTTAAGAGCTGATCGCTAAGTGATGGCTTTGAAATCCCGTTCTCTCTTAATGACCTAGGTAGTAACGATGAAACAACAATAACCTCCATTTGAGGAAAGTATATTTGAAAATTCAGACCAATAACAAGGAATAACTTGGAAATGGTTCGTTCCACAAAAAATTGCATTGAACATATACTATGTATTTTAATGAGATCCACATGTTTTGTGCAGTAAGATTTTGTGTAGCAGTTAAGCAAACATGATTCAGAACGAAAAGGACTTCAGAGGCTATTCGCAGAAAATTCAAAATAATATAGGTACTTTTTATTTGTCATAAAAATATCTTCATATCTGGTTTCACAAATTTCGGTCACCAGAGTAGGTAAATATGTGTAAAGGCCGAGACTGAGTCACCAAGCCAGGCTATTGCAGGAACGTGATTTAGTGCGTTAGTTAAATCAGCATCATCCACAACTCAGTTAACGCTGCATGTTACAGGAGTATCTCTACACTTTCCCTATTGTTTTGAATGTTTTCATTTAGACTCAAAAGTATATTCATTCATAGGAAACGCAAGGTGTACAAAGAATCATAGTCCAGCAACATTTCAGGGACACGTCCGAAGCAACACGCGAAATTTTGACTCTATCATTCCTCATTTAGCATAACGCGGCTGCTTTCAATAATGTAAAAATTCAAAAGTGTTCAAGGTTTACCTCAAAGTATACCACGTATCGAGGTACTGACGATATCGAGTCCAATCGCTAATAAATTAGTTTAGGTTAATATACCTACTGTGTATTCGGTTTTAAATTGTATGAATTAAATGAAATAGGTCACATATTTATAAACTGTATGTACATTGAGATTGCGGAACAAATATGAAATTAACTGGGGCATAACATTAATTAGGCCTACCTATTATATATACCGGGTGGAAGGGATGTCATTAGGTACATTAACTTATACCAGTGATATATCTCGATATTTGAAACACATTTTGCATCTTACGTTTTTGTCTCTGACCATTTTCTACGGAGACATTTTAGTTTTCTCGAAAACAAGCTGGCAACACTACAAATTGTGTAGGTGTCACTTTCACTAGCTCAGTACATCAACAGACACAGTAACGGTGCTTCTTGAGAACACAAACAAATACCTTGCCTTGTCCTTCTGTGTTTACTGCGCGAGTGTAGGCCAATCACAAGCGTCGGCTCCCAAAACATTAATGCGAAAGGGAAAGTGCCAGACTGTTTACATCCAGATACCAGCTCAATTCCCTGACCAACCTCAAAGCAACGTTGTCGACTTACTGCACGTGTGAAAAAGCTACTTGGAGTATTCCTTCACGTCTTTTAAGTGATTAGTTATTTCAAAACCCTGTGTGATATTCCATAATTGCTACCGAAGCTGTCAGAAATAAGTTACTCTGCGTATCTTACAAGTAACAAATTGTTATCTTCGTACATTCCTGTGGAATTACGCGTACAAGTTGGATCAAAAACCATTTATTTCTTCGAAAAAGGTTGGTCAAAGAACAAAATGCCATTAGACTTTTTTGTTTGTAACGCTTCTATGAGGCACATATTAGAAGGAATGTAATGACTTCCCTTCCACTCTGTATATAAATTGTATACAGTATAAATATGAAGTATAATACACAAATGTATTGAACCTACTAGTTATACATTTTTAAATTGCTTTATGAAATTAGGGATTATATTGAAATATCATTGTATATCTATATTCCTGCTTAATTGTATGCAGCATTCTAACAAACGATATTTTCAAAACTATTGCAGCATTGTAATTGATGAACCAATAAAGACGCGCAAATAGTTCGGAATATAAAAAAGACACCGAACTGAAAAGATACAGGAGTCCTCTAGCCTAGCGGCTGTCTTTTTTATGGCTATTCTGTAAGCAAACACATAACGAGTTGTAGTTATGCCTGTATTCTAAGCAGCTTCTTTCGCAGTATTTAGCATTGAGTATATTATTATTATTATTATTATTATTATTATTATTATTATTATTATTATTATTATTATTATTATTATTATTATTAATTTATTCGCTATTCCTTGAACATTCCATGTACTTAGTCGAATTATCCGTTTCCTTAGCTTATGTCGTGTATTTTTTTATCCAACCGGCTTAATCACTTTGGACTTTTTAGCATTGATTTTTTTTTACAATGAATAGGGAGCTGGCCTAATGCGTATCAAAGGACGAGAAGAATGTGAATATTTGGGGGTTAAAATAAATTCAAACAGCAGTCAGGAAAATGACATAAAATATAGAATCCAGAAAGGTAGATCATCAATAGCTATGTTGAACGGAATTTTGTGGGATAAGGCATTAGCAGTGGATACAAAATTACAAATCTAAAAATCTATAATAAGAAGCACTATAACTTATGGAGTGGAAAAATGGCACCTAAACACAAACCTGAAATTAAAATTGCTTTCTACTGAAATGGATTGTTTTAGAAGATCCACTAGGCATTCTAAATTAGAGAAAATTTAAAATACAACTATTAGAAAAAAAAAAAAAAAAAAAAAAAAGAATGTTAATGATACATTATTAGATTTTGTAAAATACGAACAATTGGAATGGATTCCACCAGGGAGAGGAAAAAGGGGAAGACCGCGGCAAACCTGGATAGATGATATAAGGAGTAGTATGAAGAATTTAGAACACCGGGATTGGGAAATAAGAGAAGAATGGAGGAAGAAGATACGTACTTAAAACACTTTGGATACTGGAAGATGTGATCTCACATTGTAAACCTGTTGATAAATAAATTATTATTATTATTATTATTATTATTATTATTATTATTATTATTATTATTATTATTATTATTATTATTATTATTATTATTATTATTATTATTATTATTATTATTATTATTATTATTATTATTATTATTATTATTATTATTATTATTATTATTATTATTATTATTATTATTATTATTATTATTGAGAGGAGGGCACATTTTTTCGTGGGGAAAAGGTCCTTAATCTGTGGCACCACTACGCCCTTGCTACTGCTGAAGATGGGATCTAGCCAAACAAACAGTGGAATGCGTGTCATGCGTGCCGGAGTGACGGGATCTTGGGATGTGATCTCTTGGAATGGGTGGGTGGGCCTTGTCTGATGCTTCCGCAGCAAGAGGCCGACACAAATTGGGCATCATTACGGCGTTGTCACGGGGCACGACCATCGCTCACCTACTGCGTCAGGGCTCTTCAACACTGCGCTATTACACTCTCGCGCCAATCAATGTCTGCCTATCTGTATGGTACATCTAGCTTCACTTACTTCTGGAGCACTCAGCCCTTCACAATACATACGCCCAAAGGACCATACCATTTTCTTCTACTTACTTTACATTAAACATTCATAGAAATGCTTTTACTTCATATTTCCTTGTAGGTACACGACTTTTATTTGAGAAAAGAAGCAAAAGTACTGGAAAATTGAAACCATTAACAAGAATATCTCGGAAATGACTTGTTCCACGAAGAATATATAAATTGTTGGCTTTAACGAGATCTATACTACTTTCTTTGTTTCATTTCTGTATTCCCTTTAACTTTGTAGTCATAGTTGGAGCTTTACCTTAAGAAACAACTAATGGTGTTTCTGCTCTTTGAACTATAGGTTTGTCAACGTTGGTTCTATTAATATTCTATTTAATACTGAAAATTAATAGAACCAACGTTGACAAACCTCCCACAGTCATACTTCCAGACTTTGTGAGAAATAGATAATGATTTCGGTTAAAGAAAATCTCCCCGCCCTAACCGGGAATCGAACCCGGGACCTCTGGGCTGAGAAGCCACGGCCTGTCCACTTGATCAGAGGCGGTCTACACTTTTTGTGTAGTAAAATTTTGACTCTTACCCAATTTCGCAAAAGTCCTTCAGAATGAAGAGAGAGAAAGTGTGTAGGGTTTAAGGGCCCGTCGCTTGGTCATTAGGGCCTGAGGTCAAAAGGTAAAAGTCCAGAATGAAGAGGACCTATTCCCGGAAAAAATGAGCATATATATTTAATTTGTCAAGAAAATATCTTAAGCATATCTTAATCAAAATTGTTAGAGCCAGATTTCACTGGAAATGTTAAGGCCCCAGAGATCCGTGTGTGTGTGTGTGTGTGTGTGTGTGTGTGTGTGTGTGTGTGTGTGTGTGTGTGTGTGTGTGTGTGTGTCAAAAACGAAAAGTCGGTTAAAACAAAAGTTGGTTTTTAAGGGTATCTATCAAGGATACGACACGAAGATGAAAATTGCCCCACCTTAAACTACCCTTTACATTGAAAATTTTTCGAAAATTTTGATTTTCTCGAAAATGGCTCTAACGATTTTGATTAAAATGCCATATGTTTAAGATATTTTTATGACAAATGCAATGTATATTTTGAATTTTCTGGCTATAGTCTATGTAGTCCTGTTTACTCTGGATGACTTTTACGTAACTGGTAAACCCAAATCTTACTATACAAAAATGTAGATCTTGCTAAAACACACAATTTATGTCTAAATAAATTTTTTGTAGAGCGAACCATTTCGGAGATATTCCTATTTGTGTGAAGTTTGGAGAACTAATACTTCTGTCAAATGGAACATCGTTATTCATTTTTATATGTAAATTGTGCAAAGAGAAGGAATTTGAAAACTTTTAAATATTCGACTATCGCTCAAAGCCTACCATATTCCCATATTCCTCTTACACCTACAGGGAAGGCAACAATTTCTGCAAATGTTTATCTCAACTAACACGAAGAAGATAAAGGAATAGGAGTTTTTAAGAATGGTTAGTACAAGAGTAGAGAAAGTCACGTGAGTGTAGTACATCAGATTTTTTATTCAGGGAATCTCAAAATGTGTATTTCTGGTGAAATCAGGATATCGAATTTTAGGGTGGAATGCCATAGCTACTTACTGTATCTGTAAGTGTCGCTTAGAACAAATCAAAATTGCTAGAAACATCTTTGAGAAAGTAAAAAAACAACGGAAGATATAAACTCAAAAGGTGCATTCATTATGAAATTTCCATTTTTAGTTTTTGAGTGGAATACTATACAAGTGGTAAAGAAGGAAAGGCGTAGGAAAACAGAAATATTAATTTAATCTGTCTTAAAGTTAAAAGGCCTTTGCTAAAAGGTCAATTCCTTTTTCTGAAAATTTTCTCCCTGTTTGAAACGGCACAAAATCCATTTGAATTATGAATCATAAAAGCTAACGTATTTCTAATGTTGTTATTCCAAATGTGCACTTTCAAATTGGCATCAAGTTAAGTTTCAAACCTTCCAAGCAAACGTATATTGATGTGGATAATAGGTTTATCTTTAACCTAGATTTTAAATTGTTAAACAGAAACCCATATACTACTTATACTTCAGCTAGGAATTTGTTAATAAATTAAACCAGTTTAAAATTTAACAACTAAAATCTCTAAAATGCAATACAAATTTATTCTTGAGTCTCTTATATCCTTCAGAAGACATTGCCAATCATATCCAAATTTCGTTAACTCAAAAATTAAAACGTATAGTTAGCAACACTTCTATGTTAAAATAAATTTCGAAAGATTAACTGTAACACTATATTATTTTACTACTTCAACAGATTGCTCTTCTCTTTATAGGAACCCCCCCCCCCCAACCCTCCAGGGCACACATTACTACGGCGTACACAAATTAACAGGTTTTACATATGGGGGGGGGGGGGGGGGAGAGAAAAGTAATTTTGTTTATTGTTTTCCGTTTTCCATGCTTTAAATATACTGCTTTTAAACACTAAAGTTAAAATAAAATTGGAGATTTTATTTCTGGAGATTAATTAATAGGCATGCGAATTCTCAAGCAAATTGGTTTTAAGTTAGCGACCAGCATCAATACAGGAGTCGCTGAAGGCAGGTAAAACGCGGTGTCGTGATTGGTCTGCACACGTCAGCAGACTGTACGAGAGATGGGGGTAGTTTGTTACCTACCATGTTACAGTGTTATGTCCGGCAAGAGTTTAACCTACTTTCTCTTTTTCCAAGCGTTAGGTTTGGGAATTTCTACGCCTGTGAGTTACTTAATAACACACCGAGGAAATTTATAGGCTCTGTAATTTTGTCTACAGTAATTTTGTATCCTTTAAGACATTTCAGTTTCTATGTCAGGCATCTGCAAAAACAAGGCTCGTAAATGTACAAAAAACAATATATAACGATGTTTAAATACATTACGGCTGTTAAATAAATGTCCTCTAGTAAGATTAGCGTTTTACTCTCTACTGTGTAGGTACTTATAATAATAAGAGGAATGTGTGTGTGTTTGTGTGTGCGTGTGTCGTCTCAGAACAGCGTAACTCAAAAGCGAAAAGTCAAATAAATTCTCGACTTTTGCATCCTCTAGCATTCTCATCCTATACGAAGATTTCCAAGATCTTCCCGCCCCATGGAATTTTTTCGACAATTTTGATTTTGTCAAAATGTCTCTAGTGATTTTGATTAAAGTATTATATGTTTAATATCAGTTCATGAGAAATAAAATATACCTATGTCTTGAATTTTCTGGACATAGCCTGTGAAGTTCTCTTCATTCTGAATGATTTTTGCCTAACTGGTAAACCGTAAGAGATAGACAAAATCTTACTATACAAAAAATGTAGATCTCGTTGAAACATATATATGTGTTAATTTTTTGTGGATTTAACTATTTCTGAGATATTTTTTCTCATTGGTTTGAATGTTCAAATATATACTTATACTTCTCTGAAAAAGAGAATGATTATATTTTTTTTTTTATCTTGGACGCACTAAGACAAAATTTTGAAAATGTTTATCTCAATTAACATAAGTAGATAGAAGAATAAGCGTTTGTAAGAAGATCTTGTGCACGAATTGAGTCACGTGGATGCAACACATTTTTGAATAAGCCTATATTAAGTTAGTATACGATTCCTACACTTTATTGTCCCACATGGGCCAATCATAATGCAAGCCTGATGTTAACAAAAATACGAGATTAGGTTACTTGAATAATAATCATTCACTTTTACTTTACAAATGGATAAATAAATATTTCGTAATCAAGTTGAGCATCCTCTTATAACTACGTATATAATACGTATTTGGACCAGTAATACATGCTGTAGTCTGCTGTATGCTTGCACTATAACGAAGTAATAGCAGTAATAACATTTGGCGGGGAGAGGGGAGAATTATGGAGCGCGGCAATCACCAAATGGTTCTGGAATTTCTTAAATTATCTCCAGATGTCCTTTATTGCAACTTTCGTAGAAATATCTAATAAGCTAGTAATTAGTATAATATATAGGTATGTTGAGACGGTTCCTATGAAAGGCCTCAGAAGAAAATGTGAAAAATAGAGGCTTCGTAAACCGATCGTCTTATATTTGAAAATAAATGGCAACGCTTCGAAAAAGTGCGAAAGGAATGTAACGTATCTAAAATCTACACGAGGAAAGTATGTAAATTGTAATTTATCCAGTGCATCTGTATTGCAAGAGCGTTCTAAATCATTATACATCGAATGAAGAAGCAAAATGTTCCATGAAAAGGGTAGTTTGGGGGGGGGGGGCGATTCCTGAAAATCTTCGTATCGCATCCTTGGAGATGCTGACTTAAACACAAACTTAGGCATTTAGTCGACTTTGTGAGTTTATGCTTTTCGCAAGAGTAGCGCATAGACCTTTTTTTTTTTAAAAAAAAACACTTTTTTTAATACGGGGACCTCAAAAAGTGTATTTTCGGTATTTTCGGGTGGAAGCATACCTTCTCTGTCTTGTAGAGGAAGTAAGTAATAAGCTCTTGCAACAATAGTGGCTAGAGAAAGCCATGTGAATGTAAGATCTGATTTTTATTGACTTCAATGTTTTCAAGTCATTTTAAACCAAATAAAGATATACAAAGTGAAATTTATTTAATGCGTCCACGATAACTATTATATTCCTTCTTATGATCCATTACCATCATGTATTTCCCATGAATCATCGAAGACTGAATTGTTTAATAATTTCCTTTAAGGTAATGCACCTGTGACGTTGGATGAAAATCCTGTTTTGGGGCTTTTTACTGTATTCATACTTCCTACTTTCATTTGGTGCCCTTAATTTACTAATGTCACTGTGTGGCCTTTGAAGTATTTCTGAACACTGCACATTCCAATTTTAATATAAATTTTCTAAAGCTTTTTTTCTTTCAGTACTTTTCATTACTTAACATGCTCCATGTGTCAAAATGTTTGGCCAATTATCTTCTAGTTTTCAGTAAAACTTCATGAAGGATTACTTAAGAGACGCAAATAGCCATTTTTGAAATTTTATAAGTAGTTATTTTTATTAAATATTGCAGCCTGATATTCATAAGATTGAAAAACACCAAACTACGAAGGCCTTATCCTTTTTTCACTAGCATAGTTTCATTTAGAGTTTAAAAACTCCAATTAGGGTTCTTCATAATGGTTTATTAAGGTCAAAATACTTAGTAGGTACAATGTAAACAAAAACGTTGAAGAGGTGGAAATCTGAATTTACATAATGCCATTAATTAAATCTACAACAAAAGCATTAATAATTCTGAAACAGATGCAGATTTATTGCCTTAAAGCAAAATCCCAAACATGTTCCAGTTTTCAAAGTTATTGTGTCTCTTTTAGCGCCATAGTTTTACAAAATAATTGCAAATTCTTAAGAGGGAAAGGTTGCACCTGGCACACATTTCGCCAATTTAAAGTGTTAATATCCACATATAGATCCCCAGGTACTAATGCTGGTTAAACAAAATATTTTGGCTACGTTGAGTAGCCCAGAAGAGTGTTGTCACTACAGGCCACGCTAAGGATGGATGGAGGTCCTAGGAGAACACGAGACACCGAATGCATAACTCTTCTGGAAACCTGTTGCAGGAAACTAGCGGTATCACTTTAAAACCTTTCCAATAGCTCCTTGCTTAGACTCGAAACGTTTACCTGTATCAGTGATTATACCGATGTCAACTGTTTGTTTGTTTTGTCCTCACGTGTGCTTTTACTACCAATGAAAATACAGTTCTTCTCAGTTTAAAACTTATTTATCATATCACTTTAAACACACTAAACTATTTCCTAACCTTATTTTCTGTCTGTCTGTCTGTCTGTCTGTCTGTCTGTCTGTTTCTGTCTCCAGTCCCTATATTGAGTAGAGGAAGTATTGCATTTGACACAGACATTTTACCGAAAATACACGTTTTAAGCTCCCTGAATCCATGGAAGCTCATTTTTACAGGAAAAAAGCTCTGTGTGTAAGTAAAAGAAACAGGGAGAGAGAGAACAACACAACTCAATAAACGAAAAGCAGGTTAAATACGAGTACGAAATTTGGTATTCGATTGAAAGAATCTCAGACCATCAAATGCAAAATGGATTTATGAATAAATCTATATATATGCTTTTTCATAATCTAAGAAACCTTTACGTTGGAATATTATATTTTCTATGCTTTTCGACAAGCTGGCTTAGTGGGAAATACCCAGTCCATACATGATCTATTTTTTCTTAAAACCACTCTGGTCTGCTAAAAATATATGCTCTAATATTTTACCTAGTCTATTCGTTATTATTTTAGAATCTTTTGTAGCCCGTATTCAATATACTTATTCCTGTCTTTTATCTCCTTTTTGTAGATTAGGATAATCACAGCTTCTTTCCACTCTTCTGGTATATAGCCATACCTCCAGCATACACCTATTTAGGAAATTGAGAAATCTACTTTTAAGACTTTCTGGGCTATATTTAAACAGCTACAATTATAAGATATATAACTTTAAAGTGGGAATTCCAATTAATCAGACTGTACATAAAATTAAAAATGTCATTCTGTGGTAATTTTAGACAATTCAAGTATCCATAATGGGTGTTTCAAGTGTTTGTGAAATGTAAAATCAAAGCATAGGTAGTTGAAACCATTCGTTTAGCCCTGCGAAAGGTTCTCGAGTATTGGAAGTAGCGATATTCTGGATAGAAATGTTTATCCATCTGATATTACATTCACGTGGCTTTCTGTACCGTCGTTTATTTTCTTATAGCATATACATACTATTCTTACAATATTTTCCTATATACTGTATGTTAGTTGGGATAAATATTTACAGAAAAAGTTTCAACGAACATTTTCTTCTAAGGCGAGAGATACAAGAAACTGAACCGACTAGATGTTTAAAAGCGGCTTGCTATATGTTGACTTTGAAATTAGATTATTTTTTACTCTTTCCAGAACATCGCTACAAAAAGTAATCTGCATTAATATTGTCCTAGCATCCAGAATCTATAACAGGAGACAATATCCACTGACTTTATCCCTATTTCTTATTTATTGATTAATGAATATAATAACAACAACCGTTTTTCTGCAGATCAACAATTAAACAAAACTTAAGAGACAACAGTAATTAAACAAAACAAAATAAGATAGTGATCTCTTTGTCTCCCTCTCTTGTTCCATCTTGCTGCCTCCAATATTTACAGTAATGTCCTATATTGCTTCTGCCGTGGGTTCTAACGGGAGAATCGCGAGAAACAAATGAAAATCGTCAGGACTTGAAAAGAATGACTAAGTATTCAACAATTCAAACCATTAAGGATAACTCGGAAATGGCTAATGCCAGAATAAAAATTTATTGAAAATAAATTGTGGTTTTAAATAGATCTACATTTTTTGTGTTGTGCGTTTTCGTTTATCACTTAATATTTAACAGTTATGCAAGATATATAAATGTCCTTTAGAATGAAGAGGACTTTGCAAGCTATTCCCAGAAAATTTACGACATGCATTTTATTTGTAATGCAAATATATTTAACATCTGGCATTTTAATCAAAATGTTAGGGCTATTTCTAATAAAATCAAACATTTTGATATATTTGAGAATATTTGTGTTGAATATTTGGAAGATGCTGAACTTAAATACCAATGTTGGGTATGTGACCGAGAATGCGCTTTCAGACACACCGAGCACGTGTGGATCTGTTTGTAAAAATGTTTATTTGGATTTAAGGGGCCCCAAAACATTGATTTCTTATGAAATCTAGATATCTAACTTTTGGGTGAAATGCAATACATAGGTGGTAGAGAAAGCAAAAATCTACTGTGTTGCACTCACATGACTTTCTCTACCCTTGTACTAACCATTCTTACAAACTCTTACTCTTCTATGTTAGTTGAGATAAACATTTGTACAAATTATCTTATTGCTTATTTCCTTGTAGGTGCAAGGAGAATATGGGAATACAGTAGGCTTTGTGCGATAGTCAAATGTTTTAAAGCTTTGAAATCCCGTTCTCTTTGCACGCTTAACATATAAAAATTCAACAACGATGTTCCATTTCACGAAAATTTTAAGTTTTCCGAAAGTGATACAAATAACAAGGAATATCCCAGAAATGCTTCTCACTACAAAAAAAAAAAATTATTTATACATAAATTGTGTGTTTTAGCAGGATCTACATTTTTTGTATAGTAAGATGTTGCCTATCTCTTACGGTTTAACAGTAGGACTTCATGGGCTACAGTCAGAAAATTTAAGATATACATTTCATTTGTCATAAAAATATCTCAAACATAGGGCATTTTAATCAAAATCGTTAGAGCCATTTTTAAGAAAATCAAAATTTTCGAAACATTTTCCATGTAAAGGGTTGTTTAGGGTAGGACTATTTTCTTCAAAATCTTCGTGTCGCATCCTTGAAAGACATTAAACTTAAATACCAACTTTGGTTTTTAACCGATTTTTCGTTTTTGAGTTATGCTGTCCACAGATTGACAGACACACAGGCAGATAGACACAGACAGACACACACACACACACAAACACACACACACACACACAAACACACACACACACAAACACACACACACACACACAAACAAACACACACACACAAACACACACACACGAAACATTTCCTAAAAATGCTTCTTTTTGGATCTAGGGGGCCTCAAAACATAAATGACATCGAATTTTTGGGTGGAATACAATACTTCCTGTACCTACCAGTAGAGAAAGTAAAAATGTGTAGAAGCAGTAAGCAGGATTTTGCGGTCCTTTATGTATTGTTAATAACTTGGGTTTAGTGCACAAATCATATTGCGAGTTACGTAGGTGTAGGCATTCCCGTGCCGAGCGGTTTTCCTCAAGCTGAAGAACAGAAAGACTAAGTGGGTAGGAATGATGTCAGAAGCAAGGACGAAGTAGCAGAGTAACAATATTTATTTCAAATTACGCCCCGTGTTTATGCATGTACAACTTTGTGCACATGATAAGGTTGGCGGGCCTCTTGTTCTTCGTGCCATGAATTATGCATCACGCGTCTTTTAGCATCAATGCTCATAAAATACCGGCTCCTTCAAGGTACGTGCACACTGCAACCGGCATCTTATTTATTGCCTCTTCCTCTATTAACTATATTATGCATTTCATTATGTGCTGAATTTATTAGATTTACCTTGTAAAACGAGCTGCGTTAACAGTGTTGTGTTTGAAAAGACATTAATACTGCAGTATGCAAATTCTAGCCGCATGAAATATGCGCTTAGCTAATGGAATTCGCTTTCAAAGGGACAAATAAATGAAACAATAAACATTAATTATTGGACGGGCTGAAGGCATAACTATTTCATGTATATCTTGCCATTTATGTTCTCAGTTTTAAAATACATGCTTATTTGTCTTCGTATTACAAAGAAACCTTTGGCGTTGATGGGTTTATACCCTAGTTCTTGTGTGATGAACTTAATATAGCAGTTGAGACAGAAAGGGGTGGGGAAAATACTTGGGACTTTTGTTGTTTCTCTACTATGTGAAGTAGAGGAAGTATTGTATTCCACCCAAAAATTCGATGTCGAGATTTCACCAAAAATATGTTTTGAGGCACCCTGAATTCAAAAAAAGCATTTTTAGAAAGAAGTCCGAGTGTGTGTGTGTGTGTGTGTGTGTGTGTGTGTGTGTGTGTGTGTGTGTGTGTGTGTGTGTGTGTGTGTGTGTGTGTGTGTGTGTGTGTGTGCCTTGTCAGTCTGTGGACAGCATAACTCAAAAACGAAAAGTTGGTTAAAAACCAAAGTTGGTTAAAAACCAAAGTTGGTATTTAAGTTTAATGTCTTTCAAGGATGTGACACGAAGATTTTGATGAAAATTTCTCCACCCTAAAGTACCCTTTACACGGAACATTTTTCGAACATTTTTATTTTCTTGAAAATGGATCTAATGATTTTGATTAAAAAGCCATATGTTTGAGATATTTTTCTGGCAAATGAAATGTATACCTTGAATTTTCTGGTAATAGCCCATATAGTCCTATTTCTCTGGATGATTTTTTTCATAACTGGTAAACCGTAAGAGATAAACCAAATCTTACTATACAAAAAATGTAGACCTTACTAAAACACACCATTTATGTCTAAATACATTTTTTGCAGAGCGAACCATTTCGGAGATATTCCTATTTGTGTGCAGTTTGGAGAACTAATACTTCTGTCAAATGGAAAATCGTTATTCATTTTTATATGTAAATTGTGCAAAGAGACGGAATTTGAAAGCTTTAAAAGATTTCATTATCCCTCAAAGTCTGCTGTATTCGCATATTTTCCTTGTACCCACAAGAAGATAAACAATAAAATAATTTCTGCAAATGTTTATTTTAACTAACACGAAGAAGATATAGGAATAAGGGTTTATAAGAATGGTTAGTACAAGAGTAGAGAAAGTCATGTGAGTGCAACACTTCAGATTTTTACATTGACTTCATATTCTTTACACTGACTTACAATGATTTAAAGCGCTCTTGAAGCACAGGTGCACTGGAATTTAAATTTACTTTTCTCATGCAGATTTCTATTACATTAGATGTTTTTTGTACTTTTTCGAAGCGTTATTAATCCGCAACATAAGACTATCGTTTTCTTAAAGCCTCTACCTTTTCCTATAAGGGCTTGCAAAGGAAAACTATCTCGTCTTATTTCAAATAACCATTTTGTAGCATTGGTTATTTCCAAGTTACTTGTTATAAATGTTCCAACTGTTCAATACTTAGTCATTCTTTTAAAATCCTTCCGATATTCAGTTCTTCCTCGTGATTTACATAGAAAGAGTATGGAATTTTAAGGCCAGCATATTGCATCCAGTTTTAAAACATCGCTATTTCCTTTGTGACTACAACGAAATATGTAGTGTATTTATTTCTGCACAAATTTATCAGCATTAAAAGCAAGTAGATCGAAAAATAAGCTATAAGAATAGTTTGTATCTTGCCCACTAACAAACGATAGAGGGTAGAGAAAGACATGTGAATGCACAATCAGATTTTTTTATTCTTTCATTTGTATAGCCCCCATTAACGTCTATATTCATGGCAGGAGCTTTGGCTTGAGAAACAGTTAAACTCGTTGAACTGTAGGTTTTCTTAAGGTTTGTTTATAATACATTTTACTATTAAACACACTCAAATTTACTCCCACATTCATACTTGCAGACTGGGAAGGATAGTGACTGATTCTTATTCATCAACCGGGAATCGAAGCAGGAACCTATGGTTTGAGAAACAGAACGCTGACTACTCGACCTCAGAGGAACATGGCACAAACTTCACAAAATTGGTAAAAAGAGGAATTGTCACACTCGTATTAGATCTAACAGCATTCTGTGAATTCTGTGGTCACTGAAATCCTTGAACATGGAAATATACTGAAGAACTACGCGTATCATAATCATTATTTATATTCACAAAGAACTTATTCAAATACAGAGGGCCCGAAAAACCCCTGATTCGATTGACAGTTGGATGTTATGACGTCACAAGTCTGGTGCTAAATTCAATGAGCTGACAGTTTTTGTCCTAGTAATCACATACATTTAAATGTGTTTCTCAGCGAGTCTAGGAATTATATTAACACACACTGTTATTTTGGGTATTAATTACGTAATTATTGTAACTTTTGGTGGGGGTAAAGTAGTAGACAGATGTAGTCGAGATAAAGAAACACTTTTATTTCCGTAAACAGTAACTTTGTACACTCGTTGTAACAACAAGAAAGTCTTTTTCCGATTCTCCAACAGCACGGCTCCGAACTCGTAACGCAAAGAACTAACTCTTCTCCGTCGGCACAACTCTTCACATCGTCTGTCCGAATCCGTCGGCACGACTACTCAACCTTCACATACGTCTGACTGACTCTTCTCACACTTTACCGCTATTTATATCTCCCAGGCACTATTCTGGAAGCTTCAGGAACGTTCACTTATTGCGGTGAGATACAAAGCAGAAGATTCCAGTAGCTTCTATCCTTTTCTCTCTTTCGGCAAGCACCCCAACAATGCGGTCATTCTCTATCTCTTTCCTTCGGCTCCTTTGCGGTAGTGCCGACAATAATGCGATGGGTGACACTGCTGTTGTCGGCAATTAGATGCGGCGGGCGCGGTGACATTATTTTAACGTTATAAGAAGTAGTGGTGTGCTGCTTGCAAAGAGACATCGTTAAAGAACAATGGTTATGTGAAGGTTATACCCAAAGTATAACAATTATCTGGTATTACTCAGAAGATTTATTTATTTCAGCAGTTTTAATTTCGTTTTGCAGTGACTTGAAACTATACATATGTAAATAAAACACATTTCCCTTTTAACAATGCCTAATGTAACGCTATTGATGCTTAATGTGATTCATTACATTCGCTATTTAAATATGAAATTAAAACAAATTATCAAAATTTTAGTTAATTTGCGTCACATTTTTTACCTTATTTTTAGTTATGTTCTTTTTTGGACATTTTTATATTTGTATAGGTATTTTTGGCAATTTATTGGTTTTAACTTCCGAATAAACAGTTTAGACACAATTTACTGTTTCGTAAAATAGCACTTTATAAGCTTTATTTTGCAATATATTTGAACTGTCTTGTTTTTTTAGACATATTATGGATTCGCCGACGTTCCCTCTCCTCTGCTAGGAGGCACGATGTATACCGAGAGATTCCTGAAATATTCTGATTTGACTAGGGATTTAAAAAAATATTTTAGGCGGTGAAAATGTAGAAGATGGAATCAAAGTTGAAGAACTCCATCATATCAGGGATCTCACCACGTGACTTGTTTCATCTTCTCTCATAAACATTTACGAGGGAGGAATCCAAACCGAGCTCCTCCCTGGACCAACCGGTTTGGATCCTACATTCGCTCGCAGTTTCTTAAAATGGGTGACCACGTGGTCTGGTTATTGCCCACTGCATTTTCTCATTTCCAGCTGAGGAGGAGGGGCTTTAAACAATAACCCCCTTCCCTCCCTAACAAATATATACATATTAAAACACCATATAGCTGGAATTTTTCTGAGAAACCGAGTATTTACATTTATAGTGCAGAAGTACCTACTCGAATTCTTCGCAATATGTAAATTCTTCGAGAAGACTTAATTTGTCTCTCGCTCTACTGAAAGCACAGGAACTGTTGCACTCCAACCAAAAAATCTATATCAAAATTTCACCCGAAACATATGTTTTGAGTGGACAACAGCATAATTCCTTTTGAGAGTCCATATCATAATGGCCTCCATGTCAATTGTATGAATCTTATTAAGCACTATTACTATTGCAGATTCAGTTTTTGGATCAACCTTGGATGAACATTTTTTATAAAATTGTCCAATATAGTGCAGCGTAATTAAAAAGCAATGTCTTATCCAAACTTGGTATTTAACTATAACATCTTCCAAGTGTGTGGCACGAAGACTTTCAAGAAAAACCCCTCATCAATAGAGGGTGGATAAGTATGCAGAAAATTGCAAGTTTACTGCACATGGGTTTTACAGTTGCTCTTGCAGGTACAGAAATACAGGGTCTATTGATGCGCGTACATATACGACGGCTACGCGGTACCGGCTACGTCATTCATTATCCTTGCCTAACCTGTATCACATGCGGCTGTACACGGCTCCGCTATGTTTCTAGAATTTTTTAAACATGTGCTCCATCTATGTGACTTCAACATGTCTTTGATTTCAAAATCTAAACACTTGTTTAGCTTTAAAGATTTTAAAAATATTTTTACATCAAAGCAATGAAATGAATTACCTTAAAAGTAATTATTTTTCTTCCTGCCAGAGATTGATGGTGTTTGCTGGGAAATTAGAGTTTATTAATAAAACTTTGTGATGTTTTTGATGCGCATGGAGTATTTTGAATATTAAGTTATTTCCACACTGTGAATAAATTGAATAATAATTCCCTCAAAACTATAAACCACATTGTCCTGGAACTTTGTATGGTAGTTTATAAGATAAACACGCTGAAGTGTCCAAAGTATTGATTTTATACCTATAAAAATATATAAAATTCAAATTTTAGTCCCAGGGTCCCTTAAATAAACTTTACAGTTATTATTATCATCATCATTAAAGGAGAAAGAGGTAGGCATTCCAAAGTTTATTCAAGAAATGCTGACGAAACGCATTGGTCGTTTCTCAGAAGGCAGATTTTTCTGAAAGGCGGCGTATTATTTAATAAAAAAAATAAAGATAAGATACTTTGCTTTTAGCGATTGTTGATATTTAAACACCTCATTTGCTTACACTTCTTGCAGCTGCAGTACCAGTAATGCTTTGTGTTGGGAAAGAAGTAACCAATTATTTTGCAGCTATCTTATCAAAGAGTCATCTAGTTCACAGAATGTGCCGGGAGCACAAAAGGTCTCTCGGTCCATTTGAATTTAAAAGCCATCAAATGTAGCCTAAACACTCGAGCTAACAGCCTTAAATATGAGTGCGTGCTGGTGGTGGGCGACGGAGAACTTCACTAATCGCACCTTCAGATCTTTAAGGTGTCGTGTACCGGTAGATCTGGATCTTAAATTCTTTCTCCAATATAAATCTTTGCCCCGAAGAAAAACGCCTTATCTATTTCTTGTTCTCCAAAGAGGTTTATCGTAACACAAGGAGGTACGTCAGCAATCACATGGCGCCGCCTTTCAGGTTTTACAGGAAACTCATGGGAACAAAGGTCACATACGTCACCTTCACACGACTTTTTCTACTCTTTCTTCTACAAACTATACTTACAAAAGTATATTCTTCAAATTATTACTTGTGAAGGAGTCCATTATGTATGTAGTTCAGTTATTATTTACTCAAAGTAGAAGTTCGCATCACATTTGCAATGGTATGCTATACACAGATATAAATTTGACTCGTGTAAATATTGGTTACAAATTATAAATCAAGCACTAAGAAAAATAAAGAGTGTAATTAGGATTTTGTCATTTTGGAGAAATAATGACGATATTAATAATATGATAAAATAATAAAAGAAATAAAAATAATTAATAATCACCATAAAAATAAAATAACCCCTAGCTTAACAGCCCTTCGCGGGCCAAGGCTTACCGCCCCCACCTCTACTCACCACAGGCGTCATGAATGAAGTGCAGAACTGGAGGGTGGGACGTAGTCAGCGCCCTGAGCCCTCCCGGTCGGTTATGCGGTCTTCGTGACTTGGGGTCGCTACTTCTTTATCAAGTAGCTCCTCAATTGGCCTCTTCGGAACCTAACGAGGCTGAGTGCACTCTGTGCCAGACCTCCTAGCGGGGAAAATCCCCACGCCGGTACCGGAAATGAACCCAGGTCCTCCGCGCCAGAGGCAGGCGTGATAGCACTGCGCTTCAGAAGCGATTATTAATAATAATAAAATAATGATGATGATGATGATAATAATAATAATAATAATAATAATAATAATAATAATAATAATAATAATAATAATAATAATTTCCCTAGGGCGTCTTCCCCTTATTCAGAGGTTACCCTCATCGCCCGGCCGCTGCGTCCTCCAGCCGCAGCCAAGGCCACGGAGGAGTGCAGGTTGGGGTGGCGGGGGTCAGCACGCCGACTCCCCCGACCGTAAGGCGACTACATTGACCTTTTAGGGACTCTACCTTTCTATCAGGATAGCTCCTGAATTGGCCCCTCAGGGACCTAACGAGGCTGAGTGCACCCCGTAGCAGACCTCCCAGCGGGGGAAAAATCCCATGCCGGTACCGGGGATCGAACCCGGGTCCTCCGCGCCAGAGGCAGGCGCGCTATCACTGCGGTACGGAGGCGGTCATAATAATAATAATAATAATAATAATAATAATAATAATAATAATAATAATAATAATAATAATAATAATAATAATAATAATAATAATAATAATAATGCGCTTAAAAGCATTGTCCGTATTTCTCATCATTTTCTGTTTCTGCTATAGAGATAGAGTGCTGTCACAGTGTGCACAACAAAGGACGGACGAGGCCAAGCTACTTCACACCACGCACCGGGCCGGCGAATGGGCAAAGGCGTTATAGGTCAGGCTGCCTCGTGCAACTGTTTATGTGAACGTGGTAGTGGCAGAACAAACATGGGTTTTCTCCAGAACTTTCGAGAAAGATCTGGCCGCGTCATCACCGGTGTGTGTGGAAGTCGAGAAAAGTCAGTGTGATGCCATCCCCTATGTATAAGGAGGCGAGGAAACAGCAGAGCGAGGAGTTACAGTTACAGATATGAGTCGGTCAATATGTGTGTGTGGGGAGGGGGTTGTACTTCGCGTACGTCTTAAGAAGATTTAACGAGCGTCGAGTGATTGCATCGTCGTATTGATTTTATATCCTGTCGATTGTAAATTGTTTTTCATGATTGCATGGGAGAAGTTTGAAATTTTAAAGCCAACGTATAGTGTACAGTTCTTACAAATTTGGCTATCACTGTTCCATTTATATCTATAACGAAACCTATTGCTCCTTGATTAAAATGAGCTAGATTCAATAGTTTGCTATTAGTAAGAATACTTTTTACATTTACTAATACATGATTAGAGAAAGTAATTCGAATGTAACACATCAGATGTTTCTTACATGAAGAGTTTAGCAAACCATCTTAGATCAGATTGCACTACGCATATATTATGTCGCAAAACCCGTTCAAAAGATCACAGCGTGAAGCCCCAAGCTTGGTGCCCACATTATTCACTCACATCCAAATCAATACATCAATTCGTGCATCAGATTAATTTTTGCTGTGCTGTCAGTGTAGGACGAGGCACGTAAAGATCTGAGCAAAAATAAAGTAACAGTGTATTATGCAACGAGAGCATAATTGCCATTATACTCGAGTTTCATACGATATATTTATGCTCGATTATGAATCAAATTTAAAACATTTATAAAATATTTTTGATATTTTACGCTGCATGTAATAATACTAGTGTCCGACATTTCAATCATGTATTTGAGTGTATATGCATACGAGAATCAATAGTTGCGCCTTCAACTTTAATTGTTAGGTTGGCTCTGGCACAATGATACAGAGACTCTAAAAAAGTAGACTTTCAAAAACGAGAAGACAAATTGAATTTATTAGAATGTTATTTCCAGTATTAGCATTAATTATTTATTAAACAAAGTAGCTTTATTTTATATACGGGAATCAATAAATTCTCTTTCAGCTGCGAGGCAATCTGCGCAGACGGTGAAGTAGTGATAGCTGCATGCGGATCTTTTGATTGGTGAATTAGCAGTGTCATTGTGAACGGATGCACCTTTGATTGGTGGTTAACAGTGTCGCTATGAAGAGCTAGATATACAATGGCGTATAAGCGCTACATTATGGTATGGTCGAGCATAAAATAGATTCACAATAAGCAATGAACATAACACGAAACTTTATATTCTTTCATTACATCGCGAGAAACAACTAAATAGTGCTAGGACTTTAAAATAATGACAAGTATTGAAAAATGCAAAATGATAATCGCTATCTCGGAAATGGCTGATGTAATTTATTTCAAAACTTTATTTGAAGTAAATTGTGCGTTTTAAACCGGTAACAGATTATACCTACATCATTTTTCCTAATGCAAAGCACTTCACAGGCTATGCAAAAATAATTTAAGATGTACATTTTATTTGTTATGTCAATATACTTATTAATGAAAATCACTAAAGCTACTCTAAAAAACTAAAAGCTTTTCTTATAAAGGATAGTTTGGGGAGGGGATTATTTTAAAAATCTTCGTGTTGCATCCTTGGAAGATGAACTTAAATAAGTTTGGTATTTATCCGACCTTTCGGTTTCTATGGCAGACAAAATTTAATGGTGGCTGATACCTGACCAATAACTATTCTGTTTCCTGTGGTGCAAATAAATTTTATGGTGCAAAGGTTGACAAGCCTCTGATTGGATCTTGTGTTGACCAGCTCCTCCTGCCACCAGCCATTAAATTTTGTGTCAGCCATAGTTACGTTGTTCCCACTCAACCATACCTTTCCTAAAAAATTCGTTTTATTCAGGGAGCCTCAAAACACCCATTTCTGTTGAAATCTCGATATCAAATTTTTGGGTTGAATACCATACTTCCTATACCTGCTAGATACGCAATACAGAAACTAAAAATCGAGCTGTAAAACGGAAAATCGATTTGTGAAGTTATGTGATTTCACGGTAAAACGGTTGACATTAGCAATTCATCTCCCTCCCAGCATGATTGGCATCTCTCTAAGAGTCCATAGTTTATGGGCATGGATTATAAGCGTCTTGAATCAGATTCTGAAACTCTTTCTACCACATGCGCACAAGTGCATGCACTCGTGTGACTGCATTTTGATTCTGCAAACTTCTTCTCTTTTACAAGCAGAGAACAACTGTCATTTCTTTTTAGTAAAATGAAACACGTCTGTGGAATATAATTTTGCTCAAATTTTATTTACTGGGCTGAAGGAAAATAAGACGCTGTTTAGAAATTCAAGGGCAGGTACCAATATAAGCTTTGTCATGCTGAAGAAAGAAAAGAAGGTGGCCTGGTCAGGCATTGAACCCCGCACGCTATCTTTCACAGCATCAGATGCCGCGCAGTACATCATCTCACTGTTTTATGATTGTAGGGAGTGAGATGAGGTTATAAAGAAAGGTGGCGGGCCGAGTTCTCTTGCAGGTGTGCATGCTGCAACAGGATGTTCAACAAATCGCTGCCTCAACCGAAACGTCCAAAATTCTAATCCGTTTCTGCACATCGCACAATGATTCAGGTTTCACATTTTCGTTGTGGAGGAGAAAAAAGTGTTGCGAATTCAAAAAATAAGGCACATCTGGGTAGAAGTAAGTTTAAAAGCTGCAGATTTAATTTTGGAAAGCCCAGATGGACGAAAAGTTGTGTATAGGCTTGTTGTATCATTTGGAGAGCATCAGTGTTTTATTGCAAAACTGATGCTACTGAACATCTGCTGTCTAAAAGAGCTATCCAAAACGAACGAGATAAATTCGTCTGCTATATTTCTGCCAATTACATAAAAAGCAACTTTCAACAACTATGTACACAGAATTTCAAGTAACGATTTAATAGAACTTGATGGATAAAGAAAATTATGTGAAATTGAGGAAGAAAAACTTTTAGTTTCTAAGTAGAATTGGAGTGGGACAATAAATTGCAGAGAATAAGACCGAATGTACGTTATGAGCATCCTGTTAACCATTTACTTAATTGAAAATGTTTCCAGGACAAGAAAGGAGTACTATCAAAAGTGTGAAGAATAAAATTAATAGGTTTTTATTCATATGACTGCTACTAAGAGGGAAATCTCGTGGAGAACATGTATGACAGGTATTAAAATTTAAAGCCTCGTATCGCAGCGCTGTTCTAAATTGCATAGTAATAAAATTATGTTTTAAAAGTTGAGCTCTTGTATTTCAAAGTTTAGTTTAGTTTGCTGCGAAAATAACAGCTTTAAACAAAGGTATCCTTCACATGTAGGACTATGATACAGTGAAGCACAAAATTAACATAATTTGAGTCGAGCTAATATTGCATACTCCAGTTAACGTCATCCTTAAGGAACATTTTAGCAACATAAGTTACAGGAGGATAAAAGACACAAATCTGCAGAGCTTCCTGAACAAAAATTCAACAGTTGACATGAGCTGATGATAGGAATGTCCTAATAAAACGCACTCGGTAAACACTAGAAACAATTAGGGTATAGAGTACTAGTTCGACTCAAATTATATTATCATGTATCTTATTGCTAAACCACTATATTCCTTAGAAGAAGCACAATCAGTTAAGTACTGAATGAAATAAACCCCTTGATCCCTGTAGGGCAAGGGCCTCCAAATAGTGTAAGGGTGGCTCAATAGGATATCCAACCAAACATTCTTGTTATTAAAATACCTTATCGCACCTATATTTTGAAGCTTTAGTACACCTAATGTATCTACCGAAATCGCTAGTCAAGGAAAAAAAAAACTGCAACAATTACATTCCGAGTTGATTGCTTACGGAATCAAAATAAGGGACAGTTTAAAGTCTTACATCACTAAACAGTCTTAGTCTTAACATCAAAACATCACTTAGTAAAACACTTTCAGTATATTAAGATACGTTATAACTTAAAACAAATACAACAGAATTAATACAAGTCATTCCCTGGTTTACAACATTATCATGAGCGCCTCAAACCAGGTTTCCTTCAAATGACTGAACAACTATCATCAGTATCATCATAATCATCATCATAATTATATTGTGATTAATATAAGTTACGCAATACAATTGTGATTTATATACATTATCACCAAATAGTGCAAAACGGAACCGACTAGAAGAAACTCGAAATTCCTTGAGCATGAAATAGTTCTGTGGTGATTCAGAATTCTGACAACGTTGATATATTGCACTAATCCGCTAATGGACATCCTAAAGGAATGCCTGTGAACCACCCTAACCTGTTCTGTTAAGGAAATTCCTAAAGATTACTCACAGATCCTGAACGGAGATGACGCGATGGGAAACTGTTGAAATTCCTAGGAGATTTCAATGCGGGAGTACTCAAATCATAATCATTCAAGCGAGAATTAAATGCGTTTACTTGCACTAATTATCAGTATACATACTATTAACCTAAACTATCGTATTCTGTGCTGCCACACAGTCTACAAAGAAATGATTTCCGCAGTATTTCTAAATAACTAATATTAGTGACAGTTTCAGCTTAATAAACGGAATTTATCATGTTTTTCAACCCTGAATGAAGTATTTCCATTTAAGACAACGGACTTCAAGGGGTCCGTTAAAGGTAGGTTTTACTGTCATGATCTTGCAAATAGAGCAATTTCAAAGCTATCACATAGCGACTAGTTCTTTAGAGAATTAAGTGTCCCTTAAGCTCCTTGTATTTTGCTTGCAAATATAACGTAATGTGTAATAAAAACATTTCTGCAAACGTTTATCTCTAATAACCAGAAGCAGATAGAAGAATAACCTGTCGGTCTGTGTGGCTCAGTTGTTTAGAAGCTGGCCCACTGAGCCCAAGGTCGCGGGTTCAAATCCGGCCCGGACCGATGGTTTGTAAGTGTGCTTAAAAACGACAGATACATGCTAGTGGAACTACTGACATGGAAAAGAACTCCTGTGGGACGAAATTCCGACACACCGGTGACGCTGATATGATCATGGCAAAAATACTTTTTGGAAGAGCATGTAGAATGAAACACGCCAGCTTTTTTGACTACAGTTGGTTGAAAAGTATATTAACGAGACTATCCGCAACAAATGTCTTAAACATCGGCCTTGTGAAATGAAAAATCAATGCCGAATAGACAAAAAGCTGTCTGTAGGATTTCTTTGTGTTGTGGAAGGGCGGTGACGAGGTCAGTACGACCACGAGTAGGAGACCGAGGGTGGAGGAAAGAGCAAACTTCTGCTAAATTTATTCACTTCAGTTCCCTTCAAAATCCACGTGAGAAAGGAGAAACAAAAAAGCCACTGGAGGCAATGCCCGCCAAGCAATAAATTTAAACCTGCCTGCGGATCACGAACGAGAAACACCCACTAATTCGACACATTTCGTCCCAGGGACTATTCAATCTTGTTTTTAGGATGATGGAAAGTTTAAAGACTTCCTTAGGTACTATAACTCGAGGACTCTCATGAATATGAGGCTACGATATTCCCTCTTAATCAGAGAGTGTATAGCACTGGGATTACAAGATTACATATTTATTATTGCAGTTTGGTTTATACTGACACAAATATAGGACACCTCAAAAGACCACAAAAATATCTTGCTAGATAGGCGTCGTTGGAAATAGCACTTCTGCAAGCATTTGAGAGGGTGCCTGCTAGGGCTGTGACAAAGTTATTTTCGAGAAAAGGTTACAACTGTCATAGTTATAAAGCGTTTAACGGTTACAAACAACTAGGTACAATATGAGCGATGTCGTTACGACTTATTTTGCTATTTGCTGCAATCTAAAAAGAAGTTTCTCTGGCTGTGTGAACGCTTTGAATATTACGATGGTTCATAATCGCAAAACCTTCAACTATTTTTATTTTTTCAAAACATGTCTAATAATTTTGATTAAATTACGATCTGTTTAAAATATTCTTATGATTAAAGTATACCTTGAATTTTCTGAGAATAGCCCCAAGTCCTCTTCATTCTGAATGATTTTGCAAACTGTTAAGCCGTAACAGTAAGAAGTAGACAAAATCTTACTGCACAGATAATGCACGTCACCACTTATATCAAATACGATTTTTTGTAGGGTTAACCATTTCCAAGATATTCCCTGTTATTGGTTTGCATTTTCTAATGCTTGTACTTTTCTCAAATGGGAGGTCATTGCCCATTTTTTCAATTTCAAAAGCGTCACATAGCGACCCACTCATAAAAGACTTATCACTTAAGCCTACTGTATTCTCCGATTTCCTTGTACTTACAAGGAAATTTCCACTAAAGCCATTTCAACAACTATCTCGATTAACATGGTGATGGAATATACTGTCCCAAATTGCTGTAGACACACTTGCAAATGGTATTTCTCGACAATGTAAGGAGAGATAAACATAATTTTTGTTGTGTTCTATACCTTAAACTTCCTTTAACTCCGTACATGTTCAAAATGTCTGCTTTCTGCACAGTAGTCCCAAAAACGTCGAACGGAGAGACACACAGTGTGGATTGTTGCTAACAGAATATCATTGATGGCACGTTCAGTCTGATCTCTCATTTCCTAGTGTCTGTGGTTTTGTGACGTACACTATTCTTTAAAGATCCCCAGATGTAGAAGTCAGAGGGATTACATAGGGAGATCGAGACGGGAACTCCATTGCACTCCTCTTTGTCTTATCCATCTGATTGAATATACGATGGAAAAATATCTCACAACGACAATGAAGTGAGACGGAGCCCTGTCTTGCAGAAAGTAAATCTCATTTCGATCTCAAACAGATCATTAAGACGTAGGAACATTTGCAGGTGACCCGTGGACAGATCCTTCGAAGATGTAGCGATCAATTACTCCTTTGGAAGACAGACCACACCATATCGTTATCCTGGAAGATTCACGACGTTTTCTTTAAACATTGTGGGTTTTCCTTAGCCCTGTACACACAAATTATGATGATTGATTCACCATTTTCCAATAACACTTCATTAACCACTTATGTTCATCGAATTATCTCACCGCCATGTTTGTTTATAAGCACATGTAGAACGAGGAACGCATTGTTAAGTTTTCCAGTGCCTTCTGAATCATACACAGCAAAAATTGGATTCCTGTTTCATTTCATTGCTGAGAAATAATGTTTCAAAATGTGTATACATCGATTTGGGATACTCTATAGGTAGGAGAATGAGCATTTGTAAGAATAGTTTGTACAAGTCATGTGAATACAGATTTTTTATAAATTGATCCGCTTTAGCCCTGCGTACCCTACCAGTCAAAGTTTATGCATATGAATCGCTGATTATTAAATACCATAAACACCAAATAAAAGGAGCGGAAGGGGCATTTTTAAGAAAGGTAAAAGGGTGCAGATATCAGAAAGGACCGTCCGTATAAGAATGTAGCTTTATAGAACAGCTGCATATTTATAATTTAATAATAAACTGAAAGAATAGGTATAAAGAAAATGGGAAAATACATGTTAAAACAACTGGATGAAGAAAGAGTATCAGCTAAAATTATAAGTTATAACCCTAAAGGGAAACAAGGAGGAAAGACCAGTAAAAGTTGGACCTGAACATCGATAACTTGCCCAAACCTTGAACTGAAGAAGAAAAGGTTGAGGATAATTGAAACATAGAACTTTAGTGCCAAAATAAGTGTTCCCCCGCTGTAAACACTTGAGCTACACCTCGCTAAAAATAAAACTAAATTCTTAATGGACAAATAGGCAATAAGAATTGCGATAGAAGAATTCCACGAAAGCCTATTTAATATAGGCAATTGATCTTGCTGTAGCTCGTTAAAAAGGTGGCATTACTCCTTCCGGTCAGGAGTTCCAAAGAACTGCGGGTAAATCCCAGCGAAATTATTGTGAGGGCCAGCCGTTATTTTTAACTGAATGTGCATTTGCAGCGCTGGGTGTCAAATCATCTTGACAAGCCTTGTTATTACTGGCAAAGCGAAGTCTTATTACATTTTGGGATCTGCATTGCTGGCCCAAGAGGAGGGAGAGGAAGTTATTGTTCAACGATGCATTTTTTTAATGCCTTCACAGCATTATAAAGTGTAGGATGGAACAGTAATCACCAATCTTATCATCCTTTGTGGGCGGAGTCTCCAGAGAACTTGCCTCCTCGGAACAGGGTGCTCCATAATCTCTACATTATTTCTCACAAAACACACTGTGTTACATTCATATGAATCTCTCTATTCGCTCTTCTACAAACTATTCCTACACAAGTGTATTATTTTAGCTTTGACATTCCTCCTCTTTGCATGGCCAGAAAAATAATTGAAAATTCAAACCAATAAATCAAAACCAATATTTCAAAATAGTTATTTTCACAAGCCTTCTTCCTCTTCCTCTTCTTCTTTATAGGATTATATCCCATTTATTTTCCCTTTTATATCTGGAATTAGTTATAAATGCTGTCAATCCACCTCCTAGCGGATCTTCCTCTTGTCCTTTTCCCATCTAAAGGTCAGCCTTCTTTGGCTCTTTTTACAGACGGTTGTTTCCCATCCTGTCAATGTGTTCTTTCCAGTATTTCCGGCTCATTAATAAATATTGTTACATCCTGAATTTGGCAATTTTATCTAATTTCTGTATTGTGCGTTTTAGGTATCTAATAAATGTTTTCCTTGAATTGTTAAGATTTTCAATTCGCATGTACTTAATATTTATTTCACTTCGACTGTATCTGCTCTGGTTTCTGCTCCACAAGTTAAGATTGGTCTATTTGTAAATTTTATGCATCCTTAGATCTGCGTTGCTTTATCGGTCTGTGCTTTTACTTCTCGATTTACATGTTTGGTGCTTGTTTTAATACCTACTGTCTGTTCACCAGCTTAGCAGACTCAAGGAAAGGGGAGGGACTTCCCACGATAGTGTAACCAGAGTTTTGTAAACTTGGTAGATAACGTTGCTGCTGGTTACGTTGTCAACTTACCTCCAATGTTATTCCCGCTATGGTTGCTCGTTAATATGCTAATATCTCTTAATTTCAGTTAAAAATTGGACGAGTCACTGGTGTTATCTTGGAAGTAAGGAAAAGATGAGTGTAGAAGTAGATAAATCCCCACCTAGGAGTGGTGTGAAATCTGCTATGATATTGTGGTTGCAAAACAAAGGGTTTCAGAGTGAATATTCCATGTGTAAAACAGATATTTATAGGATGATTAAAGCGAACACATTTTGGGTTTCACTGGATCACCCGTACACGTGTGATATCAATCCCATAGAACTAGCTTGGGCCAAGGCAAAACGAATAGAGAAATGTAACAGGTGACTTATTCTAAAGGTCGAGGATATATCACTTGTGACCGAAACAGACTGGCAGGGTTTTTGAAAACACATAGAAAAGCTGGGAAATGATCAGTGGGAGAATGACGGAGTAGTTGAAAATATCGGTTACATTTTATACGCTAAATATACTACATGAACTAAACATATTTATGTTCAGCCATTTTGAGTGACTTATTTACTTTTATCTAGCATGAATACACATTCCAAGGTTGGTACTACAATCGCAAGCGCGACCAGAAGTCACTCTGCAGCTCCAGATATCAATGTTTATCCGGAATTTTTACTGACGTACTCGCTTGTTGCATTCCTCCCGGGGACCATAAGCTGGTGAACAAACTGTAAATAATTGAATTCTGAAACCTGTTCAATAATTTTTCTTTCTACTTCTAATTTGCATCTCAGTGGTTCTTTCAAATTACGCATTTAGTTTTTTGTTAGGCGTTTATTTTCATACTATATTTCTTTGCCTTTATACTGAAATAGCCTTTGTAACCCATCTTCTGTTTCTGATATGAGGACAGCATCATTTGCGTATCATATTATACGCAGTGTTTCCCATCTTGTATACCCACTCCTTTGGCAAATCTTCAATTAATTTATTCATTATAACACTAAAACGTAGTGGATTAAGGAATCGCCTTGTCTAATTCCCTAACCAATTGGCATTTCTTCAGTTTGTTCCTTTACTTTGACTCTTGTCTTTTGTGTAAATTGTGTGCTTTAACAAAATCTACATTTTTTTTTGTATTACATCTTGTTTACCTCTTACGATTTATCATTTATGCAAAAGTCACCAAGAATATAGAAGACTTGAGAGATAATTCCCAGAAAATTCAAGATTTACATTTCATTTGTCATGAAAATATCTTAAACATATGATATTTTAATCAAAATCGTTGAAGCGATTTTTGAGTAAATAAAAATTCAAGACATTTGCTAAAGGGTAGCTTGCGGTGGGCTTTTCCTGAGAATATTTGTGTTGCATTTTTGGAAAATTGGGAAAACTTAAATAGCAAGTTTAGTATTTAATAGACTTCGTTTTTGCGTTATGCTGTTCACAGACGCATGCACATCTTTTCTAGAACTTCTTTATTGGATTCAGAGGACCTGAAAACGCCTATTTCCTGTGAATTTTTGTGTGGAATGCAACCCCTCCTCTACCTATTATGTACGTGGTAGAGAAAGTAATAAATCTTTGGTAGTTTTCGTAAACAGCTGAAGTTGGAAATACCTATGTTAAACATAAACATTTCTTTGCGACAAACGCACTTGCTCCGACCTCAGATGCCTCGTCAATCACTAGATATATGTAAATGTCACTTATCTGTGAGAGTAGAGAATATTTCTTGTGACTTTATTAATACCCTGTCACATGACATGGTGGAGAGCACTTCACAATGAACTGCGGTTAACCACAGAACGCCTGGACAGACACTCGTTTAGGTTTTTATGGAATTGCTGTGGTCTGTGTCACAGGACAATCACACTCCGGTGCAGGTGGTGAACAATGGTGCGTCACTATAACGAGCAAGTCATAAACTTACAAGGGATTCGTGATTTTCTCAAGCTTCAACAATACCTAGACATAAAACTAACAACGCCCTAGTTTCGCAATCATGTTGGCTTCTAGTTGATGACTTTTACAACATTTTAAAGATTTCTTGTACTTCAGACAATGCATCGTGAAATTTGCTAAAAATATACAAATTTATTACATAATAGATGGAGAAGATATTGCATTTCCACTCGAAAAATCTATATCAAGATCTCATACGAAATATGAATGAATGCATGAATAAATGAATATGTATTTCTCATCCATTCGTAAAACCAGAAATGATCTGAAATGTGCCTCTACTTTTGGGCCACCGTGTGTATGCTTCACAAAGACGAAAGGAAAAATGCATTTAAGTTATGTGACAGGATAATTACTGAAAACTAGAAATATTCGAATGCACCAATAATAACGCGCAAAGGTTTAGGGACCTAAATCGTCTGCTTAAACCCCAAAATCTGAAATATATTAATAATAGCGCAAATATAAAGAATTTAGCGTTCTTAAATCACAACATCTCTTGACTTGCTATTTTTCAAGCAACTAATGTGATTTTCAATAATTTATTCTAAAGATAAGATGGAAGGTTGAGGGAGGGGGAGTTCGGCACCGCGACTATGCCGCTTTTTGTACATAAAGCGAATTTAGTAAAATGCAAGGGTATCGTGATTATTTAACGTATCTTCCCCTTCTTTCCCTTTCTTTACCCCCCTCCAATGACTGAGCAGTATTCATGCTACTGGCTGGACATGTAGCTTGTTACAAATATATTAGAAGATTATTATAGTATAACGAATAGACGAGCGTTTGAAGCAGGGGTGCTCAATTGAGGCAAGTTAGGGGAGGTTGAAATCAACTCCCTCCACCCGTTGGGACAGAATGACGCATTTATTCGTGGTTATCAAGTTCCAGTGGCGGCACATTCTTACGTACAGGAAATCAAAGGCGTACATATTCATATTCTGCACCTGATTAACCCACGAGGTTTCTGAGGATACTTTTTTGGCATGATTTACGTTTCAGAAAGTCTTCAATATTTGGTGCAAAAGATGAAGTGCACAGTCGCAAAAGATAGCAAGGTGATCTTCACTTATCTTGCTGTGATACTCACTTTTAATGTAGTTCATTTTTGAAAATGTTTGTTCCCAGATATAAGTGGAATCAAAGACTGCCAGTAAGTAACCATAATCTCGGATACTCACAGCAGGTCAGAGACCTAAATAATGCCCCCCCCCCCCTTCTTTCTCAGAACATTTTACTGTCGTGGAATTCTGCAATGCAAGTAGTTTCATATTTTGAAGCTCATGTGAAGCCTCGCTACATGGAAATTGCAAAAGTGCAAAATAATTGGATTTTGGTTTCAAATGTTTTTAGGTCTTCAAATTGTGAAGAGAATGTGTCGTACAATTGCTTCAAAAGTGGTTGTATTTTTCCATCAGAACATCATTTAACATAAACAAGCAAGGGAAATGGTATAAATCTGCAACTACCAGTCTTACAAATCAAGTTCCTAACTTTATCGTCTTCATGTCGAAAACAAAAATATTCCTCCTCCCATTGAATTGTAAGTACTACTATATGTACGCCGCGTCATCCGCCTCTGACTAGTAGCTCTGCTTGCTGTGGTCAGTGCAAGGGGAAAATAACATGTATCTATTGAGCACCTCTGGTTTAAAGCTATTTCGATACGAACTTTAATTCCAATGTAAATATAGGGAAAATCTGTAGAAAGATTGAATGTTTTTATAGTTTTTCAGTATAATACTGCATTATATTTACAGTAAAGCTTTACACGATTTTATGAGTCTAAGGACAAAGTTAAAGCTTTTCTTATAACTTAGATTGTTAACTCAATAAATGCTACTTATTTCAATCAACATTTTCTATAATAGACATTAAAATTTGGAGGAAAATCTAAAGAAAATTAAAATGTGGATTTTCTATGAAGTAAAGTGTATCTAGCCTTCCTCCTTTCCTCCTGAGTCATCCAGTTCGATATTTATCGTAAATGTTGAAACACTAGCTCATAATGTTAATCTGTGCACGTGTAAGTTGGAACCATCCTTCTCTGCGGAGATTCCAGAGATGCCGTACGATAAACTACAGAGAAAACGTTCACAGAGATACGAGTCTTAGATAAATACGGTAGACACTTTAAATGATGCATAATGAGCAGCTCGAAAGTGCCGCACGTATCTAGTTAGTGTTATTCAAGAATTTCCTTGAAGAAGCAACAAACAGAGCGAAGTCTGCTACCTCCAGCCATGGAATGAAATCTATACATACTTAATATTACAATGAGAAAATTCATTCGTATACATATGTAGGGTAATTTCATAAACACTTACCCGATTTTGATAATTCTTTCACATTTGTTATAGTGAACAAATAAATACGTATACTTACTTTCAAGATTACAGAGGATTCATAAAGCCCTTGTCTTGAATACGAAGACATTAAAATTATAAAAGAACATGCTTGCGAAAGAAGTTGACAATGCCAACGAGTAGCAAAACCAAGCCCGGTTACATTTTATACTAACATGGCCATGATGTAAATTGTAACACTTCAACAAACAGAAGACAGAGTTTAAAAAATTATTGTCGATTTTGTGTTATATTTGTTTCTTTAGGGAGATAGATTTTGAAAAGTGATTTCATAGTTTACAGCCAATTTAGCTGAATATTTATTTTCAATGTAGTCTTATATAAACACTAAACGGTTTTAAACGCGAGTGTGATGCCACTTTTAGTTTTTCAGTCATTAAATTTTATAGCTGAATTTTATATTCCCATGCCAAAAAATTCTATGTCATTTATCTAATTACAACGCACAAATCCGTTATATAATTTTGTTGTATTAATCTTAGTTCAAAAGAAAACAATTTTTAAGTTCTGTCATATGAAATGTCTAGTTTTTTAAGCCTTACACAGCTTTAAAGATTCATAATTCAAAAGCTATTCAAAGGAAAAAAATATATGACACACAGCAGAGTTGAAAGTGGTTCCAATTCCCCCTCAAATGTTATAAGAAATGCCACGAATGATCGTCAATTTATCTAGAGAATTTGACTTAGATGAGTTGTATTATTAAGACTGGTACATGAATTAAAGGATGATACAGCATATGATATATTATAAATGCTGTATTGCAATTAGTAACATCTTAAAAAAATAAAGGGAGTAACATCAGCGTCCATTGGCACGACCTACCAGATGAAATACCACGGACCCAGTTCCCTGCTTCCCAGGCAGTTTATGGATTTTTAACTAGCAGTAGACCAGACCTATCAGCTGTTTTGCTAGCGATAGAAGACTCATTGCTAACATGAATATAAAATCAATAAATCTAATTCCATTAGTTTACAAAACTTCACTGTAAAACTCTTCTTACAATTTTTCAAACAGATTCGAAATATATTTCTTGTTGTATTCTGAGGTTTCTCTCTTCGAATTATTTCATCTATTACAGCATTAGATGCTTCACCGAAGCGAGAGTCAGTCATTAGCGACATTTAAAACTAATGGCTCTGTTACGTTAAATTACGTAAGCTGTTGCGCATTTGTGGGAGAGAAGCTAGATTCTCTAACCTGATCAGCAGAGGAGGTGATTACTATAATTCAAAGGAAGTTACTCTGAACTTTGATAAAGGTTTCGCGACTGAAGGCTGTTATTTGGTTGAAATTTGAAATGGTTATACATACTATTGGTTAAAACACTTAACAGAAAGTGAGAATTTTGAAGTCCAGTTTATGATAAGAGTTCAGTGACCGAAGAGGCACAAAACCTGGAGTATACCCATTATGAAACAGCTATGCATTTCAATTATCGCACAATAGGCGCAAATAGACTAGACTGGCTAGTTAAAAATATAAGCACTCTCACCAGAGGAGCTATTAGGAGATAAAGGGATTGTTCTGCAACATTTCTCCCCGCCCCTAGAACATTCTAGAATTCTGTGGCAAATTCTAGAAGCTATATAATGTTCCAAATAACTTTTCCCCATATATCTCAATTGTCGTGTGTACTAGTCACTTCTCATTGGCTGCTGATTTGGTTTGGGTCGCTGTGCGGTATATAATAGTTCCTTACTTATCATGATCGCTTATCTTAACATACTCGAAAAGAATTACCAAATTTGCATGTTCATAACAGTATGAAGAGAATATGTTATGTAACAGAGTTTATGCATCTCAAAAGCAAATAAATTCTTAACAAATTTATAGGAGGAACCTTCAATTTAAACCTGCCTCTCGGGATGAAGACAACAAATGCATCTATCATGGCAGTGCTTATGTGACCTTTGTTGCCTGAGCTTGCACTCCTAAGAGTTTAATGTGAACACTAGCTAAACAGCGGAAAGGGATAGAAGCTAAGAGCCAAAGAATGCATGTCAGCGAGGGAAGGTATGTAAGTAGACTTAGTAACTGAGCTACCAAAAGAATGAAGTTATGCACGTTTTGTCTGTAGAGCAGACGGGCAGAGCCGGTTCCCCACACTGTGCCGTCATATGCACTATGAACTTTTCTCTTTAAGGCAGCTGGACGTCTAAGCCTATTTATAAGAAACAAAGTTTGCAATGACTGTTGTGACGTACAACGAGTCTGCTACTGCAAGAGCTTAGAGAGGTCTTGTGTTCGACTCCCCAGAGAGTGTACCAAAAGGAGGTTCCTTCGCGCGTATTTCATCACTTCGCGAGAACTTTGTGAAGTAATAGCGAAAACTGAACAGTTGCAATATTCTCTAATGAAAGTAATATCAACAGTTTTTATGATATACAAAAGTGAGAACAGGAATAAAACTCATCAGGGCAAGTAAGGTATAAAAAATAAGCAAGTTTTCAAAATATTAAACATTTTAAAAAGGTTAAGATATAAACAGCTGAGTTAGTATGGAGATATTAGAAGAATGGGTGAAGACAGGTTACCGAGAAATATTTTGGGGCAGAGTCCACCTGAAAAAAGAAAAGAAAAAAAAAAAAAAAAAAAAAGCAAGACTCGAAACTCATGGATGCGAGAAATAAGTAAGAGCAAGAGTAGTTCCTATCTCTCCGTGTTTTATAGGCAACTTCTCTCTCAGTGCTGTAATGCGTGTAGTCGCTTCGTAACTGTCAAGGCGCACACTAAGCAACGTGCACTCAATTGCGAATACAATCAGTTCACGTTAAAACCTATGGAAATATGTGCACATAAATTTACACGCATACTGTTTTCCTATGAAGCAGTTTAGGCGTAATTTTTACCCACAAATATGCTAGTTTTGACGTGTATCTAAATGAAATTTCCTGAAGTTACTTCTTAGTTTTCATTAATAAAATTGTTCAGGTAGAGCACAACAATTTATGTTTTTTAATAGCTATACGAACATTTATATTTTAATTCATAATTTTATATTCTACTGTAAATTAAAAAAGTGGTCGTCTCCACTTCATTCGGAAATAATTTTATATAACTCTGTATAACTGGTAAACTATAAGAAATAGATGAAAACTTACTACACAAAAATGTATGTCTTTAATAAATACGATTTATTTCAAATAACCCGTCTTTGTGACATTAGCCTTTTCCTAGATGTTCTGCATTCTTAATTTACACTTGTTCAATACTTTATTTTTGTGACTGCTATTAACATTCTGTTGTTTCTTGGAATGCCACCGAAGGAGTTCTTTGTTTTTTGGATTAAGATTCTGTGCCTTACTAAGATAAATCTAATACTAATTTTCGTTGATTTTGGCGTAAAAACTTAAACTGGGAGGGAGGCAGTAATCTATGACATTAACTCGTCTAGCCCTTAAACGAAGCATCACAACAAAAAGCGTTCCTTAACAAAAAGTGTTTAAAATAATGTTATCTATCAGCTCCCAAAGTTTGTCTGTCTAATTTTGGGACATCCTGTATAATAATTATTAATTATACTTAATAACTAATATAAATGTAAAAATTATTTTATAAAGCATATTCTTGTTACTCCAAAATTATGAATATTGTTTCTTTTTTTATTAATAATTTCTTGTCTGAAAATCTGACTACTTTAATCAAATGTTATTTCCTGTTTCCTAGCACCTATATAACAGTTGCGAAATACTATAATAAAATTGTTCCTTAGTACTATATGGAACACTTTGAACATATGACAACATGCCAGAAAATACGACAAAAGTGCATGGTTGTTAAACACGCGTCTATACATTTAAATTTGAGCCAAATGGAAGTTTAAAATGTCTCTGTTGCAAAAAGACAGTTTCCTAAATTGAGAGGCCATAGTATTTGATAACGAAAAAAAAATTAATTTAGTTATTTTTCGCGACGCATTAATCTAATGATATGAATTCGTAATACAATGATGTTATCCGAAAGCGATGACTTCTCCCTGTATTGGAGGCTAATGCAGATTGCTCTGCTTAGCTTGGACACAAAAGGTCAGATAAGTATTTTCCGCTAAGTGAACACTTACCGGACTTGACGGAGCAGTGTATGTGGGCTCTGGATTCGTAGTATACCCAGTCGAAACCCGCCTCCACCGCCAGTCTGGCGAGCATGCCGTATTTGGAGCGATCGCGATCCGATGTCGTCACGTCGACGGCGCGACCCTCGTAGTGCAAGGAATCGGCTGCATGGTGGCCTTCCTCGTCCCAGCCTTCCGTCACCCTCAGCTTCACACCCGGCCACTGATTCATCACGGAGATGGCCAACGTGTTCAACTTCTCCTTACACCTCTGCAACAAGCAAAACATTTTCACTTAGTACACTTGGCAATAGAATTTATCAATGTCACCTAAGCTATGTAAGGGTTACAGAAGTAACGTAGACAAACATAACTATGACTGACACAAAGTTTAATGGCAGGATTAGCTGGTCCACATCTTGCGGTGTTATATCTAACTTAAGCAAGCTATGAAATCACACTGTAAAGGCGTGATATAAATATCATTTGCTCCCAAAAAATGTATTTGCACAACAGAAAAGGAAATAGTTATGGTCAGCTATCAGCCGCCATTAAATTTTGTGTCTACCGTAATAACTTAATTACTCTACATTAAGCGTAAGCATAATGTAAAGTAGTTATTAAATGATATGTATTTTAATGGAACCATTTACAATGAATCACCTAAACATATAATTAAGCGTAAACTTAGACGATTGCAAAGCCCAAGCTTTTATGTCTAAGTCATACATAAGAAACTAGCCAATCAGGGAACGATTCTCGTCACATGACTATTCTGCCATCTTACAGAAGATTTTTTTAACTCGCTATATGTTACTCGCTGACTGTAAAATCACGGCCTAAGAGGGCGTTTGAAACCCATGTGCTCTGTGCCTGCGAGTTTATGGTTTCTAAGTTAAACTTATGTGGCTTTTTCCCGCGATCCATTCGGTAATGGTCAATGGTTCCCACATTATGGAAACTTGGGCAGCTCTTGTAAAGGGTAATAAAATTGGTCAATCAGTATTGTTTAGGATAGAAGATCTTTTAAAAACTGTCTTGCTGTGTAAATATTGGATACGTATTTTAAAATTCGTATACTAAAGTCGTTATCTCGCATTTGTGCATATCGGATAGAAACAATAGAAAGAATATCGATGCTTAGTCACGGCTGTGTTTGGAAAACCAGATTGTGCAGCTTTCGCGTTTGTAGCACAGTTTTAAGAAAATAAGAGAAAAAACACAAGAAATCAATTACCAAGATAGACGTAGTTGCTTGTTATACAGGAAAACACTTCTCCGTATCTTTATTCATGTTTTAAAATCTTATCCAATCTTCTCATTATGTAAAACAGGTGAAACCGATGTTTTCGTTCCCTAAGTGAACAGTTTACAAATGTTTTAAATTAGTAATGCTTGGGGAATAGGAAATAAAATAACTTGAACGTATACAAATAAAAGATGCAACTCTCGTTAAAAGAGGCAGCACATGTTACAAATAGTGCACAGAGAAAGTGATCCGTCAGAGCTTGTTAAAGGGCGAGACCAAATTTGCTTAACTAGGAGCGGCGGCGGCGGCGGCAAAACCCTGGTGTTAGAGCTACAGAATGGAGCACACATTAAGCAGCAAGATTAATAGACAGGTCGAGTCATGATCGGCTAGCAGGAGAACTGGCTGCAAACCGGATCTGCAGCTCGGCTCCGGGGTAATCAATGCCGAAATCCCTGTCAGATTTCATCACGGGTCTGATAATTGAGTGTCTCAGAGGCGTGGTGCGTACTCTTCCCCAGGGGTGAGCAAATACGAGAAAAACAATTCATGGACAGGGAGCTTTTATTGTGTCTTTCTTGCTGTTGTGGTCCGTCTCTGAGTCGGTCGTAAGCCCGGGAACTCCCAGGGAATCCAAAATAATAGTCCTGAAGAAAGCATGTTAGGTTTAATTTAGCTGTAGCCTCATAATTTGGGCCTCTGAAGTAGTCACAAGCAGCATAATAGTGTTTGGTGTACCAAAACCTTCCCTTCTGGATAGCAGTAGAATTCTTGAAAGTTTAGTATTTTTGTTCAGTATTTTACTACTTAAGAAAATAGGTAAATATTGACTTCCAGTAATTCATAGTAATTTAGTAATGCTTTCACTCTTTTCTTGGCCTTCTAAGCACATAAAAAGATTGTTTAAAACTGACCTTTCGAAGGTTTCCATCATCGTCTTTAGTTTGTTTGATATTTTATATTTATTAGTGTCTTTGACATAGAAGCACAGTGGTAGAATTGTCGTAAATAATTAACATATAAATGATTGAATTAAAGAACAGGACTACTAAAACCTTATTTGATAAAATTCATTAGATTCAAAGTGAATTTGCCAGACTTTATCCCGCCTTTAACTTCGATGGTCTGAGCGTAGGCCTCATGTGGAATGTACTGCCTATCAACAATGGAGTTACTCGTTAACAATGGGTTATCAGTATTTAGGGTTTTTATGCGTTAAATCCGCACACACACACACACACACACACACACACACACACACACACACACATTCACACTCTCATTCATACTTCCAGACTGGGAAGGATGGGGAACAATCTTGGCTAGAGAAAAAATTTCCACCCCCCAGCCAGGAATATAACTCGAGACCCCTTGCACAGAAAGCAGGCGCTTTTGCCAGACTTGTTGAGCGAACATTTGTAAATTTCTGACATGTAATGGCAAGGCATTATAACATTTAAGAACTACGTGGATAAAACAATTTTAATATAACTATATATTTGTGTGTGTGATCAAACCATTGAGGGTATTATGGGCTTTTAACCCCGATCATGGCACTGAATTTTTCAGTCTCACTCTACCCTTTCCAATCCTGTCCTACACATGGACATTGTGTGGAACATTAATTACATTACCCAGTGTAATTAAGGAATATAGAAACATATAATACATAGAGAACATCGCTGTAGTAAGCAGCATCTTAAACAATGGTATTCTTAACAATACGCCTTGAGAGCTAATCATTAATACTCATTTAAACCTTTCAGCGAAAAATAAATCTAATTGTTTAGTGACCTCTTTGAAACTTTTAATTTTCTTTCTATTATTACATGACCAAAAATAATACTGTCCAAACAATGCGCTGCAATAATTAAAAATAAAAATAAATATTCATTAGGGGCGTTGGCTTAAAGAAACATTAAACTCTTAGGAAAACTTAGCCCCTCCCTTTGAAACTCATTACGGTTCTTTTGTTTATATGTGCGTGTTTAAACTTTATGAAGAATCCCAAACACCATGCAGTGCTCTAAGAAATCTATTAAAGTACCTCCAAATTGTTATTAAATCGGATTTTAAAGTGCTGTTCGGTTTAATTCGGGTTCAACTTACAATGTTTTGCAAAAGTAAGCCTTTTAATAACTAAAACAGCAGAATATATTTGTGAGTTGATTGGTCTTGTTACAGAACTATAAACATCTCATTACAGGGTCATCCAATTAAGAGATAGCCCATATTGCGGCTGCAATTGCCTCAGCTTGCATACTCGTGCTCACGGCCGGCAGGGCAGCTGTTGCTACGTCCAGTGTTCTCGCGGTGTTAAGATCTTGCCTTCATTGAAACATTTTAAGAGAAATTCTTAGACGATCTGTACAAATTACAAAGTCAAGTCTATAACAAAGTTTTAAACCGAGCAACCCTGTGCTTAGGATTAGAGTTTGTAAATTTATTTTCAATAAGGCTTACGTCTTTGACCTGGTTTTTCTTTCTTTTTACGTATAGAAACCCCCCGCATTTAGAATTTAAATTATTCCGGCGAGTGTATATCACACAACGGTCAATGACATTCCGAAGAATGTATGGATCCATAAGGAAATAATAGTTGTTCTTCAATTTTTTAAAAAATGACACGATTACTGTGCGTTCAGATATCTACATTGTTTTTTGTAGTAAGATTTTTCTATCTCTTACGGTTTACGAGTTATGCAAATGTTTTTGAGACTGAAGAGGACTCCAGAGCAGGGTTGCCAGGTCTACTGATTTTACAAATCTCCTGCTTTTTTGCAATCTACTTATCTACTGCTAAACGCTGAACGCACTTCAAAATCTCCTGCTTTTTATGTATTTTCCATTTTAAAACACTATTTTCCTTATAACATCATATAATTCGCTCTTCCGAAAAAGATTTTCAGGCAACACATTTCCCTCGTGTATAAAAACAAAAGATTAATATAATCACCTGTATACACAAACAGTATACCACATCTGTTGTTTCTGCATTGCGAATTATCCTTGACTGCTACATTAAACCTCAACGTTTGAATTCCACTGAAGTAGATAAAGTTGAATACAGGGATCCAAAAGTATTTCTTCCTGTGGAAAACATGTATTTGGGTGCCAATATTCAAATATATCTGACAAAATCACTCCTGCCCGACAAATATATACAAGTTTTCAAATTACTCGTGTTGATTTTTACGTTGAGTCAGTTCGCGACATACTAAGTCGTTTTTCATTAAGTGATGCTCTTCTTACAATGTTGTGTTAGAACCAGCTAAAATCAAAACAGTTCAGTCAATTTCACAGTCACTTGCTTCTGGGTTTCCTAATTTGGTGAAAACAGAAGAAATCCAACAATAGACGGAGGCTGTTGCGCAATAATGACATTGCATGTGGCAGTAACTCTACGGTGCAAGAATTTTGGAGCGAATATTATCATCATTATTACTATTAAAGTCATAAATATGTATGGACTAAACAAAATTGCCGGTTAAAAATCTACGATTTTTCCTGCTCTTTTTGAAATCAAAATTTCTGCTTTTACTTCGGCAACACTGCTTCAGAGGTTATTTCCCTTGGTCTTGAATGTTCAACATCGCTATTATGCTATTCGTATGTAAGTCCTTAATATGTACAATCACTTATTTCACACTTGTTCATGTATGAAGCACAGCCAGCAAAAAGTACATTCATATTCGTCGTTTACAAATTATGCAAAACAAATTCCTTCGGAAAGTGACAAACGCTCCCTGGTATGTAAGAAACAGTCAACTTTTCCTTCAACAAGAATGCTTCAGAACCCTCTGCAATTCTTTTTCAGGAAATTACCAACGGTTCCTGGAGTTCGCACATTTAGCATTGGTATCAGAGGTCATAACACAACCAGACTTAAAAGAAAGTTACCATAAGATCTACTGAGCTATTCAGAAGAAAGTGACCTGGTCCTCAGTTCCACATTCTTACACATGCATTGTTTATATTCACAGCTATTTCTCTTATTTATCGTCAATAATTATTGTATATTTATTATTTATGAGTAAACGTGTTGCACTTTATTTATATATAATCATATGACAATATTGGTTGGTCTAAAGTAAATTTAAAATATCTGATGTGCTGCACTCACATGACTTTCTCTACTCTTGTACTACCTATTCTTACAAACTCATATACCTCTATTTTCATGTTAGTGGGGATAAACATCTGCTAAAATTAAACTTGTCGAAAATGTTTCCACCTGAAGGGGGTGTGATTGGGGATTTTTCTTGAAAATCTTCGTGTCGTATCCTTGGAAGACGCTGGACTTACAAACGCCATGTCGATATCGGATCGAAAATAACAGTTGCATATTCATAGATGAATAATTTTAGTGCATCACAACGAAGCGTTACAGTGCAAACTGTCAGAGCCTTCTAAACAAGGCGCCTTCACCAAAACAAGCAAAACAAAGCAGTCCATGCTATCAGATTACTGATAAACCTTCCGGTGGTTGCGTCGAGTTAGGCAGTCCACGACAGTGTGAGGTCTTGACAGCTTAAGACCACTTCGCATCAGAAAGCTCTTCCATTATATTACCTACCCCCTATTAGAACAGATTAAAGACGGTCGCCACAAAAAAGTACCAGTCAGATTAGATGAAACCGGTCTACCAGACTTGTATCTCAGAGCTCATTTGTAGATATCACGCTTCTGTAATTGTGATCATTAGCAACAATGTTCACCATCACAGTCCGCTGCTTCCAATTACATCTCTGTGTGTCTCTTTGTAATTATTTGTTGACTCGTTTTCCAACCAAGTACTAACACTCACTTTGTTACACTACATTAACACTTTGAGACAACAAACACGCAGAGAAATAAAATTTCAATTCATTTAATGGGAGATTAAATAGCGAAAACTGCCAAAAATTAGCAGAGCAATCTTATTTCTCGAAATTTCGTCTTTAACATGTATTATACTTAAACTAATGGTACGCACAATGTTTATATTTTAATATATTTTTACTTTCTCTACCAGGTATAAGGTAGAAAAGGTACCTATTACATTCCACCCAAAATCTCGACACCAAGATTTCACTGGCAACACCTGTTTGAGGCGCCTTGAATTAAAAAGGAAACAAAAAAATCTGATGTGTTGCACTCACATGACTTTCTCTACTCTTGTATTAACTATTCGCACTATCTTATTCCTATATCTTCTTCGTGTTAGTTGAGATAAGCATTTGTACAAATTATCTTATGGCTTATTTCCTGTAGGTTCAAGGGGAATATTACAATACAGTAGGCTTTGAGCGATAGTCAAATCTTTTATAGCTTTGACATTCCGTTCTCTTTGCACACTTAACATATAAAAAAATGAACAACGGTGTTCCATTTCACGAAAGTTTTAAGTTTTCCGAAACTCGCACACATAACAAGAAATATCTCCGAAATGGTTCACCCTACAAAAAAATGTATTTCAACATAAATTGTGTATTTTAGCAAGATCTACATTTTTTCTATAGTAAGATTTGGTCTATCTCTTACGGTTTACAGGTTATGCAAAAGTCGTCCAGAGTAAATACGACTACAGGGGCTATAGCCAGAAAATTCAAGATACACATTTCATTTGTCATACAAATATCTTAAACATATGACATTTTAATCAAAATCATTAGCCATTTTCAAGAAAATTAAAATTTTCGAAAAATTTTCCATGTAAAGGGTAGTTTGGGGTGGGGCTGTTTTCTTCAGAATCTTCGTGTCCCACCCTCGAAAGAGATTAAACTTAAATACCATCTTTGCTTTTTAACTGACTTCGTTTTTGAGTTCTGCTGTCCACACGCATACGCCTTACATGTCCCTCCTGGATGTGACCCATACCTATAGAAATCATCAATCAATTCGCCCTGAATGTCTCCAGATTATACAATAAAATGAGAAATCTACAAGGCGCAAACCGAGCTATGTGAGGTAAGTACAAAACCGGAATTCTTACCTCGTTCCATCTCCTGCTGTTTCCTCTATCTGACGAACCATAAAGCTCACAAATAACTCCACAAGTGCTTCATAAACTTGTTTTAACTCGCCCTCTCCGTTTTATTCATTGCTTTTTATGTGCCTATCCCTTTCTTTGTGCGGCAGAACGTACTTCACACCTTTTCATTAAGTTCAAAGCAAATGATCTGCTCGTAAACAGAGAAGCTGCATTATATATGGTCTGTTAGAGTAGGTACTTCGTTGAGGGATACTTTTCACATGTCATTTAATGGTAGGTAGGCAGGTACAATAAACATTTTCATTGTAAAAAGTCTTCAAAAGTTGTAATATCAAGATTCAACTGCGGTTTCGCTCTTCTGGCCGTTTAAATCAGGGATGGCAATTTGTAATCCGCGGTGTAATTCTCCTAGTGTGTGTTGGAGGTGGTCGGACTTTACGGCGACTCGCTGATAAGAGAATAGAAGCTCACTGGACCGAAGAACTAACTCGTGTCCCCTCCATTAGCACTTAGTTTAAATGGACGTGATCAGGTGTTAAAAATATTTTCTCATAATTCTGTTTTCTCAGATTTTACTGATTTAACTTTTGTTCAATTTCTTAGCAATTTCCATTTACCTACATTCTTCGAAAATAATTGAAGAGATCTAACGAGTCCTTACTTGACAATGTATATTTTGAATTTAGGATTTTGTATTTAATATCTCACTGATTTTTCGAAAATCTAAGGCACTGCATTCTTAATGTTTCTTTTTCGGAGGAAAGTTTGAGGTTAAACAAATTTAAATATGTAGTACAGGAAAGAATTAACTTTGATCACGTGGGACATTTTATGGAACAAGGGTTTTCATTTCTAATTTCTGTAGAAAGCCCTGTGTGCGTGTCCGTCTGTGAACAACATAGCTCAAAAACGAAATACCGGTTAAATATCAAATTTGGTATTTAAATTCAGAATCTCTTAAGGATGTAACACAAAAATTTTCAAAACAATCCTCCTCAATGGAGACTGCGTCATTTTTTAAAAATTTTGAGTTTATTAAAAAACGACTAGCGATTTTGATTAAAACACAGTATCTTCAAGATATTTTTATGCGAAATATGAATGTTCAAATGTACATATGTTCAAATAAAAATATTTTTCCAAGTATTCCTTGTTATTGGCTTCAATTTACTAATATTTATATTTTCGTTTTGATATGTCCTGGTCATGCAAAGTGAATGGAATGTCAAAGCCATCACATAGCGACCACTAAACATTTCACTATCGCTTAAGACTGCTGTATTATTCTGTTCCCTTTGTACTTATAAGTAATAATGTAATAAAAATCCTTTCTACAAATGTTTATATGAAGAAAATAGAAGAATAAGCTTTCCTAAGAATAGTTTATACAAAATGAGTAGAGAAAGTCACGTGAAAGCTCAAGTAAGATTTTTAATATTAGTAGAGACTTCAATAAAGAACAAAGAACATACGATATCACCAAGTTTCTACCATATACGTAATAAAATATATGCAATAGGTATCAACTAGGTTTACACCTACAGAAATGCAGTTTTTATATAATCAGTGGCTGGATTTTGGAAAGTAGCTACAACGACCTTGTAATGCCACTGACCTTGCCCTGAGCTGCTGGCTTGCTCGGCCAATAAAAGCAAAGCTAACACCGGAGGTGCAAACGTGCATGCATTATTCGTCGGAAAATGAACCTCTTCCTCGGAATAATTTCTCGGCGACTCAATGAGGCGTGTTTACCCCAAGCTTACTTTTTCCTTTTTATCCACATACCTAATTGGTATAAATCTTGACGGAAAATGATGGTCTTCAAATGCCACGCCCAACATTAATCATTATGATCTTCGTCTCTTCGGAAATGATGAGAACGTGAAATTATTGACAGAGAGCGTAGCGCTACAAAAACAGTTCTTAATCACTGTGACAAACATGGTTTATACCGGCTACTGCGGTTAGGAAGCAACATGCTAGCTGTGAACCTGTGATTGGCTTTTGATCTTCTTAATAATATAGTTATTGTAACTAATATAAAACATATCTGATGTGTTGCACTCACATAACTTTCTCTACTCTGGAAACCATTTTAAAAAAAATCAATATTTTCGAAAAATGTTCCATGTAAACGGTAGTTTAGGGAGGAGTTTTCTTCAGAATCTTTGTGTCGCATAACTGAAAGACATTAACCTTAAATACCGACTTTGGTTTTTAACCGAATTTTCGTTTTTGAGTTATGATTTCCACAGACTGACAGACTGACACACAGACTGGCACACAGACTGACTCACAGACTGGCACACAGACTGGCACACAGACTGGCACACAGACACACACACTCCCACCCTCCCCCACACACGGGCCGTTTTCTAAGGATGCTTTTTTGGATTCAGGGGGCCCCAAAACATATTTCCAGTGAAATCTCGACATCGACTTTTTGGATGGAATACAATACTTCCTCTACTTTGCTATACGTAGTAGAGATAAGATTAGATATAAAATATATATTTTATTATTTACAGAGGTTGTTTACTTCTGGCCGAATCGGAAAACGGTGTTTATATGCTGGCATTAATAGCAAATATACAGGTTTTAGAAGTGTAAGTGCAAATATGTTTATATGTATCCACTTATGTCTAAGAGTTTTTCCACAAGCCAACCACATAATTTACCATCTAATGTTAGTTAACTTAAATTCAAGTCTGTTGGTACCCTGAGCCGAGGTCTGCTAATTAGAAGAATGAAACACACTTTTGTGCTATAATTGCAAATATTTGTGTTTGTAACTTTGTGCTATTACCAAAACGGACTGTAAAGTGTCCTCGTGCAAAGAGAGACTTTGTAAGAATTGACCAAATTAACTTCCTTGTACCTATTTGCCCTTCAGTAGGTTATTACACTGTATTTAATTATTTCAAAAATATGTACGCTTAACTTTATATAATCGTTCAAATTCACGAATAAATTGATCTAATACAGATGCACCAATATTTTTGTTCACTTTTATTTAAGTTTATAGTTGAGCTCGAGGACCGGGTTCGGCCCCCGGGGCTTAGATTGGCAAATCTTAACCCTAGACTCCATCTGCGATTTCACCGGAACAGGCTCCATAGTCTAAAATGTGATTCTTACTATTGTTATATTATCATAATAACCATCAATATTAGTTACCGATTTCTAATTTGTAACTTGAACGTTATTTTGAAACAAAGTTATTACTTATTTTAACAAGTTACACGAAAGTAGCAGCTGCAAAGGAAGCAAGCATCAGAACTTCTTGGACTTAGTCCAGAAGACTCGCATTTTAGTCCGGACCTGCAAACATGATAGTGCGCAGAGTATACCTACCGAATGGACAAGGAAGGAAGCCAGCACAGGATGAATGGGAAAGGTGAGAAAGCGCACCGCGCCTGCGCTGTGAGTATAAAGTGACGGGTATGCTTTGTCAAGAGAAGATCAGCATTATACACGGCGCAGCGGGGAGCAGATGCAACCGTAAACATTCCTCTTTAGAGGCGGCGCCGCTACCAAAAAGAAACCATCTCTCAGTCCATATACTACAGCTCTGAAATGAAACGGAGAAATTCCAGTGCCGGATGTTCAGTAAACTAAGTTACCTATACAGGATGGACCACCAAATTATGATACGCTTTACTTCAAAGGAACGTTTACTTTTCCGTTAGGTTTCAGCATGCATTGTGATCATTTCGATTCCTCCTGAAGATGCATAATTATGATACTACTTTAGCTTCCGAAATGAAAAATATCTTTGCACACTATTTTTATGTGGTAATCAACACTTCGACAAATGCAAATAACCCCATGGAGTTGAAAAAGGCATTTGACAAGTTAGACTGAAACAAATTTACGAAAATTACAAAAGACAGCTATGTGAAATAAACATAGAAAAGATTGCTTAGTAGTCTATATAAAACTACTGCTCATAATATGTACAGAAAGTTGTGTCACGAGAAACAGAACGGAGAGAGACGTACTACAGGGGTACCCTTTAACACCCACTTCGTTTAACCTCCATTACAAAGGTTTCTTAAATTCTCGACATGACCAGAAAGGAGTGTAATAGGAAGAATATCAGCAAAGTTTGCCACTTAGCTCATCAATGAGAAGTGCGGGAGGAAGATACACGCAAAAAGAATGAAAACACAGCAATTGTGGCAAGAAACACAGGGAAGATGCAGTTAATGAGGTGGTGGACCATTTTATTGGACAGCTGTATATGCTTATGAGTACAGTAAATAATTAAAGGCAGACAGAAAACAATCTTTCCGTGGACTCATGAGAAAAACTCAGTGAAACGCTGACTGCATAGTATTGTTGAAAATTGTGACGTCATAAAATGATAGCAAATGATAAATTTAAGTATTGTGAATATTGATGAGTAGAGTGTAAAATGGACAGACATAATTCTAGGGTTTAGGAAGGATGGGTGAGGGAATGAAATGCTGAAACGCTGAAAGAGCTGGTGAATGAGCAAAATGTTCAGTCTAGATTACAGGTAATGAAGTATGCTTCAGTTGCGGAGATAAACAGAAAAGTGGCGACTAAGTGTTCAGTGTATTGTCGACTTTGGCAGAAACCTGATTGAAGAATCCCTTTCTTTCTAAGTTGGTTGAAAATTAGTAAGACGCACACTGTATGTTCCAATTATTACATAATTAAGTTTTCTAGAATCTAAGGTTCTTAAAACTACAAAGATACAACAAATTAATAACTGAAGCACCTCTTGATGCTAGTTCTAAGAGCGTATTTCCCAAACATAGCTTGAAGCACAGTTTGGACATGAATTTGAATACGTTTCTTGAGAGAGTAATGCGAAAACGGAGCCTTTTGCGCAACAATAGAACCAACCTATTGAGAACGCAAGGTATTCCATTCACCGAAGACCAAGTGTGTCGTATTTAAGCCCATTATAGTGCTCCTTGGTTATATTTGCTAATACTGTGGAGGTTGGAACATCCGTTTCGCCTCCTTTCCTTACAAATCAAGCATAATATTTCAACCTTCTCTTACTTGCACCTATAAGATATGGAATGTGTCATTTATGACCAATTTAATAAGATAAGAGGTAGGAGATGTATCTGTGTGTTACCTGCCAGTAGTGCGTAGAAAGTAACGTTAGAAAGGGCATCGCATTTGTTTTTCCATCTGAATAAACTTTCTCTCGCATGACTAGTTCTTTGACAAAACATACACAAGCGTTGCATCCAATTCTCAATTACAGCACATTGCTTACATATCTTAACTTAATTGGAATACCAGCCTTCCCCCTTTCATTTGACTTATTTAACTTTGACTAACTTATATAGTTCATAATTTTCTTCAGCCTCCCTTCTGTCAAATGCTTTTTCTAGATCCACAAATGCCACCCATACCTTTCCCATGTTATAGTTGCAGAGGTCCATACCCATCCAAATGCATAAAATATTGATAAATACTAATACTAATACTAATAATAATAATACTAATAATAATAATAATAATAATACTAATAATAATAATAATAATAATAATAAGAAGAAGAAGAAGAAGAAGAAGAAGAAGAAGAAGAAGAAGAAGGCAGTGTTTCCTCTATTTTAGAGGATTTATGACAATGTAATATTTTCTTTGTAATACTTTCTTTCCAGGTATAAGTTATAAGATAACCATACAAACTTATTGAGCTATGAAAATGTAAGATGTGTACATTATCAACCATTTTTGTAATGAAATTAGATACTTTTTTCTATTTATATCCCTCCAACTGCAAAGGTCATATGGGGGGGGGGGGGCGGGGGGGGGGGGCTCTCCTGTGGAACATATTGCCTATCGGCAATGGGGTTAACTCGGTTAACAGTGTCTTAGGGTTTTTAAATATAGAATTCACACCCCCATTCATGCTTCTGGACTCTGGGGGGTCTAAGATAATCTAGGCTGGAGAAAAATTTCTGCGCCCCTTGCACATTAGACAGATATTCTACTGACTGAGCTACGGGGCCAGCCAAAATCAGATTAATGAATGCTTTTGTGTTCTCCCCAAAAATTAATTCTTGATGCCTATTTAATAATGATTATAGTATTTTTTTTTTTTTTTTTCATTTATATACAACCTTTAACATCGAAGGTCAAATCAGCGGCTCTTAAGTTTTTGGAACGATCGCTCAACAACAATGGTGTTCACTCCTTAACGGTTTTAAATTTTAGGTTACTTTCCAGTAATTTTTACATTAAATTTATAAACAGATTCGCATTCCAATTCATACTTCCAGACTTGGAGGATGGGGAATAAACCCACCGTTGCAGCCGGGAATCGAACCCGGGATCCTTTGCACACCAGGCAGGTGTTCTATCGACTGAGCTACGGGTTAGCAAATCTTAGTGTTACTATATAGGCATCTCTAATTTGTGTCTGATTTGCAGATTAATTTCAACGTCCTGAATACAATAGAAGAAATAACCTTGTTATTTTGAAGCAAAACATTATTTTAGGGAACAGTGGAGCAACAGTTTGTAAACTATATTTTCATGCTCTCTGAAGCATGAAAGTGCAGTAGCATGAATGGCTAACCATCCGGAATTTTACAATTTTACATTCAACTGCTTCAGTGCTTTTTGCAAACGCGGCTCCTGGAAGAAAAGAAAACGAGCATCACTTTTGAAGTTATGTCGGTAAGATCGTAACAAGGGAGATTGTAATCGCATTTTCTCTATCCCTGGAGCAGGAAATATAAAAGGTATACAATATTGGGGTGTCTATTCAGTGCTGAAGGTATTTGTTTGACAGTTTTCGAGTCAGCGTGTTTCGGAAAACGTCAAATATTGTCCGCACGCCGAGAATATTAGCTTAGGGATGACAATGGCAAACCACATAACAGAGGGTGTGTGGTTAGCAGGCCACCCCGCAGGTACACATGTCTACCACCCTTAGGGGACCACCACCAGTCATGTTTTCTACAATACCTATTGTAAGTCTAGCTGCAAGCAAACTCCACTTGGGAGGAAACAAGCCCTCCAGTCAAAATACCTAGTGATCAACTGATGACTAACTCCAGGATTAATACCACCTTAAAACGTTTTATTTTGTGTATAAGATTGCTGAAAATGCCGAAACGGTTTTAGGAAAGGGGAGGAGAATTATAAACACTATTGGTTGTGGAATGTAGAGTTCTTCCACTTTCTCTATTGCTTACCTATAAGTAGAACAATATTGTATCCCGTTCAAAAAAAGTCGATATCAACACTTCACCGGAAATATGTGTTTTGAAGTTCCCTGAATAAATAAAAACATCTTCAGAAAAAATGTCGTGCAGATGTGTGTTTAAGAACAGGAAAAACTCGAAACGATGTCGTGTAAATACCAAAATAGGTATTTAAGTTCAGCATTTTTTAACCAAATGGATATAATTTTATTTCTTTCTCCTCCTCCTTTTCAAACAATGGCTTTAACGATTTTTATCAAAATATCATACGTGAAAATGGGTGACAATCTCAGGAAGCGGAATTGCGCGCCCACAAACTACTCGTATTCTACATATAATTGCAATAATTAACTCAATCGGTAGCACGCTTGCTTACTCTGCAAGGGCTCTCGCGTTCGATTCTCGGCTGGGGGGAGGGAGTGGGGATTTTTCTTTAGCCAAGATTCCTTATTTTCCCTAGAATCTGAAAATATGAATGGGTGTGTGAATTTAACGTATAGAAACACTAAAGACTGTCTCGAACGGTTTACTAGTTATGCAAAAGTCGATCAGAGTAAATACGACTACAGGGGATATACATTTCATTTGTCATAAAAATATCTCAAACATTTTAATCAAAATCGTTAGAGCCATTTTCAAGAAAATCAAAATTTTCAAAAAATGTTCCATGTAAAGGTAGTTTAGGGTGAGGCTATTTTCTTCAAAATCTTCGTGTCGCATCCTTGAATGACATTGAACTTAAATACCATCTTTGGTTTTTAACCTACTTTTCGTTTTTGAGTTATGCTGTCCACACACACACACACACACACACACACACACACACACACACACACACACAGAGAGAGAGAGAGAGAGAGAGAGAGAGAGAGAGAAAGAGAGAGGGACCTTTTCCTAAAAATGTTTTTTTTTTTTTTTTTTTTGTTTTTTTTTTTTTTTTTTTTTTTTTTTAATTCAGTGGGTCTCAAAATATATTTCCAGTGAACTCGACATCGAATTTTTGGGTGGAATACAATACTTCCCCTACTTACCAGTAGAGAAAGTAAAAAATGTAGATCTTGCTAAAATACACAATGTACAAATAAATTTTCTTGTAGGGTGAACCATTTCGGAGATATTCCTTGTTATGTGTGTGAGTTTCGGAAAACAAAACTTTTGTGAAATGGACCATCGTTCATTTTTTATATGTTAAGTGTGCAAAGAGTACGGAATCTCAAAAGCTTTAAAAGATTTCACTATCGCACAAAGTCTGTGTTCTAATATCCCCCTTGCACCTACAAGGAAATAAGCAATAAGATAATTTTGTACAAATGTTTATCTCAATACGAAGGAGAGGTGGAGGATTCTCTTGAAAACTTTTGTGTTACTTCCTTGGAAGACGCTGAACTTAAAATGCCAAGTTTGGCACGCAAACACAGCGATATGCTTTTGAAAAATCTGATTCACTTTATTGTATCCTACAACGAAATTGAACTGAAACTTTATCTGAATTAACAAGAAGTATATACAATAAGCCTAGAAGAAAGTTTTATAAACGTGAAATCAGAGTTATTTTTATTTATCTTGTTGATTCAGAGCGACTAAAAACTGTATGCAATACTCTGCCTACTAGATATGTGACACAACCATGGAAAAAATGATTGAGCGAATTGGGAAAGGAGAATATTTGCAAGTCCCACGCCGTGTTACAGCGCAGTTTACACAAGTCGATATTTCCAACATGCAGTTGAATTGTGCATCTGACCTGTGTCCGACAGATAACATGAAACAGAGATTACCATTAAACCAACTGCATGATGGAAATACCGACTTGTGTAAACCGCGCTGCAACACGGCGTGAGACTTAGAAACATTATGTTCTCCTAAAGCGCTCAATTGTTTCATGGCTGTACGTAAAGCAATAAGCTTTTGAAGGAATGTGCAACAAAAATTATATGAGTAACATTTTAGATTTCCCCTCCTTTTTTAAAAATAGCTTTTTTCTTGCAGAGATTGTATTCCCAGTTTGATAACTCTTGCTTTTGTTTTTCTGATTGTTCTCTCCGTTTCTCGTGTGGTTTTCTTTTTACACCTTTTGTATCCTTTTCATCTTTTCACTTCTTTTGTTCAGAAAGAGCACATGTTTTCTAAAGCTTTCCTCAACAAGGAGGGTAAAATTCACTCCAAGAGTCAGCAGTATTATATAGCTCTGAAGGTATTTTTTTTTCAGACACTCCCATAACAACAGGTAGGTATACTCAGGTGTCGGTACCTCTATGCTTTGTGTGAACAAGCCCTCCCATTTCCGGTGGTTTGCGTGCAAACACAGCCGCCCTTAATGGGTTATCGTATCGCCCATCTTTCCCCGACTTGACAATGTCTTGCCAATGGAATGGATCCTTTTATCGTTTTCCATTACACGCTTCTCTCAGGTCTTACCTTTTTCACATAAATCGACTGCTTAACAATTTATATTAACTAACAGCTCAACAAGTTTCAACCGAGCAGGATGGCTCAGGAGGTAACGTCTGTGGCTCCCATACTGGAGATTCTGGGTTCAAAAACCATGAGCTGAGAATCTGACTGGGCTTTGTTCGAGGATTACCTCAGTCGCCAAAGCAAACTGGATATTTAATATTATGCCCCAAAGTACCTCCTTAAAGCTAAAATAATAGTAATCATTAAAATAACCGGTAATAGCGAATGAGCTGCCATCTATCCACAGATAATTAAAGCACGTAGACTGGACCGCACCCTAATGCCATCTGCCTGGCACATGCAGAACTCGAGATACAGTTGCTTAGTTCTAAGGCCTCTGGGAACATGTGACGAAGTAAGACGGTATGGAACAGGGATAAGCCTAGGAGGCTAACTTGATCCACTAGGTATATCCTAACAGAACCGTCGCAGATGATCACACAGATAAAGCAATGCACAGAGAGAGGGAGAGAGTGCGAGAGTGAGAGAGAGAGGTACTTTTCCGTTGGCTGTGAAAGAGGGTCACTTGTGATAAAATTAAAATTTTAGTACCACTCCTATGAAATTTAGTTAAATTATCTTCTACATTATTTAATATTTAGCTACATTGAAGACGTCGCTATGAGGTGGCAAGAATATTTAAATGACGATTTTACAATTAATTTAAGTAAACTAAATACAATTATGTGAAAGACAGTTCCAGTTTAGACAATATGTATTAAACAAATTATTGAAAAACACTGGGAGTAAAATAAACACTCGTACGGATAGATATTTTGAGATGTTTTAGAATTGTTTCCAAAATAGGTGAAATGGCTAACTGTTCTAAGATTTGATTATCTTTTATTTTGATTTCTCCGTGAATATTTTCATATATGAGTTGGTTAAACACAAACGTAAACCGGTATGATAACACAGGAGAACAATAACAAAGCTACCGCGATATAGTGGAATGCACAAATAGTAACACTAGAGTATGAATAACAATGCTCAGTTGTTACTTTGGCAAAGCACAGGCCTTTTTGACTCGGGCCGTTTTAGCGGTCGATTCTAGGGCTCAAGATAGAGTGTGCGAGTAGTAAAAAGTTTTTAAATTTAGCCCATTATTACAACCAGGGATTCTTCTTCCATCATAGGATACTTGCAGACCAGCCAGTGTTTCCAGAAGTTGTAAGTCTGTTGGGTGAGGTTAAGAAAGTCAAACGTTCCGCAGGTTTCATATTCTTTATAACGATGTTTCGAATAGTCGGAACTCGAAATTATAATTATAACGAGTAGGGGAGGATTCAGTATTAAACCCCTCTAGATTATTCTAGCTAGCGGTGGATTTTCTGCCGTTGGGAGATCTTGTCCGGGGTGCACTCAGCCTCATTAGGTCCCTGAGGGCCAATTGAGAAACTACTTATTGACAAGTAGTGGCCTGTGATTGCGAAGACAGCAGGTTACTGGTCAGAAGGAATCGTGACGCTCACCATGTCCCACCCTCCAGTACTACGCCCCACTCATGACGCCTGTGGTAGGTCCTGGCCCGGAAAGGACTATTGCGCATAAAAGCTTAAAAGGAAAAAGGATTCGTTCCATTCACAATATTTTCTCCACTCACTCTTTTGCAAATTATTCTTAGCAAAGCTTATTCTTCTATTTATTGTTCATGGAGACAAACGTTTATTATAATATACTTTTTACGCATTTCGTTGTAGGTACACATAAGGAGTATACAGTAAGCGATTGTCAAGTTTTTTCAAAGCCGGTCGTTATATGATGGCTTTGAGATTCTGTTCATTTCGAAAAAATAATGAACTTTTAATAGTTTTCTTCTTCTTTATCCGATTACCCTCCCCATATGTAGAACATACATTCCCTAGCCAGTGCCAGTGCCAGTGCCAGTGTCGGGGAGCAGACGAATCTATGGACCGGACAGAGTGAAGACCTGGAAGCGGGTGATCACCCAAGTACCAGGTATGAGAGTTAAGATGATATGAAATGCAGGCAAAATGGATGAATGGAAAGGTGATGATGGCGCAATTGGTGGAATGAATGGCGGAGAACCCGGAGAAAACCCGCCCAGGTGCCGCTTCGTTTTAATAGTTTTCACGGAAAAAAATTCAACTTGGAGCATCAGAATCTACTTGTGGTTTCTCTTTCTAAACAATGAAATGCTCAAATGCAACGTTCAAATAGACGGGCGCTGATGTGTGTTTTTAGGCGTAAAATGCTCAAATTTTGTTTGCTTCCCTATACAATATTTTTAAGTTTTCTTCAACGTTTTACCATGAATTCTTTGACAATTAACCAGCAGATCTAAAGAGAGTTCTCTTCATATCAAGTATAGATACGTTTAGGGATTTGATAATCACTACTTTTTCCATGGGGAATTGAAATCGATTCGAGTCCAATCCCATTCTCAATAAGATCCGCATTTGAGATGGGTTTGGATATGCAAGGCTCAAGCATAAATAATCAAGCGTTTATATTGCTCACTCGGTTTACGTTGGCGAACCTGTCTAAAAATGTTTTCTGCATATTTTAAGTACATTTTGAGGTTAGTGAATGATTTTAGAAAGATGTAGAAACAATAAAAGTGGCCCTATTGTTGGGTTTTATTACACTACTTTTGTTAAGAAAATAGGAGAAAACTACGCACTTTATTATTTTCTCTAGGAAAATACTTGATGATAGGCAAAACTTAATATTCGATTGAAAGCACCATATACAAAATTTAAAACGATAAACATTTCACATTTCCATCACTTCTGGTATTTCTTCGAGAAACAGTTTCATAATATTCTGAAATCAAGTATCATTGTAGTTTTTTGTCGGAATCAACGCTGAACAAAACTGTGATAATAGTTGCAACTAAACTGCTTAAAAACTGTAGAATTTAGTCATTTCATATTGAATAGTAGCCTTAAATGTAAATTATAGTTTTCCCTAAAACGTTTTTATTATTCTAGGTGTTTGAATGAAGCGTTTTGAGTGATGCGCTTTAGTCCAACGTAGTTATTCGGCAATCACAGGTAATGTATAGACATAATCTAAACTCAAATTATAGCAGAAGAGTTGTGTTTATAATTTTGACCTTGGAAAAGTGTAGTGATTTTCATTTACACCACGTATTTCGTGTTATTACCACAAGTTAACCAGGTTTGCCTATTGGGTTACCATGTATAGTGGAATTAAATTATAGAACAATATATTTTGGGTGTGTTTAGAGTCAAATTTACCTAGTTCCTATTTCATTCAGAACTAAAGGCTCTCCTCTGCACTACAGAACCCAATTTAGGCACATTTTGCCTCCTTTAGTTACAAACGACAAGTCACCATGAAATTCACAACTCCGTGAAAATATTCAAGATGGCGATTCGTGAGGGACTGGGGGCCAGAACCGTTACAGCGCCTGCGCGGCAAGGTTTTGTGAGTTTACTTCGCGGCATTTCGTTGGGTACCGGCTCGTCATGCTGAGAGGGGGAAGGCGGGGCCTATAGGCCACCCAAGTGGCCCACTATGCTCTGAAGTGCAGCATTATTCAACCGCAATAAGCGCAATTCGCAACATGGCCCAAAGCGCAAGGTACGACAGCGCTAACTGTATCGCTTCAGTGTTTAAACACACTGTATGTGATCAGACATCCTAACTCATTAACCACAAACAAATTGTTATACGAATGTTGAACATCTGCGTCAAGCTTTTAGTTATTTGGGAAATTTCTACAAAGATTCGCAAAAAGGAATAATTTTAAGTGCCTGTTTAGGTATCTACTACTAAATTACTCAAGTCAGGCAGTTGCTTGGCTCTGTACACCTACAAATGCAAAAGGCAGAAGTTATTAAAGGTAAAATTACAGACAACCTTTTTTTTTATTACAGTACCTTACTGCAACTATTGTAGGTAATTACTACGATTGTATGAAATTATCATTTGATGCACTATACTTTTTTGGATATCCCTAAAACTTTCATCTCCCTATATTTTAAATTTTAAATGAGAGTTGTGAGTTACATTTTATATTCGGTTAAGTATGATTTAAAGCTGAAGAAACTGTTTACAAGAAATACAAAGATGATTATAATAATATATAATGAAGTGTATGCATTCTCATATGCGATACGTATCTACCAGAAAAATGCCAATCAGATTAAAATCGTGGATTTCTAGTTTTAGTACTATCTGTCAAACCGCCATAATGATGAAAATACAAGTAATATTCCATCAAAACAAAATTTACCCCATCCCAAAAAATATCTTCGGTTAAACTTAAATCAGGGATACATTTCATGTTTTTCTGGAATTTTTTAAACCTCAGAATTGAGTTTTCAATAGGAAGGAATAAATGTGGCTTTATGGACTTAATGGATTTCCTAAGCTTCATTATTTACTTATATATCGTTTAATATTATGCTTGTTAATACCAACTTTATAAAATTAAATTTGACTTGTTTTGATACAGAATAAATTATGTCCTTTACATAGGTTTTAATGCAATTTACTCTTCTGATAAATATAGAAAAATTCTGGTAGTCTTATCTTTTGGTAAGAACTTCAAAGTTTAGCATTAGCAGCACTTCTTTCAGAAGTAATTGATGACAAAGTATAAAAAGTAAACAAAAAGAATAAAGCTAGATTTTGTGAAGCAATAGGATTTTTAAAGAACTAATTTAACAACGCTTATATAAGACGATATTTTAAGTGGAATGCCTCTGTGAAAGCTTATGTCCACATTGCTTTCAGCAATTATTAGCTCAAGATAAGGCCTATCCGGCCTTCGTCCCTGAGCTTCACATTCAATCAGCTTCGCTCTGATGAACAATAGAGTGTTGGAATACTAATTGGATTTCAAAAAGCCCTCGGGGACGACTTTGTGGTTTGGTTAGTAACATCGAAACACAGGAAGCATTTGACGATGAACCTTGTTATAGAACTTCACACAACCTTAGCTAGGACTTGGCTACATAATCCCCCGAATGTTAGACAAAAGCAACACACTTCTGTACGCGTTTTGTACACAACATTTTACTGTGGCCGGGTCAGAAGTTGCGGACGTTCTGATAACATTTTCTTTATTGCCAAGGTTAGTTCACAATAAGTTGAGAACGAGATATGGCATGAGGAGAGCAAAGGGACACGAGCGAATATGGAAAGGGATATCAGAAATCCAGCATCAGCCAACAACAGCAGTACCAAGTTCAAGATGTTATTAATGAACGAATTTTGAAGTGGCATTAATTTTTGACGTCGGCTCGTTAGGATGTGTTATACGCAAACTGACATCAGATGTTCAAAATGTCCCCTTTTTGAATCTAGACGCCCCTACAGTTGTCAAACTCTTTCTGACTATAAAATGTACACAATTTGAAACGTTATAGACAGATAATTTCAGTATGTAAACAAATGACAAATGTATACAATATCCTTGGCAACACATCGTCGTGTACGTCAGATCAAATGAGTCACAGCCTTCTTTGAATGAATACATAGATAAATGAAGTTTAAGACATTGGACCTAAACTTTCATTCATAACGCGAAAAACCATTTGGACATAAGTTCAAATGAACTTTTTTTCCTGTTTGTGTTTAGGTAATCCATCCTTAAACTTTGTAAAAGTATTTCTGAAACATACTGTATAATTAAGCCTATTTTGCCAACATCCTTGGACAAATCTGAATTTCTTTCGAACATCATGAAGATACACGGTTTTTAAATAGAAGGTCATATTAAATAGCTACAAACTTGACCCAGTGACACACATTTTCTGCAGCAACCTTGTCCTTACCAAGAACCACAGTACACTGAAGCCCCATTAGACTTCTTTAGGGTTTTTCTAAAGCGGAGGCAGCGAACAATAGTACGACAAATGGGTTTACTATTTTTCCTAGCTTAAGCATGGTGTTTAGTGTTTGTTCATGTAGAGGAAGGTCAAGATCGTTGGCCTTTTAAGACCCGGTACCGTTAATGTCTTCAATGATGCGTTTAATTTCTCCTCCACCGACAAGGAACTTTTTCCCAAAGCTGCACAATGGAAAATAGGACAGACAAACAAACGTGTTTCTTTTGTCATCTAGCCAGAGCAGGTCAATGGCCTTTTCTGAATTTCGCTTTGAATGGTAAATAATAGGGCCTTTGTTACTTTATGGCACTTGTTGAAGGATAATAAAGTTTAAAATTGTTCACTTGCTGTATATTTAACTCTTCATTAAGAACATAAGTTATTTATGCACAAAGGGATAAAATTTACTTTGTTACAAGAAAGTATATTTACAACACGAGGGTAAACTTACGAGGCATTGCTGAGGAAACCCATTGTATTATGTCTTATAGATAGATGAAATTGTTTCCCTCGGTTCAAATTCTACCCTTTCTATTAAAAAACCAGCAATTACACTAACAAAACATCTGCTTAAAACAAGGAATACCTACCTCAACGTAATTTCAAGACTTCTATGAAGAATATTAAAAAGATGGTTAATTTTACAAGTTACAATTTACATCCACATTTAGTAAATTAATGTAACGATGCTAATTGAGTTACAATTACCGCTGTGTTAATTAACCCGTTTCAGTACATATACCGCAAATGAGTGAGTTAATTAGAAAGGATAAAGGAATCAAAAATCTATAACTCAGGTTCTGAAAGAATGAGTATGTACGTAAGACATATCTACTATATAGATTTTCAAACACAACTGATTGCGTATGCCAGGTATAAGGGAACTGCGTGTCACATCTAAGAGGGAGGGCAATGTGGGGATACTGTGACGTAACGTAGAGAGCAGTGGCGTAATGCAATTCTTAGTTTTGAAAATCTAGAAATGCCTATTATTAAAATGCAAGGTGTGCATTAAATTACAAAACATTAAAAGTTGTATTCATTATTATTCGCACAAAACTTTGCAACTCAAAATAACTCATACTTTTGATTAAACTGAAAAAATAAATAGCTTATAAACCAGCGATATCCTACGTTTGCGAAACAGGGGAAGTTGGGTTTACCTCCTTCTAGCATGCGCGGGCTTTGGCACTCTAAACCCCCAGCGTCCATTATGTTGGAAGATCCACCAAGTGATCGTCTCATAGCCTAATGCGAAAGACCTTTAGTATAGTTCAATTTGGAGAAACTCTGTTCGCAAATGTATGTAGAACTATACTTAATCTTATACGTACACACTATTCTTGCAAATGTTAATTTCTCTATCTACTACATTTTAATCCACCTAAGCACTTTCAGAAATTATGTAATTGCTCATTTTCTTGTACGTGCAAGAGCAATATGGGGATACAGTAGGCTTTAAGCGACAGTGAAATGTTTTAAGAGCTGCTTGTTATGTGATGCCTTTAAAATTCCGTTCTGTTTACAATGCCAAGAGATAAGACGCATAACTAGGGCTCGGAAGTTCATGCCCTAGAAACGCTGAAATATGCATGCAAATATGCTCTTAAAAACTTGAAAATATGCCAAGAAATATGCACTATTTAATTTAAACGATTGATGTCCCTTTGCAGTAGACAAGACGAGTTAGTATAAATAATAAATAAAGTTACCTTAATCCCCAGACGTTGAAGCAGAAGTGGTCCCGCTGCTAGTATTAACTGCTAAATTGCAGTTCACAACCAACACTTTGCAAAAATTTTCAACTGTAAAACATCGTCTGTTGTCTCACAAAACACTTCTGTAACGTGAAAAACTCTCTACGTGACAAGATGTTATCGGGGCATATTTAAATGATAACTGCTTCACAGAGAGAGTCAAGTCTCTTGGTGTGACATGGTTTTCTTTTGAGGATGTCTCGAAAACCGCACATCTGTTTATAACCAGAATTTTTTTGCAATTACATAATTCACTTTCTCTTTCACTTTTTGTCCTATGCTACAAGGAACCGAACTTGGGTCACATTGTTTTTTTGTTTTTTTTCCAAAGACAGTAAGTGATTCATGCAAGGAGATCCTACAGCTTCCAATGCCGTTATGGCTGTTGGTAAGAAAGAAAAATGGGCAGATATGAAACTAAGATCCTTTTTTAACCCAGTGCCTGACAGAATATTTTGCACAGTTTCCATTGATGAAGCATCTTTCGAGTCCAACGAATTAACAACCACTTGGACTATTTCTATGTGCTCAGTATAATATAAAACTGCATCGACCCATGTTCCCCATCGAGTTAACACCGGTGCAGGAGGAAGTCGGATATTAGGTGCTGTTGATCTAAACAACTTAACTCTTTTAGGAGATTTAACAAAAATTCTATTTGTACTGGACACAAATCTATCTACCAACGGGAAAGAATCACGTATTATCTAAACCTCTCAGATAACGCACTGATTATTCTCTCCGCACATACATATAATGAATGGATGGAAACAGGGGATTCACTGTATGACAACATTACTCACCTCGCGAGTTGCATCATCATGTGCAATACTACCAATATGAAAAATATTATACAGATGGAAAAAATAATTTAAAAAAACATAAAAATAATTAAAATATGCAATATAGGGACTATAATATTCAAATCTTCGTGAGTTGTATCATGTGCAATATTACCAATATGAAAAATATTATCCAGATGGAAAACAATAATAAAAAACCATAAAAGCCATTAAAATATGCAATATAGAGGCTATAATATTGAAATAAAATGCATTTATCAAAACTCAAGAAAATATGCATTTATATGCACCATAAAATCATGTCCAAATAACTGAAAGTTCCATAATTCGTGCACATAATGTAAAAGCATACATTTTTAACCCCTATGAAAAAACATGCAAATGCATGAACTTCCTAGCCCTACGAATAACACATGCCTATCTGAGAAAAGTATAAATATTGGCAAATTCAAACAAATAATAAAGAATATCTCAGAAATTGTTCACTCAAAAGAAGTATTTGACAGTGTTTTGACGAGATCCACATTTTTACTTTTTCTACTGATAAGTAGAAGTATTGTATTCCACCAAAAAATTCGATGTCGAGACTTCACCGGAAATATGTTTTGAGACCCCTGAATAAAAAAAAAAGGAAAAAAAAAAAAAGCATTTTTAGAAAAAGGTCCATGTGTGTCAGTCTGTGGACAGCATAACTCAAAAACGAAGATTTTAAAGAAAATAGCACCATCCTAAATTGCACTTTACATGGAATTTTTTTCGAAAATGTTTAAGATGTTTGTATGACAAATGAAATGTATATTTTGAATTTTCTGGCTATAGCCTATGTAGTCCTGTTTACTCTGGATGACTTGAGTAACTCGTAAACCGTAAGAGATAGACAAAATTTTACTTTACAAAAAATGTATATCTCGCTAAACCACACAATTTTTTATATTGAATAATTTCGGAGATATTCCTTGTTATTTGTATCAGTTTCGAAAAACTTAAAACTCGTGAAATGGAACATAGTTGTTCATTTTTATATGTTAAGCGTGCACAGAAAACGGAATCTCAAAGCTTTAAAAGATTTGACTATCGCTCAAAGCCTACTGTATTCCAATATTCCTCTTGCACCTACAAGGAAATAAGATAATTTGTGCAAACGTTTATGTCAACTAACACGAAGAAGATATAGGAATAAGAGTTTGTAAGAATGGTTAGTACAAGATTAGAGAAAGTCATGTTAATCAGATTTTTTTTAGTGTTCCGTTTTCGAAAGAAATAATTATTTCTTAAAATCATACTTAACGTATTCTTCCAATAATTTTCAAAAGCCTTTAAAGAATTTGTTTTTCTAGAAATTCTGCTCGTTAATGGTTTAAATGAATATGTATTTAAACATTGTAAACATGTTGCAATTTGTATATTTTCTAATTCCTGTTAATTTTCATTATTTTTACTTCAATGTTTGATTGTTTTTTTTTTAAAGCAAATACTTGATTTGTGCATTATTTAAAACCCTAGTATCCATATGGTACAATAGGGTTCATTTTGAAGACTAACAAATTAACAAAGAATTGAGATCTATTCTAACCTCCAGACATGCGTATTACTATCCCCTTGCATAAAATGAACTCCCTTTTTTTACTGTGAGTAACAGAAGTGGATGAATAAGATACGCTTTTATATGTTTAATGAAAATTTAGGTAGGTGCGAATGTTACTATCAAGAGTTTTCTTTTGGCAAGCGATTCCAATCAAAATGAAATGAGCGCCTGGTAGCATAGAGTAACCGCAACACAGCTTAGTAAGGCGTTGAATCTATCATTAGTGCGTCTTTCTGGCCCGCTTCACAATATTTACATATTAACGATTCACAAATAACGACGCAAAGATTATAAATAGTCATGCATTCTGCCTCACAATAAGAGTCTGACTTAAGTTTGATGAGCTTTATGAATTCACACAAATAATTGATAAACGTAAAGATAATGCAAATACTGTCATATTCCCCTATTCGAAGCGCTACCAAATATGCATTAAAAAAAAAAAATCTCTGAAGATCTGTCCTTAATTCTCCGCATTTCTAGCACATTCAATAGGCATTCTGTGTTTCTTTACTCTGAAACATTTGAAATAAAGCTACTCAATTGTACTTTAACATTAAAAAATGCCAAATATGTATTAACAATGTACAGCTACAAATTGTGATATTGTAGTATTCTATTTTGATTAACCTGTATTTTGATACGTCGTTTTCTGAGTGTGCTTTATTACGATGCACATTGCGTTGATTGGTCTACGCGGATTTCCACTTTAGATTCCACATGATGTCATTTGAAAAAAACGCAAATGGATTTTCCATTTTGGATAAAACAGAGACGAACGAATTAACAACTACATTGCCATATATCTCCTATGGCCAGCTCCCATTAAGTGCACAGCATCCCACAGGTGTTTTGAGGTTAAGGCTTCACTTCGCCTGTTGTACGTTGAATTTGATGTTAAATATCTTACAATACCAATTCCATTGATGAAGGTCTCTTTCGAAATCTCTCATTGTATTCACAAACAGCAGTGGACCTCAACTGTTTGTGTTCTAACTTATCTTCATTATCTGAATCACAGGAGCACATGCTGCTAAATAGCATTTTATGAGTAAATAGCCCGTAAAAGAATCTCAAGCCTCATATAGCCTCATAGCCTTCCCTATCTTCATGTTAGTCGAGAGAAACATTTGTAGAAATTACCCTATTGCTAATTTTGTTGTAGGTGCAAGGGGAATATGGGAATACAGCAGGCTTTGAGCGATAGTCAAGTCTTTTAAAGCTGGTAGGCTTTGATATTCCGTTGTCTTTGCGCGGCCATCAGATAAAGAAGTGAATAACGACCTTCAATTGCAAAACTCGCACCAATAACAAGGAAAATCTATGAAATGGTTCACTCCACAAAACATTTTATTGGACATAACTTGTGTGTTCTATCGAGATCTATATTGTTTTGTATAATAAGCTATGTCCAGAAAACTCAATACACATTTAATTTGCCATAAAAATGTATTAAATATATGGTATTTGCATCAGAATCGTTTGAGCCATTTGAGAAAATAAAAATTTTCCAACCATTTTCTATGGTTGAGGGTGGAGGAATTTTCTGCAAAATCTTCGTGTCACATCCTTGAAACATGTTAAACTTAAATTAATACCATCTTTGGTTTTTAACCGACTTTGCGTTTTTGAGTTAGGCTGTTCACACACACACACACACACACACACACACACACACACACACACACACACACACACACACACACACACACACACACACACACACACACACACACACACACACACACACACACACACACACACACACACACACACACACACACACACACACACACACACACACACACACACACACACACACACACACACACACACACACACACACACACACACACACACACACACACACACACACACACACACACACACACACACACACACACACACACACACACACACACACACACACACACACACACACACACACACACACACACACACACACACACACACACACACACACACACACACACACACACACACACACACACACACACACACACACACACACACACACACACACACACACACACACACACACACACACACACACACACACACACACACACACACACACACACACACACACACACACACACACACACACACACACACACACACACACACACACACACACACACACACACACACACACACACACACACACACACACACACACACACACACACACACACACACACACACACACACACACACACACACACACACACACACACACACACACACACACACACACACACACACACACACACACACACACACACACACACACACACACACACACACACACACACACACACACACACACACACACACACACACACACACACACACACACACACACACACACACACACACACACACACACACACACACACACACACACACACACACACACACACACACACACACACACACACACACACACACACACACACACACACACACACACACACACACACACACACACACACACACACACACACACACACACACACTAGAGAAGTATTCAATTAGATTAACGTACATAAAAAATTAGAGGTAAATAGAAATAGAACATCACCAACAATATATACATGTACATAAAATGTAAATTGTAGGTAAATAATTGCAAGCATGTAGTGTTCCTACGGAATGGGGCATGCTTAAAAAAAACAAAAAAAAAACAAAAAAAAAAAAACAAACAAACAAACAAACACACAAATACACAAACACACAAACACACACACTTTTAGATTCAGGGGCCTCTAAACATATTCCCAGTGAGACATTAAAATGCTGGACTGAGTACAATACTTCAGGGGCCTCAAAACATATTCCCAGTGAGACATTGAAATGTTGGATTGAGTACAATACTTCCCCTGCTTACTGTACGTAGTAGAGAAGTTAAAAAAGGCACCTAAATACATATCTACAAGTATGGCGAATATTGCCTTTCTGAAAGCTACTTATAGTGCCAGTGCCCCTGAAGAGATAGGTTATAGCCCAGTCTTCTAGCCAAATAAGCTGCTGGAGACTAGGAGGTGTATAAGATCGCCATCTAGGGAGAGAAACTGTCTACAACATGAGTTGGATGCAGAACGGTTTTGACTGGAGGTAATTAGCGAGATAAAAGTTTCACGGATATCAGTGCTCCGGATCAGCTGATAGGTATCAGATTACCACGCCGATACACGCCAACTTATCCTCGTTATATGATACCCACCTCCGTCCGCTACATGCTCCGGAGCGTTTTCACTCTTTAGTATGGGGCTTGTAGTTTCACTTGTAGGTACACAAACACTTGCTTCCTCTCTGGTGCTAAACATTTCAACTTACATAAGTATTGTTTGCTTTTATTTGGAAGGTGAAGCTTTGGAATGTAGTTCCTTTACACAGAGGTCTCTTCGTACGGTTCCTGTCGATGTTTCTTCAAGTAGGATTTCTGAAGTGCCATCTGGTGAACAAGCTGCAATTCACTGCTCATTAGCACAGTCTTTTGTTTTAATTTTTCTTTCATCCATCTTGGGTTTATGCTAGAACATTTGGCTTGCACTTTATTGTACAGTGATTTTTGCAACCCTCGAAAGGGCATTTAATGAATTTCACTTAATTCCTGTATAGTTTTTGTCAATTATTTTCTTTAAATTGTTCCATTTACGTGGTATTCGTGGTGCACGAAGCAGCGTCTGGGCGGGTTTTCTTCGGGTTCTCCGGTTTTCCGCGCCACTCGTTCACCAACTGCTCCATCAACACCTTTCCATTCATCTACATCACCTGCATTTCATATCCTCCTCACTCCCATACCTCGTGCTTGGCTGACCACACGCTTCCAGGTCTTCACTCTGTCCGGCCCATAGGCTCCTGTGCTCCCCGACAGGCATCTGGCCCTAGGACAGGTTTGTAAGCCCTCCATAACGAGGAGGGTAATCAAATGAAGTTTCTATTTCTTAAATCTCTGTCTGTCTCTCTCTCTCTCTCTCTCACACACACACACACACACACACACACACACACACACACACACACACACACACACACACACACACACTCCAAGACTCTGGGGCACAGGACATTATCGTGGCTAGAGAAAAATTCGTCACTTCCAATCGGGAATCGAACCCGGGATATATTGCACAACAGGCAGGTACTCCAACTGAGCTACGAGGTCAAACCATGAGATTATTCTTGCACCATCTAGAAAATTTTCGCCAAAACCCTCTCCTTTACCTCTTGTAATTATTGCAATTTCGTAAAACTGGTATTTGCATTACCTTACAGAAAATTCCTCGACATTCGCGAAACCTTTATAAAATACTGGATGTTATATTTCGATGTCCTTAATCTCCTCCCAAAGTCTCCCAAGTTATGTAAATGATGTATCTTGTGGCGCTGAAATAGTTATCGGAATTCATGCTTATTTGTAAGTTTAAGGTCCTTCAATTGGAGGATAAATGAAATGGGTGAGATAATGCTCAAATGCGTCGATAAAACTTTAAATTATCCGACATTCGTCCGAGAAGCATAACAGAAAACCCCGGAAAAATTTTATCTGGATAACTCATCCTAACCGAGAATGAACTGGGGACCTCATGAGTGCTTTAGACGCGCTATCGAGGCGGGTTCATCCGAATCATTGAGTCATTTAAGATAAATCACAGAAGTTTTAAATGTTGGGAATTTGAGTTGCGAGAACGTCGGAAAAGGTGAACTGTTTCTGCACGAGCCACCACTGCATGTATGTATAAGTCGTATATAGACTTAGGGGCGTTCGCGTAAAATTAGCTGGAAAAACGAACTGGTTTACCAAATATCTACAAAGATAACGCATGTGTAACGACGTTGGAAAAATGGCTGAATCATCCCTGAGGATGGGTATTCCTTGCAGTGGCGCCCACTTTAATGGGAAGAGGGTGTACAATCTGTGGACCACACGCCTAACGATCATGCTCATCGAGTGTGGGGCTAATCTTCGCTTGTTTGTGACAGCCACACGAGGAATTCTGATCTGGAAACCTAATCCTCCTCGCCCATTAGTCCCAGGAATGTGTGTGACGTCACTCCGATCGCTAACCGGGCGAAAAAGTGACGTTGGTGAATTCGATACCACCTGCTGCTGTTATCGATCCATCGGGAATCGATCGAGCGTGTGCTTGTTTCCGTGTCGCCAGACCCGCTCCAGAGAAGTGTTTTCACAACCTTTCTTCCTCCCATAATACGCCCTGGTGGGAAAATCCACTTAGAGGCAGGCCATGCTCTCAAAAAACAGAGGTTAAGCCGTTTATGTACAAACTACGAGGCACAAGAAAAGGAGAGAAAACCTGTTACCTTTCGATTTTGCTTTCTCCACTACTTACTAAATAGAAAAAAATATATATATTGTAACAATGTCTTTCTTTTCCTTTCCTTCTTTTTTTCTGAATGTTTGAAAATGTGTAAAATTTCTGGTGAAATCCGGTTCCGAAATTTTTGGGTGAGATGCAATTCCTTCCCTGTCTCAAATTAGAACGATCCTGTTGTAAATACAAGGTGCATCCAGAAAGTATGTTTTCCTGTGGCCGTTTACAAAACAGAATACCATTTAACGGAAATATTTATTGAAAGAGATAGTGAATATGTTGAAAAATGGCTCAACACTAACAATTTTGAGACATCTGTCATAGCATGGGACCAAATTTAGTATCTCTGTACCGTAGAAGTCTGCCATCGACATTGCATCCACTGTGTGGCAGTCAACTGTCTCTGTCATTCTGAAAATGTTGACATTGACTGGACATTAATTTCTTGAGGTGTAGGGAAAGCTGGAAGTATCACTGGAAGCAAGGTCCTGAATATAGGTGGATGATTAAACGACTCCCAGCCGAACGATGCTCCTGTGGGAACACTGCACATTCTGCTAGTGCATGCGTAATGCCCCATCATTACTCAACCATGTAAACACAGTTCCTTTACACAATATACGGTTTTTTGCCTGTGGGACAAGTGGGAAACTTATTTTATGGACGCGCCTGGTATATGGAAGATGAGAAACACTTACGGAACGCTCTTAAGTTACTGATTGGTGGAGAAAAATGTATTCCTCCGGAAGGAATGTTGACTTTTGTGGTCAGGATCTCTGCCTACCGCAGCTCCTCAATTTTCCCCCGATACTTAGTGGTCACTGTCCTACACCCTGGATTTAAAATCCGCACCATCGGTGGGCTCGTACCTGGACGCATTCCACGGCCGTGTCCAGAGCTTCATGCCCCGGCGCAGGACTTGAGTTTGTCAACATTTTTGTCACTTTCAAGTGCTTCGACATACTTTTTGCTTTCTCTACTACGTTTAGTAATTAGAGAAAGTATTGTATTTCACCCAAATTTAGATGTCACGATTTCACCGGATATATGTTTTGAGGCCCGCAGAAACCAAAATAAAGCTGTATTTGAAAAATATCCGTGTGGCTACGTGTTTATCTGTGAACAGCGTTCAAAAAAGAAAAGTCGGTTAAAAACCAAAGTTGGTATTTAATATCTCCACCCTACACTATACTTTCGAAAACTTGGCTCTAACAATTTTAATTAAAATGTCATATTTAAGATATTTTTATGGTGAATTCAATATATATTTTGAATTTTCTGGCTATAGCCTGTGTAGTCCTGTTTACTCTTGATGACATTTACATACTGGTAAGCCGTAAGCGATAGACGAAATCTTACTATACATAAAACGTAAATCTCGTTAAAACACACAAGTTATGTCTGTATGCATTTCTTTGTGGATTGAACCATCTTGAAGATATTCCTTGTTATGTGTGTATATTTCTGTAATAACGTTATCCCGATTAGCATGTGGTAGGTAAAAGAACAAGCTTTAGTAAGAATGGTTTGTACAAACTATAGTACAAAATAAACAAACTTTCCCGACCCAGTTTTTGGAGCGGATTTTCCCGGGTCGTTAGGCGAATGCTGGAATGGATCCTGAATTTCCTGTTCCTTCATTTCACTTCACCTTTCATCTGTAGGGTATTCGTTTCACCTTTGCTCATGCCTAAAGAAAGAAAGAGACTGTTTTCTGTCTATTATGGGGAAGATCAGAAGGTTCGACTCCTTCTATTCAATTAGTGCTGGACGTTTCTGCCCACAAAACATATTTCCTACCCTCTGCCTCTAACTTGGGTGGTGAAAGTGAGTTTCCACTTTTATGTTCTAGAGGCGAGCTAAACCACCGTAGCTATACTTGGTTGTTTTAGGGTTCTAAGTGTCAGCGAAAGTTTCGGCGTGCAAGGCAGGTGCTTGTTCTCTGTAAATCCTCGAGGCTCCGAGACCGGGGCCCGTCAGGGGACCTGTGGGTCCGCAGTGGGGGGAGGGGGGCTGATGTAGTAGTCGCTACCGGGAGTTCAAATTTGGAGTTGTTAGGGACCCTAGCCTGTGCTCCCGTCTCTCCTCAGATCCTACCACATGCACAAAATTGGTCGAAAGCCAAGTTCGCCCTCTCAACCTTGTCTTTCCTATCCATTTAATTTATCATAACAAAATTAGTTAAAATGACGTTACATAGGTATCTGTTGCAACTCGCGGTGGCCCTGGGATTGAAGCTCAAAAGAACACTAAGGACTGCGTTGTGCAGGTCAGGAACCGCACAGCTGATCGTCTGGAACAGCAGCAAGTCTCATAAATGCCAGAACACCGTGACACAGTCTAAACAAAGGGAGAAATGACCGACTGCTGCAGTGCACACATAATCGCTATATAACCGTATCATTTCTTGCACAAGTCGAGACTCAAGTCTCGATACACCTGTATCGATATATCTCGTCTCTCATCACAGCAAACATACACAGCACTGACATTGCGGTGACCAACCATTACCAGTTCACAAATATTCTACGGTCTTCTTATAGGACGTATGTACGGGTTATAGAAATTTCGCATTGAAGTTTAATACATACTTTCTCTATTTACCTGTAGTAATTATATGAAGTACTGCATTTCTAATAAATTGGCAGGTACCCATTTCAACCAAAATACATTCTTCTGTGAACACTCACGTGACTTTCTCTACTCATTATTCTACAAACTATTCTCGATTAACTTCATGTTAATCAAGATACACAAAATAAATGGTTTTATTACATACTCAATTTCTTCTTATAGGTTAGGTACAACAGCAATACTGGAGGCTCAGGCAACAGCCAAATCTTTCAAGAGATGATCTCTATGTGATACCTTTAACATTCCACTCTCTTTGTAGTGTCAGGATGCAAAAAAAAAAAAAAAAAAAAAAAAAAACATGCTACATTCACATGACTTTCTCTACTCTTGTACGAAATATCCTTACAAACGCTTTATTCCTCTACTACTTTATGTTAAGATGAAAATTTGCAGAAATTGTCCTATTGCTATTTTTATTGTTGGTGCATAGGGAATGAGGGAATACAATATGGTTTAAGAGAAAGTAAAATTTTCTTACATACAAACGCGCGCGCGTCCATCCACATTTTTTAAATACAGTATTGTGTGCTTATTTATAAATATTCAAATTGATGGACAACCCCTCGTGTAAATGTGCAGCAGATGAAATGAACATCATTTTCGAGTGCCCAAAAGTGGACTTGGACTTGAGTTCACGCGTCAAATGTTAAGGAAAACTGGAATGTGGACGTTCACAAAGCAAAAAGTAATAATGTGATAAACCTAGACATCTAACTTAAGATAACACAACTGAGATTATACGCAAATAGGAGTTTATACTTACAAAGGTCTTAGGTTTGTACGCAAACAAAATCAAACAAATGCAACTTGGTTACAAAACTACATAAATGAACTAAATTTATCAACATTGCCTAGCAGGGCGTGTAATGTTAGTTTTATTGCAATGTGAAATGCTGCAAAATAAATATGAAAAACACACCACACACAGAGACAGAGGGAGAGAGTATTGAAAATGTTTATTGCATCACCTATTATAATTTGTACCAGACATTCATTTGAACTTTATGACAATTTTACATTCAAACAGTAGTAAAGATTCATATATGTATCTGATATTAAAATTGAATATTTAAACTGTCATATATTTGATATATTGGCTCCATGAGCTTTTATTACGACAGCACTTCGTCTAGGCATTGAAATTATCAAATGTTTTACTTGGTCTATTGATATCTCAATGAAGCATACCTTGTTTATTGTTTTGTATTAATCTTAGTAATTAGTTCTTTAATGTGGCCGAGAATTAATCCAATAGTTTAATATTATAGCTTTCAGAAAAAAAAAAAAGAAAAAAATCATGAAAAGAAATGTGCTGGAGGAAAAAATGCATAATATTTGAATTATAATATTCACTAATGTCCATATTATTGCAGATACACAGATGAGTGTGGGTTACCTTAAGCACACATGTTCCTCCACAGATTTACAATGATTGGTCCAATGCTTTCAGAGAAAAAAGTGCATACAGCAAAGAAAATTTAGTTTTGAGAAAAGTCAACTTAAAGTTGGAGGAGTGGCAGGTATTTAAAGTGTGCAGTGTTGTATTAAATAGCCATTTAAGGAGATAAACATTGTGATGCCGGCCCTCGGGAGCGGCGGCGGCAACACAAGAAAGGCTAGGGGCCGGGCTGCCTTACCACATGCGGTATTTGCTCAAGGTCAGGCTGCCTCGCGCCACAGTTTGTGAGCACTCAAAGAGCGAGGCATGTCAAAGGGGTTTTCGAGATCTTTCGAGAAGTATCCGGTAGCCGGCCTATTTGTAAAACTTCAAGAAAGATTTGTGTTACGTCATCCTCTCTGTATAAGGAGGCGAGGCAACGAGATTTTGGAGTCAGTTTTTAGTTTTAGTCGTGAGAGAATCGTTGCATCCAAAGACAGCGAAGCAGTTAATGAGTGTTCAATGACTGTATCTCATAGTGTTTGAGATACAGAGAGATTGAAGGCAAAGGTGTGAGTCACGATTGTGAGAAGAAAACAGTTGTGAGTTATATCACGAAGAACTGAAGGCCGTGTTAACGTCAGTAAGACAGAACTGTTTTGTATAAAACTTTTAGAACAAAATAAACTGAGAAAAAATAATTGAACTGAAATGTCATTTTGTCGAATATCGTAACCACATAAATCGATATATCTCAGTAAGAATTGAAAATTGTTTTCAAAAATAAAAAAATTGATTTTTTGAGACTTCAGTCGCCTCTAAACTGCTAGAAATAAAAGTGCCAGCGTGGTTGATTAGGTACTAAGGGAAATTCGCCCAAATGCACAAGGCTATTTTTATGGCGAGTTATGCAGAGACGTTGTAGAAACCTATGTTTCCCATCTGCTATTTATGAATGTATCCGCGTTCCCACATACATACACAAAACATGTTATGCTGATTACGAAGCGGCTGATTTGTTACTGACATGCCGCACACAATAGCCGCTCATACATCAGCTGTTGCTGCCTTGGGTGAGGTAATGCACTCTGATGGAAAATAATATCCTATTCTTGAAACTCCTCGCAGCGGCGCTGTCGCTCCCTCGCTCGCTACGTGAGCATGGATATACGTATGTTTATGCACGAGAAATTGCCGCCGCCGCAGCTGCAATATATTCACCGTCTTGGGTAATTTTAGCACAACCTCTTAACCTAAGCACAAAAGAATACACTGACTGACTGGCCAAGTTGATTGTTCCAGCGGTGAGCAGTTTAACTCCGTGTAGCGGAAATTTAGCGAGCCAAGTGGCGCTATGATAATGTGTGACTCGCAATCGAAAGGTCGATGCTTCGACTTTCTTAGCCCATTTTTTTCGGGGCATTCCCCTGGTCGCTAGGCGAATTGGCAAAATTAATTCGTGGCCGAGCGGTTAGACCTTGGCTTATCACCTAGGCGGCCCAGGTTCGATCGCAGGGACCTGTATGTGGTATTCAACGTGGACGAAGCGGTGTCTGGGCGGGTTTTCTCCGGGTTCTCCGGTTTCCCTCGTCACTCTTTACACCAACTGCTCCATCGTCACCTTTCCAATCATCCATTTTGCCTGCATTTGATATCATCCTTTCCTCATTATCATGCCTGGTGTTTGGCTGGTCATCCGGGATGTGTAAGCCTGCAGAGGGAGGGGACCCTGCACCTTGCTGTCATATCTCCTAGATCCGCCCACCCTCTGTCTCCTCTCACCTCACCCTTGCCACCATAGGGGTGCGCCTTAAATGGCACAGGTCGAGGTGTTAAGTCCCTCCTCTGAAACTCTTACCTTAGTCCCCCCTAGAGTGTCTCCCCTATACAAAGGCTACCTTTATCGGCGGCTTCTTCCGCCTCCAGTCGCAGCCAAGCCCACGGAGGAGTACAGGATGGGCAAGGTAAGTCAGTACGCCGACTTTCTTACCTTAGAAATTTAAAAACTCTTCCTTTGGTTTGCACGTAAACACGAATTACTAACACTAAACCAAGCGAGATGGTTACGCGGCAATGTGAAAGGCTCGTATTTGGGAAGTCCAGGGTTCGACCGACCACTCCGACCATAGGACTGACTCATCGTCGTCCGTATCACGCCACTTGAAAACACTCAAGGTCCACAATTGCGTACTTGAGGTACTTGCTCCAGGTGCCAAGGAGCCCTCCGTTTGAGTACACCCACACTGTGTCACACTCATATGACTTTCTCTACTCTTGCACATGCACTTCCTAGAAGTGCCAATGCCTCTATCTACTTAATGCCAATCGAGATAGAATTATCTTATTGTTAATTTTCTTGTAGATTCGGGAGAAATAAGAGAATATAGCTTTAAGCGATAATGAAATCTTTTAAGAGCTGGTCGCTATGTAACGGCTTTGAGATTCGTTCTCTCTGCATGGTCAAAGAGTTAAAAAATGACTTCCCATTTGAGGAAAGTGTAAGTATTGGACAATTCCAACAAATAACAAGGAATATATCGGGTATGGTTCACCTCACAAAAAATAAAATAAGAAAAAAAGAAAAGAAAAGAAAGAACTTTTCGACAAGATCTGCATTTCTGTGTTTGTGTGTGTGTGTGTGTGTGTGTGTGTGTGTGTGTGTGTGTGTGTGTGTGTGTGTGTGTGTAGTAAGATTTTATCTGTTAAGGTTTGCCAGTTATGCAAAAGTGTTATATATATAATGTGGATAAAATGATGCTCAAATGAGCGCGGGGTCCACAGAATTTAAAGTTACGCAAAATTCGTCTTCTGAGAATAAGAAAATACATCCCCAATTATAAATGTATGTTCGTTTATGAATACAGGCTGAAAACAAATTATTAAGCAGACAATAATAGTCGCAACAATGCATGGCGTTGATGCCAACATTATTACTAATATTGCCCGCCTCTGAGGTATGGGGGTAGCGTGACTAACTCGCATTCAAGAGGTTTCGTATTCAAATCTTGGTTAGGGTGAGTTATCCAGCCTAGTTAAGGGTTCTTTTTGGTTTTTGTATTTATGCTGAAGAGACAAATGTGGGATGAATTTAAGCTCTATAGAGCTCAGGTTCATTTGAGCATCATTTCACTCATTTCATCCATTTATCCTCCGTTATGGCCTAAGTTAAAGCACGTTAAACTTATTAGAAGACACGAAAGAAAAGAAAAAGATAAAAGAAATTTCCCATGGCCACGGTTTATTTACATAAAATCCTATATTATAGCTAAAGTATCCAAACGTCTGGAGTATTATTCCTCTCACAATGCAATTTGTTGACATTTCACCCCTTCCCAGTTCTTATATGGAACGTATGACCAGCCGGGAATTCGATATCATGTTGTAGAGGCAGCAGCCGAGAGTCTTTTGTCTCCATGCTGATTATCATGCAGACCGTGACAGAATTCCTCTTGTGCTGGCAAGAACGATATTGCCACGATAAACATCGGCTACACAGATATTCAATATAGCGAAAAACAACAAGGAAAGCCTTCTGACTAAACATAGAGGGGAAAAAAGGTTGTAGAGAGAGAGAACGATGAAATAAATCACGCTGTGGCGGTTCGCGGACTTAAAAGGTTCGCTGTTCCACCAGTTTGTAGGTCCTAGCCCCCTCCATTTTGGCGCCGCCCTTCCCCTTCCTTTACTGGAGAAATGTGCGTCCTGAATTTTTATTTTGACTCAAATCCGTTCTCTTTGCACTTACCTGTAAAATATACTCTACATTCAACTCCTACGAATTAAGGAGTTAGGAAACCATAATTAAACCACAAATTAAAATTCCAAAGAATCTTTAGCACTTCTAGCAGGAATATAAAGCACTACAGCGCACCACATTTACCAGAAATACACGTTTTGAGGTCTCCTAATAGGAAGGTATTTTTACTTACCACGTGTATTCTACCCAAAAATTTGATACGAAATTTCACCAGAAATACATGTTTTGAGGCTCATTGAATACTGTTTGTCAGTGTGTGTACGTTGGGGGCGGGGGGGGGGGCATGGAGGAGCTTTGTGAGCAGCATAACTAACAAACGAAAAGTTTGTTAAATACCAAATCTAGAATTTAAGTTCAGCATCTTCCAAGGGTGTGACACGAAGATTTAAAAAAAAATCCCATCTCATTACATGGTGCATTTTTCTAAAAATGTTTATTTTCTCAAGAATAACTAACAATTTTTATTACAATACCACTTCTTTAAGATATTTTAATGCCGAACGAAAGTACTGCCTATATCTTTACTTTTCTGAAAATCTTCTCAAGTCCTGTTTCTTTTTCTTCTTCTTCGGTCTTGCAGCTCGGAATCGAACCATAGACTCCTCAATTGAACTCCTCCATTTGGTCCTGTCTCTGGCAGCAATTATCCATTGTCTGGTGTTTAGCAAGATACTTGCCACTGCATCTGTCCAGCGATCCCTCGGCCTGCCTACTGGCCTTCTACCTTCGATCTGGTACTGTAGAATCTGAGTCCTCTTCATTACTTTTTAACAACTGGTACAGTATAAGACATAGACACTATCTTACTGCACAAAAATGTACATCTCATTAAAGCACACAATTTATGTAACTAATTTTTTGTGGTGTTAACCATTTCTGAGATATTCCTTGCAATGGTTAGGATTTTCAAATACTTATACTTTTGTGAAATGGGAAGTCATTTTTTTTATCTCCTGGCCATACAAAGACAACGGAATGTCAAAGCCATTACATAGTGACCAGTTCACATAAGATTTAGCTGTCGCTTAAGTTCTGCTGCATTCCCCTATTCTCATTGTATACCTACAAGAAATAATTAATAAAACTATTTCTACAAAATATGTTTATCTCGATTAACATGAAGTAGATAGCAGAATAAGCTTTTTAGGAACAGGTTTTACAAGAGTGAGTAGAGAAAGTCTTATGAGAAAGTTAGGATTTTTAAGAAAAGATTTTTGTGGTAAATGCAACTTAAAAATGAAATGTATAAATGTCATAATTGGTAATTAACTTAGGCTTCTTGCAAGACACGGTGATTTAAAGAACACCACTGATTTCAAAATAACTGAAGTGTTGTTAAATTTTGTTGTGGTATCATCAAAGAGAACTTCAGGGCAAGCACTTAGAGAACCACTTTCAAACATTCGACTATCGCTTCGGTTTCTTGTATTCTCCCTTATGCCTACGTAAGAAAATTAACAAAAATAGAAAAATTAGCTTTATGCAATCCTAGCAATAAAAGACTTATTATGTCGACATAAATCGTGAGAAATTGCCCTCTTTTCGGCACCGTGCCAGAAAATGAATGACGTAAGTACCATGGCAACAAGACAGCAATGACGTCATCACCACCACAACATAATCTTCTCAAATATGCCTGTAACAACACCTGAAATATGGTTTCATTGCTCAAACTAAAGCATTTTTCATTTCTCCAGCCACAAAACCTTTCATGTTCTTTTTTGTAAACATATTTTGAATTTTTCTGGAATTAACTCTCAGCCCTCTTGGCTTCGTTCAAAAACAGAATACACTCCAAATTTTGAATAGTTTTACCATTACCTTCCATTTTCGTATACAAACGAAACAAATGAAACATCTCCTTAGTATAAATAACTATTTCTTAGAATTATTTATAGACACTACTTATGTAAAAATAAACGACAACGGGTAGAGAAAGCATGTGAGTGTAACATTTTTATTTATTCAGGAAGACAGATGAAGTAAGAGTAATTGTACCGCACTCAGTCATTTTTTAAACCTTGGTGCACTTGCAGTCATTTGTTACACCTACAACCAAATCTATTACCGCCTCTGTGAATCACAACTAATCTTCCCACGGTGTTGAACCCCTTCAAACTTTTGTTCTTGCAGAGGTCACAGTTATTCTGACCCCCACCCACTTTCATTCATTAAACACAGAGAAGCTACAGGTCATTAAGGGCGTATTTTGAATTTCGTATTCCGCATACGGACGCCCTTAATGATGATGATAATTTTGAGGAATACAAAAGCACGTGAGGTCTTTTGATTTGCCAAGATGGTCAGATAGAACGCAACTTGCCCTTTGATTGAACACTCACGCAGACATAAGGAGGTGTTGAAAGTAATATGAACTTTGGTTCAAAAGTGGCTCAAAGGTGTGAAGTGCATGCTCGCTGCAAATTTCTGAAGAAAAAAAAAGAAGATATAAATAAGCAAGGTTGACTGTAAAATAATTCGCATTCCGGAGGCATCAGGTTCGATTGCCGTCAACCGCCCATTCTAACTCAGGGTTTTTCGCAATTTTTCCTGGTCGATAGGCGAAGACTGGGCTAGTAGGTATCTCATTACTTAGGATTTCCTTTCAATGTATCAGATGTGCTTTTAAGTTCCGTGGTGAAGGGTAGTGTTGGATAGACAGCGCAGATGCTTAATAAGAAGAAAGGGTATCCCCCGTAGGCACCAGAGAGCTGTTTGGTCGACGGGTTGTTCATCACCCTCTCTAGGCAGCTCTAGAAATGGGACGGGTATTCGAGCCTGGAACTGTCAGGGATTTTTCCGCGCGTCTTTGTGGAATGTCGTGTCCTGTAGCCTCCTGTGGTTTCTTCCTCTTGGAGGTAGACACAACAAAAGACGGACGGGGCCGGGTTGCCCAACTCTACTGACGGCCCGTGCATCAAAGACGCTCAAGGTTTGGCTGCCTCGCACGACTGTTGTGAACACGTGACAATCAGAGCGGCAGAACAAAAAGGGGTTTTCTAGATTATTCGAGAAGTGTCCAGCAGCCGTGAAGGAAGATAGCGAAGCTGTTGTAAGTGTTGAGTGATTATATTCTCAAAGTGAGCTGAACAAAGACAGAACGTGGCGAGTCAAGATTACGAGAAGAAAACATTTGTGAGTTGTAAATTCACAATAAACTGAATACTGAACTATGTATTGGCGCAAACGTTTGACAGAAAATGTAATTGGACTAGACTTTTGTCATTTTTGGCACAATATCATATCTATATAGGTTCCATTGCGCGAGGTATCCCCCCTTCTATGTATACCCTATACTTAAACCTACCTATTGGATAACTTGGGGATAAGTGAAAATATAAATGCATGTGCAATATAGGTGACATTGCCAATTAAAATCTGCCATGGTTATTATGTAGGTGCATTTCACATGGAAAAATACCAATGTTAACTCACCATTCATTTCGTAAGCAGTAAGTGATGTTTCCCAACTATTTTCATAATTGGCTACAATCAGTGCGTTATAAAACGAACGCACCGAAGCATTGCATGGAGAAGCATGATACACTTTATAAGTCAGTATATGAATGCATAATAATTGTGGAAACAGGAATGAACCAATAGTGGAAAAACTATTTACAATTAAGAAATATAGCACTATTTTGTTTTAAATGCATAGCACAAGGCCACTGTATCCCTTCTCTCCTTCCTTTTCTGACTTTTGAATGATCGGTAGCATATTTGTTTTCCTCTGGGAGGTAGGGACAGACAGCCTTCAGGAAGTTTTCTGTTTCTGCATGTGAGAATAGATCCCCTTTGTCAGAGGACACGGGACGTTAGGCAAATTGATACACTCCTGACACTTGTTCCACACGTTGGGTCACTAGAAACCACGATCCTGTCAGAACAATGGCGCGCTGTGCTAGTATGCATTGCAAAAGCATTTGCTTCACCAGCAAGCCGGGTTGTTGAATTTTTGGTGTATTCCAGTAAGTTGTTTTCTCTATCTATAAATGTAGTCTTGATGGCGTCGAACTTCCAATGGTATAGGGTACAACAGATTGATTCTGGTTCTGGTTTTGGTTTAGGCCTGGTTTAGGAGATAACTGTCACTCAGGGTAGGCACAAGAATGCTATTGGTATACTGCCCCAGATCTTCATAGTGCTGGACTGCTTAAATCTGAATGTTTGCTGTGTTAGAATGATACTTCAGTCTGAAACAAAAATTATTCTTTTACCCTCTCCTAACCTCGTCTTTTGTAATGTTTACCGATACACTTAAATGTCTCGCGTAGACACGGTGAAAAATACCTACCCAACATCAAGTATATCTACCCGCCGCCCTGAAAACCCCACACTACATCATTACAGTGGTTAAGCCCTGTCAAGGGCAGGCACACGAAAGGCACACCTCGGGCTGTCCTCAGCTTGCCAACACTCCTTGATGAAAAATATGTACCTTCGTTGCCTGTGTAAATTTTAATATATTTTAATATATTCGGTGCAGCTGTAATTTAAGAACACTATAAATCATTGCAAATCAGAATAAAGAGGATAAAAAAGTTTATGTATAAACACTAAATCCTGTCATTGTATATAAGATAATACTTTACCCATCGCCAACGCCTGCAGATAAGGCTTTTCATGCAAATAACTGAGTTACAAACGAGAACAACAAGCAGCAAAAAGGTACAAAAGAAACTAAGGAGCAGTTTCAACACAAGTATTATTATTAGTATTATTAATGGACACAGGATTTGAACAAGCATGTAAAAGTATATTAAATTTAATGAAGAAAGGAATTTAAATGAACTTTGGGGTGCATGTTTGACTTAATGTTTTTAAATCACTTTCTAATTACTGGCAAAATTTAATGGGTGCACTTCGTATAATCAAAGAAAAGAATTATTCCAAAATAAGGTGTCTGTATACTATGATAAAGAAATGAGCATATTCCTGCCTGACGATAAGAGGATTTGCTCAAGAACCGATGTTTTCTTGGGTGATAATAGACACGAGGTGCGGGGGAGTGAGGGGTGGATGGCTCGTGGGAACAAAACACCCTTGCCACGTCCAAACATTTCCCAAATATTTTGACTTCTCCTGCATGAATGGGCACTCTTCACACAACGATACCTATCGATCTTTTCCCCTCGGAGAACTCGTTTTCATTCGGGATCGTATTTCATCGCTACGGGGCCTTCCTTTGCCGTAACTGGAACCGTCAACTTTTCTTTTTTAAGTCACTTATCTGTCTACAGGGGAGGGCTAGGTTCGACTCCCGACCATTGTCATTATAATGAGGTCTAAGAGGGAAGATTGATGAGTGTAGCGGCCAGGTGGCTTTCTTTCGAATGGAGAAAACATTTTACTGCTGTGTCATTCACCAACTTTCCTTTATATTTCTGTTGTTAAGGTCGTAACTACAAAGTGGATGGTGTAGTAAATACATATTAACAATAACCATATACATTTCAGGCTTAATGAAACTTATCTTCATCTTTTCATTATATTTACATCACTACAAAGAATGCCAGTCACCTGTGCACAATAAATTTACATCTCAAGGTACATTTTACAGAAAGTTCATACTTACATAAGAAGTAATTTGCGTTTCGAAAGTAATATTTTTGTTTGCCTTTATAGCTTACGAATAAATACATGTAATTCATTGCAGTTTTTTACGATTACTGTTTCATTTTTTGTATTTTTATGCACATTGAGCAAGTCTCCAGATTTTGGAAGAAAATGTAAGGCTGGGGTAGCCGTATAATGGCCTGTTAAAACATTTTGAACGGCCCACCGTTACCTCAAAATCCTAAGTGAACATGTTTATCACAAGTAATATAAGACATCTGACATAACCTATAAATTCTCGACTGGAGCAAGAGAATTTATCTGGAAGGTCAGACCGTAGAATATTTATCTGCACTATTTCATAAATAAAATATGAATTTAAATACTATGTCACAACAATTTGACCAGAAAAGTTAAATTCTATAACAAATAACCTTAAATATATTAATTTAGACTAGTGTAGTTCAACTTATACTGAGCACTGCCAACTGAGCAAAACGAAATCCAAGAATTAGATGTAGGTATTTCGATCTTCTCTTGTTGTTATAACAGAAAACAGTATAAAACTTGTTAAACAGTTGTCAAATTAAAATAATGTTATTCCGATTCTTAATCGATTGTAATGTGTAATAAATTGTTTTCAGCGATTTATTAAATGTACTGTCAACACTGACTAAATAAAAGAATGATGTTGTGATAACTTGTATATACAAAACAGAGGAGTGAACAGGTAATAGTTCGTATATAATAATTTAACACCTCTATGAATGAAATAGTCAACACAAACTCTTCCTCTTTCGAATATGAAAAGAATAACAGATTTATTCATCAGGTCATTGTCACTTTCTCTACTAAGTTTAGCAAGTATACGTATATAAATATCTTAAACATGTGATTTTATTTAAAATCGTTAGAGCATTTTCAAGAAAATCAAATTTTCTAAAACATTTTCCATGTAAAGGGTGGTTTAAGGTGGAGCAAAAATCTTTCAAGGATGCGACACGAAGATTTTGAAGAAAATTCCTCCAGCCTAAACTACCCTTTACATGGAAAAGGTTTCGAAAATTTTGATCTTCTTGAAAATAGCTCTAACGATTTTGATTAAAATGCCATATGTTTGAGCTATTTTTATGATAAATGAAATGTATATCTTGAATTCTCTGGCTATAGCCGTATTTACTCTGGATGACTTTTGCATAACTGGTAAACCGTCAGAGATAGACCAAATCTTACTGTAGAAAAAATGTAGATCTTGCTAAAATACACAATTTATGTCTAGATTTTTTTTTTTTTTTTTTTGTAGAGTGAATCATTTCGGAGTTATTATTGGTGTGAGTTTTGGAGAACTTAGACTTCTGTCAAATATAACATCGTTAGTCATCTTTTATATGTTAATCGTGCAAAGAGAACGGAATTTCAAAAATTTAAAAGATTTGACTATCGCACAAAGCCTACTGTATTCTAATATTCCCCTTGTACCTACAAGGAAATAAGCAATAAGATAATTTGTACAAATGTTTATCTCTGCTAACATGAAGAAGATATAGGAATAAGAGTTTACAAGAATGGTTAGTACAAGAGTGGAGAAAGTTATGCGAGTGCAACACATCAGATTTCTTTAATCTCTTGGCCAATGAAAGAGAACACAATTTCAAAGAACATTGTGATTCTTTTTATTAAAACGCTATCAAACACGTATTTCCAGTGATATATCGATATCGAATTTTTGGGTGGAATGCAATAAATAGCTTCTATAACTACTAGTACAAGGTATACCACAGAAAAAAGAGCATTACCATTTTCATGCCGTATCCAGAGCCGGTTTATAGGTGCACGACTTAGCTACATGCTATTGTATGTACGCAAACACAAAGAAAACAAGGTTGTGTTTTACTAGTATATGAGGTCAGTGAAACAGAGCTCCATTAACATGCCATAACGTCGTAAAATGAAGAATTAAACGTAAGGGCAGGGTAAGGGTTAGCGGACAATGAGCTGCAGGCATGCGCAACTGACCTGCCTCAATGTGAACCTGACCTCTATAAGCATCGTTTTGTTGTAATTTACTTGTTTGATTTTCCTGTCCTGTTGGTGCAAGCTTAGCTACGGGAAACAACGGCTTAGAACACTCGTGTATTTCAGCCGCATTTTGCAGTTCAATTATTTGTTTTCATGTACGAATAATAATGGTGGCGTAATTTGTAGTAATACCACGGGAGGGTTTCATATGACAATAAATAATTCATTTATTTAATGCTATTTAATCTTAATATGATTTAAAAAAAAAATGTATTGCACTCACATGACTTTTTCTACTCTTTTACTAACCATTCTTACAAACTCTTATTCCTATATCTTCTTCGCGTTAGTCGAGATAAACATTTGTACAAATTATCTTACTGTTTATTTCCTAGTCAAATCTTTTAAAGCTTTGAGATTCCGTTCTCTTTGCACGCTTAACATATAAAAAAATGAACAGCGATGTTCCATTTCACAAAAGTGTAAGTTTTCCGAAACTCGCACACATAACAAGGAACATCTCTAAAATGGTTCACCCTACAAGAAAATTTATTTTGACATAAATTGTATATTTTAGCACGATCTACATTTTTTGTATAGTGTGCTTTGTTCTATCTCTAACGGTTTAGCAGTTATGCTAAAGTTGTCCAGATTAAATATGACTACAGGGGCTATAGTCAGAAAATTCAAGATTTACATTTCATTTGGCATAAAAATATCTCAAACTTATGACACTTTAATCAAAATCGTTAGAGCTATTTTCAAGAAAATACAAATTATCGAAAAATTTTCCATGTAAAGGTAGTTTAGGGTGGGGCCGACTTTTCGTTTTTGAGTTATGCTGTCCAAACATCCACACACCCACCCACCCACACGCGGACCTTTTTCTAAAATTGCCGTTTTTGGATTCAGGGGGTCTCAAAAATATATTTCCGGTGATATCTCAACTTCGAATTTTTGGGTGGAATACAATACTTCCCCTACTTACCAGTAGAGTAAGTAATAAACCTACAATAATATTCATACACTTTAATCAAGATTTATTTTCACAGTAATCTGTGGGAACAACAATAATTTTAGCGTTTAATCTAGGGAAATCAATTTGCATTGTTAGACTATTCACTAAAGATAGGTCTGCTCAACTTCAAATTACAGTTTTTGAAGGTACAATTTTCAAAAGTAAATGAAGATGGCTGCTGTGTTTGCTGCGTGGCATTGCAAATTGTATTTCGCTGCGAGTTCATAACCTCTTTCATTGCCAAACATCTGAAACTGATTCCATAACTATGACCGAGGCCTGTTTCACATAAGTACAAACTACAAATTGACAAAAGTACAGGAAATGTTGCTGTGAGCACAAATTACATATTTTTGTTTCACAAAATGTTTATAGTGCCGTCACGAATGAAGGCCGTTGCGTAGAAGACAAATATTCAACGACGTCACAGTCATGTGTTTCGAGTGAGAATAGTTGCCCACAGTGAATGAATTCCGAGCAATAAGTCCAGTTCATTGTGTGATAGTAAGTTCGTTAAGAGTTCCGACGATGGTAGAAGGAAAAAAAAAAGTTTCCTTATTCACAGACAATCCAGAGAAATTGTGTACAAATACTTCCTGAGAAACATGGGAAACAGTTGCAACACAGCACTTCCCCTATTACCCTACTTGCACGTTATATGTCATTTACCGCCATCGTTCCTGACGTCTACTGTAAAAATATTCCTGTATTTGTAACAGTGATCTATGTCAATAACTTTGCTGTATATAAAGAAGGTCATGTCTTTCAAAAAAGACAAATGAAGTAGGCCAGTGCAAAGGTGGCAAATGATTACCTTGAATTTTCGGGAGAACAGAGAGGAAAGTCTAAAAACAATACTAGTGGGGAGAAAATTTTGAAGCTTTCACAGATAAGGTTACGAAACAACAAAGAAACAAGTGAGTAGATGCAAATTCACAGAAAGGCACAACTACTAGTTCTTGTACCATTACATAAGATGTGTCATATAGTACAAGATATATGTGGCAAAACATGAGAAAATACTATCGTAAGTATTAATAATATAGCTATTTGGTAATTTAAATATTGTACACAAACAATATTTGACAGTGCTTTACTTCTGCTGGTATCATGATGAAAATAATGGCCTATGTCATTCAGTAGCGACTCCAGTTTTTCACGACTCATTCGGAATCTTTCATTAAACTTCACTATACTTTCGAATTCAACATTAATTCTGTCCCGAAATATTCTTCTACGACGACGAGGTTTATGTGGATAATTCTGTGGAATTTCATCATCAGAAGAAGACGAAAACAAATTTCTATAGACACCTCAACTGAACACTTCGCGCGATTCCAAAATATAAACAACACATAACCTCCAAATTTAACAGTTTACCCACTTCAAGAGTAACAATTCGCTACAAAATTTGTAAATTTGTAACACATAATTTGTACATTGATAAGTAAATCTTGGAACAACTAAGTTCAGGGTTATTCGTGTATGATGTAGATAATTTCTGTTTCATGCTGAAGCCTTTGCAAATTTTTCAGGGTATGCCATTGGGTCAGAATACAGTACCCTTAAGCCATAGTTAAATCTTTTAACAGCTGGTCGCAATGTGATGGTTTTGAAATTCCAAACTTGATCTATTTTCTATATTTTTATAAAGATTTCTAGGGTAAATAATATTTAAACAATAGATAAATATAACAATTACAAGTAAGAAAATTATTGTAAAAAGGATTTTATTTGAGTAAACAAATATTTCATTTGAGGTTCTCCTTGCATGACCAGCAGAAAAAAGAACGAACGAAAAAGACTTCCCATTTGTGAGAAATATTAACTAGGTATTGCAAATTCAAACAAATAACAAGAAATACCTCAGATATGGTTAACTCCACAAAAAACGTACTGAGCATCAATTGTGTGCTTTAACGAATTGTGCATTTTTTGTGTAGTAAGCTTTTATCTCTTATGGATTACCACTTATGCAAAGGTAATTCAGAATGAATTGACTAACGATTTTGGTTAAAATACCACACATTTAAGCTATTCACATGACATTCCCTGTGAAGTTATCTTCGTTTTCAATTACTTTTGTACAGTTGGTAAACTGTAACAGACAATTTTCTATCAAAAAGGGAAAAATCGATTTCGTATGGTGTTAAATAGTCGCGATTGTTCTTTTTCCTTCAGGTCAAACAGAGGACATAGAATTTCTAAGAAATCATGTAGTGCTCCGGTTTATTGTTTCTGTATTTTTACTTCCTCTGCTAAGTAGAAGGAAGTTTTGTATTCCACCCAAAAATTTGATGTCGAGATTTCACCAGAAATATATGTTTTGAGAGCTCCTGAATCCCAAAAAAGGCATTTTTAAAAAAAGGTCCGTGTGTGTGTGTGTGTGTGTGTGTGTGTGTGTGTGTGTATCTGTGGACAGCATAACTCAAAAACGAAAACCAAAATTGGTATTTAAGTTGAATGTCTTTCAAGGATGCGACACGAAGATTTTGAAGAAAATAGCCTCGCCCTAAACTACCCTTTACATGGAAAATTTTTCGAAAATTTTGATTTTGTTGAAATTGGCTATCGATTTTTATTAAAATGTCATATGTTTAAGATATTTGTGTAACAAATGAAATGCATATTTTGAATTTTCTGGCTATAGCCTACGTAGTTCTGTTTACTTTGTCTGGTTTTTTTTTTTTTTTTTTTTTTTTTTTTTTTTTTTTTGAGAGAGAGAGAAGCATTTCTGATATATTTATTGTTATTTGTATCAGTTTCGGAAAACTTAAAACTTTCGTGAAATGGAACATCGTTGTTCAAGCGTGCAAAGAGAACGGGATTTCAAAGCTTTAAAAGACTTGACTATCGATTAAAGCCTACTGTATTCCCATATTCCCCTTGCACATACAAGGAAATAAGGAATAAGATAATTTGCACAATTTTTATCTCCGCTAACACGAAGAAGATATTGTAATAAGAGTTTGTAAGAATGGTTAGTACAAGAGTAGAGAAAGCCATGAGAGTGCAACAATGAGAGTTTTTTAAAATCTCTCCTCCAGTGATGTTGATCCCATGGATCCAGAATTCATTGAACAGAAACAGAATAACAAAATGATTAATTTTTTAAAAGGAACAGCAACGAAGGAGTTTAGCAAATAGGTACATTTCAAAAATTAGAAAATTGCATCTAATGAGATAACAATGATAAAATAATACACAATAATAACAATAGCCAACTTGCAATTTCTTCTTCTTTATCTGATTACCCTCTCGGTATGTAGGACTTACACCCCCTACACCAGGGTCATATGCCTGTCGGGGAGCACAGGAACCTATAGACCGGACAGAGTGAAGACCTGGAAGCAGGTGGTTAGCCCAGTACCAGGTATGAGAGTGAGGAAGAAGATACGAAATGCAGACAAAATTCGTGAATGGAAAGGTGATGATGGAGCGACTGGCGGGGAAACGGGAGAACCCGGAGAATACCCGCCCAGACGCCGCTTCATCCACCACGAATAGCAAATGCAGGTCCCTGGGATCGAACCCGGGCCGCCTTGGTGATAGGCGAACGGTCTAACCGCTCGTCCACCAAACTTGCAATTTCACTAAATATGATTATACCATATTTAACATCTAAAACGTCGAATATAAGTGATTATTTAATATTACAGAATCCTTTAAAATTTAAAAAAACACACCAAGTAGCTTTAGGTATCGTACTAGGCTGCCTACTATATTTACTTTACGTATACATAACGAAAGTTTATCTTGATAGACGCATACGCTTTCTTAAGGGTAGCTTGGTGGAGTGAGTACAGAAAGTCATGTGAATGTAATCCTTTTTAGAGAATGTTTACATTTGTGGTAATGAGGTAACACAAATAACGCCATTAGTGAATATCTACCGTGTAAGTGCGTACAATAAAAATGAATGGAGTGGACCTATCTACCCCTTCACACCGCACCAGTTTAACCACCCGTGAAAACCTACATCCGGTTTTTCTGGCGCGAGGATTCTTGTGGGCTAAGTGCGACTGAACAACAGGTTGTAATAAAATCCATTATTTGCTTGTGCTCTTCCGGTCTTTGTCCCACACCAAGAATACGGCATTTTTGAGGACATTATACCCTAATAAAGTCCCACGGTGATCATGCTTTTGTCCCCTAACTCGATGCAGAATTTGGCCGCTTCCTGTCCCATCGCCGCTGTTTTATGGAGCTCAAGGGTTTAGGAAGGACCACACCTCTCAGTCGTCACGTCAAGGAATACGCCCTCAGCGGCAAGACCTTTCCAAAAGTTCACAGTACACACAGAAACAAGAAACTAATATCGGGGACAAAAAAAAAAAGTCTGATGTGTTCCACTCACATGACTGTCTACTCTTGTACTAACCATTCTTACAAACTATTATTCCTATATCTTCTTCGTGTTAGTTGAGATAAACATTTGTACAAATTATCTTATTATTTCCTTGTAGGTGTAAGAGGAACATTAGAATACAGTAGGCTTTGAGCGATAGTCAAATATTTTAAAGCTTTGAGATTCCGTTCTCTTTGCACGCTTAACATATAAGAAATGAACTACGATGTTCCATTTCACGAAAGTTTTAAGTTTTCCGAAACTGATACATATAACAAGGAATATCTCAGAAATGGTTCTCTCTACAAAAAAAATTATTCAGAGATAAATTGTGTGTTTTAGCGAGATATTTTTTGTACAGCAAGATTTTGTCAATCTCTTACGATTTACGAGTTATTCAACTCATTCACAGTAAACAGGACTACATAGGCTATAGCCAGAAAATTCAAAATATACATTTCATTTGTCATACCAATATCATAAACATGACATTTTAATCAAAATCGTTAAAGCCATTTTCAAGAAAATCAAAATTTTCTAAAAATTTTCCATGTAAAGGGTAGTTTAGGGTGGGCCTGTTTTCTTCAAAATCTTCGTGTCGCATCCTTGAAAGACAGTAAACTTAAATACCAACTTTGGTTTTTAACCGACTTTTGGTTTTTGAGTTATGCTGTCCACAGACTGACAGACACGCGGACCTTTTTCTAAAACTTTTCTATTTAGGGGTCTCAAAACATATTTCCGGTGAAATCTCGACAGCGATTTTTTGGATGGAATACAACACTTCTACTTACCAGTAGAGAAAGTTAAAAATATGATGGGTTACATTCACAAGAATTTCTCTACCTATTCTTCAACAACTATTGTTACAAAACCTGGCTCTTCAATTGAGAACGGTATATTGATTCAAGTGTGAACTCAGTATTTGTGTGACTTCTATATTTTGATTTATAAAATCTCGTCGAGCTTCTTCGTTAAATTACAATATTTTATCTATCATAGTTTAACTGTTAAAGATTTCAAATTAATAGTTTGTTGATTCGAAAAATTGTCTATGAATAGAGAATTATGTTTTAATAGTAAAAACTCTGATGTGTTGCAATCACATGACTTTCTCTACTCTTACACTAAGTATTCTTACAAACACTTATTGCTATATCTTCATGTTAATCGAGGTAAACATTTGGAGAAATTAGTTTATTAATTTTCTTGTAGGTGTAGGGGGAATATGGGAACACATATAGTCAAACGTTTTAAAGCCCGTCGCTACATGAAGGCTCTGAAATTTTGTTCAATTTGCAGCCAGAGGCTTTTTTGAAGTGAAGTACGACCTTCCATTTAAGAAAACAGTACGAAATTTGAGTACAGTGGCAGTTATAGTCTCATTGCGTAATATACTAGTACTATTTTTTTTTTTTTTTTTTTTTTTTTTTTGTTCTTTATAATATCCTCAAAGTTTTAGTTAACTCTTTGTTTAAATGCCTTTAAATGTCTCCAAAGACAAGGTCAAGCCCAACTAAGTTTAAAAGTTGTAGGGATAAATCATCCAACCAAGGGCAATGCCAGGTATTTCAGCTGTAATAAAATTATTTCTACAAATGTCTAACATATAGTAGGTAGATAGACGAATACGAAAAGTTCGTTGAAGAATAGGTAGAGAAGATCATGTAAATGTAACAGTTAAGATTATTTATAGTGCTTAATGCTCGCAATTACTGCATACAGCACTACAGGTGCTGAACTGATGCAACCTAACAGTTGGAATATCACCAAATATAACCAGGCCGCACCATAATGGGGGGATTGTCACAGTTGCTTGTTAGCGTTGCTTAACCACAAAGTTACAGAATAGCCCTGATAGACAAAGTCGTTAATGAGCCGAACTGTTACCAAGTGATTTTACAGTATGTTTATTACAAATGCTGAACTACATTAGGCAATGGTAAGAGAAAGCTATGTGATTTTATCACCAAAGTTTGAAGTGACAGAAAGAGGTGAATGTCCATGCAGTTACCTCTAGGTAAACATAGGCCCGTACTTGCGCCGATGTTGCATAGGATTCCGGTTGGCTCGTGCCGTGGGAACACCATGTTCCCTTCTCACGGTCGCTCGGACCTACCTGGCATCTCTTGATTTACAACAGACACAAGTGGAACACCCGCTGCTAAATTTGCTCTTCTTTACCGTGTTCAACAAGTGCAATACACGCGCTTGGCATTTCGTTCTGCGTCACGCTTTGACCCTGCACTGTCACATTACTCTCGCCTTGTCATAGCCTTCTTCATTCTTACCTGGGCTCCTCGTCCAGGACCACCACACTTCCATCATCCCACTTCCTCAACTTTGCTTAAGGTACCGGAAGTTGTTACAATTTAGGATTGCGTTATGCTACACAAAGGAATGTTGTTATACATCAACCGAGAAACACACAAAAAAATGTGATGTGTTGCACTCACATGACTTTCTCTACTCTTAACCATTCTTACAAACTCTTGTTCCGTTATCTTCTTCGTGTTAGTTGAGATAAACATTTGTACAAATTATCTTACTGCTTATTTCCTTGTAGGTGCAAGGGGAATGTCAGAATACAGTAGACTGAGCGACAGTCAGATCTTTTAAAGCTTCAAACTCCTTTTTCTTTGCATGGTTAACGTTAAAAAATTAATAACGATGTTCCATTTGACAGAAGTATAAGTTTTCCAAAACTCGCACAAATAACAAGGCAAATAGCCGAAATAGTTCACTCTACAAAAAAAATTTATTCAGACATAAATTGTGTGTTTTAGCAAGATCTACAAATTTTGTAGAGTAACATTTGCTCTATCTCATACGGTTTACTAATTATGCAAAGGCCACCCAGACTAAATAGGACTACATGGGCTATAGACAGGAAATTCAAGATTTCATTTGTCATACAAATATCTCAAAAATATGGCATTTTAATCAAAATCGTACAGCCATTTTCAAGAAAATCAAAATTTTCGAAAAAGTTTCCATGTAAAGGGTTCTTTAGGGTGAAGCAATTTTCTTCAAAATTTTCATGTCGCATCCTTGAAAGACATTAAACTTAAATGCCAACCGACTTGAATTTTTGGGTGGAATACAATACTTCCTCTTACTTTACTATACGTAGTAAAGAAAGCAAAAATGGACTGCGGTGTGAAGCAAAGAGAGGAGAAAGAAACGAAATGTGAGGACACCAGAGCAGAAGAGACGAGGCAGCAAGTGGAATCTTCATTTAGCACAAAAACGCAAGCAGAGTTTCAGATACTGCTAGTATGTATATTACAATAAATGCAATGTTGTAAGCTGTTCTGGGTCTGGCAGATCATTAAAGTAGGCCAATGAACATGAGCCGGAAGTCGTAACAGTACTGAGTCGACTCCATAAACTTCCGAAAGGTGAATGGCATGCTGATTCGATCACCTCGATACTAATTCACACAACATTAATTTTCACAGTAACGAGATATAAACCCTCAACTCGTGTTAACGGCCACAATGCTCTACAAATGCTTCCATTAGTTACAGCTTCTCATCTCACCATTTGGTTGTAATTCCAACAACTGGGAGTGCCAGATCTTCAACATCAACTCTGTGGTTACTACAGGGATGGTAATTTTTTGCGAAATGCTCATTGTTTGCACACTTATATTTTCATTTTCCACGACCTGTAAACTAACTCTTATTTGGGGCCATTCCTGACCCCACTGATGCCTTTCTAAATTCCTTTTTATGCCCTTTACACAATAATCACATGTTAAACAATAATGTCTTTATATTTAACAAAGAATTATTAATTCTAGTTCATAAAATACCCCTTAAAGATTTGCGGTACTTTTTACTTTCTCTACTAGTAAGTAGAGGAAATGTTGTATTCCACCGAAATTTTGATATCGAGATTTCGCCGTATATTTGAGGCTCCCTGAATCCATTTTTAGAAAAAGGAGTGTGTGTGTGTGTGTGTGTGTGTGTGTGTGTGTGTGTGTGTGTGTGTGTGTGTGTGTGTGTGTGTGTGTGAGTGTGTGTGTGAGTGTGTGTGTGAGTGTGTGTGAGTGTGTGTGAGTGTGTGTGAGTGTTATTTTGAGGAAACTAGTGGTTGACGATATAAGTTTTCTTAGTCAAAGGGCGATTTTTTTCTTCCCTTTCTTCCTCGTATTTTTCCAGTCCTTGAACATGTTTATCTTCAAGAATACATTCCCTTCCCTCTAAGAGATGGCACGTTTTTCTTTGAGAACTAAACGCGAACACTGGTTAAGGACTTGAGCGGTTGTTGCCATCAAGTATTTCGAAGTAAACATTCAGAAGAACAAAAGACGATATGACTCATAAATGTGCTATTGTTTCGCTTGCTCCATATTGCCTTCCTAAACATTTCATATTGTTATTATGCCAGGGAGTTGACACGTTATTGTTGCGTTGCACAAACGTGCCAGAATATAGAACAGATGAATCCAGACTGTCCATATAAGGCCACAGTACTACTGACTGTGGTCGCGTACAAATCAAAACGTGGAAATCTTCAGAATATACGCTTTATGGGCTGCTTTCTCTTCAGCACGCCTAATTTACGGAAGACGAATGCTATTATATGCAATGATTCACACTTAGTTCTGGCAGGAGTTGAAAGCCTTCATGTACTACTGTGTAATACCTCCCAAGGTCGCGGGTTCAAAGCCGGCCCAGGCCGATGGTTTTTAAGTGTGCTTAAAAACGACAGCTCCAGGTCAGTAGATTTACTGGCATGTCAAAGAACTCCTGCGGGACAAAATTCCGGCACACCGGCGACGCTGATGTGATCCTGGCAATTGACAGCGTCGTTACACAACAAAAATATTTTTTTTATCAGATCATTTGTAGGAAATTCGCTGATATCTGAAGAAAATTTTCACCAGGTAGGTATATGATTTTGAAAATATTTAATACATTTCAAATTTGTATAAAATAGTAGTTAATATCAAACTTTAAAAAAGTTATTTTTGGCGAAGTAACAACAGACCTGAAATCATAAACAATGAGATTGAGAAGAATTTGTCGATGGATTTTCTTCATATACTTAAGGATCTATCAGTAAGGTTTCATCGCAATACCGGCTCACCTCGCAGTTTTGAAACGCTATCTTCAGTGAAGTGGGTAAACTTGTCTTTGCTAAAATGGACAATTTTATAACAAGAGAGTGGATATGGTACAATGTGTAAGATTACTGATGTATGTGAAATATGAAGTAGGTATAGAAGAGCTAAAAACACGTGGTAGGTACCTATTTGTTGCCTTAAGCATGTCCCTGGATCTTCTGTTGATGTTAAAAGAAGCTTCTCAATGTGTAAGCCCGTATTAGTTGACAAAAGAGTCCTTCAGATTTGAAAACTTACCAAAGAGGTTTGTACGTATTGGGATAAAGTTTAAGAGAATGTGGAAGGATATCAAATGAAAGTACTTTTAAGTCATTCTTAGTTACTTTCTCTACTTGTAAGTGCGTGCGTGCGTGCGTGTGTGGACAGCATAACTCAAAAACCAAAACTCAGTTAAAACCAAAGTTGGTATTTAAGTTTACTGTCTTTCAAAGATGCGAATATGATTTTGAAGAAAATAGCCCCACCCTAAACTACTCTTTACATGGAACATTTTTCGAAAGTTTTGACTTTCTTGAAAATAGCTCTAACAATTTTGATTAAATGCCATATGTTTGAGATATTTTTAGGACAAATGAAATATACATCTTGAATTTTCTGGCTATAGTCCATGAAGTCCTATTTAGTCTGAAAAACTTTTGCATAACTCGTAAATCGTAAGAGATGGACCATATCTTACTATACCAAAATGTAGATCTTGTTAAAACACACAATTTATGTCCCAATGCATTTTTTGTACAGTGAACCATTTCGGAGGTATTCCGAGTTATTTGTGTCCTACATTTTGGAGATTATTATATTTTTGTTAAATGGAACATCGCCATTCATTTTTATATGTTAACTGTGCAAAGAGAATGGAATTTGAAAGCTTTAGAAGATTTGACTATCGCTCAAAGTCTACTGTATTCCCATTTTGTCCTTGTACTTACAAGAAGATAAACAATAAGATAATTTCCGCAAATGTTTATCTTAACTAACACGAAGAAGGTAAAGGAATAAGTTTGTAAGAAAGGTTAGTACAAGAGTAGAGAAAGTCATGTAAGCGCAACACATCAGATTTTTTAATATTCTTTAGGTCCTTAAAACCCAGACTTTACTGATTATGAGCACTGCAACAAGAACACTGGTCTGCCTTTGGGGTCTAGTAACTAGTATGCTAACTTTCAAATCCAGAGGTTCTAGGTTCCACTCCAGGCTGGAGGATGGGGAGGTTTTTTTGGCCAGGATTATTCCCCAACTTCTCTGGTCTGGAAGTATAAATCTCTCTCTCTGTGTGTGAAGTTATGAACAAACTAAGAGTAACAAAACCCAAAGATTAGCACCATTGTAAGCGAGTGAGCACGATTGCTGTTGAGCATTTGTTCCAAAGGTAAATCAAAATCTGCCGATGTTACCCTAGGCGGCATACAAATGGGAAGATTAAAAAAAAGGAAGGAAAGAAGCGAGTCGAAGAAGCTTTTGATTAAAACGCTTCAATTTACACGCCTCAATTTCTCATTGCATACGGAGACAAGAGTTCTTGCTACTGATAACCCTTTGGGTTAAGCACACTTGCTCTTTGCCCTAAAGAACAATGCCACCTTGTTTTAAATCAACATTAGGAACAATGTAAAACTACCTTGAAAATACTAGAGGTACTTTGAAGTTCGCTAACAACAGCTATATTAGCGTGCACCACATTCACATGTTTTATTGCATTACACGATGGGAGCATATCCGTGAGGAAGGACCGACTGGTATTATGCTGTATCCTTTGGAGTAGCAGTTCATTTGAATATTGTAAACGTGAAACCGAACTCTCTAAGAAGGAATTATGATAATGTGTGTTTACAGATGCAACCACAACCTGTCGCACACCCTTCTTCACTCCCAGCATCACCCTTCCAGAGATTACGCTCCCTCTGGCTACTGCTTCTCTCGCATACCCACTATACAAACATAAGGGCAACTCGGAAAAATTAAAAGTGTTAATAGTTAGAATTGGGCATATGCATCACTCACGATAGTCACTTCCAGATTAAGGCCAGATAGATAAAACATTGCTTATTCTTATGTAGGCAGTTGTGAAAAAGTATACAAAATTAATTCTGATTGGGGAGTTTATAGGCTCTTTGCAGAAAATTTAAGATCTATATTTTATTTGTCACGTAAATATTTTAAACAGTTAAGTTATTCAAATTCGTAAAGCCATTTTTGACAAAATAGCAATGAACATTACCTCACGTAAAGTATAGCTTTGGATTTGGAGATTTTCTTTAAAACAGTTACTAATTGTCACAGTTATAAATTTACAAAACTAGAAGCAGGGGAGGTTTATTCTTTTAACTTTCATGGAGTAATTTCATGGAGACGAATTGAAATACCATTAATTCTGATGTGATAAACAATAATTACATTAAAAAACTTCGAGGTGCTGATCTAAACCAAACTTTTAGATAAGCGAATTAAAAGGAAAAAATATACAAACATGAACTAAAATAAAAGAAAAAAAAACTTTACAAACACGTATTAAAATTCCAAAGAGTCGGTAAGTTTTCTGTGCACGTCATGAAAGGTTCTTAGACGTGGAATGTGCACAATGTCATTGTGTGCTGACCACATTTGTGTAATTAAACCCCACCGACATGAAGTGCACACACGTATAATGTTAATGAGTTACATGAATCACGCAAGAAACTGCCATTAAACTGGCTCAAGGACCTGCTAATGGATCGGAAAGATTCCTCATAATGTTTTGAAGATAAGATCAGGTAATGAAATCGCATTTGTTGCATCATTACCTACTGTCTTTCGGAAATCTAGTGATGTCAGACCGTTTTTCTAGAAAGTCTTACGTAATCTTGTTTTTATTAGTGTCTTTCGCACATCGTTTACTTTTGTGAGACGGAATAGGTCTGTTGTTCGTTTTAAGTAATTAGTAACTACAATAGAATCAAGTCTTTACGCTTTAAGTAATATTTGGATTGCTATTCTACTTTTGTAACAGATAAAGCTAAGCAAAATTATAATAAACAGAGCAATTACAATTACAATTGGTGTTTTAAAGGTAAAATAAGGTGGAAATGAAATATCTCCAAATAGTGAACATTAAACTACGTAAGATCAACTAAAAATGAAGTTATCGATACAAAAATATCTATATTTTCCTTCTTCTTTTCCTGATTACCCTCCCCTTATTTAGGACTTGCACCCCCTAGGACTTACAAGCCTGTGCCTAGGGTCAGACACGTGTCGGGGAGCAGAGGGACATCTGAACCGGACAGAGTGAAGACCTGGAAGCGGGTGCTAAGTCAAGCTCCAGGTATGATAGTGAGGAAGAGGATGATATGAAATGCAGGTGAAATTGACGATTGGAAAGGTGATAATCGAACAATTGGTGGAATGAATGGCGGGAGAAACCGGAGAACCTGGAGTAAACCCGCCCAAACGCCGCTTCGTAACTATATTTTAGCTGAGTGAAAAAGAAAGGTCAATTACAGAGAATGGTGTAAGAAATATTTATTTAATTATGGACAATGTCTGCATTTCACTACAAACTTACAGATGAAAACTGTCTATTGTGATATATGAGATCTCCTAACATAATTCTACAGCTATCCTAATCCTTGAAGAAGAGGAAGAAGATTTTGAAGCTAACAACGCATTTTTATATGCAATTAACGAATAACAAACACAATTAGGACATGGTAGCACCCTATAATGGCATTTGTATTGGTGAGTTCAACGAGCGTATAAGACAGTAACCACGTAAACCTCTGCAGTGCATTTTTATCAGGGAGTTCAAGTAATTTCGTTTGGATATCCACCAGCAAGAGACAAATATAATGGATACAAACGTTCTATGCCTGCCAACTGTCTCCATCTCTTGAAAATGGCTAGTTTTTGTGCTATTGCAATCCAAAAAAGCTCCACCGTATTAAAATAACCACAATTTTTGAATGGTTGTTTATAAAACTGAAACAAAAGGTTCGATACATCCTAGTTAGGCAATAAAATGGAGTAGATTTGGCTGATTCTTCCACGGCGGAGGATTAAACACTTCCAAAGGAGTATTTAAATGCAAAGAACCCTGACCGCATTGAATACCCTGCTCATCAGGTTACAACTTCTTCATGGGGCAAGGTGTAGTTTTTATCTTCATTTATCAGACAAGCTATGTATGTTACTCTGCATGGTACAAAAGAAGACAGTATTAATAACAACAGAGACATCAGATACTGTGAAGACAACCGGAACATTTTTTCTTATCAGCACTCAGTTCGACTTGAAGTCATTAGCAAATCGCTACCACTGTATCGGTAGCGACCTAATCCATCATCGCGTTTTTTGGTCTCTACCTTTTTTGTTACACTGTGCATCTACAACCTAACCCAGTTATTTAAGTGATTTCCGTGTTACAGAAGGTGCTATATTCCACTGAAAAATTGGTATCGAAAATTGAGTAGAAATTCACAGTTTGAAATCCTCTGAAGGAAAAGAAAATAGTGTGTGTGTGTGTGTGTGTGTGTGTCTGTGTGTGTCTGTCTTTCTCTCTTTTAACAGGACCACTTAAAACAGCGAAAGAAAGTCGGTTAAATACCGAACTTGACATTTAAGTTCAGAAACTTCCAGGATGACACGAATTTCAAGAAAATCTCCCCTTTTTTATTACTCTTTACATGAAAATATTTTTTCCCTCAATTTTATCCATTTTATTAATATGCCTCACGTTTAATAGACTGACATGAGAAATTAAATGTAATTATGGCTTGTATTTTCTGTGAACATCCTGTAAAACTTCAAGGGATAGACAATATCTTTGAAGAGTGAATATAGTTGCAACACAGTTTGTCAATTTTTTGTTACGTTGGCCATTTCTGAGATTTTTTAATTGGTTTGAACCCACTTACGCACGTGGTAAGTTATTCGTTTATTTGGGGGTCATGGAAAAAGCATGAAATTTCAAAGTTATCAAAGTGCGATGTAAAACACTGACCATCGATTTAATCCACAACCTTTTAGGCCTACAACGAATGTGCTAATGAGTAATGAAAATTCATCTCGATTAACAAGAATTAGATAAGACTACCTCTGCGATCGAGGAGCCAAAGCTTCTGTACATCGCTTATATTTTCTGGTTCCGTCCAGTCAAAAGCACGAAGAGAAACAGATGCAAGTGAGACAGTAAATAAATGAGATAAAAGAGATTAGCTGCAGAGTAAAACACGGCGAAACACTGTAAAAAAGTACTAATTACTCATTTACTTGCGTCAGCCATTGGGCTCGACTTGGAGCTCATTAAGGAATTCTGTGTAAGGAACATTTTAACGAAGTAAACGCGCTTGACGCAATAAAATCCTATGTCGATATGACGACAATGCCAAGCATGTTGAACCACAACAGCGTGTTCAGGAATTGCTCTTTAACATTAAACGACATTTCTTGCGGCGCCCAATGGAAGCAAGGTTGAGACATGCTTTTTGCGTGAGCTCTCTGTTCTCAGATCAGTGGCGGAATGGCCGAGGCGGTCACTAGTGTAAATTAATTTGACGGACGTTCGAACATAACGCCAAAAAGACGTATTACGTGGCCTGTTGCTAAACTTCGTAGTAAAAGACAATATTAACTCCACGTGCATAATCCAAAAGTTGTGGAAGTTTTTCCAATTTTCGGAGATGTCGCACGAGAACTTTTAGTCTGGCTGACTGGTTTTAAAACCGAAATGATTTCATGAATTTCAACTGCTGATTTCTCGAGTAACACGAAATTCCTGCTATTGTTTCTCTGCTTCAGGCTCCAGTGGTTACAATAAATGCAAATCTCAATGAAGATAATGCTGACTTGCTCTACTGTTGAGTCGCAAGCATCAGGCCACTCAACGCAGAGATCCCATGTTGATTCCCGGCTGGGGCGGGAAATTTTACATAACCAGAATCATTCCATATCCCCAAGAGTCTTATCATGTCTTTTGAAGTAAAATAACATTCTATTTTAAAGCTGAAAAGAACTATTCCGTGAAACAAATTGCATAACGCAAGCTACATTTTCTTTAAGGATTAGCTGCATTTTATACATACCATCCAAATGTCTTCTCAGTATGTGGTATGCACAAGTATGGCCAATAGAATCTCTGATGTTTACCTGCAAGGCAAAAAATTAAAAAAATTTAGAACGTTGATAAATACAGAAATTAGCCTTATCCTTAGAAGATTATTATTTAAAAAGAAGAAATTAAGAGAGGCGAAACGGTGGTGGTGGCGGCGGCGGCGACAGCGGCGGTGGTGATGGTGGTGGTGGCGATGTGGAGGTGGCGACGGTGTGGTGTGGCGGTGCTGGTTGCGGCGGCGGTGGCGGCGGCGGCGGTGGCGGTGGCGGTGGCGGCGGCGGCGGTGGTGGTAGTGGTAGTGGTAGTGGTGGCGGCGGCGGTGGTGGTGGTGGTGGTGGTGGCGGTGGCGGCAGCGGTGGTCGTAGTTAGGTTAGCTTGGTACCATCTAATCAACCTTACAACATTAACAAAACGTCCTGAAGTTCAAGGAATTTTAGGCAATGAAAAACATACCCCTGGCATGAAAGGTGTTTGCTCAAGCTTTTGCTAGGCCTAAGCCAGTATTTGGTATTCCTTTAAATTCTCCAAGAACTATTGCAGAGCGAAATTATTCCCAATTGCGATGGGTTCAAAAAAAAAAAAAAAAAAAAAAAAAAAAAAAGGAACGCAAACACAGCGAATTATGAGCAAAATATGCTCCTCAATCATTGAAAATGTATTTAATTTCTATTGATCCCAAATAAACTGGTAACCGGGCTGTTTACGCGACACTAGGGCGCTGATGACCATGTAGTTGAGCGCCCTTAAACCTACATCACCCCCTCCTTAAACGGACAATGGGAATCTCCAAACGAGCTGTCAATTGCCAAGATCATATCAGCAGCACTTGTGTGCCAGAATTTCACGAGTTCTTTTACATGCAAGTAAATTACTGACATGCGGCTATTGTTTTAAGCACACGGAATCTTCATTAAAGAACCAGGAAAAACGAGTAAGAAAATGACGAAACTCTACTATTATCTTTAAATGCAAAGGCTATAGGAAAATACATCAACTACTCGGATTGATAAACCCAGATTTTCCTAAGAAACATTTAATCAATAACCTACTGTCTCTTAATAAAGGGATAGTAATATAAACCTTATATATGGGGTTAAGGCTGATAGTAATTCGACTCAACCTTACCATAAATCAAGTCAACCCAAAGACTACAGGCTTGTTCCTTTTGATTTCTTCTCCTAGTAGATCTTGAGGAAAGATAACTACAAAGGTTCAGATGAACTTAGTGTGTGTGAGGGCCAATCCGCCACTGGTGTTGTGAGGGTGTCCCCAACGTCGCGGAATGAAGGCGGCTGTCAAGCGGCAGTCACATAATACCTAATTTAAAGTAATGAATTGCCTCAGCCACACGTATAAATTGTCCCGGCTTGTCAGTCAGCCAGCGCGTCTACCTCCGTGCTACAGAGACCTAACGCTACCTGCAATTGTTTTTTATTTTTTTTTATTTTGTTCTTTTTTATTTTATTTTCATCCCACGTGAGTGTCATACAAGTTGTTCTTTCATGTCTAAGGAAAGGATTTCTAATTTTCTACCTTTTTTTGTTTGTTACTCTCTTCACAGATCTTTGCCTACAACGTACGCTGGGCTGTAACACTGAAATGTTATGGGACTTCAACGAACCAGCAGCCTCTCTGGAGTTTTCTGGTTTTAATCATCTTGTCTGGTTGAACCATTTGTTCATTCACCAAGATAGAAAACCTTGCCCCACTCCACTTTCACAAAAAACATTATCGAAATGTTTCAGACAATCGTTTCTAGCTTTTGCTACTGAAAATACAATGTTTAGAGGCATCCTTAGAAAAAGTTATGCGTACCGATATGTTGTAGCGCGCGCGTGGTGTGTGAACAAACAACTCTAAAGAGAAAAGTCGGTCTTTAACTCTCAATGGCAAATGTCCTCCTTGGTTGTCCGCGCTATGTTCGTGAGCGCCAGTCCATTGGCCTGGGTTTTACACTTCGCTCACTTTTGAGCGACGACCCAGTGTATCTAGCAAGGGCGCTGTAGTTCATTGTCCAAATTGTGTTTGATAAGCAAGTCTAACTTGTTTTCTAGTTTTCGGAGGGTTTTACATGTTCAAGGTTTCATTTCTAGTATTTTAACCCTCTATGGTTCACTTTTTGATGTTTTAACTGTTTGCACTTTTAATTTTGTGTTTAGCTATCACAGTTACCCAGCTAAGTTTGAGGTTCTTAGATTTTAAGATCTGACCTAACTGTCGAGGCACCTTAAACACCACTCGCTCATTCAAAATTCTATATGTAAATTCAGCATTTTCCAAAGAAGCAACACATCGATTTTCCAGAAAATCCTCTACTCTAAACCACCCCTTCAGGAAAGAAATTTCGTATTGTTCATTTTCTAAAAAAAAATCGAAGTTTTTTATTTTTAAATTTTTCTTCCAAACTACCGATATTTTTCTCCCTATCTTCCACAATTTGCTACCCATAGGTTGGCAGCACCTCAGAGACATAACTGCTTCTTCTCACCCGCCCCCCCCCCAAAAAAGGCACGAGAATAACTCACTTAAGTTGGTATGGTAGTGAAAAAATCTTGTGTTGCACTCACATGAGTTTCTCTACTCTTGTACTAACTATTCTTACAAACTCCTATATCTTCATGTCAGTCGAGATAAACATTTGCAGATATTATCTTACTGCTAATTTTCTTGTAGGTGCAAAGGAAATACAGTAGGCTTTGAGTGATAGTGAAATCTTTTAAAGTTTTGAAATTTCGTTCTCTTTGCCCGGCCAAGAGATAAAGTGAATAACGACCTTCCATTTGAGAAAATAAGTACTGTAAAACTCTCACAAATAAGAAGGAATATCTCCGAAATTCTTCAGTCCACAAAAAATGCATTTAGATATAACTTGTGTGTTTTAACGAGAATTACATTTTTAACAGTAAGATTCGGTCTAACTCTTACGGTTTAGCAGTTACCTATAAAAAAGTCATCAAGAGTAAGCAGGAATACATGGGCTATGGCCAGAAAATTCAAAATATACATTTTACTTTCCATAAAAGTATTTTAAACATATGGCATTTTAATCGAAATCGTTCGAGCCATTTTTGAGAAAATCAATTTCCGTGAAATATATTAAACTTAAATACCAACTTTGGTATTTCATCGAATTTTCGATTTTGTGTTACGCTGTTCAGACACACCCGCACGCGCACGTGTATCTTTTTCTAAAACTGCTTTTTTTGGGTTCAGGGGGCCTCAAAACATATATTTCCGTTGAACTTTTGGGTCGAATACCGTACTTCCCCTACTTGTAGAGAAAGTAAAAAAGTTAGGGTTAAATTTGGCTCAGAAAATAGACATAGATCACTACGCGGGACTGGAACCAGACAATTGCTGAAAAGTGGAGGGCTGCATTACGAATTAACAGCACTTCCTCTAGTTTCACCATGGTAAAGAAACTGGAAATGTCCGCACTGTGATGGTTTTCCGGGTTTTTAGTGCTGCTTGAAGCCGTAATTTCAGCTTTATTGCCCGTTGTAGATCGCTTCTCCCATTCACAAGCGATAGGAGACTAATCTTAACTCACCCTTGACAACTACGCAGACATACATGCTTATCTGTCACGCAGAAATGAGCTAACACAATCCCTAGCACGATAAAAGCAACTGCTATGAGTAATAAACCTGTTGCAATGAGAAAATAATATTGACTTTCTCGGTTCTGGATTGTTTCCATTTCCTCTAGGTTTTATGACGTCTGTAAAGTGGACGTGCTTCGTTTGGCAGCAAGTAGAGGAGAGGTCTAGTAGATGAAGCTTTGTGTTTTGCCGGCAATGACAATTGGTAGGAACAGAACAGTGGGCGCAGAACTTCTGCCAGCCCAGATGCCCAGCCTAGGAATTATTTAATATTTAGCTTAGTCGGAGTAAACGATGTGATACCTTTGCTTACCCACAGTGCGCAACACATCTACATCGACGGTATTTTATGTTTTTAAAAGAGCAGTAAATAATGCTTATTTGTGATATTTATTACAACACTTCTGCATCATATAGTCCAATCCTAACCTGCTGATCTAGTAATTCGCTTCGTAGCTGCCATTAAGATTTTCATATGTTGCACCAATTGTACCACAAGTAGCGAAATTAGGGTTTGAATTAGAGGGAAACATGCTACTTTATTTGTTTACTTATTTTAGTTATTTTTGCTTCAATGCAGCAAGCATTGATATCACAGTGAGAATACAGTTCTGCTTGCCTATTTGTTATAAAATGCTGCCTTGCTTTGTATTTATGAATATCACTCAAGCTTTAGTTTGCATCTCCAGAAAATCTCCACACGCATAAACATTATACATTTCACTAACCTGGGCGCTCATCAAAATTTCCCCTTAAACTCTCACCCCTTCTTAGGCATGTCCTTGCAGTAGCCAGTAAGGTATGGCTACCAATAATAAGAAGTGTGCATGAAAAACTGAATGCACTCACTCTCCTCTTTCTGTTGGTTAATACGGTCGAAAGCGTGAACATGTATTTCGTTTCTACGCCATTTTATATCCCTTGGTTTTGGTTATTGGCAAAGGATATTTAGCGAAAGGAGTGGCACATTCTTGCACCGACGACTAAAGTAACCAGTGTAATGGTCAAGGCTTTGTATAACGATAAATAATGTGACGTAGACGCGAGGTGCAGTGATATTGCCTTAGGTATTCTGTGTACAGCTGGCACTAACTCCATTCCGCATCATCGTTATTCTTAAAATGTATTTATGTCACCTGAGTACAGGTGGCATTACAATATTCATGTACAAGTGGGATAATCTTGATAAGTACGGCACCAGTGACTGAAAGAACGAGTAATATAAATTCTAGGAAATCATGCAATAATTCAAACTCCATTACGGACATAAGGGAACCTTCATATGCCATGCAAGATTAGTTTATTTCACTGCATTACATATTTTACCTGGATAAACAAGACCGCTACTTCCATGCATTCCCTTCCTGGGAGAGAAGTGAGCATGTGTTACGGTCTGTGATGTAGCCTATTATAAAATCAGCTCTTTATTCTTCTAAACTTATGAATGTACGTACAAAGGTTTCTACATCTTCGTTGCTAAGAGAAAATAAAATTAAAAATTCGATTCATCCTCTCTCTATAGACTACGCAACTATTGACATAGAAATGTCGGTATTACGTCATTACTATTATTAACATGGTACCACAATGAGCCAATTATGCAGGAAATGCACACAGTAATGGGCAAATGTTCAGTTCTACGAATAGGATTTCCAGAATATTACTGTTAATATCAAGAATCCGTCATTTCTGCACGTCGAAATATTGTTCAATCTTATGTCACAAACATTTCAATTTTCTCCACAGAGACTGACTGCAACTTCTAAGACTTATTTTCACAGGGTTTATCAATTACGCAGTCTTACTGCCAATTTAATCACACCACAACCAGTTTACTCTTCAATTGTTGAACGGGGAGGTTAACAACTCCAGAACTTGTCTCAAAGAGTTTGATTTGTCAAAGAGGTTTTTACCAGCACACCATGAAACGGTCGCTGATCAGCCTGTGCCAGGACGTGATAGAATGTTAACAAAGGAATGCATACTGCAGAGGAGAAGCGGTATTGCATTTGTCCCCAGAGAGGCCTCTTCTTTTTTCTGGCAGGACAAAAGTGGCCGCCACAAGTTGTCAGCGACTATGATGAACTGTGGGGCGGCAGCGACGGGAATGCAGCACTTTGTCCTCAAGTGCATCGTCTCAACGCCAACAATAGCAGTGCTTTTTATGACACAATGTGGTCAACTTTGTCTTATTTTATGAGGATATATGTATGAAACCTAATGGAAAATTGTTGCCATAACAGAAAGGTAGTAGGAAGGGGAAACGCATACTATTTATTGCGGAAAAATCCAATGTGTGCACTGGTGACTTTTTCTACTCACTCTTGTACAAAGAACGCTTAGGAAAATCTCACTACACCTCGCACCTACGTCACATTATTTATCGTTATAAGAAGCCTTTATTACCTATTTCATTGGTTGTTTTAAGCCTCGGCGCAAAGGTGTACCACTCCTGCCAAATAATGAACACCAAGGTTAGAAATGGCATAGAAACAAAAATATTAACGCTGTCGCTCATATTGGCTAAAAGAAAAAGAGGTAGAGTGAGTTTGTCATACAGACCTCCTATCATAATTGGTAGCAGTACCTTACAGGACAGGACCTTGAAGGGATTAAAATCTAAGGAAAAAATTGAGAAGCGCCCAGGTTAGCGATGAAGCTTACAGCTCGAAAGAGCCCAGAAAACGATACAAAATCCGCCGAAGATTTTCTACAGCGCTGTTTGTACAAACTATCATTAAACACGCTTGTTCTTATAGCTACTGAATTTAATAGAGATAAACGTTTGTAGAAATTATTTTATGACATATTTCCTTATACTAGGTACAATGGGAATGAGGGAATAAAGCAGGCTTAAGCGATATTAAATAATTTAAGAGTGGCTGGGTACTCTCTCCTAGATTATAAAACAAACAAATAAGAGAAGAATTTAGCATACGTATTTAACTTAATAGAAAGGATCAAACAGAATAAAGAAAACTGGAGACATGTACACAGGATGAACAAATATAGATTCCCTAGAATAATGACCGACTACGTTCCAACTGGTAAGAAACATAGGAAGACCGAGGAAGAGATGGAGAGATAATATTGATTGATGGGGACGGAACGGATCCATGGGTCCAAACCTTGATCCCTCCGGGACCTAACGAGGCTGAGTGCACCCCGTGCCAGACCTCCCAGAGGTGATAAAATCGCCATGCTGGTACAGAGGATCGAACCCGGGTCTTCCGCGCCAGGGGCAAGCGCGCTACGAATTGCGCTACGGAGGCGGTCTATTAAATCTAATACTAAGCCAAAAGAGTTGTAATTTCCACCGATATCCAAAAAGCGAGTTTAGTACCTGTTTTAAGAGATTCGAACACCTGTCACCGGACAGAGAGAACAACGGACAAAGAGGGAGAGCTACTTCACTATTCTATGAATAACACGATTAAAGGTTTGTAACTTTCAATGGACACCATATCGACAGATTGGCTTCAAGTGGAACGCACTGTATAGTATCTGCCGTAACATAATGGAACAAGATGCATAAGCACTATGTATGATAGGTCATGAGCATGGACAGACATTCATTGTTCCACTGGAAGAAAAGAGGCAGTTTCCAGTAGAGATTTAGCAGGAAAAAACTTGTTGCTGGCGCCACCTCTACCTACTCCCAGCTCATTAATCCTATCAATGCAGACGTTGTTGTAAACTTGTCTTTTTTTCCTAGTGTGCAATTTGTGCCAATTTTTCTGCCCATAAACTCGACTATTTGGCTGTCCACGCCAGATTATAACAGCCAAAACCGGATAATAAACTTGCTGTTCTTAGTGATTATTTTGTTAAGAGGTGTCTTACTATCCATTTGAAATGCACCACAATTTCATTCAAAATTAAGAGTAAAAACAGGATTAAAAGAAAATCTAATAGCAGTACTTATACAGCTTATTAAACTCTCCTGCAAGTTCATAAATGTGAATAGGTGTATGTGTGCGAAAGATTTACTCCACAGGAATTATTTTAGTTATTGCATTAAAGGGTGCTTATGGATCAGGGATGAAAAACTTTTATTACTTTTATTACGTGGCGTAATAATTTGTTTCTGAGGCAGATGTTTTGGTTCCCGGTTCTTAGTTTATAATGGCATTAAAACTCTAATCTGCAGGGTAGGCGATGGAAAAGTTATCTTACATACAGCGACAAAACTTAATTATATAACATTAATTCTTATCCTCTTTATTTTGATTTACAATAATTTATAGCGCTCTGGAATGACAGATACACTGGATAATTAAAATTTACTTTTCTTCTGTAGATTTCAGATATACCATATTCTTTTTGCACTTTTTCGAATCGTTATTTTTTCCCGTAACATAAGACTTGCCTTCCCAAAATCGATATATTTTACATTTTCTTATGAAGGCTTACAAAGGAAAGGCCGTCTCATTTCATAACCACGATTAAATTATTTTCAAGCAGTGCATTTTACTGAACTAAAATCTATACTTTCATGTTCACAACTAATATAATTAAATATTTAGCAAATAAGCAGTCTTTCATTCATAATGTGACTATGGAACGCATAGGCAATGTACACCCGTGGACAAAACGAGTCATCTCTGGAACGTCAGGCTACTTTAACAGTAGAGAACAACTCCACGAGTACCAAATAACTTGCAGTTTTCACAAAGTATATAAATCCTTTCCCTGGTAATGACGTAATACCGACATTTTTGTCAATAGTTGCCGTAGTCTATTGAGAGAGAGAGAGAGAGAGTATTTAGAAATTGCTATATATATAATTAGAATTAAACAGACCTTTTATGTGATAACTGCAGACTTTTGTTGCTCTAATTTTGTGCTGCCTGTCATTAAAACGGATATAAATGTTAATCAGTCACAGAACACCTTACCCTTGTTTTAATTTTGCATATTTGATTTTTTATCTTTACTGATATACGAAGTCTTTCAAATTAGCAACTGTGTCACCGTCAAACAGCTGTAAACATCAGTCATATCAATTTCCTTATATTTGACCATGAATTAGTCATTTCACTGTAGGTATTTCAATTAAAAACCAGAAGTGTTTAATTGTATTTACTCGTTCAAAGTTGGAGAATAAATTAGCATAGGCATATATTTTACTTATTCATTTTATTTACAGCAAACCCTGCTGTGTTGAATGCTTTCAATTTCACATTAAGAAGTAAATGTTACATGCAATGTTTAGAGTAGTATACATTTTCATTAAGTTATTAATTACTGAATTAATTATTTTGGAAACATCCACATAAAATAATTGCAGACGATGAATAAATGCTTTAAGGAAAGCGAATATTGAAGAAAATATTGAAAAATATGACAAACTTAATGGATATAACCGAGTGAGATGGTTCTATGATAACGGATGAGGCTCCCACTCAGGACGTCGTGGATTCGATTCCCATGGCCGACCTTCCCGATCCATTGGTTTTTGTCAGGGGTTTTCCCATGTCACAAGGCGAATGCTGGAAACAATAATTACAAGCCCCAAATTTTCCGTCCCTCCATTTCAATCCAGTCTTTCAGGGTCGGAAGTGTTGGCGATGGGCGCGTTGGCGCTGCTCTGTGGGGATTTGCGAACTGTAACTGCTGTTCTCTACGGATGAGTGGCGTTGCAGTTGCCTAGCCTGCTGAGGTGAACGGCTGTCGAACCCCATTAGGTTGATAGCTGGTTGGCGAACCTGGCGCCGAGATGAATCTCTAGCGCACGATAGGGGGAGAATGAGGGTGGAAATAAAAGGATCTATACGATAGTAGCTAAACTGGTATTGAAATAAGATTAGAAACATGGGTAATTGAAAGAAGTCTTTAGGAGTCTGAGGCAGCACTTACGAGATTTTTAAGATCAACATTGTGTGCAACAAGAGAGATCGGCTTGGGAATGTTACGATTGAGAGAACATTATGTGACAAACGAATTACAACAATATTAGCTGCAGTGAAACGATATGCACCAAGAATGCCAACTTGGAAATTTCCTGGGCAAGCATTTTAGCGAATGATAGAAGACCAGAAGCTAAAAATAAATTGTACAATTGCTTCTAAATCGATAGTTGATCAAGGACGTTTTCTGCGGCGAGCTAAATAATTCACACTAATTTACGATGTAAAGCATTAGCATTAATGAAGTTATAGCTACTTTGCAGGATCCTCAATTGGGAAACGAGGAAGGACATGTCCGTGATGTCACTTTCCCATCTCCGTGGCTAACGAGAAAGTTAGGCTACGGCGCTAATCGGACTTACGTAGAAATGGTAGTCTGACACATCATGATAAAGTTGTATACTTTGTATAAATTCAACGAGCAATTTTTTGGCTGTTTAGAACATGAATGCCTTAGGCCATTATGGATTTATTTCATTGTGCCATTACTGAACTAGGAGAATTCGCGCCGTAGTCTGTCTATCTCGTTAGCCATTCCCATCTCTCCACTCTTTTTAATGGTTGTCCACTGCCGAGGACTCAACTCGGGAAGGTAGTTAATTTGCACACTGTAGAACAAGCACGTTTAATAGAGGAACAACAGTTTCAAATTAAAAAGTTGGCAACTTTATCCTTGAAGTCAAAACTATTAAATCATTAAAATGAATGAAGCTAATTAAAACATTTCTTCAAAAGCAAGTCAGCGCTTTAAATGTATTTTTGCTTGTCAAGGATGGCAGAAAGCTAATTTTGACAGATGATAATCCGAAGGCGAGGCATAAACAGCCGCAAATAGTTTTCGGAAATGCCTTGTCTGATCAAATATCACGGAAGGGCAACGTGACCGCAAGAACAGTTAAAAAGCCAAAGGCCGCCCGCCATTCGTGAGGAACCGGGTACCGTGACGTCACAAGCATCGCATCCCGGTGTCAAGATGGCCGGCCGCTCGGTCCAATTACCTCCTCCTTCCTCGCCTTCGGCTTTTTCGTCGGATGATTGATTAATAGGTTGCGCCCCCTCCCCCCAAAACATGGCGGCCTCTCTTCAAGGTCGGAACAGGTAAGGGGAGGTCTGTACCATCGAGACCCTTCCTGGATGCTGCTCCCACCTCTATCAGCTTAGGCACCGATTGGCATTACTACCACACCCCACAAATTTGGAAACAGTTATCAAAATAGGATTTCATCCCCCAAACACCTCTTCAACAAAGGCAATAAAGAAGACTTTCCACACTTATGTTGTGTAGAATCAGCTATGTTCATCTTAGTTTTTCAAAATCATGATGACCCATTTGTCTTTGTTCAGAGTTGTTCAAAAAAACTCCCACAGTCGTCTTGCCTCTGAAATCTTATTCTGGATAGGTATCTATGTGTGATTATAGTGTAGAGGTAATGCAGCATGCTTTAGTTGTCATACAAATTGTTTACTCGATCAATATCCTCCAAAATAATCTTCTTGTATTACAACGACCACTTTTCCTTGGATGCCATTTAATTCTTCTTTGAAGCAACTTTCGGATGAATAAGACATTTGACGTTGTAAATGAAGAATACCTACTCAGGCCCGGACTGTTGACTGGGTAAGAATATATTCGCATGGTCTTCTTCAGCATTACTGACCTATTCCGCTCTCATGCCATCTTTGTCCTGGACGAAGTGCAGCTCGAAGTCCCCTAGATTGGACGACAGTTCTTGGGATTATGTTTGACTCGTTCTTTCTAAATGATCAATGCATAATTTCTGTTCTGTGTATTTTATCAGTAAATGAAAACATAGGACATACAAGACTTGATAGTTTTAACTCAAGAGATTCAAGATATGTCATTTCTACGGCTTGGATAAGACTATGATCTCTACGGTCCAAGACGCAGCATCATATATCAGTACCGGAATTGCCATTGCTTAAAAAATGTCGTTTCTATACGTGTTATCACTTTCTTTAGCACCAACCTGATAGATAGAGGAAGTGTAATATTCCATTCAAATATTCAATATCGACATTCCCCATAAATACATGTTTTAAGGCTCCTGGATTAAAACAAGTCCACTTTTAGAAAAAGATGTGTATTATCAATTTTAAGGGCGTTCTCCTACTTGGTCATCTGACGCGAGTGTGCGTGCGTGTTTGTGCAAGCGCGCCCGTACTGTATAACTGGCACAAACTTGGTATTTAAGTTCAGCACGTGCCGTAGATGTGACAAGATTTTCAATAAAATCTTCCATTCAAGCTACCTATACATGGATTAGCTTTCTTTACCTTTTACTTCCTCACGTATGCTGAAACAATTTTGAATAAGCTACCCCAAGTTCAAGACTATTTGAAGGAATAATAACAGTGATGATGATGATGATGATGATGATGATGATGATGATGATGGAGCAGCGTGCAGCATTCCCTTCACATGGGAAAGGTTCAATTTTGCAAATCTACTCTTTAATTAGAGATACAGGCGGTAACACCTGTGGTTAGCATTCGAGATGATCCAGGCTCAAATTTTTGGACACTTTAAAAAGATTTTTCTTTCATTTGATGGTTTCTCTCGGTCGCCCGGGGAATGCTGATTTCATTTACTTCTGAATTTTTCATTCATTTCCCTCTTCATACCTTCAATTTGGACTTAATCACCCGTCCAAGACACGCCTAAATAACCCGATAAAGAAAGAAGCACAGACGTTATTGTGTCAAATAATATCGACTTATATGCATTAAAACTCTTAGGTTAAACATTTAACTTTTAAAATAGCTATCTTAGCACAACTTGCACTGCATCTGCATTCTGACTGTAAGAAGTAAAATAAGATATGTACGGAACGAATGAAGAAAATTGACGAAATAAGAATGTGTTGTATTCTTCAAGATTAGGGGAAAATCCCACTATCATGTACCTCCTGATATTCTACCACGGAACAACCTCGATGCAAGTGGTATTTTCCAGAAGCTTAGCGTGAAACAGAGAATGACAAAAACCTGCACAGTATAAAGTCATAAATAACTTTCGAGCTGAAAAGGCGTATACATATCTACACGATTCGTTCCATTGGAGTAATGCTTAAATGAAATTACACTGCCAAAGACTCGTAGGTAATAACACTATAGCACTGTGGGTGAGCGATTGTTTTGGGGTACATAAGAAGTAGGAATCGGCGTAAGTAGTATTGAAGTTGGTCATATTAAAAGCTTTTGTCACTCAAATATTGATTTAAGTTTATATTCGTCTTGATTTTTTTAATTTTGGGAAACTATACCACTTCTATACCTGTATTCGTCCTCAAGGCTATCTCTGAAAAGATTTGAATTGAAAAGTATCTAAAGTTGTACATCCAGGAATCAAAAACAATATTAAGGGAGCATATACGTGTCAAAGAGCCATTATTTGGTCATTTGCAAGGCATGGGTGTCGGGGGTAGCTCAGTATTTTTGTTCGTGGTTCGACTCCCTGCTCTAGGGTGGTTCTATCGATCCTTCACCTCTGACTTGAGGTATGCCAAGGCTCAATGTGGCTCAGAGTCTAGAATAAAAGCTGTAGGTACCGTCATTCAACCGCTATCCTCATCATCCTACTATCGGAGGGAACTAGACTTCGTTCTCCTCAGAGCTGGCAGTGTTTAACGCCAGCTTGTACTACATGTGGCACCGCAGGCGGTGATCCTGATGATACATGGAATGAATCCCACATGCGGTTGCCTGGGATCGAACCGCAGGTGACCCAGGCGACCACATGGTGGTTCTCTTCAGAAATGGGTCCTCTAATCGCTTGGTGGCAACCCGAAGGTCGATCAGCAATAAATAACAAGCACCATTTGTAAGGGCTACATAAAGTCATATCACGCCAACTATAACAGCATGACTCACAAATGAAATGTAGGATAAATACCTAAGGATCCAACAAAAAATTTACGAGAAAATCCATACACCCTAAGCTAACCTTGTATGGGACTTTTCCTTGTTTTTAATTTTCACAAACAAGACTACATTAATGTTTGTTACGATACTACATATTAGGGATATTTACATGGGAAATAAAATGTATATATTTAATCCTCTTAAACTAACCCTTCTGAGCGCGGTGGTATTGCTGCAGCTTACAAGCGAGAGACCCGGGTTCGATTCCTGGTAGCGGTATGGGAATTTTCTCTCGTTGGGAGATATACTCCAAGGTACACTCAACCTCGTTAGGTGCAGCCCGATCGCTGGGTCCCCCATCTCTGCCCACATCGGGCGTCACACTTGGGGTGCAATTCTGAAGTGTGGGACGACTTTGTATCCCGAGTCTGGTGAATGTGGTCTTCCAAACCAGTAGCCGCTACTTCTCTATCAAGTAGATCCTTCATTGGCTTCCCTGGGGACTTCACGAGGCTGAGTGCACCCAGGACTAGGTCTCCCAGTGGGTCCCCTCGCCGGTACCGGGAATGGAACCGCTTATGGATTACTTTAGAGCTTAAACCGTGATGGTCTCAAAACAGGAAGTTTAAGGAGACCCCTGTTCCATTGGATCGCAGAAAAAAAACTTACAAACCCCGTCCGGCTTTGAACTTTTTGGTGGTTTACACGGGTCGGTAAGCGAATACTGGTGTGGTTCCCCTCCTACAACGAATTTTCTGACCCCATTATTTCTTTTGATCTGTTTCACCCCTTCACCCCCCAACAGCGGTTAGTATTTTGTGGCAGAATAGTGGAATTTGCACTCTATCTCTCCCTGGCGCCTGGAGGGTCTACTGAGGTCCTCTTTCTTCGTGAGGATGTCTCGCCTATACCCGATATCTCCAGGTTGCAGGTGGCTAAGACGCATTTAGGATTGGTGTTATGTTGGAATCGTTACGGATCCCGTTCTTGCTAGCGCTCATCGTATTCCGGATTTGGTCAACCTTCGGGTCTCTTCCTCACAGCGTCACGTTCCAAGCTCTAAGAGTGCGGTGCTGCATTCCAGTTACTGGAAGCCACCCTGATTACTAACTCCTAGCTAATTTAATATTCTAAAATTTGCCTTAACAATAGCCAAAATGCAGTTAGTAACACATTTTTTTCGTTTCTAATGTTCAAACAGCATATAAGGGATAACATTTTAATGAATTTTAAACGTAAAATTTAAGTAATTTTATTACTCAGTTTTTCATCCTCATTGTATGAGAGCTCATTTGTTATTTACAACTTATTTAATAGTAAATCTGAAACATATCTGATTCGGTCCAATAAAATATGGACCTTTCTTTTCAAGTTGGTGTAATATCTTCGGAGACATTTAACAGTTCACCGCTCCAAAAGTGGCATTTTTTGCTTAACTAGACTAACACTGTAACCTTAGGTATGAAGCTTAAAAGTTATACTACGAAGGGGGACACCTCGCGCACTGACACCTACATAGAGTTGTTGCCTCTTCCGCCCCCAGGAGGAACGGTTGAAGTGAAGGAATCACAGGAGGCTACAGACCTTAGAGATCGCGGAAGTCTCAAACAGTTCCAGGCTCGAAGACCCGTCCCATGTGGGAGCTGGCTAAGGTAGGCGATAAACGACCGATACACCAAGCAGCCCTCGGGTTTCCATGTAGAGTAAAAATACTTCCTTTGAGCAAGCATTAGCACCTCCAGACGTCATGAAACGTAAACGAACACTTGAAAGATCAGAAGCGATCAGAATGAAAAGGAAATGAAAAGGAAATAGTGATAGACTAGAAAATGTAATTTTTATTCCGTACGGTGTATTGTGATATTACGCAATATTATATACAGTATCGTTTCTTACTTACAATTATATAAACTGTATTAAGAAACAATTTATCATGGCATTCGCCTGCCAGAAAAAAATAACTCCCTGTGTTGACATGCAGAGTCAGGTTTTTGGCCTCAGCGAAAATAACAAGTTATGAATTTCAACAGCTAGCCCCATCCTTATTTTCAATAGCTACATTATTTCAGAATGCAGTATTGGGTAAAGTACTACATTTCATTATTTTTCCTCAATCACCACCTGAACACGTGCAAAATGCGCCAGTAACCTTGAATAGATTACTTATGACATAATGAGAAAGCATGCATTTCTGAGTCAAGTCATCAGAATGTATTGTGTTGAAGTCAACTCTGATAAACTGTCTATACGGCGCCGTGCCTGGAAAAATTTTATCTTGAAATAATACCACACTGATCCAAAGTCCAAACAATGAAACCAAGGCAGTAAAATGCTCATCAAAGCCTCTATATGCATTTAAAACCTCTCTATGTATTGTTCAATCTTGTTCCCTTACATTTTTAATTTCCCTCCCGTTGAGTTACGTTAAAAAAGTGTTGCTTTCAATCATCCCCAAACTTTCCCTACTCACTGTTGTACAACATATTCTTACAAACCCTATTTTCCACCTATTTCAAGTTACTCCAGATAAACGTTTACAGAAACTGTCTAATTATATATTTCCCTGTAGGTAGAAGTACACTTAGGGGGTAGTCAAATCTTTTAAGAGCTGGCTGTTTTGTGATGACTTAGAAATTTCCTTCTATTTGAACGTCAAAAAGACAAACGAAGGATGGCTTCCTATTTGAGAAAAGTGTAAACATTTGAAAAATCAAACCAATAACAAGGAATTTCTCGGAAATTGTAAATTTCACCAAAAAGTATGTAGGTACTTAGTATGAACTGTGTGCTTTAGCGACAATTACATATTATTCGTCATGCAAATATCTCAAAAATATGGTAATGTAATAAAATCGTTAGCCATTTTTTAAGAAAATAAAAATGTTTGCTTTTTCTATGCAGGGGTAGTTTGGAATAGAGGGATTTTCTTGAACATCTTCGTATCACATCCTTCGAAGATGCTAATTTTAAATCACTCGCGCACACACCCACACCCACAGCCACCCCCACACCCACACACGGAAGTATTCTGTTGTATTTTATCTTCTCATACATAGTTTTAATGTTTTATTGAGATATATGCTGCACCTATTAGCATGTTGTATAAAATATATATTGCCTATTCTACATACTTTCTCTAGCACAGGTAATACTTTTTTCCAGAGTACTTTAAAACATGTATTTCGGGCAAATGTGTCGGATGCAAAACCTACTTCCTCTAATTACTATTATTATAGCTGAGTAGCAGAGAACGTAGATTAACTTTTTTTTCTACCAAAAGTGGAAACAAGTACGTTCATATGACTTTCCGTATTCACTTCTAGAAAAGTTGATTCTTCTGTCTACATCATTACTCATTTACACATTTCGTTGTTTAGGATAGCTAAAGTGATAGTCAAATCTTTTCAAAGACAGTCGCTATATGGTCATTTTAAAATTCCGAACATGTAGCAAGGATACGAGAAAAATAGAAAGAAAAAAAAAAACAATACAAATTTGTAGTTGAGAAAGGTAGATATTCAACCTAGCAACTGTTCTATTAGCTCTCCAAGTTGGCATCTAGCAGATCACCAACATCAGACGTGCCCTATCGGGAACCGCTGGCCCGCCGAGTCCAACCCAATCCGAACTCCTCTCCTCGAAGAGCTCGAATGTTCAGCACAACGTATTTCTGGTAACCTCAGGAGTACCACAAGTGCTAAGGGTCCGCAGCGCACACACCATGGCAACTGAAGGGGTCAGAACTCCCCCCCCCCCCCACCTTATGCGGTACAACTTACGCTATTTCCAGAAAAGTCAACATACGCATTTTGTTTATGATTAAAATAGCTTAATCATATAGTATTTTAATGCAAATCGTTATCTATGTACGTGGAGGGAGTAAAAGAAAAACGATTTTACTACCGAAATTTACCAGACAATGAAAAGGAGACAGAAGGAAATTGTAGTGTAATAATAAAAAGTACAACTACATAGAAAAAGAGTGCAAAGTGGCGGTGAGCCAAAGTTAACACATCGGACAAGGTAAGTGTGTCTGTCACGCTAGCTTCGCTTGATGGTCCTTTTTTGTTTCACCTCTGTGGTACAGTCCAGGACAAAAGTTTATCCACTATCGAGATCTGGCCGGCACTATCTACATAGTGTTTAAACCTTGATATTAACTTCCAATTGAAAATGCATGGTGTGTGTATGTATTATATTAATGGTTTCAAAACTTGATCCTAACAGGAGAATGTTTCAGTTTTATAATGTTTGACTAATACATTTGAAACGTTCAGGAGAGTTTCAACACTGTTGCAAAAACATGTACGTACGGTTTAAAAGGAGCTTAACACCCGTTATTTTGAGTAGTACTAGTAAAGGTTAAGAAAAAGACATCATTCGTTTCATAAGCCATTTTCCACACCTACGTTATTAAGTGCTATGGTACTAGTTCAGTATATAGCAACTTGATTTTAAACATCTGAGTATCAATTTGGTTCCTCCTATATCCCTTGTTGCTTGAACGAAATGTGCCATGTAACTATATCTACAAAGATTATCTCGATTAACAAAAAGGTAGAAGAATAAGCTTCGGTAAGAAAAATTATCTGAATGTAACAAATCAGACTTTTATTTTTAAAATAGTGCTTTGATGACCTATAGAAATAGCTTATTCGACGGAGGGGGGAAACCTACATAGTTTTAGTGCGACTACCTTCCCCCGAGTGTAAGGGATGAAGTAAAGAAACCGCAGGAGTCTAAAGGCCACAGAGACGCGCAGAGGTTCCTAACAGTTCCAGGCTCAAAGACCAGTCCTAGTGCAGGAGCTGCCAAGAACGACCCGTAGACCAAGCAGATCCCTGCTGTGCACGAGGAGAACGCCTTCCTCTGAGCAAACATCCACGCCATCTGTCCGGAACCGCCATATGCCCCGAAACAGGGTTTAAGTAAGTCACTTTTGCTACTCGAGGTCGAAGAATGCGATGAACTTTAAAACAGCATCCGCAAAGACGTAACAATCTGCCACAGAAACACCCGATATGCCGCTCCTAGCTAGTGGAGCTCATTTCTGATCTGGTCTGCGTGGCTCACTCATTCTTGTCAAATATGCACTGTGTTTTAGGAAGGAAGATCTTAGTCTTAGTGAAACTAAAAATAGACATACAAAAGAAACAAAACTGATTTACAAACTCATACCAAATAAAGAATAAAATGGGAGAGTGAAAGTGTTATCTAAGTGGTGCAAAGTGCAGTATTCTGGAGAAATTCCATTATTGATGTGAATTTGTGTGAGAAAAGGAAAAAGAACTGATATCATCAGGTAATCTGTAGTACTAAACACAAGAAACGCGAGAACTTAAGTGTAAAACAGTGTTTTAATATAGACAGCAATGCAAACATCATGAAATCAATTTTTAAAAGTTAATTTAAAAAATCTGATGTGTTGTACTCACATGAGTTTCTCTACTCTTACACTAACCATTCTTACAAACTCTTATTACATCTTCTTCGTGTTAGTTGAGATAAACATTTGTAGAAATTGCCTTTTTGCTTATTTCCTTGTAGGTGCAAGGGGAATATTAGAATAGGCTTTGTGCGATACTCAAATCTTTTAAAACTTTGAGATCCCGTTCTCTTTGCACGCTTAACATAAACAAATGAACAACGATATTCCATTTCACGAAAGTTTGTTTTCCAAAGTTGACACAAATAACAAGGAATATCTCTGAAATGGTTCACTCTACAAAAAATTTATTCAGACATAAATTGTGTATTTTAGCAATATCTACTTTTTTGTACAGTAAGATTTGGTGTATCACTTACGGTTTACCAGTTATGCAAATGTCATTCAGAGTAAACATGACTACAGGGGCTATAGCCAGAAAATTCAAGATATACATTTCATTTGTCATGAAAATATCTCAAAGATATGGCATTTTAATCAAAATCCTTAGACATTTTGAAGAAAATCAGAACATTCGAAAAATGTTCCATGTAAAGGGTAGTTTAGGGTGGAGTAATTTTCTTCCAAATCTTCGTGTCGCATCCTTGAGAGACATTAACCTCAAATACCAACTTTGGTTTTTAACCGAGTTTTCGTTTTTGAGTTATGCTGTCCACAGACTGACAGATACACCCACGGACCTTTTTCTAAAAATGCTTTTTTTTTTTTTTATTTAGGGGACCACAAAACATCAGGTGAAATCTCGACATCGAATTTTTGGGTGGAATACATTACTTCCTCTACTTTACTATACGTAGTAGAGAAAATAAAAGTAATAGAATTTCATTAGTATACTGTTGGCTTCAACTCAATATACACATATTTCAGTTTTAAAATCGTCATTAATGGTATAAATTATATTTTCTACTGTGCATTTTTGCGATACTTACTTTCTAGCTAAACCCTGCCACGAAACTTAAACGCACAGCTGAAGATAAGGAAACAAAACGAAAAGAATTCGCCTATCGACCAGGGAAAGTCATGAAAAAACCCAAGGTGAGGGCGAAATTAATTGAATCCGGACGTGCCGAGTGTGAACCTCGCACTGATCAGGGAGTTATTTCGCTGGTTCCACGATCAATAAAGCACGTCCTAAAAACATCGCAGCAGTGCCCCAGAATGGTGAGCAGTACATAACTGGCTCTGAATAGCTATTAGTTAAAAGTACAGAAGTGGCAGTTGCTATGACTAGCAGATAATAAGCTGTGACTAATGCAATAAGAGCGCGTAATTTTATAACGAAGACTGTGTAATTGCGTTAGAGGTGCCACAAGACAGCTCCATATAATTTATCTGCTAAAGACGCCAACAAAGTAATTTCCTTCAAGTTGACCTTCAATGCAGCTCAAAGTCCTTAATCCTGCATCGAGTGGGAAGTGTGCCATGCAATTCACTTCTAGGCATTGCTACAAAATCCTGTCCAAAATAATTTTAACCAAATATACAAAATAAGCTTACAAAAATTTAATGAATTATTTCAGAGCGTTTTTGAGACATTTTATTGATAGGCTAATACAAAAATATTTACCATACTTTACTTGCATGTGTCAAAGCTGGCCTCAAATAACAATTTAACTATTTGAACTCAAACTAACCAAACTTCTCGACCACGTGGCAACAGCCATAGAATAATACAACAAATGAATGCTTCCAGCTTTGAAGGTTGCATAGCTCTCCCATGCCAACGCTGCAATTTTCTTATACGGCCATAGGAAAATGATTGAACGCAATAGGAGGGCAGTGTATTTCTAAGTTCCACGTTGTGTTGCAGCGTAGTTTACACAAGTCGATATTTCCAACATACAGATGAGTTATTGATAGTCTCTGTTCATGTGTTATCGTCTGTCGGGCACCTCTTATTTGGTGTCTGGTGTCATGTCAGACAGATGGTACTTAACATATGGAACAATCGACAAACTCAACCGCATGTTGGAAATATCTACTTGTGTACACCGCATTGCCACACGACGTGGGACTTAAACATACATATTCTGCTCTCCTAATAAGTGCAATCGCTTTTTCGTACGCACCAAATGATTAATATCTGATCTAATTCTTTTAACTTAAAAAATCCATTGCGTCACACTTACATGACTTTCTCAACTCGCGTACAAATCATTCTTACAAATGTTTATTCCTCTATCTCTTCAGGTTGATCCATGCAAGCGCTTGCAGAAATTTATATTACTGCTAATTTTCTTGCACATACAAGGGGAATATGGGAATACAGTAGGCTTTAAACGATAGTTAAATCTTTCAAATAGTTGGTCGCTGTGTGATGGCTTTGAAATTCCGTTCTCTTCACATGTCTGAGAGATTTAAAAAGAAGAAATTGCATATTCCTGTTAGAAAAAAAGTAGAGGTATTTGAAGATGCAAACCAATAGCAAAGAATATCTCGGAAATGGTTTGCCACATAAAAGAAAATTGACATAAATTGTGTGCTAGAACGAGATTTACATTTTTACTTTCTCTACTACGTAAAGTAAGTTGAAGTATTGTATTCCACCCCAAAAATTCGATGTCGAGATTTCACCGGAAATGTTTTAGGCCCCCTGAATTAAAAAAAAAAAAAATTAGAAAAGTGTGTGTGTGTGTCTCTCTGTGGGCAGCGTAACTCAAAAACGAATAGTGCATTAAAAACCAAAGTTAGTATTTAAGTTAAATGTCTTTCAAGGATGCGACACGATTTTGAAGAAAATTCCTACACCTTAAACTACCCTTTACATGGAAAAAGCTATACGTTCAGAATATTTTTATGACAAGAAATGTATATTTTGAATTTTTTGGCTATAGTCCATGTAGTCCTGTTCATTCTGGATGACTTTTGCATAACTAGTAAACAGTAAGGAATAGACCAAATCGTACTATGCAAAAATGGCGTTGAGGTACACTTATAGCGGATTTAAAGTGAGTGAGTGGTTAGGGTTTAAGGGCCCGTCGACAGCTAGGTCATTAGAGCCCCGCGGATTTAAATATATCGAATTTAATGTGAAATGATGTTACTTCGCCTTCTTTTATAGTAATATTAGCCCGCGTTCTGCCCAAATTTTCAGCAATTTGATGTTTGTAAGGCTCGGCGTAGCTACAGTCGGAAAATCTGCCAGGCTCCTTCCTAATTAGATTTTCGAAATTATTATCAACGAAGTTTACTCACTTTTGGTGTCGTTTCACAACTGAATATTCAATTAAAATCTTACAATTTATATTTCCGCTCTTGACTCTTTGTTGCTGTTGATTAGACAAGTGAAGCACGACTTCTCCATGCCTCAGTTTTGCATATAATTTTTGAGTTACTTCAAAGTGAAGTTTAAAGTGAGGCTTTTCTTGAAAATCTTCGTGATGAATCTTAGGAAATAACTGAACCGTTTTTGCTGAAAATTTCTTCTTTGGTGGACCTCGAATAACAGCAATGTAAGATCTCCTTTCTCTGTCTAGCATAGGCAAATGGTAGACACAATATAACAATTGAAATGTGCCTGGTTTGGAACAATAAAGAAATGGCTTCCTTGTCTAAAACCTTAGCTAGGGAAGCGACTGATGTTTCAAAATGTTGGATTTGTTGAACTCTTCTTGTAGCATCGCTGCTGAAAAGAAGGAAGAGGAAAAGGTTCGGAGTACGCCATCTTAAGAAGACAGTGAATGGAATGTTGAGCAGCGAGAAGAGGTTAAAAAACGCTGGAGGGAGAGAGAGATGGCTAAGCCTGGTTCCTTTTCTTCTGGTTTTCGAATGATTGTGCAGGCGGTGCCGTGTGTGCGCCTCGGGCAGCCCAACAGCTGCTGAGGAATCTTCCCCTGACCAATCCGAGATAGAAGGACGGTACTTGCCCATGCTTCGTGCATCATGGTCTCAAGTGAGTCAACTCGCATTATTTACGTCTTCTCGAGTTACCATCAAAGAAACTTTCGGCATCGTCTACGCTTCCGAGGTTGCCGCTATTGGACATCGAGTTTTATCACTTCCGCTTCCGTCCTTCAACATCCAATGCTTCGTGGCTCGAAGCTTCTTTTAATCCTTCCTGAAGATTCCGGTTCGCTGTTAAGGGTAGAGCTTTCTTTTTACTACAGTTCCCAACACACACTACAGGGCCTTCGTTTGGATGAGTGGCCCAGCTCATGGGTCGTTTCTTGGCACTAGAAAACACATTATCTGCCGGTGAAGTCGGATATCCTCTGCCCCTTAAATTCAAGCGCATAGATTCCTCATGCAAATTATAACAATAACCATAGAAAAGATGTTGAAAATTATGTCCTTTCACCGTCACACATCCTTCACACAATTGCATTAAGGCTCATTACTTTTTTATGGACTATAAGTAAAACCATATCCGCATAACTAAACGCTGATCAACAGAGAGATCATTGACATCCAGTTTGTAAGTGCAGAAATCAGTTCTATTTCATTGTCGTCTGGTTGCAATTTCTAAATTAGTTATCCTGTAGAGTTTTAATTTAAAAAGCTCAGTGGCGTTCCCAGGCTAGGTTTGTGAAATTCCGGATTCCTAGGCAAGCTTCCTAGTCTGGTGTGGCAGTAGAATGTCTCCATCACATTCAAAAGGACGCGAGTTCAAATGTCTGTTAGGGTTATCTGGATAAGGTTTTCTCTGGGGTTTCCCTTAACCTGGGAAGAGTTGTTGTTGTAGTGTTTAACGCCCGCTTTTACTACTACGGCACCGCAGGCGGTGACACTGATGATACATGAAGATGGAGCACCGGTGGAATGAAATGGCGGGGGAAACCGGAGCACCCGGAGAAAACCCGCCCTGACACCAACCTGGGAAGACAAATGTAAAAACAGAGAGACGAGGAGGTTTCTTTTGACTGCGTTCCAAGTTTTCTCCGACATCGAGCTTTTTCTCTATAAGAACAACGTGATTTACTTTCGGTTTCTCAACAAGAATAGATCATTTCCCTTAATACCTAGGTACACTCACATAATTACTACCCATTTCTCCGTGAGGCGCAGGAAAAGCAGTAAATTTCGCTATAAATCCCTGTCTCACTTTCCTACAAGAGTTTGTTCTCACAAATATAGATCAGAGAATACAGATCTCTTGGAATTATAACACTAACACCTTTGGTCTTACAGTATACCATACTTTCTACAGCACAAACTCCGCGTCTATCGATTAGCAGACACATAAATATGGGAATGTGAAAGAAGAGAACCGTTTACAAACAGCGAAGTGCAGGAGAAGCAATTCCGTGTTATACGGCCATACGTCGAAGCGAAGGCTCTGTGTTAGAATCCTAAGTTTTTCAGGCAAAATCTATAGCAAAACTTTAGGCCTCCGAAACACCAGAAGGTTATAGAAATGTACACACAGCGCAATTGATATATAACCATTAATATCTTAAATTTTGTAAAGCAGGAGATTACCCGCGTTTTATCCTTCATTTTTGGAAACAAAAAGAAAACACAAGATCCTAAGTGAGGACCGATTGGTGGAGGGTTCATGGTGCTAGAGTTTAGGTAATCAGTTGTTAGTTTTGCTGTATGAGACGATGCGTTGTCATGATCTAATACTTTTCCTTTGGGCATTTTTATGAACCTATTCAAAAAAGTGGTAAACAGATATTTGCGTACCAATCGACATTAACGGTACGTCTATATTTTAGTGCTATAATAGCAATATTTGTTTAAGTAAACAAACTGGCAACCATTTTCCTACCAGCACATAATTAATAGCTGCCAAATGTAAACATAATTTGTTTTTAGAAACATGCAATTTTCTTAACATTTAAGGGTTTTAATTGTAATTCCACATCAATATATTGACTTTAACTGGAAGAACCATGCGCCCAAAATATGAAGGTCGTTAGAGACAGACAGAAATGCGTCGTAAGAGTGTCCCACGCGTCATAGCGAGCGTAACCCGTGACGATGAGCCACCGGAAGATGGGGCTCGTGTTCCGACGGGTTTTCTGACGTCTAGCATTACATCCACGAGAGAAGGAAAACACGTGAGCATCTACACTTGTCGCTTCCTGTACTCGTCTTTTAAACTCCCTTCATTGATACGGGGCCTCGAATCCTAGTGATGGGTCAAACGGTTATTTTCACGTAACAGTTGTAACTGTTTCAAGCTTGTGACGGTTCCAAAATAATTCTTCCACCTTACGGAATTATAGTGAATCCCATTTGCTAACGAACGGTCCATTTTTGCTCTATTTTTGGGCTTATTAGTTTGTTTTCTCCACCACATAAATAGCAGGTATGTATGGAATTCACAGAACAAATTCGTTTCGAGGTCCCAAGAATTAAAAAAGCATTTTTAGAAAACGGTCCGTGTGTGTGTGTGTGTGTGTGTGTGTGTGTGTGTGTGTGTGTGTGTGTGTGTGTGTGTGTGTGTGTGTGTGTGTGTGTGTGAGTGTGTGTGTGTTCATAGCTCAAAAAGAAAAGTAGATTAAATATAAAATATGATACTGGCAACATAGTAACGTATAACATAGGAGCTTCGGTGGGGTATTCATCAAGTAGACTGATTTTTGTTAATAAATGAGGGTGTTTTTCTGAAAGTCGCCTCTCAGTCTTACATGTTACAGAAAAATGTTGTGATCATCACAGTCCATAACGTCTAAATATTCATATTCAATTCATGGTCTTATATGACTGATGGTCGCTCAGGGTATAAAATGGGTTTATTTTGCGTGCGTTTTGCGCACGTAATCTGCGCGCAGCTTAGCTTCACTAGGCATCTAATGGAACAGCACACATACTCTGCGCGCAATTAAGGTAATGAAAGCAAAGCGAGCGTAAACGCGCTACTTAACGGGGAGCAGAATTAAAATGCTTGAACGCGCGCAATCTAGAAGCTGCGTGCGCACTCAACTCACTAGCATAACAAGAGAAGTGAAACACTTCACATTCAGCCTTGCCTGAAAATATTTTTCGGAAGAGCGAATTATATGATAAGGAAAATAGTGTTTAAAAATGGAAAATACATAGCAAGCAGGAGATTTTGAAGTGCGATCAGTTTTTAGCAGTAGATCAGTAGCTTTGCAAAAAAGCAGATCTGCAAAATCAGTGGACCTGGTAAACCTGCATTCATAAGGTATACAGAGTTCGAATCTCTGTTAGTGTGAGTTACCCTGAGAAGACGAATGTCGGATAACTAAACTTGGAGGACCCCGGGTTCGTGTGAGGGGATACTGCAGTTAAAATGATTTTATTAAGTCTTCAATCAATTTAGCTGAAAATGTATTTCAAATGTTGCCTTCACTGATATCTATTTCAGTTTCAGAGTTACTAAATTTTAAAGCTAAACTGTATTATACACTGTCATATGTTCGACACAATACAATTTTAAAATAAAACGTGTTTTAAATTCTGTCATTTATGTGATTATAACGCACAAATATGTCATAATTTTGATTTACTGGTATTAGTTCAAAAGAAAATAATTTTTAAATTCTACCATTTGAAATGTCTAGTTTTTTTATATCGTTTAAAAATTCATAGCTCAAAAGCCGTTCGAAAAACAGTTTATCTATAGACCAGATTTAATTTCAAAAGAATTGGATGTAAATTGTATCAGGTGGAATATTTTGAAAAAGTGAATATGGTGAAAAAATATTTTAAACTTCAAATTTCAAAATAAACATTTTATCCGACATTGTATAAATATAGGTATTTATGATACAAAAGTTCAAGATACATTTTTAATTAATGGTGTCTAAGTATTTTTGAAGTCATGGAATGCAAATGTCAATTTTTATGACATTTATAATAAATGTCAGTGTAGCATCACCTTAAAGGACGTTAAGGCGTTAAGAGAGAAATGTCTGGTGAAATTAGGATGTCTAGTTATCCTTGCTTAGCGGCCAAGCTGTTTCCTTCTATCTCTACCGTGGAAAATTACAGAGCTATATTCTCAATCCGGAATATCTGCGGAGAAAACGCAATAACCACGTGCACATTATCGATGTAACCTTGATGCGCAGAGCGGAAACACATTCCTGTGCGTTTCAGCCAATAAAAAGAATGGGCAAATATATCGATAACGGATCTGAAGACTTCATGGAGGCAAGCAGAAGTGGTTTTTGCTACAAAGGGATATAATACTGAACCCCAAAATTAAATAGACTGAGAAAATGCACTAGTATATTGCTTTATTCTGCTTTTCAGGTGAAAATTTTAATAAGAGGTTTGATTTTCGTAAACGGTGAATGGTTGTAGATTTCCTAATTCTAAAGCAGGGTCTGGCAGAACTGTGTGTGCTTCGAATTAGCTGTGCACGCAATCCGAGTAACATTATTGCTGGTTGGAGCAGTGGCAACTATTCGCTTCTTAAACTGTTCACAGTGGTGGATTGATACAGCGCGTTTGTTTCAAACAGAAAAGATGTGGTCATACTTTTACTATGTGAAATCGGAATTACACACCTTCATCCGAAGATATGAGAAGACGTTCAGACTCTGGCGTATTGTAATATCTGTAACGGCAATATGCAGTTGCGCCGAGAGCTAGTCATCTGAAACGGGAGATTTCAGTTTTGACTTTTCACTGTTCATCAGAGAAATAAATATTCAGACACATGTAGAGCAAAATATTGCTGTTAACAGGGAGCACATTCTCTCAAACCAAATACGAATACTACCTTACAAATCATTTGAACACGTCTGTGCCAACAAAATCTCTGCACGTATTTTTTGTCACTAGATTTGTTTGTAGAGCTATGAGTTCACATTGCAAGTTAACTCTTACATTCACTACATCTACAGCAAAAGGGTTAACAAGCACTGAAATGTCATTCTCATGTTTTTAATCATGGAATCTATGTTAAGTAAACTCTGTTTTTAACTCAAGAATGGGACTACAATTAATTAGTTTGTCCTCTGGCACAGTATCAAGTGATTTTATACATTTGAAGTAAGTATTTCATAATCTGATTTGTTGGTTAAGAGAGTTGTGACTTGTCAAGGTATGTTATGTTTAGATTGTGAACCTTCTAGAACTTTTGCACGCTCTTAATCGCAATCATAACAAAGAATGATGACGATCATCGTTATCATTATTATCAACGGAAAATGTATACAACGTATATAACATAGATCAGAATAAACTTGCTAATTTTTCGTTGTATGCGGCATGGTATCTACAATAAAGCCGTTCAGTGTTGGCTCGAAGAAAACCGTCAAATATCTTGCTGCAAATGAGGTAGACGGTATTGAAACAGACATAATTCCTCCACTGATACCGGTCGCGAAACGACCTCTGAACTCCTGAGATCAACTAAGGAAGGGGATGTGTACCACTGTGTTGCATACTTACACGTAGAAAGGTTCATGAATCACAGGGATTCATGAATCCTCTTTTGCCCACTTCTGTTCTAAAGCATGGGTCAGCAGGCGAGCAAATGTGTCTAGGCGCCGCCTACCTCCCCGGTGTTCGCACGTGGAGTCTCAGTTGCCAAAATTTCGAGTTCCTGTTTTTCTGTTTCATTAACTGTAAAGGTTCATGTTGAAATGTTACAACTCTGCAGAAAGGACTGAGCAGCAAGGACCGGTGCTATAAAACCTCAAAGAAGGCGGCCGAACTGCAGATTAAAGACTCTAGCACTATTTGCTGACCTGTTAATGAAGAATAGGCTAGGTCACTGTACCTTCGCTGAAGGACATTCCTCTGGAACGAACTAGTGGCCATACACATTAACAAAACCCGCTTGCCGACCCCGTTCTAAAGTGTATCAGAGGATCAAACCACCTGGAGGACTTAACTACCAACGGTGTACAAGCGAGGGCTCTCGAAGTCTGGCGAGTGAGCGAGTAAGTGTGGGCAAACAAGTCAGTGAGTACTTTTTTTGGTGCGACAAAAAGAATTGTCTTCGAGCGAATTTGATGCGTCAACGGTGACGTGCAGTGAGTTGTTACTGCAAGGTATTCGAGACGTCCTACGTTCAACTACCCAGCGAGTGAACCACACGGAAGAAGAGGCTACGTCGGGCGTATTTCGTTACGCAGCTATGTGGCGGTAGAAAGTGAAGTAATATGAAAACAGAGTGAAGTGACAGTGAGCTCTATGAAGTGTCACAAACTTAACGAGGTTATTAAGTGAATGTAAAAATTAGTAACGTGGCATATCACTTATATTTGTAATAATAAACATAAGTAATAATTAAAGCTGTAAATTAATAGCAATCTATACTTTGTGCACAACTTGAAATTTTGACTAGTAAATTATTCCGAATCACTGGTTTTTAAAACGAACCTCCTGAAGTGATGTAATGTTGTGAAACGCCGGGTATTTTAGAAGCACTTCTCAATGCTTGTAATTGTTAGCAACGTAGCAGTCACGTTTGAGTTTATTACTGGGGAAAGACATAGGTATCGATTAAAGTCGACGAGTGAACAGACCGGAAAGATATCCTGGCATGACGCAACGCAGCAGTGCGGTGAGGACGACGCATGTACGGCAAATATTTGTCATCGGTGCAAGGTCAAGCCGTGCTTTTAGCCGCAGCAGACTCCTTCAATGGCCATTACTAAAACAAATAATGGACCGTTGAGAGATGCAAATGTTTGTTTTGGGTCTCCACCTCGAGTATTTTCCTGTCCCGAAATGCTGCCACTCTGATACCGACTTGCTTCTTTATGCCCCACATTTGCTCGTTCCGCTTCGTTCAAAACTCGACAAGGACATCTTGGGTGGCTCGTGGTTTGTCGCTGGGATTCGGAACACATTCATGTCACCATCATCATATCATCATCACCATCACCACCATCATCATCACCATCATCATCATCACCATTACCTTCACCATCACCATCACCACCATCACCATCACCATCATCACCACCATCACCAATCATCATTGTATGAAATAATTAGCCATGAACAAGGTTTCGCAACGAAGACGATTTTATTTTTAAAATTTCTACGTTTGGATTTGACATCAAAATTAATTTTTGATATCCACTAACTTCAAAACTAACAAAAAATGTGTTACATTCACATAACTTTCTGTCCCCTCTTTCATCTATTACTGGGTGCACAAACCATTCTCTAATTGAAAAAAAAGGCCTTTCCCGAAGCAGCTAAATTTTTAAATGCATCTTAATTTATTTTATTCATAATTTGTATTATAGTTCCATTAGGCATTTCATTACAGATACGAAGAAAATATCAATGTTTTAAGAATTCGACACTATAATGCCACGCTCACAGCAAGAAACCGCTCAATATCGAACGATCTTTGTACTGAATACTGAATAATTCTAACCATTAACAAGGAATATCTCGGGAATGGTTTGTGCCACAAAAATATTTAATGTACATGCTGTGTAGTTAAAGAGATTTATCTTTCTTAAATATCTACATGTATGTATATCGCTTAGCAATTACCAATTAAACAAAATGTCTTTAGAGAGAAGATTTCACAGGCTATCTTCAGAAAATGCTAGTTATACCTACCATTTACTTGTGAGAAAATATCTAAAATAATTGGTATTCTAATCAAAACGGTTAAGTCATTTTTTGAGAAAAGCCTTGTATATGTGTGCTGAAGCACCATGTCTTTCGTAAACCACTTTTGTTGTTAGTTAAATGCTGCAACTGGTGCAAGAGAATAACCAAGAATGAGTCGACCCCAAACATTTATCCAGAGCCTTTATTTATGTTTGTCACATCAAGGTTTTCATAGACCGGGTCTCATCAATGAACAAGATATGTCAACAGAACTGCAAAGAATCAGGCACATTACTGCAGCTTGCATTGGCAGAATGTGTTTTTGTGTGCCACTTGCAGTCCTTGCATCTGTTGAAGATGATCAGAACACATATTTTCATGCAGATGATCGTGTGACTGAGTCTTGTAGTATCTGAAAATGTTCCAAATTGACAGAACGATAAGATGAAATTGTCTTTCAGTACTCTCGAAAGGGAACAAAGATTCTCGAGTTTTGGAACGCGAGTCAGGCAATAACAGAAGTGTTTTATGTTACGGATAAGCATTTTTGGAACTGAAAACGTCCGAATTACATTTCCTATCTCTATCTTAGATCAACTTCCAACTGCATGAGCACTACAGCCACGAGTATTGTGCAACTTGTAGTGTCATGGATTGCTTTGATGGTGAGAATAACACTGCTTTGAGTATTAAGTAAACATGTAGATGAAAATACTCTGAACTCGTGATGCAGAAGTCGAGGTCCAGACGACTTCTTGCGCCGCCATATCAGCGCAGCAAGTCATTCAGAAGCATCCTTTTCCTCCCACCTGCAGACACATACATAAGTGGAGTATTTGCCGTCACGACTAGTTTACAAACATTAGTGTTGCAAGTTATAAAGACGTTGAGTTGTAAACATAAGAAAAACACAAGTCAACAACGCACGTGGCAGGAATGAAAGAAAGATCGTGCAAAGTCATCCGGCTTTTTGCAGTGGCTGTACTGTAATGCGTAAGCGCTAAGCTTTGCCTCCCAGATATAGGTTGGGTTATAATACCAAGGAGGAATCTTACTAACTGCGAACTACATAGATCTATTGTGTCTACCACCCCCAGAAGGAAGGGATGAAGTGAAGGAACTTACAGTCAACAGGCAGAGACACCACAGATGTTCGCGGAAGTCTCTAACAGTTCCAGGCTCCAAGACCAGTCGTACCTGCTGGAGGTGCCTAGAATGGCCGATGAACGACCTGTCAACCAACCAGCCTTCCAGTGTCCACGTAGCGCACTATTTCTTTTGAGCAAGCATCCGTGTCATCCATTCGTCCCGTCAAATGCAACAAAACCTAGCATCACATATGAAAACACGAGAAGGAAACGGAAAGAAAGGGAAATTATGGAAAGGAAATTATGGAAAGCAAATCGTGCTAGTTCAGAAACCACTCCAGCATTCGCCTATGACCAAGGAAAATCCCGAAAAACCAAACATCAGAGTGCACGGTATAGGACAAGGTTGCGTAATTCCATGATAGTTTAGAATAAGTGTTGTGTAATCGTCATAAATGGACAAAAGTAATTTAAAAACGATCCAGGAACACAATTAGAATGTTCCAGAACATATTTTACCTGATTGATAATTAAAAAGGCGTATTAAGTATACTAAAAAATTGTAGAAGTAAAGTTTGTGACGATGGCCCCTAAATCCGTGATAGTGGTATCCTAATTCGTCCTAATTATCTGATTTCAAAAACAATGATGAATTATTTCCTTGTAGGTGCAAGGGGAATACGAGAACACAGTAGCCTCTGAGCGATATTCAAATGTTTTGAAGCTTTGAGATGCCGTTCTCTTTGCACGCTTAACCTATAAAAAATGAACCACGATGTTCCATTTCACGAAAGTTTGTTTTCCGAAACTGAGACAAATAAGGAATATCTCCGAAATGGTTCACTTAACAAAAAAATGTATTCAGACATAAATTGTGTGTTTTAGCAAGATCTACATTTTTTGTACAGTAAGATTTTGTCTATCTCTTACGGTTTACGAGTTATTCAAAAGCCATCCAGAGTAAACAGGACTACATAAGCTAAAGCCAGAAAATTCAAAATATACATTTCATTTGTCATACAAATATCTTAAATATATGGCATTTTAATCAAGATCGTTAGAGCCATTTTCAAGAAAATCAAAATTTTCGAAAAATTTTCCATGTAAAGGATAGTTTAGGGTGGGGATATTTTCTTCAAAGTATTCGTGTCGCATCCTTGAAAGACAAACTTAAATACCAACTTTGGTTTTTAACTCACTTTTCGTTTTTCAGTATGCTGTTCACCTTTTTCTGAATTTTTTTTTTTTTTAATGCAGGGGGGTCTCAAAACATATCAGTAACAACGTATTACTCGGAAATAGCTAACACTACAAAGTTTTTTGAAATAAATTGTGAATTTTAAAGAAATCCAGTTCTACAAAATTCCATCGAATAGAAGACTTAATTGGCTATTCCAAGAAAAGCTAAGATATGCGTTTTATTTGCCATGCAAACATCTTAGATATAATCAAAACTGTTAAGAAGCATTTTTAGGAAGACAATTTCGAAAAAATGTGCCATATAGGTAGTTTGGAATGAGGACATTTTCTTGAAAATTTTTGTGTCGCATCCTTGGAAGGTTCTGAATCTGAATCTTCAGGAGCCTCAAAACATGACATCGGTGAAATCTCGACATCAAATTTTTGGGTGGAATTCAATGCTGCTTCTTACTCAGGAAACATTGAATCTTGTCTACGGCCACTATTGTGAGCATTCATTCTAATTTGGACGTAAGGCACGTATGAACGCAGCTTGGCGAGGAATTTCCTTGGCTGGCAAGCAGCTGTCAGTGTAAGGAATCGAATCTGAGACCTCGCGACGTTACACGAAGTGTTTATTTAGAGGTATGTGACTCACCGAACTGCTGACAACGACGCACATGACGTCTGGAAGATGAGTGACACGTTCTTCTGGTCTATATACAATGACGCAATCTCGTTCACACATAAACCAACAGGTCAAAACCCCCTTAGCCAAGGCAGTTAGTTGCTCAATATCAGGAGATGTCTGCTTTTCGGTGGGATGCAACCTTTCGATCAAATCTGTTGCCAATCTGTAAGGAACAAATTTCGGGATTCGAGGGAGAAAATTGTTGGTAGATTGGAAGAAAAATAGGTATTTTTATAACCTTGTCCCGCAAGCGTTTCCACCATCCCATGATTGACTGATGTAAGCCATGCAAGGATGTCAAACAAGTCACGTGCAATGCAGGGGGCGATATAAACACTATCATAATAGATGCACATGCATTCGTCATCCTGAGAGGGATCTATAGGGAGAGCAAAAAGGTTCCGAACGGACTGCGCGGTGTTTTGCCTTCCCGGCGCTCGTTGCTGTCTGCCGCTATCATAGGAAGGCGCGGATGAAGCCATACAACATTTTCAAGTGCTTTAAAAGGCTTTGCTCACCAACTTTATGAAAGGAGATGCTACCGTCGTTGTCCATACATTTTTGGCACCTGTTCAGGAAACTATCCATCACTTGCCGTAGTTCACGTTGTCAATTTCCCACTGGATATTTTGTTTTAATCCTCCAGTCATTTCTTTATTTATTCACTTCAAGTGTGCCAATTTATTCCAGTGTTCATTAACTGTAGCTCACGCGATGTATGCAAATATTGCGTAGGTGCATCGGGGAAGAATTTGTGGATATGTGGGAAGTCAATTTGCTATTTGAAGGCTTTGCTCGGAATTACACTTTTATATGTGAACTGTGCCAGGAGCACTAAAAGGTAAACAAATACACACATCTCCTCCTTGCTTACATATTCCATCTATGAAGACCAGTAGAATGCCTTCGAAGATGCGGGGACGGCCAAGTAGTGCCAAAGCTCAAATTCCACCGTCTTGCCGCAACAAACCTACCGCCGTTGCGCAGAAAAATATAGGAGAAATAATGGGGACAGAAAATGGACAGGAAATTTGGGCAGGGGAAACCTTGAGAAAACCATTCTTCAGATTGGGCGGGCAATCGACATTTTGATCTGCACACACATTGTCACGGAGTCACCTCGCTCGGCGCTGGACTTCGATCCGTCGTTACGAGGTACAATTCAACACTTGAAGTTATGACTTGTCCAGTAATTTTAGCAGCGACTAAATGGCAAGTTTTAACGACGTTCATTCAGTAAAGGGAACTGGAGTCAGTCGGCGACAATACTGCGGCCCCGGCCCCCGTAGTGCGCAGAGCTTGATGTTCCGGCTCTGTACGGTATGATTTATGACCAAGCCGAGAATGTGTAATGCGGACTGTTTCAGTCCTTTGTTGTGATGGCTTTCTTGTTAATAATTATAAATGCCTTGCTGCATGCAAACCGCCTAGCCTCGTGTTTATTTTATGATCCTGGTTTCTGATTCTTTTTTCTTTTCTGCCGTTTAACATTTCTTTTCTCTTGTGCCTTGTAAAACAGCCGACTTGCATTCTTTCCTCTGGGCACACAATACAGTAAAGCGAATAAGAACGAGCTTTTCTACCAATTTTCCTTAGTTCTTTCCTTCTTCTTCTTCTTCTTCTTCTTCTTCTTCTTCTTCTTCTTCTTCTTCTTCTTCTTCTTCTGCTTCTATTATCTTTATTTCACCTCCTTTCTATTCCTATTTAACGTCGTTTGAAGTCCCTTTGGAGAGGGAAGAAAAAGAAAACTGAATTCTTCCCTTTCTCACTCTTTCCCCATTACATCACACAATACCTTATATATTGCAGTAATCGAAGAAAAAAGCATCTCTCCATTACAAGTTCAAGCAATCTCTGTGCTTTTCCTTAACACTGCCATCGCACGCCAGAATGCACGTCGGCTGTTATAACTGCGACACCCATCGTCCATATACAATGCATTGCGCTTGATTACAACTTGCAAAAGCAGTTGTACTGAAGCTGTTGTCTAGTTTGTTCCGTTTCCGTTATGTTTACAAATGTACGACTTTTAGACATTGAACGCTGCAGCCTAACAGACTCGATCGGCTGGTCCCGTAGCTCACCGTTAAACGAGCAAACACCATTGTTGAATAAAGGCCGGAGGGATGTGTGCTTGCATGCGATACAGGTTAGCTGGACGCAGACTATGAATGACACCAGAAGTACAGCACGGCCATCAAATGTGCAAGCAACTTCCACTAGAAGTAAGAGTCGAAAACAACGTATCGTAGTCCTCTGGGTACTAGTGAAGCATTGCCTTGCAAGTGTATGCAGAGGCAAGGTCAAGGTGTAGTATAACGCGACTCTCTTGTTTCTTCTTGCACTGAGCTGCAGACGTGGAATGATAGTGTTCTTTAGTGTTCATATGATGCTTGTAGTTTTTTCATGGTCAGGCTATACCTACCTGCAGTTGTTTACATACGTGAGTGATAACAGTAAAGTCCATGTGCAGTATATCTATGGAAAAACGCACACGTCTCCGGCCTTTACTGTTGAGCAATTGTTTCAAGAGGTCGAAGACTGCATATGTTAAAGGCGGCGTATAAATGGAGCATTAAAAGAATATAGACTCTGTGAGACATAAAAATAAATAACTTTATGCACTGTTGACAAGGAAAGAAAGCACCAGAAAGTCGCCGTAAACATGTTGCTAGAGACTTAAATTTAAAAACCTGTGTCACTTTCCCATTCGCTTCAGTTTGTGTTCACTGCTGACGAGTTTTGTCGAGCATATAATATAAACAACACATTTGTTTTATAATAGAAGTTGAGACAAAATTGTTACAAGGCATCAGTAGGTCATAACTAAAATAAGATTTCGGTTGATCCAACGAAAAAATCTAAGGTTGGCAGCACTGTGAGGTGGTCTGGTCTGGTTACCATTTTAAAGGTTCGGGATTCAATTTTAGTATCTATACTATGTACATCAAATAAATCAAGTAGATGTAAACAAAACCACGTGCATTTTGACCGCAGCGCGCCTTCTTGACGCTTTCGCCGTCTAAATAGTCCCTTGAAAAAATACTACTAAGATCTGAAATTTTACTTAATGTTTGCTAAAGCACGAACTAAGCATAGTTGAATTGTAAAAATATGCAATTAAGTGGATTTGTAACCAGCCTAAGTCTTTCGGCGCGCGCATCATTCACTATGAAAGTAACATGGCGCGGAAAACCGTTACGAAGTGGTGAAAGACAATAATATTGAACGTGTTTAACAAGTACCGCGAGAGATATCCCGAACTGGCTATGGATGACGTGCTGAAATTAACATCCAAGCTTACCGATGTGTCAGTTTCAAGTATTTACAGTGTACGCAAAGAAAAACCCTCAGTTGGTAAAGTCAGAACTCCCGGCAAGAAGAGACCGCGTGCCAGGCAAGTGATGGATGTTGTTTGTGACATCTGCAATACGTCTAAAAGTTCATCAGTTCTTTGTTAACAATGAACTCCCCTCCCACATTAAACAAAGTGCTGTTTGTAGTTAACTCTGATCCCAACTTTCCGGATTTAAAACGAACTTCCCTCCATAAACTGCTTCTGGAGATTGGGTTGGAGTTTGTGAGCAGAAAACGAAAAAGTGTTATTGTGGACAGAGATGACGTAAGTAACAGTTAATTTTCATGTGCTGTATGTTATTTAGACCGAGAAAATATATCCTTTTAGAGGCGTAAAACGCATATTATACTTACGCGTAGGGTAACTATATTGTGTCATTGCGAATGCATGTGGCCGCGGAGTGATACAAACCGGCGATTTGTTTACGTTCACTTTGTTCACTTGATGTGCGTAGTATACAACAAATGGTACGAATCCCTTTGATAACGGTAAGAAACTATCTGCAGTGTTTTACAGTCCTTGAACAGTGCTGCTGTAATTCTTTCGTAACGTGTTTTGGGCTTGAGTAAGCACATGGAGGCGGAAGCCTTGTAGAATCTAATAAGGCGCCCTGCAGCAAGCACAAACAAAAACAAAGCACTTAATGTCGTTAATTTTAATGGAGCAACGTATAAATCGAGAATCTCACCTTTCTGCTTTTAAAGTAAGTGCATGTTTTAGAAAATGATGGTCATAATGGCAATCAGTTGCGGTGAAGGGGCTTGTTTTCTCGGTGTCATTTCTACGAAAATACCGAAACATATCATTACCGAGTAATAATGTGTCATAATTAGGTTGTTATACCTCGCACCCTGAAGGACGTGCATATCTTGTCTTGTTCAACTTACCCTTCCCAAAATCTGACACTGACCTACGACCGAGCTGAGAGGTAAATAACGCCATTAATTTCACCATTTAAAAAGTGTGTTTTATATTACTTTAATACTTGAATCTATTATTTCATAAACGAGAAATCAAAAGAATCCAATTGACCAAGTTACAAACACCCTAGACAGAGCGTGAAGCAATTATTTATTTTGCTAAACGTTGGTGTGACGTTTTAAGCAGGATTCGCTAATCATCGATACAACGATGCTGAATTAGTGTTCTGTAGGTCACACGTTGATAATACAGTGTGAAGCAACAATACCTAATAATGCCTAAAAGTCCCTTTGATTCAGTCCTTTGCCGCCCGTAAAGCTACGAGATTTCTTTCCCTGGGTATGCTTATAAAGAATGACGGTAATTCTGATGATAACGCCTTTTAATAGAAGTTTCCATCTTTTCACTATATTCACAGAGACGTTGCCGACCTATGTACGTCGATTATAAAATAATTCGCCGGCTAAACAAAACTGTCCTTACATATACACACTTAAATATAAGCTTCACTGTGGTGTTTCAATTTGCGGCCGTTGATTTTTATATTTCACGTACTCAGAAACCTCCAAGGAACACGATGTTTCCATGTCGACAAACCAGCTAGGAGTGTGCGCTTACTCTGAACTAAGGTGATGCTACCAAAACCGTTAAAACTATTCAGCTTTTTAAATTCGCGAGACTAGCCCCTTTTTGTGTTTGTTTTCTGCATTTATTTCTTTAAACTATTGCTCTATTATTTTTTTAATTTGTTAGTTTTATGTGTTTGTAATCTAGTATCAAATGTCAGTCTTCCAAACATCAGACATTTCCATCTCTTCACTCCTACATAAAAAGGAAAGTTTATCTGATAAGAAATTAAGTACAATAATTAGAATCCACAGGGATGGATGTTGTAATTAACATCTACAATTCTTATCAGATTAAATGCAAATTGTTATTACATCTATCATTAGAAGGGTCTTGCAAAGATGCAGAAGTTTTTAAATTCAATACATACATATCGATGTTAGTTGTTTTAGGTTATGTTGGTTATATGATAGTTATGCAGAGAAATCTAGATAGAAGCGTCTCCAGTGAATCCTGGGGACTACCGTAAAGGTTTAAAGTTTGAAGAGATAACCAGTCAAGTTAAGCCGCAGTAATAACCAATGACAACCACGAAATTGTTGACACTTGTGTAAGAAAATCCAGCAATCTTATTTAAGCTAGATTTGGGAAGGATTTTAGACAGTTCAGCGAAATCACTTTAGGGTGAAGCTTTATCACTCGGTAGTAAAAGCAGACCCTTATGTACGAGTAATTTACGCAAAGAATAAATTAGTGTAACAAGAAATAAATGGTTTCCAGCAATAACAGCAGGGGATAATTCCTCTAAGTCTGCAAATGCGTGAATAGGTTAGACTGGGTAGTCCCACCGTCCAACTTTTTGGCCGAAGTTTTTGTATCCATTGTATATAAAAGGAACGATGTCTCTCAGACTATGGTGCAATTTCGTCCAAAAATGACGATGCACGCAGCAACCGTAAGAAATACACATGAGGGACACTACTATTGCGACTGCTATAGTATAGGCTTGGGATATATTTCCATGACTCTCGGTAGGAATAAAAGACAGTGGTAAACACAGTGATAGCTGCAAGGAACAGAGCAGGTCACGGGCTGAAGTATATTGGGTCTACTACAAAACGAAATGAGGTTAGAAGACCCGGAAAACTATCGCAATTTTTTACAAATTGATGAAGATTTATTTCTGAATCTCTTACATCGTGTTGAAGGCAAAAGATTACAGAACCACGAACAACTAACTACTGCAGCACAAACTCAAACAGGTACATACACAAAAGCTGACTACATGCTGCATGCGTAGTCCACCATATTGTTACGTTACTGACACTGATTGGCTGTCTTCATGTCGGATGAAAAAAATAGATGCAGCTCAATAGCATTGGATACAAAAAGTAGGATGGAAAATGTATGCAACAAAACTGTATCCAACTCTAAATGTCTCACGATGTACTTTTGTATAATACAGTGCTTTTGACACAAAAGTTGGACGTGGGACACCGGTTAACTCTTCTGTTACTTTTGTAACAGTTTTAATAGCGTAACAGTTACGTTACCTTTTTGGTTATCCCTAATACTTGAGGTACAAATGTGGAAGTGCAGGCTGAACTGATTGGTGTGTTGAAAAGGCGGTTTCTCATAGAAGAAGCTGAAAGAAAGCTGGGGGAAGATTTAACTATCACTCAGGAGCTGTTTGAAGCAATGCACGCAAAGCGTTGCGGCGATTGGGTATATCAAAAGAAGAAATCATGGAAGTGTGTCGGCATTTTGAAGAAAGCTTCCGTGTCGAGGAAATACCTGGGTGTTTTTTTAAAAGACGGAATGTCGTCGCCTCGGGCAACCCCGTTGTGAAACAAACACACGCCAGTGTTTTCTATACTTAATGTGATATTCTTAATTATAACTAAGAGCAAAATTGCTATTTAATGGTGCAGCGTACGTCTTAGGCGAGAATCTGTCAACATCAAGAGGAATGCTAATTGGCAGTTTATCAGAACTGTTCATTTCCTTGCATTATATTTTAGTTTTCAACCAACATTTATGGTGGACAGGGACTTAGGCAGGGGCCCCAGATATCCCAACTAGCAATATCGAACTTGGTACTGCAATCTCACTTTTGTTTTCTGTAACTCTGGTACAGTTATGGGCTTCTGGTGTTTATGTAAGCCTCAATACGACTTTGGAAGGTAAAGGAGGCTATATAAATGAAATAGGGTATCTATAAAAAATTGAAGATTGTCTTAGCATAATATCAAAGCATTTGATATTGCAATAACTTAACCAAAACCATTAGAACATTTTAATACATATTTTCCTCACATTGGATTGAGGGGATATTGGGTTTGGATTTCGTGAAAAATATTTTCATTTCTGCGTTACATCGTTCATACAAACCCAAACACAAATACACAGACACCACAAATCTTTCTTTCACAGGGCCTCAAACCCGTACTTTCGGTGAAATCTCTGCATAAAGTTATAGAATTCAGTGATTCCTCCATCTTAGGTCACTCAACGATGGGGCAACCAAACTGCCTTAAATATAGAAGTCATTACAGTCAGGAATAATGGGGAATAAATTCTGTGTGTACAGAAGTATAACTAAAGCTAATAAATTAGCCTTTAAGGGATGCCCTTTGGGCAAGGGAGTCGCAGCTCATTACTGGCAGTACATCCCTCTCTTCTTGAGGATCATCACGGCCAAGACGTGACTTGGAACAAAAATGTAGCATGTCCTTGATAATAGCCAGCAATTTACTGTCTAATGTAGCCGCATAAGTGCGATCGACAATGGCCTAATAAGGACCCGAACAGGTCCATTTTCATCGTGATTAGAAACTTCAAGCAGCCGCGAAAATTTGGCCGTAACCACCATCCTCAGACCTTCTACTTGTCTTCGCTCTTCATGTGGTCGGCTTGCGGCACTAGCGTAACTAAATCTTATCACCTTAAACTTGTTAATATAATAAGATGCCATTCGAATATTTAATGGCGGCTGATATCTGACCAGTGCTATTCTCTTTCCTGTTGTGCAAATAAATTTTATGTGCGTAAATGGCATTTATATCCCCGGCTTCACAATGTGATTTCACAGTTTAATTATGCAACACAGCAAGGTGTGGCAAGTCTATGATTGGATACTGTGTTGACCAGCTCCTACCACCAGACATTAAATTGTGTGTCAGCCATAAGTTTGATATGATCTATACTGAAAAAAAAATGCATTATTTTTTCACGTTTAGAATTTGTGTGTATAATGCATACTATTTTTCCATTATGAGTATTTTTACCAACTGGGGATATAAGCTTACAGATGTTGCATTTTAGAAGGTGATTCAGTTATACGTGTTTCTGTGGGGACAACGGATCTGTAAATAAGTCGCATATTATGTTTTAGATTTACCATTGTGTTAGCAATGAGCAATGTTATTTATTTTTACTTAATTATGGAAAAAGTAGTACGCGACGTATATAATTATGTGGAAATCGAAGAGTCTTGAGAAAGTTGACGAGACCAGTTAATACCGAAGAAATCAAAACAAAGACATGTTGGCATCATTCTGCAAATGGTTAAAACAAAGAGTCTAGATTAACGAGGATGTATTTCGTTCTAAGAAGTAATAACTCAGAATTCAGAAGTTTATGGTCGATGTTGGAAATTATAAGAGTTAAAATATGAAATACATACTGGAACTTTAAATAAGTAGGCAAGTATGGTTCTTGCTTATACTGTGATGTGCTTCAAGTCGTTTCTCTCTTGAAACAGGGTTTAGCAGAAAAGCATGCGACATTTACAAACGCAAGGAGAGATTGCCCCTGTTTTGGGCGTGTAATGACCAAATTTGTATGACTCGCTGCAAACAAAACTACTGATGAGGTTGCTGTGTGTGGGTGAACACTGCTCGCCAAGTAGAAAACTGAATTGGGACAAGCCCTCATTAAATTATGAAAATATTACGTATTATACTGCTATAGTTATTTAGGAAAGCGCATTATTCTAGTAACTTCTGTTAGTCTGGATGCACTTTCAATTCACTTTTACACATTCCCTCGTTCAATACAGTAGGTAACGCTATAGTCAGATTTTTAAGGAGCGTCGATATGTAAAGGCTTTGAAATCCCATTCTCGATATATGATCATGAAAAACAAACGAGTAGCAACTTCCCAGCTGAGAAAACCACTCTGAAAATTCAAACCAATAACAAGGAATACCTAGGAAATTGTTAATTCCACAAAATAAACATATTTGAAATAAATTGTTTACTTTGATAGGTTATACATTTCTTGTGAGCTAAGATTCACTCACTCTGCAACCCCCCCCCCCTTTTTCTCTCTCTCTCTCTTACAGTTTACAAAGTAAGTATACAAAAATTATTCAGAATTAAAAGGACTTCAAAGGCTCTTGCCAGAAAATTCAAGGTATACAGTTTTTTTATCATGCAAATATCTTGAACATGTGCTATCTTAATCAGAGGAATTTCTGAGAACAGCAATAATAATGAAAACTGTGCCATATAAAGGGAAGTTTGAAAAGGGAATTTTTTTCTTTCGTTTTTTAGTTATGCTTTAGATCTCGTTACAGCACACAGCTGTCTTTTTTTTTTTTTTTTTTTTTTTTTTTTTTTTGGTGAGGTTAACCATGTTCGAGATTATATTTTGTTGGTTTGAATTTTCAAATACTCGTACTTTTCTCAAATATAAATACGTTATTCGTACTTGGCCATGCAAAGCGAAAGGAATGTATCAAGCCATCAGATATCGACCACGTCTTAAAAGAGTTGAGCATCGCTTAAGCCTGCGTTATTCCTTGTACCTATAAGGAAATAGGTAACAAAACACTTTCTGCAAATGTTTATCTTGATTACTATGAATTGGATAAGTGTTTTTAAGGATAGTTTGAAGAGTAAGTAGAGAAAGTAATGCAAATATAACACCAGGATATTTATTTTAGTTTAAAGCTCCGTTTCCTCCAATTCTGTGTAATGCACACACTGTTGTTCACGTGGGCGCGAGGTTTTACATGTGTTCAAATGTCACATTAGGATGATGTATAGTGCAGGTCCGGCGTCCTGGGACATGGCCGGTTGTTGTCCGAGCATAGGGTGCGGGCGGACTACGGCGTTATCCGACGTGAATCTTTACAGCTGCGGAGAGATACAAAACACCAGCAATTATCGAAAAGGTTTTGTTTATTGGACCTGGATCATAAAGTGGAACGTGTTTGGGAAAGGGCAAGCCTATTCAATCCTCATCAACACACGCGATATGTTGCACGAAAAGAACGCGAATAACAAAATTATTCAGCACAAGTGCTGCTTAACATTTATAGCGGTCTTTTGCACTGGGTAGTGGGATTCTTCACCTCTAGTCAAACAACATGCGGCGGTATCACTGGCTGTCAAAACAACTTCAATACTCCGGAGGTTGGAGCTGTTATAGCTCGTACAAACATAACACTGTCGCTTCAAACATTTGGTGCGACTTGCTCTGGAAAGACAAGCTTAAGTCTGATGCATAAACATTTCACGTCTTTTTCTTCCCATTTTAACCACTATTAATCCCTATATTATTTTATTCATACAAAAACTGACTTCTAAATCACCATGGCTCACTCGCCATAACTGAAACGATAATTATTACCTTGCTGGTGTTTCTCTCTTAATAAACCACTACCTAACTCTGGGCAATAACTATTAGCAAACACAAGACATAAGCAGCTCAGCCAAATAATTCTACAAATGTCATATTTTCTTCAGCTTCGTCAGCAATGAATCAAATTCAGCAACCTAGACCTTCTTTACCAAAAAGTTCAGTGAAAAACAAACTGGAACTGTTACGTAAACAAGCAGTATCGATACCAAAGGCTTTAAGATCCTTCTCGCGAAGACGGTGATAGTAATAATGATAATAAATGACAATAAAAATAACCCCAAAACTCCAAGCAAAATAGCCCTTTGCGGATCAAAGCTTACCGCCCACCTCTGACCACTATTGGCACCATGAGTGGGGTGCAGAGCTGGAGGATGGGACCTGGTCAGCGCCCCAAGCTCACCCGACCGGTTATGCGGCCATCGCAAGCTGGGGCCACTACTTTATCAAGTAGCTCAATTGGCCCCCTGGAACCTAACAAGGCTGAGTGCACCCCGTGCCAGACCTCCCAGCGGGGGAAAATCCTCAAGCCTGTACCGGGCATCGAACAAGATTCCTCCGCGCCAGAGAGAATTTATTATTTTTATTATTTAAATTAGTGATCAATAATTTATTAAATTAACTTATTAAGTTATTAAATAACAATGGCATGAGTCGAATTACCTACGTTCATCCTGGTAACCTAACCTATCTGGGTATTTTACTGCACGTATGCGCATGTAACTTTTTATATTTATTATTACATTGCTTTGGTAATTGAATTTAACCATTTAAATGTTACCCGAGTCTTTATTTCCCTTTTATTTACGAATATATACTTATTTAAATCATTCAGCAGCTAAGTAATTAATTTTTATAAGGGTAGCAACTGAGCCTGGACAATCGAACGCCGGTAGAAAGTACATAATATAGGTGTAGAGTAATATTAAGGGAAGGAGGGAAATGGAATCGAATTTCCTTAGTTGACAGAAGTTTCTGCCAGTTGTCACAGTAAAAAGTACATTTAATCTTAACCTATACATTATATGTGCCATCCGAGAATCGCACCCCAGTCTTAGGACCACCAAAGGCTTGCCAACTTCAAGCTTGCTTTAAAATACAAACCTTCTAACACCAAACCCCAAAGCTCTGCCGACTTGGGCAGGGGTAGCAGGCGACGCCGACGTCGAACTACAGAGTGAAATTTACATTTCTTTCCTGGCCAAAACATAAATATTATGGGTAACGCATCTGTAATGAAGCAAACTTGAAAAAGCCTATAAATCTGTGTACATTTCTGGTGGGTTTTACGTATGTAAGACTTCAGTCATACAATTTTATCGGCTGCGGTGTCTGGAAGGCTCAACCAGATGTTTATTGCTGCCCATTGGAAGACTGCTATAGCACCAACACACACGATGGCCGTCATGTTCTGAGAATACTATGATACCGATCGGCACCTTTCCAATTTAAATAACGGTAATCACCAGCGGCAGCAAGATGCAAGAGGTGTGGTGGTTCCAGCACACCCTAATTACATATGAGTCATTTCCATTGGTCTGGTTACTAGCCATCGCCGCCCCCAGATATTAATTTATGTTTTACGCTCGTTTCACAATTTATACCAGAAGCGACGAGGTCCTTAACTTGCGTTTGGATACAGTCCAAGTAACCAGAAGGGACTAACGTCTATCTTTCTATCAGTACAGACCTTAGAATTTCGCATTAATTCTTATTTTCTCTACTGGTAAGTAGGGGAAGTATTGTATTGCACCCAAAAATTCGATGTCGAGATTTCACCGGAAATATGTTTTGAGGCTCCCTGAATCCAAAAAAAAGTATTTTGTTAAAAAAAAGGTCCGTGTGTGTGTCTGTGTGTCAATCTGTCAGTCTGTCGGCAACATAACTCAAAAACGAAAAGTCGGTTAAAAACCAAAGCTGGTATTTAAGTTTAATGTCTTTCAAGGATGCAACAGGAAGATTTTGAAGAAAATAGCCCCACCCTAAACTACCCTTTACATGGAAAATTTTTCAAAAATTTTGATTTTCTTGAAAATTGCTCTAACGATTTTGATTAAAATGTCATATGTTTGAGATATTTTTATGACAAATGAAATGTATATCTTGAATTTTCTGGCTATAGCCCCTGTAGTTGTATTTACTCTGGACGACTTTTGCATAATTGGTAAACCGTTAGAGATGGACCAAATTGTACTATACAAAAAAATGTAGATCTTGCTAAAATACACAATTTATGTCTAAATAAATTTTCCTATAGGGTGAACCATTTCGGAGATATTCCTTGTTATGTGTGTGAGTTTCGGAAAACAACTTTCGTGAAATGGATCATCGTTGTTCATTTTTTATATGTTAAGTGTGCAAAGACAACAGAATCTCAAAGCTTTAAAACATTTGACAATGGCACAAAGGCTACTGTATTCTAATATTCGCTTTGCACGTACAAGGAAATAAGCAATAAGTTGTACAAATATTTATCTTAACTAATACGAAGAAGATATAGGAATAAGAGTTTGTAAGAATGCTTAGTACAAGAGTAGAGAAAGTCATGTGAGTGCAACACATTAGATTTTTCATTTTGCGTTTTATTGTTGATTAATTGTAAGATTTTTACGAGTAATATCATAAGACGTCTGGCCTAGCTGATAAATTCTCAAGCGGAACCAGAGAATTTATCTACGAAGGTAAGACCGTCGAGTGATACAATTTATCTGCACTTTTCATAAAGAAAATATGGATTTAGACACTATATCACAAAGATTTGAGTAGAAAATGTTAGATGGTATAAAACATAACCTATAATATATTCATTTCGATTAGTGAAATTCGATTTAGCCAGTACTGCCAGCTGGGGAAAAAGAAAGTAAACAATTGCATGTATTTCGATCTTCTCTTGTCGTTATAACAGAAAAGCAGTTTATATCTCGCATAAATCTTACTTCACTCTTAACATTAGTAAATAGCCTTTGTTCTGGGAAAATACATGAATCAGTTCTCAAACTGAAATAAGTGATTTTTGAAACACCCCGTATATAAGTGATTCTTTTAACATAGGAAATTATTTATTATACATCCTTATTTATTTACAAAATTATTAATCTTACCCAACAATAATTTCGGTATCAAAGTTTATTTCGATTAACATGAATTAGCAAATTAAGGTTTCGGAGGAATGGTTTGTAGTAGCTTCAAAAAACAAATGATGGTGAATAGAAACAGTAATATGAGTGTAGAACAATTTTGTTACCCTGTATATAGTGAAACTAGTCAATGCTCCACTCTTGTGTTTTGCGGATAGGTAACAGTGGGATTTGACGGGCCTATACCTCAAAATGAGCTGCTCTGCTGTAGGTTTACAACCTGGATAGCTAGTGAGCCTTAAGTAGGTCCAATATAACCCCCACCGCGGCCTAGGGCGTCAAGCTAACTACACAAGGTGCCGGCCGCGCTTCTCCAACTAGAAGATTAATCTTCGTGATGAAGCCTGTTTGCGGTTCTTTACGATACTGCAATGAGTGACCACATCTGCTCTATGAAAATACAACTCCGCCAGCTCTCGGAATGATGAATGAAATAAAACTGATTATGCATATAATGAAGCAGAACTTTGTATAGACGCAGAGTACAAACACTGTAAATGCTTTAGGGTAGGGGTGCCCAACTGATCTGAACTTGAGCCAATAAACGACAGATATTTCATCATCCACTTTCGTAAATTAACTTTTGTATTTATAAACCCCTAGGGGTGTCAGGTAAGTAGGTATCTATCTCTCAGACTCCCGTGTAGTAAAAATCACCGAACGGCACCTGCTCGCATTATCAGTAGTCTCTTGTTCATTTCAAGTAGGAAACAGAGACGATACCCCCACTATGAGGTCACTCGTGCAGATCCCAGCAACGTCATTCCCCATATCTAAAAAAAGTACGTCTGCATTTATACAGTTTTCAATAAAAACATTCCAATGAACTTTGAGTGAATGAGTGAGTAGGGTTTAAGGACCCGTTGACAGCTAGGGCCCGAAGTCAAAAGATAAAAAACTGGGGAACTCACCACCGGTTAAAACTCTCAGTTAAAACTTTAAAAGAGGAAAGTTAAAACATAAAAACGGATATAAAACAGTAAACGTTAAACGAGATAAAACATCCTAAAAGTGTTTGAAAAACTACGAAATCAAATACAAATTAAACTTGCTTACTGAATCCAATATTGTCGCCAAATCTCAGCACTGTATTTACAGCTACTGAGTCATCTAAAATTGACTTTACAGTAGAACCCAGGCCAAAGAACTGGCGCTCACGTGCGTGCAAATGTCCTTTGCACTGTCTACCGGGATGTATAGAGCGATAGTTCACTAAGGTCTTACAACCCACTGAGACGGAATAATTTACTAAATAGGACCAGGATAAAACTGGTAGGATCCGTGGATATTTTTAAATAATCGTTATACTTGAACTGGCAAGAAAAACTTGCCTTTATTTTAACAACTTCAACTTTACAACATAAACATAGCACCACTCACCGTCACTTCAAGTCTTTACAAAGAATACACTTTCAAACTTTCTTCCACTTTCAAGTCCTTTTCATTATTACCAAAAATCCCTGCCATGCTGAACATAAATTTAAACTCGCTCAAAGCCCTCACTCAAATTATTTAAATGTGTATAGGTAAGTCAAACGAGAAGCAAATACATTTAGAAGAAAACTCAGACTGCGTGTACTAGACGCAATCCTTCTCCGGACAGTCCCCACATTTAAGTCAGTCGGTCGAACGTCCTCCTCCGGTGAGTTCGCAAGCCATAAAGATAGGGATTATTTATGAATTTTATCTCTAAAATCAAAAATGGATTTATGAGTAAATCTAGAGTTTGTAATGATAAATCTGAGCTCTTGGTGGGATTGTCAAAATGTTTTGACGGTCCATTATTTGACCCGCAGGCCTAGGGTTGGCTACCCCTGCTCTTATCTATATCCAAGTCTCTTCACTGCAGAAACTAACATACTGTTGACTTCTTTAACAGAACAGTTTTTTCCCCCCTTGAGGCATGACATCTTAGGAAGTTCCTAAATGTCTTGTAGATTTAAGAAGAATCCAAAATAAATATATGCCTGCTGAATGATCAGAGTTGCAATCCTCCAGTCTCTAACCTGTGAAACTCCAAACTTTTGTCACACAAATCACCCTAGATAATAGCGCACTTCATAAAGAAAACGCTTTATAGGGCAGCAAGTAGAAGTTTTATGCTAAACTTCTTCAGTTTGGAGCCTGGGGAGGAGCTGCGTACTTGCGGAATTTTCCATCACCTCAGAATATCAATTACGTTTGGAATGCAGATTATCGATTCCGAAGCCCGTGTGAAACTGTTGCAACACAATGGTTTGTCCCTCCTTAGTACAGCGAAGAACCATGGGCAACAAAATCCGCCCTTTATTGTTAATATTTATGAGAACACGACCACTTTTCCTGAGCAGTTTTGAAAGAGGCTTTTCTTCCAGCTTCTTAGCTACTCGTATTTATCCATAGTATCACTCAGTATGACCGAACAGGATGGCTCTAGTGGTAGGGTCTTTGGCCCACATTCAGGAGGTCGTGTGTTCGATTCCATAGCGACCTTCCTGACCATGGGCTTTTTCGGTTGATTCCCTAGGCCACTAGAGGAATGTTGGAAAATAAGATTACATCCCCCGAATTTCTTGTCCCTCCATTTCACCTCCCTTCTCATTTCACTTCACTTTAATGATGTAATTACTAACGGGAAGAAAGAAATTAAAGTAATGATAAAGAAATAATGGTAAAAATAATGTATATAAGCAGAATCAACACAAAGTACAAGAGACTAGTGTTAGTAGCTTGTATACAGAAATAGACAATTAGAAATTCATGTTGAGAGAAATCATTAGTAAAGGCAACCAGGTAGTGAACATTCACTGTAGCGGTTTGGGAAACTTGTTAGGATGGTTAACTGTCCTTGTAAAATCACGTAGGTTGTAATCCTCAGAAATAGAAAGACAAAATTGAAAGAAGCGAGCAGAATTATAACACTATGAAGAATATACAGGAATAAGTGTTTGTAAGGATAGTTTGTACAGAGTAGAGAAAATCATGTGACTGCAATACATCAGAGCTTTTAGTTCCCTATTAAACTCATAGAAGTGCTTGGAGCCTAAGGAAACATGGGCCTACTTCAATTCCAAAATCTTGAATTTAATACTAAAACTCTCAGCTGTTTTCAGTGGCGTATCATAGGGATGATGAACGACGTCAGTCAAGTAGTAAAATGGACAGAGCTACTTTTTCACACCTGTCCGAGTAACGCCTTTCCACGTGGAACTTTTATCGTGTTGTCACACGGGCAATAAACTCTGTGACAACAGAGACCAATATTATACATAGCTCGTTTGTTGGAACACCCTCCCTAAATGTGGTCTTTGTTCCCCACGTGTCACTCATTTATCCGCCCGGACAGGCAGAAGCCCTTTTGATATCCACTCCACCGTAACAAATGACGCTCACTAGATACTGTCATGGGAATGCAAACTTGTTTCAAATGAAGGACAAGTTCCCTATGATGATACTGAAAAGCCTCAAGTGTTATTGCCAGTTCAGCAAATCAAAATACAGCCTAAACCTTGTTTATTATAACTAGAGCTGGGATTTTTATGTAGTATCACTTGGCGAAATATGTACATAAATGTTTAATGAAAAGCGATGAAATATGTAGAATGGGGAAAAATGTTTTTCAATGTTTTCTTGGGTCATTGAAAGACGTTTGTCACTGAGAATATTATAGGCAGAGAAAGATCTTTCTACATCACATGATATAACTGGGACAAGTTTTAGGAAAGGAATTTTTCCTGGAGAAATGTCTTCGGGTGGATCTAGATCATCTCCAAATACACTCTACAATGTTAAATAGCCTGGATTTCAACACATTTTATAATTTATTTAATACAATTGCACCAGTTTCTCCATGCCCAGCACCTAGTTTTTCAACAGCATCCTCTTATGACAGCAATAGAATCTTACATAGGCAGTCCTGGCGTTTCTAAACGTTTAGTGCTTTCTGGAAGTCAGCGGAAGTTGCTCCTGAAGTAGGCAACTAAGTAGACCGCTTTGGAGTATCTAAAGGCAGCCTGGGATTCACAAATAGGTGCAGCACTTTCAGGATCATATCATCTATATGTTCACTATAGAAATTAACTGCTTCTATGTTCTTCACCTCATTAATATTGGTTCCAGAGATTGTGGTATCTTTGGTAATTGCTGCTTTTAAGAGCCTTCGCTCTGGACATTTATAAGAACCCTTTTTTGCTGATGAAATTACCGTATTTACTTGCGGAAACTTAGCTCTAGTATCTTTGGCAACACATATTGAGATAAAACACTTGCAGAGCAGTTGACCATATATCTTTTAAATTCACAAAACTCGCAACAGTTGAGTGATTTGTGAAGTCCAGCTCTTTACAGTAGATCAAACATGATTTCGACATGCTGTCAAGTTCCAGCTTTCCCACCACAATGTACTCCGATGAGGAACATGTATATGGCAAAATGATAAAATATGTCCTTTTATACTATATCATTAAAAATATGTAATACGCTCACAAATATGTAAAATGAAATTCAGTTATATTAACCCTAACAATGTTTTGCTAACATATCATTTTTCCTAGCATCTAAATAGCAAGGAAAAGTATGTAATTACAAAGAAATCTAATATATTAAAATGAATGAATGTTAAATAAGGAAGTATTTTGCACCATAGAAAAACCGATTCCACGAAAATGGGTAAATCGGAAGTTACTAGTCACATGACTATTAAGATATTGAGGCAAAGTTACTGGAACAGACCTTTCAGTAACTGAGTGAGAAGATAATCTTTCTTAAACTGTCACGCCAAAAATGTCAAAAGAATTACAGCTTTTATATCCAGAGATACATACAAAGTTGTAACAAACATTTAACAGTATATCACAGTTAATGAGAAGCATTTTTTCAAATGTCACAGAATATTGTGACAAATTGTATCAGCAATTTCAAAATAAGGCACAATAGGCGACTGTGTTCTTCAATAGCATAACCGCAGATATTTCTAAAAATAGTTTATTTCCATTTACTACTGGCTAAACAAGATAAATTACGGACTGAAATTGTTTCAAAGCTACAAAAGAGCCTACAGGTGGCGACGTCAGATGTTTCAAAAGCAGATCCCTATGTGCTGACCTTGATATTGCACACCTTTTGCGTAAGCTTACGAAATATTAATATATTTCACAAGTGCACTGCTTAAAATATTGGAAAATTGACACGAACTGCTAAAGCCAAGAGCAGAAGTGTTGTCCAACACGAATTTTACATTTTAACATTTTATTTTCTTATGAATGTACAATTATTAATGTAAAGGTTATGTTAAAACCTTATACATTTAATATTACCAATCCTCTGGTAAAAGAAATCATGTCACAAATTTGGTGCTACAATCGAATTCACAGAAATTTAAAACGAAAATGGTTATTTTCAAAATTGGATCATATTGGACATTTGGCATTAGTAAAACTCAGCTTTACAAACTTAGAAACTCGGAAATTAAATTTAAAACCAACTTTTTCATTATACATTCTAGTCACATGTTTCCAATTCTATTTGGCCTCTTCGATTTTATCATTTGTATATACCTCGGATATCCTCGCTGCGAAAGAGATCTCTACTAGCATAACCTTTTAGCCTTTTCTGCGGCTTGTAATTTACTTATGTCTTTCTCATTCATAATCCTTGTAAAACAATTTAACTGCAGTTGGTGCTGCAAAATCGGTTTGTGTATCTAGATATATGCCCACATTTTAATTTAATTTTTACCCTGAAAATGTAATGTTTTACTGCAACGCCACTGATCATAAGCACGAGGTAAAACATAATATTGAAATACGTAAATGTTAGGTTAGTCTCAGATTTCGTTAGCAAGTGTCAAAATATTTGCATTTATATTCCTTTCATTCTGTGTATTGTTTAAACCATAAATATCGAGTAACTTCGGCCTTTAGTTTGTATAGCGGCTGTATCATAAATTGTACTCGGACCAGCTGATTATATTTCTGAAGCGGCACCAGCAAAAGCAACCAAGAAAGGAAGAATAAAACCCCGAATATGGAAACGGAGGTAAATAAGAAACGATATTTATGTCATGGTTTCTTTAGTAATCGGACACTGCAAATGGCGTCACTTGGACCACTGTTGACCGCATGCGCCAGACACGAAGGCTGTCAGGTGTCGGTGAGCCTTGTTACAGTACTTGACAATGTGTCATAATATGAGAAGAGGAGTGTGGCTCACACTTGATATTCTGCAATAACGTGCTATGTGCCTTCTTCCCAACAGCTACCGTTTTAACAGGCAAATGCCACAGTGCAGAAGAACATGGACGAAGTCCTGAGAATGGTTTCTCGTCTTTAGAATATGAAACAAGGCTTAAAAGCGTTCAGTTTTTATTTACCACTTCACTAATTTATCAGTCACTTCCCTAATGTGATCCAATTAAACTTTTCCCGGTCACTTCCTTCAGTTTTCACTACCACTTCAGTTTCTTCGTGACGTAGCAGCGTAATGAATTACACACGATGCAGCCTCTTCTTCCGGACAGTTCACACTCTGGGGAGTCCAACACAGGGCTGCTGCAATCTCCCCTGTACGTCACAAACTCGCTCGGTGAATAGCACTTTGTTGTTCTGGATGTAAAATGGTTTATTTACAATGATTTATCGTAATATACTTGAAGATAACTGTCAGATTTATCTTATAACAGCCGTACCAATTAAATATGCTATAGCATATGTTATGTTATATATGTTATAGCACGTTATAGCGACGGGGGGGAAGGGAAACTTCCAGAAGTTTCTGATTATCTCATCATTCTGATGTTTACGCTGACCGAGAGCGGTACTTATCTCTTTATCTCTCCAACTGCCCGACGCCAACCTCCTGAAGATTCAGCTACAGCCGCTGCATCACAATATCGAACACCGTTTAGATTTTAAGGGTTTCAAAATATAATGTAGGTTTGATTGATTTTTGGAACATTAAAAGAGCCACACCTGATTAATTCTTCCACTGAGAGTTTTAAACTCAGAACTTAATCTAGGGGCTGGCCCCGTAGCTCAGTTGGTAGAGTACCTGCCTGCGAAGGGACCTGGAATCGATTCCCGACTAGGGAGTGACCCTAAGACCCAAAATCCACTGTATACCAGTTAACACAATTGCTTAGGCAATATGTTTCAAAGGAAAGCACGCCAATATGACTATTGAAAGTAAAATGGGATTATAAATTCAACAATTAAAAATACATAATATTATACATAATTTAAATATTATAAATGTCCAAATTTCATAATTAGGAACACTAAATACATAGCTCGATTTATTTTCTTGAAAGCTACTTAAATAGGATCATGAAAATTAATTTCTAATAGTACTGTTCAACAAATTTTGTGGTATTTATTTAAATGTATGTAAACTGGCTATTTCAGTACCAAGTTCATTTAGCATACTATGACACAAGGCACTGATTTGTCCTCATTTTCTCAAAACCTTATGTTTTAAAACTTTTTACGTCAAAATATCGATTTTCCTTGAATATATTTGTTCCTGTATTCTACGAAATCTTGTGTTCTCAATGAATCATGTTCTCACTGAAGTCAAGATTTTGATACTGAGTTTGGTTTTGTCTTCAAATGAACACAATTTCTTTAGATTTAAAATCAGAAAATAAGTGTTCTGAAATATTATTGTACCTAGTGCAGTTCAAGATGTAGATTTGCATACCTCTTTATAACAGAAAATAATGATTATTACAATATTCAACATTTTGAAAATAAATGTATAAAAGTCCTTTTGATTCAAACTCAGCCCTGGCCGATTTAAGTGTGTTTAAAAGCGACAGCTTCATGTTAGTAGATTTACTGGCCTGTAAAAGCACTGTGGGATGAAATTCCGGCACACCGGCGGCGGTAATATGATCTTGGTAATTGACAGCGTCGTTGACGAACAATTTCCTTCCTTAAATACAAATAATTTGCCATTCAAATGTCTTAAACATAAGAAGAGTCCATTGCAAAAGCGTAAATGTCACCATTTTGTAAAAGCTGAGATAAATGTGCATAATGATAGATCAAATGGAGTAAAATAGCGTAACTTTTAATGCACTACAAAAAAAAAAAAAAAAAAAAAAAAAAAAAAAAAAAAAAAAAAAAAAAAAACAATGGTCTCTCGCAGACAGAGGTTTAAATATTTGACTCCAACACAAAAAGATTGAATGTCCAAGAAAAACAGTGTTCAAAATGGGAATGTCGTTGCAGTACAAACAACAGTGATATACTGCCAGTTTGTATATCACATTAATATTGTTATCACTGCATTATAATTGCAAATCCTCGAATAACATAATCACTCACTAATGCTGTTGTATTGTTCACTAATCAAAATCACTTTAATTTCAATGCAAGTTCTCGGAGATATATCTAAGGTTATCTTCACTCAAGTAATGGTCAATTTTCACCATGGAGAGCTCATAAACAGAGATAACATTATTTATCTCTTTAAAGTGTATTACAAATTTAATGGGAAAAGTTCAATGATTTGCCACAACTTTAGTTCTGTAGTTTAGTTCCAAGAGAATATTATGAAACAATGCCTCGAAAGAAGTTTACAAAATGAATATATGCAGAAGTTCAATTACTTGACATTCCCCTCCTTGCAATTTTTTAATATCAGTTATTCAAAAATAATTTTGATAAGACGATGGTGTATGAAAAATTTCATATTATGCATCAACAGAGGAAAGTGCAAAAATATCTGATGGTTGCACTCGCACGACTTTCTCTACTCTTGTACTACCTATTCTTACAAATTCTTATTCCCCTATCTCAGTGTTAGTCGAGATAAACATTTGCAGAAATTCGTTTTGTATATTTTCTTGTAGGTGCAAGGGGAATATGTGAATACAGCAGGTTTTGAGCGATAGTCAAATCTTTTAAAGCTGGTCACTATATGAAGGCTTTGAAATTCCGTTCTCTTTGCACGGCTAAGAGAGAAAAAAGCGAACAACGACCGTCCATTTGAGAAAAAGTATTGGAAAACTCACACAAATAACAAGGAATATCTCCGAAATGGTGCACTGCACAAAAAATGCATTTAGACACCTCTTCTCTGTTTTAACGAGATCTACATATTTTGTATAGTAAGATTTGGTCTATTTCTAATGATTTATCAGTCATGCAAAAGTCATCAAGAGTAAACAGGACTAACGTGTCATTTACCATAAAATATCTTACATATGACATTTCAATCAAAAGACATTTTTGAGAAAATTAAAATTTTCGAAAAGTTTTCCATGTAAAGGGTAGTTTAGTGTGGAGGAATTGTCTTCAAAACCTTCGTGTCGTATCCTTGAAAGATATCAAACTTAAGTACAACGTTGGTTTTTAACTGACTTTTCGTTTTTAGGTTATACTGTTGACAGACACGCATTTTTTTGGATTCAGGGGCCTCAAAACATATTTCCGGTGAAATCTGGACATCGAAATTTTGGGTCGAAACAATACTTCCCCTACCTCGTATGCGTAGAAGAAAAGGTAAAAATTACAAGCATTAGAAGCTAATTTAGTACTAAAAACTAGCATTAATAACACTTTTGGTCCCAAAATGTACACATTGAGGTGCAATTTTAAACAGAAATCCGGGAGAATGGCGTGCAAGAGAGGCGAGTAATCATGAAAATTACAGTTTTCTTCACAGATTTCTCGGGAACATACAATTGGAGGCATAATGACGTATCACACTTAACTGTCATTGTGCACGGGAATACCAGCACATAAAGATTAGCAACACATAGTTTATGGTCGGGGAAATGATACACACACAACTGACTGTTAATTACTTGAGTGAAATAATTACTGACGTCTCCCAGTGAGACAAGGCAACTCTCGTATAAGCCAAATGAAAACTCACTTTAACACAAGCTAATGACAGAGTAACGGCAAACATTTCATCAGTTCGTTTCCAGCCCTGTAATCTCCCTGCGAAATCTATTTCCTTTCTTCCTACGCGTGATTTATCTTAAAGGTCACATTTCATTATTTTCTGCAGGTCTCGATCCTCTTTTTCACGTCGAAGCTCAGCTTTTGTTTCGCTGCATATTACTGTGTTAATTTATACTTCTGTGTACTTCATATGCTATACATTTGTATATATTTCATATAGGTCCAATGGTGTATAAGGCCATATAGTAGGCTTGTAGAAATAGTAAATTTTTTAAGAGTTGGTCGCTACATGAAGGCTTTGAAATTATGTTCTCTTTGAATGACTAAAAGATAAGAATCTACGCGTTGCTCTTGTATGACTTTCTCTACCTATTCTTCAACTACTCTTAAAAAACCGTACTCTTATGTAATCCTACCAGTGCCAAAAATGAATGACGTAATTATCATGGCAAAAAGGCAGTAATGACGTCATCACCGCCACAACGTAATTTTCTCCAATGTGTTAGCAAGAAAACTTGAAATCGTCACGCTCGCAAAGTAATTCATTTTCGTTTCTCCATCCACAAAATATTTCATATATTTTTCCGTAATTTTTTTTATTTTTTTTATTTTTTTATTTTTTTTTTTTTTCTGGAATTAACTCTCAGCACTCTTGGCTTCGTTCAAAATGCAAACCAGAATACAATCCATATCAATACTTTTATCATTACAGAGCCTTCCATTTTCCTGTGTAAAGTTATGAAACAAATGTAACATCTGCTTAGCAACCATATTACGTCATAATCTCTCATCTGTGATACATTATAATTTTACATTTAGCAAATTTATTAGTAGTTTTACGTATTTTAATGCTAGAATTGCATAAAACATGTCACACACGTATACTGTTTTCATTGTGACACCTCAAAATTATACTCGAGTCACTCTAGTTCATATTAATACTATAATAATAATACTTTAACGTTTAAACTTTTAACGATAGTTTGTCTTCTAACCTGGTAGACCATATCTAACGATGAATGAAATGAAATGGGTAAAATTATGCTCAAATGATCCCGAGGTCCATAGTTACATGATAGGTATTTGTCTTCTCAGGATAAGGCGGGCTAGATAAACATTTGTAGAAATAGTTTGATACAATTTCCGAAGTCGTTCTCCGTGGTCAAGCGATGGATTTTTTTTCGGGAGTAAAAATTCCTTAGCATGGCTTCCTGTGGAAGAGAAACAAACCTGGTGGCCCCGTATCATAGATTTGCGGTACGTAAAAGAATTTCAAGCCTGATAAAGAAGGCTTTGACTCAAATTAAACCGCTTCTTACCCAGTATAGAACTGGGTGCTGAGAATCATGGCAGTTAAAGAGTGCCCTATATAAACCCTAAATTATCTGCAACTTCAATTGTGTTCTTTAAGGAGATCTACATATTATGTGTATTAAGATTTTGTTTAGCACTTACGTTTCCAGTCACACAAAAGTCACTTAGAATGAACAAGACTTGAGAGACTGTTCCCAGAAAATTTATTATATAATAATATATTATTTGCCATGTGAATAAGAACATGTTATATTTTAATTAAAATCGTTAGTGCCGAACCTAATGACCTATTTGTCGACGGGCCCTTAAACATTACACTCAGCTCACTCGTTAGTGTCATTTTTGAGAAAATCAAAGAGTTCAAAAAAATCTTTCCACGTAGACGATAGTATGGGATCGCGGATTTTCTTCAAAATCTTCGTGTGTGGTTAATTGAAAATAATAACCTCCCCATATTTTCTTTCTTTTATAATAAATTTCTCTTACTTCAAAAACTAAATAAAGGTATTCATCAAACCACTTCTTTCTTTTCGAAGAAAAGGCCATTAAATAATATCAGCAGAAAATATAAATAATGACCAATTATTTCAACAAATCACCACATGAAACAAGCACTAATTTATTTCCATTCTTAACAGCACTTAGGCACATAAAACAATGCTTTATTGGGCGATGTTATTTGTATACCTAATATATTTAAAAATATTTATATTCACTTCATGTTGCTATGCTTGCTCATAAAATTCAGGATAGAATTTTATTTTATTTTCTTTATTTTTGCAGAGATTGCACCATCCAAGGGATTTTTATTACAATGTCTATAAATAAAGATGCAAATTCAATCAAAGTTTTATGTCAAAAATGCAAGCAAGACATACAAACTGGTCGAACAACTGACTACGTCATGGCCAATTCTGGCTGGTCACGACATCGACGAATATGAGTCCTAACCTCTAGGTAACGCCTTCATCGTGTACATGCATGTAGTGAAAAGCTAAATTTAGCAAATATTGTAATGTACTATCTTCTGTCAAACCCACGTCCTTTTATTTCAAGGTCATTAGTAGACGATTCTCTTCAGCGATTGAAACAATGCTCAACAGTGCATTTGAAAATGGTCTATGAATTGCACATGAACAATATCAAGATGGATTCATAAGCAAAGCGTTATTACGTAACTTTGGTATTTGTCAGGACGCAAATATTATTAGAATACACTAAACAGATAAAAGCATTCTAAGTTTGTATTTAATTTGACACATTTTTTGAGAATTTGCTGCAGTCATGCAAAAATTCGATTTAGGGTTTCGCCAGAAGTATGTGTTGATCGCTCGATTCTTCTGCTCTGCGGCGGGAGAAATCAAAGAAAAAGCAACTGTTGGAAACCATAACAGAACGGTGCAAGAGAGATGAAGATAAAACAAGAAAATGACAGAAGAGAGAAAGGAAAAGAAGCACTTATAGAAGAGAATAAGCCAGAACTGAAGAGAAATAGGGCAGAAAAGAGCAGAGAAAGTAGATAAACCAGACGAGTACAAAGTGTAGAATAGATTAGGAAAATTAAGGAGAAAGAAAGGAGGAAAACATGAGATAAGAGAGAGGAGGAAAAAGAACAGATAGAGTAAAAAGCAGAAAAGAGAAAAGAAGATGAGAAGAGAAGGATCGCAACTGAGAGGGAAAATAAGACAAGAAAAATGGGGGAGAAGAAAGTTGAAGGAGCACAGAGACGAGAAGATAAAGAGAGATAAGAGAACTCTAGAAAAGAGGAAAGAAAAGTAAATAAGAAAGAAGACCAGAAGAATAAAGGATAGTGAAGGGAGAGAAAATGCAAGGAAATAGGACAAAGGAAACCAGAGAACAAAATTGAAAAGAATGTAAATCAACCACAAATAAAATCCTAGGAAAAGTAAGAGTAGAGAAAGGAGAGAAATAAACTGACTAGAACAGAAAAAGAGACCAGCCAGAAATTAAGAAAAGAGGTGAAGGCAAGAAAAAGAACAGAAGGCAAGAAAGGAAGAGAAAAACGTGGGAGAAGAGAAGGAATAACTAAAAGAAGAGAGGACAGGAGAGGAAAAGAGGAGAGAATACGAGAGATGAGGGAGAGGAGAGGAGCGAGAGGAGGGAGGACAGAAGAGAGGAGAGAACAAGGAGTGATTTAATTTCCTCCGCCGTGCGGAACAAGTACAACAAAAGTGTGGTTGCTTAATACTCTGTGGAATGGGGTCTATTTGTCAGCATTTCGTGTAAACGGGTTTGTATACAATGTGACAACACATTTTTCATATTTGAATGGTTATGGGACGTGAAGCGTGGGCTGGCTACCATATATCTCTCAGCAGTAACACCTGTTGGGGATTCCTGGCCGACGCCGCAGCAGGACATTGCAAAAAGCGATTCTCATCAACCAGCAGGATTCGAGCATCATTTCTCATGTCCCACAACAAACCAACCCCATACTTCTAATTAAACATGTCTACCTCTTGTGTTCATCACTGGATCCTTCTGCCTCTTTCGCTTTGCAATTGCAAGAGTTTAGGGAAACAAACGACGTATACTTTTGCTTACAAATCGAAAATGTTTAGATATATCAAGCTGGAAAGTAAAATTACTCAAACTTTTCAATAAATCACACCACATATGCTGTAAAGGACATGGGCTGAATTACATCACCGTTATGACTTCTGCAGAGCGATGTTGGACACAGGAATCTTCCATCTTTAGTGTTCTAAACAAAAAGTGTCAACAAATGAAAGCTTCAATAGTAAATGTTTTGCAGCGTTTTTGTTTTATCCATAGCCAAACGGACAACTATGCTATCAGCATGTAGGGCTTTCAATGCAATAATTAAATCAGCGATGTCCAACGTCTGCGAAAAAGGGGAGGTTGGATTTACCTTCTTCCGCTTTATGCGGACTGTGTCAGTCTTAAAACTCAATTGTGCTGCAGTGGTGGGTTGGTTATATATACGTTGCGTTTCATTTACGAAATCACTTTCAAATCGTATGCGATAAACATCGATAAGAAGTCTATCAAAGTCGAAGTTCACAGCCTTAGAAGATACACCAAGTGATCGTCGCATAACATAGTGCGATACAGACTTTTAGTATAGTTCAATTTGGAGAAACTCTTTTCGCAAATATATAGACTCTTATACACACTATTCTTGCAAATGGTTTCTGTGCCCTAAACTCCAAAACATGGTGGAGCAAAGAGGTTGTATTGCAGGGACAAACATTTGAAACGCATTTTCTGCATGTTACATACATCTGATTACGCAAACCAAAAGCCAAAAAGGTTAGTCGGATGGTGTAAACTTGCTGTTATTAATGACAAGTCTCGTTCGAACAAGGAAGGCCGGCCCAGGATGCTCGACGGGGCTCGAAAATAACAATAAAGAAGTTGCTTGGCTGCCTCCAGCAATTTTCTTCTCAGCCCCCCCTTCTCAAGGTTGTACAGAAGAATTTCCTCCAACAGACAGAATGGCCGTCTAAAATAGCCGTTCTGTAAGAGCTTATCAAAGTGCTTTACTGTTATTCTTTTGTTTGTATATAATGGCGGGGCTGTAATATTCTTGCTTTCTCACATATATGAAACAGTGATGTCTGCAGCGGAGAAATTAAAATAATACCAATGCAAATTTGCTTTGAAGTCTCAAGCTTACGGTTTGTAAAATAGCTTATGAACAAAACAGAATTACATTTTACAGCAAAAACAAAATAAAACGAAACAAATGCTGTGATAGAAGCAAACTGAATTAATTCTACTGTAATTCATTGTGAAGCTTTTGTCGTGAAGCTTCATAAGTTTTTGTTTGGCTACAGTACGATGATGTAATCCTGAAATGTTTAATTCTTAAATACTCGTAAATAGCTAATCTTTTCATTCGACAAAACTAAAATTAAATCCGCCTTCAGAATTGAAAGAACTGAATTCATCATCAGACTAAGCAGTGAAGAAAATGGGCCACCATCCTCAGCAAGAAAAACTACACCAGAATTACCTCGAAGTGAAACTGTTGCAACATTCCGAAAAATAACATGATTGTCTTGCACACCATCTACACCGGATGAAAATACAGTCTTATAGAACTGCATCCTGTGTCAAGAAGGTGCCATTCAAAACTGGGAGCATCTTAGTACATGCTCTGTTCTTCAACAATTCTGGGACACGTCAAATGGTCAACTGCATTGGAAAGCCAGGAGGCTATTGCCATTTGTTCAACAGTATGAGCATTAGATTAAATAAAGAGAAACAAAGAAAGAGTAAGAGAGAGAGAGAAAGAAAGAAAGAGAGAAAGAAAGAGAGAGAGAAAGAAAGAGAGAGAGAGAAAGAAAGAGAGAGAGAGAAAGAAAGAAAGAGAGAGAAAGAAAGAGAGAGAGAAAGAAAGAGTGAGCGAAAGAAAGAGTGAGCGAAAGAAAGAGAGAAAGAGAGAGAAAGAGAGAGAGAAAGAAAGAGAGAGAAAGAGAAAGAGAGAGAGAGAAAGAGAGAGAGAAAGAGAGAGAAAGAGAGAGAAAGAAAGAGAGAGAAAGAAAGAGAGAGAGAAAGAGAGAGAGAAAGAAAGAGAGAGAAAGAAAGAGAGAGAAAGAAAGAGTAAGAGAGAAAGAGAGAGAAAGAAAGAGAGAGAGAGAAAGAGAGAGAGAAAGAAAGAGAAAGAAAGAGACAAAGAGAAAGAAAGAGAGACAGAGAGAAAGAGACAGAGAGAAAGAGAGACAGAGAAAGAGAGACAGAGAGAGAAAGAGAGAGAGAAAGAGAGAGAGAAAGAGAGAGAGAAAGAGAGAGAAAGCGAGAGAGAGAAAGAGAGAGAGAGAAAGAAAGAAAAAAAAAAGAAAAACGAATATAGATAGAATTCTTAGTTATCTTCACTTATGAAGTAATACAGTGATTAATACCAAATATTTTAAAGCAGGTATACCTATTATTACGACTGAGTTCAAAAATACATTTGGTTTCTAAGTCGAGCATCTTCCAATGGAGGTTTTAATGAAATTACGACCACCCCAACCACCTTTCATTATTGCTGAGTTTTCAAAACAAAACAAAAAACAAAAAACAAAAAAAAAAAATACTATAACTTATTTTTGGGTGGATAGGTCTTATTTTTGGTTTTATTTCCAAACATTAAATACACACGCATACGCGCACACACACATTAACACCTCATTCATACATCAAGACTACAGAAGATAAGAAACAATTCCGACTAAGAAAGAATTCCCAGACTGTCGCTGTGAATCCAACGCGGGACCTCCGGTTTGGAGTCTAACATACTAACCACCAGACCACAGAGACAGTGGTTGAAGATGCAGGTAGACATACATATGTACCTTTTGAATACTCTGTTGTTTTGTTTCCTGAGAGCTGGCTTTGAAAAGTAGGTGCCTGTACTATGATAACTTGAGAAAGATTGCTGAGGCAGTATCCCAAGAGTAAAGTTCATTAAATTGTAATTTTAAGCAATTTTGAAGGATTATGCTGTTTAATCTGAAATAATGTTAGAATGTTAGGGTACAGATTTTTTTAAATCATGATGATCCTCAAAAGAGGACCGCTCCCTGTACCACTGGGTACCTAATAACCATTAGCAAACAAAAGGCAACCCTCATAAACAGGGCGAGATGTGAGATCTGGTTGCAAACCTTGTAAACCTAAACCTCAAAGTAACGCCGTCTTTGGCAGAGGAGTGCGGTAGGGTCATTAGGTTTTGCACAATACTGTAGTGTATAATTTAGCATATTTTCCGTGCTACTTTTATAAAGCTTGGAAACAAGTAATCCTCTACCAGATATCATACATTTTCCCAGAGGAACAATAAAGAATGTAATCTCCCAATTGTGTATTATATTCTCCCAAAGATACACATATGCTCTATCATTGGTTCAAAAGTAATGGCCCATTAAAGTAGTTGAGGTTTACATGAATCACACCGTATATAACTGGGGCCCAGCTTAGCGCTTGTTGGCGTAAAAATATCAGCAGTTGACACAAAGTGGAGTATTCAGATGTTTTTGTAATACCTAGTGTTGCTACGCCCAACATAAACAACAGACTAAATCTTTCCAAGCAGACACCCATCTGCTACGTCGTAACGTACAATTTCTGGCTGGGCGTGCGTTTAAGAGCACGACGGAAAGTAAATACACCCTTCCGTGCACAACACCCTAGAGGCAAGCACGGTGTGAACTTGGTGTCAACAAGTGACTGTTTCCGGGCCGTAGCTGATGACAACCAAGTCATAACAGCAGACTGTCGTAGTAAATGCATAGCATTGGAAAATCTCTGAAATCGTCACAAATTCTTCCGATCTTTGAAGAAAAGAACATCTATATGACTTTCTCTACACCTAAGCATTTATTTCTACTATTCCAGGCGTTAAATTGTCATATACGAATTAACACCTGACCATTTTTTCTGTTTTATACAAATTATCATCAGGTCGTTCTTTTGTTAACTCACTGTCACCAACTGTAACCCGTAAATCGCTGAAAAATAAATGTATTACACTTCACATTCTATTAATCATTTAATTTTGAAAACTACGTTTCTAACAGTTCTTTTAATAATCAATGTATTTTTTCAGAAGTTAATTTGTTAATGTTAAAAAGAAAGTGAGATTTATTTGAGATTATAAAGTGGTTTTCTGTTATAACAAGAGAAGATCGAAATACAAATGTAATTCTTGGATTTCGTTTTTCTCAGTTGGCAGTGCGGGGCAAGTCGAACTACACTAATCGAAATAAATATAAGTTAGGTTAGTTGTTATAGAATTTAACAGTTTCTGGTCAAATCTTTACAATATAGTATTTAAATACATATTTTATTTATGAAATAGTTCAGATAAATATCATTCGACCTTCCCAGACATCAGACGTCTTATGATATTAGTTGTTATGGGTATATTTTACAGAAATTATTCTTCTAAAACATTTTTTCATGTAATGCAGGTTAATCTAAATAAATCTTTGCAAAAATAGTTTCATTACACATTTCTTTGTAAGCAAAATGGACATTATAAAGCAGGGAAGGGGGAGGGTGTATTTCTAAAACCTATTTAGACCACTATACAATAATGCCATCAATAACAACGGAGGTTTTTATTAAATAAAATGATCATTAGAGATTTAAAGTCACCAGTGCAGGTAAACCGGCAGGATTCTTATAAAATAAAAACGTTGGTAAAACGGATGAATGTGGTAGTGTATTGTCTTCAACAGTACTTGCAACAATCCAGTCTGTAAGAGCTGTTAATAAGGTTTATTTAAGTACTCACCGCCACCCACCCACCAGATGACAAAACATTCCCACACTGAAATACTCTGACGACAGCTTACGACTTATCTACCATGGACTGTGGATTCGGAGAACTGGACACATTTAAACTCTTTTCAGCACCAGTCAACAAGGTAAAATTATTTTCGAAATATGCTCTAAAATGTGTTGAGCTACTATTGTGCCAGCCATAGCGTATTGTTGTGACGGTTTTGAAATTCCATGCTGTAGGCATGACTACGAGAAAAACCTAATGTGTTCTACTCACATAACTTTCTCTGCCCACTCTTATTCACTTATTCTTTTATCTATTTCATATTAATCGAATAAACAATTGAAAAAATCTCGTATTGTGTATTTCTTTGAAGGTATGCGGGGAATAAGGAAATATACGAGTAGATTTTTAAGTGAGTCAACTTTTTAAGAGTTAATCGCTAAGTGATGACTTTAAAATTCCGTTCTTTTTACAAAGCCAAGAGATAAAGAACGAATAACCACTTCCTGTTTGAGAAAAGTAGAAGTATTTGAAAATTCAAATCAGTAACAAGAAATATCTCAGAAGTGGTTAGTTCCACATAAAAAAGACAAATTGTGTGCTTTAACGAAACTTTAACGAATGTTTTGTGTAATAAGATTTTATCTATCTCTTACCAGTTATGCAAAAGTTATTTAGAATGAAGAGGACTTCATAGGCTAATTCTATAAAATTCAAGATATACATGCATCTCACTTGTCATGAAAATATATTAAACATCAAAATCGTTAGTCGTTTTTCAGAAAATAAAAATGTTCGAAAATGTTTCCATGTCAGGAAAAGTTTGGGGTGGGGGAGTTTGTTCATTCTTGGTGTCATCCTTGTGAGATACTGAACTTAAATACCAAATTTGGTATTTAACCGACTTTTCGTTTCCGAGTTGTGCTGTTCAGCCAGATAGCCCCCCCCCCCGCCACACACACACACACACACACACACACACACACACACACACACACACACACACACACACACACACACACACACTTACTCTAAAATGTCCTAAATGCTTTTTTCCCTGGGGATCTCAAAACATGTATTCCGGTAATAAGTAAATATATTTAATTGGTATTTTACACAAAATTGTTTAAATGTTTCGAGAAAATCGTAAATTTTAACCAATCTTCGATGTAAGGAGGAGTTTGGGGTGGGGCGATTTTGTTGAAAATATTTGTGTTGCATTTTTAGGAAGAAAAACTTAAATAAGTTTGGTACTTAATTGATTTTTCGTTTTTTAGTTATACTGCTCACACAAAAACAAACACACAATTTTTAAACTTCTTTTTTATTCAAGGAGACTCTAAACAGGTATTTCTGATGAAATCTTGGATCCTAATTTTGAGTGGAATGCATTCTTTTACTTACTGTAAACAGTAAGATGTCAAAATTGTGTACTCAGGGAAACTATGCAGTCTAAGTGCTATCAGAAGAAACTGATTCAACACTTGAGAGTAGTTATGACTTATGATTCATTACACAATGCAACAATAAACCCTACAGAGTAGTAAACACGTCATGACATCACATTCCACATTCAACTGTTGAAGTTATCAGGCGATAAAGGTCTTTATAGCCACTTTACGCCTTTGTCACCTGTTATGCTTAGTAGTCATCCGAAGACAATTTGTGACTTATCGCTTACCATGGTATCATTATTATGATGCAACCTTTCATCTGTTTGCGTAATATCTGTAATACCAACGACTGACTATAAATTTGCTATATTCTGTGGAAATGTTTGCTGCAATGATGTCCATTTTCAGATGCAGTAACTTTTTACTGGACGTCGTGAAAAGTCATTTCTTAGGTCAGCACAGTATTTGTGGAACAATTTATGCCAGACAGACGAGTGGTCTAACTTCCTTGGCACAACTTCGAAGAAACCTAAAAGGTGGACTTAAGGAAATTAAAAATGTATGATTTAATTAATAAAAAATTAATATAAAACATTTTCAAAAGCATAAAATGTTACCTTGCCCCATACAGGTTTATAATCCCATACAGTCATGAAAATTTGTGATTGTGAATTTTTAATAGGTATAAAAATACAAAAGCAATGGCAATGGTAGGAAGAGGAGAAAACGTAATTAAAATAGTTATAGAGAAGATATTGTCGAGCAAGTATCAACTTTTAAGTACTTAGGCTTGAAAATATAAATTTGGAATACAAAAGCAGATATTGAGGAAACATGGAAATCGATTACAAATTAAACGGATGTATAAAAAGACATCGACAAAAGCACGAGAAGTGAAACAAAGGTTACATAACATTGTATCAAAACTAGCACCCTTGCGAAATTTGGGTCCTAAGGTCCAAAGAAAAGGCTAGAACAGGTCTTTGGCCTAAACCTTGTTAGGAAGATGAAGAAGATGAAAATACTTCCAATATTAGAAACGAAAAACATGGGACGTGTACAATAAATAAGCATGCATGAATAGTTAATCTAAGTCACTCTTTACTATCATCTAAAATTTCGAAAATTTGTCCATGTAAAGGTTGGGGGGAGGGGGGGGGGGCGATTTTCTTGAAAGCGAGTTAATATTACATTGTCATCCAGTTTTGAGCTATGTTTAACGTTTCAAGCCTTTAACTCATCGGGAAGATAGTTTAAAATCGATTGCAAAATTGGCATCGAACAAAGACCAGAAAGTATGAGGTAATAAAATATGAAGCCAAATGCACACACAGAATTATATATTTTGTCTCTCTTGCGTTCGTTCCTCAAAAAAAAAACCAGACTTAAATCACTATCGATTTCAGACCAATTCTACCACATCCAGCAATATTCACTTAGTGTCGGTCTGGGTGGCTCAGTTGGTTAGACACTGGCCTACTGATCCCAAGGTCGCGGGTTCAAACGCGGCCCAGACGGATGCTTTTTAAGCGTGTTTAAAAACGAAAGCTCCTTGTCAGCAGAATTACTGACATGTAAAACTCCTGCAGGACGAAATTCCGGCACACCAGTGACGCTGATCTGATCTTGGCAATTGTCAGCGTCTTTAAACAACAAAATATTTTTTTATTCGCTTAGCATTTGTTAAAATGTTAATTTAACACAATCACTAGTTTTTTCTCACTTATATAATATCAGTATATGCGATATAATTGTTTTATTTTACACGCGTCAGGTTTTGAAAGAAAACCACTTTTAAGGAATAATTATGTTCCTGTTGTTTTAAGGTTCCACTTTAAAAAACCCTAAATCCAAAACTACTTCGAGTAAAATACACTGATTTTTGGCCTTTATTTGGTTTGTCCTTGGAAAATTACAAAAATCGTGGACAAAATCTCCATATGAAATATTAAACGAATGAAAGTGCCAAGGACAGAAATCTGATGTGTTTGCATTCACGTGAATTTCTCTACTCACTCTGGTACAAATTATTCTCCAATGTTTATTCTTCTATCTACTTCAAATTAATCTAGATAAACATTTGCAGAAAATGTTTTATTGCATATTTCCTTGTAAGTGCAATAGGTAAAGGACAACATATGTAGTAGACCTTAAGTAACAGTCAAATCTTTTAAGAGGTAGTCGCTGTGTGACGGCTTTGAAATTCCATTCTCTTTACATGGCCAAGAGATAAAAATAAAAATTAAAAAGCATAAAAATAAATAAAAAATAACGACTTTCTATCTGAGAAAAGCATTAATTATTTGAAAATTCAAACCATTGACATGAATTTTGTGTGCTCTAAAGAGATCTGCATTTTTTGCATAGTAAGAGTTTGTCTATCTCTTACGATTTACCAATAGTGCATAAGTCATTCATAATAAAGAGGACTTAGGGACTATTCCTAGAAAATTCAAAATCTACATTTCATTTACCATAAAAATATCTTAAACTTATGGTATTTTAATCAAAATCATTAAGAGCAGTTTTAGAGACAATGGAATTTTCCATATTAAGGGTAGTTTGGGATCGAGGGGTTTTCTTGAAAATCTTACTCTCGCATCCTTTGAAGATACTAAATTTAAATACGAAATTTTGTATTCAACCAACTTTTAGTTTTTGACTTACTCTGTTCACAGAGAGGAAGGCAGGCAGGCAGGCAGGCAGGCAGGCAGGCAGGCAGGCAGGCAGGCAGGCAGGCAGGCAGGCAGGCAGGCAGGCAGACAGACAGACAGACAGACAGACAGACATGCAAACACACGTTTCTTCTAACAATGCTTTTTCTCGATTCAGGGAGTGTCAAAACATGCATTTCCGGTGAAATGTCGGTGTCAACCAGCTCTTAAAAGATTTGGCTATAGCTTGCGCCTTTATGCTCTCCTGTTCCCATTGTACCTATGAAGAAGTATCTAATAAAACCATTCCTGCAAAAATGTGACTAAATTAACATGAAGTAGATAGAATAATAAACATTTTTAAGAATATTGTGTACAAATTGAGTAGAGAAAGTCATATGAATGCACACGTTATATTTTTAATGTCGTTGCCATGCAAAGAAAATGGAATGTCAAAGCCATCACATAGTGACTAGCTCTTAAAATACTGACTACGGTATCCTCCCAGTCCTATTGTAATTGCCTATAAGGAAATATGTAATAAGACCATTTGAACAAATGTTTATTATCTCGATTAATATTAAGTAGGTAGAAAAATAAACGTGTTTAAGAATAATTTGCACAAGAGTGAGTAATGAAAGTCATGTGAGTGCTAACAAAGATTTTTTTAGGCATTATGACTGTTTGCAATTACCATTATGATTACATTTCTATTGCTCTTGCTCATTTCGAACAGACAATAATAAAGTATAGAGATTAACAAAACACTAAATATCTTACTGAAAGCCCAATTTTATTCTTGAATGCAGTAAAATGTTATATTTTTAAAACAAAAACTTTTAAATCTAGTTCAAGAATAACATTTGGATGTTACGTGATAAATTAGCTACATCAATTTTTTACTGCATATTAAAGTAGGTAGATCAATAACTGCTCCATAAATAACGTGATTTGGGGTGGAAAATGACAAATTTCCTTCTAACAATCGGTGATATAATAATGTTGATATCTAATGTAAAGCAGTGCCGTGAAGACAACTTCATCTGTGTTTTGTTGAGAAAACCCTTACAAGCTTCACCAAAACATTTACACATTGACCTTGGTGCAATGAATATTTATAGATCTGAAGACCACTACTTCTCCTAGAAAAATAAACGCCTTATCACGAAACACTGTTGGCGTGGTAAGCTAAAGGGTAAAACAGGACTATACCAGGAATGCCAGGATTACGCCTGTTTTAGATAAGATTATTTTTAACAAAAAACTCGGAAATATTTCTAAAGATAAACGCTAGGTAAACAGGCGAACCTTGATATAGACAAAGAAATCGATAGTGTAGGCTTCAATCGACAAAGAAATCGATAGCGTATTAAATAACAAGTGAAAACAATATCGACCGTAAACTTCACCTTGGATTGCATCGGATATGCTACTACGGGTAAACATAGTGTAGGATAAAATTATTCTGGCTTGTATGCCTATGGATAAATATATTTTTTTTTCGGAAAAAAAAAAAAAAAGAGAGAGAGAGAGAGAGAGAGAGAGAGAGAGAGAGAGAGAGAGAGAGAGAGAGAGAAAGTTCACTGAATAGTATTAAATTATTATTTTAAACGTTTTGTTTCCTCAATTGTGCTTGGTTCTTCCAGTTTCTTAGGTAAAACTTTCAAAAGTCCTCAGTTTAATGGGGCATTTGAATGAAGAAGTACTATTTTAAAACAGCACTGCTGTAAAACGGAAGAAGTGGCTACGAGACATTTTTAAAAAGGTTTTAAAACGACTAGAAAAGTTGAAAGTTAAAACTGAAGTGATATTAAAATCTAAAAAGTACTTTTACATACCTACAATAAAATAATTTTGTAATTTATTAATTTTTATGTATAGCTTTGTATCAGGTTGCACTGTTAAGATCAGAGGTAAGCACTCAATCCAATACATCTTGAGAAAATGTGAGGTTTATGTTCACAAAAAAGTTATAAATATAAATAAAATAATTTAATATTTCAAACTTAAAAATCAGCTACAAATAGGTAAAGGTTTTGCACAATATTCTTTGCCTTGTAATGGGTGCACAGAACGAAAGTGGATTTTATAATTGTTTTTAAAATCTAGATTTGCGAATTAGGTATAATGCTGCTGTAATATACTCATATTTAATGCAACACTTCATATAATTATGCAATATGCATATGTTTCAGTAGTACTGGAAACACAGAGCGAGAAAATAAAGAAAGAAAACGGAAATAAAGTCAGTGTAAAAGGTGCAAATGATGTCAAATACCGAAAAGAGTATTGAAAATGCAGAAAACTAGTTCTGTTTCTAGCAAAATTTTATTCTAATAGTGGGATAAATGTAAACATTTTTAATTGCATTATGCCACAATAAGGAAATAATGGTTTTCCTAATATTATTGATGTACCTGTCCCTGGGTAAGAGTCGTGAACCTCGCTGCCCCATTAAACCTTTGCACCACGCCATGTAACACTGGCACCCAAGCAACTAGTAGGGAGCAGAATAACAGAAAGTGAGGTTAAGTGTAGCTACCAGTCAAAATAAGAGAACTTATTACATCGGTGTAGTTGGTATACATATTGAAAATGGTTGCAGTAAGACACACTAGGAATTAAATAAAAATATGTACCTTCAAGAACGTTTTGGCAGTAACTCAGCTTCATTCTGTTGCTAGAACAATCCATCATCGCGCGAAATAACGAAATGTCAACTGAATCGGAGCACAAGCGCGAAACAAATGACTTCACTTCAACAAGCGGGAAACAGTTGACTACATTCCCCTCTAAACAAGAAGACGAGCTGTTTTCCAAAACAAGCGATAGTGAAAGGGGAAAGGAATTTACTGTTATAAACTGAATTTGTAAAATCTGGATACAACAGTTACGAACATATCTTTCTGTGGCCAATATAGTCTTTTATAAAATGCTTTTAATTATATGTAGTGCTAAAGAAACGTACGTACAATATAGGTATGCCCACCTTGAAGATTGAGAAAGCACTAAAAATCAGTTCGATAGTCATTTCATTCTCGACATCATATATTCAAGCATGAGTCGATAAGAAACAAATGGACGAGCTTTTAACGTTTCAAAACACATTGCTTAGCAAGTTTTATATCCATCTACATTTTACCTACAGTACGTAGAACCTGCAGTTATACAAAATGCTTTGAAAATGAAGAGTAATTCAAAGGCAATCTATGAAAAAGCTCAAGCTATAGTTTACGTCCGTTCCTTCAATATTTCAAATACTCACAATAGTATTAATTACTAACAAGTAGTTTAATGGGGCGAAAAGTCTGATTTTTAATACCTACAGATAATGAACCATGTTCAAACCACTTTTACAGTTGTTTTTTTTAACTTACATTGATTTATAAAATTATGTGATATTTAAAAAGTTATTATACCTGAATTTAATAGAGTAAATGTTTTAACACAAAATCTGAAATTGCTGAGAAATGTGTTTGAATCTGATGAAGGAAAAATATAAAAATCAAGAATTATCAAAGTTTTGCTAAATGTTCTTATCCACGCTCCAGATTTTACGACTCCACAAATTTATTTTTCAGTAATTTTAAATAAATCGGAGACATTGTCAAGCATTACATAAAAATTGCACTACTATGTGCTCAGAAAATAATTTTGTGAACAGAATACGAAAATGTTGCAAAATCTGAGCAATTTTAAAGGAATGAATCTAATAAAACGATAATTCACTTCTTCATTCTGCACATTAAATATTGGAATTTTCCCTACGTTAATTATGCTTGAGAAAAATATTTTCATTAACTTAGTAAAGCTGTTTTTCAAGAAAGCAGGCATCTATGCATCTTAAAATTTGGATGGTTTTCATTCTTCTCATTATGGTTTATTTTGGTCCAAATGACAGAAATTGTTCTAAAATGTATTTTTACTAAATATATGCTTTAGGGCGTCCATAGTTAAAAAATTGGGCATTTTTAGAGGAAGGTCCGTGCGTGTGTTTGAGAACAGCATAGATACATGTAATTTGTCAAAAACGAAAACTCGGATAAACCCTAAACTTGGTATTTAAAGTTCAGATTTTCAAGAAATACACCCCCAACCAAACTACATGAATAATTTTCGTAAATTCTAATTTTATAAAAAAAGGTTGTGATTTTGCTTAAAATGCTATACACTTAAGTTATTTGAATGAAAGATGTATAATTTGAATTTTATGTCAGCAGAAATGCTCTTCAGTGTGAAAGACTTTTGTATAATTTGTAAACCGTATGACATAGACAAAGAATTACTACATAAAACGTGTATATCTCGCTAAAACACACACTTTACGTACATAAAATGTTTATTCCGTTAACCATTTCATATATTCTTAGTTATTCATTTAAATTTTCAAATATATAGGTATACTTTTTGAAGTCGCTGTTCTATTTGTTCTGTCATGCAAAGCACATCGAATTTCAGTCATCACATAGATCTGACTACTGTTTTAGACATGTCTTTCTTATACCTAAAAGGAAAATGTGTGATGGTTTATTTCGATTATAAGGTTTTATAAGAGTAGTTTACGGAAAAGTGAGTAGAGAAAGTCGTGTGAATGTAGTACTTCAGCTTCTTTTTACCCGACGATGCTCAACGATTTTGATATCTATTTTTACCTGGGATGCTCAAGCTAAGTCGTAATGGAATTAAAATGACGCAAGTTTTTAGTACAATTAAATATTTTTTAAAAAATGTAAGAGGCTGGTTCAGGCCACAGGTTACGGTGGCTGTGACGAATAATAGAATTAATGCCCCAGTTGCCGCATTTTCACTGTAATATCACCAGAAACCGTATCAAAAACTTTTCAACTTCTACGTTAAGGATTATTTGTGGGTATAATCTTACCTGTGTCATGAGGCGATCGGCTCCGGTCCCTTCCTCGTCCTTGAAGATGATATCGGAGTTATAATTGGGCACTAGGTCCCTGAAGCGGCGATCCTCGCGGCTGACTCTGCCCTCGGAGAGCCCGCTGGCACCCAGGGTGTTCTCGGACACGTTTGGGACGTGCTGCTTGAAAACCAGCGGCGAGAGTTTGCGAGGCTGCCGTATTCTACTTCCAATTCGACCCGGACCGCAGCCCGACACTAACCCCGTCACCAGCAGCACCACCAGCAGGCGCAGCGCCAACACCCCCGGGCCCGGGCCCTTCGTCCCCCGCCCTAGCGCCCTCATCGCACGGGGGGCATCCCGACACCCTCGTCGGCGCACAATACGCTCTAACACTCACTCACCGAGTTTCATCACAAAGACATCAGTTACCACTAAACTACTTCAGAGCACCAGGTCACTTCAAAGTCTTCACGTAAATATTGGTGTAATGTTTGTTTGGGCTTCACAAGACAGTCGCAAGAATTGTTGGTTTTAGATAAGAGGTTCGGCTCATCCGGCCGATGTCGGTGTTTGCATTAGCCCGTCCAAACTGATGAATCACTTAGATAATGCATGAGATTTATATTACGCGCACAAACCGCCAGCTGTAGCGTTATCGTCCTTTGACACACTAAAAACTGCCGCTCAAGAATTTCCAGTTATATCATTTTTGTCGCCGGCGTGAAGACAGTTCACACACGTGACTGCAGAACTGTCTTTGAGAGGGGCAAATTACTGGAGGGAGTAATCGACGTTCTAGACACTTGTGATTAACACCGCACAACAATGTCGCTTGGACAACTTCGCGCCAGTATACGACCGTCTTGCACACTCCAGTAGTACCAAGACACTAACAGTCATCAAAGACACTAATACCGCTTCTGGAATACCCTTGTCGTAGAGTCTACCCCCACTAACTTCACTTTGTCTCTATGGTGTTTGTATATGTCAGTGGTCTTAGGTGTCATGACGTCAGGCGTATCGAGACCGCTGATTGGTCAGGGGCGGAGCTCACCTTCCACAGGTGCTAGATGGACCATTGGTGTGTCTACCGTGGTGTGTACACTCGCGGAACTCTAGTAACAAGCGCTGCAGTGGCGGAATGGTACACGATTTTCAACTTTCTCTTTTTATAACAATGGATAGAACATCACCTACCCAAACAATAGTTCCTTTTAGGAAATTACTTTATAATCCAGGAGTTTGATAGCAATATATCTGCAATACAATAATTATAGATAATTGCTCATTTTATCATGCATATAACTGTAAGTGCACATTTCTAAAAAGTCTGATGTTACATTCACATGGCTTCATCTACTCACTCTTCTACAAACTATTAATACAACTTGTTCTATCCACTTGCTGAGATAAACTTGCTGTGCATATTTACGCATTTTCTTTGCACGTATAAGAAGAATGTAACCGGTTAGAACGACAGTCAGCTGTTTAAAAAGCGAATCACCCTGTGATGTCTTTTAAATTTCATACTCTTTGCACGACAAGGAAAAAAACGAACAGCGACTCACCACTTGAAAATACTATTATTTGATAATACAAACAAATAATAAAGAATAACTTAGAAATGTTTAATGCTACAAAAATGTTTATTTGTCATGAAATGTATGATATAAGGAAATCCACATTTTTGTTTAGTGAGATTTTATCTGCCTCTTAAGGTTTACCAATTACACCTACGAATGTAATTCAGAATAAAAAGGACTTCATAGTCCTTTCCCAGATATGCATTTTGTGTCCTGATATTTCAATCAAAATTATTAGAGCCAATTTTAAAGGGTAAATATATATTGAATTATTTTTTAATGTAAAGGGCAGTTTATGTGGGGGATTTCTTGAAAATCTTCGTGTTTGCCAGGTACTGAGCTTAAATTTACGTTCGATATTTATGAAACACTTAGTTATGTGTACCTACCTATTAGAGAACACATACACACGTGAGCCTTTTTCTAATTTTGTTTTATTCAGGCTGCCTCAAAACATATTTCCTGTAAACTCTCAACATAGAATTTTTGAGTGAGGTAGGTAGGTAAACATAGAAAGTAAAATTACTAGTAATGAGCAAATGCACATTTTAAACAAGCCATTTATTTTTAGCATTTCTCAAAAACTATCTTTGTAAGACTGGAGTAAGTAAAGCTGTCCAACTTTCTTATATACTTGGGCACATTTAACTCCTGCCTGACTCATGCACCATTACAACGTCTGTTAGAGCAAGTGCCCTTCTGTCGAGACGGAAAACAGAAAGCACTGGTTAGGGAAGTGATGAATACAGCTTTAGATGTACAAAAACGTACTTCATGTGTCTACTGGGAAAATATTCGGAAGGAAATATGCACTTTTCTCTTAAATTTTAACTAATATTAGAAGTCGGAGTAAAAATTTACTTATGAAGGGCGCTAGAAAAATACATCATGGGCACCAATGACTACTATAGAGTATACACAAAGGGGCACACCTCGTGCACGGCGACCTATATCTATCATCCCGAAAAAAAGGGATGAAGTCAGGGAAACGCAGGAGGCCGCAGGATGACAGGCAACAGAGATGCGCCGAAGTCCCTAACATTTCCTAGCTGAAGGGCCTCGGCAGAGGGTCGTGGGTTCGAGTCCCAGCTCGGACGTGGGTGTTTGTGTGTATCGTGTAAAAACAGACTACAAACAAAACAGAAAAATAAAGCGGGAAGAACAAGGGAAAATTAAAACAAAAGACCCGACCTACCTCTGGAGCTGCTCAGAGAGGGTGATGAACGACTTGTGTAACCAAACAGTCCTATGGTACTGTCGCGGAATACTCTTTCCTTGAAACAAGCACACGAGCCAACTCTCGCCGCCTCACGGTAGAAACCAGAAACGAAGTGACAGGGAAATGAAAGAAAATTGTGGCAGAAGAACCCAGAATTTGCCTACCGACCCGGGAAAATTAGGAAAAACTCAAGGTCAGAAACGGCAGCCAACGGAACCTCCCTCGCAGGTTAACACCGAGCTAACTCGTTAGGTTGCCGTACTCAAATGTGCGTTTCCGGTGAAATCTACATCGAATTCTTAGGTGGGATAATACACTTCCTCTAGGTGGGTAAGCAATAGAGAGGGAAAAAAAGGTCTTCGATTCCGAAACATTCCCATAATTTCCCTACATAATTTCCCATAATTTTCCAATATTAAATAGTTCATGCTTCTACAAGATTTACAAAGCAAGGCGGTATACTCAGAAATAGGTCGATGAATTAAAAATTTAAAGACACTTCATACAAACTTGTAACTTTCATGGATAAACGCATGCATGCTTCTGCCATGACCCCTGGGAGGGAGGGATGAGAGGATATACCTTAATGTCGACTAGATCCGGATGACAGCGATTGGGGTCTCTAACGCTTTCAGTTCGAACATAATCGACGCGGTCCGAGCCCACCCACAATCCCGGCTGTCCCCGTGGTGGGGCACATACAAATGCGAGTCTGACTAAACAGTGTCGACCTCTACAGGGCGCAACTCCACCGCCCAGCCGCAACCCGCAACCCTCCTGGTCCTATAGCGCTGAAACAAATGACAAAGAAGGAAATGATGGGTACAAGAAACGATGGACAGAAAACTCAAGGCACAAGAGGAACGAACCACTCCAGCATTCGCCAACCAACCTAGGAAAACCAGTGATCATTTTCCAACCTTTCTTTTATTATTATTATTTGTTTTACTGACCTTTTACTTTTCCTTAATGCAACGAAGAACTACTTCAACGGCTCAGAAACGCATGTACCTACCACATGATCTGTTGGTTATGCAATTGCTTTTAATATGAATTAATTCCAGCTGTATATCATGTCAGCTTCATCCATTTCCCTTTGTCACCTTGGTGTGCAATTACTTTTTCATTAAAAGCGCCAACTTTTATGTCGTAAATCAATTAAATCTCAATCTTGGTTTTTTCACCTGTTAGAAATTACAATCCCAACCTGTGCATTTACAACTATTTGCCCATTTTTGTCTAGTAGATACGATAGTGCGAAGCGGCGTCTGGGCGGCTTTTCTCCGGGTTCTCGGGTTTCCCTCCACCCTCCACCCCGAACTAACCTTTACGTGGAATATTTTTCGAAAATTTCGTTGAAGACTAACAATTTTTATAATACCATAAGTTTATGATATTTTCATGACCTATGAGGTGTAGGCATATCTTGAATTTTTTGAAAATAGCTTCTGAAATCCTCTTCATTCTGAATGATTTTACATAACTAGTAATCTGCAAGAGATAGACAAAATCTTACAATAAAAAAGAGTTATTTTGTTCAAGCATGCAATTTCTCTTTCTTTCTTTCTTTCTTTTTAAAGCATTTCCGAGATATTGTCTGCTATATGTTTGAATTTACAAATAGCTATGCTTTTCTCAAACGGAAGGTCGTTAAACTGTTGGCCACGCAAAGAGAACGGAATTTCAGGGCCATTTCATATCGACCCGCTCTTAAAAGATTAGACTATCGCTTCAAGCTTACCGCATTCCCATGACTCAATCACAACTTGTGAAGGAGCACTTGGCACCTCGACCGAAACGCGATCTTTTGTACCTATGCCCTTGACGGGGCACCCCTCCCCCTGGGAGGATGGATGAGGCGAATGGATCCTAAGGGCGGCCGGAACGTAGCCACGACAGAGCAGGTAGCAGGGTGGCTACATTTTCTAGTTAGAAGCACTCCAGCGGAGGCTGACTCAGCTCCCCTCCCCCCTCGGGCTTGTGCCACACATCGGGGGCCCGGAAACTCCGGGGAACGAGATTTCCAGAGAGCATTTGTTCCTCCTACCGGGGATATGGAAATTCGAAGGATATGGAAATTCTTTCCAGGATTCGCCTGGCGACCCGGAGAAACCTTCAGAAACACCCGTGAGGGTCAGGAAAGTCGGCTACGGGGATCGAACCCATCGAGCTATCCCGCTTGGTGCCGCACTCCATTAATCCCATTGTACCTACAAGGAAATATGCACTAATGCAATTTCTGAAAATGTTTATGTTAATTAACATGAAGTACATAGAAGAATAAATATGTAAGAATAGCTTGTATGTACAAGAGTGATAAAAGGAAGTTCACGCAATACATCAATTGCTCAGACCATCAATTTTTAAATTTTGAAAAACTCTCCCCTCTAACACGTTCATTATTTATCCTTCAGTCCTTGTAAGTTTTTCTGTCACTAATTAAATAGCTTTCTGCTCGCAAAATGTTATATACCTTAATATCTAATTGTTTATAAATTTAGTATAGGTATGGACATGAGAAAAGAGGTAGCGATTGAACTTGCCTTACCCACCCCACATTCTCTTGCCGAGTGATGAAGGTTGTTTGAATACAAATCGTGCAGCGGTGGTTTCGTTCCACCTGCGCGGAAGTAATAATTTCTACGTTGTTATTGACTATTTTGTTTACTTTAAACATATTTTGCATACAATAATTATTACAGCCACCTACTGTGGTAAGGCAAATTACATAACCTTCCTTTATCTTATGCACGTAATATCGTTACGGTGCCTTATGATTAACACACTAAATTGTTTCTCTTTCATAATAAATAAAGCAGTACTATTTAGCTTTAAAAGTATTTTAAAACTATTTGATCAATATAATAAATACTTTGGTTTTAAACTTTATGTTCAAACATTGAAACAGGAAATACAATATCTTATATTAAATAAACTACTAAGAAATTAAACCACTAAAAAGTGGAATCATATCGTCTCTTTTATGTGTTTACAAATACGAGTATTTAGAAAGTATCTTTTGAAATTGTAGTTGTAAAGTAAGATCACCAGTTTGATTTTTTCTTCTGATCAAAGTGGGATTTGATATTGTAACGCTGAAATCTGCATGTTAAACAGCAAACTTTCCTGTTTTTGTAACTTAAAAAAATTTTTCTCTGCCACTCTTCATGGAACAGCCATACTCGCCACTGAATGAGGTGTGTCGGAAGCTGAACAGCAAGTTAGGGGAGGGTTGGCAGGTGGAGTGAGCAAGAACGTGTTTCAGTGGAGTGGCACAGTTGAGCCAATTTTTCTATGCCTGATTTAGTATATTGTGCCCGTTCGCCATCTCTTAGCAAGCATTTTTATTTTGTTTGTTTTGCTTTTCCTCAAGCAATGCCTCATTTAATTTCTTTTCTTTTGCCCGATCGGTTTCCCTCAACCATTCATTTTAAAACAGTTCATTATAGTATATTATGGAACTACACCATAATGTAGTAATTAAGATGCGAGTTGGTTAATGAAACTCACTCGGCTCGTTTATAATTTTCATACGAGCATCTTAATTGCCATTATAGTGAAGTTTCTTACGACTATTTATTTTGGGCATGTGTAGAATATAGTGCTATCTCTTTCTACTTTCCATGTTTAAACGTGAATCTCACACACTGTAGTTATTCTTGGATTGAACGCAGAGAATAATCATTTGGGTTCTTCTGATTGATGTAAACCTACACTTTAACAAGATCCATTAAAGTACATTTGGCAGGCATACTGTACTTAGCACATTTAAATATGTTCGAGTATCGAGCACCTTCTTCATTTCTCTAACACCAGCTTCAACACTTTTTGGTTAAGGAATACTCATCACAAATTAAATATATTGGATTTCACTTCATTTGTTCAAGAAATTAACTTGGAAGAATCATTTGGAACATGTTACCAACAGAGCCCATAAAATCTTGTGGGCTTGCAGAAATCTGTTACGTAAGACATGGGCACTAAAACCAAATATTATGTTTTGGATATACATAGCAATGGTAATGCCTTTAATTACCTACGCCGCACTTATGTGGTGGTCTAGAGTCAAACAAAACAACTGTAGAATAGAACTTAGAATCGTGCAAAGGATGTCCTGCATTGCTAGAACTGGGATACTTAGAACAGTCCCTACTGTGCCAATGGTAAAAGTTTTGGAACTCCCACCTCTTCTAATTTGGGCTGAGATGCTAGCGTCCATAGAATAAGGTGTTAGGAGAATGCTCCAAATTTGGAACATCCCAATCATCTCAAACTTCCCTGGGATAGAGAGACTGAGGATTTACTTGATGAGATCTGATATCTTGATCACGGAGAAAGAACTGAACGGGAAGTGAGATTAATGCTGCTGTAAATAATAGCCCTGTTTGGTACACTGATGGATCCATAAACGACCACAGGAACCGGAGCCAGCCGATATACCTAGCAATAGCATCAATACCTCATATTGCATGGCCATATTTCCTACTGATTTTCAGGCAGAAATACTTGCTATTTTAGCAAGCAATCGGTATTAACATGGTCTTCGCTGAGGATGGTCAAACGGTATTTAAAGCCCTTGAAGCTCCTGTGGTTAAGTCTCTTCTGGTTTGGAAATAGCTCAGCGATCTCATTATACTAGCTGAACATAATTCAAATGAGTGCTGGGACATGTTGGGAACCTGGATAATGAAGTGCCAAAAAGGGCAGCCAAGAAAGGAGCTGAGATACCATTTACTGAACCTGAACCAGTACTGGAACATTCGATAGGACCAGTCAAGATGCTAACAAAAATGGATTTGTAAGCAAGATGTTGCTATTGGCATTTGGCTAAAGGCTGCAACGGTTAAAAATGCTTGCAAAAATGGGCCAACTTATACTAGGTGCCTTGAGGACGATGAATCAGTAATTCATCTGCTCTCTGATTGTGAAGCCTTGGCTCACCACAAAGCTTAGGCCTTTGGAAACCGTTTTCCAAAACTGGATGGACCATCTTCTGCTTCAGTACACAGTTTTTCGCAGTTCAGCTCGAACAGCTTGGCTGAAAGATAATAGGATTGGGATCATTAAATAGATCTTCAAATAAGCTGTAGTGCAAGGGCTTTAAAGCTCCCTCCCATTTAAAATGCAATTCATTTCCGTCACTCTTTTAAATGCTCTTTAGTTCATCTCCAAATGCATACTGTTTCAAGTTTATATGCCTCCTGATGCTCAAGGGAGAACTGTGGAATGAACAGGTTACACATCGATCTCCATCAGTGGCAGAAGCATTTTTCTCTGCTCTGCAGTGACCGCTGTAAATAACGACACAGAAGGTGTTATCCTAGACGGACAAAAGAAGCACCGACGAGGGTTATGGGTCGCACCCAAGCCGTTGCAATTTACAAGCTTTATGCAAGAAGGGTATATATGCTTGAGAAAACCTGATGTGTTGCATTTACATGACTCTCTTTACGCGTTTTTCTATAAATTATTACTACAGAAGCTTATTCTTCTATCTAGTTCTTGCTAATCAACATAAACTTAATTTTAGGTATAAAATAATAACAGATTACTATGTGGTGGCTTGAATTTTACGCTGTTTATACGACCACCAGGAAAAGAATAGCAACTTGAAAAGAGCATAGGTATTTGAAAATTCAAAACAATATCTTGTTAATGGTTAAGCCCACAAAAAAGTTATGTAACATAACGAGATCTAGTTATTTTTATCGTGGGGGGGGGGGGGGGAGGGGCGTCTGTCTCTTACGGTTTACCCATTATACTCCATTCATAATGAAGAGGACTTCATAGGTTATTCCCTGAAAACTTAAGCTATAGTTTTTTATTTATCAGAAAATCAAAAATAAAGGAAATGTTTCCAAGCAAAGGGTAATTTCGGGTGGGTGGATTAGCTCAAGAACATTCTTTCAGATGCCGAACTTAAATATGCAATTTCGTAGTTAACTGCTTTTCGTTTTTTAATTTCTGTACTGGTAAGTAGAAGGAAGTATTGTATTCCACCCAAAAAATTGATGTCGAGATTTCATCGGAAATACATGTTTTGAAGTCCCCTGAATCCAAAAATAGCATTTTTAGAAAAAGGTCCGCGCGCGCGCGCGCGTGTGTGTGTGTGTATGTGTGTGTGGACAGCTTAACTCAAAAACGAAAAGTCGGCTAAAAAGCAAAGTTGGTATTTAAGTTTAATGCCTTTCCCGGATGCGACACAAAGATTTTGAAGGAAATAGCCCCAACCTAAACTACCCTTTACATGGAAACTTTTTCAATTTTCTTGAAAATGGCTCTAACGAATTTGATTAACATGCCGTATGTTTGAGATATTTTTATAAAAAATGAAATGTATATTTTGAATTTTCTGGCTATAGTCCTGTTTAGTCTGGATGACTTTTGAATAACCCGTAACACGCAAGAGATAGACAAAATTTTACTGTACAAAAAAAAAAAAAAAAAAAAAAAAAAAAAAAAAAAAAAAAATGTAGATCTTGCTAAAACACACAATTTATGTCTGAATAAATTTTTTGTAGTATCGTTGTCCATTTTATATGTTAAGTGTGCAAAGACAACAGAATCTCAAAGCTTTAAAACATTTGACTATCGCACAAAACCTACTGTATTCTAATATTCCCCTTGTATCTACAAGGAAATAAACAATAAGATAATTTGCACGAATGTTTGTCTTAACTAACACGAAGAAGATATAGGAATAAGAGTTTGTAAGAATGGTTAGTACAAGAGTAGAGAAAGTCATGTGAGTGCAACACATCAGATTTTTCTAAAAATGCTTCTTTTGGATTCAGGGGTCCTCAAAACATATATTTTCGGTGAAATCTCGACATCGAATTTTTGGGTGGAATACAATACTTTCCCTGCTTACCAGTAGAGAAAGTAAAAATAGCATATTTTTTACAATAAATATATTTTTGTAATGTTCCATTTATATGCCGCCTGTAACATCGAAGGTTATGTCGGTGGCTTTTATTCTCCTGGAATAATTACAATGGTGTTCAATCGCTTATCGGTGGTATTGAACATTAGATTTCTATTGCCTTGGATACCTTTTTCATTAAATTCACACACACACATACATTCATACTCCCATTCATACTTCCAGACTCTACGGAGGATGCGGAATAATCCTAGTGCAAAAGTGCTCAAGAAGCGAGCACATGCTGGCTTTCCCTACACATGTTATTCCCCCTTCACCCCCCCCCCCCCCCCACCCCACTGACCAAGGCAAGGAGAGCCAGACCTGCTAATCAGAAGCAGACAACGCGGAGTATCCCAGTACATACAATTGAATGGGGAACGAATGTTTTTGATTTCGAGGTGAAGATAATGAAGTCAAGTGCTTGATTTGTAAGACTGGTAGTTGCAGATTTATACCATTTCCCTTGCTTACGTTCCGTGTTCACGATAAATGTTATTCTCCTGGAAAAATACTACGAACTTTTGAAGCAATTGTATGACACATTCTCTTCACAATTTGAACACCTAAAAATATTTGAAACCGAAAGCCAATTATTTGGTAGTTTTGAAGTTTCCATGTAGTGAGGCTTCACTACTTACATTGCAGAATTCCACGACCGTAAAATGTTCTGAAACATAAGAGTGGGAATTATTTAGATCTCTGCCCTGCTGTGAGTATCCAAGATTACGTTTTTGGAACTAGTTTAATGACCGTCTTTGGCTCCAGTGATATCTGCGAACAAACATTTTAAAGATAAGTAAAAATTCCTTGCTTGTCTTTTGAGACTATGCACTTTATCTTTTGCACCAAATATTGAAAACCTTATGAAACGTGAATCGTGCCAAAAAACTATCCTCAGAAACATTGTGGGTTTAATCAGGAGTAGAATATGAATGTGAAGGCCCTGATTTTTTGTACATAAGAATGAAGGTGCCACTGAAACTCAGCAACCACGGTTAAATGCATCATTCTGTCCTAGCGGGTGGAAGGAGGTGATTTCAACCTCTCCTAATTTGCCTCGTTTGAGCACCGCTGTCCTAGTGGAAGAAGAATTCCCACTATGCCAGCCGGGAATTGAACCCGGTACCCCAGGTGCTCTGCCGAAAAAATAAACTTTATTACTCTACACAGTTTCATATTCACTCTATACACCTTGCTCCATGATTGTCAAATTTTTTGAAGCCTTCCATAAAATACGATTTTTGAAAGTCTACAAGATACAGTTTGTTTCTGACATGACGTCTTCATTAGACATGACTTTTTTTCCACCGACCCAATTTTTGCGGTTTGCAACGAGGAAGAAGTAGCTTGGAGCCAAATCTGAAGAATAGGATGGATGAGATAGTTTGTGGCCCAATTCTACGAATTTTGCAATGGGAATGTCAGACGTGCGCGCGGGTGAAAGAGAACATTTTTCTTCATCAGGTGGAGCTTTTTCTTTAACAGTTCCTTGAGAAAATGTTCCGGTATTGTGCCATAACATGAATCTGTGATCGTTTTACCCTTTTGAAGGTACTGGATGAATATCGCGCCTTGAGCATCCCAAAATGTAGGTGCCAAGATGTTTCCTGCTGATGAAGCGGTTCTGACTTTCTTTGGAGCATGTTGACTGAAGTAAGTCCATTGCTAGGATTGTTGCAGGGTGACAGAAATGGATCCAGGTTTCATTAAATGTCGCAAAAACTCATTTGGATTGCGCTGGAACATGTTCAAATGGTCATACAAATTCAGCTTCTTGTCAACTGTGACCAATTGTGACACCAATTGGAAGGGATAAAATAAGAGCACTCTACGGACGTGTTAGAACGCGGGCGAGTGGCGCAAGCCAGCGTCAAGGTCCCTACGTGTGCTGGAGGTTCTTTACTTCGACACCAGGTTCGTCAAACAACCAACAACCAAATGGTTCCGACAGCGGTCCATCTCAGCAGATCAGGCGACTACAATGTCACCCATCTGTGAGAACAGCAGTCATAGTTTGCTAAGGCGGAGTTGAATCCACGACCTCCCGAATGTGAGCCTTACACGTTACCGCGGATCCACCTCACTGGGTTAGAATAGTGGGCAGACAAAGTCATTTGGATATACACAACAGCTTTTTAAGTGAGTTTTAGAAGTCCCTCCACATTGGCAAACTGTTTATATGCCATTTACATAACAGACAATAAATGAAGATAACTCTTTTGGGGTCGATATGTTTGTTATGATAGGGTGAATGGGGTAAGAATATAGCAGAGGTGGCCCAGATAAGAAGATACTGGCTTCTCTTCCTTACAATAACATACAGAGGAGAAGTGAGACGGCTCCAGGAATTAAATTCTTGTGGGTATGTTGACACAACCTCTCGCCTCCGTGTACACACACAACCCCAGTGTTTGCCTAGCCAGGGGAGAAGCCGATACCAACTCACCCTTTCATAGGGGGCTCCATAATCTCTGCTGTCTACACTCTTAATTTATGCTTAGCATACATTCAGGGGACGAGTCTTTCACTTCTTACATTACAAACAAATGTGAAAATAACCTTAGGGAAATATATTTAACATCTTGTTGCCCTCGGTTGCTCTGTTAGAAAAAAAAAGGCATGTGTTACATTCATATGAAATTCTCTACCCACTTTCCTTTAGTTTATAAAGCTTCTGCAAACTGTTCTTGCAAATGTTTATTACACTCTCTACCACGTACATCATAAATAGAAGTATTGCATTCCACCCAAGAATTCGATGTGGAGATTTCACTAGAAATACACGTTTAGAGCTCCCGAACAAAAAAAGTTTGAAAAAGACCCATATATGCCTCTCAACAGCATGTCTCAAAAACAAAATGTCAGTCAAATATCAACTGATATTTAAGAAATAGACGAATATTGCAAGCAAAACGAACTATTGGAATGCTAAACTCATTCCTATGAAGCAGTAATATTTTGGTTAAAACAAAGAAATCATTGGACGAAAACTTGGACATTAAACAGAATACAGGAAGAAAAATTGAGTACTGTTGAATTAGACTTCTTCAGAAGATCGGTTAGGAAGTCGAGAAAAGAGAGAATAAAAATTAAATACTACGCCTAATGGACATAGAAACGGATGTAATCGAAGTGATAAATGGAAAAAGACTACAATGGTTTGGGCATGTAACCCGAATAGAACATGGAAGATTGCCAGAGGAAGTGATGAGGCGGACACCAGAAGGAAGAAATACGAAAGGAACACCAAATGGAGTGGAGAGGAGTGTGAAGTGTGGAGTTTAAGGGCCAGCCGACAGCTGGGTCATTTGGGCCCCAAAGACCAAATGGAAAGTGGATAAATGGAGTAAAAGGATTTATGGAGGCTAAGGGACCGCGTGCAACAGATGTGTTGGATAATGGAGACATGATTAAATAGTGGACATCGTATGTGCTAATCTTGTATTATAATGATTCTTCTTCTTCTTCTTCTTCTTCTTCTTCTTCTTCTTCTTCTTCTTCTTCTTCTTCTTCTTCTTCTTATTATTATTATTATTATTATTATTATTATTATTATTATTATTATTATTATTATTATTATTATTATTATTATTATTATTATTATTATTATTATTATTATTACTATTATTATTATTATTATTATTATTATTATTATTATTATTATTATTATTATTATTATTATTATTATTATTATTAGGTATGTGTAAATTGTTATTTTGTTTGATGTAGGAAACCTACAGCATTATAGAAATTCCTAAAATAAAAAAAATATTTAAGTGCAGAATTTTCCAAGGATGTGACACCAAGATTTGCCAGAAAATACCCAAATCCAAACTAGCCTTTATATACACATGGGCCCAAAGTCCCATCACCGCAATAAATTGACACTACATGACGGAATTGTAGTTTGGAAACCCGAGGGGTCAAGGAGACATGGCCTCATTTTGCCATTTCGTTCGAGAATACAATAACTCAACGAGGTGTTTCCAGAACGTTGGATTGGCCGAGGATCTCGTTCATTGCCAGCTCCATTTGACTGGCCACCTAAGAGACCTGACCTAAGAAATGCATTCTCTGGGGATTCCTCAAAAACAGTGTTGCACGACAATGTTATAACACGACTGATGAATGAAAGAAGCTATGAGACTTGCTTTCAGACAAATTACTTCAGCAATGCTGAAAAGAATGTCCCTCAGAACCTGGTGACTGATTATTTTGTGTTATGAACATGGTGGATCCCTCACTGGTGTTTTAAACATTTACATCAAGGAAATGTGTATTAAAACAAACGAATGTACATTAAGACATAAAACACTATCTATAGTGGATACATGTATAGTTATAGTTTAAATAAACGTTGAATATTTAATTAATATTATTGATATTTTAGGGGGCTGACCGGATTTTGAGCTACACATTTTGAATTTTGAACTATAAATCAACTTATTTGACAAACTAAGCTTTATCGATATCTACTTTTTTGTGCACATTGTAAGATTTTGTCTATCTGTAACGATTTACGAGTTATACAAAGGTAATTAAGAATGAAGGGAACATCAGAGACCATTCCCAAAAAATTCAATATATACATTTTATTTGTCATGTAAATATGTGTAGGTGCTCATAATATATGGAATTTTAATAAAAATTTTCAACCGTTTTGAGAAAACAAACATTTTAAAAATCATCAATTTAAAGGCTAGGCTGTGGTGGGGGATTTTCCTGCATCTTTAAAAGATATTGAATTTAAATCCAAGTTTGGCGTTTAACCGACTTTTGTTATCTAGTTATGTTATGTTCATATTCCAAACACCCCCCCCCCCCCCCTACACACGTCCACTCCCCACACACTTTTTCTAAAAGTGCTCCTTATGGATTCTAGGCATTTCAAATAGATATCTGATATAGAATTACTACAGATCCCACCTTTGTGGTGTGGGGATAGCGTGAGATCTATGGACTCTTGGCTCATATAAGCACCATTTTACCCTTTTAGTTCATTCATCGTTCGATGTGACCTTTGAAAGCATACGAGTTCAACTTCCTTTTATACCCAAAACGGAAATTTAGGCTTATAGAGTGGAAGAAGCGTAAAGTATCGAAATAGAATGCCAACTGTGCTGTAAGAGTTACAGATAAATTAACAGTTAAGCTGAATTCACATAGACAAGCCACCCATGTAGAGTATGCCCTGTTTCATAGCTATATTTCTCTTTGGTCCAGACAGCCTTGAGGTTTACCGGATATTCCAGTCATAAAGGAAGAATTTGGGTCATGTCCTGAAGCGCAGGGTAGCTCAGTAGCAAGTATTTGAACTCCAGATTATCTTACTTGAAATGCCTTCTATTCTTACTTGAACGTTTTTCGCCCCTTTCTCATCACAATAATTAACAGCAAGGAAATCGTTTCAGGTAAACAGTACCATATAGTTTATAAGAACTTACTTTCTCTACGATGTAGCTAGTAGATACAAGGGTATAGTACAATACGGTGCGGTACAGTCCACTACAGTGCCGCATATAGGTAGCAATATTGCATTCCATCCAAAAATTAGGTTTCAAAATATAAAGCCTTTAAAAAAGCGTTCACACGAGAGTGTTTGTGTAAACAGCAAAACTTAGAAAACAAAATGTATCTTTCACTTCTTTTTAAGAAAAGTGCCAAACCCCAGACTAACCTTTAGATAGAAATGTTTTCTTAAGGTTTTATTTCTAAAAAATCTCATGTGTTGCACTTACACAACTTTCTCTACTCTTCTCCTAACCATCCTTACAAACTCTTATTCCTATATCTTCTTCGTGTTAGTTGAGATAAACATTTGTACAAATTATCTTATTGTTTATTTCCTTGTATGTGCAAGGGGAATATTAGAATACAGTAGGCTTTGAGCGATAGTCAAACCTTTTAAAGCTTTGAGATCCCGTTCTCTTTGCACGGTTAACATATAAAAAAATGAACAACGATGTTCCATTTCACCAAAGTTTTGTTTTCTGAAACTGACACAAATAAGAAGGAATATCTCCGAAATGGTTCACCTTTAAAAAAAAAAAAAAAAAAAAAAAGACATCAATTGCATGTTTTAGCGAGATCTACATTTTTGTATAGTAAGATTTGGTCTATCTCTTACGGTTTACCAGTAATGCAAAAGTCATCCAGAGTACATAGGACTACATGGGCTATAGCCAGAAAATTCAAGATATACATTTCATTTGCCATAAAAATATCTCAAACATGTGGGATTTTAATCAAAATAGAGCCATTTTGGAGAAAATCAAAACTTTCGAAAAATTTTCCGTGTAAAGGGTAGTTTAGGGTGGAGAAATTTTCTTCAAATTCTTCGTGTCGCATCCTTGAAAGATGTTAAACTTAAATACCAACTTTGGTTTTTAACCGACTTTTCGTTTTTGAGTTATGCTGTCCACAAACTGACAGACACACATACGGACCTGTCCTTTAATGAAAATGGAACTCTCCGATTTGATGAAGACCAGTTATTTAATGGAAGTTTGAACTTAAGGAGGTTCATTAAAGGATCGCTATCAGACATATTAATAAACTTGGGTATGGTCGAGCATAAATGTTATTTAAATTTTCATAAGGCTGGAATTCCAAACTCACTTTTGTTTCCAAAAAAGACCAACAAAATATTTGTTTAAAGTATTCGACAGCAGTCAGGACTCACTGTCATAAACTTCGATGTTGAAATGTTTTATATTTTTGTAAATGTCGTATTACTGAGTGCAGGCTTTGAGGATCTGCTTTAATTACCTACTCGTTTTGCTTTTTAGAGGGAATTTAATGCTTTGAAGCTTCTTACATCGGGTTTGTCGATAACACAACAATTTATTCTGATTTTTGTTGCAACAACAGCACGGAAATGAAGTTTTGTTTACACTCTAGCACTGATTCATTTCGTGACCTCTCAGATGTAACTGCCTATGTATATTCCTTCGTCCCAGAATGCCAGCAAATTTTAATCTATATTTTGCTTTAATAGTAAGTAATCAATTGTCCAAATCATGCCCAAATGTCCACAATTGAAGAGCCCACATACAAAAAGCAAAACAAATCGCTATTTACTCCATATTCACGATTGCAAATGAAATTATATAACACAAGGTGTGGCCTAGGTGGTACATACCGTTGGTAAGGCGCAAAATACCAGCTTCAAATAGCCGACGACAGATGCCGTTGACCCAAGCTTTGTTTCTAAACATACTACTCAGAGTGGCGAATTCAAATCATAATTTTTAGGAAAGCTTGATTTTTAATGACATTAAAACGACTATGTACCGCTAAACTGTAATGAACACCAATTTGGTAATCGGTTTGAGGAAAATTACTCGTACAGTTACGTAATACATCTCTCACATACATTGACGCTATGCCCCTGCTGTATATTTCGATAATAAATGTGCCAATAATGATTCTATAAGAAGTTAAATTACAGAACAAGTTAAAGTAGCATATTAATGCACTCCTTCAAACGGACATTTAAACCAATAATTTTACTTCGTTCTAGGATTTGAGCCCACCACTGCATGTAGAAGATTAAGAAGAGGTCGTGGGTTTTAATTCCTTCCTCGTCATGTACTGCGGTCATGAAACAAACATTATAAATCCTGGGAAGCCGGCAGTGAATGAGATAATGTTAAACACTGGGGCAAATGTCCTCATAGCTTGATTTATGACGTCACTGCAGCAGAGACAGAGAAGCTATTGTATCAGTAGGTGTATATACAACCTCTGCCCCAGTGCTGGCTGCGTGATGCCCGGTGTAAACAACGGCAGTCTTCTGTTTCACACACTAGCGCAAGAGCTGTTCTCGTTTGTTTGTTTTCTGGTACTTCTTGCCAGAGGTCGACAACGATGCAAGGCGCCATAATCAACCAGAGAGTAGCAGGAGGGACCATTTGGGCTAAATACTGACAAGAGAATATTTCATTCGTAGCCACTCCAGTTTAAATCCTCATTTTAAAGAAATATATTTATAATGCACTATATAGTTATTCCTAAATAACGTAAAATGCACTTTAATAATTGAAGGCATGAGCGTAAAACCGATCTAATCTCACTTTTTTAAAAGTGAGAAAAATAGAGATTTGTACACACACACACACACACACACACACACACACACACACACACACACACACACACACACACACACACACACACACACACACACACACACACACACACACACACACACACACACATACATGAACGTCGGCAGACTTTTTTCCAGGGGGGGGGGGCAAATGTTGGAATTTTGCAATCAGATAATATTAATTCATTATTTTGTTGTCAAAAGTTATCGTATTTGTTGCGTATAACCGTATTAATTTGCTAAATAAAAATGTGCTAAATAAAAATGGTTCTTTACATTAAAATAATAGTTTAAGAGTCAGCACATTAAGTTTACTAATTTCCAAGGGGGGGGGGGCCGCGGCCCCCCCACCCTTGCTCCCCCTTCGCGACGCCCATGCACACACATGTGAAAGAAAAGTAAGAAAATGATAACATTAATGCTGCTTCTTCTGCATGTAGCATAACCTAGGCTGCATATTTTTTAAACCATTATCAAGAAAAAACACCCTTGTACGTTAGATTTAGATTTCATTAGTGCTTACTAGTAATCGATAAAAATTACTCTTGTAAAGTTAGTTACCTATTTGTTTAATTTCAGACACTCGATCAAACTCAGGGAAGTCAAACAAGAACTCCTCTTCATGAACATCATTACTAAAGGCCGGAGGAATGTGCGCTCGCATGCGATACAGGTTAGTTGGACGCAAAGTACGAATGACATCGGAAGTACAGCTCGGTCATCAAATGTGCAAACAAGTGCCACTAGAAGCAAGAGTATAAAACAACGTAACGTAGTACTTTTCCAACTAGTGAAGCATTGCCTTGCAAGTGTATGCAGACGCCAATAATTACAAGATGGGGTACTTGGATAGAGGCCGTCACATATTTTGCGGTGCATTACAATAAAATTGTAAATATTATTAGTGCTCTATGTGATGCAGATTCATCTGCTATTGTAACTGCAAAGTCTCTGATATCACATGACCTATCTGAAAATCTTCAGTTTATATCCAACAATTTTGCAGTGTGACCCAGAACTATTAAAACAATTAGAAACATTAGAAAATTAGAATTAGAAAAATCGTGGGTTGGAAATGTCCAAGAGCATAAGCATAATAAAAGTCTTAGCTAATTCAATTAATAGGATACCTCTTGCGCCAGGTATCGAAAAGATGAAAGCTAAATTCCAGAAAGTTCTAAACAAAAATATTGGTTATCAAGCTATGTGTGCTATGTGGGACCGAAAGATAGCATAGGTAGGAAGGTAGGTAGGCAGATAGGTAGGAAGGCAGGCAAGTAGGTAGGCAGGCAGGTAGGCAGGTAGGCAGGAATGAATGAAAGTTAGTACCCTTTTTGAAGCAACTATAAGACGGTGTTTACCTATCAGCATTTCTAATTAGGACTTCACTAGTTTTAAGTTTAATGACACAACTACATTTGACTGCTTGTGGAGATTTGTTGTTGCATGGGTTCCTTTTTAAAATTCGAATGACTGTATAACTAATTTGTTTTTAATCTCCACTCGTATTCTTTATGGGTGAATCATCCTCCTTCACCCGTTGCAATTATAATCTCGATTATACCCAATTATTGACTGGTAAGTCTTATAAAGAAACAATACCTGAAAAGTGCAATAATTTTCATATGTTAAAATCAATGAATAATATAAGAAATGCAAGTTACATTACAGCGCAGCAGCTTAAACTTATTATTATTACGGAAACGGTCATATTAAGCCGAAAAGTTATTGATACTTGAAAGGTTTGAAGATATTGTGACAAATGACACTTTCAGTTACTTTGTCTTCTATCACTTTAGTTCTCTTAACTGGATCACAAAAGTACAGTCTCTTTTTTATCGTTAATGCAATTTAGAGTTCGTGGTGACCTTGCAACTTACAGCTCTTCTGTCTTATCTTAAGCTTGACGCAATCTACTCACAGCTCTACTACTCTCTCCGTCTCGCAAACAGCTAGCTTCGAAGATCACAATCACTAAAAACTACTTCAGACAAAAACAACTCCAGCGCGACGATTAAATGCATAAAATTGTCTCTGGCAATACACGCACTCAAACTCTCTCAACACTCATTGCACACACACACTTAAAAACTAACTGCTAACTCAATATTGAACACTGAAAATAGCTCTAACACTGGTTTTCTCACTCGCTTATGTAATCGAGACTAATTACCGGCAAATTCTCTGGAAAATACACCTTTATTCGAACTTCTCATGAATAAGTCGGTAACCGAAAGTTTCTCGAACACTCTGGAATCGCTTTGTTCTGCCTGGCTTATAGTCGTCTTTGTTCTGACCGACTCCGGGTCGTCGGGTTGTGTATTTGTGTGTAGTGGTGTGAAGTAGCTAGCACTGAGATTTCCTTTGTGGCAGCTGCCGGCCGGGTGACACTATGATACTTTCTCGTGCTAAGATTCAGAAACAGGTCACTTCTATAGCTTTAAGTAGTCGGCCACGAGTTTCAAATAGCTCAGCTTTTAGCCTTCATTAAATTTAGCAGCCAACTTAACTGGTATTGTCTATCCTAACTCCCACCCATGCATACCTGAGAATATGGTCCCATAGTTCACTACTGTAGCGGCAGTGAAGGGTGTTCTGAGGTAGGAGAATTTCTTGAAAATCTTCGTGTCGCATCCTTCGTATCCAATTTTTGGATGGAATACAATAGGAAGTACTTTTACTTACTGTACGTAGTACAGAAAGTAAAAATCTGATACGTTGCACTCAAATGACCTTCTCTACTCTTGTACCAACCATTCTTACAAACTCTTATTCCTGTATCTTCTTCGTGTTAGTTAAGATAAACATTTGTACAAATTATCTTATTGCTTATGTCCTTGTAGGTGCAAGGGCAATATTAGAGTACAGTAGACTTTGTACGATAGTCAAATCTTTTAAAGCTTTGAGATTCCGTTTTCTTTGCACACTTAACATATAAAAAAATGAACAACGATGTTCCATTTCACGAGTTTTCCGAAACTCACACACATAACAAGAAATATCTCCGAAATGGTTCACCCTACAAGAAACTGTATTGAGACATAAATTGTGTATTTTACCAAGATCTACATTTTTTGTATAGTATGATTTGGTCTATCTCTAACGGTTTACCGCTTATGCAAAAGTCGTCCAGAGTAAATACGACTACAGGGGCTATAACCAGAAAATTCAAGATATATATTTCATTTGTCATAAAAATATCTCAAACTTATGGCATTTTAATCAAAATCGTTAGAGCCATTTTCAAGAAAATCAAAATTTTCGAAAAATTTTCAATGTAAAGGGTAGTTTAGGGTGGGGCTATTTTTTTTTCAAAATCTTCGTGTCGCATCCTTGAAAGATGTTAAACTTAAATACCAACTTTGGTTTTAACCGACTTTTCGTTTTTGAGTTATGCTGTCCACACATACAAACCACACACACGTACCTTTTTATAAAAATGCTTTTTTTTTTTTTTTTTTTTTTTTTTTTTTTTTTTTGGATTCAAGGGGTCTCAAAACATATATTTCCGGTGAAATCTCGACATCGAATTTTTGGGTGGAATACAATACTTCCCTACTTACCAGTAGAGAAAGTAAAAATACCGCAGATATGGCCATTGCCGTTAAAGGCGGTGTATTTAATGGATCCAATGCTATGCATACATATAGGTAATGCATTTGCATACATACAGTAAAGAATAGCTCCAATTTGAAATTTCATTAGAAGCTTTTATCAATATTTCTAACATTGTCAAACTGTTTAATTGGATGGCGGTTTTTGTTTAAAGCCCTGGAATAAGTAAAGTTCAATTATAGCCTGATTTCTACAATAAGGTAAATATTTAAATGAAGTGACCACGAGGAAATAAATAAACTGAGCTTAAATGTTTATTATACAATATTGTACACACTGTAATACAAAGTAATAAACTGTAAAAAGAATATTCATCTGAGTAAACTTAGGTTGGCAACAGTTCACGCTTTGCTTATTGGTATCTGAAACATGTATCAACAATGTAAGCAAAACAAAAAATGTTTATCTTTTGTCGCAGAAATTGTGTAATTGATTATGTGATTAATATTTTTAAACATCCAAATAAAACACAATGAAGAAGCGCGGAAAGAAAGATAAAAAGTGAGTACATAGATGGTTTAGTTTCCAAAACCATTAAAAAAGTAACGTTATGATAGATGTAGTGTATTAACATAACCTCTGTCAGTAGTTAATATCTGAGGCGCTATAGCACATTTTTCGCAGGATGGTAAGCGCTTTGTTTGCTTTTAAATTAGAATATAAACTAGTACAAGATGTTTCGGCTAAACTTCACTGCTAGCGATGGAATTGAAACTATTATAAAAGTGAAAGGAAAGTGGATAGATGTTGCCTCTTCTAGTGCCTGGAATCCACCTACCCAAACTTTTTAGAATTTTTTGTTTTATGGCAAAATTATGGTGTAAGGACAACAAACACGGTCATCTTTCTGCTACTGCACATGAGCAATGGGAATTGTCAAAGTAGAAGAGAAGTGAAATTCGATGATTTCTTCTAATTCGCTTCCCGCTCATATAAACGTAAATGATAAAGTAGTATGTTGTTGAGAGGCATTACGCCAAAGAAAATTGCTTGTGGAGGGTGTGGCAAATGGGTAACTAACCTAAACTACGAGTATATTAAACCTAACCTAACCTGCCATGAATCGGAAACCTAAGCTTCCATAAATGTGACCCATAAGCGTCGCTAAGGAACGCAGCACCGCTTCGCTCGCGTGCTTTGATAGAACCACTGACATTTAATTAACCTAAGGTAATATATGTATATAAAACTATATATGTATATGTAACCTAGTCTCTCGTGAATTAGAAGCCCAAGCTTATATAAATAGTGAATCATAAGCATGGCTAGACTATCTTTACATTGTGTACTGCGTACTTAATAGGCGAAAAAGGTTTGGTTCCCCTAAAAATTCAATATCAAGATTTCACCGGAAATATACGCATGGAGGCCTGCCTAATAGAAGCACCATTTTTAGAGAGAAAAAAAAAAAAAAAAAAAAAAAGACTGAGTGCGCGCGCGTGTGAGCAGCATAACTTAAAATGAAAAGTAGAGTAGAGGAAGTATTGTATTCCATCCAAAAATTCGATGTCAAAATTTCACCGGAAATATGTCTTTTGAGGCCCCCTAAATCCCCTCCCCTCCAAAAAAAAGCACTTTTAGAAAAAGGTCCGTGCGTCTTTCTGTGTGTCTGTAAGTCAGTCTGTGGACAGCATAACTCAAAAACGAAAAGTCGTTTAGAAACCAAACTTGGCATTTAACTTTAATGTCTTTCAGGGATACGACACGAAGTTTTTGAAGAAAATTGCTTCAACCTATACCACCCTTTACATGGAAAATTTTTCAAAAATAGTGATTTTCTTGAAAATGGCTCTAACGATTTTAATTAAAATGACATACGTTTGAGATATTTTTATGACAAATGAAATTAATATCTTGAATTTTCTGGCTATATCCACTGTAGTCGTATTTACTCTGGATGACTTTTGCATAACTGGTAAACCATAAGAGATAGACCAAATCTCACTATAGAAAGTAATGTAGATCCTGCTAAAATAGACAATTTATGTCTGAATAAATTTTTTACAGAGTTAACTATTTAGGAGATATTCCTTGTTATTTGTGTAAGTTTTGGAGAACTTCTTCTTCTGTCAAATGGAACATCGTTATTCATTTTATATATGTTAACTGTGCAAAGAGAACGGAATTTGAAAGGACTAAAAGATTTGACTATCGCTCAAAGCCTACTGTATTCTCATATTTCCCTTGTACCTACAAGGAAACGAGCAAAAATATAATTTCTGCAAATTTTTATTTTAGCTAACACGAAGAAGATAGAAGAATAAGAGCTTGTAAGAATGGTTAGTACAAGAGTAGAGAAAGTCATGCGAGTGCAACACATCAGCTTTTTCTAAAACTGTTTTTTTATTCAAGGGGCTAAAACATATTTCCGCTGAAATCTCGATATCGAAATTTTGGATAGAATACAGTACTTCTACTTATACGTAATGGAAAAAGTAATAAATTTGAATAATAAATGTTTAGAACTAAGGAATGATAATGGGTACCGAAAGTCATGTGAAGCAATACATCAGATTTTTTAATACAAACCGAATATTGGGTGTCGAGTATCGCGCGCAAAAATCGGTATCGGTATGGGATTATTGTGTATCGGATAATCTGAATATTACTAGTTCATTCCGTTAATAAATTGTATTACTGACACACATAGATAAAATTCACTTTGTATGCCTACAGGTATGTGAAAATAGAAGATGAAGATGAAGAACCACTCCTCGATGATGAACCCCCGGAAAATGAACCTGAAAAGGGCACCAAGAGAGAACCTTCATTAGATCCTACAAGGCTCCTACCCCCACCTACTGATGGAGTAAGTCAAGAATAAAATTTATAACAATCTGTAGAGCTTAATGTGACAAATAGCGATAGGAGTTTTATGTCCAGTTAAGGCCTTTATAAATTGAAATCTTCCATAACATACCCTTACTGTGCCTGTATAAAAATTATTAAAATGTTATTATACAGAGTGTTCCATTTAAAACAGCAATAAACGGTTATAACTTGGAATGTATAAGCTAAAACTAGTCAGATTTGATAGTGCGGATATTGAGTTTCAAATGGGAGATGCTATATTATATTGCATATTAATATTATTTAGTCCAAATACTGTTATAACAACATACAAAATCATGCATAAATGTGATATAGAAATTACTAAAGAAACTAAACCCCTAGCGCAACAGCCCAGAAAGGGCCAAGGCTTGCCACCCATATGCTGCGTCCCTCACCTCTGGCCACTACAGGCGTCATTGGAGGGGTGCAGTACTTGAGGGTGGTACGAGGTCAGCGACCTGAGCCAGTTATGCGGTCTTCGCGACCTGGAACCGCTACTTCTCCATCAAGTAGCTCCTCAATTGGTCCCCCCGGGACCTAATGAGGCTGAGTGCACCCCGTGCCAGACCTCCCAGAGGGGATAAAATCCCCATGCTGGTACCGGGGATCGAACCCGTGTCCTCCGCGCCAGAGGCAAGCGCGCTAAGAATGGAACGGGTAACCTAAAATAGTAATGCTCTTGGGGAAAAGAAGGTATAAGAGAATTTGGTGAAAATAAGAGAATCGAAAAGACGAAAGATGAAAATACAGGTTTGAACAAGGTTAATTAACTGTTTGAGAGGTAGAACTGGAACTTAAAAATTCAATGCTACAGCTGGGATTTGAACCACAGACCCTCCACTTACTAGGCGGGTGCTCTCACCATTAAGCTACTGTGACAACCTGCCAGAACTACATTGAATTCTCAAACCAGCTGTGGCATTGAATTTTTAAGTTCCAGTTCTACCTCTCAAATATTGCCCACACACGGTTTGTGTGTTTAAAACACCAACAGTAAGTTTGTTGGCATAAATAAATAATTAATTAACTGTTGTTAAAGGATAAACAGTACACGTCAAAAATTATATGTAGAGAATAGCAGAGGGCTGTCACATGACAGAGGGGCTAGGGCCCAAGCTCATGGGCAGCTCAACATGTATATGCTTTGGTACTCAATAAATTCATATTCATATTTATGTTGCCTTACACTAACAATCTGCAGTCCCATATTAGCGATAGTAATGAAAGCCGAAGAATAATAGATAATTTTTCTTTTAATGAGCAAAACCTTAGGATGTCTGCATGGGAGAAGGTATTCCTCTATTACTCAACCTTAGAAGTTTTGTTTTATCCACACAGCAATACAAAAAGATAGACACAAATCTTATTATCATATACCTTTGTTCATAGGTCCGCAGATCTTCCATCATGGCGCCAAATCTTCAGCCAAAAGAAAAAGAGTTTTTCATCTTGGTATCCGGTGGAAACGTAGGAGCTGTGAAGCAATTTCTAAGGGATAATAAAGATTTCAACATCAACTGCGTGGATTTCCAGGTAAAGTTACAGTTTTTAGGTGCGTACGCGGCACTTATTAGCCTGAAATAATCCGTCAACCGTTACAAGTATGGAGCTGAGAGTTCATATATATATAAGGGTTTGAAGAACCTTTATGAGCACGTTTCATATTTTGTTAAAATAAAGACCGGTTTAGACGGAAAACCCCTACAAATGAATAGGCAAATTACCGTATATCTGGAGCTGAAGTATTATAAAACTACAAGTCATGTTGACATTTGAAGGGGTGAGAATGATATAATCCTAAGCCACAAAATGTAAATTTATCAGGAGGGCATTGTAAAAGTTTGAATAAATCCATAAATCACATATCAAATTGTTTGGGTATTCAAAGTAAGCAGTATATTCTGTAATGTCTTAATATACTTATGTGCACATTTATCCTGTGAAAAACGTTACACGTTGTTAATAAAAAATAAATGTTTTATGGCTGGGTGATATAACATTAGGATTTGGTCCGTCTCATACTAAAAAAGAGAAGGTTTACAAATTATGAACATCACTATATAACATAACTTAGAATCGTAGTGACTACAATATTTACAACAATATAATCACGATCCATCACACCTTTGTCATATTTTTTCTTTGTTTCATTCAGGCTCTTGAAGTATCCCTTCGAAATTTCTGGTATATATGGCATAAATGACATCTTTCAGTTTTTTCTCGCGAATTAGAATGGATTTTAAATATTTCTTTGATAGCTGGAATGGACTAAATTCCTGACGTACTCATCGTTTTCTAGTGATATTTACAGTTCTGAATTCTTCTAAATCAATTTATTAACATTTTACTTTTGAATGTGATCGTATTCCTTCATCAAACCTGTCGCTTCTGAAAATCGAAACTGAGATCCATAATCATGTTTGTCCTTTGCAATTTTTATCTGCAAAGGTACCAGATCTATAAAGTCTGCTTGCTTCATTTTAACAGCTGAAAGTGGCTTCTTTCTCTTCTTGTTCTTCTTCTTGCAGGAATCTTTAATGATAGTAACCCTGTTAGCAATGTGTAAACATGCTTCTACTCTCGGCTAGAATTTCTACGATGTTTACATGTTTCCCTTTTTCAGTTGTTCATATTTGTTACTTTTTTCTGCCTTTAGGTGCTTTAGCAGATGACACATTTGGAGACGTTTTACATTCGTCAGCATCCTAAGTCAAACGAAATATTCAGAATGAGAAAGACCAAAGTCACTTTAACTTACGATATAACATACATTAATATATTATACAAATAGCCTTTACATTATAATTATGACCAATAACGCAGTAATTGATAGGCAAAGCATAATTTGTTTATGATTTCCTTATAGGTATTATGATTACTGTGTAAATAGTTAAAGTTATGCAATAACATTGGAGTATGATCCAAACCTAAGCCCTAGTTTCTTCATTCTTTAAAAAATTAAATATTTTCGGCTTACCGTGTCATTTTCGAATGAACATTCATCAGAAAGACAATAACTGCTTCCGCTGGACGAATAATGTTCATCAGAACTAGCCATTTCTTTCTCAGAATCTTCTTTTTTTGGAAGTGCCATTTTACTGTGACTTTGGGTTGCTTCACACAAGGAAAAGACTAGTTCCTTGTGTGATGTATGAGAACAATAAGTGTAAATTGCTCTTTCATCTAGTGAGTGAACATTAACATATTTTTGCAGTAGCTTCCCCTGTTGAATAGAAGTTGAAGTAACCAAAAAACATGTTTTGAGAAAAGTGTGGCTTTGGACTATATTATTCTCACCCCTTAATTTGTCAATAGAGTTAAAACTTGGTTTATATCAGTACAAACTTAAGGGTAAAGGGTAAGGGTAGTTAAGGTAAAGAGTCCTGCAATGAGAATCAGATGATTATTTCCAAACTGGGGCTAAAGGCCTGAATTTTAACTTCTTACAGACAATATATTTCATTACTTTTTCTACTACTTTCTATAGTAATCAGAGAAAACTCGATGTTGAAATTTCACCGAAAGTACATATTTTTAGGCCACTGATAGGATGCTTCAAAAACGAAACTTGGGTAAATACTAAAGTTGGTATGCAAGTTCAGCAACTTTGAAGAATGCGACACGAAACCTTTCAAGAACATCCTCCAATCTAGAATATCCTTTAGGTAGAAAATAATCGTTATTCGTGATATCCTCAAAATGGTCCTAACGACATTGCTAAAACACTAAATGTATAAGATATTTGCACAAATAGAATATGTATCCTGAATTTACTGGGTATTGTCATATTTTAAGTCTTGTCCTTAAAGCTTTTAAGTCCTGTTTATTCCGAATGAATTTTGTCTTACCATAAGACATGGAAAGACATCCTAATATTAAAAGCTGTAGATATTGTTAAAACACACAGTTTTTGTAGCGTTAGCCATTTCCAAGACATTCTCTGTGGTTTATATCTTTAAATGCTTATTTTCCTTTCAAGCGTGTTGTTCATTTTTCTGATGGTAATCAGAGAGGATGGAATTTCAGAACCATTACATAGTGATACACTTTTTAAAAGTCTGACTGTCGCGTACTCTTCCTATACCTGCAAGGAAATGTGCCAGTGTGTAATGAAAATTTATCGATTAATAAAAAGTTTTAGCAGAATACGCTTTTGTAAGAATAGATTGTAGAAGAAAGAGTAGAGAAAGTCATGTGAACACATCACTTAAGATATTTTACTTCCAGTTTCCGTAGGTTGATACATTTGCTGGACTGATTCTAGGGTGCAACAGCGTTACGGATCGCTATCCAATCGCACAACGAAGAGATGGTGAAATTTCTGATGAAACAAGATAATATCGACTTGGGAGCCAGTGCACTGTATGCTGTACGAGAAAATCAAACAGGCTTCCTGGAAACTATTCTCGACACATTGAAAGAAATATCACCAGAACTGGAGTTCGCTGGGGTCCAGGGCAGCGCTGAGTTTCCTGATAACACCACTCCTCTCTCACTGGCAGCTCAGTATGGGAACTTCGAGTTGATCCAGATGCTTATGGACCGTGGTCATCGGCTCAACAAGCCGCATCCTCCTCGCTGTACCTGCCCTGAAGTTTGTCTGTAAGTGCTCTCTACAGTTTTGTTACTGAGGCATATTGTGGTTACAACTACCACTTCATCATCTTATGTCTCCACGTAGTTTCCAAATAATGGTACAGTAGAACGTCGAAAATTCGAAATAATTGATGTTCGGTCCTGTTCGGATTATCGATTTTTAACATAATAAGAAAAGAACACCAAAATCAATTTTAAGTAAATATATAATGTATACACTTTATTATCTTTAAACACATTGCAATGTGCTGTATTTTTTAATGCTTACACTATTAAAAAAATAATAGTAATAAAAATAATATCTGCCAGCTATGTCCAGATACCTAATTTCTTATATCTGGACGTAGTGTGCGGATATTTTGATTTATTTAAACTTATTGATTACAATTTGTTCACAATAGAATGTGAAGAAGTCACTAACCTAAATTAAACTAACTAACAATAACGAAAATTAGTGATACTTTAAAGTTATATGAGATCTCATAGTATTCATGTAGTTTATTGTTCCTTAGCCGCTGCTATTCGTCTCTGGTAGGCTGCCCAAGTCTCATCAGGCTGTCGTTTTGGCCTCGTTCTTCTCCTTTCTGCTTACAGTTGTCGTCCAGTGATCCAATGAAATCTTCTGTTCTATGTAATTGTTCTTGGTATACTTACACTGAACTACAAACACTAAGTACAGCACAAATAACACCAGATAGATTTAAATATTTTTTTTTTACTTTTAATGAGCTTCGCTTCTTTGCAGCCAAGTCTCAAACTTGCAGACATGCTGATACTGCACACTCGCATTTTCTCCAACCAATTTATAGCAGTCTCTAGAGCTTTGGAAGCTTCAACATGAGTAGGCCTGAAGTTTTCTTCAAATAAAGAGTAAGTTAGCACCTTTTCCCGTCATACTACTGCGCATGATCACAGCCCTTCATCTTGCATCACCTTGTCATAGTTTATCCATGGCTAACTTCTTTTAAAACCTAGCCTGTAAAATGAACTTGGCCATCTCGGGCTTATTATATTGTGTGTTACAAATTTATGTGCCGAGTGAGATACTACTGCGGTAATGAGTGAGGCTCACGTTCGAGTGCTGGAGTATTTCTCCTTCTACCACGAATTCACTGTCACTTCGTTTCATCTGTTTCGCCTCACTTGTTTAGGGTCCGGTAGGTGTGCTACGGCAGGACAACAGAATTTGGAAATACTTCTCCCTTGCACTTAGTGAGATTATTGGGGCTACCAGGAGAGTGTCTCGATCTTGTACTTGGCTAAGACAAGGCTAACCGGCATTAGGATTGATGTAATGTTGAAATCGTTATTGTAGTTGGTAAAAAACCGTCAGAATTCCTTATTCGTGTGCTGTACGTACATAGAATTCTTGATAATGGCGGTTTCAAATTTTTACGTCCTACTTTCCGCAGAATTTTTCCAGAATTGTCCGGTTCGAATGCTAGGTCTTGACTAAGGACAAATGCACATTTTCTCTCTGCTGTCAGAAAGTATGCTCACTTGGTGTGTGAGTTAGTTAATATTTCAACAGCTTATATTTCAACTCACTTTTCATTTTACTTCTACTTTCATTTAGCTTAACCCTGCTCGGGTAGTAAGGTAGGCGGGAGTCTTGGCTTTGCATGGCAGCGTATATACTCTCTGTAAACCTTGTTCTCCAGATCGAGGATGGTGTCCGAATCCCGTGCCCTCCAGTGGGATGTAGAATACTGCAGGGGGTAAAAATACGGAGGCAAGAGGCGGCAATCCGCTTTGCTCAGCACAAGCCAGGGAGTCAAACTCCGTGAGCCTTTTCCATTAGAGATAGTACCAATTTTATACAACCTCAGCTTGGGCTAGCTTATACACCAGGACGGAAGTGGATACCCCGCTTACGCGCATCAACCTCCGTCTACTAGATCTCCAAGTTAGTGCCGGAAACAAGGCGTCTTGCAGCCCCAGCTGAGCATCACCCAGACGTACCCAATCTCCCATAGACGCAACCAACCACTGCCCTGCCATGTCCAACCCAAACCGTCCTTATGAGATGGGTTCGAATGTTCGTCCAGACGTACTTCTGATAACGTCAGGAATACCACAAGTGCTTAGAGTCCGCAGCGGTCGGACCACAGCAGTTGAAGTGGTCGGAACCACCCCTACAAGTGAGGTAGCGGAGCCGGTAATCTCAATCCGTAAACTGCAGGGGCCTGCCCTGCGGTTGTGTCTCCTAGGTCCGGCCACCCTTGTATGCTCTCATCTCATCCCTTTCTACAGAGGATATCGTTACGAAAGATCTTCCATAAGTTCCCCCTTATACCTCAGTCTAATTTCTCAGTTGAATAGTGAAAGCTTTGGCATTTGAAAAGTAATCCTTATGTACGAGAATGATACAACATAGGAAAATGCCCTAAAATGGAAGTTGGAATTAAATAACCAAAAATAATATATGAATACTTTTTTCTCCCTTCATTAGTGGACTCTAGTGCTCCGATCACTATGGTTGGTTGATTGGGCCTTAGGGCTGATTCTCTGAGGAGAGCTCACAATGTATCTATACGTGCATTCATCAGTTTTGGTGTATTTAGGGACTGTGTTTATTTACAGCCTGTTCACCAGCTCATGGTCCCCGACAGAAATGCAACGAGTCAGTACATCAGTAAATAATTCTAGATACACAGCGATATCTGAACCTAGACTTGTGCTTCTGGTTGCACGTAATATAAGCGTAATCAGATGCTGAGTCCAGATATCGCTGTGTAATCAGAATTATTTGTTGATGTACTGATTCGTGGCATTCCTGCCTGGGACCGTGAGCTGGTGAACAAACTATATATAGGCCTTAAATGCTTTGCAATCCTTTATTTTTGTGATTTGTGCTCTTAAGTTACCATTGCATCATGCTGTGAAAGGCCGAGCATGAAGAGCGAAGACAGTCTGAAGCTGGCCACTGGGAGACTCGAGTTGTATCGAGCCATCGCCAATCCAACTTACATATGTCAAAGTTCAGACGATCCTATACTCACTGCCTTCCAGCTATATGTAGAGTTGAGGGATTGTGCGAGTGTATACAGTGCTTTTCGGACGGCCTACCTGGAACTGGCGGCGTCCGTACGGGAGTTCCCAGTCAATATGATTGGTGAGTTCTTGTTAGAAATTTACTTTTTGAAAACTTAAGATCTTTTACATGCTCTCCTGTTTATCAGTTCTATCATTCCTTTAATTCCTCTCTGAGTATAGTAAGTAGGGTAAGCAATGAATTTCATCCAAAGTTTCGGTGTTGAGATTTCATCGGAAATATATATTTTGAGGCATTCTGAACCGAACAAAAGCATTTTTAGAAAACGGTGCATGTATGTGTGCGTGTATCTGTGAACAGCATAACTCAGAAACATGAAATTGGTTAAATAACAAACTTGTAAGTATGTACGAGAAGTTATACATATTCCAAGGGTACACTAAGATTTTCAAGAAAATTCCCCAGGCCAAACTATCTTTTATTTGAAAAATTTCTGGTAATTTATGATTTCCTAAAAACTATTTATTAAAATATCACATATTTAGCATATTTTATGGCAAACGAAATCTACTTTTTGAATCTTTTGGGAATAATTTCTGTAGTTCTCTTTATTCTGATTGACTTTTGAATAACTGGAAACCGTAAGAGATAGAAATTATCTTACCACACACACGCACATACAAAATGTCCATATTGTTAAAGTACATATCTACTTTTTACCAAGTCTTTTTTTTTCCCCTTCTGTTTTTAAGAAGTCAACACTTTTTGAGACATTCTTTCTTACTGGTTAGAATTTTCAAACACTTATAATTTTCTCAAATTCAAAATCGTTTTTGTTTACTGTTTCCTCCTGGTCATGTAAAGAGAATGGAATTTCAAAGTCACCACAAGGTAACCAGCTCCTAAAAGATTGACTATCGCTATATTAGCCTACGTTATACGCCTATTCCTGTCGTGTCTGCAAGGAAATTAATAAAACCATTTCTACAAAATATGTTAATGTCGATTAACAAATAAATTTTGTAAGAATAAGAGGTAGAACTGGAACTTAAAAATTCAATGCCACAACTGGGATTTGAACCACAGACCTTCCGCTTGCCGGGCGGACGCTCTAACCACTTTGCCCACACACGGCTTGTGTGTTTAAAAACACCAACAGTAATTATTATTTATTTATGCCAACAAACTTACTGTTGGTGTTTTTAAACACACAAGCCGTGTGTGGGCAAAGTTTAAGAGGTAGAACTGGAACTTAAAAATTCAATGCCACAACTGGGATTTGAACCACAGAGCTTCCGCTTGCCGGGCGGACGCTCTACCACTGAGCTATTGTGACAAACTGCCAGAATGGCATTAAATTCTCAAGTCAGTTCGTATTTCTCCTGGTAAACCACAAAGGCAGTCTCACATCAGAAACAATTACCCCAATGGTGACTTACTATTGTAAGTACTTTATATCCCAGGATTAAATAACCTTCACATGGTAATTATTATTTATTTATGCCAACAAACTTACTGTGTTTAAAAACACCAACAGTAAGTTTGTTGGCATAAATAAATAATTACCATGTGAAGGTTATTTAATCCTGGTATATAAAGTACTTACAATAGTAAGTCACCATTGGGGTAATTGTTTCTGATGTGAGACTGCCTTTGTGGTTTACCAGGAGAAATACGAACTGGCTTGAGAATTTAATGCCATTCTGGCAGTTTGTCACAATAGCTCAGTGGTTAGAGCGTCCGCCCGGCAAGCGAAAGGTCTGTGGTTCAAATCCCAGTTGTGGCATTGAATTTTTAAGTTCCAGTTCTACCTCTTAAACCAACAGTAAGTTTGTTGGCATAAATAAATAATAATTACTTTGTAAGAATAGTTTGTTAGAGAACGGGTAGAGAAAGTCATATAAATGTGACACAGCAGATATCTCCTTTTAGTGCCCCTTTCCTGTACTCTAGTAGGATAACAAGACCAACTGTGCATAAGATACTGTGCTTCATTTACATTTACACAGTGCAGAAAATAAACACCAGTGTTCCACTGGAACCAGCACTCCTAAAAATTGTAGATACTTAAGGGCCACCTTTCAATACATACTTCTAGGTTTGAAAACTAATCAATACATATAGTTCGTTATTAAGATTTATTTTGAACAAATATTCTAAGGAAGTTATGTTTCGTAGGTTGTTGTAGAACTTCGAAAGAGGTTGAATTGATATTGAAGCAGCGTACCGGCAGCGACTTCCCTGGCAACGTCATGTTTCCTCGACTAATGCTGGCCATAGACTGCAATCAGAAGGAGTTTGTGGCTCATCCTAACACCCAAAAGGTCAAATATCTTGTAAGACAGCAATAAACAATAACACTTAACTTCTGCTGTGATATACTATAATTATGTTAAAACCGTGTAGCACAGATTTCGCTATGTAGATTATTGTATCCATAGTAGATATCAGGAGTTTCCAATATGCTGGGAAGGAAGTTTTCAAAATTAAATTTACTTTTGGCTGTGCAACGAGGAAGTGAAATAAGTGTGTCGATAAAGGGAATGCATCAGTACTAAAAGAGTAAAATAAAAAAAAATAGTAATCAGAGTGTAACAATACACTGCTGTAATTGTAGGAACTGATAGAATTGAAGGCTATGCTTTAGAGTTATCTGCCCCCTTTGGTGGGTGGCTCTCAGAATCTTAAAACCATACATTGCTGGTTTCCAAAATTACCACACACAGATAGATCAACACCCACATGCCTATACTAGCATTTAAATATAATTTGATACACATGATAAGTGACTTTACATAACTATATACCTATACGTTAAAATGGAAGAATTTTTCATTTTGTTTAAATATCCAGACCCTATCTTGCCATCTAAAACTTATATTATGGCAAGAAAGATTATTCTTAAAAGACTTAATTCAGTTATGTTTCACAGATTCAAATACTACCTACTCTTGTGGAACAGGTATAGTCAATCTATCTAGTAAGTCTTTTTAATATATTAATCCTATCAGATATATACTAATACGTTCAATATCTTTCTGCAAGTTAGTTTGTTGTCGAAAACCTTTCCCCTGCCTAAAGCGAAAACTCTTAAAACTCAGAAAGAGGAAGGTCTCAGGAATGCCAAGAAATTACGTTCCCTTAGTACATAAAAGATACAACACAGCAAGGATGCATGAAAAAAAAATGACATGGAAGCTGAACACCAGGACCTGGTGGATTGCAGTAGTGTCACTGGAGGAAGAGGAAGGAGGAGGTGACTTTTCAAATGCCAGCCACGGTTAATTTTTTTTTTCTTTATACAATATTCAGTTTACAGCATGTGGTATCACGTAAAGTGTCACAAAAACAGTGAAAATTCCTTTTATATATGCCAAAGTTCTTACAATTCTTTAGATACTGTAAGTGATGAAAACTTTCAGTGTGATCAGTGTCCATAAGACATAAACAAATTGTCCATCGGCACCCAGTGTTGGGTCCAACTAACACAGAACAGCTAATAAAATAATACCAATCTTTGTAAACAGACGTCTGATATATTCTACATTTTCTTTATATATTTTGTCAAAAACGTACTCCTATGTTATACAAGTTACAAGTAATTATAATAATAAAATTGTGTTATTGAGAAAATTTGCTTGAAGGGGAACGAAACACATAAATCATGCGTCTTCCTAAGTGAAGGTTATGGCCTTTAAAATGCAGTAGTAAGATTATTTTCTCCCTAAGCGATACCTTTATCGCTGTGCAAGCGAAATACTAAATACCTAACACGTCATCAACTCCATCCGCGCGCTGCAAGTACATGGAAATTCACAACTTGCTTACTACTGTATGTGCACTAATGCGTCTTCATAAATTGTTCTTGTTGGTATTGAAGTTCAAGGTCAGTCAGTTTAGTATTATACCAACAACATAATATTTTGAAAAATAAACTGCCTCAATGTTGTGCATATTCATTTTCACTTTCACTCGTCTTCCAAAAGATACAGGATAAGGATAGAATTTTGCAAAAGAAATTTTTTTTTGTCTGATCCCAGTGCTCATTTATGTTCCTTTCATTTTAAGGGCACGATTATGAATAGACACAGTTACCAAAAAGTACCTTTATTAAAACTTGGAACTATTCCTACTATAAGGAAAAATGAAGATATTTCAAGTTCTAGTAAGACACTAATTTATCCTTCACCATCTTCGTCCAAGAGCAAACGATAAAGAACAGAATGATATGAGGATGATAAAAGTAATGAAAGAGAATTCAGAATAGGTGATTAAAAAAAAAATTCAGAAGTAAAATGTGAGCTAGATACTGAATTCGTAAGGAAATATACCCACGATATACCTACAAATATACAAATAAATTCGTTACCCAAATTTGTTTGTATAGCTTTGAGAATGAGTTGGAGTCAACTCGAAACATTGCCAGCATAGCACCAAAGAACTTGCAATATTACTAAGATAAGTGAAGTTTTTAGTTTCTAACTTTGTTCTTACCTTAAATTTCACGTATTGGAAATCTATATCTACCCTGTATTACTGTATAGGTGTCAGACATGGTCACTAACAACACATCAGGAAAACAAAATCCAAATATGCCAACGGAAGATGCAACGCAAACTCCGGAGCATACCTTTGAAAGTTAGAATCTCTACTGAGACTAAACCATTTATTACCGACAAAAGACTAGACACAATTAGCCACATATTCCAATATATTTCAATTTTGCTCTCATTTGTTTGTAAATTTGCAAACAATCTCAAACGTGTTACCTAAAGATTCAACCACGCATTTGATGATTGCTTTATTGATTCGCTCACAAAAAGAAAAGAAAATGTATGCTGAATAGAAAATTAATTTTAACCAACTTCATAAAAACAAAAATGTATTTCTCTGCAAGTAATAAAATTAACTTCAGTCAAATACTTGCATTTTTTGTTTACTTGTGTATCAGAAAATGCCACTAGTTTACTTCTCTGAAAAATGCAAGGGCAATATTACAAAAATGCATATTTTTTCGCCATTAAAATCTATTTAATTTTAGGTATTAACTGGGAAAATGTTTGAGCTAGAACACTGAGCTTTTGCCGTCATTTATTTATTTATTTATTTATTTATTTATTTATTTATTTATTTATTTATTTATTTATTTATTTATTTATTTATTTATTTATTTATTTATTTATTTATTTATTTATTTATTTATTTATTTATTTATTTATTTATTTATTTATTTATTTATTTATTTATTTATTTATTTATTTATTTATTTATTTATTTATTTATTTATTTATTTATTTATTTATTTATTTATTTATTTATTTATTTATTTATTTATTTATTTATTTATTTATTTATTTATTTATTTATTTATTTATTTATTTATTTATTTATTTATTTATTTATTTATTTATTTATTTATTTATTTATTTATTTATTTATTTATTTATTTATTTATTTATTTATTTATTTATTTATTTATTTATTTATTTATTTATTTATTTATTTATTTATTTATTTATTTATTTATTTATTTATTTATTTATTTATTTATTTATTTATTTATTTATTTATTTATTTATTTATTTATTTATTTATTTATTTATTTATTTATTTATTTATTTATTTATTTATTTATTTATTTATTTATTTATTTATTTATTTATTTATTTATTTATTTATTTATTTATTTATTTATTTATTTATTTATTTATTTATTTATTTATTTATTTATTTATTTATTTATTTATTTATTTATTTATTTATTTATTTATTTATTTATTTATTTATTTATTTATTTATTTATTTATTTATTTATTTATTTATTTATTTATTTATTTATTTATTTATTTATTTATTTATTTATTTATTTATTTATTTATTTATTTATTTATTTATTTATTTATTTATTTATTTATTTATTTATTTATTTATTTATTTATTTATTTATTTATTTATTTATTTATTTATTTATTTATTCATATTAAATGTGCCAGTTTTCAAGTAACAGAAAAACTTAGAAAAGTCAGTCCCAGAGTACCTTAACTCTAGCTGACCTGATGTCTGAAAATATTGTGGAGGTGCATTGGGGAGAAATTGTTGATGTGTGGGAAGCCATTTGTCATTTGAAGACATTACTGAAAGTTATATATTCATATCGACAATAGAACTGTGCATGTAAAACAGGATGCCACTGCATGCGTGAAAATGTAAACAGATACACACACTTCCTTTTTGCCATACATACTCCGCAGTAGAATGCCTTCCAAAGCATAAATGGAGATGAGTATACCGGACAGATGGCACCGATGGTTGCTCAAAGGAAAGAGCACCCTCGTTGACAATAGAAAGCTGCTTGGTCGACGGGTCGTTCATTGCTCATTGCGAAACTGTTACGATCATCGAAATTAATGAACTTAATGTGCAATAAATTACTATTAGACTATTATTTTAATTTTAATGTAAAGAAAAAAATATTTAGCACAAATTAATACGGTTATCCGCAACAAATACTATAACTTTTGACAACAAAATGATGAATTAGTATTGTTTGATTGCCAACTTCCAACACTTCCAACTTCCCTCCCCGGAAAAGAATCTGCTGTCGCCCATGGCCTATAGCCTCCAATGGTTTCTACACTTCATCCTTTCTTCCTGCGGAGTACTATCCACTGTAGGTTGAAGTATGTGAGGTGTCCCCCTCTATTGTGTAACCTATAACCTATAAACAACTCTACGACAACCATAAAATAATTTTTGTATAACCTGTAAAGAACTGTACAACTACTATAAAAACAATCACTTTTATAGGCTCTGGAGGTAGCCTGGCAAGGTGAATGGTTCGAGTGGCAGAAACGTGGGACAGTTTTAAAGCTACTTACTGTTTTCGGAAGAATCTTCATGCTTCCTGTAATCACTGTGCTGTGCATTGCAGCGCCCTATTCCAAACGAGTGGAATTTTATAGACTTCCTGTGAATAAGATGATTTCCAGCGCAGCTGCCTACCTCATCTTCCTCATTTTGGTCTTCTGTGAGTCGAACCTGGACAAAAGAAAAGAGAAGCGTGGACCTCCAAAATCAGGTTGGTACATTTCATATCTACCTACAGTTTATTCACCAGTTCATGGTCCCTGGCAGCAGTGCAGCGAGACAATACGTTAGTAAACAATTCCAGGTACACAGCGATATCTGAAGCTGAACTTGTACTTCTGGTCTCACTTCGGATAGTAGTACCAACCTTGGAATGTGTATTCACGTTGGATTAAAACAAAGAACTCCCTCAAAACAGCAGACCTTAAATGTTATTTTCACTTCAAGCAGTATATTTAGTTTATAAAACGTAAAATATATTTTCAACTGCTCCAGAGAAACTGATCATTTTATACCTTTCCTATATTTTTCAAAAAACGTTAGCAATTCCTGTGAGGATAAGTCACCTGTTACATTTCTTTAACTATTCATTTTACCTTGGTCCGAACTAGTTCTACGGAATTGAGATCATATTTATGGGGCAAACAAAGGACAATACGTGCACTTTAAAACAGCTTTAGTCCTATTTGTTTCTATCATCACATAAAGATCTGTTCTACACATAGAATTATCAGTCTGAATCCCTTTGTTTAGCAACCACAATATCATAGCAGATTTTACACCACTCCTAGGCGAGGTTTATATATTTCATTCTTCACCAACCTCAGGTACTTACAGAAGTAAGTAAGTAAGTAAGTAAGTAAGTCAATCCAACACATACATTAGACATCACATATTATTTACACCTGACAGAAGAAGTTAAAAAAAGTGATACTCCAACTAGTGTTCTAAAATTATTGGCATTAGAGACAATCCATACTAGATTTCCAGAACATGAGTGGCTCCATATTTATACTGATGGATCATTTATATCAAACCAAGATGGAGCAGGGGCTGGAGTCACAAGTCACCTCTTTTCCTATTACAAATCTTTAAGTTATGGAACTACTAACTTTGATGGAGAAATTGAAGCAATTCGAATGGCCCTACAAAATCTTTTGTACAGAATTTCACATTTTCAGCAAGCAGTTATTCTCTGAGATTCCAGGGCAGCAATTATAGCAATTACTTCCAAGTTGTCACCAAAAAACCAAACTATTATAGAATGTTGGAAGATGCTTAGCCATCTAACAGCACTTCAAAAACACCTAGTCTTCCAATGGACACCGGCTCACTGTGGACTGAGTGGTAATGAGAAAGCTGATTTTCTTGCAAAAAAGGGTACCAGCGGTGTACAAAAATCTATAGTTAATTTACCATTTTATGCAGCTAAAAGATTAGTCAACTCTGAATTCAAAAAAATTATTGCAAAATATTACTATGAAAAATCAAAGAATAAAAGATGGGAACTAGCAAACATTCAAACAGTGATTCCTGAGTATCCTCGAAAAACAGCAGTTGCAACCTTCAGGTTGATTACAGGACATGATTGTCTGGCAAAACATTTAAACAGAATTGGGATATATTCTTCACCACTCTGTCCTCTATGTGATCTGCAAGAGGAAATGGACCGAGACCACCTTCAAATATGCCCAGCCACTTCTAGTGCCCCATCCATCAGTGAAAAATATTGGAGAGCAAGAGGATTAATGACTTCATTGTCAGAAATCCAGCATTAGCTAACAACAACAACATTTCATTCTTCTTTACTTCCAACATAACACCAGTGACTCGTACGATTTTACAACTGAAATTAAGAGAAATTAGCAGCGAGTAAATATAGCGCGAATAACATAGGAGGTAAGTGGCTACGTAAGGGCAAACATTATTAACAAGGGGAAGAACCATAAATTCCTCCTTAGAAGGCTTGAAGAAATCAACTTGGATGTTTACCGAGTGTCCAATCCCGCACTTTCCCGTGGTGCAGCTGTTACTAACATGTACAACGAAAGGGATAGGCTACTCATCAAATAGCACTGGTCAACTTGATGAGTTAATAACCACATTTACTATTATCTTTTATCTACCCATACAAAAATCCTTCTAATTTTTAACTTTCCTATCCAGCACACTAGCTGAACTCTTGTTTTCTTCAACCCTGATGGCATTACAACAGTCGAAGCCTAGGGGTTCATTTCCTTTATTTCTTTACTTCTCATTCTTATTTTGTTACTTAGTGCTGTCCTGCTATGGCACTCACAACGTTCCTTTATGGCCAATGAGGTGAAAGGCTGATGATGTCTGATCTCTCAGCTAGGTCTAATGGACCTGTTGACCAACAGCAGGTGCGGTCCTCCATTCAAATTGGGGGTTGTTTATACTGATGTAACAGCCAAAACTTAAAAACTGCGGCCACTTGAGAACGGTTACAATCTTTGCTGTATCGCAATGTCAAAAATTAATGCCAGTGTTCCAGTTCAACTGTGTAAATATTACTGAGAAGCCCGTAGAAAAATGGAGAAAATCCATTAGCAGCAGCAACAACATTGGAGATAAGTTGACAACCTAGCCAACAGCACGTTTGCGCGGAGGTTTACAAAACTCGAGTTACACCACATGGAATGTCTCCCCTCTCCCCTTCATTTCCCCTAAGGCCATTGTGAACAGACAGTAGTTGTCACACAGAAGGAGAATCTGTCGAGTTGTAAGGAAAGTTTTTCGGAACGTAGAATATAATACAGACAAATCAAAGATTTGTAATAGTCTTTGTCGCCCACTGTTACTTTATACTGCACCATAGTTTGTGAAACATGAAATGAAATGATAATTGGCGAAGTAAATTTGGGAAGCAAATGTTCCAGGCCTACGTTTAGGGTACCACCCCGGCATTTGTAAGATTTAAGGAATGAGGAAACCTTAGAAAAAGAACTGTTAAAGCGGACGGCCTGGCAAGATTCGAAGCGCAGACCTCGCGTTCACGAGTCCGTGTCTTAACCACCTCGGCCAGCCGTATTTATCCGTCTCTTCCATCCGTTCATCCATCCCTTCGTCCCTCCGTCCGTCCATTCGTCTGTCCAAATGGATGTTGGTACCGGTTGACCGATCATCATGAAAATTGGCACGCCTTAGTCTTTTCATGGATAAGGTTTTTATGCTATTTTACGATCCAACGTATTACTCACATGTTTTTCTCTATTCGCTTTTCTTTTATGTAACATACCTATACTATATGTACTTCTCTACTCGCTCAACATACAATCCATATAATTTTCTATGCTTGAAATAGAAGTACAGAGTATTATATTCGCACGGTTTTCTCTACTCACTTTTCTTTTACGAAACATAATCACATGTCTTTTTCTACTACCTCCTCTGACAATTCTCTAAGGGTGGAAGGTACTACTTCGGCCATACGTTAACCAGGGATTCCTAATGATGAGTGTAACAAATATGTCAATACAATTACTGTCAATAAAGAACCGTTTCGCCGAAAAAAAAAAAAAAAATTGTGTCAAATATTTGCAGACAGCTGACTTTTTGACGAATGGATATAAATGATTTATTTCACCAACTGTCACGCAAACATTGTGTGAATAATGCTGTTATGTGTGTTTGACCTAATTCGAATTAATTTAGTCACAATTTTATGTTAAAGTAATGCTGCCAAATCTCTCTTAAAAATTAAACTTTGCATGACATTTTAACACTAAATTGTGATTAAATTCGTTCAAATTAAGGTAGAAATTAAAAAGAAAATTAAATTAAAATTAAATTAAATTAAATGCCTTGTGAATTTGACTTATTTCATATTTGTAATCGACTTTGTGTTGCACCATTCTTCAATCGTTGAGAATATATATTATCGATGTTATAATTGTTAACTACCATATTTCGGTTGTGTGTAAAAAAATTAAGGGTTATTTTAAATATTTAATGCCAAAAATGTTAAAAGGTTAGATTAAAATAGCTTTCTTAGCATTTAGGGATTATAAAAGTATACGGAAATGACGTCATAGACAACTAACTACGCTACTAACTGCGACATATGCGGATGGATACATGCGCATAACTCAAAAGATGCGGCAAGATCATGTGCGCGTCATAAACTAGTGAAAGTAAAGTGACTAATGTTCAAAGATCGTTATTTAGAGGAAAATAAGTGAAACATTGATCAACTTTAGCTAGTTAGTTAATACGAAGTGTACAATTAAATGGAAGAACATAAGATCGTCGAAGTTTAAAGTGATAGAAAACGCGTTTAGCGAAATATCGCTAGATTTTCAGACATTAAATCTCGATGATGCTAAGGAAGTCGATCCACTGAAATAAACGATTTGTTACTGTGATATGATTTAAATACTCTGAACGAGAAGATACGAAAAAAAAAAAAAAAAAAAAATACACAAAAGTTTAACCCCGAGTTCACAATTCATTTCAACATTTACTGCGACCCGAGGTAACAGAGATTCGAAAGCTCAAAGACTCAACGACGCACCTACCATATTTAAAACTGCACCAACACAATGTTTGCGCGACAGTTAGTGAAATAATAAGCCATTTATATCCATTCGTCAAGAGGCTAGATGGCTCCAATTATCTATTTATTTTTTTGGGGATAAGATTCTTTATTGACAATAATTGTATCGGACATGTTTGTTACACTCATCCTGTAGAGTCTCTGGTTGACGTGTAGCCGAAGCAGTACCTTTCACCCTATATACTATGTTTGAAATTGAACGTATTACATTCACTTGGTCTTCTCTACTCACTTTTACGTAACACATTCACGTGTCCTTTACTCGTTCTAAATCTACAGCATAAAGCTCACACAATTTTCTATATGATTGGAATATAAAATCAATGTATTACATTCACGTGCTTTTCTCTCTTAACTCTTCTTTTACGGAACACATTCACATGTCTTTCTCTAGTCACTCTTCCACAAATAATCCATACAGTTTTCTATATAATTGACGCAGTATTGCAACGTATTACAGTCACACACTTTTCTCTACTCGCTTTTCCTCCTGTGATATTTGTGGATGTTCAACAGTGTTTTTGCTAGTGTCTTTCTGGAATTTTTGTTTACCTAGTTTACTTTTTGGTTTTTTATAGTATACTAAGAATGTTAATTAAATGCTAGTTTAGGTATATTAAGTATTATTTTTCAGCGTCTTCAAAGAAACATCGGGGCCTAATGACCAAGTTGTCGACGGGCCCTTAAATACAACATACTAAGACTCCAAAGAAACCCAAGTCTATTGGGTAAATGCAACCTAAGTGGGAAACTTATTGGGATAATTCGTCAAAACACGGCAACGCCTGGTAATTCATCTAGTATTAAATGTATGGGAACCAAACCAATGATTCAATTGATAAATATTTGTCGCAGCCACTCCGTTATTCTTTCACCAATTGTACCCGAAATTGTCATCTTTTCTGTTTCAGGTCTTGAGGCAATTCTAGTTTTGTTCGTTGGATCCTATCTTTGGAGCCTTATCCGTGTGTGCATGATCCAGGGCCCTAGAAGATTTTTCGTTGTGCACTGTAACTGGTAAAAATATCAAAATATCTTCATTTGGCAGCAGGAAACTTTTGAATTATTTAAAAGAAACAATCACATAGTGACCGCGTACTATTTGATGGATTATTGTATAGAGATTAAGCACAGTGCAATCATTAGAAAATTCCACAATGCATAGAGGTCAGTAAAAGGTTCTAGGTTTGCACGTGATCGTTTAACATGCAGAGTGATATTTTGTTTTCCTTTCTTATTTCAACAAACCCAAAAAACGTTTTATAACATCGACTAGAAGCATCAATATGTTACACCAGTAAATGTTTTGCAATTTTTCTCGAATTTGTAGTTTTTTCGCGAAGATCTTAATAACGAACACTGTCACATTAAAAAATCTGAAATGTTGCACTCACATGGCTTTCTAAACTCACTCTGGTACAAACGACGCTTGCAAACGCTTATTCTTCATGTTAATCAAGATAAACGTTTGTATATTTGGTTTTACTGCAAATTTTCTTGCACATACAATAGGGGAATGCAGAAGCCTTAAGCGATACTCAAATCTTTTAAGAGCTGCTGGTTATGTGATGACTATTAAATAAATCCTGTTCTACTTGCATTTATGAGAAGGAAAATAAATCTGATGTGTTGCACTCGCACGACTTTCCCTACTCTTGCACAAACTTTTCTAAGTGCTTATTCCTCTATTGCACGTTAATCGAGATAAACATTTGCAGAAAATACCTTACTGCTAATTTTCTTGTAGGTGAAAGGGAAATATGGGAATACAATAGACTTAAAGCAATAGTAAAATCTTTAAGGGCTGGTCGCTATGTCATAGCTTTGAAATTCCATTTTCCTTTCATGGCCAAGAGATCAAAGAAATTAATAACAATTTCCCATTTGAGAGAAGTCTAAGTATCGGAAAACTCAAACAGATAACAATCAATATCCCTAAAATCGTTCATTCCACAAAAAAAAAAAAAAAATGTATTTGACATAAATTGTGTGCTTTAACTAGATATACATTTTTTGTAGTAGACTTGTTCAAACCCGGTGGAGAGCGATGGATTTCTTCGGGCGTGAAAATTCTTAACATGGCTTCCTTCGGAATTGAAATAAAACCGTTGGTCCCGTGTCGTGGATTTACGGCATGTAAGAAAAAAAAACTTCAAGCTTGATAAAGAGGCCTCTAAGCAAAATTAAGCAGTCTTTCACACCCAGTATGGAATAGAACGCTGAGAACCACAGTAGTTGAGGAGCGTCCATAACGTCCATTAATACAAGCTCAATCTCAATTCATTTCTCCATCTACTATGTATGTGGTAAAAAGAAAAAAAAGTTATGTACACACCGCCAAAGTAAGTATTTCTGATAGAATGAACTTTGAAGAAGGACTCATTCAGTGCATAAGGACCATCTAGCAATTTGTACCTACTGATGGCTCACACATAAATGGAAACTCGAGCAGATATCTATAGTGAATCTACGAGTGAATACAAAAGCATGACCTAAGTACACACGCCACTGTCTTTCAGGCAGAGGTATTTGCTATAGGTACTCGAAAATGCACAACATTGCTGGAAAAAGGGACTTGTAGGGAAAAATATCCTTATACTTAGGTAAGTCCCAACAGCCAGGCTGCACTTAAAACTCTCAATTCCCATCACTTTGAGTCTAAATTAGTGTAGGAATGTTATCACAACATATTAAATCTTTCCTCCCGTAACAATGTAGAGTTACGGTGGGTACCCGGTCATGCGGGTATTGCAGCAAATGAAAAGGCTGATATCCTAGCAAAAAGAGGGTAATCGCCCTCCTTCATTGGACCAGAAACTAACATCTCAGAAGCCAAAAACGCAGTACAAAGTTGAGATTGCAATGAAACCCAAAACAAATGGGAAATAATACCCATAAAAAATTTTACAGGGAGATAATAAACCTCAGGATAAACTAAGTACCTCACTCATTAGCCTAACCAAGTCACAACTTAGAAGAGTTATAAGTTATATAACTGGACATAGCACATTCAGAAAACATCTAGAACAATAGGACTACACCATTAGTTGCTTGTGTTTAAAAATTACAGGAAGATTTTAATCTAGTGAGACATATGCTACAGCTAAATATGTATATATAGATCCCTGGATTAGAAAACGGTAAAATATGGTGCTTTCCAAAAGGCAGTTACTGTTACTTCTCTATGATTGGCAAAACATTTGAACAGAATTGGGTTATATTCTTCACCACTTTGTCCTCTATGTGATCTGCAAGAGGAAATGGACCGAGACCACCTCCAAATATGCTTGGCCACTTCTACTGCCCCATCCATCAGTGAAAAATATTGGAGAGCAAAAGGAATAATGACTTCATTGTCAGAAATCCAGCATTAGCTAACAACAAACATAGCCATACGGTTTACCAGTTATGCAAAAGTCATTCAGAATGAAGAACACTGCAGGGGCTGCTCCCAGAGCATTCAAGATACACGATACGTTTCATTTATTTTTGAGAAAATAATAGATGTTGAAAAAATTTACATGCAAATGTTATTTTGGGAGGTTTTATTCACAGGTGCACACACCAAACTTTTTCTAATATTTTTCTCTCTTGGTTCAGGGAACCTCAAAGTATCTATTTTCGGTGAAATCTCGACATCAAATTTTTGGATGGAGTTCAATACTCCACTGCTTACTATACGTATTAGAGAAAATAATAATGCTGCTGCCTGTTGCCTGAAATGCATGAGCCAGTGAAACTCGCTTGGGTATAGATTGAAGGTATCTGATTTTATTTAGGGTGCTAGTTTCACCCTCCTGTACTGTAGTTAATCCTTTTTTTTTTTTTTTTTTTTTTTTTTTTTTTTTTTTTTTTTTTTTTTTTTTTTTTTTTTTTTTTTTTTCAGGTATGACATACTAACTCACGGGCTGTTTACTATATCCTTTATTTTCTGGTTGGTGGCGTTGATAGACGTAACACAGAACGACAAGGAAAAGCTTGAACGAAAATACTGGAGTTCTTCGGATCCAACTCTCTTGGCGGAGGGCTTCTTTGCTCTGGCTACAATACTTGCGTTTGCACGGCTACTTGTATTCCTTCAGTTTAGCTATCACCTGGGTCCCTTGCAGGTAAGTTCATCCTTTGTGAATTTAAGAATATTAAATTTTTATTTATTATTAAGTTGAAATTAGGGAGTATGCAGAGTTCTGTAACGTTTAAACACAGTTAAAGTTCCTGTAGGAGTATCCAATGTGCGTTGTCGTTTCCAGTTCCTAGCAAGCACTCATGTTTGTACACTCAAACAAGTAAGAAAGAGCGATAAATTAAATCCTCCTTAATACCTTTCACTTAAAGCTATTTCGTTTTACAATATAAAAACCGAAGCTATCAACAGTGAAGCAATACAAATATAGCAACTATAATAAATAGCTTGACACCGGTCGCTCGTCAAAGAGACGCTCAAGCTCAGGCTACCTCACACCATTGCTTGTAAATACGTGGCACGGCAACAATGGGGCGGTCAGAATAAGGACGACAATGAGCGTGGCAGAACAAAGCGTTTCCAGACAATACGAGGAACTATTCACGTGCAGGGCCTGTTTACGAAAAGATAGATTTCGAGAAAAGTCCGTGCTACACCATTCTCGGTGTATAGAAGTAAGTTGGGACGGCGAAAGAAGCCAGTTTTTTTCTTTCTCTACTACATAAAGTAGAGAAAGTACTGTATCCCACCCAAAAATTCGATGCGAGATTTCACCGGAAATATGTTTTGACGCCTTCTGAATCCAGAAAAAATAGTTTTAGAAAATGGTCCGTGTGTGTGAGTGTGTCGGTGTCTGTCAGCCTGTGGACAACATAACTCAAAAACGAAAAGTCGGTTAAATACTAAAGTATTTGGGTTGAATGTCTTTCAAGAATGCAACACGAAGATTTTGAAGAAAATTGCTTCACCCTAAACTACCCTTTACACGGAAAATTTTTCGAAAATTCTGATTTTCTTGAAAATGGCTCCAACGATGTTGATTAAAATGTCATATGTTTGAGATATTTTTCTGACAAATGAAATGTTCCGTTATCTTTGCACGGCTAAGATATACAAAATGAATAACGATCTTCCATTTGTGGATAGTGTAAGTATTTTAAAACTAACACAAATAGCAAGGAATATCTCCGAAATGATTCCCTCTACAAAAACATTTATTTGGAGATAAATTGTGTGTTTTAGCAAGATGTACATTTTTGTATAGTAAAATTTGGTCTATCTCTTACGGTTTACTAGTTATGCAAAAGCCATCCAGAGTAAACAGGACTACATAGGCTATAGCCAGAAAATTCAAAATATACATTTATATAATCCCCCAGAGACCAAGGAAAACAGCGGTTGCAGCCTTCCGACTATTGACAAATCACGACTGCTTAGCAAGTCATCTCTACAGAATAGATATCTCAGCTTCACCAATATGTGTCCTGTGTAACGATCCAGCAGAAATGAACGAAGACCACTTGAAGATCTGTGAAGCATTAAGATCAGAAGAAACTACAGTTCAAAAATATTGGAAAGCACGAATGCTAATGGCTTCATTGCCAGATGTAAGGCACTAGAAAACAACAACAACAACAACAACATTTCATTTACCATAACAATGTCTCAAACATATGGCATTTTAATCAAAATAGAGCCTTTTCGAGAAAATAAAAAATTTAAAAAAATTTTCCATGTAAAGGGCAGTTTAGGGTGCAGGAATTTTCTTCAAAATGTTCGTGTCACATTCTTGAAGCATATTAGTAAACTTAAATATGAAATTTGGTTTTTAATCGACTTTTAGTTTTTGAGTTATCCTGGTCTCTCTCTCTCTCTCACACACACACACACAAACACGCGCGCGCGCGCGCGCAGGACTTTTTCTTCCTCTGAGAAAGCACAATGTTACACGCACAAGCATCTGTGCAGAACTCAAGCGTAGAAAAGCACATCTACCACGAAACTTGCACGCAGCTGTACTCTTGATCTGTAGTTTCATATAACCTTACCCTTCATTTCATTGAAGGGTAAGGTTATATGATAGTTGCTAAAACTTCCTGAGTTGATTAAATTACTTTCAGGGAAATAACTTATCTCTTCTTCATTATCGAGCAGAAATTGTGGGAAGATTAGACACTGTTTCAAAGGATAGGTAGAAATTAGTTTATGGTTATGGACTTAACAGGAACAGCATGCAGTAAGTTTGCATTTTTGAGACACAATTACACAGTCCAAAATGTGATGTTTTACAGGTGGCCATGGGAAAAATGACTAAGGACATTGGAAAATTTCTGGTGATATTTGGCATTATTCTGCTCTCATTTAGCGCTGGTAAGTATTCTAAAAATGTCATGCATTACAAACCTTTGGGGAGCTCTTTTTATTACTTATAGACCAAAGACGCAGTAATACATATATCGTGACCTGCTCTTTTCCCTCTAGGAATAGTACACACCTTCAAAACCAGTTGACACAGGTCCTCATAATAATATCTTCTGCTGACAGGACTGAGTACCTTCTATGAATACTATCAGGGGATGATACAGACAGATCCGGCGACGGGTAACAAGATTACTCAAGAGCCGTCCTTCATCAACTTTGAGTCAACGCTCAAGACATTATTTTGGGCCTTGTTTTGCATGTCACCTCTAGAATCTGCTGATGTGATCATCGAAAACGTTCCAGCTCCACGCGGTAATGGTACCACCATCAATAAACATCAATTCACCCAGACAGTTGGCTACATCTGTTTTGCTAGTAAGTATACCTTCTTTAACTTACAATTCTTTGTACGATTCTGAAAGTGTGGGGAGTTGAAGATGGGTAGTAAATAGTTAATTTGGTGCGTAGGGGCTTTTATAGAACAATAGTGGGGCTACATTTGGCTGCAGTTCAGATAAAACGTATGGATGAGAATATTCTTGAGTTTCGGAGAAAAGCAAAGAGGTATTTAGAATATTTCAAAACCTAATGGGGAACGTTTCATTAACTTCCTCATCAGTGAAATAAAACTGATAATACAGGGGACGTTAAAATGGCTATGGTAAATTTGGGCAATTTCTGCAGTAAGCAAACAGTAAATGCACATGGACAGTTGATAGAAATTGAAGAAATGACCATGAGGCCTGGAGCCATTGACAAAGCGTTTGCACTGACTTGCATTAAAAAGCATGCTAAAGATGGGAGGACTGAATGGTTCAACCAGTTTCGACGTCCGCCTCGGTAGCGTAATGGTTAGCGTGTTTGCCTCACGTTCAAGAGGTCGCGAGTTCGAATCTCGCTTAGGGTAAGTTAAGGTCTTTTTCCGAGGTTTTCCCTACCCTGAGAAGACGAATGTCGGGTAACAAAGCTCCATGGACCTCGGGCTCATTTGAGCATCGTTTCACCCATTACATTCAGTCGTCCGATATGACACAATGTTGGAGGACGTTAATTTTAAAAAAAAATCTAGTTTCGAGCTTTTATCTACTCATAAAATTATGTTATAGTTTCTACATTATAGGTATTCTGAAATTGGTTTGATATAACTTAATTATTATTCTAATAAGATTTTGTTTCTTTTCATCTGAAAATTTGACTGAAAACATGAAACATGAAAACATGATTTAGTGCGTTAGCTAAATCAGCTTAATTAACAACTCAGTTAACGTTGCATGTTACACGAGTGCATTTACTCCTTTCTCCGTTGTTTGCATATATTCATTTAGACACAAGTATACGGAATGTTCATCTCACAGGATTCTCCCACAGGAAACGCTGCGAAGGTCCATCAAGAAAGTTCAATAACTATGGGGTGCCTATAAATTATTGGACGATTTCACAAGACTATATTTTTACCAATGTTTAACATAAATATACCATATACTACAACTTGACAGGGGAAAATTTGAAGTTTTGTATCCACCTTAGATGCACTCGATAAGAGCACCACGTATAGTAAAACAGAGTCCAGCGCGTGATCCCAATCACGCTATCCTTAAAGCATGTCTTGTGTGGTATTCTCGATGATTGTGGCAATGCGCCATCTCAATGCCACCAACGTCTAGGAGGGATGTAGGCCAGGGTTGCCAACCCATACGATAATTATGGGGTGTACGATAATTTAAACGTATGATAATTCGATGCCGTCGAAATATCATTTTCGCTGGTTTGTCACAACAACAAAATAAAATTACAAATAGCGACACCACTTTTGCCCTCATAGCCTGTCTCCACCACTCTAAGGCAACCACTGCATATCCTACTAAGCTTCCTACTCTTTATCCTCTTATTACCAATGCACCCAGATCTAGTAATCTCAATGAAGAAGACACTGTTCAGAAAATTGACCAATGGAGAAAACTCGGAATAAGTGATATTTCTTGTGAAATAAAGAACATGCCTGAACCTGGCAGTTTCTGGAGTGCTGTTAAACACACGTGTCACCTTGGTGGAAATACTGATTTCAAAGAACTGGTGGAGGTTGCATTATCAGTGATTTCCTTGCCCCGCAGAAACGCTTCTTGTGAAAGTTTTTTTTTTCTTTCTAAATTGGGCTTAATAAAAACCAAAATTAGAAACAGATTGGCGCTAGATACGGTATATGGACTTATTCTGTCGTCTCAGCTTATGAAACAATGTGGTGGGTGCGAAAATCTGCAAGTCACTGAGAAGATGTTAAAGTTTATCTCAACAAATTTGTATAATGCTGCAACAGTTGAGGAAGATGAACTCTCAAATGAATAGTGCGAGAAACATAAGTGCCAAAGTTGTAATACTGGTTGAGGTCATTTATCTTGTAAGTGGATACCATAAACATCAGTACTATGATAAGTGCAGAAGAAGTTGCCGTAAACTTCACACAAAACTAGCCTCTTTGCTGCATCATCAGACTACAGTTCGTGCAGTCGGGAATAACTTAATACGCTTCCGTGCAATCTTCCACTGTTGATGTTGACGTAGGCAGCTGTTGAGTGGATCTCCGTGCTGACTTTTGGGGCTCTGTTCAAAGCTTTCACGCAATCTGTCAATCGTGTCCTTTCCCTTAATGACAGATACTTCCTCTGTTGCGAAATTGTTCGTACCACCTTCGGACTGATGACGCGGAAGTCTCAGCATAAAATGTCCGGAGAACGCTGCAACACTATTTGCAACAAATTCAAGCACACGCCAGCAAAGATTAGTTCGTAAAGCAGCTATTTTTTTCCAAAAACAGTGTACATATTTCTGACTAGATGATAAATGAAAATCAGATGTACAACACAAAATTCAAATGTTCTTCCTCAAATGATGGTATGACAATTTATGCTAAATATTGGTGAAAATATAACTTTATGAAATCGTCCAATAATTTGTAGACAACCCATATTTGGGGCCACGTGCGAGGCAATAACATGAGGTCTGGACTCATTTCATTCCTTATCTAGCATAAAGTTAAACGTAACAACTTTTCATAATGCAAAACCTAAAGCTTGAAGAGTATCGAAAAGTATCTCAAAATATTGGACATACTTTGATAGCACCGAGGATGAGAGTATCGAGATATTGACGGTTTCGAAGTCCCATCCCTACTACTAATGCATTTCTTTCGCAGGAATTACTGTCGAGAGTTTCAGAGTGTTTGTAATTAAAAACACTTTGACATCTCTACAGATATAACAAGTATCTTAGGGACTACAACCTTCGGTTATTTTAGTATTAACTGCAAGTTCTTGAAATTAAACGCAAACTGCAGTTGTACGATATATTTATCTCATTATCGGTGCTACTCTTGCTTATACTGGTCGCTATCGTTACAAATACTATACTCTGTTCATCTAGAGATTAGAGGAGATATAAACAAAGCACCGGTTTGTATCACTCCGCGGCCACGTGCATTCACAATGACGCAACACAGTTACCTACCGCTACGCGTAGGTATAATATGCATTTTACACTACTAAAAGGATGTATTTACTTGATCCAAATAACATGTAGCACATGGAAATTAACTGCTACTTACGTCATCTCTGTCCACAATAACACTGTTTCATTTCCTGCTCACAAACTTGAAACCAATCTTCAGAAGTAGCTTGTGGAGGGAAGTTCGTTTTAAATTTCCAAGATCGGGATCAGAGCTAACTGCCAACAACACTTTGTTTAAGGTGGGGATTCAGAACTGGTGAACTTTTCGACGGATTGCAGATCTCACAAATTCGTTGCTAACTACATCCACCATTTATCTGCCACGTGGTCGCTTTTGGGATCTTCATCAACTGATGATTTTTCTTTGCGTGTGCTGTAAATACTTGAAACTGACACACCGGTAAACTCACATTAATTTTATCACGTCTTCGATAGCAAGTTCGGGATATTTCTCGTAGAACTTGTTAAACACGTTCACTATTGTCTTTTCACCACTTCGCAACGGTTTGCCGCACTTATTTTCACAACTCACTTGCTCCGCCATGTTACTTTCATACTGATTAATGCGCGCGCAGAATGAATTAGGCTGGTTACAGATTCACTTAACTGCGTATTCTTACACTTTAACTATGCTTAGTACACTTAGTTTATGCATTAGCAAGCATTAAGTGACATTTTAGACCTTAGTAACAGTATTTCTTCAAGCGCCTATTTGCACGGCGAAAGCATCAAGAGGGCGCGCTGTGGTCAAAACGCACGTAGCTTTGTTTACGTCTCCTCTAATCTCTTGATGAACAGAGTATAAATCACTTAATATTTCTGTGTGTTACCAACCACTGAAAATAAAACAAACTTATTAACAGAATCAATCGACCATATTTAAAAATTCATCATACAGTCCATATTTTTCAAAATAAATATATTTTCCCAAACCGTTAAATCTATGGGTCCATTTAATTGTTTTAATAATTTAATCTCTGGATTTATTTCAGGCTTAAATGACCAAAGCTCATTTGCCACAGCTGATTTATAAATTTCTTTATATTTAATGTTTCTAAAATGTTCATTTATTCCAAATGACGTTTGGGTTTACCAACATAAACCCTGTCACAATACAAGCAGCTAAATTGATAAATGCCAGATATTATAATATGAAATTTTATTCTTTTTAGAAAAATTCAGGAAGCTTTTATATTATATTTATTTTGAGGAACCAAATTTATACCGCGTTCTTGAAACATTTTTGTGAATTTTTTATTAGCTCAAGGATGGTATGTAAAAAAAAAAAGTAAACGTTTTAAAACTACAATCATGTTTTATTTTCTTGAAGGTAGAAACATCTTTAACATCCTTTTTATTTATTTAAATTTCTCTATTTTTATGTATAAAATATGTATTAAAGCCAAATTCTTCCTTATTAAGGGGTATATTTACTAACATATAAATTAAACAATTGAAATCAGAAAATTTGTGTAGAGAAGGCATACGACACTTATTTTTTTAATTATCAGTATGAGTAGATTTTCCATTAATACCAAAATTAATTTTATTGCTATGTTTTACTATCTTTAAATCTAGGAACGAAGGGCAACTATCATTTTCAGTTTCCAAAGTGAATTTTATCTTTCAGTGTTTGAAATCATCATCGTCATTGTATTCCTGAACATGCTAGTCGCTTGCATGTGCAACACTATGCAGAAAGTGATCGACAATGTGGATGTCGAGTGGACCTACAGAAGAACAGAAGTACGTATCTTATATGTTTAGAGATATAAAGTTTCTGAATTCGCCAAAAATCAAGAGAAAATAAACGCAAAAGTACTTGATATAAATAATATGATCTGGGCAACCAAGCTTCGCTCGGATTTTCGTTTCTTTTCCTTTTCTTTTTTTTTTCTTTTTTTTTTTTTTTATAATCGTGTTTTTTTTTTTTTTTTTTGGAAGAAGATACTTAAAAGAAAAATGTTAGCTGAATATAAATTTTCACCCTAATTGTTGGAGCCGTTTCCGTGACGAGACCCTTAATATCCTGGCTTGTTTGTTGAAATTGGCCCATAAACAAGAAATTATGGCCAAAAAAAGGTTTTGACTAATTGTGACTTATGCGTTGACTAATATAGTCAACTTTCTTTAGGCTTTCTGAAAGCTCTTGACGAGATCTTTAATATCCTGGCTTGTTTGTTGAAATTGGCCCATTAACAGAGAAATTAAGGCCAAAATAAGGTTTAGAGTAATTGTGACTGTTACGCGTAAAGTCGCGTTTTTTCAGGAATGACACCTATATAGATAAACTTAATAAGCAAAACCCTATCTGAACACAAAATTTGATCAAAATCGTTTGACCCGTTTTCAAGTTGCACTATATATATATACAAGAATTGCTCATGAGCCACATTTGTGAGAAAGTGATACGACATATCCTGAATACAGCAATTGTTCCCTTTTATTGATTTGAAAACAACGTCCAACTAGATACTATGTTTTTGAATCAATTAATCAGGCATATTTGCCTCAGTTTACATTCCTATCTTTCGGCATGCTTCATTGCATGGGATAGGTGAGTGCGTTGGTTAAACTATGAGGCCCAGGCTTACAGTACGGTAAGTTACCTTTAAGGTATGTTATCTCAATAAAAAAGCTATTAACACTGAAGCAATACAAATTAACAAATATATAGTAAGTAATATCTATTCTACCAATTCTAATTATACAAGTACATCCTTAGTTTAATGCAATCATAGAATGAAACAAATATAAATAATTATAACCATATTTCCCAAATATAAACTTTATTCCTACCTCTTGGATTTGCTTATATCTATTACTTCCCCTTATATTCAACATTTTGTTTTATATATAACGGGGAAGTTTATTGTGGCCACTAACCACTTTTACCGCTCATTACCGTTTTCTATTTTTCCTATTTCCTTATAGTTCTTTTAGCCATTTGAACCTCATTCTTCCTAAATACATTCCTGCTTTCTCTAAGCATTCGTCTTATTTTGAATTAAAAATTCTTAACTTTTAAGTCTAATGGGAAATCATTCCATTTTTTGGGTTATTAGATACTCTCTTCCTTTATCCATACCATTACAGTTCCAAGTATAAGCCAATTTTCTCACAATCTACAGCATTTTGTGCATCTTCCCGTCGGTCTGGGTGGCTCAGTTGGTTAGACGCTGGCCTACTGTTCCCAAGGTCGCGGGTTCAAATCCGGCCCAGGCCGATGGTTTTTAAGTGTGCTTAAAAACGACAGCTCCATGTCACTAGATTTACTGGCATGTAAAAGAACTCCTGCGGGACAAACTTCCGGCACACCGGCGACGCTGATGTGATCCTGGCAATTGACAGCGTCGTTAAACAACAAAATAATTTAATTTAATGCATCTTCCCCCCACCTCCACTTTTCATCCCTGTCATGCCACTTAGGTTCATTACCCCTGTCCTACCAGAGAAGAAATTATGGATATGGAACATTTGAAATCATGCCAGGCTTTAAAGATGTATCCCGACAGTCACCAAATACTGAGAATTACTTCATTGCCAGTTCCTGAGCATTGTCTCTCTCTCTCTCTCTCACACACACACACACACACACACACACACACACACACACACACACACACACACACACACACACACACACATATATGTTTGGAGGTGGATTAAAGGTTACTTAGGCTTCTTTTCAGTGGACATCTGTACCCCTACCACTTAATGTTTGTGTGTGTGTGTGTGTGTGTGTGTGTGTGTGTGTGTGTGTGTGTTCGATTTATAAGTACTAACTCATTAAAACCTTGCCTGTGGCACGGAGGACCCGGGTTCGATCCCCGGTACCAGCATGGGGATTTTATCCCCTCTGGGAGGTCTGGCACGGGGTACACTCAGCCTCGTTAGGTCCCGGGGGGACCAATTGAGGAGCTACTTGATGGAGAAGTAGCGGCCCCAGGTCGAGAAGACCGCATAACTGGCCGGGAGGGCTCGGGGCGCTGACCACGTCCCACCCTCCAGTACTGCACCTCACCAATGACGCCTGTAGTGGGCAGAGGTGGGGGACGCAGCGGCTGGGCGGTAGGCCTAGGCCCTTCGTGGGCTGTCGCGCGGGGTTTACATTTACAACTCATTAAAACTCTTTAAAATAACTATAGACATAATATCAGTATGCAAAAGGCGAATGGTGACACGTTCTCAAAACCTCTTAGGCTATACGCACTCAAGTCTCAAAGTAAATAAATGTACTGCTTGTAGATGCTGCTGAACTACATGACGCATACAACACTTCCCCCTCCACTGAACCTTATACCTACCTGTTCAGGACTAGCTTCGATGGCTGAGTGGTTCAGCCTCTTGAGCGGACCCAAGGATGGAAGGCATGCTATGTGGACTCTGACTCATTGTTGTTATATTGTAAGTATGCAACAATACCTTTAATATATGTAGTGTTAGATTCTTGAAGACAAACAACAGAATGTTGAATATTTAATCACAACTACCACGTCCACCTACAAACAGGAGTATTCTTTTGTATATCAGTATTGGTGCTATCTAGGTGTATTTATTAAAATTAGAATATAAGACGCATACAGTTGTGAACTATGTACTAAAATATGCTCAAACACTTCTAGACTGTGCAAGGTATGTTAAATATTGTGCATTTGTTAAATTTAGAATATAATAGACGCATACATTTGTGCGCTATACGTAGAAGAGAAAGTAAAAAATGAATTAACTATCAAAAATCAGTTAAATGATGTAAGACGCCGACTTTTACAAGGATTTCGAAAATCAATGAAGAACTGAAGCTATTAACAGCGAAGCAACATAATATATAATAAATATTTAGAGACCAGGCTTCACTTTTCTTTTATGTAAGTTGTGAGTATAAAGGCAGACCACGCATTCGTGATTTTTCGCTCACTCGCTCACTCACTCACTCCCCACACTCACTCAGTCTAACACTAAAAATTCAAATTATTAATAATGTGAGTTTTACTAAAACTTTCGTCAAATGGAAGATCGTGATTCATTTTTTTAAATATCTTAGCCGTGCGAAGAGAACGGAATCTCAAAGCTTTGCAGGGGCTGGAGTCACATGTCGCCTCTTTTCCTATTACAAAATCTTTAAGTTATGGAACTACTAACTTTGATGGAGAAATTGAAGCAATTCGAATGGCCCTACAAAATCTTTTGTATAGAATTTCACATTTTCGTCAAGCAGTTATTCTCTCAGATTCCAGAGCAGCAATTATAGCAATTACTTCCAAGTTGTCACCAAAAACCAAACAAATGCTTATTATTTATTTATGCCAACAAACCTACTGTTGGTGTTTTTAAACACACAAGCCGTGTGTGGGCAAAGTTTAAGAGGTAGAACTGGAACTTAAAAATTCAATGCCACAACTGGGATTTGGTCTGTGGTTCAAATCCCAGTTGTGGCATTGAATTTTTAAGTTCCAGTTCTACCTCTTAAACAAATGCTTACCCATATAACAGCACTTCAAAAACACCTAGTCTTCCAATGGATACCAGCTCACTGTGGACTGAGTGGTAATGAGAAAGCTGATTTTCTTGCAAAAAAGGGTACCAGCTGTGTACAAAAACCTACAGTTAATTTACCATTTTATGCAGCTAAAAGATTAGTCAACTCAGAATTCAAAAAACTATTGCAAAATATTACTGTTAAAAATCAAAGAATAAAAGATGGGAACTGCCAAACATTCAAACAGTAATTCCTGAGTATCCTCGAAAAACGGCAGTTGCAACCTTCAGGTTGACATGATTGTCTGGCAAAACATTTAAGCAGAATTGGGATATATTCTTCACCACTCTGTCCTCTATGTGATCTGCAAGAGGAAATGGACCGAGACCACCTTCAAATATGCCCGGCCACTTCTAGCACCCCATCCATCAGTGAAAAATATTGAAGAGCAAGAGGATTAAGGACTTCATTGTCAGAAATCCAGCATTAGCTAACAACAACATACAAATACGTAAGACTGGTTAGTACAAGAGTAGAGAAAGTTATGTGCATGCAACACATAAGATTTTTTAAATATTATATTACATCCTTGTAAGATGTTTAACTTAAATACCAAAATCAAGGAAAATTGAAGCTATTTACAGTGAAGCAACAGAATCTAAAATAAGGACAAATTAGAAACTAAAAGCTTCACTTATCTTATCATATTGCAAGTTCTTCAAACGCTGACTAGTTTGAAGTTGCATCCAACTCATTTTCAAAGCTATCCAAACGTGCAATATTACTAAGATAAGTGAAGCTTTTAGTTTTTAATTTGTTCTTATTTTAAATACCAAGTTTTATATTTAACCAAATTTTCGTTTCCGAGTCATGCTGTTCATACACACATAGAGGTTCTGGCAGACAATAACCAAGCGGTAGGAATTTTTAAATTTTTATGAAAGGTAAACTTTCATCTACAGATGGTATTTATTATTTATTTTTGCCAATTATTGGTGAGAGGAAGAACTGGAACTTAAAAATTCACTGCCACAGCTGGTATTTGAACCACAAACCCTCCGCTTACCAGGCAGGTGCTCTAACCATTAAGCTACTGTGACAACCTGCCAGAATGACATGGAATTCTCCAATCAATTCGTATTTCTCCCGGTAAACCACAAAGGCAATCTCACAGAGATAATTACCCCAATGATGTCGTAAGTACTTTATGTCCCGGCATTAAATAACCTTCAGATGGTACTATTACTTATTTTTGCCAACAAACTTACTGTTGGTGTTTTTAACCACACAAGCCGTGTGTGGGCAAAGTTTGAGAGCTAGAATTGGGACTGAAAAATTCAGTGCCACAGCTGGGACTTGAAGCACAGACCCTCCGCTTACCAGGCGGCTGCTCTAACCATTAAGCTACTGTGACAACCTGCCAGAATGACATTGAATTCTCCAGTCAATTAGTATTTCTACATATTTATTATTATTTATATCGAGATTTCATACTTTCTGGGCCCATCTTTTTTCTTTTTCTTTGTAAATTTGCCTTTATTTCTGGCTTTTGCCATGGTTAGTTCTGTACGAACTGGTTTGAGAATTTAATGCCATTCTGGCAGTTTGTCACAATAGCTCAGTGGTAGAGCAGCCGCCCGGTAAGCGGAAGGTCTGTGGTTCAAATCCCAGTTGTGGTACTGAATATTTAAGTTACAGTTCTACCTCTCAAAATTTGCCCACACACGGCTTGTGTGTTTAAAAACACAAACAGTAAGTTTGTTGGCATAAATAAATATATAGATCTATATCTGTGACCTTTGTTACGGTTTTTATTTTGTATTGATCTCTAGCTCTGGCTCTTACCCTGATTCGTTTAATAAGGATACTGATAACGTAGTAGCTGAGCGCCCTTAATTATACATCATCATCATAATCATTATTATTATAATCATCCAGCGTTAGCTTCAAAGATTCCATTCGATTGTAGTTAATACATGTAACCCATAGCTATATTCCGAATTAAAAAAAAAAAAAAAAAAAAAAAAAAAAAAAAAAAAAAACCGCCTTGATCCAAACTTTTCTTGTTTCTTTTATAAGTGAATGTTTGCTGCAGGAGACTGACGTGGAACCAGCAGTGGAAGAGGACTTTCCTGCTCTAATGAGTGAACTGGGAGCTCGTTACTTCGCCGACTCGCAGCAGGACAAAGCGGCTGACGTGGATTCCCTCAAACAGGAACTGGAGGACCTCAAGGCCTTGGTTCAGGAACTGAGAGGCAGCAAGCCTAAACAGAAACCTCCACAAGTACCTGACTTCGATGCTTAGTAAACATGCTTCCGTCTTATTGTACCTTTTCAATTCAATAAATATGTTTGTATGGGCGAAATCTAAACATCTTCCTTACATTCATAATAACACGCTTTCAATCTATCTGCATAGCAATTCTAGTTAGATACTAGGTATATGTTTATATACAGTGTGGCCCATATAGAGTTACAGATGAATATCTCTTAAACGAAGAGAAATCACTAAATGCCAAGAATTCCAAGTCTTATAGAAGCAAGGACCTTCCAAATTGTGATATGGAAAATATGGGGTGCCTTATGGAGTTTATGGGGTCCAACCTCAGAATTTTATTTGAAAACATGGTAAGCTTTTTCTACATTCTGCTTCCCCACAATAAACTAAGCAACTTTTTTTTTCTAAATAATTGTTGAGCTTTTTAATTTAAAAGGTGAGTCAATTAACAACACTAAACAACACATTTATAATTTTCCGGAACGCGTTTCGAAGGTTATCTTTCCCTCATTAGCGACCGGACAATGACTGGGTTTCCATGTTGCGGATGGCGATGCTTCTTCTGTTTCTTCTGGTAACGGTTCAAGAAACCTGCTGAAAATATCTTTCTGGGGTATGTCGAAATTAAATACTCGGTTTCTATTTTTTAAAATGAAGATTTGTTCCCATATGGACAGCTCTTGTTTTCCGGTTATGTGTTTGAGGAGTTTCAGTGCTATTGATGCTATTTCACCTAACAACAAATCCGGCATATGCCAAATTGAATGCAGTGATTGTAATGAAATATACATAGGAAAAACCAAAAGCAATTTAGAAATTAAATCCAAGGAACACGTTAGGAACAACAAGAGCAAACAATTGGAAAAATCAGCAGTTGCCTTTCACTTTTGGACAAAAAATCACGACAAAAAGCCACAACCAAAGAGAATATGAAATTGTTGCACTATTGGCCCTTGTATGTTAACAATAATTATAAAAAACATTTCCAAAAGAATTGCCAAATGTTTAGATTAATGGAAGCAACTTTAAGCATTTGATATAGTAATTTAAAGTAATCATTATCAACTTTAGTACTATTTTCTACGTTTATAGGTACTCCAGCTATTAACAGTGAAGCAACAAGAATCTAAAGTAAGGACAAATGAGAAACTAAAAGCTTCACTTATCTTAGTAATATTGCAAGTTCTTTTGCTGTTGACACGTTTCGAGTTGACTCCAACACATTCTCAAAGCTATATAGCTTTTAGTTTCGAAGACGTTTTGTTAAAAGCTGCTTACTTTATTGTGGAAACCAGAATATATAATAAATGTCCGTGGTTTCATTTAAAATTCTCAGGTTGTGCTCTGCGGGCCCCACAAGAGACTCTATAAAAATATTTTCCATATCACAATTTGGAAGGCCCCTTGCTCCTGTAAGATTTGGAATCCTTTGCATTTGATTTTTTTTCTGTTGATTTAAGACACATTCCCCTGTAACACTTCATATGGCCCACCCTGTATATGAACAAAGGTCTCTTCGCACTATGATTTTATCCTGATGTGCACTGATTGCATTTCCGCTCTCTCTACTTACATACCGGGTGGAAGGGAAGTCATTACATTAATTTAAACCAGTGATAGATCTCGGTATTTGGAACACATTTTGTATCTACCCATTTCCCACGGAGATATTTTAGTTTTGTTGAAAACAAGAGACAGACAAGCTGGCAACGCTGTAGATTGTGTGCGTGTCACTTTCACTAGGTCAGTACATAAACACGCTTCACTGCTGCTACCACGCGTCTCGTGAACGTAAACAAATACTATGCGAGTGTAGGCGAATCAGAATGCCAGTTACAATCGTTATCTCCCGAAACATTACACCATCTGTATCGACTAATGCGTTTACATCCAGAAGCCGGTTCAGATCACTGACCAATCTCAACGCCACGTTGCCGATTATTTCACATCTGAAAAAGCTGCTTGGAATATTTCTTTAATTCTTTTAAATGATTAATTATTTCGAAACCCTGTGTGGTGTCCCATAACTACTATCAAAACTATATCAGAAATATGTTACTCTACACATCTTACAAGTGAAAAACTATTATCTTCGTACATTCTTGTGGAACTACGCATCCAATTTGGAACAAAAAGCGTATATTTTTTCGAAAAGGCTGATCAAAGAACAAAATGACATTAGACCTTTTTGTTTGTAATGCTTCTATGAAGTACATGTTAGAAGGAATGTAATAAGTTCCCTTCCACACAGTAGATGCTATTAGGGGTATAAGTGAAGATATTTGTACTGCTAATTGAGGACTCGGTAATTAACAATATTTGCTTTATTTGCAAAATTTTAGTTTTACTTATTAATAGTATGTTTTCAGGTTGGTTAGTACACTCATCTCAATTTATGCCGTCCCCTCAGCTTTGGGAGATATTTTACTATAATCTTAGCAAAAGTTAAAGGCATATGGAGGCGGGCCATACTGCAGACTCCAGCGAATCGAAGGCTTGCCCCTCCTACCAGCGCTGCCGAATGTGGTACACGCATCTCACCTGCTTTTATGCACAGAATCTCTGACGGTATACGCACTACGCTTGGCAACAGCGCTCTGCTTGAGCATTGGCCAGCGTTCACTAGCCTTTAACTTTTGCGAACAGTATAACGGAGTATGTAGCAAGGAGGAGGTATATCCGTTTAGCTTAGTTGTACATACACTGGTATAAATGGCTGGTAACGTAGATTTTGAATGACTAAAGATGACTGCTTTATTGAAGAGATAGATGTGCCTCAAGTTCACCGCCGAAATGAGTTGAATTAGTTATCTGTTTTAGTCTTCCCTACTAGGTCAAAGTGACCCGCTTACCAACAGTAATTGCGGTCCCTCTTTCAAGTTAGAGGTTGCGAATGAGAGATGTAACTCCAAAACATATAACTGGTGCTCATTCCAAATCAGTTACATTAAAGTCCAAATGTTTCTCAGATAGAAATATTTGTTTCTTTGTTATCGTTTTTGCTGGTATGACGAATTCTTTCCTATTGGATTCCCAACTACTGGGAGTAAAACAAATTTATTGACAGAATCAATTGCGCCTATTTCAAATTCATGCAACGCGATCTTTATGTTTCAAAATAAATATTTTCCCCAAAATATCAAATGTATGGGTCCATTTAATTGCTTTAATAATCTCGCCTCTAGATTTATTTACTGAATAAATGAACAAATCTGATCTTCCATAGTTGATTTCTCAATCTGTCCTAAAATGTTTTATTCTGGGTTCTAAAGGACGTTTGATCTTACCAGTGTAAACCCTCTCATAATCTAAATGGATAAATTGATAAATGCCAGATTTCCAATAATTTGAAACTTTATACTTAGGAAATGTTTTAATTTTTAACTTTATTTTGAAATGCATAATGCATACATTAGTTCTAATGTAATCAGATTCATCGAAAATTACAATCCTATTACATTTATCACACAAATTTAACTGTCACAATATCTAACAAGAGCCAAATAGCTGAACATTTTTTTTTTTTTTTTACTTGTCACTCTTTGAAACAAAGAGATTTTACTTAAAACTGCATGCGTCATTCTGCAATGTGATTTAGAATGCTCCATTGTTTACATTATTCCATAAGAAAGGTTTTTCAATTAAACGTGTCTATTTCGGTAATTTTATGTATCTGTAACCGTAATACATTCTGTAAAACATGCTTTCTTCAAACTAAAAAAATAGTAACAATAAATATTATGAAGAAAATAGTCACTTTATTCATATATACATGACATTGTCGTAGTCGATATAACCTATCACTTGCAGTAGCCCTTGGCTTCAAAACGATTGTGTTATTTTCCCTCTATTAGCTTCTTGGACCTCTCTTTAACGACCCTGGTCGGCCAGCAGTTTCACTGCCTCATCTGTGGCTATTTCTAAGGCTAGGCCATACACAGCAAGGGCAAAGTAGGCGTAGAGTACTGAAATTCAACAAAAGTGACATTCTCATAATTTCTCGCAAAGCATAGTATAAAACCCTGGTGTATTACCCTCACATACATTTCTCTGCTCACCATATTTACTTTCATATAGCTTCTACAAACTATTCTTGCGCAAGCCTATTACTTTCTCTACTACTTTACCAATGGCAAATCTGGTGTATTGCACTCACATGACTTTCTCTACTCGTGTACATACTATTTCTACAAGCACTTATTCCTCCATGCACTTCATGTTAATTGAGATAAAAATTTGCAGAAATTAACTTATTTCTAATTTTCTTGTAGGATCAAAGAGTACATGGAATACAGTAAGGTTGAAGGGATGGTGGAATTTTTTAAAGCTGGTCACCATGTGATGCTCTGAATTTCCCTTATCTTTGCGTGGCAAAGAGATAAAATAAGCAAAAAATAACTTAACTTCCCGTTTGAGAAAAGTATTAGAATTAGAAAATTCAGACAAATAACAAGGGTTGTCTTGAAAATGGGTCTCCACAAAAAAAAAAAAAAAAAAAAAAAAAAAAAAAAAAAAAAAAAAAAAAAAAAACTGTGTGCTTCAATGACATCTACATTTTTGTATAGTAAGATTTTGCCTGTGTCTTAAGGTTTACCACTTATGAAAAAGTCAGTTAGAATCAAGACGGCTTCAGAGATTATTCACCGAAAATTTAATTGGTAGTTTAAACTTGTGTTATTTTACTGAAACCCAATAGAGCCATTTTTGAGAAAACCAAAATTAATGACAACTTTTACACATTAGGGGTAGTTATGTGGTGGAGTTTTTTTTTTCTTTTTTTTTTTCTTTTTTTTTTCAAAATCTTTGTGTCAACCTTGGAGGATTCTGGACATAAATCTCAAGTTTAGTACTTATCTGACTCTCCGCCCCTGAGTTGTGCTGTCCACAGGTATGCAAACAAACACACACACACACACGTACGCGTACTTCTTTTTCTTTTGATAAAAATGCTTTTTGCTTCCTCTACTACGTATAGTGAGTAGGAGTTGTAGAATTGTATTGTAATTGCTATAATTACCGCCCTGGAATCTGAGAGAATAACTGCTTGATGAAAATATAAAATTCTGTACAAAAGATTTTATAGGGCCATTCGAATTGCTTCAATTTCTCCATCGAACTTTGTAGTCCCTTATGCTACTGGCTTCATTGCCAGATGCAAGGCACTAGAAAACAACAACAACTTTGTAGCCCCATAACTTAAAGATTTGTAATAGGAAAGAGGTGACACGTGACTCCAGCCCCTGCTCCATCTTGGTTTGATATCAATGATACATCAGTATAAATATGGAGCCATTCATGTTCCGGAAATCTAGTATGTATTGTCTCTAATGCCAATAATTTTAGGGCACTAGTTGGAGTATCACTTTCCTTAACTTCTTCTGTCAAGTGTAAATAGTGCGTGATGTCTAATGTTTGTGTCGGATTGACTTTAGATATGAAGTTTTTCTTTGAATTAGGCAAGTATACATTCTTCTTGATTTCTCAGGGGTCTCCTTCTAGGGGATATGTGAATGGCAACCACAAGGTACCCAAGCTGAGCAGAACATTACTTCCACTTACTGGTGTTTTGCTCCTCACTGAAACTTTTCTATCTGACCTTACCTTGGTCATCTCTTGTTCTCTTCCGACCCTGATGCTATTAAGGTTCCCGAGGGCTAGGGAGTCTTTATTTTTCCAACCTCTCCATTTCTCTAATTTCTCTCTAAATTCTTAACCCCAACATGCTGACCTTGGCATGTAATACGTCCTCTGATTGGTAATCAGAGTATATGTTCGGTGAATTTATTTTGATAATTCTCCCGGCCAGGTCGGTGAGACCCGTAAACCAACGACAGGTGTGGTCCTCCAGACATTCTGGGGGTTGTGAGAGAGCGATGTGACCGCCAAAACATAAAAATATGGTGCTCTCTAAAAAACGGTTACTATTACTGCTATTGCTGTCTTCAATATCATTGTGAAAAATATTGGAGAGCAAGAGGATTAATGACTTCATTGTCAGAAATCCAGCATTAGCTGACAACAACATTCTTCTTGATGTCTTGAATTTTGGAAAGAAAACTCTCCTGAGTCTTTAGTGTATGTGTAAAATTTCTATTGTTCCATGTATTGAATGGGAGTCTGATCAACTTTTCGTGTTGAATAAGAGCTACTTTTTCTATTTCATATTGAATGGGGTATTGGTTGGTTAGTGTTTCCATTAGCTGGTATTGGTGTGGTTTTGATAGCACCTGTAATTGGTCTCAGACTTTGGTTTTGAAAGATTTGATTTTTTATTTGCTGTTACAAGAACTTGGCTGCAGTAAGTAAATAATTACTTTATATATACATTGTGTGTCGCATTAAGAGTTGCTCTAGAACATCCCCACTTCAATCCTGTTAGACGTTTTAACAGTGAAAGACGCCTTTCTGCTCTTTGTACTACACTATTTGTTTTACCATGTAAGTTTGGTATCAAATATAACTCCCAAATGCTTTGCTTCCTTTGCTTCTGGTAATTGTTGACCCTCAAAATTTATTTTTAATGGTTTGTTCCTTAGTGAAAAGATTAGGTAGTTTGATTTTGCTGTATTAACAGTCATTAAATTTCCTTTGGTCTATCTTTGTAGGTTGGTTAAGACAAACGCTGTATATTTCAAATTCTTTTCTCTTGGTCATGCAAAGAGAACGGAATTAAAAAGCCTTTATATAGCAACCTGCTTTAAAAGATTTTAATATCGCTCAAAGCCTACTGCATCCCCATACTCCGCTTGTACCTACAAGAAAATTAACAATAACATGATTTCTACAAATGTTTATAGTGATTAACATGAAGAAGATAGAAGAACAAGAGTTTCTAAGAACAGTTTGTACAAGAGTGGAGAAAGTCATGTGAGTGTAACACATCAGACTTTTTTATTCAAAGGGACCTCAAAAAGTACTCGTATGTTTGTGGTAATACCTCTAAACGGAATGTTTGAGCGGAATATTATATTTTCCCTTCTTATTATACGTAGTAGTGAAAGTAAAAAGAAACAAACGTTTGTACGAAGTAAACAACTTACGTGCATCAAACACGCTGATGGCAATGTCACTGAAACCTTCCATGTTGTAGCCATTCGCCAATTTGTCGAGCCCTAAGTACAATCCTACAGCATCAATTATAGTCTTGCCGATGATTATAACCAATATCCACTGCCATAGCAGACACCTGTTTCTCTGCGAACATATCACGAATAAAAAATCAATGTCGATAGTTTTACGAGTACAATAATGTTCATTAATATACGCAAGGGCTATGACCAAGGCTATCCGGAGTCGACGCCGGCAGTCAAAACGGTAAACAAGATAAACCGCATACTCGCACAGCGCAAACACGATAAGCGCTCTCTCCAGAGAACTATAAGCTTCCGGATGTTTCGACATCTCAAACGTTCTGGAAAGTTTCTTCGGCTAAAGCAAGTGAGTCTTGTGGCGTTAGAGAGTAAGTCAGTCTGGTGAAGTTAGTCTCGCGGACGTGCCTGAGGATGTTAAGTTTTGGTTTGACAAGAAGCGCTCGTTTCCGAGGAAGTTGGGAAGAGCAGTGATTGCTGTTACTGGACGGGATTGGAGACGTTTTATGTTCGACTCGCAGCGAGTGAACGGTACGGAAGAAGAGACAGGATCGGCAGATTTCGCTACACCGTTATGTCACAGAAGGAAGTGAAATGGGTGTAAAAAAAGAAAAAGAAAAGTGACAGAATGAGCTTGCATTCCAATTTTTTGTTGTGAGGTTGGTCTATTGGTGAAAAGCTGAGCAGTGGAGCAGGTGGGTTCTCTTAATATCTTCAAGTTTACAGAAAGGTCATATATGTATGTGAATCCTGTGTAGTGGACATTAATGATGCCTGTTAATGATTTAAAAAGTGCTATGGAAGATTTCATGATAGTGCACCAATTCTTCATTTTGTGATACACATTCTGCTTTAATTGTTTCCTTATATGTCGATTTAATTATTCTTTTGATAAAAAAGACAGTGGACTAGATGATTGTATGTAAGTTTTATACCTTTCTTGGTCGCAGAATCAGATGTATCATTTTCTTGTATTCCACTTTGTGCTGGTATCCATTAAACTACAGTATGATCCATAAAAACCTGAACCACTTTGATGGGCTGGAACCTTTGAACCAATAATAGGAAATATGTGCAACTTTGGGGAGAACATAAAACATAATTAGGAGATTAGACTGTATATTGTTCCTTAAAGCAAATTTTGAAAGTGTCCTTCTCCATACATATCTGCACTCGTTTCAACATGTTTGTGAATCTTACAATCCTCGTGACTGTTGCTTATTTCGTTACTAATGGACTCGTGGTTTATGGAGAGAATGTCAAGACGTGGAACAAGAAAATCCTGAAAGCATTGACAAGAACGCATTCGTTTTTCATGCTGTGCTTCTTTCAGCTGTAACACATGCACACTGCATGGTTGCAATCCCGATTTCTTCGTAGCTCTTTGACACAAGAAAAGCCTATGTGCTGGCTCCATCGACACAAACTTTTTCTTTGGAGAGTTCAGTAAGCCTCTTCGAACATTATCAACAGATTCTGCACCCAATGATGATCTATGTTTTCTGATTTCACTGATGAGTACACCAGTTGTCTCCAGTTTTCTTACTGTCAATAATATTGTTGTTTACGGTGGGTCAGTGATCGGATGGGTCATTATTAATTCTTATAGGTATAATCCTCATCTTGAAGTGGAAGTTATACTCTGTTAATATAATCAGATTTATCGAAAATTACATTCCTGTTACATTTATCACACCGATTTAACTGTCGCAATATGTAACAAGAGCCACATAGTTGAATAATTACGGTTTTACTTTCTCTACTGGTAAGTAGAGGAAGTATTGTATTCTACCCAAAAATTCGATGTGGATATTTAACTGGAAATACATGTTTTGAGACCCCCCTGAATCCCAAAAAAGCATTTTTAGAAAAAGGTCTGTGTATGTGTGTCTTTTTGTCAGTCTGTGGACAGCATAACTCAGAAACGAGAAGTCGGTTAAGAACCAAAGTTGGTATTTAAGTTTAATGTCTTTCAAGAATGCGCTACGAAGATTTTGAAGAAAAAAGCCCCAAGCTAAACTATCCTTTACATGGAAAATTTTTCGAAAATTTTTATTTTCTTGAAAATGCCTCTAACGATTTGATTAAAATGCAGTACGTTTAAGATATTGGTATGACAAATTAAATGTATATTTGGAATTTTCTGGCTATAGCCTATGTACTCCTGTTTACTCTGGATGACTATTGAATAACTCGTAAACCGTAAGATGGACAAAATCTTACTATACAAAAACTGTAGATCTCGCTAAAACACACTATTTATGTCTAAATAAATTTTTTGTAGAGTGAACCATTTCGGAGATATTCCTTGTTATTTGTGTCTGTTTCGGAAAACTTGACAGTTTCGTGAAATGAACATCGTTCATTTTTTCACATGCTAAGCGTGCAAAGCGAACGGGATCTCAAAGCTTTACAAGATTTGACTATCGCTCAAAGCCTACTGTATTCCAATATTCCCCTTGCACCTACAAGGAAATAAGCAATAATATCATTTTTACAAATGTTTATCTCAACCAACACGAAGAAGATATAGGAACAAGAGTTTGTAAGAATGGTTGGTAAAAGAGTAGACAAAAGTCATGTGAGAGCAACACATCAGATTTTTTCTTTCTTTTCACTCTTTGAAGCAAAGAGATTTTTCTTAAAACTACTCACTAAGCAATATAATTTACAATGCTCCATTGTATACATTTCACAAGAAAGGTTTTTCAATGAAATGTGTGTAATTTGTTAATTTTTGTGTATCTGTAACCATAATTTCTTCTGCAAAATTAGATTTCTTCAAAATAAAGAAATAAATACTATGAAGAAAATAATCACTTTATTCATATATACATAACAGTGTTGTAGTCGATATAACCTATCGCTTGCAGTGGCCTTTGACTTCAAAACGATTGTGTTATTTTCCCTCTATTAGCTTCTTGGACTTCTGTTTAACGACCCTGGTCGGCCAGCAGTTTCACTGCCTCATCTGTGGCTATTTCTAAGGCTAGGCCATACACAGCAAGGGCAAAGTAGGCGTAGAGTACTGAAATTCCACAAAAGTGACATTCTCATAATTTCTCACAAAGCATAGCATAAAACTCTGACGTGTTAACCTCACATACATTTCTCTACTTTACTTTAACATACTTTACTTTCATATAGCTTCTACAAACTATTCTTACGCAAGCCTATTACTTTCTCTACTGCTTTACCGATGGCAAATCTGGTGTATTGCACTCACATGACTTTCTCTACTCGTGTACAAGCTATTTCTACAAGCACTTATTCCTCCATCCACTTCATGTTAATTGAGATAAACATTTGCAGAAATTAACTTATTTCTAATTTTCATGTCGGTTCAAGGATTATATGGAATACAGTCAGCTTTAAGGGATAGTGGAATTTTTAAAGCTGGTCGCTATATGATGTTTTTTCTCTTTGTATGGCCAAAATATAAAATAAACGAATAACGACTCCCCATTTGAGAAACGTATTAGTATTGGAAAATACAGACAAATAAGCATTATCTTTTAAGTGGGTCACGAAATGGGACACTCTACAACAGGGGTGTCAAACAGCACTCACCAGGCGTGAAAAATTTTCCCCTATTTTCCCTCCCTCCGTGATGATCAAATCGGAAAACGGGAAAAACAAAGCGAAAACCGGTTCTACTAGTGCGTGCTACTGCAGTTAAGGAGGGGTAGACCCCTCTCTTCACACCCTCGGAGTGACGTTTGACATACCTGTTCTACAACAAAGTACTATTTAAAATAAACGGTGTGCTTTAATGACATCTACAATTTTGTATAATAAGATTTTGTCTATGTCTTAAGGCTTATCACTTATGAAAAGGTGCTTTAGATTGAAGACGACTTCAGAGGTTATTCTTCGAAAATTCAAGATGTACATTTCATCGGTGGTTTAAACTTGTGTTATTTTTATGAAACCCCATAGAGCCATTTTTGAGAAAACCAAAATTAATGAAAACTTTTACACATTAGGGATAGTTATGTGTGTGGAGGGATTTTTTTTTTTTAAATCTTAGTGTCAACCTCGTAGGATTCTGGACATAAATCAAAAGTGAAATATTTAACCGACTTTTCGCACTTGAGTTTTCTATTCACAGGCACGCAAACACACGCGCAGACTATTTGTTATAATTTTTTTTCTTTCTCTGCTACCTATAGTGAGATGGGGAAGTACCTACTGCATTCGACCGAAAATTTCTATGTCGAGATTTCATCGGAAATGTTTTGAGGTCCCCTAAAGAAAAAAAAAATGTAATTTTAGAAAATGGTCCGCGTGCATGCCCATCTCTCTCTCTCTCTCTCTCTCTCTCTCTCTCTCTCTCTCTCTCTCTCTGTGTGTGTCTGTGTCTGTGTGCCTATGAGAAGCATTACTGAAAAACGAAAAATCGGTTTAAAACCAAAGTTAATATGTTAGATTAATATCTTTCAAGGATGCTATAAAAAGATTTTGAACAAAGTTCCTGCGCCCTTTACTACCGTCCACATGGAAAACTTTCAAAAATTTTGATTTTCTAAAAATATCTATAACGATTTTGATTAAAATAGCAAATGCTCAAAATATTTTATGCCAAATGAAATGTATATTATGAGTTTTCTGGCTATATCTTATGTAGTCCCGTTTACTCTTGATGACTTTTGCATAACTGGTAGGTAAACCGTTAGAGATAGACCAAATCTGACCGTACAAAAATGTAGATCTTATTAAATCACACAAGTTATGTCTAAATGCATTTTTGTGGAGTGAACCATTTCAAGATACTCCTTATTTGTAGGAGTTTTGTAGCTTGAAGGAAGGTCATTATTAATATTTTTTATCTCTTGGTCATGCAAAGAGAACGGAATTAAAAGACCTTTATATAGCAAACTGCTTTAAAAGATTTGATTGTCGCGCTAAGCCTACTGCATTCCCATATTCCCCATGTACCTACAAGATGATTAACAGTAACATGATTTCTACAAATGTTTATCTTGATTAACATGAAGAAGATAGAAGAGAAAGTCGCGTAAGTGTAACACATAAGACGTTTTTCTTCTAGGGGGCCTCAGAACGCACTCGTATATTTCTGGTAACATCTCTAAATGGAATTTTTGAGCGGCATACTATATTCTCCCTTCTTACTATACGTAGTAGTGAAAGTAAAAAGAAACAAACGAATTGCCTTAAAGGAAGTGGGTTATGTTTATGCCATAAAGCATAGCTTCTCTATTGTGTTTGTAAGAAGTAAAAACTTACGTGCGTCAAACACGCTGATGGCAATGTCACTGAAACCCTCCATGTTGTAGCCATGCGTCAATTTGTTGAACCCTAAGTATAACCCTACAGCATCAATTAGAGTCTTGCCGATGATTATAACCAATATCCACTGCCATAGCAGACATTTGTTGCTCTGCGAACATATCACGAATAAAAAATCAATGTCGACAACTTTACAATAATGTTCACTAATATAGTGACGCAGTGGCTATGACCAAGGCTATCGGGAGTCGACGCCGGTAGTCGAAACGGTAAACAGGATAAACCGCATACTCGCTCAGCGCAAACACGATAAGCGCTCTCTCTAGAAAACTATAAGCTTCCGGATGTTTCCGCATATCAAACGTTCTGGAAAGTTCCTTCGGCTAAAGCTAGTGAGTCTTGTGGCGTTGGAGAGTAAGTCAGTCTGGTGAAGTGAGTCTCGTGAACGTGTTTAACGGTGGTAGGGCGTAATTTTTGGCACAAGAAGCGCTCGTTTCCGAGGAATTTGGGACGAGCAGTGATTGCTGTCACTGCACGGGGTTAGAGACGTTTTGTGTTCGACTCGCAGCGAGTGAACGATATGGAAGAAGAGGCTGCGTCGGCTACGCCTTTATGTCACAGAAGGAAGTGAAATGAGTGTAAAAAAAATAAAAAGAAAAGTGACAGAGTGAGCTTGCATTCCAATATTTTGTTGTGAGGTTGGTCTATTGATCAAAAGCTGAGCAGTGGAGTAGGTGGGTTCTCTTAATAACTTCAAGTTTATAGAAAGATCATACATGTATGTGAATCCTGTGTAGATGGGCGTTAATGATGCCTGTTTATAATTTAAAAACTACTATGGAGAATTTCTTGATAGTGCACTAATTCTAATCGTGTGTTTATGTAGATTTCTCATAACTTTCCTTGTGATACACATTCTGCTTTGTTTCATTGTATGTCGATTTAATTATTCTTTTGATAAAAAAGACAGTGGACTAGATGATTTTATGTAAGCTGTATACCTTTCTTGGTCATAGAATCAGATTATCATTGCCTTGTATTCCACAATGTTCTGGTATCCATTAAACTACAATATGACACATATAAACCTGAACCACTTTGATGGGCTGTAACTTTTGAACCAATAATAGGAAATATGTGCAACTTTGGGGAGAATATAATACACAATTAGGAGATTAGACAGTATATTGTTCCTCAAAGTAAATGTTGGAACTGTCCTCCTCCATACATATCTGCACTCCTTCGAACATGTTTGGGAATCTTACGATCCTCGCGACTGTTGCTTCATTCGTTACTAATTGACTCATGGGGTTATGGAGAGAATGTCAAGACGAACAAGAAAATCCTGAAAGCATAGACAATAGTGCATTCTTTTTCATGGCGTACTTCTTTCAATTGCTGTATCAGATGCACACTGCATGGTTGCAATCCTGATTTCTTCGTAGCTCTTTGACACAAGAAAAGCCTATGTCCTGGCTCAATCGACGCAAATTTTTTCCTTGTCAAGTTCACTAAGCGTCTTCGAACATTATTAAAAGATTCTGCTCTCAATTATGATCTATGTTTTCTAATCTCACTGATGATTACACCAGTTATCTTCAGTTTTCTTACTGTCGATAAAATTGTTGCCTTTGTTCAAACATCCCGCTTCTCTTCAAAATTCCTGTTCTGTTATTATCAATTAATTTGGTTTCCAATACTTTTTCACAATAAACACACGTTCTTGAAGTGAGTACTGCATGTTTCTGTTACGACTGAAGATTAAAGACTTTCAGCGATGTCAACAATCCTCATAATTGCCATCCAAATCAACAAGGTAGGCAACAATGCACAATGGTATTGATCTTCCCAAAGCCACTGAGATCATTAAAACAAATTTTTCACTTCTACAAGCTTCCAGAGGGAAATAATGGCTCATCAAAGTAGTTCAAGCTTATATGGACCGCGTTGTTTAACTCTATTATTGAAATTAATGATTTTGGCTGTTGTACCATATGTTATGGACATTTTAGCCTCTTTAGACTAAGATAACTGTGACTTTTTAAGTTGAGGTTTGCTAAAATATCTCCATCAAAATTTATAGAATTTAAATTTAACCTTATTATATTGTAAGCTAGTTCCGCGAGTGTAAACATGTCTGAATATAAAGGTCCGTAAAATAAGAAGCGTTTACCTTTATAATTCCTAAAAACAGCAGGAGGGAAGACTTCACAATCACTACGTCGATGATGACACAGACCAACAGGATTGGCTTTATGTCTGGAAAGGGAAAGAATACATTAGGACTTGTAGATCATTTATGTGTATTAATATCTTCTTCTTTCTGCTTACCCTCCTCGCATGGGGAGAAGTCAGATGCCTGTCGAGCAGCAGACAAACTGGTGATCAGCCCAATATCTGGGTATGAGTGAGGAAGGAAGTGATATGAAGTTAAAGTGTAATGGAGAAAAGAAAAGGTGATTATGGAACAGTGGGTGGAATGAATGACAGAGAAAGCCATTAGAATCCGGAAAAAAACGCCCAGACGACGATTTGTCCATCGCAAATCCCACATATTGTGTCCTGGGATCGAACCGGAGCAGCGTTGGTGAAAGGTGAGCCCTCGGCTAAGGCACCGCCGTGTATTAATAATATAAAGAAAATGTGTATGTCCGTGTGTGTTTGTACTCGTGTATGTGTATATGTGTAGAATTATCTCGGGAACAACTCAAATGAATCTTACTTTTTCTATAAGAGGCATTAGGTTCCAACAAAACTAGGATTTCTTCCAAGAGTTCACCAAAAATACAGTTTAGGGGTGCACTGAATCCAAAAATGCATTTATAGAAAAAGGCCCATATGTATGTATGGGAGAGAAAGAGGGAACAGCACAACTCAAAAAACGAAATGTCAACACAAGCACTCACATGAATTTCTCTACTCTCACTTCTTATAAAACCAACTTTGGTGTTTAACCGACTTCTCGTTTTGATTTATGCTGTTCAGACACAGACACACACACACACACACACACACACACACACACACACACACACACACACACACACACACACACACACACACACACACACACACACAGAGAGGGGGAGGGAGAGATAGACACACACAGGGGCCTCAAAACATATTTTCGGTGAGATCTCGACATCGAATTTTGGGGTCGAATACAACACTTTCCCTACTTCCTATATGTAGTAGAGAAAATAAAAAATTTGGGGTAAGGAATTTTCTTTTTTAACTATCTCCAAATGAACTTGTAGCATGGGAATCATTTAAAAGTGTTGTGAATGAGTTCCTCGACAATAAAAAGCAACTTTCTTCAAAATCACAAGATACATATTAGATACATAAAATCTAATATTTAGCTTGTGTAAACTGCAATGTTAGGTCCCAAAATCTGTATATTTAGTGTCTATTTTTAAAATTTTGGAGCAAATATTAGATGTCTAAAAATTGGAGTTTACGGTCCTAGAAATCTGAGGTATAATTATGTGTACAACTGATCACAAATTCTAATAGTGGGGAAAAGGTAAAAAAGTGCAAAAAAGGAGCAACATCAAACAACATAAGTAGGCTCACCTCACTGGAAGCAAACTTCAGCCATAGTCATGTTTGACAGCCAGAATTGAACATCTCTTATAAGATAATTCTACAAATGTTTAAAACTGATTTGAAAGTAGCTGATTTATAATAACTTGGACATACTGATTTCGAATCTCTCATCTTTTTTTTTTTTTTTCCATCACCCACATTTCTGTTTTTATTAAGGGATGTCGTCAATCCATATGTCACTAATGCTATATAAGTGCAGGTAAAACTAGGCTTATGTGCATAAAATTTATATCATACAATTCAGGTAATACAGTGATTATGTGGAAAAATTTGTATTGAGTTTTCTGTAGTACATAATTAAAAAAATAAATAAAATGTCGAAAATTTTTAAAAGAAATTAGAATTTCTTTAAGAAAATGGTACTTATTTTTATTTTATTAAATTTTTATGTTCAAAACAAAACAGCGCTCTCAGAAAGTATAAATATCCCGTACAAATATCAGATCTATAATCTCGCATATTCTGAAATAACGGTTCATAGTGAGGTGGGTCTCGAGGAAGTTCCTAATGTTGTTACGTCATGGATTTGGTTGTATGCACCTGACAGAATTCGGACAAAATTCGAAGTTCTTATTCATCTATCATACAAAAAATAAACATACCTACGCGGAATTTACTCGTACATTACCTTTAGACTCCGGGTCCTGAAGCAGTAGGGAAGCTTTTTCCATGGCATTTTCTTTTTGAGAAGATGGATCTACCTGCTGAAGAAACCAACAATAGTCGCTAATCACTGAGGGATCCCATCTCTACCTTGATATCTACGTTCCGTTTACAGTATACCTTGGTGAAAACATTCCCCTTCCTCATCGCTAACTACACCCAAATTCTCAGGAAAGAAGTCTTATTATGAATGTAGAAAATGCATTTCCAATGACATCCTAAGTTACTGTAGTTATTTAAAAGATCATTGGTAAGTAATTTTTGCACTTTTTTGTTACCTGGAAACCCATTCACCAATTCTTTGAATGACAACCACTCGGGATTCTGCTTGGTGTCAAATTATGAATTCTTGAGAAATTGTCTTTTCTATGGACCAATTAAAATTCCCTCTTTTAGGTTCGCTGCACTTACACTGAGGAACAGTTCTTTCATGTATTTGATATCTTCCCCTGTTTTGTCCATTTCCTTCACAAAGTTTTTCAACGTAAGGGTGGAAGATGCACATTCAAAGGTTCACCAATAGGTTGTGTTTTAGATTTTGCTTCCCTGGTTCGAATTCTTCTCTCTCGGGCCATTCTTTGACTATTTAGTGCTGCTCAATAGCTCGATTATCCCACAGGCACAGGAAACAACAGAATTTTGTGAACCTACTCTGTAATCCTAGAAGTCCAATAAGTTTTAAAGCACCACAAATACGCCGGTTATGTTCCCTGTGTTTAATAGCTTCTAGAATCAGTAATATACTTCCGTGTTTGAGAGGTCGAATTGGAGCTGAAAAATGCAATGCCACAGCTGGGATTTGAAACACCATCCGCATACCAGGCGGGTGCTCTAACCATTAAGCTAGTGTGACAACTTGCCAGAATGACACTGAATTCTCCAACCAATTCGTATTTCTCCCGGTAAACCACAAAGGCAATCTCACATCAGAGACAATTAACCCAATGGTGACTTTCTATCGTGAGTACTTTATGTCTCGGGATTAAATAACTTTCAGATGGTAATTATTATTTATTTATGCCAACAAACTTACTTACACCAACAGTAAGTTTGTTGGCATAAATAAATAATACTTGCGTGTGTTTCTTTCATACAAACTGCTTGGACCACAGGAACAGATGGCAGTTCATTGCCATTGTGAAATAGATAGGCTTCAAACTAATTTTGTAAGAATATTTAAATAAGCTCTATTCTTCAATAATGTTCAGTTTTCACATGAAGCTGAACATATCACAACAAATACAGAATGAATCGTCTTGCCTAAAATATGGTAATACATTCTTGATTCCTATTTCGAAAAAAGGTTCAGTAAACGCAGCTGCAGCCATCCCCTTCACATGGTTCTACACAGATAAGCTTATTCAGATAAGTACGTATGAGTGCCGAAGTAAACGGGGTGAGATTGCCATGCAGCTATAACTCTTGTTCCTGCTGTGACAGAAACATTCTATTTTCAGCAGTGTAATAACTAGGGCCCGGATTCTTAGTTTTTTAACTATTTTATTCCTTGATAGTTAACTGCAGTGGTTTAATTTAATTATCTGTTTCATGATCATCGAAGCCAAATGCTTGAATCTTATAAAACCTAAAAATGGCTAAATGAGACTTTAAAAACTAAAAGAGGCTAAATGTCCTATTTATTTTAAAATGAAAAAAAAAAGTATTTTAAAATGGGAAAATGAAATGTTTATGAAATTATGAATGGACTTTGACTGTTACATCTTTGCTACGTCTTTTCGCTTATGTATGCTTAGAGGAGTAAAGACAATAATGCAAGAGGCAACTGACTTGTACTTAGCTATGTGGGACCAAACTCTGTATTGTTGCAAGCAAGGAATGCGGGGATTGTTGACGAGGGGAGAGGGGTCATTAGGAGAACCCGCAATAAACTCAAACCAATCCGTTTAAAAACAGTATCCGTTGTGTTCAGTCGACTATCGTGTATTGTTAATGCATACAATTACTACATCGTTGGAAGTCAATTTTCCTTAGATTAGGCAGGTAATTTAAGAAGCCAGTGTCATGCCTAAAGTCAGTTCATCTCGAAGGTGGTTGATTCGTCTGTGGATAGCTAACGATCTGAACTTCACCACAGATGGCAAAGTAATATTTTGCCAAATCTGCCAAAAGCGAAAGAAACCATGCCCACAGACACAAAAGCTTGAACAATCATGAACACCTTCTATGTATACTGCACAGAAAAAGGCGCATTAAGCGGCTAGGTGCTGTGCAGATAAACACACCGTACAGGAGAACCTGTACGACCTGTTCTCGAATGCCGAAATGCAGGTAAGGATTAAACACCTGTTATGTACATAGCGTATAAACTATAATTTTAAGTATTTTCCAGGTGCCCTCTGGCCAAAAATCGCATTTTGAGCAGCACAAACAAACAGCAGGACATATCAGCAACATTGCTATAAAAACAGGACAATTAGTAATAAAATTAATAAACAATAATAATATAAAAACTATTTCAGGAGGTTAAAGAACTAAAAAAAAACTTTTTTAAGATACAAAAATAACTAAAACGTCAATTTTAAGAACCTAAAAATCCGGGCCCTAGTAATCAGTATATTATTAGTAATAAAATCCACAATTTATCTTTCCAGTTCCCAAAACCTTGTTGAGTTGTGTTATAAATGAAGCTATCGTAATCATTTTGGGCCAACGGAGAGATTATTCTATGGTAGTGTGACAGAGTGACAACCTAGTCCAATTACTTTTTTCTCACTTTATTTTTCTTGCAAACGTTTGCACAAATATAGTTTTCTTCTCGTCATTAACACAATCTACATCTTTCGTGATATCACAACTAACAATTATTTCTTCCCGTAGTCATTTTACTGTCTCTCTCTCTCTTCACTTTCTCTGTCTCTCCTAGACTAACTCCCACAATACAATCACTCAAAGATCGTTAAAACTCTTTACGACGCGACGACACACGCACAGCTGTCTCGCACTCACACACTGACCAACTCATGTACATAACTGTAACTTATCTCTGCTGTTTCCTTGCCTCCTTATATAGCGGGAGAGACGTCACGTAGGCCTTTCGCGAACTTTTTCAAACACTCGGCGATGACGTAGTCAGATATTTCTGAAAGACTCTGGAGAAAGCCCCTTTTGGTCCTGACATATTGTTGTCACGTGTTTGATAGCGTGAGTGGCGTGGGGAAGCTTGAATGTGAGCGTCTTTGATACGCGCCGCGCCTATTGTTGTTAGTCGCATATACACAAACAGTCGCGCGAGGCAGTCTGACCTTGGGCGTCTTTGTATGCTTGCCGACCTGACATGTGATATGAAGTAGCTTAGTCCACACAGTTCTTTGTTTTGCACCGCGCCCGGCGTCACAGTATAGAACAATATTACTGACACGTATGTAACTAAAATCAAAGATCATAAGCTTGGAGCAATATTTACTTACTTATGCCTGGTGTGTACTGAGCAAGCAGATTTATCATCGAAAGTTTACCAATGGATCCAGCTGCATTACCCTGTGAAGTTAAGGAAAACATGGTTAGCGTTTTCAACGAATGGGTTCCAGCACTTTTAAGATATTAAACAACTGTAGTTATCATTATTAACATGTTTCATTCAACATTAAAAATAAGCACTTAGAAGTAACTTCATATAAATGGCACATTAAATAGGTTTTTCTTGTCAAATCAGCAAAAACATTATATCACAATTTTTTTTCATATCTTCTTTATTCAAATAACAAATGTTAATGCATGTTTTAACCCGATCCCTAACTATCAAAACACCTCTCTTCGCGAGCACTCAACTATATTGCAGACGTACAGAAAAACTGGAGCCTTTGGTGAGATTTATAGTATAGTATAGTCTTCACCCTAAAACAGCTTGAACATCTCGGCCAGAAATGGGCTATATAGCTTCATGAGCCAGGTGCTTTGTGTTTAGATCAGCCAGCTCAACGTTTGCAAAAGATGGGAGGTTGGATGCATGGTATGTTGAATAATACGACATGTATCACCAGCAGGATGCGCAGTAGATTTACGTGCTAGTGACGTCAGCTGGTGTAGCCGACTAGCGCTTGTTCTGATTGAAATGACAGGACTAGTGACAGTATACCTCGGTTTAGAACACAGAAATATTTAAACGAAAGCTTTAATGTGAGCCACCTACGTTCAGTAGCAGTATGTCTTTTGGAATCAAAATGTAATCAAGACATAACTGAGAGTTGTTTTTCTCAAATCAGGAGTCTTGATAGACTTCATGATCATCTCTTACCAACTCCCGTGAATCAGAGAATAAAATCCCAGCTTATTGGCTGCAATTTGCTCCGAGGTGTTAAGTCTGAGAATCATGTATGGAATATTAGCGTTACATTAAGTGCAACGATGGTCAGTGAAATTGAAAGTGATGATAAAGAGGCACACGGACCTTTTTCTAAAAATGCTTTTTTTTTTTTTTTTTTGATTCAGGGGGTCTCAAAACATATTTCCGATGAAATCTCGATATCGAATTTTTGAGTGGAATACAATACTTCCTCTACTTACCAGCAGAGAAAGTAATAAACAATATACTTCTATAATATTAGTGTAGGTTTAACTGTTTTTGGACTCCTTTATCAGAAAATGTACCATCTATTAAATAAATTTACTTTTGTAAATGCTAGTGAATGCAGCAGGATTTCTTATCATATTTCCTAATATTTATATTGTGAATAAATTTAATAACGTAGTATGACAGTGGAACCAGAGGAATTTTGACTGACTTTTAGGAGATTCTTTAGGACAGTTAAACCTTGGAGTTGATAGTAGGAGTAACGGAAGCCATTTTGTGGGATTCGACATAAGTAGTTGAAACCTTTTTTATGTAAGCATTATAATTTCATAATTAAAGCATTTAGATACGCTACTGTACTTGGCTTCGTATAAATAAATGCTAAATAATCAGTGAATCGTTAATATTTTACATAATGAATAACTTCATGCATCTTTCGAGCGTTCCCTTTCTGTTTGGAGTACTCGTTTCGTTAAATAGTTATTGAATTAGTTTTACCGATAAGCCCTCAATATTGACAGTGTAAATTAAGTATTTCGTCTATTCGGTCAGCTTGTGTATAGAAACGTATTAGCAACATTAGCAACATTTCTTACCTCACTATACCTGTAGAGGTAGCCGATTTAAGACTAACAAACACCACCATCCCAAGTGGACGGATACCAACATTACACTAAGAAAGCACGCGAGCGAAGCGCGCGTGCGCTCTTTAACTATGTTTGAGTGTATATGTAAACTTAGGAGCAAAAGGTAAAATGGCAGAAAAGTAGTTAAATACTCGTTTAGAATAAATTGATTGATTGGAGGAAAATCATATATTAAAACAATGCATGTTTGTACAGGAGAAATGGGGAAAAAATAAACTTGGATGCACAAAATACAGATAATTTTGGGGGAAATAGGAATGAGGGAAATATGGGCAGAAAGAAACAACAAAAGTATGGGTTTCTGGAGGAAAATTGCAACAAGGATAGAGGATATGAAAAACAAGAAAATTTGGGTAACTTTAATGAAAACAACTCATTAATGGATTATAAATTCACAAAAATAAGGAATGGGTGAGGGAGAAATACATTCGAAGTATGCAATAAGGAGGCCAGAAATTTGTATGCATGGGCTAGGAGGGGGTAATGAGCCTAAATGGTATGATAGGGATAAAAAGGGGGAGATGCACAAAATGCGACAGGTTGTATGAAAATTGCCACTATATTTTGGAATGTAATGGTACGAAAAAACTGAGAGAGAATCTAGTACCCAAAAATGGGAAGATTTTCCACTGAAGTTAAAAGCTAGGACAATTTTAAATTCAAAAACAGAAGAATACATGTAGAACGCAGAAAATATTTAGGAAAAGTGAGCTTAAAATGGTTAAAAGCAGTAAATAGAGAAAATGGAAAATTGTAATGAGGGATTAAAGTAAATAGTGGCCATTAATAAACTTTCCCATTATACCATATATAGAACAAAATGTTAAATATAAGGTGAAGTAACAGAAATAAGCAACTCCAAAAGGGAGGAATAAATTGTATATTGTGGGAAATACGGTTATATTTGTTTTATTCCATTATCGTACGAGATTAAACTAAGGGTGTATTTGTAGGTATAATTAGAATTGTTAGAATGTAAGCTTAGGTTTCTGGTTCATGGGAGATCAGGTCATGTTAGCTGTTTTTCTGTCGGTTGACGTTGGTTAGTAACCAAAGCACCCGAGGGAAGCGAGCGTGCGTTTCTTAACAATGCTTAGATTGCCCCACTATTTAAATAGCATAGGTCAGTAATTCGCACCATTTTATTTCGTGTAATGAACAATCAACAATGCAGTCTCTTAGCACTTATGCTTGTATGAGTGGAAACTCAATAATAATAAGAGCAGTTAGCAGAAGCAACACAGAATATAACATTGTAACAATAACTTTAACTTTTTTCTTTTATTACAATTTTTAAAACACAGTTTTATACTTGGAATGGATACTCGTTAGCTGCTTCTGCTAGCAGATGACGTAGTGTGTTCTCTCTAGATAAATTGCATTTGAATACATATTCTGCAAGATAACAATTACTTGTAGCTTTTCTCGAAAGGGAAGAAGTAGAAGTCTCGCAAAACTAGTGGATTTCACTCCCTATTTTTATAACTTTTTATTCCCGGCGCGACAGCCCACTAAGGGCCAAGGCCTACCGCCCAGCCGCTGCGCCCCCGCCTCTGCCCACTACGGGCGTCATTGGTGAGGTGCAGTACTGGAGGGTGGGACGTGGTCAGCGCCCCGAGAACTCCCGGCCAGTTATGCGGTGTTCTAGGCCTGGGGCCGCTACTTCTACATCAAGTAGCTCCTCAATTGGTCCCCCCGGGACCTAACGAGGCTGAGTGCACCCCGTGTCAGACCACCCAAAGGGGATAAAATCCCCATGTTGGTATCGGGGATCGAACCTGGGTCCGCCGTGCCAGAGGCAAGCGCGCTACCAACTGCGCTACGGAGGCGGTCTTTTTATACCTTAGGTTGGTACTTCTGTTCAAGCATGTGCAATCTTATTCCTAAACATGCCATCGTTTACCATCTGTATACCATTATTTTACTATAGAGGAAAGCCTTGTAGATGGGGTGATGGATGGATTAAAGGATTCCGAAGTGGTAATGTTTACTCCAGAAGCGATTCTTAAGATATTATCATTAATATTACTAGATCTTATTACACGCATTTTGGGGGTACGAAAGGTTATCCGATTTTACTATATGAAAAGTAAAATTAAACCAAGTTCAAAAAGCTAGCCTAATGCAACCTGTTTTCCTATTCTACTGAAGTTCTTGTGTACATTCACATCTTTTTAGCCTAAACTTAACATCACACTAGGTTAACACCTATGATGAGTATGAGCAACTACTGAATAAAAAATGTAACTTTATGAAATGGTTATAGGTACGCATATGTTACAATAAAATACATTAACATCAGGGCTACATCAATGGCTTGAATAAAACTAAAGCTTTTCTGTTGGAAACGAGCAATTATCTAAACTTATTCAGGCGTAGGACGATCATTTCTAAAACTGAAACAGCAATAACTTTGAAAAATAATACGAAATTAGCATAAATTATTTACTTACACAAGTAAATCCTGATATAAACTTGCATCCATTGCTGAGGCTACAAATAAAGCAGAAATGTCTCAACGAAGCCCAGCCCATTATTTCTTCTACTCCTATAAAATTACTGCTGTCTACAGTTATTTTGAAACATTAAATGATACGTTTAGAGCAGCTTTATATTAATCTTCGTAAAAAACACCATTAAAAATAACCTTATAAACGTATGTTGCTTACAAAACAGCAGGCAAAAATTCATAAAAGCTAGCGTTTGTTTTTCGGCTTTCAAATGTCTGCAAAAGCAGTTCCTATCGCAACCTATGGAATAGATGTCATTTGGGAAAAGCCACAGAGGAAAAGCTGAGTCTAAAACACAGGCCTAAAAGGCCTAATGACTTTGGAAGCAGTCAAATCACGCTTCTTGAAAGCCGCCCTAGGTGCTTCAAGACACAAAGTCGAGCCTAATATACCAACTTGCCAAGGAACCCCTTTTATAGAAGACCTGCGTATAAGGTTCCTATGAACTAAAATATCGAACCAACTACTACATGAAAGAGAGAAGACAAGTTTCAAGTTTTCTTTATTCATAATTTTGGCCTGGTGCCGGTACAAGGGGCCCGGCTTACAGGCTATAAATTTACATTTATTTACAATTTTTTTTAACAAGCTTATAATTTTGAGTATCACCAAAAACCCATACGGTGGCCATCTTTAGGCCACCGAGAATAGTTTTCGTTAGTCTTTTGGTGTCTATTCCAATTATTTGTTGTTTTTCCCCCCTTATATACATATATACATCTATATACACACATACATGCACGCATTCACCCACACACTCACATTCCCAAGCTTACACACACACGTTCACTGGGCACACCAGAAATATGCGTCCGGGCTTGCGCACTGCACTATTTACAATATTTACATTTTCCCGCTGTTTTCCTGCGCGGGCAGGGTGCAGTTCCTGGGTGTTTTCCGAAGCGAGGGCCTCTGCCGTAACGTGTGTGTGGCCTAAGAGCGAGATTGCATGGACATGCATTAGTCGGCGAGCCGTGCCGCGTCTAGAACATTTTACCAGTGACCAAGTTCAGGTCGTACAGGTTCTCCTGTACGGGATGTCGTGTTTGCACAGCACCTAGTCGCTAATGCGACTTTATCTGTGCGGTATTGGAGGTTGTCTTTGTCTTGCCATGCTTTTGTGTCCTTGGCAATGGATTCTTTCTGTATGCCTAGTTTAGGATACAGAAAGGGGGCAGGAATAGGTGTTGGGGTAGTGATGTATTAGAAGATGGGAGTGGCATTACCCTTATCCAAGGGCGTCCTTGGGTAGGCGATAACTTTTCCTTCTTCGAGGTGCTGTGTGGTCATATTGACCTAATGCCCGTACCAGTTGATTGGCGTGGGAGTTTAGTTTGGAATGCATGGTTCGGGAACGCTCCCTTACCAAGTCCATGATGTAGAGAATTCCTGATTGGTTGTGGAGGATGTAAGATGGGAATCTACGTCCGGTATTGAATATCATTCTTAGCGCCCTGTTCTGCACTGATTGCAGTTTGCGCATGTTAGATGGTGCTGCCGATCCCCAGGCTTCGCAGCCGTATAGGATCAATGGCGGAATGATTGCCCGATAAATCCTTAATTTTAGGTGGTTGGGCATGGTAGATCTGAGGATAGGGTAGAGCTGTCTGAGCGCAGCGTGACCAAGTTTGGCCTTTGCGCGGACGTGTTGGGCGTATGTTAGCCCGCGATCGAGGAGAACGCCTAAATATTTGGCGGAGGTTACCCATGGGATATTTCTCCGCCTAAGCCGAAGAGACCGTTTCGGCCGCCAATGGCGAACCTTACCAAGAAGGAGAGCGGAGATTCAGATTCAGATTTGTTTATTTCAATTTTGTCTGGTGCTGGTACAGCAGGCCCAGCTAACAGACTTACATTTACATTTATTTACAATTTTTTTTGTTTTTACATTTTATATACAACGGGTTTTCCAGGAAACCCATACAGTGGCCGTCCTTGGGCCACCAAGAACAGTTCCCTGTTGTATTGTCTTTGGGTTTTGTTTCTAGTTTTTTTTTCTTTATATACATATATACACTTTATTTACACACATGCACTCCCGCATTCGCTCTGGCATATCCTGAGACATGTCCTCACGCACACACAGGCACACACACACACGCACATAAAAACACTATTTACAGACGCTATTTACACTCGCTTTATATACATTTCCGCGGTTTTCCTGGGCGGGCAGGTTGCAGCTCCTGACTGGTTCCCTGGGGTGCAGGCCTCTGAGGTAGCTTGTGTGCGGCCTGGGGCCCGTGTTTGCATGGACGCACATCAGTCGGTGAGCCAAGCGACGTCTAAAACATTTTGATTCGTGCATGTTTTCGATGCTTCGGCTCACCTTTGCCGATATTGGCAATGACGTAATTGTGGTGGTTTCTGATGCGCGCCCATGCCGCGGAAGCTCTTTTGGTTATTGCCTCAGGGATGGGGGGGATCTGGGTTTCCAGGTGTAGGGTTTGGTTGGTGGTTAAGAGAGGAGCAGAGAGGATTTTTCGGAGGGAGAGGTTTTGGAGGGTTTGGATCTGTTTCAGGGCGGTTTTTGAGGCGTTTGCCCATGCCACACATGCATATAGAACCACTGACAGGATAAAAGCTTTGTACAGGATGAGTTTGGACTTCAGTTGCAGCTGTTTGCTGCGGAAGATGGGGGCGCATAACTTTAGCCGCTGTCTGCCTTTGTTGGCGCTATTTTTTATGTGGGTGGACCAGCACATTGTGCGGTCCAAGGTAACCCCTAGGTATTTAACTTGCCGACGGCAGTGCAATACCTGACCACCGACCGTTAGGTCCATTGCCAAAATGTGATGCCGCTTAGAAAAATGAATCAGCTGGCATTTGTCGGGGTTAATTTTGATTTTCCAATCATGTTGCCATGAGAGGAAGTTGTTGACATAGCGTTGCATTTCTGCAAGACCGAAACGTGGATTTCTATGGTGGTTGTATATTGCAGTGTCGTCGGCGTACATGGCGACCTTGCATCTGGCGTCCACTGGGAAGTCGTTTGTAAACAGTATGTACAGGAAGGGGGACATTATTGCCCCTTGTGGGACGCCAGCCCGCATCATTCGCTCCCGAGAGGAGGAGCGGCCCACTTGGACGTAGAACTTCCGTTTTTCTAAAAAATTGTGCAGCAAGTGTAGATAATTTTGAAGTGCCGGGAAATTTTGGTGCAGTTTATAGATAAGGCCATTGTGCCAGCACCGGTCAAATGCGGCTTCTACGTCCAGAAATAGCGCCAACGTTGAAGCCCCGTTGTTAAATTGCTCTGTTATGTCATCTGTTATTCTGAGAAGCTGTAAGTCAGTAGAATGTCCTTTTCGAAAGCCAAACTGTGAATTTGAAAGTTCATGAGATTCCGAAATATGTTTTTGGAGTCGAGAAAGTATAAGTTTTTCGAGCAATTTACCAATAGTAGACAGGAGACTAATGGGGCGGTAATTTTTCGGTTGTCTGGTGCTTTTCCCTTGCTTTGGAAGCAAGCTTGGCTCGTTTCCAAGTAGAGGGGAAATTGGCTGGACTTTTATACAACAGAAACCATGACAAACAGACCCTGGACCAATACAAATGAAGAATTCCGACACTTGGTGAACTCAATGACAGTGCATGGATACCACCAAAATATATGCAAGACCAAGGACTTTCAGACCCCTGGAACAACCTCTGTGCGTGAACTGTGCGATCAACCCTGTCATCGCTACCACGTGACCAAATGTAAAACGAGTAAAAAGTATTTTATTGTTTAACGATACTGTCAATTGCCAGGATCACATCGGCGTCACCGGTGCGCCGGAATTTAGTTCCGTAGGAGATCTTTTATATGCCAGTAAACCTACTGACATGGAGCTGTTATTTTTAAGCACACCTAAAATCATCGGTCTGGGCCGGATTTGAACCCGCGACTTTGGGATCAGTAGGCTGCAAAAACGAGTAAAATCACTGGTAGAGCTCAGTACATAATAAACAATCTGAACATTCAAGTTCCACGTATAAGGTGTGATAATGTAATAATATTAATGTAATTTAATTATGTACAACTTATGCTCATTTACTCCAATAATAAATGTCTGAGGCTACTTAACGTTTGGTATCGTTTGAAATTTGCGTAATGAATAAATGCTGCTGTTTTTTGCACAAAGCTCAGTTTTACTCCATCATTGGGCACCATTGGAAATTCACGTTGCTTTTAACTTTCATTTTTAAAATCTGCCTATTTTAACTTCAGACGAGGGGCGTAGCGTCAGTAGATGTCAGATGTATTTCATAACCTGTAATTTTTCTCAAACTGATTGCCAAATTGGTCCTCATTACATTTTGTGGTACATAATTGTTTTAATGTCATTAAAATTCAAACTTTCGTAAACATGATGTGAATTTGCGCCACACTGCAGCAGTATGTTTTGAAACAAAACTTATGTCAACGGCATCTGTCGTCAGCTAGAGGAACCTGGTGTTGTGCGCTGACCCAAAATATGTACCGACCTACATCTGGTGCTAAGAATTACGCTCACATTATTGCGCTTAAAGAGTTGTGAATAGGGAATAATTCAGTTTTTTTCCCCTTCTTCTTCTTCTTCTTCTTTTTTTTTTTTTTTTTTTTTTCTTCTTCTTCTTGTATGTGCACTCTTCAGTTGTAGACATTTGTTGAAAGCCACAGAGGAAAAGTCGAGTCTAAAACACAGGCCTAAAAGGCCTAGTGACTTTGGAAGCAGTCAAATCACGCTTCATGAAAGCCGCCCTAGGTGCTTCAAGACACAAAGTCGAACCTAATATACCAACTTGCCAGGGAACCCCTTTTATAGAATACCTTGATTTGGACATACATTTACTTACTATTAAAGCAACATATAGGTTAAAATTTGAACAGATTCTGGGACGAAGGTGTGCATACGGATAGTCACCTACGAGAGGTCACGAAATGAACCAGAGTTAGAGCAGGAAACAAAACTTCCCTTCATGCCGTTGTTGCAACGAAAATCAAAGTAAATTGTGTTGACAAACTCAATGTAGAAGCTTCCAACTTAAAATTTCTCTAAAAATAAATGTAACTAAAGCAAATCTTCCAAAGCACGCACTCAGAATTACGACGAACAAAATATATAAGGTTATGTTTCAGTTTCATCTATTTTGTCTTAAAGCACAATTCACGCATTGACAACGTCTGTTCTGCTTCGTTTTTCAAAAGAAAAGTGAGTTTGGAATTCCAGTGGTTATGAAGATTTAAGTAATATGTTTACGACAGCTGTAAAATACAACCATTCTTTAATCACATAATATGCAAAAATAAAAATGTTCGGGATAACTCCAAGAATAGAATTTGCACTTAATAATCAGTACAAGGTCTCAGTTGTATAACAACGAAGTGAAAAAGGCAGCTTTACTTCCTGATTTTTAGGAAAACAGGCATTTGCTTTTGATCGTCACAATGAGAATGAATCATATTCAAACAGAGGCAATTATATTGAGTATTTAAATGAATTGTCAATTTATGACGCCTCTCTGAAAGAGCACTTGGAAAAATCGACTGCTTTCGTGAAACTTCACCTGATATTCAGAATGACTTTATTTCAAGTGAGTGCTGTCATAACAAATGAAATTAAGAAAGAAATTTCTGATGCCTTCTTTGTTTTATTGATACTAGATGAAACTTCTGATATTAATACTGGAGAACAACCCTGTACCGTTCGTGTCTAAATGACAGAAATATTGAAGAGATGTTTATTTGATTTACAAAAGTAAGTTCTGACAGAAAAGAGATTCTTTGTTGAATCATGTTCTCATTATTATAGAAGAGTATCTGGGCGACTGAACTTCGCTCGGCATTCCTTCTCTTTTCTTTTTAAATCGTGTTTTTTTTGGGAGAAGATACTTATTTAGATAAACTTGAAAAGAAAAATTTTAATTTAACAATTTGTACAGTCAGATTAGCTTGGACCCATAACATTGTGAAATTTCTCTACAATATTTCTCGACATTAAAATTTCAACATTTTTACCTCTTTCAATTCCAAGGAGCTACTCAAAGTTATACTGTACATCTCATCCATACATAAATTAGAACTAAATTAGAACTAACGACTATGTTAGTTCACTACAGAAGCTCTGTAGCCATTTAAACAAAAATTCAGTTTCGAAAAAGAGGAATTTTGAATTTCAAAATTGATAACTTTTTAAACAGCCAGTTTACTTGATGTAATTGAGGTTTAAATCATTTTAACTGTTCAGAAAAACAAGTTGGTGTATTAAAGTATATTTTATATAAGCTACAGAATTTGAAAGCATGTGAAATTTTCAATTTTGAATTTCTGTGGTTAGCCAAAAAAGTGTTGGTATTGTAAATATTTGTAGTTTATTGTGTTAATCATTACCAAAAAGTTTTTAAAGAATTTGGGCAAAATGTATAGATTTTTGTTCCCAAGGTATGTACCTTAAAAGATTGGAATATCATTTAAGCCTACCTTGTACGTACCTATAAGGAAGGTAAATAACAGCAGTTATACAAATGTCGATCGCGATTGAAGTAGATGAATGAAGTTTTGTAAGAAAACGTCGAAAGATAGGCAGAGAAAGTGATGTGAAGTAACACATAAGATTTTTGTGTAATATGTCCAGCTGTATTTGGTGCCTTTTAGAAACCACATTCTCGTTATGGATACACCAGGCACAGGAAGTTTGAACTGCCGGCATTTGTATCATGAAGCCGATACTATTCTATTTCGTTAAAACGAACACTAACAAAACCCACCCTAGTGTAAAAACATAACAAGATCCGTGACGGTCAGTTGTCTGTTGTGGAACCTCGACCACCCTCAGTTCTTTTCTCCTGTCGCTTTGGTTCCCTTCAAATTCCTTTGGTAGCTTGTTTGGGAAACTTCGCTTGACGTTGAAAAGAACAGCTCGTGTTCAATTTTTGTGTTCACACTCGAGTAAAGAGGGGCATGTTTACCTGAAACACGATTCACCTATGTTCTTCCACTGACAAAGCAAAAGAAAAAGATTTACTTTAATCTGCACCAAAGAGGTAAACGTAGGCTAGTGGAGAGAGCTGTGCCAGTCACATCAAATCCTCTACTCACTCTTCTAAAAACATTCCTTACGAACGGTTACTCTATCTACTTTTTGTCGAGATGAACTATCATTACACATTTACATATTTTGCTGTACGGTAAGAAGGATTCAAAAGGATACAGCGAATAAGATTTTTAACTTCCCTACAACGTACTTGAAATAGAGAGAAAATCCAATAGTTGGGTATTTGTCCTGTTTTAGAATTATCATGAAAACACAGCCTGCCAATAAAGTGCAGAAAATAGTAATTTATGTAACTAGTGTATAATCTGACTGAGATTTTCTCCAGCTGAGAGACCCGGTCCGAGCTGCACTCAGCCTTGTTAGGTCCTTGAGGGGCCAACTGAGGAGGCTGAAGATTGCAAAACCGGCCGGGAGGGACCTAGGAGCTGATTACGTCCCACCTCCAATACTGCACTCCACTCATAACGCCTGTGGTGGGAAGAGCTGGGGAACGCAGCGGTCGGGCGGTGGCTCTTGGCCCGGAAAGACCTGCGCCGCGGGTTTGGTTAAGATGGAGTATTAATCAAGTAATTTTTGACAGAAGCAAAAATAACCAATACTTTCCCACATAAGCAGACTGAGCTCCGGGGATTTTCTTGAAAATCTTCGTGTCACTGGACTTATATACAAAGTTCGGTATATGTTGTTCACAGACACAGATAAAGAAAGGTGCGCGCACGCACACAGACATTTTCCTGAACTTTTTTTTTTTTTTATTCAGAGAGACTCAAACGTGTACTTCCGGTGAAATCTCAGTATCAATTTATTTTGGCCGGTGTGGAATACTTCCTCTACTTATTTGCTGTAGGTAGTAGAAAAATCTGATATGTTGCACTCACATGATTTTCTCTACTCTTATAATAATCATTCTTACAAACTCTTATTCCTATATCTTCTTCGTGTTAGTCGAGATAAACTTTTGCAGAAATTATATTATTGATTACTTCCTCGTATGGGAATACAGTAGGGTTTGAGCGATAGTCAAATGTTTTAAAGCTTTTAGATTCCGTTCTCTTTGTACGGTTAGATATAAATATCTGATGTGTTGTACCTACAGGCTAACCATTGTTACGAACTCTTATTCATCTTCTTCGTGTTAGCTGAGATAAACATTTGCAGAAACTGTCTTATTGATAGTAGGTACAAGGGGAATACGCGAATACAGTAGGTTTTGAGCGATAGTTAAAACGTTTAAAGCTTTCAAATTCAGTTCTCTTTGCACGGTTACATATAAAAAATGAATAACGATGTTCCATTCGACGCAAGTTTGTGTTCCCAAACTCACACACATAACAAGGAATATCTCCGAAACGGTTCGCTCTACAAAAAAGTTATTCAGATATAAATTGTCTTACGAAGATCTACATTTTTTGTATAGTAAGATTTGGTCCATCTCTTACGGTTTACCCGCTATGCAAAAGTCATCCAGAGTAAATACGACTACAGGGGCTATAGCCAGAAGATTCAAGATATACGTTTCATTTCTTACAAAAATATCTCAGGCATATGGCATTTGAATCAAAATCGTCAGAGCCATTTTTAAGAAAATCAAAATTTTCGAAAACTTTTCTATGTAAAGGGTAGTTTAGGGTGGAGCTATTTTCTTGAAAACCTTCGTGTCGCATCCTTGAAAGACAAACTTAAATACCAACTTTGATTTTTAACCGACTTTTCGTTTGTGAGTTATGCCATCCATAGACTGACACACACACACACACACACACACACACACACACACACACACACACACACACAGACACACCCCATATACACACACGGGCGGATCTCTTTCTTAAAATGCTTTTTTTTTGGGGGGGGGGGGTTCAGGGGCCTCAACGTTATCGGAAGTAGCACAGGTAGGTGACACACCGTGAGGTTCGCACACCGGTGGGGTCCTGCACTGCCTAATCACAAAATAATGTAATATTTAATGCTCCATAAAATTATACCTAAAAGAATTTCAAAGCTGCAATACCGAAATTCGAACTAGTTATAAACTACGAAACAGCTATATTCGTTAGGTATCGTTTCGAAACAACCTGTATATCTCTTACGATTTACGAGTTATTCAAATGTCATCAAGAGTAAACAGTACTATATAGGCTGTGTCCAGAAAATTTAAAGTATACATTTCATTTGTCATAAATACATCTTAAACATATGACATTTTAATCAAAATCGTTAGAGGCATTTTCGAGAAAATAAAAATTTTCGAAACATTTTCCATGTAAAGAATAGTTTAGGGTGGAGCAATTTTCTTCAAAATCTTCATGTCGCATCCTTAAAAGATATTAAACAGAAATACCAACTTTGGATTTTAACCGACTTTTGTTTTTAAGGTATGCTGTCCACAGACTGACACGCGCGCGCACACACACACACACACACACACACACATACACACAGACACGCGCGCGCTCGCGGGGCTTTTTCTAAAACTGCTTTTTTGTGTTCAGGGGGCCTCAAAACATATATTGCCTTTGAAATCGATATCGAATTTTTGACCGGAATACAGTACTTCATTACGTAATAGAGAAAGTAAAAAGGACAACTAGAGAAACTAAACAGTAAAAGAAACATCGATGATTAATAGCCATTTCTTATTTAATGCTTATATAGAAATTTTGTGTCGCTATGTATTTTTAGGACAGAATGAAATAAAAGGAATGACGTATATGCAAATATATGCGATAAAGTTTTTCATATTTAATTTTGATTAGAGTGTTAAGTCGTAAAGTGCTAAAAAGAAAATATTTAAATAGCGCGGTGTTTTCATAAGCCGTGTACTTAACGGAGACGTCATACATCCTGGAGTCGAAATGTACACTCGCATAAAAAAGTAAAGATGGAAAAATGAAGTCTTCAGCACAAAAGCAGCTTCGCAGCGGTACAAGATTCATATAAGAGGATCTAGTTCTTATGAGAACCGTCGTTCAAAATTGTGCATAGTCAGCATAAATCCAATTGATACCAATGTTTAGTCCAGTATGTCGTCATCGCATATTAAACTAATGTGCCTCATAGCAATGAATGTTGCCGTTATCTGATCAAATGTGAGTAGCTACACATAATTTATCTCCAGAGAAATTCTTTCTTAAGCCAATCGCTGCTTGGGTTTAGGGTTGGCTATATATCAACTCTGCACCATTACAACAATATTCTGGTGCAATTTCATAGACCAGTCAGCTTTATACTGAGAGTTGGGTGAGAATTGCCCAAGGGCACTGCCTACAAGACTTTGAGTATACCTATTTAGTTCACCTAATGTGTAACTTGTTTCATTTTTGCTTTAAAGACATTCAGATTTTCCAGGTACCTGCATTTCGAAACAAAAAATACCCATTTAACACTGAGAAGTGGAAAATAAGTTTCCATTCTAGAACTGCATTCATCAGAGGTATAAGGTAAGGCGAATGGAAACCACAGGCTGGCAAAAGACGGAGACAGAGCAAAGCCACAGAGACGTGCAGAAATCACTAACAGTTCCACAGATACCAGACGCACCAACGAAGCTCCTCACCACCACTCAGAGAGGGCGACGAAGCTATCCTAAATTCCCTGCAGTAATAGTATACCTGACACAAAATTTAATGGCGGGTGACAGGAGGAGCTGGTCAACACAACATCCAATCAGAGGCTTGCCAGGCCTTGCGCTGATGTATAGTTAAACATGTTGTGAAATCGCGTTGTAAAGCCGATTATGTAAATATCAGTTTCACCCTTAAAGTTTATTTGTACAACAAGAAAGAGAAGAGTAGTGGGCAGGCGTCAGCAGCCATTAAATGTTGTGTCTGCCATATCAGTAGCAGTAGTGGTAGTAATACTAGTAGCTTCAAAAGCTATTTGCAGATAATTGAAGGTACGCGTTTAGTCGTCATGCAAATATACCGTTAGAGTAATGGTTAGGGACATTTTTGAGGAAGTAAAAATAACGAAAAATGTTCATTGTGCAATCCTGATTTAGGTGCGGTAAAAGCTTGAAAATTTTCATTTGGATCCCTGAAATAATACCGTTCCGAGGTTTTTGAGCTATGCTATTCAAAGCCCTTACCCCCATACATCACCCAAAGGGATGTTACCTCCGATGGTAGGTGATGAGGAAAGCGATGGAATGAGAGGACCTACAGATTTTACGGGGGACTTCCGTTGGGCCTTATGGATACTTCATATGGGTAGTTTAGAGGTGAAAGTCAAACCATGTATCCCCAGCACGAAAGCCACGAATGAAATCACTGAGCTACCCTTGCGCCTCTGCAGTTGACAAAGCTAAACTCTGTTTTTGCTTTCCCGTGCTACATTAATTAAAAGCGCAACTCTGAGAAACTGTGGCCATGCTGGGTGTTAGAAATACTCAGTCTCAGATCCTATGATTACATTGCTTAAGTCTGAGCAGGACACTTTTGAACTAGCAGAATGAAATGTCAATAGAATACTAAGAACCCGAGAAACGTTCTCTTTAATAATGAAACAGCTTAATTATTGTTTTCCGCCTCACCGTTACCAAGACAGTTTAAATAAGCAATTAGGTCTTTGTTTCTTGTCTGAGATATCTGCATAATTCTTAACATCTTCCAATTTAGGATATTTTATGGGTAGTAAATACCCTATGTCCATTAGACTCCATTGTTAATCTTAAACTACACAAACAGTAATTAGATTCATGGCAGTTACTAGATTATAATGCAAAGAGGTTGCATATACAGGATGTTCCCGAATCGCTGTCCTCAGTTTTGACACTAGCGATAGTACAATATTTCTATTTTATCATTACACTACGTAGGAGTAATTGCTTCTGCTTCAGCAATTTCATTTTAAAATGTTATGGCACTGGTAACAATGATACCGAATATGAAACAAGAGTATTTGGTGTACTAACATTTGCTTTAATGATTATATCGATCTAACGGACATAATGTTTATATGACAAATTTAATTCTCATATCGTCCATACAAGAACGCCTGAGAATTAGGTGACCCTTCATGTAGGTCTCACTGAAGCTGGGTGTTTACTTTAGTGAAACATCACTGAACGCTAGTATCCCATGTTCTCATTCAACAACGATAAAGCTGCACATTTAATTGAAATAAATACTCTGATTTATATCGTAATAGTGGTTACAGTCTCAAAAGGGATTGGCTTCCAAAATTCCATTTTATTACGCTACTTCACGTGCATTATACATGGTCGGTCTGGGTGGCTCAGTTGGTTAGACGCTGGCCTACTGTTCCCAAGGTCGCGGGTTCAAATCCGGCCCAGGCCGATGGTTTTTAAGTGTGCTTAAAAACGACAGCTACATGTCAGTAGATTTACTGACATGTAAAAGAACTCCTGCGGGACAAAATTCCGGCACACCGGCGACGCTGATGTGATCCTGGCAATTGACAGCGTCGTTAAACAACAAAATAATAATTTAATTTTTGCATTATACATGGAGGTTTGCACACAATGTCAAAGATGTGTATGATCCCTCATATACTGGGTGTCCCAAAAAAACACCGGCAACGCTTATCATATATTGTGCAGGATGGCAAACTGATCGATTTTAAAATAGGAACTCCTATCCGGAAATGCGTGGTTTAGAGGGATAAATCGTCAAACCTCGGGCAACGCAGGATATTTTGACTAATAATTTTCTAATTTGCCAAAAGAAGCCTCTTTGGGTGAAGAGCTTGAAACATTTTTGAATTAAGTGGACGAGTAAACCAACACAATACGTTTGCTGCGACATGTTTTTCGTGACCAAGTATTTCTGCATTCGCTGTGCAACCACTGGACATGGCAAAACAAGGCGAAATAAAAGGAATGACAAATTTGCGACTGATGGTAACTACGGCGCAGAATCGAACATGTCCGTTTCCACTTAAGGCAGTCGTCGTACGTCTTCAGAAGCTGACGTCCATTCTTTCTTCTTGTGCCAAGGAGTTTTTCCGCTGGCGAGACCAAACGGCCATTGTCAAGATCTTCGCCGTCCTCACTTGTTGGCGGTGATGGATGGCGTATGGGCGGACCTAAGACATCGTGCAACACTGACTCATGTACTTGCCTGTGAACTCTACCTTTATGCTTTTGGAAAGAAGAGTCGAAATAGGGCTCTCATGGGACAAACCCAGATCGTTTTTGTAAATAAGAAAACTACCCGTTCTATGCTGCATTGAAGTACTATTTTTACTTTCTCTACTGGTAAGTAGGGGAAGTATTGTATTCCACCCAAAACGATGTCGAGATTTCACCGGAAATGTTTTGAGGCTCCTTGAATAAAAAAAAAGCATTTTTAGAAAAAGGTCCGTGTCTATGTCTGTGTGTCAGTATGTGTGTCTGTGTGTCTGTCGGTCTGCGGACAGCATAACTCAAAAACGAAAAGTCGGTTACAAACCAAAGTTGGTATTTAAGTTTAATGTCTTTCAAGGATGCGACAAAAAGATCTTGAAGAAAATAGCCCCACGCTAAACTACCCTTTACATGGAAAATTTTTCGAAAATTTAGATTTTCTTGAAAATGGCTCTAACGATTTTTATTAAAATGTCATATGTTTGAGATATTTTTATGACAAATGAAATGTATATCTTGAATTTTCTGGCTATAGCCCCTGTAGTCGTATTTACTCTGGATGACTTTTGCATAAATGGTAAACCGTTAGAGATAGATCAGATTATACTGTACAAAAAATGTAGATCTTGCTAAAATACACAATTTATGTCTCAATAAACTTTCTTGTAGGTTGAACCATTTCGGAGATATTCCTTGTTATGTGTGTGAGGTTCGGAAAACTTAGAACTTTCGTGAAATGGATCATCGCTGTTCATTTTTTTATATGTCAAGTGTGCAAAGACAACAGAATCTCAAAACTTTGACTATCGCACAAAGCCTACTATATTCTAACATTCCCTTTGCACCTACAAGGAAATAACCAATAAGATAATTTGTACAAATATTTGTCTCAACTAACACGAAGAAGATATAGGAATAAGAGTTTGTAATAATGGTTAGTACAAGAGTAGAGAAAGTCATGTGAGTGCAACACATCAAATTTTTAATACAAGAATTGCACTCAAGGTTATTATCATCAGAGACTTGAGTCTGCTGATGATTAGAGTATTTTTCGATTCGAAATAGCATATTACGATAAACTGCAGCAAATACATAATTGAGAAACGAGGAAGAGTTTCAAAATACGACTGCCTTCTCCGTCCCAGATTCTCCATTGAACTTAACACGTGTTTTCCACGATAGTGAATAATACTAGTGGTTACGCAAAAATGATACTAATTACTAATATTATTATTAATGTTAAAGATAATAACTTACAGCTCATGTGCTACATAAATTGAATTTTAATATTAATAAATAAAAATCTGATGTGTTGCACTCACATAACTTTCTCTACTCTTGTGCTAACTATTCTTACAAACTTTTATTCCTCTATCTTCTTCGTGTTAGTTGAGATAAACATTTGCAGAAATTATCTTACTGCTTATTTCCTTGCACGTACAAGAGGAACATGGAATAGAGTAGACTATGAGCGATGGTCAAGTCTTTTAAAACCTTCAAATTTCGTTCCCTTTGCACGGTTAACATAGAAAAAATGAATAATGGTGTTTCATTTGACAGAAGTGTAAGTTCTCCAAAACTCTCACAAATAACAAGCAATATCTCCGAAATGGTTCACTGTACAAAAAAAATATTTTTACATAAATTATGTATTTTAGTAAGATATACATTTTTTGTAAAGTAACATTTGGTCTATCTCTTACGGTTTACCAGTTATGCAAAAGCCATCCAGAGTGAATACGACTACAGGAGCTAGAGCCAAAAAATTCAAGTTATACATTGCATTTGTGATAAAGATATCTCAACATATGGAATTTTAATCAAAATCGTTAGCCATTTTCAAGATCGCAAAATTTTCGAAACATTTTCCATGTAAAGGGTAGTTTAGGGTGGAGGAATTTTCTTCAGAATGTTCGTGTCGCATCCTTGAAAGACATTAAACTTAAATACCAACTTTGGTTTTTAACCGACTTTTCATTTTTTAGTTATACTGTCCACTGACTGACAGACACACACACAGGAACCTTTTTCTAAATTTTTTTTTATTCCCAAAACTTATTTCCGGTGAAATCTCGACATCGAATTTTTGGGTGGAATACAATACTTCCTCTACAATGCTATACTATACACATATAGTATAGTGTGTGTGTGTGTGTGTGTGTGTGTGTGTGCGTGTGTGTGTGTGTGTTTGTCAGTCTGTGGACAGCATAACTCAAAAACGAAAAGTCGGTTAAAAACTAAAGTTGGTATTTAACTTTAACGTCTTTCAAGGATGTGACACAAAGATTTTGAAGAAAATTCCTCCAACTTAAACTACCCTTTACATGAAAACTTTTTCGAAAATTTTGGTTTTCCTGAAAATGGCTCTCACGATTTTGATTAACATGCCATAAGTTTGAGATGTACCTTTTCAGTTCGAATAGGTAACAGTTATTCTTCTACCAGACCTGTAACAGCAGGTGTTCCACAAGGTTCAGTATTGGGTCCAATTCTGTTCAACTTGTTCACTTCTGACATACCTACAACGCCCACAGCTCAAATAGCAATGTATGCCGATGATACTGCCATCTATGCAACCCATCGTAATTTACACACCGCTAGAAATCGTCTTCAAGAGACCTTAAACTTAATCATACCCTGGCTTGACAACTGTCGCATTTCTCTCAACCATGACAAATGTGAAGCAATGGTGTTTACATTATGCAGACCGGAATATCCACCATCAGTAACGATAGCAACAAATTCTATACCCTGGAAAACTGACAGAGAAACGGTGAAATACCTTGGTGTACCTACTGTTTGATAGAAAACTCACGTGGAAGCCACATATAAGTAACAAACTCAAACTTGCTCAAATAAGACTGACAAAACTTTATCCACTTCTCAACAAAAAATCTTCGCTTAAGTTAAAAAACTGCATACTACTCTACACAACTCTTTTAAGGCCGCTTTTACTATATGCCTGTCCAATTTGGGGAGAAGCCAGTGCTACAGAAAATAAACGCATCCAAACGTTTCAAAACAAAATCTTACGTATCTCAACTAATGCGCCATGGTTTGTCAGAAACAATCAACTACACAGAGAAACTGGAATCAGTACCTACCATTCAACAGTCAATTTCTTCACAAGCCGAACAGTTTTACAGCAATCTAAAGAACGTTCCTGGATCTATTCACTACTCTCTTGGCAGAAAATCCAGCTTTCCAACACGCATCAAGAGTCGTCTACCACTGGACCAGTTATCACAGCAAGATCTGATTTAATTTCAACTAATACTGTCAGTGAGGGGCCCAATGGGGTTTACCTCATTTCAATGTTACTTATTATATTTTATTTATTGTTATGTGTATTTCAACAATGGTCTGTAGAGCGCACATGCGCTGATCGATCAATAAATCATTTAAAAAAATATATATATGTTTGAGATATTTTTATGACAATATTAAATGTATATCTTGAATTTCCTGGCTGTAGCCCATGAAGTCCTATTTACTCTGGATGACTTTTGCATGACTGGTAAACCGTAAGAGATAGACCAAGTCTTACTAAGCAAAAATGTAGATCTTGCTAAAACACACAACTTTTTTTTTTTTTTTTTTTTTTTTTTTTTTTTTTTTTTTTTTTGAGTGAACCATTTCGGAGATATTCCTCGTTATTTGTGTCCGTTTTGGAGAAGTTATACTTCTATCAAATGTAACATCGCTATTCATTATTTTATAGAACGTTGCACGTGCAAGGAAATGAACAATAAGATAATTTCTGCAAATGTTTATCACAACTAACACGAAGATACAGGAATAAGAGTTTATAAGAATGGTTAGTACAAGAGTAGAGAAAGTCATGTGAGTGCAACACATCAGATTTTTTGTTTTTGGAGTCATTATATTCACTGAGATAATAGGAAGGAAATGTAAAATCTGTGGCAGGAAAAAGAGGAAAGAATAAAGAAGAAAAGATAAAGATAAACGGTACCCATGGGTATTGTGGCTGTGATGCATGTTTCCAGGAGCGGGAGGGATTTCGGGTTTGTGTTGGTGGTAAGGAAATGCCAGATATATCGCCTGAGCAACACTGCTGGAAAGTAAGTGGCTATCATCATTACACCACACGTGAGTGCGTTCAGTCCGTCGTCAGACTCCACCTGGTACAAGCATGCTTGGAAGCTAGCGTTGCATGTCTTAAGGATACCCGCCTGTGTATAAGGTTAAAAATGCCAAAATTCGTATGTAAGGGATACCTACACTAAGGGATATTTTTATGCTGAGTACCTTTTAAGGCATCTCATATAACGATTCAAGGTTATACCCATAAACCTAGTTTCCTATAAAATTGTAGTAAAGACGAAAAGTTTTGGCTACACTAAACTGAAATAGCTTCAAGAAACTTCAGATACTAAATTACTTGTAGGGGAGAAGAAAAATACCAAGGAGAGTCTCCATTCTCTAAACGCTTTCTGAACACCTGTACTTCGGAAATGTTTTTTTTTTTTTTTTTTTTCGTGTTCTAATTTTTTAATTGCTCTGTTATAATTAATATTAGGCAGTTAAAACACCTCTGATGGAAGATTCTGGGTTTTATTTACTTTATTTAAAATTCTTTACGTGCACATTTGGTACAACAAAAATATGATGTGTTGCACTCACATGACTTTCTCTACTCTTGTACTAACCATTCTTACAAACTCTTATTCCTATATCTTCTTCGTGTTAGTTGAGATAAACATTTGTACAAATTATCTTACTGCTTATGTCCTTGTAGGTGCAAGGGAGATATAAGAATACAGAAGGCTTTGTGCGACAGTTAAATCTTTTTGACCTTTAAGATTCCGTTCTCTTTGCACGACTATCATATAAAAAAATGAACAACGTTGTTGCATTTCGCTAAAGTTTTCCGAAACTCACACACATAACAAGGAATATCTCCGAAATGGTTCACCCTACAAGAAAATTTATTGAGACATAAATTGTGTATTTTAGCAAGATCTACATTTTTGTATAGTATAATTTGGTCTATCTCTTACGGTTTACCAGTTATGCAAAAGTCGTCCAGAGTAAATACGACTACAGGGGCTATAGCCAGAAAATTCAAGATATACATTTCATTTGTCACAAAAATATCTCAAACATATGGCATTTTAATCAAAATCGTAAGAGCCATTTTCAAGTAAATCAAAATTTTCGAAAAATCTTCCTTGTAAAGCTTAGTTTACGGTGGGGCTATTTTCTTCAAAATCTTCGTGTCGCATCCTTGAAAGACATTTCTCCTGGAAGGCGAAATGGTGTGCCGTACACAAGTTCGGTGTATGCTTTACCGTATAAGTAAATTAAATTTGGTATATTCCCTTGTTACTAATAGGATAAAGAATTGGTGAGATGAGTGTTTATTAGTATACTGGTTGTGACGTTATGAAACAAGAATATTCATACGGGGTATCCAAAGTATATTTGGACATTTCAGAAGACTATTTTCAACAATACTAAACATACATAAATTGTCAGCCCACCATTTAAAGGAGCGAAGTTTGAAGTTTTGTGTTGTGCATCTGATTTTGAATTGTTATACAGTAATAAATGCAAAAATTGTTTTTGATTAAAAAAAATGGCTGCTTTACCGATTGCAACTGCTGTGTGCTTGATTTTACTAAGGACTTAAAGAACTTGCGATATTTTAAGTCCCTATTGGGATATGTTATCTCAAAATGAATTTTAAATCACCTTGTGTTGATGGAAACATGGCGATTATTGGGTAACCATAAGATCCGTGGTTCAAATCGCGGCTGCGTCACTAATTTTGCAGCTTGATTCTATCTTTCCAATACTCCTTCTATACACGGGTGATAGAGTAAGTGCAGAACCGATGGTTATTCAGCATAAAGCAATAATAACATTAAAGAAGAACCTCTAATATTTTAAAAGTTTTTATTTGCACTTCAGTTTGCATTAAAACCCAGCGAGATTTATTGTTCCTTGCTTGTTTTTCTTTTTCGTTGTTTATATACTTGCTGCATGATAAATGGCAATGATGCCTGATGGCTCTTATTAAAGCTAGCTACTAATGCAAGTAATAGGCCGCGCAAGTTACTTTACGGTATCCATTTTTATCTTTTGGAACGCTAATGCATCTTGGAAAACTCGTTGTAAGTAAGCAAGTTGACGTTCTCATTGCAAGAATCCTTCTTTATCAGAGACTCCCATTTCTTGCATTGCTCGACAACTCGGGCCCAGAAGTAAAAGGGGAGTTGTAGAAAGAAAGTATTACGGGTTGAAGGGGAGCAGGTGCATCTCACCATCAGTTGCTTATTCCAAAGTTGTCCAATAATAATGAATCCAGTGAGATGGTGTACGTCAGTGTCGGTTTTTCGTGGTCAATAGACGAATGGTGGAGTGGTTTCTCATCGGCCACGATTTATTTTCCATCATTTTCCTTTTATTGTTTTCTTCACATCTTTCAGGTGCGCTTCTAATATTAGTGGCGTGTGTAAACACTAGAGATGGCAAAGATATCTGTTCAAGGGAAAGAGTATTCGTCATGGACACTAGAAGGCTACTTGGTCGACGAGTCATTCATTGCCCTCTCTAGCAGCTCCAATAGTGGGACGGATTCATTCATTTTATATGTATAGATTTTTAGTGCGTTTAATTAAAAAAAAAAAAATAATAAATAAAAAAAATAAAGAAAAATAAATAAAATAAAAAAAAATTTAAAAATAAAAACATAAGGGAAAAACTGATGTGTTGCACACACATTACTTTCTCTACTCTTGCAGTAATCATTCTTACAAACTCTTATTACTATTACCAGAGCGTTTAGAAGGAGAAGTGTGATCACTGCTGTAGTACATGTGTTCCGCCACACAGATGGCAGTGCAACTGCTAGTGCGGTACAATGCTAATATAAACATTAGCGTTTAGCAGGAGATTCAGCTGGAAAAGTAGCAAAGGAGAATAGTGTCGTTTAACAATAACTAATTCACGCATGCACATTCTGACGGCCATTCACAGAAATCCAAGATAATAATGTTACCACTAGAATGCAAAATGGCATTAATGAAATGAAGTAAAATATAATTTCCTGTGAATGAAGAGTTAACTTTGCTGCAAGAATAGTACAAGCCACTTGTATTTCTATTGGGTCTTGATTTAACTTGGCTGTCAGTAGGTATTTCAGTCCATTTCTCCTCAAATGTAATATCCTTTCAGAAGTAAAAGTATTCTGTTCTTCATTAAGAAGTGATTTCCATCTCGTAAGTATATCGGCTTTGTTTGAACCTTTGTACAGCCCATTTATAGGCAGTGGTGCATTTAATATATCTACGAATCTCTCTGGGGAACTGTTCCGTTTTTTCACTTCCTTCGAATCCAGCAAAGTGTGTCTCCCGGAAGAATTTAATACCATCAGCCACAGATCGGCTAAACAACTGGAAAGCAAGCCTCTCATTATTTTTTTAAAATGTATTTGGGCTGATATGAACTTTCGTAAGTTTGGGGCAGACTCTCATTCCCTAAAACTGAGAACAAGAATCAGCTTCATAAAGTCGTCGATAGCACAGAAAATGTACGTTTTCATTGCTGTAAGAAACTTCGTACTTTTTGTGCACATTATTTCTTATGCATTTAATTATATGCACAAAGTCTGAAAAAGCCCAAAGTCGCCTGCTTGTATTTGTAGGATGGGCTACCGAACGTTTAACATTATTACGTTTGCCACATACTTCCAAACAGTTCCACAGTTTCTTGTTAGACTGGCTCCCATCTGATGTAAAACCAAGTATTCTAGCTCCTGAACCTTCCAGTTGAATGATAACCTGCATTAAAATTTGTGCCAAAATGTCCCCCGGAGTTGCGTTTCTACTTACGTAGATAGCTACAGGTTGCACCCAATTATACAATAAAGGGCCATACGTAAATACCAGGACGTGATTGGCCAATTCATTTTTACTTTTTTCGGGGGTTAAATCCCCAAATCTACAAACCCATCCACTTTCAAAGAATTAGAATCAAATCGAACTTCTTTTATGTTTACTTCGTTAAAAATTCAAATTTCACATCGTTCGTTTTCATTCTCATCCTTTAAAAATTCAGATACTGCATTTCCAGCATGGATATTAATGTCGTAAGGACATTTAAGACCTTTGTTTAACTTTCTTAAATGTGATTCTGATGGAAGTTGAAGAAGATTGTGATTTAAACAATGTATGTATCCTTTGGGTGACTTGATTTTTAAAAGTAGGCTATCTAAAGGAAATTCTTCATATTTCATGTCTTTCTTTTTAGTTGCCTTTGATATTTTCAAAATTATATCAACAATGTTTTGTTTTTACTTAAGTATTTTGTTCCATCACATTCATCGATATTGCTACTACTTCCATTTACTTAGTTTCCTTTCAAGTACTTGAATCTTGGCATTGGATACTTTTATTTGGCATTTTAGTCTAATTATATTACGGTGTTGTTGATTTGACCTTTTCTTAAGTAGGCATACTTTATTACTAAAATCTCTACTGGTATCCCCTGCGAGGGGAAAATTAACAGTCGTATTTTGAAAGCCTTCTGCATGATTCCCACTGTCTTCTAAATTGGAATCACTTTGAACCCTTTTTGATGGTCTCTGTGAAGGAAGTTTACGGGAATGTATTGGGTGTGATAAGTATTTAGGGAGATTAGGAAAAAGCAATCTCTACATTTTGTCGATTAACTAGAAACTTGTCTACCTTTAACAAAAGTGCTTCTGGAAAATGTGAATTACACACGTAAATATTAGAAGAAAGGCACTTGTCCTTTCTTGGTACGGCCCTCTTCCATTTAGAAAACAGTAGTTTATCTTTTGGAGGTGTAAAGAAATGTTTACCTTTAGATTTGTCATATCCAGATCTACAACCAGGCACGAAACACATAGGCATGTCGATTATTTCTATAAATTCACAGTTTCATAAAAATTAACCACAATTCATCACACTGTAACAAACATAGCAGCCATACACAACAATACTCCAATGCAATATCCAGCGAAACGTGCTGTAAATAGCCACACTAACGCCTTTGCTGCCACCTGACGGAGGCGCCAGGTAGCTCTTGTATAGTCATATGGAAGAGCAGTGGAGTGATCACACTTTGTATCTCTACTCGCTCTGCTATTACTATATTTTCTTCGTGTTACTTGAGATAAACATTTACAGAAATTATCTTATTGCTTATTTCCTTGTAGGTACTAGGGGAATATTAGAATACAGTAGGCTTTGAGCGATAGTGAAATCTTTAAAAGCTTTTAGATCCCTTCTCTTTGCACGCTTAACATATAACAAGTGAACAGCAATGTTCCATTTCATGAAAGTTTTGTTTTCCGAAACTGACACACATAACAAGGAATATCTTCGATGTGGTTCACTCTATAAAAAATTTATTGAGACATAAATTGTGTTTTTAGCGAGATCTACATTTCTTGTAGAATAAGATTTTGTCTATCTCTTATGATTTACGAGTTATTCAAAAGTCATCCAGAGTAAAATGACTACATAGGCTATAGCCAGCAAATTCAAAATATACATTTCATTTGCCATATAAATATCTAAAATATATGGCATTTTAATCAAAATCGTTAGTCATTTTCAAGAAAAACAAAATTTTGGAAACATTTTGCATGTAAAGGGTAGTTTAGGGTGGGGCTATTTTCTTCAAAATCTTCGTGTCGCATCCTTGAAAGAGATTAATATTTGGTTTTTAACCGATTTTTTCGTTTTTGAGTTATGCTGTCCACAGACTGATAGACACAGACTTTTTCTAAAAATATTTTTGAGTGGGTTCAGGGGTCTCAAAACATGTATTTCCGGTGAAATCTCGACACGAATTTGTGGGTGGAATACAATACTTCCTCTAATGACCAGTAGAGAAAGTCAAAAAAGAAAAAAAGTTCTTTCAACATTCTATTTTGTATTGAATCTAGAAGTACAAATGACGGTATCGAGTATCGAAGTATTGGGTATCGTGGAAAATATGTATCGGTTTCGAGTATCGAGAAAAACTGGTTTCGACCATCCCTAATTTTAAATACATTTTTTCGCTATAAGCCATTTGCGAGATAGCCGTTATAAATAGAAATTTTTTAGGTAATTTGTCATTAATGTAAGTCTTGATTCGCAATATTGTTTGTCAGGATTGCATGGCAACAGTACGGAATTTTAGGGCCAGCATATAGCGTCCAGTTTTTAAACATTTTATTATCTCTGTTTCCTTTGTATCTATAACGAAAAGTGTAATACAGCCATTTCTTATGAAAAACAGAATTGTCTAATCAAATTGATCAGTTCGTTAGGATGTACAGCATAAATGTTTATTAATAGGGAATACACAGTAACATAAATAACTGGAAATTCGTAAAATTAATCGATTTAATTATTTCTGGATATGTTGTACATATTTATTAATAAAAACATTTCCCGGTGCCACACAGTCGATTCAGTTCCTAAGGTGCCCACTAGAGAGCGCTTTTGTGCAACGAGAATCGCTACTTTTTAAAGACCCAATTATTTTGTTGACGTTTGTTCCTTGTTTTGTTTAAAGGCATGGAATGAATAAATAAGATGCCGCGTACTCGATTAACTTTACTACAGTGAAGAAAAATGGCTGTCTGGTTTGTGATTGGGAAACCTGTGACTGAAATTCAGCGTTTATTCCGATGACAGTTTGGTGCACGACGGCAAGTGTCCAACAGAAAGACCATCCTTTCAGTTGGAGAAAAGTTTCTGAAAATAGAATCCGTAAAAGATTAGAGAAGATCAGGTGGGTCTCTTTCAGCGACTTGTGAAGAAAGCATAGGGAATGTGCACGGTATTCCATTAACAGCCCCAGAGATATCCATCTCCAAACCTGTTCAACAGCAATTGATCATTTCTCCTACTTCTGTATGGCGTATCTTACGGAAAACGCTACGTTTCTGGGCATATCGGATATAAATTCTTTAGGTCAATTTCTTGGCCTCCACGATCTTCCGATCTAACTCCCTTAGGCTTTCTCCTATGGGGATTCTTGAAGGACAAGCGTATGCAGCTAAATTAGGCACTATCCCTGAATTGTTACTACAGTACAGATGGTCGCTCCTCGTATGCTGTTGGAGGTGCATGATGAGATGGAACCTCGCCTGCACTTGTGCATTGTTCACGGTGAAAATTGTGGACATTGATTGCAATTGTTATCTATGAGATTTATGTTGCAGTATATTTCTTTAAACTTAAACTTACCAAACACACTCTGGACGGCACCGGGAAGTATTTTTATTAATAAATATTTACAACATATCAAAAAAATAATTAAAATTGGTTAATTTTTCGAATGTGCAATCACTTATGAAAGACCCTATACTACACCTCACGCTAATATATGCAGTAGGCAAACGGTATTTTGGAGTATTCGACAGTTTTATGACTAGCGAAGAGCGACAGAATGAATCCAGAGCTGCTAACGAACTGAACGCTCTCTTATGTTTTATTTGTTCGTTTTTGGTTTGGCATGTTGTCGTTTTTAAAACGTTTTCTCTTTTGTCTCGCCTGCCTTTCCCATTGATCGCACCGCTGTGTTTGCTGCTCCTATTGGCGTTGGCCAGAGAATTGCCTGGCTGAGGAGGAGTCGCCGTCATCCTTAGAGGCCCCTCCGCAATTTATGTTCTTCCCAACAGGAAGCATCACATCTTGAAAGCACCCTTTTGGATTCCATCAAACTCACCTATTTTTATTGCACATGAATAGTGTATTTGCTATGCTATGCTACAGTCTTTCATAATTTATCTCAACTCATTTGAAACGTTTAGTATTCAGAATATATACTATACTGTGTTAATTATAACTTTGCACCGGTGATCTGTATTCTTCCCATGATTGGTCAATCAACGCCTTGCAATAATGCCAAACAAGCCGTGTGCAATGCAGGGATAGGCAATAAAAGTGACAAACACTATTGAGAGGCAGCTTTAAACCGAAGAATCCTCCCATTTACTTGTTGATAAGAATTTACATACATTTCATCACCATCTACACCAAGATAGGCCACGCTGGCCTGTTTCGGCTCAGAGATCATCCTTCCAGCGACGTTTAGGTCTTCCCACTTTGCAGTGCCCTTCAGGTTTATATCCTACAACTGTTTTCGTTATTCGATTATTTGACATATGTTATGTGATCTGCCCAACTTTATAGATATTTTACTATTTAAGTTATACATTTTTAGTTGTTCTCTGATTATGTCATTTCTTACGTGATCTAAACGAGTGATTGCGTTATTACCAGTGTGCTTTATTATTTTGTCCTGTACTTAGTAACAAAGTACATTATGGCTTTGTTTCCTACTGCAGCGTATATTTATCTATAAGTAATATATTTCAGTCAGCTCGTCAAGCGAAAGTGCGATTTGCACAACGATTTCCAGGTGATCTGCGATTTCTATCTCTGGGGTAACTTAAAGCAAAAAGTGTGCAAGACAAACAAAATATCTGCCACGAATTTGCCAGCATTTCTCAATGTGAACTACGGAGAGTAATGAATAGTTTCCTAAAGTGGTGTCAAAAAGTATGGGCAACGACGGTGGCCAGTTTCAGCATCTCCCTTAAACACATTATGAAGTAAAGCCTTTAAAAGTAGTTTTAAAAATGCTGTATGGTTTCATCCGCACTATTCTATGACAGCGACAGTCGGCGATGAGCACCGAGGACGCGTACAGGCAAAACACAACGCAGGCGGTTCGGAGTCTTTTGGATCACCTGTTATAATATCCTTTCCAAGTATTGTTGGTCTTATGGACCACCACTATGTCTAAACTTCGGTTCCGTGCAAACAGGTAATATATAAACCTCGTTTTGAGGTTCTTGAAAAGAATGGAACCTCTAATAAAGTTTTAGATGTGCTCGCATTCGTAGTTTTAAATGATTCACAGATACCGACCCGAGCAGCCTAGATCATCAGTTCAATACGCTCTTCCTTGATTGAAACATTTCCAGGTTTTCCTCAGTTCTTATAGGGTAGAACGGGGTTACTTCGCTCTTTTCGAGTTTGGACCAAAATTTAGGCATTGAAGGAAACGCGAATGATGCACTTTGAAAGCTCAGCTTCTTTTGTGCTTATTACAGACTGTACTTCGGAAATAATAGATCGCCTTTACACAGAAATAATCCGAAAAAAACATTGAATTCAAACATACACAAAGCAGAGTCATAAAACAGCTGGGCTTTTCCGCTCACTACAGAGGCTATCTCGTTCAAAGTTTCTTCTAATAAAAATCACACATGACTCATTCCCCCCTCCCCCTGTTTAGCACTAGCACACACGACGCGAGATGGCTCCGAGGTAACGTGAAAGGCGTGCATTCAGGAGGTCGTGGGTTTGGTTACCGCGGCCGACCTTCCTGACCTATGTCATGTCATATTTCCAAAATTTCCTGTACTTTCATTTCATATCATTTACAGCCGGCTTTTCAGGATAGCGTATCGACTGCGTTACGATGGTGGGGTCTCTCCATGGGTGGAGATTGCGCTCTGTAAATACGCTGCTCGGTGCCAAAGTGGCGTTGCAGTCATCTGTTCTAGGGAGGCAACAGTCGAAACCTGGGCCCCAGGCTCCGTGCGACAACCTCGCATCGAGATAAAGAACTACCTGTAAACCTGCCCTTGGTGAGCGTCTCCTTATAGTTCTCCGGCCGCCCTTTGAGTACTATCATCTCATTGCTTCCACCCGGGGTCTGATGTAGAATATCCGAGTCAGCGTGATTAGTGCGGAGCTCCCTCCGGTATGTAATCAATCAACACACACTGCATGGTAACGTACCACATTTCTGACACCTTTTTTTAAGGACTGTACCCTAAACTTATTCTTGGAACGTTACCCACTCAAATTTCATTTTTCCAGTTATCATTTCATTTCGAGTATCATCTGTGTCCACTGCCTGTGGAGCTATACGTAATAATAGCTGGGTTTAAACACTATACAAAAAAAAATTTACCATTATAAAAATGCACAAGGTTTAAGTCTTTTGTGAACCTACTTTAGAAACCAGCTCTTCAGAGGTTGTAGAACTATCAGCATGTTCCAAGAAGCGCGACTACACAAATAACAGCATAATTAGGCAGGAAGTATCTGGAATTTTTTTACGGGGAGTACCAGGGATTCCATGAGGTTTCTGGGAAGAATGACTACAATGAGTAGAATCCTGAAGGATGTTCTACAATGAACTCCAAGAATGGCTTTGCCCCTGAATGAAAAATAAATCTGATTTAGTGCCTTTAACATTTCCTGTGACATATCTCAAAGATCACAAACCTCTTTTGCCAACCAGTTACTCGTCGCAGTTGCGAATAAGTTCATTTATAGACAGTCAAAACTAGAAGACAATTCACGATAGACATAAGGTATATATGGATTAGATGAAATAAATAATTTGGCATTATAAACATACTAATGTAAATGTAATTTCTAAGCAGGTCTATGACGAGTCGCTGCAGCTCAATCGCTTTCTCTGTCTTTGCAATAAGGATAGAAAATTTTTTGAGAAAACTGTGATTAGTTTTTCTGTGTTCCATTTATGCGACACCTTAAACATCTAATATTATATCGATGGCTTTTTATCTTTGGGACAATTTGCTCAGCAGCAATGATGTCCACTCGCTTATAGTGGTGAGGTCTCGGGTGGAGTGAGGTCAGACCGTCGATTGATATTTATCTTAACTATTTCATAAATAAAATTTGAGTTTAAATACTATATCGCAAGGATTTCAACAGAAAATGTTACATTATATAAAATTAACTTAAAATATATTCATTTCGATTAGTGTAGTTCAACTAACTCAGCACTGCCAACTGAGGAAAACAAATGCCAAGAATTACATGCATTTCGATCTTCTCTTGTTATAACAGAAAACCAGGTTATAATCTCAATAAATCTCACTTTATTTTTAACATAAATAAATGAGTTTTCTTCTGAAAAAATACATTAATTAAAAGAACATTGTTAAAACACAGTTGTCAAATTGAATTGGAGTGATATTTTAATTGTTAATCGGTTGTAATATGTAATGAACTGCTTTTGAATGACTTGTGGGCTACAGTTGGCGACACTGATTAAACAAAAGCAAAAAAACAAAAAACAAAAAATGACAAGTTGTTAATTTGTATACCTTCAACTTCCCTGTTCTACCACAATCGTGGCGTCAGGGGTTTACCTCGGATCCATAATAATTCGTACATGATTATTCAACAATTTAGTCTCTGTGTATGAAATAGGCACCTGAATATTGCACCACCACTTTCTGAGCATTGACATAACTCATAAATAATTATATAGGAAAGGTAATTTCGTGGTAAATCATAAACATATGGCTCGATTGTAAATAACATTTACAACAAAAATTGCATATACATTATATATAAATGTATGAGCTTGAAAATTATACGCAAAAGTTAGGTGCGCTGGCTTTTTTTCACAGCAAAACTGCTAAGGAAGTAAGGGGTTGAGTTTTCTACATTGCTTGCTATAACCCTAATACGAATAAATGGAGTCAACTACAGCTATAAATTTATTACAAATAACGCGTCATTTAACTACCAATTTTCCTTCAAACACAGGACAAAACCTTGTAAGAAAATTGCCAAAGACTTCTCCCTTTTAATATAACTTTCATTGTCTATCACAGAAACGATGATACCCATACTTCCTAAAGTATAAGGATAAATTCGTCAATTGTTAAACGCTAAAACTAAGCTTATTACTAATAGGTTTGTTGGGAAGTCTCTTTGAAAATATATCACCCGCTCTATACACCTACTAAGAAAAAAGAAAATTTAGGTACAAAGATGTGTTTGCTTTAAAATTGTATGTACTTCAATTTTTGTTTTTTCATATTTGGACGAACTGTTGTCTTATGTGACAAGTAGCACTTGTTTCTCTTTGTTTCATTGTTTTGGGCATTATTTTTGCAGGAAATTGCAAACGTCCACAAATTAACCTCGCAGTGGGAACAAGCTGAACGACTGAAGTCAAATTATTGTAAATTACCGACCTGAGTTGACAGCTAACAAGCATGTTGTAATTTCTTGCCACTAACTTGCGCTAATTTATTCTGTTCGCCCACCGCCTCCTCGTTTTCCAGGAATTAGACGCGGGAGGGCGGGCGGGCGGAGAAAGCTCTCGATCGGGAACCGAACCCAGAGGAGGAGGCTGCGGACCGCCTCGCCGCGAGTGGCCGGTTCTTCTCATTGGACCTGTGATGTCTGCCTACCTTGCACTTCAAGGTGAACCACGAGATAGATCGTGCCGTGTTGCCACGCTGACCCATAGCATACCTCGCACCCAATGCAAGTCTATGAGACGTAGCAAAAGCTTCGACCAGTGCAAAGATTTTAACACGATTCTGATACTTTTCCACTTTAGGCCTTCCTAACACTCCAGCTTTCATAAAACACTGAAATATACAATGAAAGGCCTAAATTCTGAATGTACCGCAAAACAAAATATTGCATTAAAGGTTCCACAGCTTCTGTTTTTAATTCCGATCATCAAAACAAATAAATATATTACAGATGACTTTAAGCCATATCAATTTCATAATACAATTCAAGGTTTTATTTACTTCTCTTTATTATGCACTTTTGTATTCATTGCTGTCTTACTTCTCAGGTACATTTTATATTAAATGTTTCTGTACAACCGTTTCGATTAAGGAAGAAAAACTATATCCTGTATTTATGAGGTTTTATTAAATGGATTTACAATGATGTTATGGAAATTACAAAAGAATCAACATCACAAACATCTAAAACGAAAGGAAAAGTGAAAGTTATATAATTTTTTAGTTCGTAGAACCGATGATTTAAATACGAAAACAAATATTTTTACTAGCCCATAACGCTATTCTTATAAACATATGACGTAAATAAACTTGAAACTATTGGGAATTTATTTTTAGCTATAGAAACCATAAAATCTTTATTTTTCGGAGATACAAATATAAAATAAAACTGCAGTAAATACAATACATTAAGCGGCTACATTTTTAATTATTTATGCCGAAACACAATATAGATACGTCTATTTTTCTCCTGGATTTTGTTTTTTTTATGGAGTGTATGTTACATTGTAAGACTTATTTCTATAGAATTACATAACTAATTACTGTGTTACTACCAGATATATGTTGATATATATATATATATATATATATATATATATATATATATATATATATATATATATATATATTCTCTTTCTCCAACACCGTCACCTATGTGTGCAATATATATGTTATACGATCTTATGAAAACCGCCAGTAGAACTGCCTTTTCCAGGCCGATAGTTAAACGTAGGTAAAATGTTTGACAGCACAAAAATGTGTGCCTCCGTATGCTTGCAATGCTTCTAATGTTAAACGATGTACTCACACGAATAACAGTAACGAAATAAATGGCACTAAAAGTGCATCCTATCCACATTTTATAAATAATAAAAATTACTGCAATACATTTTGCGAAAAACTTAACATTAAATCATATAGTTCGATTTTCTGCTTCATGCCCCATTAAAAGCTTTCTTATGGAGATGATAATATGATATAGGTACTTTATTCTTCTAAAATATGTCTAAGGTATGTAATTTTGTTACAATCATTTTGGCCTTACTTGAATTATAAGGTAACACGCGCACACGTAGATACAGATATGTAATATTTTAAAATGTGAATTATATATATATATATATATATATATATATATATATATATATATATATATATATATATATATATATAAAACGAAGCTAGCTAGAAAACTTTCGGTAGCGAGTGCATCACTAAAATTCCTGTTTTAAATCAATGAATGAAAACCAAATTACATGTTGATTTGAAACTACACGTATTTACTATTTTTAAAATACTCTACATTGTTATTACTCAAGCGCTTAAAGAGGAGAGGCGAAACGTGCATGAAAATACCAAGAGCATTTATTTTCATTTCCGGGTCTCCTTTTCCATTGCATTTTGTTATTAATATACCTGCAGTAGATTTTTATTTACACGTAAAATTGCAGCTCTTGATTCATGACCAATCCGAAATAGTAAGTCCTCCGCAGGAACTTTATCTATTGGATGGAAGCGTCCGCTCGTACTACTACTGCTACTACTACTACTGCTACTACTACTACTCCTACTACTACTACTACTACTACTACTACTACTACTACTACTACTACTACTACTACTACTACTGCTACTACTACTCCTACTACTATTACTACTGCTACCACCACCACTACTACTACTACTACTACTACTACTACTACTACTACTACTACTACTACTACTACTACTACTACTACTCTAGTACTACTACTACTACTACTAGTACTACTACTACTACTATTACTAATAATAATAATAGTAATATGTCCCATCACCCAAAATATAACTTTTACAAACAGGTCCTGCTAGCTTGTTTCCCTCACGGAACCACCCTTCCCAAACTTTCTTTGTGATCTGGTAACAACCTTTATTACTTAGAATACTTAAGAGCAATGTACTGCTGATCATATTTCATTGTAAAAAAACTTGGGTCTTGTTATACGAATAAAATAACACGTTACTGACAATGCCTTACTTGGTAAGCGGTAGTAAAAGTAAGAATGCTTGATAATTATTCTTTTACACTACTAGCCATATGTATACCAGACATAGAACTTTTTACGTCTGATTCCCTTTTCGTAAACAAGAATGACTTGTATTCAAGCTGTATTTCCGTGAAGTCACGATATTAAACGTTTAGTTCGAATACAATGCTTCCTCTACATTAAGCAAGCGGCAGCGAAATTAAAATTAAATAATGCACTTTTTAATAATTAAAATGTTGGTGAGCGTGTAAAGATACCCAGAGTTACGCCTGCAGCAATTAAATAATAAGTAAATCAATGTGAAGATGAACATTTCCAGGTTTCTCTTCTATACGTGCGTTGAAATCACCATCCTTGGCATCAGTTTCCTCTCTCCTGTTGTTTTTCTTCCGGTTCATACGTTATGTGTATCCCTTTATTCAGAAGTAAGAAATATTTTGGAATACGTAGCAACAATGAGCTTATTTCTGAAATACCTGCTAAGTTTACCCATCTGTGAAAAAGGGCCAAAAGATTAAACAGGCCTTATATATGAAGCAATATGAAGATGGAACATTTCCAGGTTCCTCTCTTATGCGTGCGTTAAAATCACCGTCTTTGGTATGAGCTTTCTTCCTCTCCTTCAGTTTTTCTTTGGTTCAAACGTTAAGAGTATATAAATATTTTGGAATACATAGCAATAGTTAACTTACTTCTGAAGTATCTTCTCTTAAGTATCTTAACCAGCTGTGAAAAACAGCTAAAAATTGCAAAATTTGTAAATGTGAATTTATTGTTATTAAACATTACAAACCTCCTACTTCAATTCTATGCAGCTTTTATAGCTATGCCATATTTAACGCAGGTAATATATTTTCAATAAAAATAAAGGTTCGTATGGAGCAATTTAGAAAATAATAATGATAATGATGATTAACAACAACAACAACAACAACAACAACAATAATAATAATAATAATAATAATAATAATAATAATAATAATAATAATAATAATAATAATAATAATAATAATAATAATAATAATACTAATAATAATAATAATAATAATAATAATAATAATAATAATAATAATAATAATAATAATAATAATAATAATAATAATAATAATAATAATAATAATAATAATAATAATAATAATAATAAAAAATGAAATTGGGAACTAAAATATATGAAATTTGCTCTACATAGTATAAATAAATTTTGATTACTGTATTATACCTATAATAATTGTAAATGCGGGAACTGTAGTTATGCATTTTAGAAATTTTACGGTGAATGTATTACTAAATATGGATGTGACAAAAATTGAAATAGAGCTTTAAATATGAATGCTCTTTAACTGCTATAGTTCTCAGCGTTCCATTCCATACTGGTCGTGAAAGACTAGTTAATTTTGCTCAGAGTCCTTTTTATCAATCCTGAGGTTGTTTTAAATCCACGAGACGGTATCACCGGCTTTGCTTCTCTTCCGAAGGAGAACACGCTAAGGATTTTCAGGTCCACAAAATCCATTGCTGTGCGCTGGGTTTAAACCCGTAACCTCGGAAACCAGAGGCTAGCAGGTTAACTCTAGACCACGGAGGAAGACTATGCATGTGAAGATTCTCATGTTATTATGTTACTATAGCTTTCAATTATACGATAAATTGGAAATATTGTGCACTTGTATTACTATGTAATGATTTTCTGAAGAAATATTTGACTCTTCTCTCTCCGAGTTTTAGAAATAAGCATATGCATTGATTCAGTCTTACCCATGCATTGAAATCACTGTGCTGGAAGGTGCTTTTTCCAGTTTCGCGATTCTTACGCGTCCTTCGTTCAAATTTATACATTTAATGACAACACCAGGGGCTTTATCTTATGTCTTTAATTCATTATTGACGAACAGTACATCATTCCGTGGCTAACGAAAACGACAGGCTACGGCGCAAACTGCAGTGACGTATTCTTCTAGTATGATCATGGCCCAATGAAGTAAAACCACAATTGTCTAATATATCCATGTTCTAAACAAACAAAAAAAGCTTGCCTATTGAATTCATACAAAAGATACTGTTTTATCATGATGGTATACAATGTTAGCGCCGCAGCCTGACACTTTCGTTAGCCACGCATCATTCATAGTAGCTTACTTCAAGAGTAAATTTAAAATAAGTGACCATTTTAAAGCTGTCCGCTGTCCGATTTCCATTCGGATGACTTTTGAAGATATATTTTGCATCCCGAGTTTTTTATACTTTCTCTACCACGTACCTAGTAGGTACAGAAAGCATTGTATTCCATCCAAAAATTCGATATCTAGATTTGAATAGAAATACAGGTTTTGAGGTTCCTAAATAAAAAGCCTTCTTTTTCTACTATTCGCCTATGGCAAGTAGAGGAAGTAATACTGAATTCCATTAAAAATGTACACGAATATTTCACCAGAATACACGTTTTGAGACTCCCTGGATAAAAATAAATTATAAACAGTTTCGTGTGTATTTGTATGTGCATGTGCTTGTGAACAACATAACTATTAAAAAACAAAGGGTCGATAAAATGCCAAAGTTGGTATTTTAGTTCAGCACCTTCTAAAGATGCGATACGAAGATTTTCAAGAAAATCCCCATACCTCAAATTTGGATTATCTCAAAATAGCTGTAACAATTTTGAAGACAATACACTATGTGTAAAACATTTAGATGGCAAATAAAATGTATGTATCTCTGAATTTTGTATAATTTGATGTAACTGGTAAACCGTAAGAGATTGATAAAAACGTACTGCCTACAAAGCGCAGGTCTCTTTAAGACACAATCTGATTCAAATATTCTTGTGGCATTAGTCACTTCCGGTGTATTTGTTGTTACTGGTTTGAATTGTTCGATACTTCGTCATTTCTTTAAAGTGCCGCCGCTAGTCAGCTGTTTCTCACGATGCCATGGGCAGAGCATAGCATTTCTAGCCCAGTATATAGCGATCCAATTTTTAAACAACTGGCTATCGATTCTGTTTCTATCCCCTTGTATCTTTAAATAAATGTGTAACGAGACTATTTCTGCAAATGTTCTCAATGAACAGGTGCTATACAGAAACCTAAAAAATCACAGGGATGTTTGTAAAAGGAATATAGAAACAAACCAGTGGATCAAAGAGAAAGCGTGTGAATATAACTCATTACTTTCTTTTTCTTTCTTTTCGCTTTATTTATAAATGTTTAATGCGGTATTGCAGTTACTGTTTGGACACTTACGCTTGTGTTATACATGCAGTATTGTGCCATAGTTAAAAAAGTAATTAAATGGGTTTCAGTTTTATTCAATAAAAGCACAACTTCATAGTGTAAGAAGTGAGAAAAATAGAGCGCGTATTTGGGAGCGTTGTTCACAATAACTCAGTCATAGAACGTAAGAACAGTAAACCGAATTATGGTTCGAGTGCTGGTAGTGGCAACGGACTTTTAACATTTCAAAATTAGCCGAAAAAAACGGTCGCGTGAAAGAGAGTTACTGGACCAACTTTATAATGGATTCTAACCTTTGTATCAGTAGCGCAATTTATATTTATATTTTGTATTACGATTAACTTTAATTTCATGGTGAAAGGCAAAAAGTAGATGCACAATTTGATAATTCGCTTCACTTATACTTGTATAGAATAGTTCATTATTTTTGATTAGGTATTATTAATAATAATTATATTATACTGTATATTATTATTATTATTATTATTATTATTATTATTATTATTATTATTATTATTATTATTATTATTATTATTATTATTATTATTATTATTATTATTATTATTATTATATCACTCTCTGAGAGAAAAGTGTGCAACATTTATACCTAAAACATCTAGGAAAGTATATCTACTTTTGATTAGAACCATTTCTTTCAAGTAGATAGTCTCTTTGCAAACTCTTGATGAGCGATGTGGGTTAACTCTGCGGAATGACTATTGTTTAAAAAGAAAATGGATTACCTATCAAAATTGTATTTTACAAATATGGCCAACTATATAATTCTGGATTGAGATGAATAAAATCACGAGGGGAGTTCAGAAATGATTTATAATATAGTTTTATACCTTATTTATGAATAAAAATGATTCAATGTAGGTACATCTCAATATACCTACTCCCCACCAACATCAATACACTGCTGCCACCTTCTTAGGAACGTCATTATTGCGCCACGGAACCAATTGTTGGAATACTACGTACCCACCCTTGGACAGCCGCCCGCAACTCCTCATTGTTGTCGGAATTTTAAATTGCAGCGCCTTCTTCATGTTATCAAACAAATTCATGTGTATGGTAATGATTCCTCACCAGTTTTCCCAAAAGATCTGCATCTTCATTCTCCATTTCCATATTCGACAATAGACTTCAGCTCTGCTCTGCCTCTGGGCATGTGTCAAGTTCCGTGTTTAGCAATGTGGACACATTTTTTTCACATCTTTTTGATTCCTTCCTTTCACAAAAACCATGCATTCCATCTGCCCATGATACTCACCTTCCATCTTGAGCATGGCTTTCTCTGCTTGACAACAAACAAGCATTGTTGTTTCACGATGCACTCTCATCACATGTCATCTAGGGGTCTGCGTGGTCTAGTTCATCGTTTTACGGACACGTCCACCAAATACAAAGCCGTAAATAATTGTTCCAAAATTTAAGTACACCAATATTCATCACCCAGACACCAGTTTAACACAAAATCTTCTTCTGCTAGTAGATACTTGCGAGACTCTTTCACATCACGTTGTGATTGTTTGTTCGGTTTCGAGTTTGAAAGGCAAGTTTCTCTTATCCCCTTTTAGCCAGTTTGCAATAAATGCAAAGGTAAGGAAAACAGTTTTAGTTCTAAGCTTTCAAATATTGTGAATCACATATATAGATTTTAGCTCTTCTTGTGCTAAAAGTTAGGCACTATATAAGTAAATGTGGCATAAGAGGCCTCTGTAGGAATGAGGAAACACTAAAATAGTGGTAATTCCAAAGTCATGTCGTACCTGACGGACTTGTACGCCCATGGTGTTATAAAACCTCTTGAAAGAGCGTGTTGGTGCAAAGTTGGGGGACTGTTATTTTGGATTAGTATAACTGTTCAAGATGTTCTCGGGTTTCGAGCCAGGTGTAGTGATGAAGACCCATCGACGTTTCGGGAGTGTGCATCTCTCCCATCATCAGGATGATGATATTTTAGTATAACTGTATCTATAACCCTATTTTTCGTACCCATAATTCTAAGCGCTCTTATTCCACGGTAGCCAACATCTTCCTAAGTTGCTTAGTGTAGTTAAGTTTGTCTTACTTGAGGCATATTGGTTTCCTTGGGGACTCGAGAGCAACTAACTTGAGCAAACGAGGTAGATTTTGAGAGATTCATTTTATGTGTTACTTATAAAAGTATAATGTCGCAATAGTAATGAATACCTCTTCAAAGGTTGCCTTAATCCAGTTAACAAACACATTATATCTAAATGGAAATCAACTGGTTACTATTTTTCTGCAAACAATAAATCATGCTAAAAAATAAAACGAAAATGTTAGTTTAACAAAATTATCTCTAGTAATACCATAAGAGGATTCCATATGAATGATATCACGATAATTTTGCGAGTGTGAAACGCGAGAAAAATTATCCCAAATATGAAAACGTCGAGTGATATTTGTTTAGAGTATTCCGGAAATAATTAATAATTTATTTAATGTTAGTAGTGATTTAAAAGTAAACTTCTTCAACTTCCTTGTTCTACCACTATCGTGGCATCAGGGGTTTACCTCCGGTCTGAGGCTCACATTCTCCTTTTGAATCCGAGTTTACTTAAGGTGAGGGATTAGCCCAACACTTAAGGTCCCTGTTTTATCCCTAGGGTACTCGTATAGATCCTCAGTTCTTGAGGTAGGGATTGCGCATTTCCTCCCAACCCCCAAAGGTTTTCGTTTTCCCGCCAATACTCGGGAGGCTGTTTGCAGTGATTTCCCACTGGGCGATGGGGTCGCCACTTCCCTACGCCGAAATTTAAAAGTAAACAACTTACAATAACATTTTAATTAAGACTGATTTTCACAGCTGGCACTATAGTTAAACCAGTAGACTATAAGAACAACAACAATAACTTTGGTGTTTAATCCACGAAAATGAGCAACTAGACATATGATGAATATGAGTGAACGAATTTTCGTGTCGTATTCTTGAAAGATATTAAACTTAAATACCAACTTTGATTTGTAACCACTTTTCGTTTTTAAGTTATGCTGTTCGCGGAGACACACACGCGCACGCGTGTGTAGCTCATTATAATTTTTTTTATTCAGGGGACCTCAAAACATATATTTTCGGTGAAATCTCGACATCGGACTTTTGGGTCGAATAGAATACTTCCCCTACTTACTATGCATAGCGAGAAAGTAAAAATACTAGAGACACGAGGAACAGATGGAACAGGGATCATAAAATAATTTAAAAGGATAGCACGCAACATGCCGAATAAATGGTGATAGATTCCAGAGGGCAGAGTCCGTTGAAGCGCCATATCCTTGCCAAGAACGTGTGATAATAGAGGAGAGGTGTAGAGGCCGGAACCGTTGCACCGGGTGCCGGAATTTGGTTTCTTTCGTCTCCTTCTTCCTTTTTTTTTTTCTTTTCCTTTTTCTCTCTCACTCTTTATTTCTGCAGCGCGTGAGTATGGCAACACTGTTAGATGAGCCCAGGGTGCTGGTTCCTTCATCCCAATCCGCGCTTGCAATGATGTATTATCAACTCCAAAATCACACGAACCACAGAGTGCCCGCAGTTTGCTACACCATTAGGCTTCTAGCCAGCGCGCTTCTCCTGCTACACTGATTTGAACGCACGTATAAGACCGAAACCTTTCATGAACTTCTAAAATTCGCAACGGGAAGATCAAAACTCATTCCACACCAGAGCAAGGGCAAAATGTTTCTTATTTATGGCTTTTATTAAGATTGTATCGACTTTCTAAAGTGTTTGTGTTATGTAATGCCAGTGTTTATCTCGATAGTTGAGTGTTCTTAGGAAACGAAACATCTACTATATAATAGTCACATGGCTTTCTCTATTCATCATTCCATGGAATTAACAGATTATTTCACTCAATAAGGAGGGGCCAATCAAGGCTCTACTTTGTACCTAATAAAGAAGGTATAAATTCATCCAAAAATTAGATATCAAGATTTGACCATAGATACACGTTTTGGGGCCATCTGATTCCAAAGAAAGCATTTTTAGACAAAGAAATGTCCGTCTGTGTATGCGTGTCTGTATAAACAGACAGCGAAACGATCGATAAATGCCAAACTTGGTATATAGGTTCAGCATCTTTTAAAGACGCTGCACGAGGATTGTTAAGAAAATCCTCGTACTCCAAATTATACTTCAAATAAAAGATGTTTTAAAAATTTGAATTTTCTCAAAAGTACCCTAACAGTTTTGATTAAAATACCATATACTTAAAATATTTAAATAACAAATAATATCTAAGGTCTTGAATTTTCTGGGAATAGCTTTTGATTCCTTCTATAATTGCACGGAGTTTTGTACAATTTTACATAACTGGTAACCCATAAGGGACAGATAGATAAAAACGTTCTGTATCTTTAAAACATACAAATTTATTTCAAATAAGTTTCTTTTTGGGTCAGTCATTTTCGAGAAATCCGTTGTTTTGTCACTTTTTTAAAGTGCCGTCACTGTTTGGGTATCACGCGATTTCATGAAAAAGTATGAAATTTCTAGGTCAGGAAATAGCGACCGGATTTTTTAAACATCTATCGATTAGATCCCCTCTATCCGCATTGTACTTTCAACAAAACGAGTCTATTTCTATACAGCCTTTGTGTGAATTAAGATGAGGTATATAGAATAATAGAGATAGTGCATTTAGATATATTTAGTCTATAAACCAGCTATCAATGCTGTATAATGTATCCAATCACAGCTGTTAAATATGTAACACAATTTTTATAATTTTAATTATACCAAATGTAGAAGGCTAATTATTATGAGTCCTCATCAGGCAATTTATTCTCTTTACAGACACATTATAAGGTTGGTTGAATAAATCTGATGTGGTACAAACTCGATTTTCTCCAATGATTATCATTTCATAGCTGACCCTCATGTTCTACGTTATTCACGTAAAGCGTGATCGTTTTATCTTTTTATACCTTATCAGGATAAAGCTGTTTACGTAGAAGCCATTTGAAGTAATAAACCTAACGTTACTCCTCCAGAGTCAAATGCAACATGCTAATTTAACACTGAGCTGGAAATAATATTATATATGAGCTATCAAAAGAATAATTATTTACTGCACTCGTGGGATTGTGTTTTAACAATGGAAAGAGTACAAAATACAAATGTAATAATTCTAAAACAGTTTTGCGAAACTAAAATAAAAATATGTTGTGAGCTTTAAATTTGGTGCCCGTATTGAGTATAAACATTTGAATAGCATACAAAGTGTCTTAAAGAGGAGGTTCCTATTTAAGTCATTGATTTTGAAACATGTTTCTTAAACAGGAATTTCCTGTTTAAGACTCTGAATTTGAAGCGTTTGTGCTACTCACACTTACAACTGTGTAGTTATGTTGTATTTTTTGTTACGGTTGTAAATAAATGAAGTTTTATTAAGGAAACTTGTTATTTATACTCTAAAGTTATTGGACTATGCTTATAAGCTCTTGGGGAAAACAAATAAACACCCTACTTGTTCTTATGTTACATTGGTGGAACGATTACAATCAAGTCTTGGAAACAAGCATACGACAAGGAAGCTTAAGATACTAGAAATATTTCAAACAAATTGTACATTTTAATAAACACTATATTTTTCCTGCAGTAACATTCTGTGTATCTGTTATGGCTTCCAACATAATATTATAAAATATACAATCAAAATCAAGAACTCACTAGATGCTTGCAGAAAATTCTATATTGCGTCATGAAGCTATATCCTTCTGATATTTCAGTTTTCAGAGTTATGTTGTCTACAGACACACATATGTGCACTTGAAGACGCAAACAGAACTTTTCCAAAACGCTTTCTGGGTGGAGGGTTCAGAGGGCATCAGAAACTGTATTTTAAAATGATCATATATAATTATTTATAATGTTAGGGCATTAGACTGGTATTTTTATCGGACGTGGATGTGTACTTTCTAAGTTCACTGATCCACCTTTGTCCAATAAGTTTATTTATTAAGAAGTATAGGATTTTTCTCAATTACACCATATTTTGATGATTTATTAGTAACTGTTTAAAAAATAACCAACCAGAAATCTAGAAGAGATTTCCTTTATTATCTTAAGTTTTATTTCTGCTAACTTCAATACTTTTTTAGAAAACGATCGTTTATAAAGGAAAATGTCATTCACAAAGCAAATATGAAAAGCCTCGAGAATATCAGGCTATTTGAGAGATCCCATCTCGAAAAACAAACATTTACAAAGAGAAGGCAAAACAAGGATTTACAAAGTTTCAGTTGGAACAATAATTATATATGCAGCGGATAATATAAGACAAGACAGTTAATGAGAACAAAGGAAATAAATACATTGAGAATAACAATAGGAAAAACTAGTTAGATAAAGTTAAGAGTGAAGACGTAATACAAGAATGTGATATAAAAGAGATAGTCAAATTTGTGAATGTAAGGAAAAGGAGTGGAATAACCATGTGGATGGAGCAGATAGCAACAGATTAATTAAAATAGAGATCAAAAGCCTGAAGGGAGAAGAGATATAGGGCGTGCAAAAAAGATGCGTCTCGTCGGAATCTGCATGAAGAAAAACAGGCATAGCCTATATAAAAAGAAATTCACAGAAAACAGCTGTTCAAAGAAAAAGAATGGAGAAAAACTCACATAATATTTGGAATGAAAGAAACTACATGACTTGAGCACAGAGTGAGTGAGTGAGTGAGTGAGTGAGTGAGTGAGTGAGTGAGTGAGTGAGAGAGACAGAGAGAGAGAGAAAGTGAATTAGTGAGTAAGTAGAATTTAAGGGCCCGTCGACAAGATCAAAGAGCAAAGAGAACTGCCATATTTGATTTGTAGAGAAAGTTACCTTAAAAATGAGCCCAATTTTACCTCTGTATCTACTCCAATTTTTTTTTCTGCGAGATGCTGCAAAATTCATAGAGCAATATAGCAGATACAGTATCATTAAACATTTAAAATATACTTTCTATCTAAAACAATAAAGTATATGTCAAATAAAAGCGGAAGTTTCCCTTTATAAGACTGCACAGAAAATTAAAAATGTTAACTGTTTGCAATTTAGTCTCCGCTTAATGTGCAAACTGAATTTGACAGATTGAATGTCGCAAATATCTTTCAGCTAGCGGTATTGGGCTAGAATTTGGCATTTCTTCTTTTGCCTGTCCTTGCTTTAATCAGGCCACGCATGTCCCTTGTTTGCGTTGTGGTCAACCCTTGAAGCAACACAGGTTGATGAGGTCCTTTTCTGCCTCGCCAGTTCCGACCTCATCGAAAGGTTTATTAACCGGATCTCAGGGACCGTTTGTATAATATAGATCCTCGGAAGGACATAGCATGGAATGTTCGGTAAGTGGAGGGTGTAACAGTTCTAACAAGACAGCTGGTTCTCCTTGTTGACAAAACCGATTACAGATTCCCAGTCAGAGTCCACGTTTTAGCACCTTCCTGCATACAAAACTAACTCCACAATGGTTTCCATTTACTGACTTCACGAAACAAGGACAAGAAGGTGGGATGCACAACCCGTGTGTTTTCAATTTGTAAGATGTAATAAAATGAGACGGCTTTTTCTGAGAAACATTCGTAGACATGTGCGCTGCACGTCAGACTATAAACACAGGGATGAATAACTAGGTTTCTTTGAGAGCTGCAGGAATAAAGATTTAAAAAAAAAAAGAACAAGAAAGAAAGAAAAGGAAGAGCTTGAGGTGCAACATTCACATGGCGTCCTCCGTCCATTATCATTTCACAGCTATTCTTCGGCTTTGCATGCAAAGGTTTACTTTTTATTTTCTTTATGCACCTTACATTTCAAGCTCCAGACACTTTTATGCACTTCTTATTTTGACATTGTTTAACCATTGGACGTACCGAGCGAGACCATACATTTTTTTCGTGGTTTCTCCGGGACAGTAGGCGAATGTTGGGATGGTTCCTCTTCTATTGTCACATTTCGATTCCCCTTCCCCAAATCCACATTCAAAAGGGGCTCTTATTTCTCGATCTTCAACATTTTTCTTTGATGTGCAATTCTGGAGAAGGCTAAATCATTATGAGCTGTATAATGTATAGATAAAGGTAATCCTTTATCTATCTAGTTTGAATATATAAACATAAACTTAAAAAGTAACCAAAATTTCATTAGATGGAGTAGACAAATTTATTGGAAATTTTAACTAAAGGGTGAATTTTAGGTAGTTCCAGGTGGGTTTGAGGCCATGCCTGTCCAACAGATAGGCGCAGATTTTTACTCATTGGAAAGTTTTTCTTGGACAGACATTCTATGAGCCGGCTAGAGTAGCTCCCCAACCCCGCCACAGGGAAGTCATCTTTGAGAAGCTCGACGGTATGATCGTATTTTCAAGCTTTGGAATCGTTAGGGAATTCTGCGCGTCTGCCTGCAACCTAAGCCCCCTGCAGCTCATCCTTTCCTTCTGGGAGGTGACAGCCACAAAAGATTGGTTAGTAGTGAGCGAAATGTCCCCCTCTGTTAATTTGTCATAGCGGTCGTCAACTAGTGGACAGTGTTACATTTTTACTTTTCTTACCACGTACCCAATAAATAGTGAAGACATTACATCACTCAAAAATTCGGCTACAAGATTTCACTACATTTCATAGTCCACTGAATTTAAAATATATATATATATATATATATATATATATATATATATATATATATATATTTAGAAAATAATCCGTGTGTGTATGCGCGCGCATGTATGTGTGAATAGCATAACCTAAAAACTGAATGTCTAAGGAATATAAAAATGCGTACTTATAGACAAAAACGCACTTCACAAATATTTGGAGCTCTTTAAACCACACAGTTTATTTCAAATGGCTCTTTTGTGACATTAACCATTTCAGAGTTGTTTCTTGTGATATCATGGAAATAATATGGAATTTGTAGCAAGCGTACTACTGACCTAGTTTTTAAACGATTCGGTTTCTTCTATCCCTCTTTCATCCTTAAAAAAATGTGTAATGTATTTTTGCAACAGTTTATCTCGACTAACATAAAGTAGATAGAAATATAAGCCTTCGTAAGAATAGTTTGTAAAAGCTATATAAAAATGAACGATAGTGGGTAAATTTAACAGATCAGTATTTTTTAGTACTGTCGCTATTTACTTGTTTCTCTCGATAACATGGAAAGAGTATGACTATTCAAGAACAGCACATAGAGACAAGATTCTGCTTTTACAAGAGAGGGCTGTAAGTAGGCCCCATAGACTATTGCGGTGTGGCGAATACATACAAAATATGACTTCGGAAAGCCACATTGATGTATTGGAAAATACATTCCGGTCATCGTCTGAAGACATTCTCCCATTATATAGGTAGTTTCGAAAAATCCTTCAAACCGACAGTTGGAGACGAGGTAAAATTAAAGGTACAGGAGCCTCCGCAAGTGGGACAGAGCATCGCATGAAGGCCATCTGACCCTGTTTGCTTCTACCGTGACCCCTGGGAGGGAGGGATGAGCGTAAGAACCCAAAGGGCGACCAGTTGCGGGTTACGATGGTGCAAGCTTGGACGAAGTCCCTAATGTTTACAGCATGAACACATCCGATGCCGCTCAAACCCACCTACAAGCCCGTAACCCCCAGTAGTCCTCCCCTGGTGGGGCCCACGCGGAGGCCGGTCGTTTGAGCAATCCCAAACGACGCCAGCGAAGAAACCTTTACAGAGCGCACATCCACTGCACAGCCGCAACCCGTCGAACACAGTCGCCTGATCCTACAATCTTAAAACGTATGACAATGCAGGAAATTATGGATACTGGAAATGAGGCATACAACAGTCGTGGTTCAAAAGGAACCACCCCAGCATTAGCCCACTGAGCTAAACCGTGGATCAGAGTAAGCGGTTGCCGAGGATGAACTTGGGACCTCCCGAATAGTGGTACAGTTACCCCGGCCCACCTCGCTCGTTAATTGAAAGATGACCATCCCTATGGACTATCCGTGGACCTGTGTGGATCCTGGGGTGGAATTGAGCTGACATCTGTGGCGTAAGACCAAGATTGGAGAAGATTTAGTCCCTTGGGGGTTTATGCTACGGTTTTCCTGATAGAATTGTATACTATTAGAACCTGTCTCAAGGAAAATCTACAGGTGAGATATATCAATAAACCTGTCTGCAGTCTCAAGTGGAAGTACAATAAGCTTGGCATAGAATGCTGGGAGGATTTAATACATGGGAAGAAAAATCTGGTCATTCTGGTATGGGTCCCAAGTCATTCTGGGATACATGGTAATAAAAACGCCGATAACCAACGAGATTGCTCCTGGTAATTTGTGAGGATTACATATATTAGCATATCTCTTCACAAAAAATGAATTTCACATTGCTTATATTCTTAACAAAATTTAAATTTTTTTGTGCAGTAAGGTTTACAGCTATGCAAAAGTCACCTAGAATGAAAAGGACTTCAGAGGCTATTTCAAGAAAATTCAAGATATTCATTTAATTTTCCATGAAAATATAGTGAACACGTAATATTTTAATAAAAAAAATTTTAGAGCCATTTTTGAGAAGATACTAAATTTTTAAAAATACTCTATGTAAAGCGTAATTTGGGGGGGGGGGGGAGGGGGGCTTCCTTGGAAGTCTAACCGACTTTTTGTTTTTGAGTTATGCTGTTCACAGACACATACATACAAAGGGCACATACGTTTTTTCTTTTATTCAGGGAATCTCAAAACATGTATTTCCGGTGAGATCTCGGGATCGAACTTTTGGGTAGAATGCAAAACTTCCCTTACTTACTATAAGTAGTAGAGAAATTAATAAAGGTATAGTTAATTTGAAGAATAAGTATAAAATAAAGTGTAGGGGTAAAAATGCTTAATGTGAATTTCAGATATCAAACGGAAACAGTAATTCATGTGTTCTAAATAAGAAATAGAAAAGACAAAGGTATAATATGCAGCGGTTAGTAGGCGCCACCATGGGCGTCGCGAAACGGGGGCAAAGGGGGGCCGCGCCCCCCCCCCTTGGAAGTTGGTGAACTTAATGTGCAGCCAGTTACTGACTATTAAACTAGTATTTTAATTTTGATGTAAAGAACAATTTTTATTTAGCACAAATTAATACGGTTATCTGCAACAAATATTATAAATTTTGACAGTAAAATGATGATTTAATATTATATGATTGCAAATTTCCAACATGTGCCCCCCACCCCTGGGAAAAAAGCTTGCCGACACTCATGGGAGCCACCAAGAAAAGAGGGACACGCAGAGGAAAGAAAGAGTAAAAAGGAAAAGCCAGTGGAAAATTATGGGAGAATAAAGGAAGTTACGTAACGAAGAACAACGGAAAGGAAATGGATAAGGTTAGAAGAAAGAGAACATGAAACAGGAGGAAAGCAGAAAAGCACTGTCAGACATGAAAAATAGTTGAAAGAGACAAAGAAATGAAGAAGAAAAGGCTGGTAGAGCGGAAGATGTGAGATAAGTGAGTCGGGCATGCTCGGCCAGATTCGACTGAGGGACCAGACCAGACCACACTGATCGCAGCACGCGCCATCTCCTGGGTGGCTCGGCGGCTCTGCTTGTCACAACACACGAGCTCAGTAGCAGCGCCATCTCCTGGTAGCTGTTGAGACCTGGAGCACTCCTCTAATAAGATTCCAATTTGTCAATTACAGAAGAGACCACCCGGACACTGGTTGGACTGGACTGGACTGGACTGGACCAGTGCAACAGCGGCGTACACGGCCGGGGGTGCTCACACGCTTATTGCTTTCAATGTTACTCTCTCACCTCTCCCACTCTCTTTTTAACACTCTCGCTCTCAGTTACACTCTCCTTCACTTACACTTACCCTCTCTCATAGTCGACTTCTCTTTCATACTTTTCCTCTCCCATTCACAGTCGACTTCTCTCTCACATTTCCCCTTACTCACTCACAGTCGACTTCTCTCACACTATCCCTCTCTCTCTCTCTCTCTCTCTCTCTCTCTCTCTCTCTCTCTCTCTCTCACTTCTCCTCTCTCACTCACAGTGGGTTTTCTCTCACACTATCCCTCTCTCTCTCTTCCCCTCTCTAACTCACAGTGGGCTTTCTCTCACACTATCCCTCTCTCTCACTTCCCCTCTCTCACTCACAGTGGGTTTTCTCTCACACTATCCCTCTCTCTCTCACTTCCCCTCTCTCACTCACAGTGGACTTTCTCTCACACTATCCCTCTCTCTCATTTCCCATCTCTCACTCACAGTGGGCTTTCTCTCACACTATCCCTCTCTCTCTCTCTTCCTCTCTCACTCACAGTGGGCTTTCTCTTACACTATCCCTCTCTCTCTCTTCCCCTCTCTAACTCACAGTGGGCTTTCTCTTACACTATCCCTCTCTCTCTCTTCCCCTCTCTCACTCACAGTGGGCTTTCTCTCACACTATCCCTCTCTCTCATTTCCCGTCTCTCACTCACAGTGGGCTTTCTCTCACACTATCCCTCTCTCTCTCACTTCCCCTCTCTCATTCACAGTGGGCTTTCTCTCACACTATGCCTCTCTCTTCCCCTCTCTCACTCACAGTGGGCTTTCTCTCACACTATGCCTCTCTCTTCCCCTCTCTCACTCACAGTGAGCTTTCTCTCACACTATCCCTCTCTCTCACTTTCCCTCTCCCACTCACGGTCGACTTCTCTCTCATATTTCCCCTTACTCACTCACAGTCAACTTTCTCTCACACTATCCCTCTCTCACTCAACTCTCCTTTTCACTCACAATCTCCCTCTCTTACTCACACTTCCTCTCTTTAAGTCACACCTCTTTTTAACACCCTCGCTCTCACTCACAATCTACCTCTCTAACGCTTCCTCTCTTTCACTTACATTCTCCCTCTCCTTTTAACTCTCGCTCTCATCCATATTCTCTCTCTCTGTTACACTTTCTCTCATTCACAGTTGACTTCTCCCTCATACTCTCCCTCTCCATTCTCACTCTTGCTCTCTTAAACACGTTCCACATTCACTGACAATCTGCCTCTCTCGCACTCTCCTATGCTCACTCACGCGTCTCCTCTGTCACTCTGTCATTCAGTCTTCCTCCCTCACTCACAATTGCGCTTTCTCACCCTGCCCCGTTGCTCACACTCCCTATTTCACTCATATTCTCCCTCTCTCAGCCATACTACCCTACCTCACTCACATTCTCTCTGTCTCACACTATTTCTCTCTCATTCAGATTCTCTTTCTCACATTCATATAACTACTCTCTCACTCACTCTCCTCTCACTCACACATTCCCTCTCACACTCACACTCCCCTCTCTGCTCAAGCTCTTCTCTCAAACGCCCCCTTTAAGTTGCTGTCCCTTTCTCCCTCACTCCCGCTGCTCACCATTGCGGTCAAGGGGTAGCGCGTTCGCCTAGCAATTTGAAGGGCCAAGTTTAAATCTCGGTTGGAACGAGCTGCCTTGAAACTGTTTTTACTTTCTCCATAACATATAATGGAAATGTTATATTCTACTCAAAAATTCCGATATTGAGATTTCAATTTAAGGTGCATGTGCGTGCGCGCGTGTGCATGGTGTAGCATAAAAACTCAAAAATGAGAAGTGGGCTAAATGCTTATTTGGCATTTAAATACAGCATCTCCCGGAGATACTACTAGAAGATTTTTAAGAAAATGGCTCTATCCTAATTTAACATTTTCCATGTCTTTTCCTCGAACCCGGGATCTCCCGAATATGTTACCACGGAGCTATCTCGCTCGGTAAGAATGGGGTGGTCAGTAATGTCAAAACAGGTTATGAGAATATGCATTCGTCCTCAGAACCGTCATTCACGCAATCTTTTAGAATCGCTGTCAATTTTTCCTTGGGTCATATCATTAATATCTTCTACGGCTATGGCCCATTGATAATTCCATAGCAGCGTTTTAAAATAATTGTGATGCTAAAATAATGTGTTCCGGAGCACGCAAAAGGCAAATGATGACATGGCTTGCTTCTAATTTGTTTTCTACCTTTTCCTTACTTATCAAGCTCTAATGATGATGTTTAATAAAAAAAGGGCTCAACTGAATTTCGTGGCCCACGCAAGGCGGGAGGACCGATTTGCTAACTACATAAAACAGATGTGTTTCCTTTCATTTGCGCCGAATGTACCGCCCTTGGCACTAAACGCTGTCATTAATAAAGGCAAAATGTGAGCAAGTCCCGTGAGCCCTTTTTAATTGATATTCAACAAGCTTGTAGCCTGGGGCACAACTCTGAGGAATTCGGGTGCTAGTGCGATGAACCCTGAATCTCCCGAGTCAAAAACAAAGTTTAAGTTTAGGAGAGAATCTCCAAGGCCTACTTATCAGAATGGTGGGCCTTAAATTCTTCCTCACTTTCCTCACGAGGAAAATTTATGCAATTTCATAAATTTATGTGCATTTAATTGGCAGGAGAGAGCCGTTCTAAGTTTCATTGGGGAAATGATAGTCTTAAACAATAGTGCTTTTCCTAATACATATTCCAATGTTTTCACTGCCTATAAGAAACCTTAAAACAAATAATTCGATACAAGTAGACTCGTGGCGTACATGTTTCTGGGGTTACTGGTGGATACAGGGTCAAAAAGACTGATGTATTACATTCACAAGATTTATTCTATCCGTTCTTCAACAAACTGATCTTAAAAAACTTATTCTTCTATATAATTCATAGCTATTAATCGAGATAAGAATTGTAGGAAAGCTTTATTACATATTTACTTGTAGATGGAACAGGGGAATAGAGTAAACATAAGTGACTAAAAGTAAATACTGGGAATATTCGGAAGTTGTTAACTAAAAAAAGACATTCTGTGCTTTAAAGATACACATTTTACTGTGTAATAAGATCCGTTATTTTTATGCAAAAGTCTTTTGAAATGAAGAGGATTTCAGAGACTACTCCCATAAAGTTCAAGTTATGCATTTCATTTGTGATGAATACATGTGGTAGTTTAATCAAAATAGTTAAAATAATCTTTGAGAACATTAAAATTAACGCAAACTTTTACACTTAAAGGGCAGTTAAAGATGGGGTATTTTCTTGAAAATATCGTGTCGCATCCTTGGATGCTGAAGTTGGTATTTAACCGTTTATTGCCCGGTATAACTTTCAAGCAATTATAAGCTTTTCATAAACTTTTAAAATATTTAGTAATGTATTTTTGACGGTCAGTACAAAAATCTTGGAAAGATAAAGTTCGGAATAATAGAATAGCAGAATTGTCAAATTATGCAAGTTGACAAAAACATTTTAGAAATTGTAGAAGTAAGACACCTGAGATGGTATGGACACGTGCTCAGAATGTCAGAGAATCGAATACCCAATAAAATTCTGAATTGGAAAGTAGAAGAGAAAAGAAGATGGGGGAAACCTAAGAGAGAAAAGGGTTAAAGGAAGAAGATACTATGAACCGGGACTTATGGAGGCAGAAGATCGTTTTGGGGTGAAGGAAACCCATTGTGTTGTGGAATACTCCTTAATAAAAATAATTAAAAAATGAAAAAATTACTTTGTGTTTTTGATACTATACTAACAATTATCGATACAAAATACGTATTATTCTTGTTTTATTATGAAAATATATTATATAGTTAATGTTGTAGTGCTTTTGTTTATTTTTAAGGAAAGGAATAAAAATTCATGCAACCACAGTCAAATGAAATCCCGTCATTACTCACGCGTGCCATCATACCGATTGTTTACGTGGGCCCTCCCCATCCTTTACCATTAGCTAATTTGAATATCGTCGCTAGGTCTCGAACTTGCGACATTCAACTCTGAATGGATGACTAGTCCGTTACATCTACCTTTAACGAGCACGGCTATTTGGAGGCTGAAATGCATATGAAAACCTGTTTACATAACAGAGGCTTAAAGAACAAAATAATTTGGGCAGTAAAGCGTGAACCGACTTTCCGTTTTGGGGTTATGCTATTCACAGACAGATACGTACACAAACATACAAATTTCCATTGAAATCTAGGTATCGAATTTTTGTATCGAACGCAATGCCTTCTCTACCTACCATGTACGAGGTAAAGTAAAAAAGATTTCATGCCTGATTTATAAAGTGAGAACGATAATATTGGTGGGATAGACATCTATGGTTGAACCCCTTAAAAACGTTTCTATAATGAAATGTTATAGCCATTGTAAAATACAAACATGTAGCCAGGTTCACAGAAAACAGCTAGTTTCTTTAAATACCATTTTGGCCCCTTTCTTGAATTACGTGAGCACTAGGAAAAAACAATCTTAGTTCACTTTTGGTGAGATTATTTATTTTTACTAATTATAGGTGCATTACAACGTTTATATAAGCTAACCGAGATCTATCCCAGTCATAAAAAATAATGATGTCATAATTTTCTTATTTAAATATTCAATGCTACAGTGAATATGTATGAAGCATACAGATTTACAGCCCTATTTTATGAACCAAATTCAGTCCTTAACCCTAAATAAATATTCTTCCAAGTTATTTTTGACGAAACCATTCACAAACAGCTACTGTTTTTCCATCATCAGTATTTCCTTTGAATGACGAGCTCTTTAATAGTTCTTTCCTCCAGATACGTGTGTTTTTGCAAATTAGTATAATATTGTTGCATTTTCTCTCTTTCCCACATACATAAACCTTTTTAATCATTTCCCTATACCTCTTGGTTTCTATACTCCTAATTTAAATTAGGCAATTGTTTGACTTTGGTCTTCATTATATTTGTCAATTTGTTTTCCATAATTTATTCTAAAATCCTTATAAACTATATCTCCTTTTTTGCTTTCTCTACTACGTATAGTAAAGTAGAGGAAGTATTGTATTCCATCAAAAAATTCGATGTCAAGATTTCACTGGAAACATGTTTTGAGGCACCCTGAATTAAAAAAAAAAAAAGCATTTTTAGGAAGGTCCGAGATTTTGTGTGTGTGTGTGTGTGTGTGTGTGTGTGTGTGTGTGTGTGTGTGTGTGTGTGTGTGTGTGTGAGTGTGTGTGTGTGTGTGTGTGTGTGTGTGTGTGAATAGCATAACTCAGAAACAAAAAGTCGATTAAACAGATTAGGATGTTTAGTCAACGCGTGTAGAGTTCGGCCACTTCCTTTAAGGAACCCTTATAATCGTTTTACAATATGGACCCTTCCTCTTCAGTCCTTTCTGCAGAGTTGCAACCTCTTGACATGAGTCTTTGCAGCTAATGAAACAGAAGGAAACTGGAATTCAGAATTTTGGCAACGGAGACTCCACTTGGAGTCAACATGTAACTGTCACTTCCTTAAAATCAGGGCTCCTATTGGTCTTTAAGGACAGAGTCGATCTAGGTAGCTTAGTTGGTTAGACGCTGGCCTACTGATCCCAAGTTCGCGGGTTCAAACCCGGCCCAGACCGATGGTTTTTAAGTGTGTTTAAAAACGGCAGTTTTATGTCAGTAGATTTACTGGCATGTAAAAGAACTCCTGCAGGACAAAATTCCGGCACACCGGCGACGCTGATGTGATCCTGGCAATTGACAGCGTCTTAAACAACAAAAATCAAGGACAGGGATAGAGATTTGCCTTTTCTGAAGCGTGGAGATGGATTTATGACAGTGGTTAGTTGTGGGTAGCACACATTTCCTTAGTGAAGCAACTGCACACGCGTTGAGCAAACAGACTGCCAAACTTGGTATTTAAATTCAGTGTTTTCCAAGGATCCTACATGAAGTTTAAGCTTCCAACGATTTTGATTAAAATACGATATGTGTAAGATATTTTTGTGCCAAATGTTATGTTTATCTTAAATTTTCTGGGGTTGTCCTCGGAAGTCCTTATCATTCTGAATGACCTTTGCTTAACTGATAAATCTTACTTCACAAAACTGTAGATCTAAAAAAAATGTGGATTTAACCATTTTCGAAATATTACTTGTTATTTGTTTACATTTTACAGTACTTATACTTTTCTCAAATGAGAAGTCGTTATTCGCTTTTTGTGTCCTAGACTTGCAAAGAAAATGTAGTACCAAAGCCATTACATAGTAAGCATCACAAAGCGATTTGTCTATCGTTTAGCCTGTTATATTCTCCTATTCGCATCGTAACTACAAGAAAACATGTAATAAGATAATTTTCACAATAGAATAAGCCTTTTAAAGTATACTTTGTACAAGAGTGAGTAGAGAAAGACATGTGAGTGCATCCACTAGAGTTTTTTAGCATCTCAAAATAGCCTGTATAGCAAGTGCCATTGAGCACTTCCTTCAGAGAGCTTGAAGGTCTTCTAGGATGTGAGGAACCACCCTGAGATTCACCAAGTCTCCGTCAGCGAGGGGTTTCTGCAGTGCAGTTATGGCGCTTGATTCAGTTTTCTGTGTGAGTTTCCCACGCACACATAGGAATTCCCCTTTCCTCCCCACCTTTGGTGCCGAGGAATGCAGCAGAGACTATCACTACTCTCAATTTAACGACGCATTGTTTAAGCTAAAGATGCTTACCATATTCTTCCATTAGATGTCTAAATACACACACATCGACCTGGACTTGCAAAACATTTCTATGGACACCCCTCTTGTATTTAATCATTAAAATAATGCAGTATATTAATTCATCTTTCTGCCACTGTTAGTGTTTTATTTCACATGCATTTTAAACAACAAACTTATCTCCTTCTGTTAAAATACTGGGAAATTTGTTAAAGGGATCTGGATGCAGATTTGTAGTGTATTTCCCATAATTCTTCCAACACTTGACTGATATTTCTCTTCACTAACATTAATATACCAATGATTTCTGTGTTTATGCGATGAAACCATTTAGAGGAAAGTTGAAGTTTATTGATTTGGAGAAAGGACTCGTGGGTTCTCTCATAGATCTTCCTGACAAGGGAAAGTCGCTTGGTGTCCACGACAGAAAGAGATAACAGTGGAAAGCCAAGAAGTATTTTATAACAAGATAAATGATAGTTTCATTTCATTCCGCTCCATACAAAAAGGTCAAGCAAACTGGAGGGGATATAAAAACTGGGGTATAACTTCATGAAAGCAATTCAATTTGCTTTCTACAAATCTGAATACATGTCAATATTCGGATTATTTTGCAACCTTGTTTTCCTGTTGCAACTTAGTGACGAATTGATGTCACGTGAAAACTTTTCTGTTATAAGATTGTAGATTCAATGAGTTATTTGTGTAACAAACCATCTTACGTATGTAACATCAAGAGAACAATCAACTCCAAATTACGTCATTTTATATTTCTGTAAGAATTAGAAAAGGGAAAACTATTTACAGTTTTGTTTCAGCTCCATAGTATCGGAATTTGAATTGGATTTTACATTTATTCTCGCCATTAAAACAATTACATAGATGCATATGCAAACAGAAGCAAAACAAAAGAAACATGTTTACAATAACAACAACCAAAGTACTAAACCTAAAATTTACGCTCTAAAAAATTTAACATCCGTCGATACAAGATTTCCTTACACCCAATTCCAGGGTTATCTGTATATACAATCGCCCCCTCCCCCAGTTTACTAGGTATATAATAGTATTATCCTCAGTTCAGTCACTTTTTCTCCCTAATTTTTGGATTCATTTTATTTCTCTTTCCCCATTGCAGTCAGTAATTTAAATGCTGCAATATATTTTTGTAATGTGTCCCATTTTATTTCCTATGCACCCCTCCTCCATCTCTTCCCTCTATCAAATTCTAATAAACAGTTAAATACACCTTCTAGCTCTGCATACATAATGCACCTTTTTCTATTATCTCCTCTCAACGTGTTTAAAAGCATAGCTCCTGACTACAAAACCCTACTATATTTGATCTTTAAATTTGTAGTTCTCTCATTCCAATTTTTCGTAAAATTGTCCATACTTCACCTTTCCAGAGCTATTAGCTCCCATTACGTCCATTTGGAATGTCAGGCAATCTTTGGAACCATAAAAATCCTGTGCCAACTAAACGTCAAAATTTCTTGAAAGCATACACTTGGTGGCAAAGTCAGAAAATGTAATAGCTTGAAAAGTAACTGCTAAAGCGTCCGAGCGGGGTGGCGCTGCGGTAACGTGTTCGACTCACACTCTGCTTTTCGCTTATCCTGAGTCGGTAGGCGAATGCTGGGTTGGTTTCTTTTCTACCATCACCTCCTTCCATATGAACTGTTTCAGGGTTGTAGGATGAGGCAATGGTGTTCGATGGATTGCAGCTGGCTGTTGGTTTTCTTCCCTGATGTCGGTTGGGACTGCCCAGTCAGAACCCGCCCCCATGTGGGCCTCACCTGCTGCAGGTTAGCGGCGTGTGGATGACCTCAGGTGCGTGGGGTGCGTTCAAACTGGAAACGTAAGGGACCCCGTCCATGTTTGTGTCCTTCGTCATTGGGATATGGTCGTCTCCGGATTTCTACCCTCACCTCTCCCTCCGAGGGGTCACGATAGAAACACAAAGGGTCAGATGTCCTACGTGGGGTGCTGTGCCCCGATTCCGGACCCCTCCTTCCCATTTAAGAGATTCATATACTGAACCATATACATCAGGAGTAATAACTATAGAGTAAAAGGTAATTGATAACTTATGTATTAATAATGGAAAAAGTAGAATATGAGAAGAAAAAGGGAGAAAATGGAAATAAGAGGGGGAAAAGGGACAGAGGGAAGAGCGACGCCGAGAAGGAGAGACTACTGAAAGGAAAGGGGAGGAAGATATGGGTAGGAGTGGAGAGCAGAGAAGAGGACCGGAAGAGAAGGAGAGCAAAGAGTTGAAGAGAAAAGAAGAGACGGGAAGGGAAGGGAGTGGGGTGGAGAGGTGGGGAAGGGAGTAGAGAAAAGAAGAACATTTAGGACCAGAGAAGATAAGACGAGGGAAGAAAATAACAGAGAAGATACAAGATAACAGGAGAAAAGAAGAGGGTAGGAAAGCAGAGAATACAATAGAAGCGGAAGGAAGAGGGGCAGAGAAGGTGAGACCAGGGAAGAAAATAGTTGAGAGAAGAGAAGAAGAGTTCGGGAGGGCAGAGAGTAAAATAATGGGGGAGAATGGGAAGACGAAGGAAGAAAATAATGCAGAAGAGAAGAGGACAAGGGTGCAGAGAGGAGTAAAGAAGATGAAAAGGAGAGAAAGAATAACTGGCGAAAGGAGACTAAAGAATTGAACAGATTGGATATGAAATAAGAAAAGAGAAGAAAAGAGGAATGAAGTTGCCGCAGCAGGCGATGCTGCAGTGAATCTCAGTGGGACGTCTCAGCAAGTGGTTAATGGAATTCCGACCGCGCGCTGCAGCACCCAAGTCAAAAATGTTCTCCTTCTTCTTCCCCCACCTCGTTGCCACCACAACCACAAACACAACCACCATCGTCTTTTGTCTTCCTCTGTCCCTAGGAGACAGACGCAGGGGTGGCCTCACCAATCGACTGGAAAACCGCTCCTTCCTGGCCGAGTAGCGGCGGCGAAAAACGTAACAGCTTTCTGCTGCTGTCATATCATTTGTCAATTGTTTTAGGATCAGCACCTTCAAGTTACAGCTAATAAACGGCATAACAGCAATATATTAGGCTACGGTTGTCAACTCTCCAGAGTTCTGCCAATTTAATTCGCCAAACCTCGTCTTTTCTTCTTCTTCTTCTTCTTGTTCATCATCTTCTTCTTCATCTTCTTCATCATCTTCTTCTTCATCATCATCTTCTTCATCTTCTTCATCATCTTCTTCTTCTTCTTCTTCTTCTTCTTCTTCTTCTTCTCCTCCTCTTTTTGTACTATATCTAGGCAGTGAATTTTTTAAATCATGGGGGTTTTAACTAAATCTTTTCAAAATGTTCTATCACGATCATAAGTGTGCTTTCAATTTCATCTTTAATAGATATTGGGGAAAACATTTTATTTTACTTTGTTTATAATAATCACGACGTAAAAATCTTAATTTTTAAAATATAAAAATACTGCCACATTATTTAAAACTGGCATATAGATTGTTTTCACTCATTTAGTTGTTTCAAAATTTTAAAATATTTAAATGCAGTTTTTGTAAAAATTTTGTCCCGGGTAGCCCAATTAATTATGTTGAATCTTTGACTATTTTTAAGTGCAGCAACACCATATTCACACGTTCACTTTCTCTATGTACAGCCATGGAAAACATAATTGAGCGCATTAGGAGAGCAGAATATGTCTAAATCCCACGTGTTGCTGTGTTGCAGCGCGGTTTACACAAGTCGATATTTCCAACATGCAGCTGAGTTTATTAATACTCTCTGTTTCATATGGTATTGTCTGTCGGACACACAGACTGCGTCTTGAATCATACTTTATATTTATACAAAGTGGTGCAGAACCAATGGTTTTAGTAGAAACACTGAACATTCGTTTAAATAAAGTGAAGATTAAGTTTTCTGAAATAAAATACCAGAACATAAGAAAATAGTTGAAGTACGTTACAATGTTTGTCCGCCCCACCCACTAGGAAAAACGGACACCGAAATTTTAGTCAGTCTTCATTCATACAATTATGACACGAAAACTGGGTCATTTCTGGTGTCTACACATTTAACATGGTACCAGTTTGTAGAATTGAAGCACTATACCCAGTTCCCTCCTTTCTTGTAACACTGTGCCATTCCTTGCAGATATTCTTTTTCTCATACGCAAGCTTCCTTTTATCTTTCCGGGCTTTTGCTACTACTGCCTTTTCCTTCTCAGTGCGGGCAGTTTTCTTAGCTTTTAGATGATTTATAAACTCTTGGTTTGTTATAACCTCAGATTTTCTGCATGTCCTTTTGATCCGTAGTTTACTTTAAATGTCCAGGGATGTTATTGGAGGACTTAGCTGTAGAACAGAAATATGAAGGTAACATTCCTGTGATGTGTTGCTCCCATTATTTAGGACTGTGTCCTGAAGATTCTTTAAGGGAGCTTGATTCTGAGATTCAAGGATATCATTTTCAATACCAGGTTCTCTATTTTCACGTGAAAATGAACACGGAACTGAATTTAATTTCAATAAATATGATGCAAATAATTATACTGACTTCGTTTAAATAGTATTATTTATTTACAATATAATAATATAATCATTTTAAACACATATTTAGATATTACTCAGGTCTATAACTGCTTTAAAAGTTGTATTGATTTAATTACGAGACAAAAATGTGCTGTCCTTTTTTTTCCAAGAGCTGTGTCCCTCTGCCCTACTGTGCAGCCAAACATAAAATAACTCAGAAGACAGAGAGGCTGGAGACATTTACTCTAGTAAGCTTCGTCATTGATAGAAGGATCTCTCATGTTAACACGTGTGTACCTAGAACATTATTGTACTTCATTTTCCATAAAAACCTTATGTACAACGGATGGAATCTTACAGTTCAAGTAACCAAATGAAAAATACTTCTTACAAGTTTCGTTTCTATTGCTCGTTTGTACGATTCAGTGGTGTAACAGACTCGGGTATGTAACCCAACGAATATTGTAAAATTCATTAAAATATGGCCTAATTTAAACAGAATTACCCCTTCTAGTTTACATTTGTTATAATTTTCTGAAAGGAATATTAGATATAAGAGCATGATTCAACAGAGAATCTCTTTTCTGTCAGAACTTACTTCTGTAAATCAAATTAACTTCTCTTCAATATTTTCGTCAACATTTAGCAACGAACGGCACAAAGTTGTTCTTCTCTATTAATGTCTCTAATATCAAAAAAAGAGGGCATCAGAGATTTCTTTCTTAATTCTATGTGTTATGACAGCACTCACACTTGAAATTAAGTCATCCCATATATCAGGTGAAGTTGCATGAAAAACAGTCGATTTTTTTTCAAGTGCTCCTTCAGAGAGCTGATTAATTTAAATATTCAATATAGTTGCCTTTGAACATTCATCATTCCCATTGTGACCATTTTTTTTCTAGAAAATATACAGCCCGTATAAAATGAGAACGTAAAGATCTGTTCTTTTTCACTTCACTGTTATGCTGTTCAACTGAGAACTTTTACTAATTATTCAATGAAATTCTATTCCTGGATTTAACCCAAACATTTCTGGTTGTTTTTTTATTTATGTGATTACAAGCATAGTTGTTTTATGATTGCCTTATAAATGTTATTTAAATCTTCATAAACGCTAGAATTCACTTTTCTTTTGAAAAAAGATAAACACAATGTTTGTTCAAAGTGTTACGACTTAGCCAGAACTCTCTTTCATAAACTTTGATTTTGAAATGCTTATACATTTTTTAATGTTCGTCGCAATACTGTGTGGCGCTTTGCAGGGTCTGTCTTAATTACATATTGCTTTTTAGAGAAAATTTAAGCTTCTTATGTTCAGTTTGTCGCTCACACAACAATTTATTTTGGTTTTCATTGCAATAACGACACGAGAAAGCAGTTTTGTTTACTGCTCTCGCTCTGATTCATTTCGTGACCTCTCGGATGTGACTGCCTCTGTCACATACCTACATCCCCGAATCCGCGCACATCTTAAACTACATTTTCCTTATAACCAAGTGGCCAAATCATGCTCAAATGTCCACAGTTGAAGAGTACACATACAAGAAGCTAAACAAATCGAGAATTACTCCCTGTTCACGACTATAAATTGCAATAATGCGAGCGCGATTCCTATCACACGAGATGTGGTCTTACATACCACATACCTTGGCTCAGGCGCACAACACCAGCTTCCTCTAGCTGACGAAACATGCCGTTGACCCAATCTTTATTTCCAAACGTCAATAATGCTTCCGAAAGCTCGATTTTTAATGATTTTAAAACGATTATGTACAAGAAAATTATAATGAACACCAATTTGGTAATTAGTTTGAGGAAAATTACAGGGTATGTAATACATCTCTCACATCCCTGGTACGATTCCTTTGAGATAATCACAGATCCTTTCCACCATACATCGACAAAACTACACATAGCTCTTCAATACACAATGATACCAACATTGGTAATAAAAATACACTAAATTTTTCGCAAGTATCCGTTTACCCCTTCATTATCTTCTTTTTCTTCTTCTTCTTCTTCTTCAGATTACCCTCCCCTTATGTAGGACTTACATCTTTTAGGACTTACAAGCCAGTGCCTAGGGTCAGACGCCTGTCGGAGAGCACAGGAACCTATGCAACGGACAGAGTGGAGACCTGGAAGCGGCTGGTCAGCCAAGCACCAGGTATGAGAGCCCTTCATTATCCCTATGTGAAAATCCAAACAATAATAGGGAATATCTCGAAGATGGTTGGTATTCATGTCAGTCGAAATCCCTAGATGCTATCTCTTACTATTGATAGCTCTTTTAAAATAGTCTTTAGATTCACTAATAAAAAGTGGATAACACCGGATTAAAATCGCCACCTCAGAGCTGGGAATTGAATCCGGGCTCTCCGAAGAGAGCTGTGAAGGAAACCACTGAGCTCTTCCGACGCCCAAATGCTGATGTTGATGCTGAGATTGACAGAGAGCATCTTTTTTCCCTGCCGTGCAGCACACGAGGCCTTTCGACGCAGGCCTTGAAACAACAAAGTAAATGAAGGGTGAAGTGAATGTAGGGAGAGGAAAAACATTCTCTTTCTTCTTCTGACTATATAAATGTTATTTTTAAAAGTATTTCATTTTCTTCTTTTTTATTGTTCTTTTGCCACTCTTAATTCACTTTCACTTATTATCGATGGTTCATATTATTACACATTTCTCTCTGATTCCTATTCCAATTTCTGTCAAAGTTTCTCCTGCTTCTATCTTCCCACTGATGCATTTTTATCCTATAGATACTGGATCTATGTATAACAACTCCCTAATATAATTGCTTCTCTTTTGGTGGAACTTTACAATTTCTTTTTCACTTCTATCTTGATTTCCATATCATTTCCCTGATTTTTCACTCATTTGTTGACCTGTTTTCTTTTCAGAATTTTCTACTCCCTGATTTATATTTTATATTTTCTCTTTAACCTGTTCTCTATTTCCCAGCTTTTCTTCTAATTGATCATCTCTGTTTTCTGCCTTTTCTTTTAAAATCTGTTTAACCTGTTCTCTATTTTCTAGCTTTTCTTCTGATCCATCATCTTTGTTTTCTGTCTTTTCTTCTAACTTCTCCTATATTTTCTATTTCCCAATTTTCTAGCTCTTTTTCTGATTGATTATTTAAGTTTTCTCTTTTCTCCTAAAACCTGATTGGTGTTTTCTATCTTTTCTCCTAACTTTTGACAGCTCTTTTCTACATTTTCTCCTAACTTTTCTACATTTTCGTCTTTCTACATTTTCTTCGAAAGTTTTAGTTCTTTCTACTAATCTTTTACTGCTTTCCAGTAAAACTTTCTGGTCTTCTACTACATTCTTAGTGCTTTCTTCTAACTTTTCCATATTTTCTCCTAATTGTTTGAACATTTCCATTACTACCCCTAACATGTTTCCTTCCATTTCTAAATTATTCACATGAATTTCCCTATTTCTATGTCTTTTTGGCCCTTGTTCTAAATTATTTTGTACATTTCTGCTACATTCTCCTGATTCAGCTACTTTCTCACTAATTTTCTGTCCACTGTCACTTTTTCTACCTCCTGAATTTCCATATTTTCCTCAAAATTCTTACCTAACATATTTCCACTCTTTAAGTACATTTACAGAAGTTTAGTTTAAATAAAATCACTCTTTACCTGTTCTTTTGTTGCACTCGATGCTTTCTTGATGATCTTGAGTTTGATGCTGGCCTTCTTTCTTCTCTTGGTCGTCACTGGTTCGATTTCTAGCTGACTTCCTTATGTCCTGCTAATCATCTTTATGTCCTGTTGATCATCTTTACGTCCTGGGTCATCTTTCCTTCTTGAGCACCACGTAATAGCACCATTTTATAACAAGATAATCCTTACTACAAGTGTTGAGGTTGACGTTGGAGGCAGAGCACGACTTTACTGTCTCACGTTGTTATACATTGTCGGGGTAACTATTAAAGTTGACAATGATCTCCGCTGATCAATAATGTACCTATAGATGACGTGTAGATTGCCCTTGTCGCGTAGCTCAAGCGATGAGTATTATCTCAGGGTGTGCGTAGGTTTTGCGAAAGAATGATACTGGTTTCAAATTTTAACAGATTTTAATGATGTATCACTTTTAAGTACTTTTGCGAAGAGGTATGCCGACCAATATGTAATTCGTGGAGCTATAACTCAGCAATCCACACTAAAGATATATCAATAAACTTTTATAAACACTTCTGTTTATTTTTTGCACTTTACAAACTTCGAACTACGTGTCTCATTCGCATCGCATCAATCATAGTCGACAGACAAGCGAATAGTGACGCTGGAATCAGCATAAATACGACGCTAAGTTTTTTAATTTACTTGTATTTATTTCAAATGAGTACAGTATTATTATTATTATTATTATTATTATTATTATTATTATTATTATTATTATTATTATTATTATTATTATTATTATTATTATTATTATTATTATTATTATTATTATTATTATTATTATTATTATTATTATTATTATTATTATTATTATTATTATTATTATTATTATTATTATTATTATTATTATTATTATTATTATTATTATTATTATTATTATTATTATTATTATTATTATTATTATTATTATGTTGTTGTTGTTGTTGTTGCTGTTATTAATAATTATTATTATTAGTGCTACTATCATTACGTCACCAAGGATACGAAAATTCGGAGGTCTAAACGGACTTTGCCGTTTTTCAGTACCAAAAAAGAAACGCTTATACAACGCAGCATGTACACCGCTCGTAGTGGAGATCGTATTTCAAGATTAGGTTGGTATATAATAATTGTGTTGTGATTTACAGCGCCTGAAGATTTATCGTATCAGCCCACCAAATAACCTTATTGGAAACAAGAGACGGCGCATCCTACGCACCTAGGCTGCGTGCATATCTTAACAGCAGGGCTTCCACGAGGCATCGAACAAAGCTAAAACATCCGTTACTTTTTTCATGAAACCGGCATTCTTGCAGATTAGACATACGTTTGAGCTTCTCTAAATCTCAGCTTCAACTGAAGATTGCTTGGAACGTACAAAACAAAATGACAAAGACATTTTGAGACCTTAATTCGTAGTATAGCTTTTAGGTCATAACGCTTTCTCTAGTGCTATGCAAAGACAATAGAACAACTAGCTTTGTTCACAAAGAATATGGTAATGTTCCAGTTGTTAAAGATCATTAGACTAACAAAAGAAAAATAAATCCAGGTATCAAGAACTCCATACCTATATTTCGGATCGGTCAGCGGCGATTTCACTATTGATGTAATTAATGTGCCACAAACTCCTATGGTAATAATGATGATGATGGTGATGGTGGTGATGGTGGTGGTGATGGCGGTGGTGGTGATGGTGCTGGTGGCGGTGGTGATGATGATGAGGGTGATGGTGGTGGTGGCGATGGTGCTGGTGGCGATGGTGATGATGATGATGGTGGTGGTGATGGCGGTGGTGGTGATGGTGCTGGTGGCGGTGGTGATGATGATGATGATGATGGTGATGGTGGTGGTGGCGATGGTGCTGGTGGTGCTGGTGGTGGTGATGGTGCTGGTGGCGGTGGTGATGATGATGATGGTGATAGTGGTGGTGGCGATGGTGCTGGTGGCGGTGGTGATGATGATGGTGGTGATGATGATGGTGATGGTGGTGATGATGATGGTGATGGTGGCGGTGGCGATGGTGCTGGTGGTGATGGTGGTGGTGATGATGATGATGGTGGTGGTGATGATGGTGATGGTGGTGGTGGCGATGGTGCTGGTGGTGCTGGTGGCGGTGGTGATGATGGTGGTGATGATGATGGTGATGGTGGTGGTGGCGATGGTACTGGTGGTGATGTTGGTGGTGGTGATAATGGTGGTGGTGATGGTGGTGATGGTGGTGGTGGCGATGGTGCTGGTGGTGATGTTGGTGGTGGTGATAATGGTGATGTTGGTGGTGGTGATAATGGTGGTGGTGATGGTGGTGGTGACGATGGTGCTGGTGGTGGTGATGTTGGTGGTGGTGATAATGGTGGTGGTGATGGTGGTGATGGTGGTGGTGGCGATGGTGCTGGTGGTGATGTTGGTGGTGGTGATAATGGTGATGTTGGTGGTGGTGATAATGGTGGTGGTGATGGTGGTGGTGGCGATGGTGCTGGTGGTGCTGGTGGCGGTGGTGATGATGATGATGGTGATGATGATGGTGATGGTGGTGGTGGCGATGGTGCTGGTGGCGGTGGTGATGATGATGATGGTGGTGATGATGATGGTGATGGTGGTGGTGGTGGCGATGGTGCTGGTGGTGATGTTGGTGGTGGTAATAATGGTGATGTTGGTGGTGGTGATAATGGTGGTGGTGATGGTGGTGATGGTGGTGGTGGCGATGGTGCTGGTGGTGCTGGTGGCGGTGGTGATGATGATGATGGTGATGATGATGGTGATGGTGGTGGTGGCGATGGTGCTGGTGGCGGTGGCGATGATGATGATGGTGGTGATGATGATGATGGTGATGGTGGTGATGATGATGGTGCTGGTGGTGATGTTGGTGGTGGTGATAATGGTGATGTTGGTGGTGGTGATAATGGTGGTGGTGATGGTGGTGATGGTGGTGGTGGCGATGGTGCTGGTGGTGCTGGTGGCGGTGGTGATGATGATGATGGTGATGATGATGGTGATGGTGGTGGTGGCGATGGTGCTGGTGGCGGTGGTGATGATGATGATGATGATGGTGGTGATGATGATGGTGATGGTGGTGGTGGCGATGGTGCTGGTGGTGATGGTGGTGGTGATGATGATGGTGATGATGATGATGGTGGTGATGGTGGTGGTGGTGATGATGATGGTGATGGTGGTGGTGGTGGTGATGGTGGTGGTGGTGGTGATGGTGGTGGTGGCGATGATGGTGATGATGATGGTGATCGTAGATCTATAACATACTAATGTATTTATTAGTTTTATAATTTGGTAGACCATCTCGCTAAAGAAGTAGCTGAGGAAGGAAACACGGCCATTATTTATGATAAATTACCTATAAGTGATATCATTTTAGATCTAAAGAGAAAAGTCATAGATAATATTTTATGGTAGGTGTATAACACTACAAAAACTATTACTTATATGTAACGATTCTTCCCACCTATAAAATAGTGATTCAAACAAAAAATTTCAGTAAGCAGAAGTGAGCACAATTATATCAAGAGGTGGGATTTTAAAATCGTACCTTCACCGTTCCAAATTGATTGAAAATCCTCATTGTTCTTGCACTCTGGAGAGCCAAACTAATAGTCCTTAATTTATGAATTTAAAACACAGAGAAACGAAAGGAAAATTGTACTAATAACGTAAGTAAAATAGGAAGAGCTCCAATTAAAATTGATTTAGCAAGTAAATATTTAAATATATTTAATTTAAACTGGTATTGCGGCAGCGTTTCGCTTGTCTGCAGCATGCTGCCACCTATCAGGCATTCTTTAAATATGGTAAGAGTACTGCCAACTTACAGAACAATTCGTAAAGATTCAAATTTTTATTTTAAAGGTTTTCGTTTGATTTCTCCTCGTATATTATAACATAAGTGTGGTTATTGCTTCATTGGAAAATGAAGCAGAGTTTGAAAACAGACGAAGTCGAGCATTTTCTACTTTCGAGATTCTCCAACGCATTTAACGCATGCGTGCTGCATGCTGTTTTCGGACGATAGTGGGCAATAGAAACAGCATTTACGCGAAAATAAAGTTAGCCACTAACAGTATTCAACATGGTGGTTCCCCTAACAGTCATGTTGGTGGTGAACTGGCAATCGATTATCCACCCCTGACTGTTGAACTTATAAATAAACCAATAGCTTACAAGTGATATGGTGACCAGTGAATGACGGAGAGGTCGATTCAGACGAATTAACCTGTAAATATCAACAACTGAAAAAGCAGTAAAACCCAATTAAAATGTTAAAGATTATATTTGACTATTTTAATATCCCATGTCTGCAATAATAAATATATCAAAAGTTAATGGATCTAATATGTTGTTAGCTAATGCTGGATTTCTGACAATGAAGTCATTAATCCTCATAGATCTAATATAGTTCATGCACATACGTGCAATAAAATAGGCAAAACGCATAGGTTAGTTTGCCAGCACTGAATGCAAGAAAGTCAACTGTCCAGCGCAACAGCATGAACGGGAAGTGCATTAAAAACATGGCCAAAATGTTATCTGGGCTAACATAGATACACGAATATACAAAATGTATTGTTAGAACATATTATTTTTCAGTGTCGTTTGGTCCCATGCGAACAGACGCTATTGTTTTTGGGTGTGTTGTAATTTTCGAAGCACCTATTAGCATCCATCTCTTCGTCCATTTGTACTCACGAAATGACTCAAGAACCGCTGCACGCTTTTAATTCCAATTATATAAGGGTTTAAAGAAGCAGTTTCGCCATTTCAAATTCAGGTGAAATCATCCTGCATATGTCAATACTTTCTAGACAAACCCATATTGTCTCTTTTACTATTATATGTAATGTAATCTTTATTTCCATTTCATTTACAAATTATTATACATTTACATACTTGTTACTACATTTAGTTGCTGATTACCCTTGGGCCCATTAGGCTCAAACACTGAGGTTGTCGAACTAATGGATCCCCATTTACATCTTATCTAAAATACATCTTCATTTTCGTCATATTTACTTATCTTCCTCAACCATTTGGCTCTTACTTTGCCCCAAAAGTTCCCAATTTCAATTAAATTTTACCTAGTTTTTACACTAATTAACTTCATTGCTTGAGTCTCATTTGGTAGCCTTGTCCAATCTTTTTTACATTATCCCTTTGGTGACATAATGGGCTTTACTATTATAGGATTGCACTCAGAACTAAAATAGTGCCAAGGTCCAATTAGAAACAAAAATACATTAGCAATAATGATACTAATGATGGTCTTTCTGCTGTACACTTTTCAAATAAAGAAGAATAATTTCATATTTGTCAACTTCTACGAAATCTAGTGTTGGGACATATATGTTAGAGCAGGATAATGGGTTGATGCAAAAGTTCGCAGCGTTTTGAACTTTGTCATGGAAGTATATAAACACATGATGTTTAACCGCTCAAAGCTCATCACATCCGCTAATTTTCGGTTTGATAGACTGGATAATCATTCAGAAGGTCTTCGCCAAACAAGGCCGTTGGCCTTCCTGAACATGGCTAAAAGACAGGATCATATTCTTGCCGTGATTTCTCCAGTAGAGGGTACAAATTTTCGAGCCGCCTCCGCTGTCTTTGTTACTCTATTCAACTGAGCAAGAAAATATGTCGGAAGAGTTCCTTTTTTTATCTTGAGGTAGCGTCCCTAAAAGGTCAAGAAGTCGCCTTACTGTCGGGGGAGTCGGCATGCTGACTCCCGCCACCTCCAACCTGCACTCCACCGTGGCCTTGGCTGCGGCTGGAGGACGCAGCGGCCGGGCGCTGAGAGTAACCTCTGCATAGAGGAGATGCCCTAGGGATTATTATTTGCTTAACATGTTTGCTTAAAATTGCAATATGTCGTTTTTAAAATTGAAATACTGATTTTTTTTTTGTTTGGGAACATAAAAATGAATCTCATGGCACACAATGTATAATGGTTCTCAGAATTGGATGTTACGTTTCTTTCAAGATGTTTTGGGATGTCTTTCGCTCGTGATTCGATCTTACTGCAGCCTTAGAGTTAGGAATCTTTACCTTCTGCAGATCGCTGTCTCGGATCGATGGTTGTAGACGTATTCAATTAAAAATAACCCTCACATCTAAAACTCGTAAAGGGTTTTATTCTTTTGACACTACATCACACTTAAGCAAAAAATTTAACTAAATAAATGGTATTCATTAAGTGAGACAAAATCGTTCACGTCCGTATTGCGAACCTATTGTTTCCTTCTTCTTTCCTTGAAAAACGCAACTTCTACGATCGCACATTATCGATTCGTTTGCACTTTGAATGTTCTGGTTTTACAGTTCATTGCCTCTTTCATTTATTTGACTTGACTCAATTATTTTATTGACCTTGACATCTCATAAAATATTCCATTTTCCTTCTTTACAATTTTAACAATTAATAAATAAGAAAACAATTCTTTCCCTGAGGCAACGGCACATTAAACAGCTGCCTGTGTCTTAATGATTTTCAATTGTTTTCACTTTTACGTCATCAGTTCATTAACCTTTAAATACTGCATCTTAAAGTATAAAGCAATTAAATAATAAACAATGTCTCTTTTCTGGTTTCTTGTTAGAAATGCTCTAACAGCTCTAATTGCTCAGAAGCTCAATCTAAGGGTCTGTAGAACCTAAAATACAAGAGGTATTTTAAGACAAACCTGGATGTGGAAGTAGAGCTCACTTTATGGAGTTTTGCTTGTAGATCAGAGAACACCAATTCCACTTTTGCAGGATAGTTATTTTATGTATTGTTGATAATCTTGGTGAAGTGTTACTGTTGTCTAAGGAAGGCTTCTTTGACCGCATTATCGTTGGCGGTCAAATAAATGTGCAGCGCGATCCACACTGTCACTTGTTTTCCAGCAGAAGTAATTTTGAGATGCATATTCTATAAGTTCTGTACTAGGCAATTATTAGATGATACACGTATTTCGAAAAGGGATTGGTGTTCTCTCCCCTTTTCCTCCAGTGTATATTAGATTCCGTCTTTATTCTATATTTAATGGACCCTGTCTTTTTCACTCGATTCTAAGGGTTTACCGTTCGATATGATCTGGGCAGTTAAAGAATATTAAAACAATCTTGCAAAAGGAAAAAAAGAAAGAAAAAAATAAGGGAAGTAATATTTTAAAACAAACTCCAACTACGTGGTGCGATCATGAAACGAGAGCCATGGTTTGTTTTCCTCTGGATTCTAGATTAGTTTCGTGTTCTATTGTATGTTTATAATTTCAAAACACATTGTGAAGAGGAGAAGAAGAGGAAGAAGAACAAGAAGAAAAGAATTGGCTAAGCTAATTAAAACTGACTACTGATCACGATCTGGCTCCTAGCCGACACAGCCACTGTAGCCGTAAATGTACATCTTCCCTGTCGCCGCTAGACGGCAGCAACTTCTGGACCGCGTCTAAGAAGCTTGGCGCAAACTACTTCAAGTGTTTACTGTTAAGCGAACATATATTGTACTGAACCCATGAGTGTCGGCAGACTTTCTTCCGGGGGGGGGGGGGGCACATGTTGGAAATTTGCAATCATATACTATTAAATCATTATTTTACTGTCAAAATGTATAATATTTGTTGCAGATAACCATATTAATTTGTGCTAAATAAAAATTGTTCTTTATATCAAAATTAAAATAATAGTTTAATAGTCAGTAACTGGCTGCCCATTAAGCTCACAACATCCAAGGGGGGGCCGCGGCCGCCCCCCCCCCTTACCCCCGTTTCGCGACGCCCATGAATGAACCTCTAAATTGCCCTCGTTTAGAACTGCTTAAGGCATTGACATTCGTTTTTATGAACGTTTTAGTGTAGGTAGTACTAATATTTATTATCATCTACATAAAAACCTTTTGATACAAACAACAATGGTGTATTACACAAACCTATATCAGCAATTTTATGTATTAATTGTTCATTTTCCTTTCTGCCCTTCACTACTAGTGTTTTTATTTTATATTGAAATTTATCTCTGCCTTTTGCCATGATGCATTTCACAAGAGCACTCATGATCAAGTAGATGAACGCCCTAATCCTACATCACCGTTACTGTCACCGTCACCACCACCGCCGCCACCGTTTTAGGAAAACGAAGAGAAAGGCTTTTATTTATTAAAAGCAATTATTATTGCTTTATCTCGTAATGGATACTAATACTAAGAAAATCTGTATCCCCTATGTTCAGCATTGTTTTAACCCTAAAATATGCACATGGGTTTGATTGTTTCACTTTTCTGCTTCCTTAAGTATGGAAAGCTGAACCTTCATTATTACTTGAACAAATATATCATTACAGTAATATTCATACCTGTCAGGCGTAGCATTTTGGTTTGAGTGGATTTGTCCGAGATAGTGGCCACCTCAGTAGTGCTGTAAATGCACTGGGCAAGTGGTTTGTTTACATCTTAGGGCAGTGCTGGCCTTGACGCACATGCTGGTTGGGTACAACATAGGCCTACGACATGTAGAGGGACTAATCGCATGAGCTCAGACATTTACACCGTGACTAATGACTTCATTGTCAGAAATCCAGCATTAGCCAACAACATTTTTAAAATTCCAAGATTTTTGTATTCGTACTTTATTCTGTATTCTGCTAAATTCAATATAAGCTATGACTGCTCTATAATTAGAGCCCATGCTTTCAGATACCTCTCTAGTTGTTCTTTCAGCTATATCTGATGATGCTAAAAGAATGTCTGGATTATATGTGGAACCTGAGTGATATGTATGGTACCCATCTAATCTTTGTTGAAAATTGGTTCTAAGTTGTTTGTGCTTATCCATTCTTCTACTAATCTATGTGCAGCATTTGAGTCTTTATATTCCCAAGAATTTGGGTAGGCATTAAAATCCCTAATAATGATACATTTATGTGTTATTTGGAATAAGCTGAGGTGTGGTACGTTTTTTAAGTGTGTTATATATAAAGTATATTGAAAAGTGTTCATTATATTTCCACTGATCCATATGTACTATTTCAGCTTTATCATCATCATGTATTTCTTTGAGAATTCTGAATTTTGCTAGAAAATTATTTTTCATGCCTATGAATATTCCACTGTCTTTTTTTGGTAGAACATATGTTGAATAGACCACCTTCGTAGTGCAGTTGGTAGCATGGCTGCCTCTGGCGCAGAGGACCTGGGTTCGATCCCCGGTACAAGCATGGGATTTTTTCCCCACTGGAAGGTCTGGTATGGGGTGCACTCAGTCTTGTTAGATCCCTGAGGGGCCAACTGAGAAGCTATCCTGATAGAAATGTAGCATCCCTAAAAGGTCAAGTAGTCACCTTACAGTCAGGGAGTCGGGGTGCTGAACCCCGCCATCCCCATCCTGCACTCCTTTGTGGGCTTGGCTGTGGCTGGAGGACGCAGTGGCTGGGCGATGAGGGTAACCTCTGCATAGAGGAGATGCAATAGGTATTATATATAGACATGTTGAACGACCTCTTATGTTGTAAAAGTTCTTTTGATCATTAGTTATATTAACTTGCATAATTCCAAAGACATCAACGTTATTGTAATGAACAAATTTGGTAAGTTCTATCTTTTTATTTTGATTTAAAGATGTTGAGTGCCACTGAATAGTCTTAAGTATTTGATCATGTTTCTTCAAAGCAGTCCCTACCTGGAGATCTGAATGAGGGACTATTACTCCAGAATGTTTTATTTTGGGAAACATTTTCATTTTCATGAGTAGATTTCAACTGTTTGTTCAGGACACCACTTTTTAAGAGCTGGCAGTTGAATCATCCTCACTTATTCCCCAGAGTGTCTGGAGGACCACACCTGCAGTTGGTCGACAAGTTTCTCAGACTTGACTGGGAGATCAGTATACTGAATTATCATCCTTTCCTGTTTTTGCCAATGGAGGACGACATAGTGCCATTGTAGGTCAGCACATAGAGTAAAGAATTAGAAGATAAGTATATGAATTGAATCCTTAGACCTCAAAAGCTCTAATACCATAAGGGTGGAAGAAAACAAGAGTTCAGTCAATGAAGACTGGATAGGAAAGAAGAAAGAGGGAATCTGGTAAGGAAAAGGAAGAATACCAGATTCGGTCATTAAACTCATCAGGCTGACCAGTTCCATTTGATGAGCAGCCCCTCCATTTAGTTCAACAGCACATGCATGCATACTAAAAGCTGCACCACAGGAAGGTGAGCAATGGGACATTAGGTAATTGTCCAGATTGGTTCCTGTAAGCCTCTCTACTCTGTTAAAAACGACTACCTTTTGCAGCGCTACACCTTGTTAAAGCATACAATTTATATCAAACAAAAGTTTTTTGAGCTAACTTTTCTGAGATATTTTTGTTATTGGCTTGAATTTTTAAGCAGTATTTGTTTTTACTTGTGGCCATGCAAAGAGTGATCTGCTTTTTAAAAATCTGACCATTGTTTTGGTATGCTTTATCCTTCTTGTAACCATAACCCCATGGTACAACAGCCCATCCAGGCCAACCCTTATTGTCCAATCACTGCATCTCCCACCTCTGCCTATCACAGACCATTTTGGAGATATTTTTCATTATTTGTGTAAGTTTTGGAGAACTTATACTTCTGTAAAATGGTACATCGCTATTCATTTTTTATATGTTAACTGTATAAAGAGAAGGGAGTTGGAAAACTTTAAAAGATTTGACTATCACTCAAAGCCTACTGTATTCCCATATTCCTGTTGCACATGCAAGAAAATGAGCAATAACATAATTTCTACAAATGTTTATCACAACTAACACAAAGAAGATAGAGGAATAAGAGTTTGTAAGAATGGTTAGCACTAGAGTAGAGAAAGTCATGTGAGTGCAACACATCAGATTTGTTTGTTTTATGACACTTGATGACTGTGGAAAATAAACTTATATCCTGTAACTACTGTTTTATACCTTCATAATACAGTAAGTATTAATGTAATTTACAAAAAATTTATGGTGCTGAAATCTTATATTTATCGCAGCTGATTGAAGAGAGTGTCAATGCCATGTTAATTAGTATAGAAGTAGCCTTAAACTCAAGATCCATAGTAGAATTAGTTCAATCAGGGTCAGAGACATTAACCCATCCATTTCCTTTGTGGAGAGAGGTTAACTAATATCCCTAGTGGATCAGACATGGGCATCGCAAACGGGGGGCAAGGTGGGGCCACGGCCCTCCTCTGGAAGTTGGTCAACTTAATGTGCAATCAATTACTGACTATTAAACTACTATTTTAAAAGATCAATTTTTATTTAGCATGAATTAATATGGTTATATGCAACAAATATTATAAATTGTGACATTAAATTAAGAATTAACATTATCTGTTTGCAAATTTCAAACATTTGCCCCCCCTCCATCCTCTATGTGGAAAAAAGGTCTATTTATAGAGCTTCGAGCAGGAAGAGATGGAAATATATAAACTGCAGAGACCCAAAAATATAAGAACCGCTGAGCTGTGCTTTTCCACTGTGCACCTGTAAACATGATAATGCAGCTGCTATATACAAGGTCACATGGTTGACTCGTTCTTCTCTGCTCTGAAAATGCAGTATTTAGCTGATGCACTATCATGTGGTTGAGTTATCACCAGTGTGCTTTATTATTTCGTCCTGTACTTAGTCACAAAGTGTATTATAGCTCAGCATTTGTTTTTCATTGCACAGCGTGTATTTATTTATGATTCGTATGTGTTAACTCAGTGAGCTTGGCAAGTGAAAGTACGATTTGCAGAAAGATTTCCAGGTGATCTGCGATTTCTATCTCAGGGTAGCTTAAAGCATGAAGTTACAAGACAAACCCAAACACCCTGGAAGAATTAAAACAAGATATCTGCCAGGAAATTGCCAGCATTTCTCAACGTGATGGATAGTTTCCTAAAGAAGTGCCAAAAATGTATGGACAACGACGGTGGCCAGTTTCAGCATCTCCTTTAATAACATTGGTAAGTAAAGCCTTTAGAAGTAGTTTTAAAAATGTTGTATGGTTCCATTCACACTGTTCTATGACAGCGGCAGTTGGCAAAGAGCGCAGAGGACACGTACAGGCAAAACACAACACAGCCAGTTCAGAGTCTTTTGGATCACTCGTTAGGCCTGTAGAGCTGGTTATCTTCAGCCAAAAGTTGGACATTTGATGTATGCATTTACTCTTTGAATTTTTAGCTTGTCATTTGTTTCATGACACTTGATGACTGTGAAAAATAAACACATCTTTTAACTGATATTTTATACATTCATGTTAGATTAAGTATTAATCTAGTTCAGAAAAATTTGCACCAATAGATGAAGGAGGGTTGGGTATCACAACAGCTTTACGGAAATGTCTTAGAATCTAATCTTGAAGGAATTAATAAAGAAAAAACCTTTTTTTTTGTTTACTGAAATTCAGGTAAATAGGATTCTACTCTACAGTGATATATGCAGGGTGGAAGGGAACTTATTAGATTCCTTCTAATGTATGCTGCTTAGAGATATTACAAACAAAAAAAGTACCTATAGCAGCATTTTGTTATGGCAGTTGGTAGTGCACTTGCCTCTGGTGTAGAGGACCTGGGTGCACTCAGCCTCGTTAGGTCCCGGATGTACCAACCGAGGAGCTACTTGATGGAGAAGTAGCGGCCCCAGGTCACGAAGGCAGCATAACTGGCCAGGAGGGCTCAGGGCGCTGCACCCCACCAATAATGCCTGTAGTGGGCAGAGGTGGGGGATGCAGCAGCTGGGTGGCAAGCCTTGGCCCTTCATGGGCTGTTGCGCTAGGGGTTTTTTATAAGCCTTTTTCAGAAAAAAATAGCTGTTTTCCAAAATTAGATGGTTTATTACATCAGAATATTTGAAGATAATAGTTATTTACTTATAAGACAGACAGAGTAATTATTTCTGACCTAGTTTCAGTAGTAACTATGGGACATATAGGGTTTTGACATTAATAATTCTTTGAATATCTTTTCTGCAATGTAATGTGGTTGGAAACATAGACAACATCATTAGGTCAAGGTAGGTCAGTATGAGAACCAGCTCCCAAATGTAAACAGCACACAAACTGTGAGGTGGGGAACTAATACCGGTGGTTCCTGCGCTGCCTAATCACAAAATAATGTAATATTTAATGCTGCATAAAAAGATACCTAAAAGAATTTAGAAGCTGCGACACCAAAATTCAGACTAGTTAAGTTATAAACTTCGAAACGGCTATATTCGTTCGGTATCATTTTGAAACATTCTGTATAAAGGAGATGTTTATTTAAACTCACAAACAACATGCCAGAGTGAAAGTGAAACCAATTTAAGGCTGACCTATTTCTGGTTCTAAAAGGAGTGCCACCCACATCCCCAGCTACCATGCAACATTGCCAGCATGCGCATTTTATTTTCTCAAAAACCTAAAATAACTCCACGGGAAATAGTCATAGAAAAATATAAAAGATACAAAATATGTTCCAAATAACGAGATGCATAACTGGTTTAAACTAATGTAATGGCTTCCCTTACACCAGGCATTGTTGGCAAAGTGAATACATATCTACAGGGCAACAAATTAAGGAGAACTATAACTAAAAGGGAAATAAATGAGAGTTTAGTAATAAAACCAGAAGAATTAAAAAGGTCATAACATGTATAGTTTATTTTCTATTGCTTAAGCAGGAGACATGTATCTATGTATGTATATATAAATCTAGAAAGTAATAACTAACAGTGCAGGGAAAACTAAAGAAAGAAGAAAAGAAAACAAACCAAAAATAAAACAAAACACAAAAGAAAATATCAGTACTAAAGTTACATTGTGGCCTGCCACAATGATTATTGTAATGCAAAAGTTATATAAACTTTATTTATGTACATTTGTTATATTGTATCATATGATCAGCCACCTTTAATTCATATTAATACAAAAATATATGTGGCATATTAATACATTGTTTAGTGTAACTATTCATATATTTGTGTTTATAACATTATGGTTCAACTGATACAAATTGCAAGAGAAGGGTGCCATCCATTAGCTGCCAAGTACATGTTGCCCTGGAATAAAAGTGTGCTGGAAAAATGATATAAATTACCAGAAGAAAGTTATCAGCTTATCTTTACCTATGTTGTTTTTAAAACTTTATGAATAATTTGAAGAATTGTTTTAAAAACATTCTTTAGCAGCCACGACACAGTTACATTTTCCTTCATCTTTGAATATAAGCACCATCAATAGCGCTAACAGAAGAACTTCTAATCTGGGGTAGTCAAGAAGTAAAATGGAAGTGGACTTACAATATCACTTACACTTAAAAACAGTTATTTAAAGAAATTCAAAATCATGATATACGGGAGAAATCAAAATTACTTTAACCTCCCCCCATTAAAGTAGCTTTTACTACAAAGGCATTCACTTTTATAATTAAATTTCTTCTGAAATAACTCTGCAGTGCAACAGCTCTTTCTTGGCAAAAGTGTACTGTCCAGTCACTGCATCCCCCACCTCGCCCACCACAGACATTAGTCTGGCTAATTATCCCATTTCTGCAACCAGGGGCCGCTACTTCTCATTGAAGTAGCTCCTCAATTGGCCCCTCAGAGATGTAACGAGGCTGAGTGCACCCCAGATCATGTCTCCCAGTGGAAGAAAATCCCCACACCAGTACTAGGAATCGAACCTGGGTCTCCCGCTTGGTAAGCAGTAGTGCTACCACCGCACTGAGGAGACAACCTCTTCTGAAATAAAAGATGTAAAATGTCTCCCAAAGCTTCAAGCAATGTATACAAAGCTTCTTAATGACAAACTGCTATTATTAATGAATTTTAACACACATAGGCTAAATGAGGTATCTTCTTACTGCTATACCTTTGATTAGGAAATTAAATTAATTTGTACGTTGTTTTTAAGAAATGTATTAATTTCTCTATGGTAATATCTTTTCTCTATTGTAATTTTTGGAATATCCAACAACATGCAAATATTGCTATGGATGAGATACACTAGTTTGAATACTTTTTGCACAAAAACATACATTTAATTATTTTGTACTGCACAACCAAGGAATGTAATTGTACACATTAACTTTGGTTTTTGTAGCACTACATACTTTGGATCAAATGTCTATAAACTAGGTTTTGTAAAATAAATTCAGACTTAGGAGGGTTAATTTTTTATGATTATCTTACTTGGTACATATTTGAAATAATATAGAAACTGATTATCTGGGCTTGTGGGCCGTGGTCTAGTCAGGAAACTCCTTCCAGACGTTTCGTCCGAAGCTGCGTCGAACATCCTCAGTGGCATTGCCTTAACACTCTCAGTCATCGCTGAGACTAAGCGAGTGTTAAGGCAACGCCACTGAGGATGTTCAACGCAGCTTCGGACGAAACTCTGGAAGGAGTTTCCTGACTAGACCACGGCCCACAAGCCCGGATAATCAGTTTCTATATTATGACACCGGCCGTGAAAGCTTACGCAGTTTGAACATATTTGAAATGTTACTTAAATTTATTGACTATTAACATAGTTTAATATAAATAAAAATGAACATAAAACCTTTTGGGTATTTTGAATTGTATCAACTAACACTCCTAGGTTTCACTCACTGCATTTACTGCAGAAACATGCTTTGTAAGCAGTTGCTTTAATCATCAGTTTCTGTTTTGTGTAAGCATTCATTGTGTAAATTCCTTTAAAAGTTAATAAAATTCTTGTTTACACTCTGATATAACTGCAAACCACATGCTCTGCTTAGTGATATTGAAGCCTTGTAAAGGTCTTTGCATTGCAATCACCATTTATTTTACATGGGCCCACCGTTTTGATAGCAGCATAAGGAGAGTTCAAAACCTCAGATATTGAAATTCTGGCCAGTGATGTTCATTGCTTTATCCAGGCAAGCTATGAATCTAAGACAAGGTAAAGCAAGTTTCTAACGCCATAGATACCTATACTAAGCCACCCAGTTTCTAAACCAGTTTCAGCTGAAAATAAATCAGAACTGAAGAGAGAAACTTTACCTCCAGAGAAATTTAATCCAATTATTGTGGGAGGAATCAATTGTTTCAGTAACGACAGCTTTAGTTGCTGACCTCTCCAAGATTTATGGCATAGGAACATTTTACATTTCTCATTACCAGAAATGAACTTTGATGCCTATCTACTGATGCAATGGTTACACTGTTTTGAACAATTCATGAAATGCCAAATAAGAAGACTAATAAAAGGACATTTTTCACACACACTTTTTGACCTTCCTCATAACTTTACAAACTTTTACCAATTGGACAATATTCACAGCATTATTTATGTATGGCTGAAGAGCTAATCTTCAAAAATTATTACCATAGATGGAGTTTAACAACCAAAGTTAAATCAAACTTATTCATGAACTATTTTCTCTGAAACTAATCAAGACATGATCAATACCTTTTCTAAGTTTTCTTGGTTTATTTATTTTAATAATTAGGACACCATTTCTTAAAAAATATATTCAAATATTTTTACAATTTTGCTTGTTTTAATACTTCCAGTGATCAATGTATTCACCCTATACAGTGATAATGTTTGGAAAATGTGTTGAAGCACATTATTGAAAATTGGAAGCATAACTAGGAATTAGCTAAAACTTCAAGTGGTATTTCTGGCACCTTTGCATTACTCCTTTAAACATTTTATAATTATTACCTAATAGCAAACCCCCAAAAATGTTGGTTTCATTTCTGTTATAAAATATACACACTACAGAAAATGCATGGAAATGTGTCATGACTGCTAACTTTTGATAAAATATGAATATATATTTGATTACTTGAAAACAAGTACATAATATGAATTAATTACTAAATTATATGCATAGCTCAAAACATATTCTTAAAATATATTTTTATTACTTCAAATGTATAAAAAATAACAACATAGATGTATATGGTACATGTAAAATTATAGATACAATAAAAATATGGAATATGAAATAAAATATTATTTTTAGATATCATTAGAAATAATAAGTGGTTATTACCCAGATATAAATATGTATACACACTAACTGACCATGTCACCTAGGAAGACCCTGAGTATTTAAACTGAATGGCAATGAATGAATTAAGATTTGTCAATAGAGTCAAACTTATCTTAGTTTCTTTTCCTTTGCCATTCTTTTTATGGTTAAAATATTTTGTGCACGCTGCACAAATTTTCACAACATAAAACTCCATATTTTAATACAATATATAAGATATTGCATTGCAAAACTATATGAAAATGTTTTCAGTGATTAGAGTTTCTAATGTTTATCCACTCAGCTCTTTTAGGTTTTAACACTTCAATATTGTTTGGTAACTTGAGGGTATTTTACTCTTTATATTATTGCTTTTACTCAGCTATTATTTGCAATATTATATTTAATAACTTTAATCAGTATTTCTGATGAAAACTTGTATTTGTGCAATTTTTCTAACTACAATATATTCGTTAGGTATGGATAAAATAAAATTTAACAATTAATTTCTTACTAAAACCCTGATTATTTCATGATAACTTTGTTTCCTTAAGAAGATACATAACATGGGCATCGCAAAGGGAGGGGGGCTGTGGAGCCCTTCTTGGAAGTTAACAAACTTAAAGTGCAATCAATTACTGACCATTAAACTATAATTTTAATTTTGATGTAAAAGAACAATTTTTATTTAGCACAAATTAATACAGTTATCCGCATCAAATACTTTAACTTTTGACAGTAAAATAATGAATTAATATTATCTGATTGTAAACTTCCAACATGTGCCCCCCCACCCATCTTGGAAAAAAGTCTGCTGACGCCCGTGATACATACATTAGGTTAGGGCTTTTATGTATTAGCTTCACAACACAATAACATTGATGAAATAATAGCTATATTTATTAAATTGGTTCAAGCAGTGCTAAATATGGATAAAAAATGAAAAAGGAACCATTTTAAAAATATTTTGTATGTATGAAAATTACAGACATACTTTTGTCTGCTGGAAAAAATAAACTTGTATATGGGTAACTACTACATAAAGTACTATACCATTTCACAATACAAATATCTTTGACAATATTTTCAATCAGTAGCACAGTTTTAAGCACACTTAAAAAGCACCAATTTGGGCCAGGTTTGAACTCGCGACCTTGGGATCATTAAGACAGAGGTAAAGGAATGTTAGCAGACATACAGGCTATGACATACAGGCTATGTAATCCAGTCATGCCAGGATTTGTTTCTAATTGCCATTAAATGTGTCATCATAACATTAATACAGTAGAACCCTGCTAATCCGAACCTCACAAATCTGAAATTCTGGATAATCCGACCACAAAATCCATAATTTAAAAAAACAATAAAATGCTTTTTTTGTAGTGTAGAGAAAGCACTTTTGTTACAGAACTGATAAACTCATTATTGAAATTGCACAATTGGAACAAAATGTTTATTGTATGAAAATGTTTTGCTCAACTTTACTATAGGCATTGTGCCTGTACATAACGCATAATGAATTTGTCATCATTAAACAATATTTTCCAATTTACTTAGGTATTGTACTGGTAACTATCACAGCTTTATAAAGGAGTAATTTTCCCTTAACTTGCAAAATCGGTATTCTTCTGCCATAAAGAACTAAACCTATTTGAAGATGCGATGTTATACCAGCATCCCATGAACATCACCTCATTTGGTGTGGCAGCAGCGTGCTGTTCTACATAGCGTAATGCCAATTCAAGGGCATTTGCAGCTTCAGAATGTGATACAATATCCTCAGGAAAGTCTCCTTCACTATCTCCAACTTCAGAGCTGTTATCGAGTTGATTCTGGACCAAAGAGACAACAGCTTGTCTTGATAACCGTTATCATCGACTGATACCCATTCAAGAAGGTAATTTTCCCCAATTTTTTTTCAGTCACTGATAGTGGCTTTCCCAACACCAAATTCAATAGCTAATTTTGTAGCACTTCCCTCCCCATCAAGTCGCTTTAGCACTTCCAGTTTTACTTTTAACATACAGGAACTGTGCTTTCGTTTGGTTGACATCGTAGTGCATGGTATAACACAAACAAGCAGCTGTTCTGTATTAATTTATGACCAAAAAGCATAAATCACTGTAGAATGACTGCAAACAATAGTGAAACAAACTGAATTAACTATGTACTGGCACTATTGCATGAGATCAGCTATGCTGACAGGGCAGAAGAATATATTGTCCTTATGTTGAATACATTGTCATTATGCTGTGCATGGTAATTGCAACATTGTCACTTCCTCACATCGTTATGTTACATTCTTTGTAGCTGCTAATCCTCTAGCTGAATTTATATACTTTTTTTTTGTTTTTCAAATAATCCAAACAATTCTGAGTCCGAAAAGACCATACCCTCAATTAATTTGGACTAGTGGGGTTCTACTGTATTTATAGAGATCAGTATTGTGAAAATGTAACAGTTATTCCGGGGCATTCTGTACTTTGCAATTATATTATGTTAACAATGCAGTTCTCAATTTTCAGCAATACTAGCAAACAAGTGCACTGCATTTTGTGATGTTGCTGAATAACCAATTAATAGTAGAGTTTCTTTTTTTTTTTTTAAGATTTTCTTTGATAAAATAAACTAAATATACCTTCTGAGCTGTATATATGTGATAATGTGAGATGTTTACACTGCTTCCTCTTTTAAGAATTTTCATTGTATAGTAACATAATGTGTTTGAATTTTATCAGCATATATTTTATAGAATTTTTATTTTATCCATACCCACTTAGTATGCATAATTACAATGAATGTAGATCGTATTTTTAAATGTATTTATTTCTGGAAAAACCTTGTATTTGTTTAAAAACACAATTCAGCTTCTATTTTACTCCAGGGCGAAGCTTTATGAAGTGGGGTGGTAACACCAACTTCTTTATGCAATATTATTTGAGTCATATAAATATAGATTCAGGGTAGTCATTTAAACACATCTTGGGTAAATGTGGACTATTGTAACTTCTTGTTCAATCTTATTATGTAGTATATTTGGTTTTGACTTTATGTTTGTCATTAACCGTCATGGTAACACATGATTTCATTGCAGCTAAAGTCTGTGTTTCATAAGTAGAGAAAGATCTTGTTGTGGCACTTTACACAAAAAGTCAATGGTTATAACAGTATTCCCTTTCAAATTCTGAAAGTAGGCATTCTTGACAATTGAGTGCACCAATGCATGTCGTCTTCATAGCCATTCTTGCTACCTGCATGCAGGACACATTTTTATGTTACGTACAAAAGAGAAGAGCATTGGAACATCTGTAACAGAATTGTAAACTCTAGCGTTAAGATTAAACTAAACTAAACTAAACGGAAAGGAAATAGAAGAAATTGAGCATTTCTTAGGTTTAGGAAGCATAGTCATAAAAACTGGAGGTGCCGAAGAAGATGTAAGAAATTGCTTATGAAGAGCATGTTGTGCTTTTGTGTTTGGAGAATGGAAATACAGTAGAACCTCAATAACTTGATATTCCGTATAACTCGGCTTTTTCTATCTTTTGTCGTTAAACTTTACTGTAATAATTTCTATCATCCACTATGCGTATAAACACTATAAGTAAATTTTAATTAGTGTATATATACAACCTACTGCATTCTCCCTCACAGTAACAATGGGCTACCATGTATTGGCCTTCAATATCTAGCCAAAACATAAGCAGTAGGCAGACCATTGTCACAAAATTAAAAGCTGGCCACTAGTAATACAAACACTAGTAATACAAAAACTTTCAGTTACATATTTCTGGTTACAATACCATTTCTCAGATTTCAGGCTTACTATTAGTGTTATGGTTGTGCCAGTAAAAACGTTGAACAGGAGTTAGACAAGTTAGGATTACAATGCAAATTGGGTGCATTAGAAAGATCAGACAAATAGGAACATATTAATACATAAGAAATTTTATGATATACTTTTCTGTTTCTAATTTGTGTTAGAACATGCATTTATGTAATTTGCAGTGTTATGCTTGTTGTGAATGACAGACCCTTATTCTGTAAAACTAGACATTTCGGTAACTCAACATAGAGGTTTGTTTCTGATCTCTGATAATGGACTGCGAATGTTATTGTCGAGTTTCTGTCTACACAGCAAGGTAAAGCATGCGAGACAAATGAACCAGTTACTGCACTACCTTCATAGCAGTAGGATGTGTTTGACCCTCATTATGTCTAAGTAAATTGAAACAGGAAGATTACACTACTGCCCTTTTCAGATGCACAGAATACTTATTCTGCAATTATTGAAGCATGCAAGAAGCATAATCTTTTTTGTGTCATAATATGCAATTTGCTAACTGTTGAATAAAAAGGGAAAAGGTTGCATGGGCTTAATTCCAAAAGGAAGAAAACAGGTAAACCCACGACTTGCTACAACATGTTTTCCAGAGGTGATAAGGTCAAGGCCCTCATCTCTAGCAGTAATCCAGACACACAGTGGACCATTGCAAACAAATTGGAAATATCCTTCAAAACTATTAACACCATTATGAACAAAGATTTAAATATGGAGATGTGTCGCAAAGATCAAGCTCTTAAATTGTTGCCACATCATATCTCAGCGCAGAATACCAACAGAAGAAGCTCTACGAGAAGCACCTGGCAGGAGAAAAATGGAAATTTGTGGCCACATTAGATGAGACATTTGTGTATCTTAATGACTGCAACAAACCCTATGCAATTTACTACGGACCAAGGGGTGGAAAACATTTTCAAAGATGATATGCAGAATGCAGAGAAAGTTTCTCAGAGGGATTTATGGTCATCGCTGACTACTGCTATAATGGCAAACTGATAATTTGTAGAGTTGCTGAAAAAGACCAAAATCAATTCCAAATATTATCAGGATGAAGTTATCCCAATTTAGCACACTGAAATCCAGCTTATCCAACCTCTGTGGTCCTTGTCCTGAGGGGTTGGCAACAGGAAGTAGGGGAGTGACTGATGGGGTGAAGTACGATGGGGACCTTGTGCCTTAGGACCACTATGGTAACCAAGAAGGCCCATCAGTAACCTCGAATACTGGCAGAAGAGGCTCTGGTTTGCTGCTGCCTTATAGCATAGGGAGTTGGTTCTCCAAAGGCTAGGGGAGTAAACCCTAAACAAATCAGACAGGCCTGGAGGTCCAGGCTAGCTCAACATTGGGCTAATAACCCACCTGAGTGAGTTATTTATATTCAGAGAAATCAGGAGAGAGCCGGATGGGTAATATGTAGGCGACCTGTAACGAAAAGGAAAAAGATTAGGATTGGGACATGGAATACAGGTAGGTGCAGAATAGGATCGAATACAGAAAGTGGCTGAAGGAACCCAATGGCTAACGGCAGCAGGAAAAGTGAAGGAAGAAGAAGAAATCCCAGCTTTCTATGGGAGAGACCAAAACAAAGTCTGGGTGCACCAAGATAAGGCGTCCAGTCACACTCGCATTCTTGCAAAGAATGGAACAGGAAATGGAATAAATGTATTCCATCCAGCAACATCCCAGTGAAATCTTCTGATGCTTCTGTGATGGATTTTTGCACCTTTGGACTCTGAAAATGACACTGAAAAGTAAGCATGCTAAAACAATTGATGATCTTTGGAAAACCTGTAAAGAGGAGTGGGAACTTCTGGACATGACAGCACTCGCAAGAGCCTTCTCCAGTGGAACTAAAGTATATTACGATAACTCGAATGAAGGGACAACAAATAGTGCATGGAGATATGACTTTTTGTAAGCTAGGAACAAAGTCAAACTTGTTATCAGAGATAAGAACCAACTCTCTGTGCTCTCAGTCCATATTAGATCAAGTTATTGGGATTCTACTGTATGCTGAGAAGAGTAAAAAATATGTATCTTCAATACCAATGTAGAATTGGCAGTCCTCTGAAATGTGTAATGTATCCAAAGAAGTCCTAATATACTTTAGGCCCCATGCTCTGAAGAGCACAACAGGAATTAATTATTATTTGTAATAGAATTTTAATTACTTTCAGTATATTAATTTCCTGTTTCTTACTTTGTAAATTGTTTATTTGGAGCATTACTTTTGGTTTATTTGTGTATTGCATTATAATGTGGTATAGTTTCTGCAGTTATAGTTTCTCTTTTGCCTGTGTTTGACAGATATATTTTTAAGCACATTGGTTCTTTACCACTTGACTCATCTTTTTTGCAGATTCCATATACTACGTTAAGCAAACACTATAACATTTTGTAATGCCCTTTTCTCACTAAACTGCATTAGTAACATAGGTCTGATATTCAAAAGTATCAATGAAATCTTTTTTTCTTTTTTAATATATGAAACACAGACCATTTCCCTTTATCGTGCATAATTCACAGCTGCATGATTTTGAATTGTACTAGGACTGGATTCTTCCTTCAGTCATTTATAATCTATTAACACAACCTCTTTCATATGTCGTAAAAATGTTTTTCTAAATCCACCATATTTTTAGCTTTCATTTTCTGACAGCAAGTGTGGTCTATAGTATGCTCTTGGGGGAAGGGGGGGGGGGGGGGACAATAAAAATTTTAAAAATGCTTGCCTACGCTAGGAAAAATAAATTAAGGTATTGTGAAATGTAAAACTAATTTGGAAATTTTACAAAGAATCATTCTAGAATTAAAATTGTAAAAACTATTATGGCTGACACAAAATTTGATGGTGGGTGGCTCAATGCAGCATTCAATCAGAGGCTTGCCATGCCTTGCAGTGTTAAATAGTTAAATATGCTGTGATATCTTGTCATAAAGTCGGTGATATAAATATCATTTGCAACCATAAAATTCACACCAGGAGAGAGAATAGTAATGGTCAGCTTTCAGTTGCCATTCAATTTTGTATCTGCCATAATTATGCCTTATTTTGCAGCAGCAGTCCACACTCACTAATTCTTTGTTCATCCTTGAAGATTTTGAACAATGTTTAGTTTGTAATTACATACATATTCCACAAATAACCTTGTTGTAATTGCAAACGTGCACTTTCACTGGGATTACGTACTATTCTTTATTAATATAGTAACACTGATAGTCATAATGGTATATTTATTCAAAACAATAATAATTGTTTAAGAGATATTCTTTGTATTCACACATCAATAACAGTAGTATCCTCTTCCAGCTATGTGAATCTTTACTTCTTTAGAATTCCTTGCCCTCATATAAAGTATGAACACTGCTGGTACAATCACATGTTATTACGTGGATCATATCTTTATATGATATGCTAGTTTCCCATCTTTCAGTTGGGTATGTTGTAAAAGACATTAGTTATATTCTATTGCCTTCAACCAGTTCAAGTCACCAAAATGAAAACATGATTGTATATTCTTCCTACAAATCAAAATTCATATTTCATTCTTCTAAATGGTTCAAAATCTCCAAACATTTTCCTTTTGACTTCAGTGGTGTCTGTAAACTTCAATATTTTATTTGATACTCAATGGATCAAACATATTTTGTTTTGAATCTTATTTTTCTTCAGATCATGCACCATGACTCGTAGGAGCGTGATTCTCTAGTTCCCGGCCATAGAACATACATGGGTTAGAACTCACCAATGTGATCGTAGATTTTTTAGTCCATATATAGGATTGTTGCTAATAAACATTGTGAGGAATATGAAATGCTATGATTGACAGTGAACTACAGTAATGAGACTAACATTCCAGGTTGGTGATGCATGGCGCTGACTGCATGCTGACTCCTGTATTGATCTGATTTTATCTTTTTTGAGCAGTGTAACAACATCTGTCTTACTGCAAACAGCATGAACATTGATGATACATGAAATGAAATGATAACTGTGAAAGGAAATTTGGGAAGGAACTGTTCCAGGCCCAAGTTTAGGGTATCTCCCCAGCAGCTGTCATCTACGAGAACAGGGGAGAATCTGAAGAAACCTCAGTCGAAGAGGGTCCTCATAGGGTTTGAACCACAGACCTCCCATTTACGAGTTTCATGCCTTAATGACTCACATCATAGTTGCTTTCTTGAACAGTAATTTATGTAGACACCTTATCATTCAGATGCTACAACTGGATTATAACACATTTTGCTTCTAGATATTAATGTTGTTTCTTCTTTTTCACATTATTTTTCTATTAAAACTCTTTAGCTTCTCAGATGTTATTTTTCTTCTCACTTTTCATATGATGTACCTTATGGGATTAAAGTATAATAAATTTCATCTCAGTTAAAGAACTGAAATAAATGAGTTTCAAAACTGACAAAAATAGAAACCTTAGCTTTCATTTGATAGTCATTTTGGTTTCTTTTACTCATACTCCTTAAACTTCAATAAATTTAAACAATGCTATTTGCTGAATCCGTTACCAATAAACTGTTCTAAACACATTAATACCATAGAATATCTTGGAATTATTATTTTGACCTCTTGAGTAAATGTGAATAACCTCTATAAGGTAAAATCAGCAAGTAACAGGCGTCCTGTTGTTCTTTCAGATAAGATTTTATATACATTTTTTCTTTCAAATTTGCACATGTTTATTATAAATATAAATTTATTTAAAATAAATCTTTTAATAGTATGTCTTTTCAAAATATATTTGAGCACATCTACAAAACGTGCAATTGAGAGATTAAGAAACACACATATTTCTATTTTTATAAAACTATTCATTCTAACAATAATTAAAAATAAATCTAGAAATCTTATTCTTAGCTTTCAAGTGCTTGCATGTTTACACCCTATGATTTCTTTGACAAGTTGCTTATGCTTGCTTCAAATTTTTGTGTTCATTAGACAATTGTGTATAAGACATGGCTGGTTCTTAATCCTCTTGAATACTAGTTTAGATAATGTACATTAAAAATATACATTTTCTAAACCTTATTTCAGATATCCATTATTGAGAAGCTTGCCTATACTTGCTTTATATGGAATCAGGCTATTTGAATATTCAACCTTCATTATCTGGATTTCTGATCATTGGTGATTTGTTAAATAATTCATTATACATTAACAAAAGAAGGACATCTACAGTTGTCCTATGCAGAAGTCCAAAGCACCGAAATGTTCATTTATGCATGTGCACCCACCACTCAAAAATATTTTTGTGATTAAATATCTACTTTGACTTTTGTGTTTAACAACAGATTTATGCATAATTAGTATGTGCTAAGTTTGTTGTGTCTGAGTATTGTCTTAGCTATGCCTATAAGGCAGCAAATACAACATGAAATTTCCTTAACTAAATTTCAGCTGCAACCACTCTTTGGAATCTTTGCACCTTCAAGATTTCTTAACATAAATCATTAAGCATTGTCATATTATATTGGAAACAAATATATATTGAGGCACTTGAGTACTAACTCACTTTTAATTGTTGCCTTAATCCTGCTTTAAAAATAAAGCTAATGGTTTAGTAAAGCAACACATCAAAAACTCAATATGAAGGTTTCAATGGCAGAGGAAATTTGCGATTAGTTTTCTCATGGAGTAGACAAATAAATTTTTCACATACAATTTTAATAATTTTTTTAGATTTACTCCAATTTAGTTTCTGAAACATGTAACAAAAATGGTCCAGTTTAATTTTGGCCTATGTCTCCCTTTGGTTTTATCATAACATAACCTCACTTGTTTGCTCTTAAATAATTTAGAGCAAGTCAAAACAGTGTCATCAAACACAGAAGAGGTGAAAAAAGTGAAGGTTTTGAAGTCTTCAACTTTCTATTTGAGCGTTATATGGTTGTGAATGCTTTGTGTACAAACTGTAGACAGCTAGTTACAAATTTGGATGATGACTCAAGACAGCACCACTTTTGATTCCAAGCTGGGTGTCCCACTATTATTTGACGACTCTGATTAATGCCTAAGCTTTTACTATAATTGAATTAAGTAGATTCTCAATTCTGACAGTTGCTCTCCTGCCCTGTGTTCCAGCTGTGCCACATAGAAAACTTATGATGTTGTGACCTATCTCTCTGCCAGATAGTCATTTACGTAGAATGTAAAAGGAGAGCTAAACAAAGATAGGAGTTTTTCATTGTTTTCGTGATTTATCAGTTGTTTATATTATATATGTATTGCTGTATTATAGAGTGATATTTTGAAGTGTAAGCAATTAACTATCTTAAATCAGTACCTTTGAGCTCAAGCTGGTGGTATGGAGGGGCTTATATTGCAGTTGGCTACTTCAAAGTCAACTCTGCCTGCTTATCATGATAATAGATCCACATGTGGAGTTACCAGATGTCCAAAAATTCCCAGACATGCCCTACATTTGAAATTTGTCCAGCATCTGGGGGAATTTTTCAAAAGTTTCTAATGTCCTACATTTGCAGAAACAAGCAGTGAATGTTAAAAAATGAACTGGAAACTTAGAAAATAGAAATGAATAGCTGCAACTGCAACTTCTATGGCAACATGGCTGCAGTGGCTACAGTCAAACGTTGTACTTGTGCATTAATAACATTAAACGAGAGATTGGCAATGTGGTATTTGCACTCCGAGACAAAACATTGGTGTTCTGTAGAGGCAAAGAGATGCTTTACTATCACTCTTCCATTTGCAATTTGCTTATCGAAGGTTCATCACCACGCATCACACAAATCCAAGGAAACAATATCACATGTTCGAGTAGGGTTAGGATTTGGGGCTTACAATACAAACAAATTTTGGCAGCACAGGTCAACCTTCTTCTTTACCTGATTACCCTCCCCTTATGTAGGACTTACACCCCCTAGGACTTACAAGCCTGACTAGGGTCAGATGCCTGTTGGGGAGCACAGGAACCTATGGACTGGATAGGCTGAAGATCTGGTAGCAGGTGGTCAGCCCAGCACCAGGTATGATAGTGAGGAAGAGGATGATATGAAAAGCAGGCGAAATTGATGATTGGAAAGGTGATAATAGAGCAATTGATGGAATGAGTGGTGGGGGAAGCCAGAGAACCTGGAGAAAAACCTCCCAGATGCCCCTTCGTCCACCAAGAATACCACATGCAGGTCCCTGGAATGAAACCCGGGCCGTCGAGGTGGTAGGCAAACACTCTAACCGCTCAGCCACAACACCGCCCCATAAGTCAACCACAGGGTAAAAATGTATTCACTAAACTAAAGTAATATTAATTGCAAAAGATTAGTTCTTAGAAAAGTATGACTGTTTATCACATTTAACATTATGTTTCAGGTTTTCAAGAAAATATAAATGTAATATGCTTGTAGGTATATACAAATAACGTTTAAATTATAACTTCACATTATTTTTGGATAGAGTGATAATTTCCCACATTTTTGTCAAATATTTTACATTTTTTACCATTGAGTCTTACATTTCCATAAAATAATCTGGTAACCCTATCCACATGTCCATGTAAAGAGCATTCTGAGCAAGCTGTCAGAATTGGGAGGTACCATAATAGTTATTGCTTCATCCATTCTGGAATTAGCACATTTAATTTGTTTAACAAGTGTAGGGAATTACATTTCTTTAATACTCAGCGCTGCTGCATTAAAATGTAGCAATAAATTGAACAGCCAACAATGGCAATTTCTTGAGCTCCTGAAACTAAACAGGGGAAAGCGAGGAATCTCTGCCATACATCCCTAAAACATCACAGCATGGAGAAATGTTACACTTATTAGGATCCATTCTTGGGCTGGATTAATTTATAGAAGCAACTACTTCTTGAAATTAAAAATTTACCACCTCTGCAGCTAGCAACTGTCTTTAAGGCAGAGCGGCCAGTTTTTGAAGTGTTGTTTCACTGTACCATGGAATGTAAAGTGCTTTTCATTTATTTTTATTTCATATATTACTTCAGTGAAAGCAAAGATATAAGACATCACAGAAGTATAAGTACAATACAGTTGAATTAGGCTGTATATTACAATTTCCAGTCCCATATTTTGGATATCTAGTATCCATGTTACAACTGTTTCAAAGTAAATATCTTATATGATAGAAGTTCTTCTACATTCCTGGATTGCCTGAAATTATGGTTATTTGTTCATGAAATGAAAAAATAAAATGGAAAATGGCTATTTATAATATTTACAAGTAATTTCTTTGGTAGCACATTATTTATGTATATTCTGCTGTTCACATATGCAAAATGATGAAACCTTATGCCTGAACAAACAACCTTGTCCTTAAAAATTCTCTACGTGTGTTATCTATAGGTAGTATGAAACACAAAAGTTTATCGATTATCTAAGAGCATTTTCTTGAGCTAAACATTAGTCATTTAACATTTTAAAACTGTAAAATTAGCTAGACTCTTGAGTAATGCAATCTGCAACATGTTTAAACAAATAAGATTTTCTGCTAAGTTTTTCATGGGAGATAATCATTTTTGGTTTAAAAATTATCACAATTAATTTTAGTGTTTTTTCTGTATTTCCTGTATGTTTTCTTTTTTAAAATTTGGGCAGGCACGCAGAACTGAAAAATAACTGTAAGCTACACGACATACCAGATGTTATCATCCATCCTCTCGCCCTATGCTACATTAAAATGGTGTAGGAGTTCATCACTTGTCACTGATTTCTTTACTTAAGATAAATTGTTGCAGATGGACTACGGAGGGAAAACCTATATCTTCCCTTCTCTGCATTTTTAGCTGTGCAACTCTCAGTTAAGGTAACTATAAATTCCATTACATGCTACAAACCCCTTAGTAAATTCTGTGCTGTTCATTTTTATAACATATTTGGTGACAGTTTTTCTTCCCATAAGAGCTGAAATTCTTTATGAAAAATGGCAAGACTATGGTTACTGTAACAATAGGAAAAAAATACAGCTGTGAATTTGAGACAAAGCAGTGAAGAAAGTGTTATAGCTACTGGGATATACCATAAATAGTATCACAGGCTCTGTAAAAAACTTTGAGAATAGCATAGCAAATGAAGTTTCTAATTGAAAAATATTCCTTGGACTCTTCAAAAAATAACTAAAGATGAGATTAATAAAATACTTTATATGCAGCATGATCCTGTATAATGCATTAACTTTAATGTTGTCACAAAGTGAGGAAAATGAATGGAAGCATTTGAAAACTGATGAGCGGAACATTTTAAATAAATGGAAAAAATGTTTTAAAAGAACATGAACCTATTGAAAGAAAATGTTGAAAGTGATCAGGAAGAGAAAGTTGAATGAGAATAACCGACATTAAGAGACAACTGAAGAAATGGTGAATAATGAAATGTGTATGAATAAAATTAAAAGGAAACAATGAGGAAAGCAAAAACAAGAAAAAAATGAACATCGCCGTAGTGAATGATCTATGATTGATGATACTGTGAATACTGATATTAATTACTAATTTAAGTCATAATAATGACCACTGCTATGAAACTTTGGACTTCTAAGCCTGTTATGGTGCTAAGGTATACAATATGAATAAAAAGAACAACATAAGAATAAAACAAAATTAAAACCTCTTATTTTCTAACAGAAATTCAATCAGAAGTACAGACGTTTTGTCTGCAAAGAATGTCCAACAGATATGATCAGTTGCAATATACATAAATAAACTTAAATTGTAGGAATTTTAAAACCTCGACTCTTAAGGAATCAAAGCACTTTCAGCTTTTTGTGCTTACCTTGGTCTCAAAATGGTTTTTCTCTTCACAGATATTTCATCAATGTAAACCACTGTCATTGCTTCATACAATGCAGGTTTAATATTTATCAGACTGTTTCTATTCGTACATTGGGAACAAATGCATCTTATACTCCTAAGTCAATACAGACCAAAATAAACTTTCCAGTTAGAACATACACTTTCTGCTATACTCAACATTATATACTACCTATACTGATAACAATTAAAATAATTTCTTCCTGTTTGCAGAATAAAAGAAGTTCAACAACTTTTAAGTTCATATTTTAAAGTAAAATCTTAAGTAATGTAAAGATTACTTAACATTCAGACAATCCAGTTAAGCAGTAGAAGTGATATATGCACATTGATGCTGTCACATTTGTGGCTAAGGTAAAATAATTACAATAACATTAAAATAATAAGGGCAATTTATACATCAAACTGCCTTGAGCTACATTCAGTGAACTTGAGTTAAAATCTCCGTAATATAGCATTCTTTTTTTTACATTCCACATATTTATATATATTATATAACATAAACAATATAATAGTATGTACAAGTCTACAGTGTTGTTCAGTGTGTTTAAAAGCTTAGCGCACTGCTATTTCATGCGATTGATAACCAGATCTGTAACTACTTGAAGTCCCTTCTGAAATGGTGATTCCGAGAGGGAACTAGCATGTCTTGCAGCTTCAATACAGTGTTTCCGGGCAAGAAACTGTGTCTGCTCCAAACCTTGTGATTTGTGAACCAATTCAAAAGCTCGTTCAACGTCTCCTGGTTCCTGAAATCTTCTCATGATCATTGGGTTCAACTCTGGGTACTGAAATAAAACATAAATACCTTTGTGCCATATAAGTTTATTACAAAATATTTAGTTATGCAAGTATCAATATCACAAAGCTGGAATAAGTAACAAATAGAAACTTAAATTATTGCATGCATCAAATGAAGAACACTAAAGCTATTAACAGTGAAATTGATTCTATTAGTATAGCAAATATATAGAAACTATAGGCTTCACTTATCTTTTATATATGTTATTTTGGGATTATGTACATTTGGTTATTTTTCTGGACACAAACATTTCATCACATAAATACATTCACTTATAAGTAACAAATATGATATTTATATAAATTATATAAACTTAATAATGATCAATACATTTAAATACAACAAAATCCATACTGATGCATTAATACCTTGATAAATTATCAAAATGCGTAGTGGGATAATTTTGAGGACTTATACAAACTATTACAGCAGGAAAAATAAATGCATCCAATGTGAAGTAAAAAATGCTTTAGTTTGCTTTCAATGGATTTTATTTGGTGGCCATAACCATCTCTCATAAAAAGGTGTAATAGATTTACTTCACATATGTGGAAAAAAATTAAGGTGAGTACCTTACATCAATCATATAACTGAGTATCACTTTTAACCATTTCGTTCATTTTCACCATCCATTATGACCTAGCAGGTTGAAGGATGTTAATTATAAAAAAAATGGGTAAGTACTGCTGGCACTAACCAGCACATTCATGCTTCAGCTGCTGTCTATACCAGAAAGCCAGAAGAAAATCACATCCTCATTCAAAACCAATAAGATCTAGTGCTCTGAAATGTTTACCAGAAAAACAATATACTCACTCGTTCACAAGCAAAGAGTACAGGTGCTGTGGCCAGACCTAGTTTAAGATCTGCTGCAGTGGGTTTGCCCATGGCAGATGACGACGATACAAAGTCAAGCAAGTCATCTACCAACTGGAAGGCCAAACCAACATTGCGTCCATACTGGAAGGCCACCTCTGAGAGCGCATCATCAGCACCTGCTAGCATTGCTGTCTGAAATAAAATTATTCCCTATTAGAGGCAATGTCATTGAATAAGTTTATATGCATTATGAATTTGCTAGTATCTACAGAAGTAATGGTAATTTTATGACAAGTGATGGTTACCGTATCAGCCTTTTTCAAGCGCCAAACAGACAATCAAGTCAACAAATATATCAAACATTTAGAGACTAAGCTTCACTTAACTTAGATGTTAAGTTGTTGATAATTTGAATAACTCTACCAGTTTTGGAACAAAATCTCTTGCATTCTCAATAATGTTTACTATGGTTGTCATAATTACGGACATTAGGTGAACAAATTTTATCATATTACCAAATACTGAAAGCAAACAAATTTGATGACAGATTCAAAACACATTATGCGATCCTAATTTATCAAAATAAATACCTTTCCCCAAACCATAATGCATGGTTCTATTTAATTATTTTAAAAATTTAACCTCTGGATTTATTTCATGATTAAATGGTAAAAAATGATCTGCCACAGGCAAATTATCAGTCTGTTTATATTTAATATTTATAAAACGTTTTTATTCTGGTTTCAAAATGACATTTAGTTTTATCAATGTATAACCTGTCGCAGCAGCTAAATTGATAAATTTCACTTTTTTTTATCATTTGAAATTTTATTCTATTTAGAAAAACGCCATTGAAAATGTTTTATATTACTATATTTATTTTGATGAAATAAACTTGTTCTATGTTATCTTCTTTGTTGGAAGTTTGAAAACTGTTTCTAATAATCAAGTTAAACAAAAAGGTGCATAAGTTGATTAATAACAGTATACAACCTTACTTATAATTATTTACCGGAACATGTTTCGGAGGCTCAAAATTCAATTTAGTGTTGTTTTATTATAAAAGCTCCTTTATAGGTACTTTTAGTTTACAAACTAAACAACTGCAAGTTTAAGTTTAGATTGATCAAACTTTTCTTGAATAGAGCATATTACATTATGGATAAATATCTTGAGGGAGCTGATGATTTCAAATGACGTTTTTGTTTTTATTGGTCTGTCGTGAGTGTGTTGTAGTGATGGGTAGAATATAACATAAGAGCTACATTGTAATGATTACTGAAATAATGGAGACAGACAGTAACTAGTTGTTACCCATTAACAGACAAAAAAGAGCTGGTCATGACTTTGATTGTTGTGTTAACAATAATGAAGAGAACTGTGTTTCATGACTCAATTTTAAGGGAAATAAAGATACAGAAAAAAAGGTAACTAAACTTGCCATTTGTTACACTGGTGTCAGAAGTGCGATTTCTCAAAGAGTAAATGGAGATAAGGCAGAAACATACAACTGGGATTCACTGCTGATAAAGCTTTATTTCCCATAACACAACTTAATTTTAATTATCTGTAACATACACTTTGGGTATCCAAAAAAGAAGTAAATGCTTCATTTTTATGTGCCATTTACCCTCAAAGTCTTTGCTCTCAAATTCTTTACAGAAGTGTCTAATGTGATACTTACTGCTTTGATGGAGTTGGCAATAAGGCTGGCAGTTTTGCGGTATGTTTTTGTAAGGTAGTGAGCAAACCTCTCATTCTCAGTCTCTTTGGAACCCAGCTGCATGAACTCTCCTTGCACGAGGTCTGTCACCACCTGCAAACACAAATATATTGTTAGCATCACTTGAACCATTTCAAACTTTCTGAGGAGGATCAACCCTCCTTGGCTTTCAAAGCCTAATTACTGTAATTATGTACGTTTGCAATATGCGTTATATTTTCATATTTTAGTGCCTTCACACATGTGCACTGCAGTTTTCATGATCAAAAACCTGTAAATTAAATATTGATGAAGCTCTATTTGCGAGGGGTACTTTTGCTTTCTCTACTATGTACACAGTTCACAGAAAAGTATTGCATCCCACATAAAAATATGATGCTGAATATATATTTTAAGAATTCCTTAAAAAAGAGGGCATGTGTGTGTGAGTGGGTTTGTGTGTGCGCGCGCGCTCGTCTGTAGAAACTCAAAAAACGAAAAGCTGAAGCTGGTTAAATACCAAAACTGGCATTTAAGTCAAGCGCTTTCAAAAATATTGATTGCAATTTTGATTAAAATGTGGCATGTTTAAGATATTGTTATGAAAAATCTGATGTGTTGCACTCACATGACTTTCTCTACTCTTGTACTAACCATTCGTACAAACTCTTATTCTTATATCTTCTTCGTGTTAAGATAAAAATTTGTATAACTTATCTTATTGCTTATTTCCTTGTAGGTACAAGGGGAATATTAGAATACAGTAGGCTTTGTGCGATAGTCAAATGTTTTAAAGCTTTGGGATTCTGTTGCCTTTGCCCACTTAACATATAAAAAAATGAACGATGATCCTTTTCACGAAAGTTCTAAGTTTTCCGAAACTCACACACATAAGAAGGAATATCTCCGAAATGGTTCACCCTACAAGAAAATTTATTTGGACATAAAGTGTGTATTTTAGCAAGATCTACATTTTTTGTATAGTAAGATTTGGCCTATCTCTAACGGTTTACCAGTTATGCAAAAGTCGTCCAGAGTAAATACGACTACAGGGGCTATAGCCAGAAAATTCAAGATATACATTTCATTTGTCATAAAAATATCTCAAACATATGACATTTTAATCAAAATCGTTAGGGCCATTTTCAAGAAAATCAAAATTTTCGAAAAATTTTCCATGTAAAGGGTAGTTTAGGGTGGAGCTATTTTCTTCAAAATCTTCGTGTCACATCCTTGAAAGACATTAAACTTAAATACCAACTTTGGTTTTTAACCGACTTTTCGTTTTAGAGTTATGCTGTCCACAGACTGACAGACTGACACAGACACACACACGGACTTTTTTCTAAGAATGCTTTTTTTTTTTTTTTTTTTTTTTTTTTTGATCCAGGGGGCCTCAAAACATATATTTCCGGTGAAATCTCGACATCGAATTTTTGGGTGGAATACAATACTTCCCCTACTTACCAGTAGAGAAAGTAAAAATGAGATATATATCTTGAATTTTCTGGGAACAGTCGCTGAAGTCTTCTTCATTCTGAAATGAATTTTGCATAACTCATAAACTGTAAAAGAGACAAAATCTTACTGCACTAAAAACCTTGAGATCTTAAAGCAAACAGTAATGTCATACATTTTTTGTGAAGATGATCATTTTCGAGATATTCCTTATTATTGGTTGAAATGTCCAAATACTTTGTTTCAAATTGTCGTTATTCGTTTTTCTATATCCTGGCCATGCAAAGAGATGTCAAAGCCATCGACCAGCGATTAGCTCTTAACATATTTTACTATCGTTTAAGCTTGGTGTATTCTTCTGCCCCATTATATGTATAAGGAAATATGTAATAAAATCATGTGTACAAAGTTTAGCTCGATTAACATGAGGTAGATAGAAGGATGGATATAGTATTGGTGCCTACCAAGCAGGAGACCCGAGTTCGATCGGGATTTACTCACATTGGGAGACCTGGTCCAGAGTGCACTCAGCCTCGTTGGGTCCCTGAAGGACGAATTAAGGAGCTATTTGATTGAGAAATAGCAGCCCCTGTTTGCGAAGACCACATATACCGGGACGCTAACCACGTCCCACCCTCCAGTGCTACGCAGAGGTGGGCAGAGCTGGTAGGCGCAGCGGCCGGGCGATAGGCCTCGACTCGCAAAGGGCTATTGCGCGGCGGGGTTAGAAAAATCAGCGTTTTTAACAGTGGCTTCTACAACAGTAAGTACAGAAAGCCATGTGAGGGTACATATCAGTTTTTTTACTTTCTCTACTACGTAAGTAGAGGAAGTATTGTATTTCACACAAAAATTCGATGTCGATATGTCACCGGAAATATATGCTTTGAGGCCTCCTGGATCCAAAGAAAGCATTTTTAGAAAAAGGTCCGCGCGAGCGTGTCTGTCTGTGTCAGTGTATGGACAGCATAATTCAAAAATCAAAAGACGGTTAAGAACCAAAGTTGGTATTTAAGTTTATCTTTCAAGGATGCGACACGAAGAGTTTGCAGAAAATAGCCCCACTCTAAACTACCCTTTACATAAAAATTTTTCGAAAATTTTGATTTTCTTGTAAATGCCCCTAAAGATTTTGATTAAAATGGTATGTTTAAGATATTTTATTACAAATGAAATGTATATTTTGAATTTTCTGGCTATAGTCCATGCTGTCCTGTTTACTCTGGATGACTTTTGCATAACTCCTAAACCGTAAGAAATAGACCAATCTTAATATACAAAACATGCAGATCTTGCTAAAATACACAATTTATATCTATATAAATTTTTTGTAGAGTGAACCATTTCGGAGATATGCCCTGTTATTTATACTTTTGTCAAATGGAACACCGTTATTCATTTTTTATATATTAACCGAGCAAACAGAACGTAATTTGAAAGTTTTCATACATTTTACTATCGCTCAAAGTCCTGTATTCCCATACTCCCATTGTACCTACAAGAAAATCAGCAATAAGACAATTTCTGCAAATGTTTATATTGACGAACATGAAGAAGATAGAGGAATAAGAGTTTGTAAGAATAGTTAGTACAAGAGTAGAGAGTCATGTGAGCGCAACACCAGATTTTTTTTATACCTGATCACATGCAAAGAGAATGGAATGTCAAAACCATTAATAGCGACCAGCTCTTAAAAGTTCTGATTAGCCTGCTGTATTCTCCTATTAATATTGTACTTTCAAGGAAATATAACTATTTCTATAAACAAACATGAATTCCTATGGAATTGCTATTATGAAAATGCATTTTTATTAATTTGAAGTTATTTTTTCCAGCTGGCCAAAACTTAGGCGGATTATTCTAGCAAAAGTTTTCGCTTGGGCTCTTCCAGCTCAGCTCAAATCAAGAATTACATAATTCACAGTAACGCCACTGGTTACTAACACTGACTAACACTTAATATTGACTAAGGACGCTACAAAACTGTTCCTTTGTGTACGAATGGTAAACTGGGTACAACGTCTTATTTGAGGAATATTTTACAGGTAAATACTAAAGTTGTAGGCGTGTAAACTTAGTGGGTAGCTTTATGTCTGGTTCACTGCCCCGAAGAACAAGGTCAAGAAAGTGAAGAACTTCTACAAGGTCTTTGGAAGATGCTTTCACAACTTTCAACTTTACTGAGGGAACAACGACAATTCTATTTTCACTGATATTTGCCTAAAAAGAAGCAGTCTTGGATAATATGAGACGTCTAGCCACCTATAAATCTGGTTCACAATTGCCGGCAACGGTAACGGTAACCAGAGCGAGAAACCTGAAACTGATGTATTCAAGCGTGAGTGCTCGCAACCCACGGGGAACTTTCCCGGGCCCCGAGAACGGGAAAGAAGACTTGGCCAAATTTTAGGCTTCTGTTCCCGTTAACGGACACGGCATGTTAGATTAATATTCTGCGTATTAGACTTTTCGTGTACAAATTATTCAAGGCAGCCGTGCCATAAAACAGCCGCTAGAGCTCTCTCTAGTTTTAAGCTAGAAAACACACCATTGGTCAGTTAAACAAATGAATTCCCAATGCACAATATCGGCCTCATCTATCTATCGATAAGGTGATCGATAGTGTATCTTGCGGTTCTCGTTGCCGCGCTGTTATGAACAAAAATATTGAGTGCTCCCTTCTTTCCGTAGCCGTTTTGTCGTCCTCCGGGGTTTTGGGGGTAAGAATGTTAGGATCTGGTTCCTAAGGACGCGCGTTCGACAGGTATGTATTGAATGCAACCCCATTTTATTGAAGTGAAGTTGTTAGTCTCTAAATACTTTGTGTTATTGTTGGATATTTTGCATACACTAATTATTACAGTCACCTACTGTGGTTAGACAAATTACATAATCTTCAAGTTTGTAACCATTCTTTATCTTATGCACGTAATACTCGTACGCTGTCTTATGATCAGGGAGCGGGGTTTTAGTAAACATAGGAATGAGATTAACAGCATGGAGTATAGAGCCGGCAGGTAGCGTGAGGGCTGTACTGCCTTCCACTCTACTTGTTTACAAGAGCACAGCAAGGTCACCGGCACCGGCGCTTCCACTTGTAGATGCATGGTTAACTTGATGGATTTTGTACTAAAACCCCGCTCCCTGCTTATAATTAACATACTAAATTGTTTCTCTTTCACAATAAATAAAGCAGCACAGTTCCATCGACATTTAATCTTAAAATAGTTTAAAACTATTTAAACAAAATAAAAAATTGTTTAATTTCAAACTCAATACTGTGCTCAAATTTTGAAACACGAAATACAATAACTTATATACAATAGCTTATATTCAAGAAACTAAGAGACTCAAATACTTATAAGATTACAAAGTTTGCTTTATGCTTCTGATCATAGTGGTGCTTTATATAGTAATGCTTTATATTTGCAAATTGAAATCTGCTTATTAAACAGCAAACTTTCCTGTTTTTATGATTTACAAAACATTCTCTCTGACACACTTCATGAAACAGACGTCTCGACGAGGCCATGCTCATCACTGAAGGAAGCAAAGGTAAAGGAGAGCAGCAGTGAAGGGGAAGGGAAGGATGGCAGGTGGAGTGAGGCAAGAACGCGTTTCGGTGGAGTGGCCCTTTTGAGGTGATTTTGCCCATGCCTGTTTTAATTAGCTTATGAGAAAACTGTTTTGTTTATATGTTACTACTGTTTCAACTTTTTCAATTAGAGTTGTGGAAAATAACTCCTTCGAACTATATACTATTTTTACTTTCTCTACTACGTATAGTAAGAAGACCCAAAAATTCACGGTCGAGATTTCACCGGAAATATATGTTTTGAGGCCCCCTAAATCCAAAATTTTTTTTTTAGAAAAAAGTCCTTTTCCGCGCGCGCGCGCGCGCGTGTGTGTGTGTGTGTGTGTGTGTGTGTGTGTGTGTGTGTGTGTGTGTGTGTGTGTGTGTGTGTGTGTGTGTGTGTGTGTGTGTGTGTGTGTGTGTCAATCTGTAGGCAGCATAACTCAAAAACGAAAAGTCGGTTAAAAACCAAAGTAGGTTTTTAAGTTTAGTGTCTTTTAAGCATACGACCCTAAATTACTCTTTACATAGCAAATTTTTCGAACATTTTGATTTTCTCGAAAATGGCTCTAACGATTTTTATTAAAATTCCATATGTTTAAGATACTTTTATGACAAATGAAATGCATATTTTTAATTTTCTGGCCATCGCCTATGTAGTCCTGTTTACTCTGGATGACAGGAATAACTCGTAAACCGTAACAGATAGACCAAATCTTACTGCACAAAAATGGAGATCTTGTTAAAGCACACAATTTATGTCCCAATGATTTTTTATAGGGTGAACCATTCGGGGATATTCCTTGCTATTTGTGTGAGTTCTGGAATACTTAAACTTTCGTCAAATCGAACGTGCAAAGAGAACGGAATCTGAAAGCTTTAAAAGATTTGACTCGCTCAAATCCTACTGTATTCTAATATTCCCCTCGCAGGAAATAAGCAATAAGATAATTTCTGCAAATGCTTATATAAACTAACACGAAGAAGATAGAGGAACAAGAGTTTGTAAGAATGGTTAGTACAAGAGTAGAGCAAGCCATGTGAGTGAAACACATCAGATTCGTAGAAAAGTCCGCGCACGCACGCGTGTGTGGACAGCTTAGCTCAAAAGCGGAAAGTACGTTAAAAACCAAATTTGGCATTTAAGTTTAATATCTTTTAAGGGTGCGACACGAAGATTTTGAAGAAATCTCCTCCAATCTAAAGTAACCTTTACATAGAAACTTTCGATTTTGTTCGACAATGACTAACGATTTTGATTAAAATGTCATATGTTTGAGATATTTTATCGCAAATGAAATATATAGTTTGAATTCTCTAGCTATGGCGTATGTATTCCTCCCATATTCTCCTTGCACCTACAAGGAAATAGGTAATAATATACTCTCTGCAAATGTTTATCTCAACTAATACGAAGAAGATATAGGAATAAGAGTTTGTAAGAATGGTTAGTAAAAGAGTAGGTTAAGTCGTGTGAGTTTACCATCAGATATTTTGATAGTGTACAAGAAATTTTAAATATCTAATTCCTGATGCTCTCCTCAAAATGTCAAACAAACAAGTTATCAGTGGTCCATGGAGCATTTTGCATTGTTAAACATACTAAAATGAAGGAACTGAATGGTAAAGGACTGGCCAAATAATAATTTGTGGCTAATATTAAAAAATAATTCTGTAGCACGAAAATACAGGTATACCTAAGGATAATAAACATGCAACTCCCCAAAAATCACATTTTTTGCCAAATGTCACAAATTCATTGCCTTAAACGAGGGAATATGTTTATTTCTGTGTATTGACTTTGCACAGAATGCAGAGGCTATCCTTATTTTCCCTTTACTTCAACGCAGTTCACACTTCCTGTCCATTATTAATCAACGAGAAATTCGTTTAGCCACACCGTGTGTTACACAACACACATTAAATTTGTTCCTTCAATTAATATTAGTACGCTTATGTAACAGTTCTATAGGTGGGTTAAAGTTGTTAGCTGCTTGCTAACTGCTTTATTCTCATTCACACAAGTGCATAAAGGCAGGGGTGCAAATACAAACAGCAGAATCTTCCAGTTATCTTGGACAACAAGCTCATTTACAACTTTCCGTTCCAGAATCCGTCAAGTAAGTATCTGCACTAGTGACGTGACAAGCACTTACTTTCGGGTAAGGTTATAACTGCTGCAGTGGTGTTAACAGTTATACCAGAAACGATTATTTGTAATTACGTTTCAATATGAACAATGTTGATATAGACTTGCTTTGTTACTTGAAACAATCCAGAAAGAATTTTGTCTAGCAATGTCAACACTTTGGACTACTACTGTGGTTTATGATCGCAAAATGCATTCATACTTGCTAAATATAAATATCAGGTGATCCAGATAACACTTTTGTCATGATCAACATGGTTGAAATTAACCATACCACACTTAAATAGTATGCAGGACGTAGATAATGCATGGGAAAGACATTCTGAAATGCAATGTTGCTGGAGAAGATAAATATTAACGCCCAAACACACATTAATATAACAAAAGATGCAGATAATTCCAGATGGTTACTATGGTAACAGTTACTGTACATTCCAAATCTGAGTGCCTATCACTGTAAAAGAACTCTTTACTATCCACGCGAAAGTAGTTAGCAATACCGACCTCTAACAATACTTCCTCACATCACTTACAGCTCAGCATTGTTTAATATAAGCCCCGCGTGAATATTCTAGTTCAAACAGCAACCTGAAGTAATAATCTATGTTATAAACATGCGGAGATTAAAATTTTACTTATGTTAATCACAGTCCTCTGCAAAGGTACAACACCCAAATCCGAATCCTCCGGAGATGACACAGCTGTCATATTGGAATTAGTCTGGTGATATTCTCTGTGCATTTTACTTATATGTTTCACCTACACGCCTGTAAAGTCGGGTGTTGTTTTCGTAATGTGACTACTGCAATACTGAGTTGAACACATTAGTACTATTTGTTTTGCGTCTCACTTTGGGTTTGAATAGTTGGTCTTCACACTTCACGCGCGTTCCTCTGCCATGAGAACTCAAACACTAAAATCACAAGTTTTGATCTGAGCTTATCGTACGTGTGCTAGCTTATTGTGAATGAGTGTTCGCTTATGGTATTTCCTTCGTTACGCAAATGGTTTAGTGCTCATTTCTGCATTCCTCATACATGAAAGACAATGAAAGCATTGGATTTAGTTGGCGATTCACAAGCAAGATACGCTCAGCGTTAGTGTAATAACAGACGGCATTATATTTTGTAATATCATCTTCGTCAAGATAGACCAAATTGACCTGTTCCGGTTCAGAAGTTATTTTCCCATCGGCGTAGAGGTCTTCCAACATCTCTTGTTCCTATGGGTTTAATTGCATTGCTTGGTTTGCGGGCCTATTATTCCTCATTCAGAGTATATTGTCATGCCGGTTTCGTTTGTAATTCAGAATTTTTTCATTTAGGTTTTTGTGTGTGTGTTGTGAGTGTTGTGTGTGTGTATTGTGGTGTGTGTGTGTGTGTGTGTGTGTGTGTGTGTGTGTGTGTGTGTGTGTGTGTGTGTGTGTGTGTGTGTGTGTGTGTGTGTGTTCTCTAATAGCTTCGTTTCTCATATAGTTTATGAGGGAATATCCAGCAACATATCTAAGAAATTTCATTTCTACTATTCATTGCCCAATTTTGAGCCACGAGTCAAAATAGATACTGCCATTGTGTTATAAAATTTTAACATTGTTTCTTTCTGTGTTTTATTTCTCAACGTTCTTTCAATAGTTCCACATATATTTTATTTTTCAAGTCTTTATCATAGTAAAATGAAACATCACATCCCACCTATTCTATAGTTATGTTATCGATCACTATTTTAGACCTTATTGGGTATTTTCCCAGTGATGCCATTACTTTTGTTTTCACTACCGATAGTCAGCAAATAGGATCGTATTGTAACGATATTGTAATATCTTACGCGTTTATAGGAATATACATGTCCTCGTATGGATATATCCATATATCCATACATCCATTACCTTTATCAATGCGCTGTTAAGATAACGGCAATAAATGTTCATTTCTTTATCTTTTTTACTCCAATATTTCATGATGCAATGCATTTATTAAGAAACTGCGTTGGCACAAGAGCGTAAGCCTAGATTCGTGATAAGCAGAAGCACGTGGTTTTGTTTACATCAGAGGAACTCAGGTTTGGAATGGACAGTAATTCGTGTTTGTTACTTGTGTAACGTTAATGCGTAACTAGTTACTGTCTGTCTCTGTTATTTATATTAAGGTGCCTGTTACAATGTAACCGTTATGTTATTTTCTGCCCATCCACTTGCACAATATCTCTACACTACAAGTGCCTTATTTACGCACCCCTCATTCAACCCATATGGCAGTACAGCTGAACTATCTGGGAATTTGCCTCACCTTCCCAGATAACCGAATTCAGAGAATCCAAAACAGATATTTACGTCTTCGTGGTACATTCGCAACACCAACCCTACATGCCGATCTAGGATTTCCAGAGGTTCTCCCAATCCCCAAGATGAGCTACAAGAAGTTGCACAGGTCCTGCAGCCAACACCTTCATTGCTACGTCATATTTACATCCCTCCTGTACCTAAACGCCGAAGATTCTAAACATTTTGGCGCAGTGATCTCTTGAATTAACCAAAGTATGCACAACCAAACTTAGACCTACGGGTAGCTGGTAGGGAAAGGGAGATGTAGGTCTAAGGGCGCTCAAATACATAATCATCAACGGCCTTAAAAACAATTCATGCCAAAAGCCAGATATACACTTCAATAAAAAATAAAATTACTAGAAAAAAGGAAAATAAATATACAAAACAGGGTGAAAAAGCCGGAATTAAAAGAAAGTGATAAAGATCTCAAAGGAGTATTAAAACTAGATATCTGAAGTTTCAAATCCTCAAACTCGTGTTACTCTCCGCTAAAAACTTAAAAACTTTTGATCGCTTGTTTATCGTCCGCCAAGACCTCTGCAAGTCTGGCAGGCAGATGAGTCTCGAAGGTGCACTAGAGAGGAACACTAGCAGCACGTGACGGACTAAGGGTAGCTGGTAGTACCCATAAACACATCCCATGTGCTTTTGTATACTTATGTCCAACAAAGCTGTATACCACCACTGAGTAGAATACATTTACAATTTTTTTTTTTTAAAAACTGCATAAATCTTCAATAACACAACATCTGATTCACATGGCTTTCTCTACCGTTGTATACCTATACTCCTAACAAAGCTCACTTTTTACTCATCCCATGTTAATCGAAATAAACCTTTGTGGAAACAATATCATTTAACTACATAAAGCAAAATTTATTCATATGTCTGTAAATCCTGGCCTTGGAATTATATAACTACTCCTTCCATGATATCGGAAAAACGACTGAATAGCTCCAGCACTTTAAACAAAGTATTGAACAATTCAAACCAATATTTCGAAAGTCTCATACCACAGGAAATGTAATTTGAAATATATTACGTGTTTTAAAGAGATAGTTTGCAAGGCAGGAGGAATCTAACCTCCATGGGGAGATAAAGACCATATGTGAATGGAGGTTGTTGAAAAATATGATCAATTTAAAAAATCATGGCATTATTTATGCTTCATTCCAGAGGTTTTCTGAACTGATTAAACAAATATCCGAAGTTACGCCACTGAATGACAGTCTACAGAGTGTAATGGTAAAAAGGGCTACAACCTTCCCAACGTCAACATGCTCGAAACCGCCTAGTTTGGAGAAGGTAACGGAGAGCAAATACAGAAAGGTACAAACATGAAAGAAGTCTGTGAGAAAGCAAACACACGTGTTGCGTCGACACACGTGCACTTACCTGGCTGAGGGTTATTGTGACGTCATTATTCTGTAGCCGCGCGATCATCATGGAAGCCACGGCCAGGATAAAATCTCCTGCCATCGCCACCTGCAACAAACATGACAAAGATTCAGTATACAAATTTTAATTATAATTTCAGCACTGGCACCAAAATAACAGCATTAAACGCAGGCATTGCGTGAGACACAAATACACTAACAGGGAAAATACTCTTATTACTTATAATTATAAAGTGAACCAAACATTTATGAAATGTATTAATTTACACCATTACGTAACACTTTACAAAGCATTCTTTTTTGCCTTTAAGATGAGTAAATAGATAAGTCTGTCTTCTTTTTCTTTCTTGTCTCTCTCTCTCTGTCACTCTCTCTTTTCTCTTTCTCTAATTCTTTCATTCCCTTTCTCTCTCTATTTTTCAAAATTTATATAAATTCTGACCGCCTCCGTAGCGCAGTGGTAGCGCGCCTGCCTGTGGCACAGAGGACCCGGGTTCGATCCCCGGTACCGGCATGGGATTTTTCCCCCGCTGGGAGGTCTGGTACGGGGTGCACTCAGCCTCGTTAGGTCCCTGGGGGGCAAATTGAGGAGCTATCCTGATAGAAAGGTAGCGTCCCTAAAAGGTCAAAGTAGTCGCCTTACGGTCGGGGGAGTCGGCGTGCTGACCCCCGCCACTCCCAACCTGCACTCCTCCGTAGCCTTGGCTGCGGCTGGGCGATGAGGGTAACCTCTGAATAAGGGGAAGACGCCCTAGGGAAATTATATAAATTCTTTCATCTCTACATATCAAAACTGCAACTTACAATTATGTGGTAATGTTCGATTTTCAATGAATAAATGACTAATATGTATGACCTGCCCTGAAGACAAAAATGCCATGTTTACATAGAGTGTGTGAGTGGCCTTTTCAGTAAGAATGGCCGAATCGACCCTAATTAATCTTATGAATAGCATGACTTGTGTCCCAACTAGAAAATAGATTATACGATTTATTTTTTTCAACATAGGGGGCTTTAAAGAGGAGCAAAATAAAATAAACGGAAATCTCTCTCTTATTATTAAATTTACAAGGCGGCGCCGTGGCCGAGTAGTTCACCTATCACCAAGCGGCCGGGTTCGATCCCAGGGACCCGCAAGTGGTATTCGTAGTGGACGAAGCGGCGTCTGGGCGGGTTTTCTCTGGTTTCTCTGGTTTCCCCCGCCACTCATTTCTCCAACTGCTCCATCATCACCTTCCCAATCATCTATTTCGCCTGCATTTCATATCATCCTCTTCCTCAATCTCATACCTGGTGCTGGGCTGATCACTCCCATCCAGGTCTTCATTCGGTCCGGTCCATAGGTTCATCTGCTCCCCGACAGGCATATCACCCTAGGCACAGGCCTGTAAGTCCTAGGGGGTGTAAGTCCTACATAAGAGGAGGGTCATAAGATAAACAAAAAGATTATTATTAAGTTTATAGTCCAGATATTGACTGTAACCATAATATTTCTGCTGCCAAGTTCTGTTATTTATACATTTGAATAGGAGGGATTTTTAAGAAGCTAAATCAAATTTTCTGTGTACGCAAACCAGTTACAAGAAACAGTATACGTGTAAGGAAGATTAAATGGGAAGTGTAAGGAAGAGACACAAGTTAATATACTATTGAACGTTGCATTCATATTTTAATGCTTATTAACAAACCACGAAGAGACATTTTATTAGTGGTTTGCAAAGCATCACGACATGGTCTGCCCAGAAAGGAAAGGTAGGGGAGAGTTCGAAATTGACAGAAAGGATGGGAAGGGAAAAGGAGGATGAGATAGAGAGGGGGAGGAGGGGGAAGAGAAGGGAATAAGAGAGAGGAGGAAAAGTAACAGGTAGTGACAGAGAGGAGGAAATAATAGAAAACAGTTTTATTACCCATTTTAAAAGCATCATAATACATGTAAGTTGCGCAGAGAGGAAAGGGGGTAGCGATGGCAATGGAGGGGGGGGGGGGAGAGTGGAAGAGAGGACAGAAAGGAAGAAATAGGGAAGTTTAAGAACTGAAAGAGGGAGTGAGAGAGAGGAAAGCAGCAAAAGCTAAGGGATGACGGAGATGAGAAGAGCATGGAAAACCACTTTTATTAATCGTTTTTGGAAAACCTATACGACACAACGTAGAGAAAGGAGAGGGAGGAGGTAATGTTATTGGAGAGGGAGAGAATTTAAGTGAATGGTTGAGAGGAAAGGCAGTGACGGATGACTCTCCACATTTTACGTAACACGTCCATAACTGTGGGTTGAGATAGTTTTAAATAATTCATAACTATGAAAGTTGCTCATTTTCCGACTTGCCAATCATTTATTATGAGTTTGAGATAAATTGTACAACTCAGAACAGCACACACACGTGCATGCACCCCCCCCCGCCCCCCCACACACTATCTCTCTCTCTCTCTTTCATACTTAGGGAATAATCCTGGGCAAAGAAAAGTTCTCTTCCTCCAGCCGGGAACCGAACCTGAAACCTTGGATTTGTAGTGTTAGCGTGCTAAGCACAAGACCACAGAGGCAGTTTCCTCTGGCCTCTACGACCACATCGCGAGCTTTGACTTGAGAAACTATGAAGGTTTCAGTCTTCTTTAGATTGGGTTTCGTTATGTGTTTGTCACGAAACACTATTTAAAAATATAAGGCACCCCGCACAAGCTGAATTAAACCCGGCACCACTGGGTTGAGAAAAGCATTCTTATTGACAATTTTGCATAAATCTCAACGAATATAAAATCAACTGAATAGTAGGTAAGTATACACATTAAGGTATTTTTAAAAACACCTTTACAATCTACCAAGGTACCACGATAGAAATATCAACAAATCAATACGTGGTTATAACTGAATAGTAGTGATCTTCGAGGTCGTTAATATTTTAGCGTATAAGATTTACTTTCTCTCTCCACGTTTTAACTATTTTACCTTATAGTTTACCAGGAATAGTCTTTTTTGTGCATTTATTGGTTGTATCTTCATTTTTTTTACAGATGTGTGCTTTATCAATTGTCATTCGGGTTTCAGATGTTTTTTACTGAATAAATTTCATGAATAAAACGTTTCGAGTGGTTTTTTTGAGAAATAACGATACGGACGCTGATCACACTGAAACTTTTTATGTGGAAGTGGCTGTAACCGCAGGGTCATGGTTTCGAGCATGGGTGGATATTAATATGGATTTCTCCTTTCTATGCTTTATGCATTTTGCTGCATGTGCTACTATCACCCTTCCATGAAGGCTGCATTTGAATACTTCCAAAAAAGTCGTAAACATTTTGAGCAATACTTGAAGGTTCTTGGGCAAGAACGAAAACAGAAAGGTTCTGGACGTTATAAAATTTGTTCAAGGTAGAGTTTGTGGGTGCAGATATTTTATCTTTGAGACAGAAATGTCATAATGTTCAGACACGCGTGAAGTGAGAAATAATAAAAATCAACAAGGTTGTAAAATAATATGACTGTCTCACCGCAGGAAGCTGTTAATTGCCAATAGAGTTAAGGAAATACACTGCATTAACCTAATAACTTAACAAATACAATACGTTTTAGATGCAGGATGTTTTGCTCGACTTTGCAATGGTCAAACTAACACTTTAATATTAAATTTCTGAATTTCTGTGATTGAACAAGACACTTTTTCCAGTTTTCCAGCAACAGCTTCCATGTGTAGTCCAAATGTTCTTGTGGCCACCATCAACTTTCGTATTGAAATGCAACGATTTGATATCACTGACAGAAAAGTTCTCAATATAGTGATAATTCACTCCAGTGCTCAAGGAAGAGACAGTTGCTATATGCAATTTTTATGGACGATAAAATCTGCGGCGAAATACGTGCATTTGAAACGCTTTCTCCGTTGAAGATAGTGAAGAATCGACTATATATGGTTCTAGTGTTAAAATGTAATGGAGACAGACAGCTGAAAAGGAAATCATTCAAGGCATAATCGTCTTGAATTTGGGTACAAATCCTGAGAACACATTGCTTTGACTTTTGGTTTTGGCACAAAGACAGTATCAATCGGATATTAGGATTATTTTGGCAGTAATTTTTCTGTGTTTCTTAAAACCTTCTCGATGTTAACTGCTCCATTGTTATGCGCAGGTTTGATACCACAAATATGCTTAACAGTTCTTGTGCAGGCATGTGTAGTAACAACAATAGAATTTTGGCATGTCTTACTGAAGTACTTTTCAGTCTTCGGAAATAAGCAAGTATGTAAGCCGAACTATCACCTCGTCATTTGTAGGTTTTCATACCACATCTATGGACATATGATCTGAAGCTTTCCTGGCGAAGAACATGTTCAAGATGTTCTCGGGCTTCGAGCCATCGACGTTTCGGGAGTGTGCATCTCTCCCGAAACGTCGATGGTTCTTCATCACTACACCTGGCTCGAAGCTCGAGAACATCTTGAATATCTATGGACATATTTCAGTAATCCTGATCCTCAACATGTGCCCGAAAGAAGTACAAAAAGCTAAGGAAGACAGGTTAAAAGACAGGAGTACTATTGCAAAGAAAGAAAAATGCAGGAAACAGAATGAAAAGGACACTGTTCTGAAACCGTTCAACACTAATGACCGGTAGCTATTAAACGCTGGAAATTAGTGAAATTGTCACGTGATGCAACTAACACCGGTGGGTCTCTCACAACTAGTCATTATCTCCCGCTAATTACTTGGGAGTTTTATTATTCATTTCCTGGAACCTTAAAGCAAAGTACAAGTGCACTCTGGGAATAATTTACTAAAGACATGCCTTTCCTTCTAGAGCAAGGGTTTGCTTTGGTTGGATAATCATTACGAGAAACGCAGCAATAAACTGGTATATAAGAAAACTGCAACAGAAATTTTTGTTTTGAATAAATAATGGATACTAACGGTATAATAGGCTACCATGAAACAAAACGCAGCAATTTTAAAATTTGCATCTATGTATGTGTTGCTATTTCATTCAAGAATGGCCGAACCGTTTACCACACACCTAACTATACTCACCAAGAGATCCCACTAAGAGAATAGGCGATATGATATCTTAATTACTGAACCAAAACTATGCTTTAAATGGGCCAGGAAGGCAATTTTTATTTGTGAAAATTCTACACAGCAAAACTGTATATACATGATGTTTTAGACAAGTTTTGTTATTTGCAACACTTAGATAGGACAACGAATATTCAAGAAGGTATATAAATATTTTTTACCGATTATTATTCCCTCATAGATACACGAACACTTTAAAGATGAATGTGGAATTTTCATTAATAATTAAATTAAATTTTATCCGGACTGCTGCTTTATCCAATTCATTTGATTCAGAAATTGAAACATACTCGTTTGAAAGCTAACCTTAATAATTATTTAAACTAATGCTTAAACTATTATTGAAATATGTGGATATATAAATATTTACAAATATATTACTATGATATATATGTTTATTATTAATGTAAATACTTTTAAATGTTTTTATATTTAATTTTCGCGCCACTAATAATTAAACGCACCAATTCCACATTGTCAAGAAAGTAATAAATACGCATACATTTTTGGAGTTATGGCTGACGCAATATTTAATGACGGGTGGCAGGAGGGGCTGTTCAACACAAATTCCAATCAGAGGCTTGTCACGCCTTGCGGTGTTGTATAGTTAAACACGCTGTAAAGTCGGTGATATATCATTTGCGCCCACAAAATTTATTTTTACAACAGGAAAGAGAGCACTTGTAGTCAGCTGCCATTAAATTTTATGTCTGCCATAGTTTCAACCTCTATGATCATATTGAGAGACAGCTTTACAGCTTTGTTCTAATCCATTTACAGGAGTTGTTTCCTGTACTACTCATTTGTTTCTGTCCTTAAGAATTCCCCGTTGTAATGTTTACATTTTATTTATTGTCTTTTATCGCACTGTGGACTTTGGAGATCGGAAAAATTGTTCGACACCGGTTTAACCTTTGTGGTTATAGAAAACCACAAGAAACCCTAATCAGGTTGGTCAATTAGTTACACTGAAAAGCAAACTCAGCGACAGCATTGGGCTATTTTATTCGGTGATCATAAACGAAAATGTTCCTGTTTTACATACAAGGTGCGAAGCCCCCTTCCGAAACCTTGTCATATCTCATACACTGAAGATAAGTAGCAGGAAAAGTAATAACAGAGGTAAAAGGGGCTGGAGAGAAGAACGAAGGAAGTAAAAGAAGGCGAAACAAGGAATCACAATGGTAGATGAAACTAAGAAAAGAAAAGAGTTTTAAAAAGTTCAGAAAGAAGTCTTGGATGAACAGAGTATCTTCAGAGGGCGGGAAGGGGAAGGTCACACCTGGGAGGCTACCATAAATACGCTGTCAGGTTAAAAGCCAAGTAATGTCTATAGTGTTTAGTGATGGATACCTACGATGAATTTTGGATTTCATAACAAGGTTCCCGACATCAAGTGCTTCACTGTGTTTCTCTGCAATAAGGACATATGAAATACCATACTGAAGTTCCTGCATAGGTAAACTTCTAATAAGTAGTGGTAATTTGGTAATTATAAGGTCCACTCGAGATCAAATTTTCACACTGTACGAATATCTGAAATTGACCTTTGTTTTCTCTTCCACGTACATATAGTAAGGCAAGCATTGATTCCACCCAAAATCTCAAATGGAGATTTCACTGGAAGTGCACATTTTGAGGTCCACAGACACACACACGCGCGCGCGCGGACCTTTTTCTAAAAATGAGTTATTTGGATTCAGGGTGCCTCAAAGCATATATTTCTGGTGAAATTTCGACATCAAATTTTTGGGTGGAATACAATATTTGCTCTACTTAGTGGTAGAGAAAGCAGAAACGAAAAGTCCATCAACTACCGAACTGTATGTTTAAGTTCAGCATCTTTCAAGGATGTGACAAAGATTTTTAATAAAATTCACCAAACAAAACTACCCTTTACATGGGTTAATTTCTTTATTTTCTCACGAATAAAACAACAGAGGTTTAAGACATGACAAATCAAATGAATTTTGTGTGAATAGCCTGTGAAGTCGCTAATAAATGCTTTTGTATTTTGTATTAATTGGTAAACAGACAAAATCATACAGTGCAACATAAAAAGTGTAGATCTCATTAAAGTACCTCAATTTATGGTGTATGTTTATCGGTTATGCAAAAGTAATTAAGAATGAAGAGGGCTTTAAAGGATGTTAGAGAGAATTCAAGATATACACTACTTAATAACGCAAACATATAGTATTTTAATCAAAATTATTAAACCAAGTTTTGAGAAAATAATACATTTATGGCATTTTTCTATGTAAAGGGCTTAAGCGACTTTCAATTTTTCAGTTATGCTGTTCAAAGATACAGGGACAGACGCGGGCCTTCTTCTAAAAAAATTTGAGATGTTTTATTCATGGGACCTCAAAACGTGAATTTCCAATGAAATTTAGGTATTTAAATTTGGATATTTACGTGGTAGAGGAAGTAAAACTATAGGACAATCACAAACTTTCAAGAATATCTGTTTGATTATGCATACTTTACGAAGAGTGCAAACTTGCGAACTTAATATACTTGCCTAAAAATTCAAGATATACATTTTATTACTCATATGTATATGTCAAGCATGATAGCTTAATCAAAATCGTTAAGAGCTCTGTTTAGAAAATCCATTTTTTTTAAAAGAAATGTTATTCCCATAAATAGCACAACACACAGTGGCTCTGATCAACCAGTAATAAAGGGTCTGTAAGACTTTTTTTTTATTCAAAAAGTGAATATAATATATGCGAAACAGGTTTCGTTCGCCAGCAAAACACAAATCTGTTTTTTCGCATGCAGAGAGTAGCATGCATGTTATGCAATAATTGTGAACTATGAACCTGTGCAAAAAGCCTGCAGTCTTCTGACCAACGAATTGTCTTACATCTTCCACTTTCTCTTTTAGGAGTACGAAATTGGTTAATGTAACATCATGTAATAAACAGATGATGCGTGGAAAACATCACGTACGTACGTCCGTCGTCGTTGGAATTTAATATTCTTGTGATTTTTTCCCCTTTATAATGTCTCGAGCAAGAGCTTTAGCTAGCAATATTATGAGGATTAAACTCAAAAACTCAAGAGCAACACTCGCTTGATTACTCCATACTTGTTATTAAAGAACAGTTATGGAAACTTTGCTTCTATTTATTTGAACCAATAACAAGGTACACCACAGAAATGGGTAACTCCATAAAAATGTATTTGATATACATGTTGGCTTTTAGCGAAATCTGAATTTTTGCTTTTTCTACCAAGTATTTATAGTAAGTAGAGGAAGTACTGCATTCTATTAAAAAATTCGATATCGAGATTTCAGAGGAAATACATAGTACCTGAATCCAGAAAAAGCATTTTTGGGAAAACTTCTGTCTGCCTGCGAACAAAGCTCAAAAACGAAAAGAGGGTTAAATAGCAAACACGGTATTAAGTTCACCATCTTTAACGAATATAAAAATATAAAAAAAGATACCTCAGACTACCTTTTATATGAATTTCTTTTTGAAAACGTTTGTTTTCTCAAAAATGCCTCTTACGATTTTCATTAACTTACTATAATTATGTTTACTTATATTTGCTTTGTCAGTACTATTTATATTTTGTGTTGAAATTTATCTCCGACTTTTTCTATGGTCCATTTTATAAGGGCACTGATGACGAAGTAGTTGAACGTCCTTGGAACTAGATCACCCATTCATATGTTTAGCATATTTTCATGACAGAGCTACGTGTATCTTAAATTTTCTGGGAATTCCTCCGAAGTCCTCATCATTCTGAATGACGTTTACTTTAGCTTTAAACCGTAAGAGATGGACAACATTTTACTATAAAAATGTAGTTCTCATTATAAATCACAAAATTTCTGTTAAAATGTTTTGTGGAAATAAACGTTGAGGTATTTATATTTATTGGTTTCAATTTTCAGGTACTTATAATTTTAAAATACTTATATAATACATTTTAAGAACATTTTTTAGAAGAGCGAGTAGGAAAAGTCCTGTGAAAAAGTCAGTTCAGATTTTTTCATCTTCTGACCATGCAAAGAGAATTGAATATCAAGGCCATCACATAGAGATCAGCCATTACAAATACTTTGACTATCACTTAAGCCGACTGCATTTTCCTAATCCCATTATGCCTATAAGAAAATATGTAATAAAAGCAATTCTACAAAGTTTATCTCGATTAATATGAAATGTATAGAAGAATACGCATTTTATAAATAGGTGAGTATAGAAAGCCACGTGAGTGCACACATTTTTTATTGCTCCTTTCAACCACTATGGTAATATCGGAGACTCAGATTTGAGAAATAACTGATAGTATTTGTTGAACTGTAGGATATTCTAATGTTGGCTTTAATACATATTGCTACAAAACGGTCACATTCACTACCACAGTGATACTACCACATTCTGCGGAGAATAGGGAATGTTTCTGGTTAAAGAACAATGTCCCTCTCCAACCGGGAATCGAACTTAGAAATTCTGGGTTGAGAAACAAGATTTCCCACTTAACCACAGGGGCAGTCCTATTTCGCACCTGTAGAAGCAATTACTTCCGTTGAAACCGTTGAGGGAATAGAAAGTAACATGTTTCCTTGCGGTGAGGCAACTCATTCGACATCCGTGTGTTGCAGGTAGCAGCTCAAACATCACAGGCGTTTCAACCTGTTGTGCAGTTGCTACATCGTTCTGTGGCAACAAACCGGTTGCGGCTTGACCATTTTGGTGAATTGTTTAATAGATCTGTTTGGGTTAGAGAGTCGAAGTTAAAAGGTTTGCTTGCAAGGGAAGAATTATATCTTGCTAGTACCTAAGTTCTAGGTATATAAAGTACCTTGCATTGCCGACGGAGGAAGCATCTCCAAATAGAACAGGAGGCAGTGGGACAGCAACCTCATTTACACTCGCCATGCTGCAAACTCCGCATCCCGTCATTTTAGTGCTTAAGCCCTGACAAGGGCAAGTACACCTATGACACACCTCGGACTGTCCTCGGCCTGCCAACGTCTACGCACGCATGCGAAAGCTTCTAGCGCCCAAATTAATAGTTAAAGGAATCATTACTAATATATAAAAATAATGATGATAATGCAATTAATGCTCTGCCAATTTTCAACATTTTTCATTTTATAAGTTTTATAAATTTTGGAGAATTGCGCCAGTGTGCTTAAAAACGACAGCTCCATGTTAGTAGATTTACTGGCATGTAAAAGAACTTCTGCGGGACAAAACCGGCGACGCTGATGTGATCCTGGCAATTGACAGCGTCGTTAAACAAGAAAATAGATAGTCTTCTCCCCTTATGTAGAACTTACACAACCCAGCCTAGGGTCAGACACCTCTCGGGGAGCAGAGGAACCTATGGACCGAACCTATGGACCGGGCAGAGTGAAGACCTAGAAGCGGCTGATTAGCCCAGCACCAAGCATGATAGTGAGGAAGAGGATGATATGAAATGCAAGTGAAATAGATGAATGGAAAGGTGATGATTGAGCAATTGGTGTAATGAGTGGCGGGGGAAACCGAAGAACCCGGGGAAAACCTGCCCAAACGCTGCTTCGTACACCACGAATACCACATGTGTGTCCCTGGGATCGAACCCGGTGGTGGCGAGCGGTCTAACCACTCGATCACAGCGCCAGTCTTGCATTTCCAACTAAAAATTCAATATTTTATCGGAAATACATGTTTTGAGGGCCTCTGAAACCCACAAAAAGTGGTTTTACAAGAAGGAGTGCATGTGTGTGTGTGTATGCGGTCTGAGCTGTGTAACTAAAAAATCTGGTGTGTTGCACTCACATAACATTCTCTACTCTTGTACTAAACATTCTTACAATCTCTTATTCCTATTTCTTATACGTGTTAGTTGGGATAAACATTTGCAGAAATTATCTTATTGCTTATTTTCTTGTAGGTACAAAGGGGAATATGGGAATACAGTAGGCTTTGAGCGGTAGTCAAATATTTTAAAGCTTCCAAATTCCGTTCTTTTTGCACGGCTAACATATAAACAAATAAATAACGATGTTCCATTAGATCAACGCTTTCCAAAATTCACTCTAACAACAAGGAATATCTCCGAAATGGTTCACTCTACAAAAAAGTACTTGGAAATAAATTGTATGTTTTAGCAAGATCTACATTTTTTGTAAAGCAAGATTTGGTGTATCTCTTATGGTTTATGACATGCAACAATTATCCAGAGTAAATGAGACTTCATGGGCTATAGCCAGAAAATTCAATATATACATTTCATTTGTCATAAAGATATCTTGAACATTTGGCATTTTAACCAAAAGAGCCATTTTCAAGAAAATCAAAATTTCCGGAAAATGTTCCTTTTAAAGGGTAGTTTGGGGCGTCGTGTCGCATCCTTGACATTAAACTTAAATACCAAATTTTGTTTTTATCCGACTTTTCGTTTTTGAGTTATGCTGTCCACAGACTGACACACATACATTCACAGACCCTTTTCTAAAAATGATTTTTTTTTAATTCAGGGGACCTCAAAACGTATATTTCCGGTGAAATCGCGACATCGAATTTTGGGTGGAATACAATACTTCCTCTACTTTACTATGTATAGTAAAAGTAAAAATGAGAAGTCTATTAAATACCAAATATTTTTCAAGTAGGAGAAATTAAGGTTAAAAAATCACATTCCTAACTACCCTTTACATGGAAAACTAGTGCAGATCCAGACTTTTTCTAAAAGACACTTTTTTTTTGGGGGGGGGGGAATCAATGGAGTCTAAAAATACCTATGTTCTGTGAAATCTTGATATCTAATTCTTATATTTATTAAAATTTCTATATTTACCATCAGTACATTGTAGAGAAAATACAAATACTTCCGATTAAGGCTAAGGTTCCTGAAGTGACACGATGTTTTCTAAGTAAGCTGTATACATTTCCTACATTGGGTATCAACTCTTAGAAAGTACTGATGTATCTTATGCAAATAATTATAAATAAAGGAAGTTTTAGTCTGATAAGCAGAACATCTAACATGTTGTTGAACTTGTTGAACGAAGAATAAAATCCAGTTATTTATATCTTGCTGATATCCCGTAACGAATTGGACGCAGAATAAGGGCATTCTGAGGGAAAGTGAAGATGTTTACACCTCCTGCCTAAGGTTAGGAAGCTGCGATGGACCACGAAATTCCGCCTAACTTCTGTGAGAGTTGTAAAAGTGTTACATGGGCGCGAGTAGCATGTTGAAACTCTCTTAAAGTTCAAGTTCGGACTGTGCACACAAACTTTCGTAAGCGGCGAGTGTTCGTCCCTCATGGATAAAAAGCACCAAGTCGACATCTGACCTCTCCTTTGTTTGGGAACTTCTTCTCAAGGCTCCAAGGAGGAACATGATTCTCATGATGAACCGGAAGGCAATCTACATAGCATTTGCCTGATTTCGTTAACTTAATTAGGATTATCAGCATCCTCACTTTCACCACCTACATCAGATGTCATGTTCATCCTCTGTCGTCATCATCAGTGATCATGAGGCAACATCCAAATTCGTTGCATCTCTAACAGGATACACGCTGAGGTACAAACAGCTACGCAATTCTTCGAGGTCTGTATCAGGTAGGAATCATTTAAACCCCTACGTGAAACATAAACGGTTTCAAAATATGGCTTTTTTTATTGCAAAACTTAACTATTCCTTCCTATTCTTCTTGTTCTTCTTCCACATCGAGCATATGCGTCCCTACATCATCAAATTATTAAAAATCTGATGTGCTGCACTCACATGACTTTCTCTACTCTTTCACTAACCATTCTTACAAACTCGTATTCCTATATCTTCTTCGTGTTAGTTGAGATAAACATTTGCAAAAATTATCTTATTCCTTATTTCCTTGTAGCTGTAAGGCGAATATTAGAATGCAGTAGGCTTAGAGCGATAGTCAAATATTTTAAAGCTCTCTTTGCACGTTTAACATATAAAAAATGAACATCGATGTTCCATTTCATGAAAGTTTCAACTTTTCCGAAACAGACATAAATAATAAGAATATCTCCGAAATGGTTCACTCTTCAAAACATTTTCCAGACATAAATTGTGTGTTTTAGCGAGATCTACATTTTTGTATAGTAAGATTTTGTCTATCTCTTAAGGTTTACGGGTTATTTAAAAGTCATCCAGAGTAAACAAGACTACATAGGCTATAGCCAGAAAATTCAAAATATATATTTCATTTGTCATGCAAATATCTTAAACATATGGCATTTTAATGAAAATCGTTAGAGCCATTTTCAAGAAAATCAAATTTTTTTGAAGTTAGTTTAGGGTGGGGCTATTTTCTTCAAAACCTTCGTGTCGCATCCTTGAAAGACATTAAACTTAAATACCAACTCTGGTTTTTAACCGAATTTTCGTTTTTGAGTTATGCTGTCCATAGACTAACAGATACACACACATGGACCTTTTTCTAAAAATGATTTTTTTTTATTCGGGGTTCTCAAAACATATATTTCCGGTGAAATATCGACATAGAATTTTTGGGTGGAATACAATACTTCCACTAGTTACCAGTAGAGAAAGTAAAAATATTATCTGAAATATGTCTTGTGCCTTCCAAAATCCCATCTTCCCAGTGATCTAGAAATAAAAGCTTCCAAGGTAGGCGACCAGGGGATGTTCTGCAAAATTTTATTGTAATTTTTTAAATGTCCTCAAAATATTGGATGTTCTATTAAATTGTTGTCTTTTACCTTTAGTCCTGATCCAGCTCTTGGCGTTATTCGCCTCGCTGATCTTAGAGATCTCACTTCTGTTTCAATTTTCTTTTCATGTTTCTCTTAGGACTCACATTTCAGTGCATTAAGAGAGATCATCATGTAACCTCAACTTTGTTTCACTAATCACGTTTAACAGAAATGACTTCGGATATAGTTATATTTCTGTAGATGGCTTTCTAGGTCTTCGTTCAGGTAGTTCATTGAGATATCGCATAGTAAATATCAAAAGCGACTTACCTATTCTTATGTCTTGTTTCTGACTACTTTAGTGCTTCTGGGGAGTCTAGCCACACTTTGCTTATGTTACTGAAAACGTCTTTCTCTATCTGTTTGTTTATCTTTCGATTCAGAACTCAGCAATCCTGCATTAACTTGTGCGTGTTGAAAAAAAAAAAAAAAAAAAAAAAACCAACTCCTAGAATTGCACATGTGCACAATGTACACAATTTTAAAATACCCATATTTTTTGCATAAGTTCTGTATCGGTTATTCGGTAGATATCAATTGATATGAAGACAACACAACCCAATACTACATGTTCTTATGATTAGTAATGAGACAAATATTCACTCCTTAAGAATTACTTCACTTATTCAACTTAATAAAAACCGTTCATGAAGTATTAATACTTATTTGAACTGATAAAGGGCAATATCCTTTACATATCTCGCTCAATAACACTTCGCAATATAGTTTTAATGTTTTCAACAGATGGCGAAGCTAGTGTCGCTGAATGATATGACTTGCATTTGTGCAGGTCATCTAACGATGTTGCACAAATGTTCTGCCCCCAAAGGTCTTGGCATCCGTGAGGAGTGGAGGAAACTTATGAATGACTTGTAAATGTTAGAAACTTGATTTCAATATCTGCGTTATTGAATTACGGCAATGTTATTCGCTTACTTTCATGAGGACGCGAAATGATAGATTATAATTATCAACACGTCGTATCCGCACTTTGTTCGACTTATGTGAAGTAGAGACTGAGAAGTATTTGAACCACCGTTCAGTTAAAAGGAATGGTTATTTCACAGTAAATGGTCATTCAGTTTGAAAGGAATATTCCACATCATCCATCATGAAGAATCTCATCAGTACAGGTCGTTTACGTTTTTTATTTTAAAAACTATACAAATGTTTATTCCCCGTGGTATAATGTCAATCACTAAATATCTTGGCATCACTTCATATTGTATGTGTGTGAGAGAAAGAGAGGGAGGGAGAGAGGGAGAGAGAGAGGAGACAAAAGCTTATATCTATAGGGTGACAGCAGTAGGTTTTCAAATGGGAGGGCAAAAATTGACAGCCTTCCAGCTTTTGAATAGCAGACATCCCTTCACCTCTAGACATACGTATGCATACATAGCGTTGGGCTTTCCGGTTTTTGGAAGCCTTAATTCATAATCATGAGAAGAGAAATTCTCTTCCTGTAGATATTTTTATTGCATCTCCTGTACATTTGTATTCGCACACTATTATTCTCTCCTATAACTTAGGTAATGTTAGCTCTATTGAAAAGGTTGACTATTAATGGCTTATACCTCTTTATTAACTTTTCATTTTGCATTCTTCTATGCTACTTCAGTGCAAGTTGTTCTTCGTATTCTGACTCCCACTGAGAGACACCGATATGCGGGATGTTTCATGCGAGATTTTAGTCTTGAACTTCCTTCTATGATCTTCGTTCATTCAACACACATCTTCGCTTCAATGAGACGCAGTTCAATTTGGCTCAGCGAGATACTAAAATGTGGGATGTTCAAGGTAAAGTTCTAGCCCTGAACTTTCTCTTATGATGTTTAGAATATTGTAAGCTCTAACTCATTGTCAGTGTTGATATTCATTAAACTGTCTTGGTTGATTCCTTCCTAGGCAGTTATTCCAAGTTCAAACATTCTACTTTCAGCTGCTCATCTTGGCTTCAATGAGAGACAAGTTGTGCTAGGCCAATAACATGAACTGCGCCGTCGTCATCGTCGTCGTCATCATCATCAACAACAACAAACACCCTCAGACAATCTTGCCCTACCTCAGCATCCTAACTATCCTTATCACTAATTCTGTATACCTTCCCAATATTATGCACCACCCTAAATCATCTTTCCTAAACCATTTCCTAAACCAGAAAGAGACCTGGTACTAATACGGCAGGAGGATAACACTTAAACGATTCCACTCGAGGGATCGAGCTCAGCGTGTATGACACAGATTTTTAAAAGTGGAAAGTTCAATGTAAGTTTTAGTTCCTCCTATGATCTCCAGAAGACTGTAAGCTCTCTTTCGTTAGCAATATTGATATTCTTCCGAATGTGTCGGGGAATTCCCTACCAAGGTGTAAGGCGGTTATTCCTTGTTCACACTTCCTACATTCAGCCCACATCTCAACTTCAGTACACGAAATGCAAATCCCCTGACATGCGTGGGGACCAACACTACTGACATTTACTTTCCTGTACCAGTAACTTCTCTTCTGTATATTTTCTAATGAATTACCAACGAGGCAATACGGATGCACATAATTAAGATCTCTCCTTTAGAATAGCAAATTAGCCGGTTACTAGTTGACGCCTATGATCGTAGTACTCAAAAATTCTCGTTACCTATCTTAAAGAACTGCTTTTTTTCAAAACAAAGGGTTTCTGGAACTAATGAAAGCTAACTCGCGAAGAAAACCGACTCAACTATAATGGTGAACACTAGTCTCTCCTTCTGGTATCATAACAAATTATCATTTCACTGAGGTAGGAAAGATGTTCATCAAAAAGTGAAGCTAGCAGACCCCAATCACTAAGTGAACGGTGTTAGAGCGCTGCTGGAAGAACACTGCTGTTGGACTTGTATTGGACTAGCAAGGGAAAATGGAATTGCTTCTGGTATGATTCTTAATATACTTAAGAAGTTAAAGATGAGGAGCTGCGCTCGATATGTTCGACACATTCTTGAAGAGCACAGATTGGGAACAGCAAGATTGCACTTAGAAAGCTATGGACGTGAAGGTATTAGAACCAGACAGGCAATGATACTAACAGGAGAGTAGTTTTTTGGAAGATTAGTACAAGATATTGTGTATGACGTCTGTCGTCTCCCTGAAGTGTGGAGTCGGTTACTCATGTTGGAGATCACTTATGAGCATAGCAACAATGTGACTGTCCAAAAATGTTTTCTTTCCTGTTAAATCAAATGTCAACAATTATTACTGAATGACGCATGTATTACCTATATTATAAAACTGAACGTTTGTTTGTCCCTTATCGGCTGCTGTACCATTCACCCTAATGCGACGAAAATTTAGAAATATAAATTCTTTTTCATAGAGGTTTTTGTGCTCTCTATTTTACTATGCAACGTATTACTTTCATATAAATTTCTATACTCGCTTTTATTTTATGTAACACACTCACAAGAACTTCTCTACTTGCCTTTCAACATACAATTCAAACAATGTTCTACCTGATTGAAATACAAATGCAACGTGTTACTTTCACATTTTTTTCTTAACCCACCTTTTTATTAACACATCACATGCATTTCTCTTCTCCTCTTCTACAAACAATTCATACACAAGGCTACTGGGCAAGTGCAACCTAAGTCCGAAAGTTTTAAGGATAAATCGTCAAACCACGGGCAACGCCGGATATTTCAGCTAGTATATAATATTTTAGAAACTTTTCAACATCAGTATGTTCAAGAACGGGTAGAGAAAGTCATGTGTACGTAGCGCCAGATTTCTAATTTATTCGGCACATCTCAAAACGAGTATTTTCGGTGAAACCTCTACATCGATTTTTTGAATGGAATGCAATATCCTCTACTTGTTAGATAAGCATTTAGCAGAGAAAGTAAAAGGTGTTAAAGTGCATGTCTTCCATTACTTCACAAAATCACTACAAATCCCGGAGAGTTTGCTGTATAAAGACAACAATACTGGTTACGCAAACAAATGAAGCACGCGTGCCTTAAATGCACATTTAGTCCAAAAGAAATCGACAAGCACAACAATTTTTTTTTTTCACTTTTTCTTTTATTCCTTTCCCACTGTGCTTTTCGCTTCATGCTCTCGGTGATATGTGCAGCAAGCAGAACTGGGAACATTGGCATGACACAAACTTGGTTTCAGCTCTGGGGAATATTGAAAAATAAGCCTTATTCATGTTTACATAATCCAACGTTGCTTCTGAATCATCCGGATTTCATGTTTAAGTTTCCGTAAAATTATTATGCCGCGGGGTATCGCGGAAAAATTAAGTCTATGATTCCAAACTTTAAGAGAACGAATCAGAAGTTGACGCTCTATAAAATCTGCTCAAAAGGCGTATAGAAAAAGTTACGATATCCCAAAAAGGACGTAACTTGAAAAAACTGATGTGTTGCACTCACACGACTTTCTCTACTCTTGTACAAACTCTTATTTTTTATCTACTTTTAGTTAATCGAAACAAACATTTGAAGAAATTGTCTCCTTGCATATTTCCTTGTAAGGTGCAAGGAGAATAACGGAATACGGACGGTATAAGCCACACTCTAAGCTTTTAAGAGCTGGTCGCTAAGTAATGGTTTGAAATTGTGCTCTGGTTTTTGTACAGGCAAGAGATAGAAAAACGAGGAATTTCTATTTGAGAAACGTATAAATACACATTTGAAGATGTAAACTAATAACAAGGAATATCTCAGAAATAGCTCCAAAAAAGACGTGCTTTAATGAGACTTACATTTTTGTTGAGTAAGATTGTTGTCTTATGGTTTACCAGCTATGCAAAAAACATTCAGAATGAAGAGAATTTCAGAGGATATTCCCACAACATTCAAAATGTGTATTTCAATTGTGATGGAAATATCTTAAACATATGGTGTTTTAACCAAAATCGTTAAAGCCATTTGAGAAAATCAACAATTTTAAAAAAGATTCTAAGTAAAGGGTAATTTAAGGTAGAAGGATTTTCTTGAAAATCATGTTGCATCCTTGGAAGATGTTGAACTTAAATATGAAATTTGACAGGTAACCGACTTAACGTTTTTGAGTTATGTTGTTCATACATAGACTGACGCACATGCTCAGACAGACCTTTCTCTACCCAGAAGGTGGATATTATTCAGGACCTCACTGCAGTAGCAGACAATTGACCTTTAATGAAACTTCGTGAATAATTTGTATCGACTGAACGAAATTACACAAAAGTTCTTGAAAAGAGAAAGGTCACTGCTTCTCCACGATAATACAAGACTATATGAACACTGCAACTGGGAAAGATTGCCTCATGCAGACTACAGTCCAAATGTGTATTCTCCTTATTACAGTCTATTCCCCAAGTTGAATAATTCATTTCGGGGTCAGTATGTTAGTTTATATTTTGAAATTAAATTAAATTTAATGCTATTAAAGTGACATATAAAACATAAACAATAATGAACAGAAAATTTATCCCTAAAATAGATGCATAAGGCATACAAATGCAGACTGATCAAATTATTAGAGCAAACATTCTAATTCGCCTAATTCTTGAAAAAATGTTCAAGGAGCATAAATAGTTAATTATTACAGTTAAGACTTTATTCAATACGAGAAAATATTATCAAGTCATACCGCTTAGTATAAGTTGTCTATAGCCTTATAAGAATGTTTAATGTTTTTTAAACATTTTTGGATATTTGTAAAAATGCTAAGCCGCACTATACATTTGCTAAACATTTACTGTTTCTATGACAGCACTACTTGCAAAAATGTCGATTGTTAGAATTTGTTGATATAATAGCCTAGTTGTTACATTGGTTTAGTAATAACTGACTGACCCTTAAGGTTCACATGGAAGAATCACACAAATATTTGGAACAGTATAATGACGTCCTTCAATAATAGGCTATTTTTTTCATTGTTCCATGTATATCTCGCCTTTAGCTCCAGAAGTCACAACCGCGGCCTTTCCTTTGGAACATTGTATGATGTTAACACGTGTACAATGGGTTTCGAATCTTCGGGTCACACACACATTCATGCTCTCATTCATGTCAAGCACTGGGGAGGGTAGGGAATAGTCAAGGCTAGAGAAAAATTCCCACTCCGCAGCCGGGAATCGAACCCGTAATCCCTTGCACAGTAGGGGGGGGGGGTGCTCTACCAGCTGAGCTGCGAAGCCAACCTAATACCTATTTTATTATTGTTACTGCAGTCATGCTATCCAAAGTTGTCGAAGATTAAATGTTTAAATACCTATATGTGGCAACAACTGAATATGTTTAATTTTAAAACACAATAATTAGTAATTATCAAATTTATGTTGACTATCCCATTCATACGTGACTTGGTTGAAATCAACTAATCATGTATATAACAATTTCAAATTTCAAACAATGACAGACTTAATTCGCGAAAAATTTATCACGTTTTATTATCACTTCTCTGAATTTTCATTATCATCTCCCCTGGTTTTCTTATGTTATCATCTGGTTAGAGAAGCAACAGCTTACGTTATTTGACGCAACAGAGCTGCTATTCATGTCAAAGTCTGACTCTCGCTTCGCTGAAGCATCTGATGATGAAATAATTCGAAGAGAGAAACCTCAGCACACAGAATACATAATCTTTTAATTAGTGAAATAATCTTAATAAAACAACTTGTGATAGTCAAATTCCGTAGATAAATTGAGAATCACTCGTGGTATTACGAGATGATGATAATTTGGCCCCGTCTGTATATATGAAAGGTAATAATAAACAACGTTGAACTAAACAAGTATTCGTAATTATAAAAGAAATCAGTAAAGTGGATTTTGCTTTTAAATGTTTAAGTAATTAACCTTACAAGAGAAAGAAAAATATTGTGCTGAAGTAGTGTTTAAAATGATCATGAATAACACTAATACATTTAACTTGAAGCATACAGTTCAGTTCGAGCTGTAAAGGTTTGTTCATTTTGCATCTCATAAGGTGCAAGTTCATCCAAGACATCCATGTTGTGAATTGCTTTAGAGTAGATATTCATCGTCATCGTCGAAAAAAATCACATTTGAACAATGTTTATGTACGATATACAAGTAAAAAACGAAGATTCAGCCCCGCCTCACATTCAAATTTTTGAATAACATACAGCAGGAAGAATGAGAAATTCTGTACGAGGGTGAACGGAAAGTTGATCGTAAAATGCTAGGAATGTTCCAATGCAGAATGACTTCACTTTCAGCACAATTTATAACTTATGGTTTTGAAAACTAGAATCTGGCAGAACTATAATAGCTTTTTAGGTTTAGATTGATTTAACTAATATTGATGTTTAATTTTTACATATAGATTTTTCGTTGACATCATCATAAGGAAAAACATACACTAAAGTTGCAGAGTTCATCTCGTGACCGAACCAAGGCCAACAATGCAATAAAACCTCAAGGTTTTCTGTTTATTACCCTGTCTAACACAAACAATGTAAGAAGAAATACTTTCAATTTACAAATTAAAATTTAACGTCAGCGCATCTTATAATTTGTAATTATGGTACTTGCTTCTATTGTGTATGCTTTACGAAGAAGACTTGTAATTAGTACCTACGTTGATTCTCAAAACCTTAAAAACTCACACGCCTCTCTCTACACATTATCATTCATTTGCATATACATTCAAAAATAAGCCAAGCAATAATTCCTTACTAGGTATACCTAATTCCTATTAATCATAATGAATGATTATTACGCAATCTTTGCAAAATATTAATAAAAAATCTTGATGTGTACACTCGCATGACTATCTACTCACTCTTATACAAAATTCTTAAAAACGCTTATTCCTCTGCCCACTCTATGTTAATCGAGATAGAGGTATGCAGAATGGCCTTATTACCTACGTACTTTCTTATAGATACATTGAGAGAAGATGAATACACTAGGCTTAAAGATAGTCAAATCTTTTAAGACCTGGTTGCTATGTGATGGCATTGGCATTCCGTTATCCTTGCATACCTAAGACATAAAAAATCTAACAACGTCTTTCCAGTTGAGAAAAGTAAAGGTATTGGAAAATTCAAACTAATACAAAGGAATAACTGAAATGGTTCAGTCCACAAAAAAGTGTATCCCGCATAAAACACAGTTTTAACGAAATCTACATTTTTATGCAGTTAGATTTTGTCTATGTCTTACGGTTTACCAGTTATTCAAATGACATCCAGAATGAAGAGGACTTCTGAGGACATTCCCAGAATATTTGAGATACCCATTTCATTTCTTATGAAAATATATTAAACATATTATTTTAATCATTAAAACCATTTTTTGAAAACCAAAATTTTCGAAACATTTTCTCTGCAAATGGTAGGTTGGGTGGGGTAATTTTCTTGAAAATATTTATGTACTTGGAAGTCGCTAAACTTATAACAGATTTTTTTTTTCTTCTGAGTTATGCTACACGCGCGCGTGCACGCATACAAATACCTTTTTCTAAAAACGATATTTTAGATTCAGGGGGTGCCAACACATGTATTTCCGATGAAATTTCGATATGGAATGTTTGAATGGAATGCAATACTTCCACTACTTACTATATGTAGTAGAGTAAATAAAAGTCACTAGTACTAGCTGTGGTGTACATATTGGATCATCTTAATATATTTGGCTATTGTTTAAACGTACTGCATTCTTCTATTCTCATTGTACCTACGTATAAGGAAATAGGTAATACAACCATTTCTTTCGTACAAGAGTGAATAGAGAAAGTCATTCGAGTGCACACACCAGAGTTTTATTATACCTAAGTATGCATAGATAACAGCTATTGTATAATAATTTCTTAGATTTTATTTGTCAAATAGTACTATTAAACCATACTCAAGTTTTATTTCTTTGGATCTTCCTCGTGACTTCGTCACTCGTAAATTTATCGATAAATTGGGCACGTCTAGCAAGGTTAATAAAGACACACCTTTCAGGTAGTGTTGGTAAAAATATTAACTTGCAGGTTGCTACACAACACGCCCCCTTTAGGCACCATTTAAAGGATGTAACGAGATGGTATATAACTAGCTCTAAAACTCTAACAAGGAGCAAGGTATTTTTTGTTTGTGTTTTGTTTTACTGCGCTTTTATGCCACTCGTCCCTTAAGAGATTATACCTCGTGAGTGAAGGGTACGTAAAGGTCACCGTCTATCCCACCATCCCCTAAGCGGATTCCTACTACTCGACAGATGTTCCTCTAATGAGCTATTTATGCAGGAACGTTGTTTTCTAAGTTGCTTTTATAAAGGTTCCTGGCCTTGTATGATGTACTGACCTAAGCCGGTCTACCTGTGTTAGAAGAATTCGGTTGCGTCGATGGAATATTCGAAAGTAAATTTGATTCCAAGCTATGCTTGGAAGAATATGTGTGCAGGCTGTTTCTTGAAAACTTACTTGTCAATTATAATAACTGTTTTAAGATGTAATCTTGTAAACCTATACTTTAGATACAAACTGGAATCGAAATGTGTCTATTTCCCACGCCCATTTGTACCCCGCCTTTAATGCAATGGTCATATTGGTCACCCTTTGGAACATATTAACTATAGGTAATGGCGTTCATTCGTATTCAGTGGTTTTTGTCTTTACGTTTTATATACATATAAGATATCTCTCTCTCTCTCTCTCTCACACACACACACACACACACACACACACACACACACACACACACACACACCTGTATTCATGCTTCCAGACTCTGGGGATAAAAGAAAGTAATCTTGGACAGAGAAAAATTCTCACCCCTAGCGGGAATCGAAATTGGGACCCTTCACACAGCAGGCAGGTGCTCTACTGAGGCAGCAAGTCTAGTTCCACAGCCAAGTAATAATCTCATTGTTATTTAAAGCGCCTAATAAGCCTAGAAATTTTGAGAAATCCTGAAGGAGTAGTTCAGCAGTGTCACTATTATTCGTGAGAACAGAGATGGTCAGGCAAGTTACATTTAGTTTTCCAATCTCCATTAAACTGATTATTTTTACACTCATACATTCTTCCTAAAGAAGAGTCTTTGCTCAACTGGCAGCGTTCCATTTGTTCTCCAGAGATTACTGTTCATTCATCATGGTTGGTGGTAGATCGGGCTGGGCAGCTGGTGTTCACTGAGCGCGACCTGCTCACGGCCATGCACTGGTAACTGCATATTTAGCAGGTAAAATGGTTGCTCGGGGTATTCCGCGAGTTACCCAAGCCTGTGATAGTTGATGCTGCCACTTGTAATTTGATATGAATTTATTGAAGTCTTCTGGCACTGCATTGCAAGACATCTTCCAGGGTTGTTAGTTTTATTTTCGGTTCCTCCTTGGAACAAGCAACTTTATGCGCAAAAAAGCTTCACGTCCAATGAACTCCACAGAGACACTTCTGGTGGTACAGCAGTGATCAAATTTGAAGAGAATCGACGTGTTCTGTGGTCAAACTTCGAGAAAGACGACACGGCTCGAGAAAAAGAATATACTTCCATGATTTCCACAGTACTTGAAACTGGAAGCTCGGAATTTCTTACCCTTTGGGAAGTTCTGAGCTATAAATTGGCCCTACTTTTACATACGTCTGCTTCGTATGTTCAAGCAATATTGTATTAGCTTTTTTTCTTCGCCGATCTTACCTTGAACAGTTTTTTGTAACATTTTTTGATATAAATAACACATATCATCAGGAACTATTGAAAATTAGGAACATGAAATTTTGAGGTGATAAAAAAACCACCTCGATGCTTTTTCATCTACTTAGGCATTAATAAATTGGTTACCATATTTTTAAAAATGTATTACTGACCAATTTTAATAAAAGTGTGCAGTTAAGAAAAATTCCTCCTACCTTAATAAAACAGTACCTGGGCGACCGAGCTTCGCTTGGCTTTTCTTTTCCTCTTTTTTTAATCGCGTTTTTTTGGGACAAGATACTTATTTAGATAAACTTAAAAACCAAAATGTTAACCAAATATAAAGTTTCATCCTAGTTGTTGGAGCCGTTTCCGTGACCAGATCTTTAATATCCTGGCTTGTTTGTTGAAATTGGCCCATTAACAGAGAAATTATGGCCGAAATAAGGTTTAGACTAATTGTGACTGTTACGCGTAGACTAAGATAGCTAAGTCAACTTTCTTTAGGTTTTCTGAAAGCTCTTGATGAAGCCTTTAATATCTTGGCTTGTTTGTTGAAATTAGCCTATTTACAGAGAAATTATGGCCAAAATAAGGTTTAGAGTAATTGTGAATGTTACCGTACTGTTACATCCTATAAAAGTTGCCTGATGTTTTAAATTGAATTTAGAGATAATAAATATTACCCGTACTCAATTTCCCCTTAATTTTTTCAAATATAAAAGTTAGAGAAAATAAGCATTTGAATATCTTTCAAAATCTCAACCAAGAGGCAAGAAGACCAGAAGATTAAAGCACCTACAATTTCTTCCAAAATACGTTCAGCAATAGACAATTAAAGTCATTACAACATTAACTTTTAGGACAGAATAACAACAGACATTCTACACGTTGCGCCATTTCTCGTACGTTGAGAAACGTTTAATCTAGTGTCAACAGAAGATGGTGGAATGCTGCAAAATGGGTTAGCTGAACTACAAACGGTGTATGATGACATCAAAGAACAAACTGCTCAAAAAAGGGCATGATAGTTCGTTGATCGGTCGTCAGAAAATGTCCTACATCACCGCCCTTTTGTCTTGAATTGTGCAAGAGACTACCAGATTGTTTTGCAACTACGAGAAGCACCATGAAGAGAAAGTGCAAATCCAAGTGACCAGATCCGCCGCTTCTGTCTGCGACAGTCTGCAGCAAACATGGCCTTAGGTCAAACGAGATCACTTTGGGCAGCCCTTCTTGTTTGAAGCACTAAATATACAAGTATGCTCACTTAGAAATACATAGAAAACTAAAATCCAATGTGTTAAATTTACATAACTTTCTCTATGTTCTGTCTATTCTTACGAAAGCTTTTTTTCTATCTACTTCTTGTTTTTTTAGTTAACTTCATTATGCAATATTATGTATTTTAAAGTTTTGTCAATAAAAAACAAAAAAATCAAAGAATTACAACAGTTGTGTTCAGGATACAATTCAACAATTGCCCTCACAGTCTAAATTAAAAATTAATACTGAAATGTACAAGAAAATGGCATAACTACAATATTTTACAAGCGGAGATCTGTATGGCTGCACCTGCTTCCATTCTGAGTTTAGAGTGTGCTTCTGATAGCGGCACTTGTTTTTCACAACCACACAAAATAACGATATCATTGTTGCTGTTCCCTTAGTATCTATAAAAATATGTAATGTGCTATTTCTGCAAAGGTTTATTTCGATTAAAAAGAAATAGTTCACCTTTAGCACTGAATCACTTTACTTCCACTATTTGAATACACAGAATTAGTCTAACAAAGGCAGTGCCAGTCCAAACGCGTTTAGGCAAAGCTATACTCAAACGACACGGGTCGATCGGTTCGAAATAAATGATATTCGGACGAACAAAATAGATTTTCCATATTATCTATATAGTAGTCGACATACTTTCCCGTTTTCATGTTCAGTTCATTATAAATTTTGTTACTCAAACTCTAAAGTCTTTCGCGCTCTCTTCTCGCGTTCCTATTTCCTACTTATTGTGGGATAGCCTTCGAAACTGTTCAACTCCAATTATAATTAGATTTGATAATTATCAAACTGTGGTTAGTATTGCCGCTTCCCGTTCCCGTTGTTGTTGTTTACGTTCCCAATTCCTGGGTAATTGTGTACCAGGCTTTAACTGATAATCATTTTTGAGGATAACAGAAAGCAGCGAACAAAACCCTTATACTTATCCACCCTAACCGAGCTTTGAAACCACCCTCAACTCATGGAGGTGGAGTGCACTATCATCATGATCATCATCATCATTATTATTTGTATACTTGGTCACCATAGGAGTAAAGTTTTGATTGCATTTTAAGGGTAAGGGAGAGATAGGTATTCACGTAAGGGCATTTGGTCTAGTTTTAACTTCATTGACGTCCCAGAAAAGGTAGCTTTAATACAGCTTTTCGAAACATCGCATGATGTATAGTAAGCTAGAGTAGAAAGAGGTAAGAAGTCGATGCGATGGTGGGCAAAAGAGTGGTAGGAAGTGAGAGAAAGACATAGGGAAGAAGATACAAGCGAGAGAGGGAGATAGAAATGGAGAGACAGGTGGGGGAGGAATCTCAGCAATTAACGCAATACCGCGAGTAGATCTGCGGGTCTTGCTAGTAAATAAATAATGGGAAGAAATTACGCGAGACTTCGTCAGAACTCGTTTTTCATTCTTGAGAATCGATCTTCTCAAACATTAGCAAGGACTGATTTTGATTGCGATTGATCTGCGGCAATCCTGCACCTTCACCATCCAGTGTTGCAAATAAATAATGGGAAGAAATTACGGGAGACTTCGTCAGAACTCGGTTTTCATTCTTGAGAATCGATCTTTTCAACCATTACCAAGGACTGATTTTGATTGCGATTGATCTGCGGCAATCCTGCACCTTCACCATCCAGTGTTGCAAACCAAACACTGTGTTGCGAAATTTTACCACAAAAGAAAGCTTACTGCAGGTGGTCAGCCATTTACCTTCCGTTCCTATATATTGCAGCCACACCTTAGGCTATCATTCACCGGCCTTTGTTCAGCGTATGACCTTATTCCCTTGGAAAAGTTAATAGTCGCCTGAGTAGTGAAAGAGAATCTAGGCCTAGTTCATCACACCTGTAGTATGAGTACTTACACTTCACTAACAAGCTCATAATCTTAACAGAACTCATAGAGGCTTTAATCTTTCAACGAATTAGAAAGTAAATTTTCTTCCTGTGACTATAAGAAACGTACAAAGAAATGCAGATGAGATTTGGACAAACGAAAACATTAAATTACTGAACAATCCACATGTCTTTCTGCAACCATTGCCGTTTATTATGGTACACACAACATTCAATGGCGGCTGATAGCCGACAACTTATCAAATTATTCTTTCTTGTTGTGCAAATAAATTTTGTGGGTGCAAATGATATGTATATCATCGACATTACTAGGAGATTGCACTGCACACTTATAGCACTGCAAGGCGTGACAAGCCTCTGATTGTATAATCTGTCTGCACATTGCTGTGAACAGCTTAACTCAAAAGCCAAAAGGTAGATTATATATCCAATAGGTTCAGCGTCTCCAGAATGCGATACGAAGATTTTTTTCAAGGAAATCCCCACATTCCAAACGTACCTTTACGTCACAAATGTCGTTATTTTTCATGTTCTCAAAAATTCTCTAGCCCTCTATCTAGCAGTTCTCTTTGCAGGTGCTAGAGGATATTAAAGCCGTCTTTCAACTTATCCTAATAGCACACCTTGGCGCATATAATTTCTCATGGGTTTTAAGTTCACTATTTTGCTGAGTCCAACTCATTCTTCATAGTGGGGAGCGCGGAGGTTTGATCGGGCATACTTCTAGTAGGTGTCGTTAGACGTAGGGTTTGACACAGTTAACACCAATAGAACTCCCTCCCCTTATTGAGATTTAAACGTGAAGTGTCTATAAAAACTTTTTCATATAGCAAAACAAGTCGCTAGTTGACTGCAATTTTGTAGAACTAGATTTTCTTACTCTACGGTAACATTTACGGTGGACACTGGTATGACATAAAATGAAAGTATAATTGGGAAGGAAACGTTCATGGTCCAACTTTGGGTTACCTACCGGCATTTCACAGTAACAAAGCCTGTATGGATAAAATGCAAAACGCATGCGTGCAATCCTTAGATTTGAAGTATATGAATAATTTAAAATAACCAAGAAAGGACAGCATTTAAACATCTAATGTCTGGTGTCACCTAGAGATAACGTTCTTGACAACGTTGAAGCTATTTGGCTGTACCAGTTATCTTAGCAGAAACTGCTCTTAGAAGAAATACAAGAAAACTAGGCGTTGAATGAGAAGAATTCAGCCGAGAGTAGCTGAACGTTACATCACAGTTGTCACCTGTCACCATTGTTTTATACATCCAATAAACATTCATGAATAGTCATTAAGTCTTGTCGGACAAAGGCGACGATGGCTTGTTTTTATACCAAGTTTCTCGTTGGACTGACGTCATCTCAAGCGCGCATCGTTTGGCCCAATTCGCTACGGTCCGCTAATTATCTCAAACCATGGTCACACTGCGACGTCTTGGGAGAAATCATCGGCAGGCGCACAACGTTTCAAATGCCTCTCCTTGAGTCACAAGGTTAATTTGGAGTTACGAGGCGGAACTGTCTGCCGTTACTTCCAACGTTAAACAGACATCTGCGAACTGAACCCACTTAATTACCTCATACAGAACAGTGGAAAGTGCATATGCTGCACATGTTCAAGGTTCTTCCGTGGATGGACGTTAACTAGGGCTTAACAGTATAGCGTGGACCGTTATCTTCCTCCTGACTCCACAGACACCTTCACACAATGTTAGCTCTGAGTCATGACAGTGACTAAACTCTCAACTTACCAAGGTAATATTATATCATGTACTACTCACCTGCAGTAAGTAGAAGTATTGCATTCCGCCCAAAAATTCGGTACAGAGATTTCACAGGAAATACTCCTCGTGAACTCCCGAAAATAAGTTTTACTTTATCTACTAGTGCTTCAGCAACTAGTCCAGAAGTATTGTATTCTACCCAAAAATACAATGGCAAGATTTCCCCAAAAATACACATTTTGAGGCTCCCTATCTGTCTGTGAAAAGCATAAAGCAAAAACGAAATGTCTGGTAAATACCATACTTGCAGCACCTTCCATAGATGCGACAGGACACGAGGATTTGCAAGAAAACACCCCACCTCATACTAGTCTTTACATGGAATACTTTAAAAATGTTAGATTTTCTCAAAAGTGCTCAAGCGATTTTGATTAAAATAAGCGTTTTACAAGATTATGAAAAGTACCTCTTAATTTTCTGGGAATAGCTCTCTTCATTTGGGAGGAATTTTGCATAACTGTAAACGATAAGAGAATAAGAGACAGACAAAAGCGTACTACACAAAAAATTTAACTAGATATTTTTAAAACTCATACTTTGTTTTTCCAGTAATTGTTTTTGTGGCTTCAAACATTTCCGAGCTATGGAACGAATATGGATTTTCTGGGCGAGCATATAGCAACCGGGTTGTTTTAATTATCGGTTCGGTTTCCTCTATACCCCTTGTACCTTCAACGGAATCTATAATGAAATTATTTCTGCGACGTGTATATCGATTAACATGGAACGACTGCAAAAATAAGATTCTGTAAGAGTTTGCAGACGATATATTATATATAAACGATAATGGGCAGAGAAATTTATGTGAATGTAACACATCAGAATTTCTTATTCTACTCTTATCTAAAGAAATGTGTATCGAACTGACAAGGATATTCCAGAAACACTTGCTGGTGCCCGGAGCAAAATATTTCAGCGCGGGAGGCAGTTCTTTCATAAAGCTAGGCATAAGGCTTGACTATAAAATCCAGTTGCTTTGTTACAATGACATGACATTCACAAGACAAGCCTTACATGACTTAGTTCTTAAAGCTTTGTTGGGTGTCATCGCCTTAATGTGTCCCCATTCCTCTCTTCTTCCCATTCCTCAACTTAACGGACTGTCATCATGTGCATTTGGCCTGCCTCTTTTCTTGCATTTTGAGCTTTTTCAATCCACCATCTGCATTTCTCAAAGAATCAATCGACTGCCGGACCTTTTCTTTATTTGCAGTTCAGCAACTTTCAAGGGTGCCATGGTTCCTTGTTTGACACCACTACATGTCAATTGAACTTCCAAATGCTTGCCCTAAGGAATACATTAACGAAAGTCTGCAGGGTATCCGATACTCCCTTTATCACATTATAAAACGTTGGCTCCTTCATATTAAATATTTTAATGTCACGATCAAATTAGAGCTCTTCCAAGTAAATTGCATGATAAAGTCTGATATTTTTTGTAGAAAAATATTTGGGATTGAACAGATGGCGGTATTCCTCAAGTTTAGAGATTCTGAACCTCATGGCACCTATCTATAGAAAATATAATGCTGGTTGAATATGAACAGGTGTTACTAATGGATTCGCTGGTGTAAAATTATCAGGATCTCCTAAAATATAAGGTTCCATTTATCCAATATCCACTCATACACCCTCCGAAGCACACGTCCTTCCTCCACCCACTTATAAGATCTCATCAGGTCGAAGTACAAGATGTCAAAAATAGTTTGCACATTGGAAAAGAACGAGCCGCATGTTTGTGCATCCTCTTCCATACGTCCCTATAATAATGGTAATGACACAAAAATAGAGCCCACGCTTTCTTGGTCTGGAATAGCCATCAAGAAGCGTGCTAGACGGTGAGAGGACCCATTAACGGCCGTTGCACTGTCAGGAAACGATATCCGGTCCGCAGTAGTAACGCACTGCGGTCGACCTTGTCAAGGATGAAAGCGGCTGGTAAGTGGCAAGGAAAAACAACCAGCCGCTCAACCCAACTTCCCACAAACACTTGCCAGTTTTCATCCATTACTCAGCTACACTCCGGTTTAATAATGCCACGGACTCCTCTCTCATGACTTTATTTTCTACCTTTCTCAAATTAAATGTGGTCATGACCACAAAATTCATGACTGAAGAAAAATGAATTTCATGGAACGAAGTGAAAATTGTTGGGCAGTTGAATACATCAAGAACGACCTATTTAGGTGAAGGTTGTTATTCAAATTGCTTCTTCCAAATTAAAGAATCATTTCACACAACACTTGAGGGGAAAGAAGCTGCTAGGAAGTTTTTTGGGATGAATAATGTAGTCAATGTAGTTTGCTTGTTAGTTCGGAAGCCTCCAAAAGTTTCCGATGACTTGCGAACTTGAAAATGCAAACAGACTTCGTACCGGAACTATGAAGATCTTTGTGCTTATGGAAGCTGCAACCAAATGCAATATCCCGCTGAAATTATGCGAGTTTCTCTTAGTTAGATTATGTCGGCAACCGACTATCTTCAAAACAAAGACTGCAGCTTTTGAGATTACCTGATACATTTATGAAAAGGTAAGACATAGTAGATTATTCTGAATTGTGAGAATGGATGATTGGTTTTCAACCTCCACATGTGAGCAGACATAATGGACAATCGACAGGCCCAAAAGGCTTACTAGAACGATGAAAATGTTTGAAAGATGCGAGATATTCTATGTTCTGAATAAGTGAAATGATGTTGATGGTTTAAGCTTGAAAATCTTAGAGTTTATCAAAGAGGAACGTGAAATAGTAATGTTACGCATATGCGATTATTACTCAAATAGCTGGGAGACAGGTGGTGTTACGTATTTTTAAAGTTTGAAGCACAGCTCTTATCTATTTTGCATTTTGAACAAATACATAGAAAACAATTAGTCGCCTGCATGTTGAAAGCAATTCATTTTATGCTTAAACCCTCTGAAATTACAGTCTTCAATTAAATCTACAGGGAAATGAATAGCAATATACATTTTATAATACCTGTCTATCCTTTCTTAAAATATTTATCTTGCTTCCAGATATTATTGCGGAGGTTCCCTGAATGATATCAAATCTTCATTGGTAGACACGACCTTAGGTGGAGAAAGCTGTGTCTGATTCTGGTCTAATAAGCTAATCCAAAGTCATAATGTTAGGTAAGAAAGGTCTTCCTCCATATATGAGCGATTCAGCTGGTTTTATTCTGCATGGATACCTATGGCATCACTATTCCGCTCCAATATCAAATTAATCTCACCACTCACATATCATGATAGTCTTTTCATCCTCAATATGAAAATACTTGTCCATTATATCTGCCATCTATTTTAGTAAAATGTTCCTGTTGTTTTTATTACTAAGGTTATCATTATCTATCATAATCTACACGCAAAATGCTTTCTAGAATGTTGAACTGGTCGACAAGATTTTTTTCACAAGAAATCTGCATAGTGAATCTAGTGCATTTTTTCATCCTGAATTCAGATATGTAGTCATAATTTTCCCATCAGGCATAGTTTTTCTTCGAAAGCTACTTTTCAAAATATGATTTTAGCGTTTTCTTTGACCTGTCATAGGAACCTTTACCTCATATGTAGCTATTTTACTCAAGCCGTATTTATTGAAATTATTTGTAATATCACGCTGAAGCACCACAAAACAAGACTGTGCAGGTTCATTCATGCTTAGACATGCTCAGACCTGTCTGGCATTGTGATGTGTCAGTATTGAGCTGACTGTGACATTGTTCACTAGTGGAATATTTCCTTCCTTTCTGTTTAGAAGTGTATTGTGTATGTTGTGCATGTTGTATTTCAGTGCTTAATGTTTTCATCATGCCAAGAAAGTGTGTAAATCATGCAGATAATTTCTGCTATATTTGTGCTGAGCTGACCTTCAAGTCTCAGAGGCGAAATATGACCCCACTTGTAAAGAAGTGTTATCATCTTTACTTTGGCTGTCAAGTTGGTGATTTTGATGAGAGCTGGGCCCCAAATACATGCTGTGTTTCGTGTGTTAGACTGCTGACTGGGTGGAAAAATGGTACACATCATATGCCATTTGCAATTCCCATGATTTGGAGGGAACCGAAGGATCATTCAACTGACTGTTATTTTTGTTTGACAAATATTAAAGGAATCACATCTAAAACAAAATATACAGTTAAGTATCCGAATTTGCAATCTGCATTGAGACCTGTCTTACACAGTGAAGAGTTCCCCGTACCGGTATATGTAGATACAACCTTAAGTGATAACTCTGATTCTGACCTAACTGAAACTCAAAATGATTCAGATGAAAATAAAAATGATCTTACATATGAAGCCAGTAGCTGTTCATCAGAATCATACTTTCCCAATCAGCAAGACCTTAATTACCTGATTTGGGATTTAAATCTGTCTAAACTGCAAGCTGAAGTTTTAACTTCCAGACTCAAAGGGTGGAATTTACTCCAAAAAGATGTAAGAATAAGTAGTTATCGTAGCCGCCATAGTGTTTTCAAAGAATACTTCTCTGAAGAATATGGTGTTGTGTTTTGTAATAATATTTGTTCACTTATGGAAACTCTTGGGCATCAACACCGACCAGATGAGTGACGATTGTTCATAGACTCCTCTAAAGTAAGTTTGAAGGCTGTGCTGCTACATATTGGCAATGAACTTCCATCAATACCAGTAGCGCATGCCGCTATGAAAGAGACATATCAAAATATGAAACTAATTTTAGAGAAAATACAATATGGAAAATATGAATGGAATATCTGTGGTGATTTAAAGGTCGTTGCTTTATTGCTTGGTTTGCAACTTGGGTTCACCAAATTTTGCTGTTTTTTGTGCAAGTGGGACAGCAGAGATAAGAAGTCTCACTACGTTAGAAAGTCATGGCCAAAACGTGAATCTCTTCTCCCTGGCCAGAAAAATATAGCATGTGTCCCTTTAGTGAATCCTGAAAAAAATATTTTTACCTTCATTGCATATTAAGTTAGTAGTTATGAAAAATTTCGTTAAAGCTATGGATAATCTTTCTGATGGATTCTTGTACTTGAAATCGAAATTCCCCAAAGTCAGTGATGCTAAATTGAAAGAAGGAGTTTTTATAGGACCACAAATCCGATCATTAATGGCTGATGAACATTTCGAGGGACTGTTAAATCCATTGGAGAGAGCAGCCTGGCAGTCCTTGAAAAGTTTATGTTGCAATTTTCTTGGAAATCATAAAGCAGAAAACTATCGTGACATAGTGGCTGATCTTCTGCATTCTTATAAAGCTATGGGATGCAACATGTCTTTAAAAATTCACTTCTTGGACTCTCACTTGGACTTCTTCCCCGAAAACCTTGGAACTGTCAGCGATGAACACGGTGAGCGTTTTCATCAGCAAATTTCTACGATAGAGAAGAGGTACCAAGGCAAGTGGAGTTCCAATATGCTGGCTGACTACTGTTGGACTAAAATGAGAGACGTTCCAGATGCAAAATATACCCGAAAATCACTATCTACCACTTTCTAGGTAAGTCAGAATCAGTAGTTACAATTTTGAGTTAGATAGCTAGTTACGGATTTTTTAGAATATTATAAAAATTCAAATGAATATCACACAAAACTCCTGCCCGATGCGGACAAACTGTAATTATATTTGAATTCAGCACGAAAAATACTTTTAGAATCTGTTATTTTAATTCTTGTGAAAGAGAAAAAGTTAATTTTTGTAGACCAGTGTAATGTTTCAAGTCAACTTGGGAAAATGCCGGTGCTATGAGACAGTCAAGATGCATTGTAACTGATCGTGGTCTGCCTACCCAGATTTTCATGTTTGATTTACACTAGAGATAGCTATTGCATAACGGATTTGAAGTAATCACACGCGAGGATGATGTTACCGACGACTGTTTCCGCGGTTGTTCAACATGCGCAGAAAAGAACAGTTGCCGAGAGAGTGCACTTACTTTTATCACGGTTACGTTGGACTTTTCTGTAATGCGTTCCCTATCAACATATGCACTTTGTTAGGCTTGGCGTAAAGTTTTCCGCATTTCTAAAGAGCGGCTATGGTCATGCAATATAGTTCTTAAACGGGCATGAGCACGTGTTACCGTAGCACACGAAGGGACTGGATAAACAACAGACATCCGGAGGACAACAATATACCTATATGTTTGTTTGCCTGTCCCTTATGGGGTGCTATACCATTCTTCATTCACATGCGATCAAAATTGGCAATTTTTTTTTTTTTTTTTTTTTTTTTCATACAGAAATATGCCATCCAATTTACTACACAGCGAATTACATTCACATGGTTTCCTCTACTCGCTTTTCCTTTACGCAATAAATTCACATGTCATTCTCTACTTGCCCTTCAGAAACAGTTCACACAATTTTCTATGACTGAAATATAAATGCAACGTTTTACATTCACACGATTTTCTCTATTTACCTTGGTTTTACGAAACATTTTTTCTCTGCTCCCACTTCTACATACAATTCATGTAATTTTCTATGTGTTTGAAATAGAAATGCAAACTATTACACCCACACGGTTTTCTCTACTCACTTTTTTTACGTAAACATTCACATGTATTTCTCTTCTCACTCGTCTACAAACATATACACCTTTCCATACCATTGAAATAAGTGCAACACATTACATTCATATGGGTTTCTCTACTCGCTTTTATTCCTGCAGTATTTGTGGTTGTTCAACAGTGCTTTCGCATAGTGTCCTCCCGGTATTTTTATTTACTTATTTTTTATTCCTTACAGAATCCTAACAGTTTTAATTAACTATTTAAGTGCATTAAGTCATATTTTTAAATGTCTTCAAAGAAACACAAGACTATTGGGCAAGTGCAACCTAGGTCTGAAACTTTTACGGTTGAATCCTCAAACCACGGACAACGCCGGGTACTTCAGCTAGCGGCTTGATAAATCATTATTGCGGGTCAGTCAAAATAGTAAGACAACAACGTGTAAGCATGTGATAAGAAACGACCAGAAGAATAAAGCGTGTAAAACAGGACGAGAGAAAGAGAGAAATAGTTTCATTTAAATCATTAGCTGACAAGATCTTTCTCCAGTCGCGCAAGCGCTCAGTTAGCGAGATTTAACAGCCACTTTAATAAACAGTTACGATGTTCCAATTTTCTGCGTCATATTAAGGCCTTTTTGATTGCATAAGATCTACTGATAGTGATCGTAGCTAACCTATTCTTTGTTCATCTATTTGTAAAACCAATATAAAAGGTTTTATAACTACGTGCTGCAAGCTAAGCGCGTATTGTGTTGACATAATAGCTACATGAAGTAATTTACACATTTTTATATCAGAAATACCATTCACACTCGTGCCGCACAAATTGGTTGACATAGTAACCCTAAAATGTATCAATGCGCACCACCCACTTTGGGGTTCAAGTCGCGCTTGTGCGAGAGGTAAACTCATTTCCGATTTCTTGGACAGTCACAACCTAGCTCTCCTCAACACTGGAGAGCCTACATTCATTTCGGACTCCCACAGCACCTTCTCACACCTTGATCTTGCAGTTTGTTCACCTCAGTTGGCAGTCTCCTTACAATGGAATGTCATCTCTGATTTACACTCTAGTGACCACTTCCCATGTCTTATTAGTCTCTTGACGCAACATACATATTCCACACGAATGCCCAGATGGCGTTTGGACCATGCCAACTGGAACCTTTACACCCAGTTGGCTGTCTTTACGTACAACGAGCACGACTCAGTGAATAATTTGGCGCAGCATCTCACGGAGACGATTCTCTCTGCTGCTGAACAATCGATTCCGCGGTCGACTACACACCCTCGTCGATTTCCCGTCCCCTGGTGGACGGAAGAATGTCGGAATGCCATTCGTGCTCGAAGGCGTGCACTTAGGGTTTTCCAACGTCACCCTACTTTGGAAAACCTAATCGAATACAAGAAAATGCGCGCCAGGTCCAGACAAGTCATTAAGGATAGCAAAAAGTCATCATGGAGCAAATTTGTAGCTTCATTTAACCGACACACACCTTCCTCGGTTGTGTGGGATAGATTAAGGCGTGTTGCAAAAAAAACGACCCAAATACCAATAGCGGGACTAAAAACAGCCACAGGAGCTGTTGTTGATTCATTTGAAGTGGCCAATACCTTTGGCAGTGCTTTCGCACAAGTGTCTAGCTCGGAAAACTACTCCCCTGAGTTCCTTCCAATTAAAACTCAGGTGGAATCTCAAGGCTTCTCGTTTCGTTCTAGAAACGCAGAAGATTACAATCGCCTTTTCACCATGGCGGAGCTGGAGCATTCCCTGAAATCTTCGCGATGTTCAGCACCAGGACCGGACGGTATTCATGTACAAATGTTACAACGGCTCTCTCCTGAAGGTAAGGCATTCCTGCTCGAGGTCTATAATCGTGTTTGGGTTGACAGTATACTCCCAGAAAATTGGCGGGAGGCCACCGTTATTCCCATCTTGAAGGCTGGGAAGGACCGTCATCTTCCCTCCAGCTATCGTCCTATTTCCCTCACCAGTTGCGTTTGCAAGGTGATGGAACGCATGATCAATGGACGATTGGTATGGTGGTTAGAAAGTCGTAACCTACTGACTAACATCCAGTGTGGTTTTCGACGACGCCGTTCAACTGTTGACCATCTTGTGTCAATATCGACACAGATAATGGACGGGTTTATGAAGAACTGTCAAACCGTTGGCATATTTTTCGATCTTGAGAAGGCTTATGATACGTGCTGGCGAGCAGGGATTCTACGTTCCCTGTATGCCTGGAACATACGTGGACGCCTACCACTTTTCATTCAGGAGTTTATGAAGGACCGCTTTTTCCGAGTAAGGGTCGGCTCGGTTTTTTCTAATTCTTTTGTTCAGGAGGAGGGAGTACCTCAGGGTTCGGTGCTAAGTGTCACGCTCTTTGCTATAGCAATTAACTCCATCTGGAAATGTGTTCCACCTGGAGTTTCGTCATGCCTATTCGTAGACGACTTCGCTGTCTATTGCACTTCTCAGCGCACGGCGTTCTTACAACGGCGCCTGCAGCAATGTTTGGACAACCTTAGAGAATGGAGCATGAAAAACGGCTTCCGTTTCTCAACTGAGAAGTCAATCTGCGTTAATTTCTGGCGCCGTAGGAGACGATTACCACCTTCGCTCCGATTTGGTCCAGATGAACTTCCCTTCGCAGAAGAGACGCGCTTCCTGGGTTTGATCTTGGACAGGAAGCTTAGTTGGTCGTCGCATATTGCACAGCTAAGAGCGAGATGTGACCGTTCCCTAAATATTATGCGAGTACTGAATGGCAAATCGTGGGGAGCGGATCGAACAATTTTGTTGCGAATATATCGCGCATTGGTCCGATCCAAGCTAGACTATGGGTGTATTGTTTATTCGTCAGCACGACCATCTGTGCTGAGAAGATTAGACGTGGTCCATAATAGGGGTATCCGCATTGCAACAGGAGCTTTTCCAACAAGCCCAGTGGTGAGCCTTTACGCCGAGTCCGCAGAAGCTCCTCTGCAATATCGGCGTGAGATTCTCTTGGCAAATTATGGTTGTGCGCTTAGATGTATGCCTAAGCACCCAACGTTCGCCTCTTTTTTCACCACCACGCTAAGAGAACGATATAGAAATAGCACCCTTAATCCAAAGCCTGCGGGGTTCCGTTTCCAAGAGCTCCTAGTGAAGCTTGGAGTGGAACTGCCTGTGATGTTCGCCAAGGGCGAGAGACTTTACCCCCCTTGGCTATCTGGTACGCCCCATGTAGATCTTGGGATGACCATACACCAGAAGTCCACGATGCCTATTTCAAGTATCCGCACGTGTTTCTTAGAATTTTTGTCAGGCTACTCTGACCGTAAATATATTTACACCGATGGATCAAAGAACACCAACGGTGTTGGATGTGCTTATGTTTATGGAACCGAACCATATACATTCGGTTTTCCAAATAGCACTTCCATTTTTACTGCAGAGCTTTATGCAATCTATCGAGCCGTTTTGTATGTTCGCCGTCGTAAATTAGGTGACTGCCTGATTTTGAGCGATTCCCTTAGTGCACTGCAGAGCCTTTGTCAGTTGTACAACCCGCACCCTATTGTACAACGTATCCAGGATGCCCTCCATGTTTTACACGCTTCTGGCGTTGACGTGGTGTGTGCATGGATTCCTGGTCACGTAGGTTTGCCTGGGAATGAAAAGGCAGATTTAGCAGCAAAGACGGCAACTACAGAACCCAGAATTATCATCTCACGTGTTACTTCGGAAGACTTCAGGCTTGAAGTGCGGAGAGCGGTGCTGTCGTCCTGGCACGACGAGTGGTCAGCTCTCCGCGGTAATAAGCTTAGAGAAGTGAAAGAACTTCCGATAAACTGGGTAACTTCCTGTCGCACATCTCGTCGCGAGGAGGTTAGTTTGGCTCGATTAAGAATAGGGCACTGCAATTTTTCGCACGGTTACCTATTTAAAAGGGACCCTGCGCCTCTATGTCCGCTGTGTGACAACGGTTTGTCGGTTCGCCACGTGCTCCTAGAGTGTTGTTCTCTAGCGCACCTTCGGGATTCTCTGCAGCTGCCTGCCAGACTTGCAGAGGTCCTAGCGGACGACAAAACAGCTGTTGATAGAGTTTTTAATTTTTTAGCGCAGTGTAATATAAATTTGAGGATTTAAATTTTTTAATTATCTGTTTCTGATTTTGGACATATTTATCACCTTGTTTCATATCTGGCTATTGCCACTGCTTTTTACCTTTGTATATTTTTCTTGCTGCTAGTATTTTTATTTTTTGAGTGAAATTTATATCTGGCTATTGCCATGAGCCTGTTAAGGGCGCTGATGACCTAGAAGTTGAGCGCCCTTAAACCAAATCCAACCATCCAACCAACTAAAATGTATCACCATTGTGTTTAGTCAACTGGACAGGTACCTGGAAAGATTGAAATATATCGATTGCAGGGAACATTTATAAAAAAGAAAGAAACAGTAAACGAATGGGTTTTTGCAGTGCACCGACCAAACTATATGGACTTTTCCACCTTTTTTTTTTCTGGTTTCCTTCACGCGTCAGGTAAAGCAGCGATGTCCAATGTTTGCGAAAGAGTGGAGTTTACGTTTACCTCCTTCCACTACACCTGGACTTTGCCACGCTTTAGCCCTCAGCCGTGCATTGTGTTACAGTGGCAGGTTGGTTATATGTACGTTGTGTTTCATTTATAAAATCACTTTCCAATTGTATGAGCTACACATCAGTTTATCAATGACTTCTTTGGTACTGCTTACGTTTAATAAGTCAATCAATATTTGGCGAAAGTCGAAGTGCATAGCCTTAGAAGATATACCAAGTGATCGTCGCGCAGCCTATTGCGATATAGACTTGTAATATATTTCAATTTGTAGAACCTCTGTTTGCAAATATATGTACTGTTATACTTACTCTTATAAAACACACTATTCTTGCAAATGCTATATCTACTTCATTTTAATCGGCGTAAGCATTTTCAGGAAGTATCTTATTGCTAATTTTCTTGAAGGTGTAAGGGGAATATGGGAATACAGTAGGCTTTAAGCGATAGTGAAATGTTTTAAGAACTGGTTGCTGTGCGATGGACTTGAAATTCCGTTCTCTTTACAACGCCAAGGGATAAAAAAGAGAATAACATATTCCTATTTGAAAAAAAGTATAAGTAATGGCAAATTCAAACAAATAAGAAAGAATATCTAGGAAATAGTTAACTGAAAAGAAAAAGGAAGTATTTGACATAAATTGTGTATTTTAACCAGATCTACATTTTTTATTTAGTAAACTTTTCTGTCCCTTACTGTTTACCATTTATGCAAAAATCATCCAGAATGAAGAGGTTTTCTGAGCACATTCCCAGAAAATTCAAGGTGACTTAGAACCGGCGTTGGAGTCGCCTTTGTTCCGGTTACTGGATACCCTCCGATTGAAGGAGTGGAGTGGGTCATAGCAGCTCATTACGTAAAGTTCTCCAAAGAGAGAAGGTCCTTGCTACACAGCATTACTAAAACGTAAAATGCTACCTATAGACAGAGAAAATAAATAGTAGTCAAATAGACGTTTAAGGAAGACTGCTAGTCACCAAATGCCATCAGTAAACAAGTTACTTAAGGAACCTGGCACTGAAAAATGATCGAAAAATTATCAAACTGACGATTATGTATATAATTGTTCCCCAAACCTTCAGTCATCGGTTGACCGTGAAAGTTTCTAGATTCCGCCATTTTTAAAGGTGTAGTGCCGCTTTTAAATGTCATGTGGTACTACATTTAGACGCCCCTTTTCAACTTCAATTCTCGGCAGTATTTGAACAAAATATGGGTCGAAAAGGGCTCCAAAATAACCAAATTCAGCGGAAAGAAGTGATTAAGCCATGAATCTGAGAAGAAAGATTACTAAACAAAAGAGGGGAGGTGTGACATATGCAGCAGGGAAGTTTTAGGCCAAAAAGGTAATCCTGATCCACGATCACGATGCATGTGTGTAGAAAAATTGGTTTTTCTCGACTTCTTAATACACTATCCGCTCCATGCGCATTAAATTTTGTTCTAGGCTTCTAGAATTTTTCCAGCATGTGCTCCACTTATGCGACTTTAACTTCAGTCTTTGGTTTCAAAATCTGAAAATTTGTTTAGCTTTAAAAAATTAAATACACAAAGAAAGTTATATTTTCAATGCTCATCAAAACAAAGAAATTAATTACTATTTTTTTTTTCTTCCAGCCAGAGACTGGTGGTATTTATTGTGCAATTAGGATTTATAAACTAATAAAACTGCTTTGATATTTTAGTTTTTGACACACACGGAGTATTTTGAATATGAAGGTATTTTCGCCTTTTGAATAAATTGAAAAAGCTGTTGTTGCGTTCATTACACTAAAGACTAAACAAGAAGAAAATTTGCGTGAAAGTGTCAACATCAGAAATAAAAATGTCGTGTAAGGCATTTGTTAGAAGAGAGATTTAGCCTACTTGCACAATGATGCTAAAGTAGGAGAATCCGTGGACATTTGGAAATGTGGTCCTCGTTTTTCAAATGTCGCAGATTTTCGCGACTGGAGCTTTCTCCCGAGTAAGGAGATTCGAAAAGAGATCCATGACGTAACGAAAGATGAGAAGTAGGTTAATCATCCAATTAGCGTAACCTGCTACCAGAAACTGATTACGGACATATCTGTCAGTGGCACGGTACATGTCAACAATAGACGGATGGTGCAACTGCTCGACAGACCGTGGTTAAGATGACAAAGGACTAACGCCTTTCATCACATTGTTCAACACAGACCAACCGCTGACGCCGAAGGGAAAAGTCTTCAAATGCTGTATGTTACCCCGAATTCTACGGTCTCCCTCCTTTTGTCTACAGCGTTTCACTTGTGTGTTCCTCAAGCTGGCGCACAAGAGATGGTTTTAATGTGTCTCACCATTCCTTGGTAACCAAGGTTTGATCACTTCTTTTGTTTGATATTTTATCTGCGTAATAGCCATAAGCAGCGTCCACTTTAAAACGTGGTGTACCAATATTAGAATACTTAACAAAAAGTGAAATTTTTAATTTATAAAAGTTTAAAAATTACTAGCATAGAACTGCAATCGTATATTAATAGGAAACTGCTGCAAGATTCTTGAACACTGTAAGCCGATAGCTTCCGAGTTATTATTATTATTATTATTATTATTATTATTATTATTATTATTATTATTATTATTATTATTATTATTATTATTATTATTATTATTATTATTATTATTATTATTATTATTATTATTATTATTATTATTATTATTATTACACTAGCCAACAGTGATAATGTGACCGGGATGAAATAAACGTTTAACTATATCGACCACGCTAACGAAAACGACAATCGAAAACTCCAATTAGCTCTCGTTCCCAAGTTAAAGAGGTGCATTTAACTATATTTAATTATAATTATACTTTATTAGCATTCATTGCAAATCCCTTCCCATATAGGCTTCAAAGTTCCGCTTATGGTAGACCGAGTATAAAATTTCAGGCAACATTAGCTGTGTGTATTTTGTTGCTATTTTTAACCCGGGCTCATAGCAACAAGGAGAAAGGGAAGAAGATGGGAGAAGCGGAGCATGTTTCATTTAAGCGTAGTTTCAGTCTGTTCAAGCTGTGTTCTGGTCGTGTGCTGGAAGAAAGAAAGATTGGCCTCAGCGCCAATCACTTGAACCAGACTCTCCCAATGTTATGTACGAAGCGTTTGTCAAAATCAAGAACAAAATTTCCCTGCTCTTCATATAAAATTGGATCTAATAAAAAACTTTGTTAAGGCTATGGACAAAACTGGAGAAGCGTTTCTCTATTTGAGCGAGAAATGTCCATGTTTTAATGAGGCGAAAATATAAGGGCATTTTCGTTGTTCCCCAGATAAAGAAAATGTACGAAGATGAGCATTTCAACACCACCTGAAAGATGATGAAAAGTTAGCTTGGGACGCTTTCGTTCAAACGTCAACACACTGAATACAACTATAAGGACCTTGTGGCAAATCATTTGTACTGCTAAAATAGACCACGGTGCAACATGTCCTTAAAGTTACATTTCTTAGATTCCCACTTGGACTTCTTTCCCAGCCAATTTTGGACATGGAAATGAGACGCCAGAGAAGATGGAGTGCATCAATGTTAGCCGATTACTCCTGGACACTAATCAGGGAATTGCCAGCAGAAAACTGCAAACACCAGGCAAAGCGGTTGTGCCTTCAGCGGTCTTCCTCCGAGGGAGGTAATACATGCATAAGGTTATACCTATAGGCAATAACGTACAATTATCACAACTTCAAAACGAGAGCTAATCTTACATTTTCACTACCAATTTCATTATCAGCATACCTGAAAAAACAAAGATTAGCTGTTTTCATGGCAGAAAACACATAAAATTTTGGTGACTGGTATTATTAAACTTTAATGATCACTCGTACACAAAGTTTCTGACATCAGAGCTTTTATGTCTGTGAAAATGCCCTCAGATGTTTACAAACAAACCTAATAACCTACGACAAGCTGTTGATACAATAAACCTATTATTTGTATGTATTTTTAATATGTTAAACATTTGTAACTTCTTTCGACAAAACATTGACGCAAGAAAAACAAAACGCTGGAAAACAAACATACGAGAAGGTGAAGACAAATAAACACCCTTTCATTCATTTTTGTCTCTTTCCACATCCTTTTCTAAGGATATCTTCCGCTGTTATAAAATTGGCAAGCATATGCAGTGATATCCGTTTATGAACGAGAAGAAACCGCCGTTTTTAAAATAATTCAAATGGTTTCAGATTTCAATGATAATTCATTTTAACTTTATTTCACATTTAATGACATGCAAAAATAACAATTTTGAGCGCAAAGGTGTAGGAATGAGTGAGTGGAGAAAGTCGTACGCGTTTACACATCGGATTTCTTATTTTCTCAAAAACACTAACGATTTTTATTACAACACTATATTATTTGTGTCATTGTTAAACTATATAAAATATAGAAAAAATCTTACTACACAAAAAAAGCGCAGACACAATTTGTATTTTTGTAACTTCTAACATATTCCGAGATATTTCTTGTAATTCGTTTGACGTTTGAATTGTTTGTAATTTTTCTTCATTAGTTTTTTCTTGTAACCATTCCAAGAGCATGGAATTTTAAAGCCATCACATAGCGATCCGCGTTTTGAAAATCTTGCTGCTTTAGTGTTCATTATATTCTTCATACAGCAGAAATATCTGCTTCTCAATTTTCAAAAAGTAGATAAAAGAATAAGCTAATGAAAGAATGTATTGTGAAACAGAGAGTAGAGAAAGTCATATGAATGCAACATACTCGTATCATATTTTACGAAAATAACAGTATTATAGAATTCTTAATCCTTAAGCCGAATATATATATATATATATATATATATATATATATATATATATATATATATATATATATATATATATATATATATATATACATTTTGTTTTACTTTTTTTTAACCTTTACGGGACGGATAACTCATGTAAACAACATTGTATCAGACTGAGAAAAGTTGGCACGAGTAGGACAAGATTGTTACTTTCACCCATTTTCTTAATTTATACATGATGACGTCGTAGCAAGTTGACAAAAACTGTAAACATTTTAACACACATAAAATGAAAGTCGCAACTATTTTGTTTACCTATATGCACGTGAAGAAACGCAATGGTGCGATTGTACATTACGATATCTGAAATTACACACCAATACTGCACTTATCTCTATTAAATGCCCAAAAGACCTAGCTGTCGACGAGCCCTTAAACTCCACCCACTCTATTTAAAGAAACTGATCAAGAATCAGAAAGCAAGAGATAGTTATAAGACCCAAGGTTTCCTAACAATCATCCACTCTGTTCAACATAAAGATGGGGAACTAACGGCAGTGCTTCTTTATTCATTTCCCGCTCATTTTCTCATGCAAGGGAAGCTGAAACTTCCGCACTCGCGCATTTTGAACTGCTACAGTTAATGTCAGTAGAATGTATTTAACACTCCATTATGTATTTGTATTGTTCCAGTAAGTTGAATTTTACTATTTAGATCTTATAGATTTTACTTCCCTTTATTTGCTAACATTTGCTTACGATTTATCCATGCAGCATTTAAATCGGCGCAAGCAGCCATTTCGCCTTCAGTTGTTGACTAGCTTGGTCAACACTACCGATATGGATAATCTATCACCAGGCTAGCACGATCGCTCTTGATACTGCATTTAAACTTAAGTAATTAAGTTTACGTTTCACTATCGTTAAAAGAATAAAATATGCAATACGCATGCGTTAAGTGTTTTGCAGAAACTCCGAACTGATTCTCCTCGTTTTGCAAATATCTCTTGTATCGCAATATGCTATTTCATGAAGTAAATATAAGATAGTTGATGGTATTGTACTGCTGCTATAAGAAAACGACCATAACAAATATGCTAATGGAGATAAACAACAAAAGGATGAAAACAAAATTTGCTAACTTTTTTGCTATGAAATATATTAAATGTGGTGTTAATCTTTTTTTTTTAATCTCTGCCATGTTTCCAACACTTCCAGGCAAATTCTTGTTAAAGCAACAAGGCTGACTGACTTAGCGATTTTCAACGCTTCTTCTGTTCAAGATGCTTTAACTTTCCCCTCTCGTGAAAACCTTGAGTTCAATACACGGAAATTTTCTAATGAGAACGTTGCAATCTTGCATCCGTGAAATGCAGTTTTCAACGTTAGTTTGGTTTCATAATTTGTTTGTATTATGAAATATTTCTAGTAATTTATATATTTTTGTCACAAAATGACATTCCAAAACTATCCATTAATCTTAACACTATCACACTAGGAATTAGGGTTCAAACCCGGCCCAGACTGACGATGCTTAAAAGCGACAGCCCCACTTCTATAGGTTTACATGTAAAACAACTCCTGCGGGATGCAATTCCGGCACAGTGATTCTTACAATTGACAGCACCGTTAACAAAAAGAAGAAAAACGGATATTTCCACAGCAGTGATTTTATTGCTGTCATATTCTTTTCCGTCAAATATCTATGGAAATGCAATGTCACAAAAAACAGATCAGTCTCTTGTAGTCCAGATTCAATTTATCTAGTATAACTTGGCAAAATAAAGGACATTAAATTAAAATGTGTTAAATTTACACGAAATTCTCTACTCATATCATTTACTTCTATATAACTTGCTAAGTAAGCTTATTTTTCTGTCGAGTTGATGTTGGTCAAGATAAAGCTTTGCAAAAATGTTTCATTACACATTTTGTAGGTACAAGGAAAACAGAGGAAACCGAATCGATACTCAGATGTTGAGAACGAGTGGCTATATGCCGGTTTTGAAAATAAATTATCCTAGAAAAACGGTCGATATTATTTTATTTATCATATCTTAAATATATGGTATGTAAACCAAAGAGCCTTTTTTGAACGAAAAACTGATGCGTGCACTCGACTTTCTCTACTCATTCTTGTACAAAATATTCTTAAGATACGCCTTTTCTTCTTATTCATATTAATTGAGTTAAGATTGTAGACATTTTCATTACATATCTCCTTATAGCTACAACGGAAATAGCAGAATGCAGCAGGTCTGATAGTCAAATCTTTTAAGAATAGGTCTTTAGCAGTCCATTTTCTTTGCATGCCCAAGTATAAGAAAACGAATAACGTATTCTTTCTTTTTTTTATTTTATTTATTTATTTTTCTTATTTTATTTTATTTATTTATTTTTTTATCTGCCTTGATGATTGATCAGCGTTGCAGTGTTATTCAGATAAGCGAGGATTACAGAGAAATCAGATTAAATACAACAAACATGCTAAATAATAACAAGGATTCTGTAACAGAAATGAGGTCAACCTCTACAGGTCCCTCCGGAACAAGCACCTGGTGAAAATGTTTTAGAAGATCTCAATCCTCTTCTGCGGTGTCAGGTTATGAGTTGGTAGTATTAGAGTATTCCTATTTGAGAGATATATACGTATTGGAAAATTCAAACAAATTTCTTGAAAATGGGTCACTCCACAAAAGATTGTATTTGGCATAAATTGTGCGTTTTAACGAGATGTACAATTTATTGTTAAATAAGATTTTCTCTATCTCTTAAGGTTTAGTGTTATGCAAAAGTCATTCAGAATGTAGACGGCCTCTGTGGACATCAGGATATATATATTTCATTTGGCATAAAACATCTTAAACATACGGTATTTTAATCATGATCTTTAAGACCATTTCTAAGAAAAAAAAACTTTCGAAAATGTTTGATATAAAGGATATTCTGGGGTTGGGAATTTTCTTGAAAATCTTCGTGTCGTATCGGTGGGAGCTGCTGTTTAAATACAAGCTTAGTATTTATTGGAATATTTATATTTTATTTTTCGTTTTCGAATTAAGCTGTCCACAAACACACACACACACACACACACACACACACACACACACACACACACACACACACACACACACACACGTCTTTTTCTAAAAAAAAAAGCTTTTCTTCGGACACAGGGACTTTAAAACGTATATTTCCACTGAACTCTCGAATTTTTGGGTGGAATGCAATGCCTTCTCTATCTACTACACATGTAGCAGATAAAGTAAAAATTGAAAAATGTCCCACGTATCTATAAAACGTAACTTGGGTTGGGAGTTGCGCTTAAATGCCAAGTTTGGTATCCATAGGAATTTTGATATCTGCGTTATGCTATTCGCAGGCAGACAGTTATGCAGGGAGGCAGATGCAGCAATTGGAATGATAAACAATGATGCATTACTTGTATTTTAACTTGATTTCAAGTTTAGAGGTTTTATGTGCTGTTTGAACCCATATCCATTATTACCGATTGACATTGATATATTTAATACTAAAGAAGACAACCATGTGAGGTAAAGCAGTCTCCTCCAAGAGCTGTAGATGATCCAATTCCTATTCCACCTGTTTATTTCCGCAGAAACTTTATGGTTGTTACTGTCTTAGCCCACCATTCAAATCCTTGTTGTATTTCTACAATTTTGAACTAAAGGTGATAAACTGTTCGCGAAAATAATCGAGGAGACTAAGCGCTCCTCTTCAAATGTTAAACACAGGCCTTGTTGCTGTGATGGTGCCATATGAAGGCAAACTAGAGCAATACTGCTTGTTAGTGTCTTAACCCACCGTTGAACTCTCCATAGCATCTCTATCATTTATTAAAAAGTTGAGCAATACTAGGAGAGACAAACAAGAGAACTTAACCAGACTCTTCCAACAGCTGAAGAGGTTCCCTAATGCTTTATGCCAATGACGACCTCCATACGAAAGGAAATTAGAAAATTTTTACGTGTTACCGTCTTAGCCCACTGTTGAAATCATCGTGCGTTCTTTCGTGTTTTGCCAAAGGCAAAGTTATCAGTTGGTGGGAAAGAACAAGCTGACACCTGCGCTGATACTTGGGTCAGGAACAAAGGATGCGCGAACGTTGGTGTCTTCAGAAGCCTTTCACTTTTACGAGTAGTTCATCACGTACAATACTATAACGTGTTAAGCTGAAATTGAGACAAAACTAACTAGAAATATTTTATTTAATTATTCATAAATATCAGCATATTTCAATAGTTTTCATTGTTGCAACTTCTGTTTTTCCCCAAAGACGATACGATGTCTACTAATTTCTAAAACCTACACACGCAAACTAATTCATGACAATATTATTGTCTCTTTACTTAAATTCAACAGTTATAAAAATATACATGGTAAAATAATAAGTATTCCAGGCTGATAGACTCCGGCCATTAAATGTTACAAATAAGAAAATACGATTTAGGAGTAGTTTAGGTAAAATAAATGTATCGACAATGGTTGTATGATTAAGGAGTTAAAACTACATCACTCAACTTCTAATAACAAAAAATAATCTCAAGATTCCCACTCAATTTAACGATTTTTCCCGTGACTTGATCCACTTTCTCATTTCATTACTAGCTCAAACTCGCGATGTGTATTACTACTATTAACGAGTGGTATCAGTATACAAATTTAGAAATTTCAGGTAATATTTGGTCTTCTGGATTAATAAACAACAAAATAAAAACATGGGGAAAAATTGTGAGAACAAGTTCCTAATATAAAAAAAATCTGATGTGTTACACTCACATGACTTTCTCTACTCTTGTACTAACCATTCTTACAAACTCTTATTCCTATATCTTTTTGTGTTAGTTAAGATAAACATTTCTACAAATTATCTTATTGTTTATTTCCTTGTAGGTGCAACGGGAACTTAGAATACAGTAGGCTTTTTGCGATAGTCAAATGTTTTAAAGGTTTGAGATTCTGTTGATATTGCACACTTAACATATAAAAAAGTGAACAGCGATGATCCATTTCATGGAAGTTCTAAGTTTTCCGAAACTCACACACATAACATGGAATATCTCCGAAATGGTTCACCCTACAAGAAAATTTATTCAGATATAAATTGTGTATTTTAGCAAGATCTACATTTTTTGTATAGTACGATTTGGTCTATCTGTAACGGTTTACCAGTTATGCAAAAGTCGTCCAGAGTAAATACGACTACAGGGGCTATAGCCAGAAAATTCAAGATATACATTTCATTTGTCATAAAAATATCTCAAACATATGACATATTAATCAAAATCGTTAGAGCCATTTTCAAGAAAATCAAAATTTTCGAAAAATTTTCCATGTAAAGGGTAATTTAGGGTGGGGCTATTTTCTTCAAAATCTTCGTGTCGCATCCTTGAAAGACATTAAACTTAAATACCAACTTTGGTTTTTAACCGGCTTTTCGTTTTTGAGTTATGCTGTCCACAGACTGACGGACACACAGACACACGGACCTTTTTTTTTTTTTTTTTTTTTTGATTCAGGGGGTCTCAAAACATATATTTCCGATGAAATCTTGACATCGAATTTTTGGGTGGAATACAATACTTCCCCTACTTACCAGTAGAGAAAGTAATAAGAAATAACAAATCGGATAAAAATATCGCTGGGTCTCCAAGCATGGACATATTACTTCTAAATTATGCTACTCGGAATAGTTAAATGTAAAATTATTGTTGTTACGTACTAATAGTGTTATTTTGTTGTGTCAACTTCCATGCTGGTCTCCTGATAAAAATATAGTTTATTGGAGAGAGTATCTGTATATTGAAACAGCATCTCCTAGAGGCGATAACTGCTTTGAAGCTGGCACTGTAATATAAGCATATCTGTAACGTCAACTCTTTTCTTGATGGAATGGCAACTTTTGTGCAAAGACAAATGCTAACATTGTTGCTTCTTTGTTTACTGTGCAACCGGTATGGACAAGAAGCAATAAAAAAAAAAAAAAAAAAAAAAAAAAAAAAAAAAAAAAAAAAAAAAAAAAAAAGACGACTTATTTCACAGCATAAATTTAAAATCACTTTTCTTTTTTTTTAACTGTTCCACTGTTCCACACTCCCCCTTTATCTTCAATGGTCATATCTGCGGCCCTATCGGCAATGGTGTTAACTCGTGTACAATTGTCATTGGATTTCTGGTTTTTCTTTGGGTTTTGTATATTAGACCACTCATACACACTCTCATTCATACTACCAGACTCCGGTGAGGACAAGAAATAATCTCGGTAAGATAAAAGTTCCCATGCACCCAGCCGAGAATCGAACCCGGAACCCCTCCAGTAGTAGGTAAATGGTCTACCGACCTGTTCGAGTCAACTGATTCTATTTATTTTATAGTGGGGAACTTCCTACCTAGCTTTCCCTAATGTTATGTTTATTCTCCCTGTAATTATCTTGTGTTACTAAAATACCATACAACCCAGATGGAAGCTTTCAGTAAAAGAAGAACCGTTTAAAACAGGAACTGAACCTACCATGTTTACTATGAACACTGAACATCATGCCAGATGACAATAACCGGGTCAAAAAAATTTACAAGTGTGATTATGGTTAATGGGTCTTCTAATTCTCACGTGTGTGAAACTGGTATCTTTTTTTCTTTTTTCTCCCCCGCAAGCTCTTTCAAGGATCAGCAGTCGTTGAATTCCCACAGTCACTTCGCAGAGAGATGGTCATTTGCGAAGACGCAAAAAGAATACAGCCTGCTGCCCTTATTACAAGCTGTTATTGCGCCAACAAGGAACGCTGCTACTTATTATTCCTCCATTATGCAATGTAGAAAACATCTTTGAATCCTCGTTGAAGACTGCTATATGTTTACAGTGGATTCTCAGTGATGTAGACATTGATGGGGGAAAAAGGTTGATTTTTACTCGTTTTCTCTCAATGGGCAATTTAAATTCTTCAGGGATTGATTGATACTTCAATTTCAAAAAGCTGCTCTTCGAAAAAGAAGTAATCATAAAGATATTGCTACGAATAAGTTTTACGTATGTGAACATAGGTGAATATCTTACTCTTCTTCTTCCAATTGCGCTACATCCCAAAGGGGGCCTGGGCCTTCTTCATCCAAGACCTTCTTCATCTCTATCCAGAACTATCTGTTACCAATTTTTGCATTTTAGGAGCTGATAACTGTCCTCTTTCACTGAATCCATCCACCTAAACTAGGTTTACCTATCGGTCGCTTTCCAAACATCACTCCTGTCATCACTTGTTTAGGTATACGTCCTTCATCCATTATTTGTTCATGCCCTGCCCACTGTAGTCTTTTTAATTTGGCCACAGTGGACAGATCTGGTTATTTGAAGAGGTCATATATTTCCTTGTTGTATGTTATTCTTCATATTCCATTATCACTTATAGGTCCATAAATTCTTCTTAAGATCTTTCTTTCAAATGTGTTAATCATATTTTCGGCCGGTTTCGTCATGGTGCAAGCTTCACATCTGTAAACAACTATGGCCTATGTATAAATTTACAATTCAGAAGTGGTAAAAGACCATAATATGCCTTGTTTGCTCTGTGTATTCTGTTTCGGATTTCTTGTATTTCACCATTATGCTTCAACAAAATTCTAAATCGAGAGCTGTAATGAAAAGATAACGAAAGGAATGGACATAAGGTAGCGGATAACTCCGTGAGAGCACGACATTTCGAAAACTAAATATTGCAGAATTCCGACTACGGATTTTTAAGCTCGCCAGATAGGAGTAATGGATACTAATTATCTTTTTACTCTCTTTTCCCATAACATAGACGTGTCCACTTCTTGATGGTTGCAGAAGTTTTACAATTATTTTACTAAAGTAAAATTAATTTCTTGAAATGTAAAAGTTATCCACAGTTAAATATATTAACTTATATTATTCAGAAAATCTGTAAGATCTTTATTTTAAGGCATGCCAATTAGACAGTTTACGAAACAGTGTGAAGCCTTTGAACTTTTTGCTAAAATGAGCAGGTCCTACTTGTTCTAACCGCCGAAGATGACTGCTTTCGGCAATTTGCCACATGCTGCTCAGAAACTTTTAATCGCCAAACAATCTGAAGAATTTGCCAACGTGTGAAATGTGCAGAAGAGAAATAGGTCCCAATTGTTTTGGAAGAGATGGATCCTCTGTGATAAGGGACGGTATTGTGAAGAAGGATGATTATGGCTCCCTAACCAGCCTCAGCTGTTCTTTCACCTGCCGGCAGTGTGTAATGCCGCGAAGTGAAATTAAGTTGAATGAAACCCGCTTCTCCCAGACTAGAACGTCCTTGACTGACTTGAGGAGAAGTGTCGTAAGAAAAGTGGTCCAGACGTGTATTCGCAACCATGATAGAGCTTTTTGTACACTGTAGGAACATATGTCGGTCCGTGCGTGCTATGTTCATCAAGGCTGATTCACTCTTCAGAAATATTTGTTTCGATTTCCGTAAACCTTCAATAAGGCAAACCACGTTGCATTTTAAACAGTTGTTTCAAAAGTAAAAGTGTCCAACAGAATTGCTAAAGGGAATTTCTACAATGCAGTAAACAGTGCCTTTCAGGGTCCATGCATCAATGCACTGCACAGTGTAAGGAGCAAAATGCGACCACGAAAATTTGATCTCGGTGCAAACCTGAACTCGCTCTCGCTTTACTGTCTCCCCCTTCCTGTATCTTCCCGTTCTTTCCTCACTGCATAATGTTTATGTCCGGTGCGCAGAGTTAAACTGGTTAATTTGATTCTTTATAATCAAATTTTGTGTTTTGTTTTAAGGATCTAGAAAGCACTAATACAAACCTCATTTTTGGATAAATAGTGCTTTCCTACAACATGTAGCAACCACTTTAATTTCTTCACTAGCATCCCTGTGATTTCATCATATGTTTCTATGTGTACTCTATTGTGGTGTCTTTCAAAAGATGATTTTCTTACAGACACAATTATTGTACCACAGACGAGGCATTCGGCTCCATATCAAGACTTAAAAAAAGAAACAAAGAAAGAAAGAAAAAAGAAAAGAAAGAAGTTCCCACTCCAATTTTAATGAACTTTCAACATTTTTTGCTTTCCCTGGATCAGTTTGCTGCATATTTAAATACTCGTATTTGTATTGCACGTGTCTGTTTCACAGATAGGCAAGCCGTCTATTAACACAGGCTTCCTCGTTTCTTCCCTCTACAGCTCGCGAGTGGAGTTGAACTTAACCGAGTTATCACGATGTACGGCGCAAGGAACCTCTGCACCTTGGATTGCACCCGGTGCGATTTTAAGTTTTGAAAGGCCCTGCAAGTGCCTTGCTATGCCCAAAAGTGCAAGCTTGCCTCGCACTGAACAAAATGGTGCGATGTATTACATTCCTATGGCTATTAGCTAAGTTTATCTTTTTCGAGCTTGTAGGCCGCGCTGTAGAAGGCTTCGAAGATACCGACGTTTCGCCAGGTACTACGATTGGCATCTTCAGGATAAGATGTTCCGGTGTCTGCGCTGTTCAGAGGTCGAATGCTACAAGTCTGGAAAAGATAAATTTAGCTAATAGTCAGGACGCCGGCCGTGAAAGCCAACTTTATACACATTTGTATGATTTTCTCTACCGAATGACTTCAAAATATTCTAACGTAAGATGGTTTTTCTTTTTCTGTCTATTTCATATATTCGAGACAAACTCTTGCAAAAATTGTTTCACAATTGCCGTTGCAGACACAAAGGGGACAATGGAAACAGGAATAGATAATGAACTTGATACTGACCTTGGAATTTCGTACTCTTTCAATGACATCACCTAAACTCCATGCCAATAGCACTTTAAAAACCGACAAAAGTATTAAAAATGCAAACCAATAATAATGTATATCTGGGAAATGCCTAATGCCACAGAAAACCAAAAATTAGTTGAAATAAATTGTGTATTATATCTATTCCTTGTGTTCTAGTTTTTTTACCTTACGGTTACGGTTATATAAAATCATGTAACATTTCTTTACGACTGAAGAAGACTGCAGTAGCCTATGCCTAGAATACTAAGATATACATCTTATATATGTGTAAATATCTCAAATATGTGAATTTTTAATAAAAATTGTTAGTCACTTTAAAAAAATTAAAAAAATATACGTGAAGGGTAGTTTCGGGAAACTTTACAAATGTTTTAAAACTAATTTTATTCAAATAAGATACTTTTAGCAACAAAATTTGATATTTCAAGTCAGTGCTTCCAAAGTTGGTACATGAAGATTTTCAAGAAGACACCCCCTAACATATCCTTTTTTTATATTATGTTTTATTTTTTTCAAAACTGCTTCTAAAGATTTTAATATACCCTATATTTAAGACATTCTTTTCCTTAGTATTATCTGTAGAAGTTCAAAAATGGACATTAAATGCTAGATATCCATTCTATTATGGGTATCTTTTGTTCTGTATGTATTCTGAGCTTGAGAGTTGAAAAACAATGTATCACCAAGTAAAATTGTAGCAAATTTGAAACTTCAAAATGAAAACTAGCTGATATTTGATGATTTTAGACATTTTTAATTTATTTTCGGTGGCGCCGCGACTGTGGTTAGACCGCTCACCACAAGGCGGTCCGGGTTCAATCCCAATGGACTGTATGTGGAATTTGTGATGGACAAAGCGGCGTCTGGACGAGTTTTCTTCCCCTTCTCCGGTTTCCCCTGCCAATCATTTTACCAATTACTCCATCACCACATTTTCATTGCTGTGAAATTTCATACCATCCACTTCTTCACCCTCATACCAAGAGGTAAGGTGCTGATCCCCCATCCTGAACGTTCTACCGGATCCAGAATTCCTCTGCTCCTCGACAGGCGTCTGATCCGAGGCACCGACTTGTAAGTCCTTGTGGGGGGGGGGGGGGGGGGGGGGGTGGAGGTGGTTTAAGTCCTCCATACCGAAAGGGTAATTTGGAAAAGAAGAAGAGGAGATTCATTTTCAAACTGTAAACATACAATAGCTCTTACCGTAAAACCGTACTAAAGGCTAATAATTTTCACACCGCTGTAGGAATGAACCTTTGCCATTAAAGTACTTGCACATCCATTGTGATTAGCATATGTATTAATCACTGTTCAAACAATGAAGGTCTCATAAAAACTCGGTACTGCACAGCAGGATGTTCATTAATGGAAGTTGTCAGTCGCACCAAGCAGCTGTTACATGACCTCGATCAAGCCCAAACAGAGCGACAAAACAATCTCCAGCCACAACATTGCGAATATTACGTAGCCCCAAGAACGAAACAATTACTTTTCGGAACAATGTTGCGTACAAGGGACCTTTCAGTCCAGTTCAATGAACGTTCTTTGCAATCTAATTCAGTTTGTGTGTTTCTATGTCATTGTGAAATTTGACGGAGGGGATTTTTGACTTCTAAAGGAATTCAGGCCATCAAACAATGCTGCGTTCTAGACAGATTCTCAGACACACGCGCGTGCGCGCTAGGCACAGTACTTAAACATATTTTTAAAATGGTACTACATCTGCCATTTTATATTGTGAATTCTGCACCCCTTCAGAGAGAAACAAATAAACTTATAATTGCGACACACTTTGGAGTAGAGAGCCCATCTTTTAGATGAAGTTCGCCTCTACAAACTGCAACTACATGGCATCTTCTGCGTGCTCAAGCCAGATGGTTTCTTCTACTGCAAATACCTATATGTGAGCTTGTTTTAACTATTTTTGTTTTGAACTCTGTGAATGACATGTGGCATAAATGACCCGCAGAACTTAATGCAGATATTCAAATTAAAAACAATTTCTAAATTCTATTGTAGGTCTACTTTGATGTTAATGATATGGTTGGATATTTTTAAACAAATAGCTGACAAACGTTAATCAAAACATGGTGTAGTTAGAAATGCATTGTATACAAGTAGACCACAACTAAGAAAGCATTCATCTACAATCTCTAAAATCTTCTGTCGGATATCTTTAGTAGTTTTAGAGATTGGCAATGAATGTAGCAGATGGGTCTTTAAACCTCCCCTTAAAATACTCCAACTATGAATTTTACACTAGAAAGACATGTTTGTAATTGATGTCTCCATAAATCAATAACCTTTAGTAATGGATGTTGCTCCTAGTCACCGAAAATACTCTATCGAAACAATTTGTTAAATGTATTACATAAATGAGTCTACAGTCAGTGACGGCTCATTTTAGTTGGTGGGGTACAAGTTATTCCACGAACATGAATTTATCGCATTGCACCACAAAAATCTTCTAAGGCGAAGAAAAATATTCTTACACTATTTTTCGAATATACAGTTCAAAAGTAATTTTATGAATCACTACTCAATTTTTACTTGACGTAAAATATTCATTACACACCAAAAGTTTACTAAAATAAATGGTTCATGTTCACCTAAGTTTCTCAAGTATTTCAGATTTTTATTCATAGATTCGCTACTTACTCATATTTAGAAACTACATGCAAGAATTAATGTCAGCGACATTTGAATGCTTAGTATGAAGTAGCATATTTAATTGCTACGCTCCAATAATCTCTGATGTTTGCAAAAATGGAATCATCTATGGAAACTGAACACCTCAACTTAAAACAGCTACAGAAATAAAGCAAGAAAGAAAGAAACTGAACGCGGGGAACTGGAGGGGATACGTCTTGCTAGAGAATGTCCTAATCAAACAGGAAGGAAATTGGAAACCCTTCTTCGACTTTCTGTAGTTGAAGAAACTTGTTTGACAACTTGTACAAGAAAGAGAAGAGAAAAGAAACGTTAATACGTTAAATGAACTATATTTCGCTCTATATGAGACTATGTGCTAAGAAAGAAGAAAGAAAAAAGATCTTATAACAGGTCTGGTATACTTTTTTCCATACTTTCAAAAAGTGACTGGCAAATAATGGCTACCAAATTTCCTGACTGGACCAGTCTATCATAAACTATTTGTTATGCAAGAGGAAACACACTTTGCATACAGGGAAAGCATTTTATGACACGAGGATATGCAAGATTAATCTTGGGAGATCATTTCGTGCGGAACTTCTTGGTCATAAGATTTCGCCATATGGTTTTATTCAAATAATAGCCACTCTTTCGCTGGAGGCGGATTAAAAAATTAAGCTCTCCAACTCTGCAGGCATAATCGTTAGAAACTACTGGTTTAAGTTAATTTTTGCGAAAACTATGCCAATATTTGGAATCTCGCGCTCTATCTACCTTTTTTCTTTTAAATTAAGGCCATTATACCTTGAAAGCATATGGATAAAAAGAAAGGTATTTGAGTGCACACAGATCGTCTCATCTCGGAGACCCAACCTGACCTATTCTCCATTACCTAAACTCTTTCCATTGAACAGAAAATCCTCTCTCAGGGGCAATATCCCGGTCTTATTTACATGACACTGTTACTTCCTTTGTTAGTATATGTCTATCCTGTGTGCGTGGAGCAGGCCTCATTAAACTCGAAGCATCTCAAACCCGTTCAGAAGATGACAGACGTGCAACAAAGAAGGGCTAAGATCTTAATTTCATAGGTCCCGAGTCCCTTTGTGACATGTTTCCCAGATGTATCAAGTACAAAATATCTTGACTAACAAGTAGGGCATCCCATGAATTAATTTTGGGCCCAGGTGATAAACAGTATGAGATTCCTTTGAATTTAACGACACCTAAACTCAGGGATGTCGACTAACTTACGGGCCACAATACACTGTACAGATCCCCTTCATGAAGTAAATGTTGAAGGAAGGATGAAACCTCCCAACATACAACACTATGGAATGCAAAGATTTTGTTATGCATAGATACTATCTCTAGGTACTTTTTTCTTTGAACCTGATGATATGAAAGAAAGGCAAACATAAACTACGTGGTCTGCTTTATTATAGGTCTTGATTGAAAGCCCAGATCAAGAGGCACAAAGGGATCAACGAGTGTAGGCTTCTAAAATGGAGCCACTCTCATCATCATCATCCTCATCAAGCCCTTCAGACGAAGGAGATGCGTACTACAGAGTGAATGAGTGAGTGGTAGAGTAATATTTTGTATATTTTGATATATCCAATATCATGTATTTGATCTAAGGATGAATAAATAAAAGAAACCATAATAAAAGAGTTAAAGGGCTCGTCAACAAATAATTCATTTGGGCCCGGCGTACTGCAGATGATGCATCCTGATTTATCCGCAACACGCAGGTATATTGTGAATTTGCTCTTTTCACCATTCATCAATTCATTCACATCCAGGCTCAATTTCTTCCAAAAGTTCAAAATGACTTACAGTATTCTCTTCTCTGGGCCGGCATATTGTCGCCTTACCAGCCCCGCGACAGGCCTAGCAACTACAGTAGCTACAATGCGCAAGTGCCCCACGTTGCAGCGCTAAATCATCCATTGCCAACACTTTCGACCCCGAAAGACTGGATTGAGGGAAGACAACATTTAAGGGCAGGAAATTCGGAGGATGTAATTATCCTTCCCGATATTCGTCTAGTGACCCGAGAAAACCCCGCAAAGGTCGGCCGCGGGTATCGAACCCACGACCTCCCGAATACGAGCCTCACAGTTACCACGGAGCCAGATGAAAAAAATGCGTATATATGTCTTCTTTATCGTTTAGAATTCATATTCATTTGTTGTGAAAATAACAATCAAATTTCACAATTTTGGTGGTTTTACTTATGCATAACCTTAATTTGAAATATTTTATAGGAGAGCACCTATCGCAGACAACTTAACGTGAATGAATGATTCGCTTTTTATTTAACTTGTATAACATACATGTATAAATAATAGATAAGAATTGATAGAGAAAGTTGTACGACTATTGGAAACAGGTTTCTAAAACGTTTTCCCTCCGAAATCTTGTTCTAATAGTTAACTCTTGAGGGTGTATTATCACAGGTGCGAAATTACAATAGATCTGCTTCTTTTTGACTGAAGAAATTGAATATATACCCTGAGAGCTTGCATGTCATGGTTACCTTTCCAGTTAACTCTGATCTCCTTTCACTCTCGGCTGATGTAATCACATCCCCCTTTGTTTGACGCAGTGGAGCGTTCAGGGAAAAGACCTGTGTTCATAACTAGCCATGCATTTAGTGTGTCTTTTGTTTTGTTTACTTAAAGCTGGTGACAAAGCAAATCTTCACCGCATTCCAGTTCCTGAAATGAACCCAAATGTGAACTTTGTTTCTCTCTTCCCCCTATTTTCCCTCACTTCTTTATTACTTAATATTTGGTTCAAAGGTTCAGAATGTAGATGCATTTCCACTTTTAAATACCTTCAAGCATAGCTGTATCATTATATAAACTGCATTTAACAACTGTTCCCGAAGGGAATGGTCAAGGATTTATTTACCACAGAAAGGGGTAAAGCAGAATACACAGAATACTTTCTTAGTTGACAATTATACCCCTTTAAAACAAGCGTACTTCCTACTGGTAGTGACAAAGACGTAATTCCTTTTCTAGAAAATACATCCAAGGTGACGCTTTTGTAGTCCATGAGCTTTCTTCACACAGGAAGCGTCACCTTTTCAGGGTATGACTAAAATCTCTGAACTATACGGTGATAGCTGCCAAAATACGCAGCATCTCTGAAATACAAGGATTACAATATCTTCAGGGAATTTCTCCATGCCAACACTCCTCACGTATGCTTTAATTGCATGTCACGCGTGCGGGTGCTGGGGCGTGAAACGATTCTTATCTCAAGGTCGGTTTTCTTGATACTCCATTCAGAAGATGTCACAGAGCTTCCGTTTCTCATAAAGCGATGTGAACAACAAATGACTTTTCATATCGGTTTGCCCATCTTGCCTTCCTAATTCCTTTGTGTTGTCGATGGTCTTGTAAACATCATGCATGTTACACAGATGGGAATTACCTACATTCCTAGTTTGTGTGCATTGACTCCACAAATTGCTCTGCCCCTGACACGTTTATTGTCTACAACTTATCTTATCATTCAGATCGTTATTCGTACATACATCTACAGAAGGTGTTCCTCAAAGGAAACATGAGAATGAATTATTTGATACATGAAAATATTCTATATTGTTCAACAGCTCTCTTTATAATACAATGCTTGAAATTTGGAACTCAGTAATGCCCTTAAGATGGTTGGGTCGCTCTCTGTTGTTCACTATACATGTAGTCAAGATCTGTAACGCAATCTACAATGATTACGTTAAATGGACGCTTCAATCCATGAAAAGGCACATACAAACGGATATTAAGTGTAGTGGTGGAGAGCACAAAGTGATGTAGACGCACGAAATAAACGTGGCTGGATGGGTATACACATATTTCCACCTCCACAGTAAATAGCACTAATAGTTCGACCCGTACAGACATGCAATGTTAAGCACTACCAATTGGAACACGTTTCATTTTGTATAAATGCCAAAAAAACTGTTTCTGTGAAAGTCACACCAGAAATCTTCACACTTGACACAAGAATGCTTAGTTTCATCCAGACCAACGTATCGCTGCATGAATTTGCTAATTTTTTCCTGTTATCGACATAGGAGGATGTCTAAGGAACTGAGCAACAAATAAACTTAAAGAAAATAAGTAAAGCTAAATAATGAAAATCTGTTTTGAACAGGAATTATTACACAAAGTCGAAAAAAGAAAGAAAAACCATATCTGTTGATCAGAGCCCAGCCTGGAGAATTTTGCAATTCAGTAGATGTTAGTGTGTGATTCGCCCAACTTATTTAAAATATGGCTCCAAATGTGCACGGCAGTTTACAGTCTGTGTAACACTGTTAGTTGCGTTCGTGTACCGAAATACTTCTTATTCGCATGTGTTCTATAAAAAAAAAAAAATTTAACACGTTCTATTATGTCTGTTTTCTAAAGCCTCAATCCAAACCTAAGCTTCTATTGGCATAGATTGGAGTGAAAGTGTATCACCACAGTTTTCATTTTCTTAGGACAAGTCACTCTTGTCATACCAAAAATATCTTGTGTCTTTAGGCCAGCTCGGGGAAGAGACCTCACCTTTGACATATGCTTAAGAGAGAGCCTAATATGTGCACAGTTACTTTTCGGGGATCCTGGTTTCGGTTCCTTGACTTACAATCAGAATTTGAGTTTAGAACAAGTTCATAAAGCCATAACTCCGGCAGGCTAGAAGTAGCGGTGCCTTACAGGCTGTCAGTTCCAAACGTGCTGAAGTTTGGAAACTGAAATGGGTGTCCCTGGATTTAAAGACCAATAAAAGGAATTGTTTCTCAAAGGTTTTGTCAGGCTGAAATATTTTTACCAGAAACTATTGCACTTGTACGGTCAGCAGGAACATTGAGTGACGAATCTGCATCACTATCAATCAAGAATACTCCAGATATAGCCGGAAAAGTGCAGTGGAGAAAACCTCCAATACCGTTTTTATAACTGAAACTGTTAGCAAAATGCAACATGTTTGTAGGTAGGCCAAAATATTCATATGTGAATGCTGCTGCTGCTTCTTGTAGACTGTAAAAGGTGAGTTGAAGAATGTCGTCACATGGGCCAGAATGTTTGGAGAGCTCGCCGCACCCAATATAACTTTCTCCTGCTGGTAGCCACGCAATGACGATTTTCTGCAACAGCCTCACCTGTATATTCATTTCCATCGTTTTCTGTCTAACGCTCTGGTAATACTGAGAGTTTAGAGACAATCAGATATGATTTGAAAATATTACTCTAAGCTTGATATAGAGGAACGTGACCAGAAAGTAAACATGCAGTAGTGGATAAAATTCAACAATACATTTGGGAATGATCTTCAAAGATATAGTTACGCTTTTCCATACTACTCGTAATATCACAACGCTCATTCGGCTTGGCGACACCAAGAAATTTTGTGATTGTTCTTGCTATACTTTCGCCGGTCTCACTTTAAACTGCAATGTAAACAAAGTGCAAAATTGTATTCCTCCGCGGGCTCCTAGGTTTGGTAGACATATGGCGCGACTTTACATGTGCGTCATACAAACTGTCATTCATATCCACGTGAGTAGCTTCTTGGTTATGAATTCTGCATTGCATGGGAACGCCGCTGCCATAGATGGAAAAAAAGAGCGGATATATTCTACACTGGACAGGGTAGAGTGAGACTGAAAAATTCAATGTAACCGGTAGATCCGTGGTTCAAATCCCGTTATGGCATTGAATTTATCAGTTTCACTCTACCTGTCCTACACAAGGCTATTGTGTGCAAGAGCATTAATTACATATTCTACACTGTTGCGTAATATAAAGAGTAACAAATTATAAAGTGTATCATATGCAGTGCACGTTCAAATGACCAAATCCTCAAGTAAAACGCAGTTGGCAGTTATGATTTGGGAATGGTTTAATAAAAAAATAAACTGTTGAATCGCTTTGCTTACATTTCACGAAGTCTGGAAGTAATCATTATCGTGCAAATATGGCACATTTTACGTTACCTGAAACTGTATAAAAATATGTGCTGCACTCACATGACTTTCTCTACTCTTGTACTAACCATTCTTACAAACTCTTATTCGTATATCTTCTTCGTGTTACTGAGATAAACGTTTACAGCAATCTATCTTATTGTTTATTTCCTTGTAGGTACAAGGGATAGTGGGAATACAGTAGGCTTTGAGTGATAGTCGAATCTTTTAAAGTTTTGAGATCCCATTCTCTTTGCACGCTTAACGTATAAGAAAATTATAAGAAAATGAACAACGACGTTTCATTTCACTAAAGTTTAAAGTTTTCCAAAACTGACACAATTAACAAGGGATATCTCCGAAACGGTTCATTAAAAAAAAAACAAAAAAAACTACATAGGCTATAGCCAGAAAATTCAAGACACACACTTCATTTGTTGTCAAAATATCTCAAACATGCGGCATTTTAATCAAAATCGTTAGAGCCATTTTCAAGAAAATCAAAATTTTCCATGTAAAGGATAGTTTAGGGTCGAGCAATTTTCTTTAAAATCTTCGTATCGAATCCTTGAAAGACACTAAACTTAAATACCAACTTTGGTTTTAACCCACGTTTTTTTTTTATTCCGGGGGTTTCAAAACATATATTTCCGGTGAAATCTCGACATTGAATTTTTGTGTGGAATATAATACTTCCTCTACTTACCAGCAGAGCAAGTAATAAAAATCTGATGTGTTGCACTCACATGAACTTTCTCTACTCTTGTACTAACCATTTTTACAAACTCTCATTTCTGTATCTTCTTTGTGTTAGTTGAGATAAACATTTGCAGAAATTATTGCTTATTATTGCAATGGGCGTGCGTTCCAACATTTACTTTGAATAGAAAAACTGTGATTAACTGTAAACAATGAGATGTTTGTGTTCTGTGTTTGTTTCTTGGATTAAGATTGTGTGCCTTATTGAGATAAATGCAATACTGATTTTCATTGTTGATTTTGCCGTAAATACCTAAACTGGGTGGGAGGCAGTAGGAGACATTAGCTCGTCTAGCGCTTAAACGAAGCACCGTAGCAAAAAACTTTCCTTAACAAAAAGTGTTTAAAATAATGTTATCTATCAGCTCCCAAAGTTTTACGGTCTAATTTTGGGACATTTTGTATATCAAAATGCTTAATGATAACCAAACAAAGCTAGCGAAGCTTGTAAACATATCAAATGCCTTCCGCAAAGCGAATTCAGAAGAAATCATGCCGTCGTCATGCTTTGCCCCACAAAAACAAAATCGTAAGTAACTTTATTCTCAATAGGATTTTTTGTGTTACTAGAGAGCAGAAGTAACTTATGAATAAAATATAAAATATGCAGAGAAACAGGTTGTCACAAAATTGCAGTTCATTATCCCAATTACTTTAGGAATGAACATGCGGTTGCTTCGATGTATTTAGAACAAGAAGGGTCACGCTCTTATGGGCCTTTGACATCTTGCATCATATGTGTTATTTCATAACAGAGGTCTCAACTTGATGACTTTGATAATGACTACGGAAATTAGGTATGGCAGCACAAGACGCATGTACAATTGTTGTTAGATGTCCTTCTTTGTGTGCTTTTTACTATTTTCGCTTGAACTTTGTCACTTAGTTGTTTAGTCTCTTCTTTTGCCATTTGCTTAGGTAATTTGTTGCATAGGTGTAGTTGCGTGGACGTCATCTATTGCATTGTAAATTAATCCCTTTTCTTAAATATTAAATATATAATCGCCATAATCACCAAATCAAGGAATTGCTGCCTGGAAAACTCGCGGGTTAATGATATTACGAAATCGCTCGAGATTAACGGAGGGTCCAGTTATATTTCTGAATTCCCACATTAATCAAAATTTTATTTAGATGGGTTTTTCAAAGGTTTCATAAGAATACCGTGTTCCTCACCGCAGCATACTTACTTCAAACAGGTTATCCCTTAGTATGAAATTAACTTCCATTTTATTCCTTGCAATTAAGCGATTTGCTACATTATCTGAGCATACTACCTTCTTTCTGAGTCAGAATCCTTTTTTCACTCTCGAAAGGTATGTGTCAACGGCAGAGAAAGTTCCACATAGCCAGATTTCTAGTGCAGAAAAACCAGCATGCAGAAACGTCGTCATGCAGGCGTGTACTGGGGGAAATTTCGTTTTTAAAACTTCAAAACACATAATGGCTCAAGCTTCGCCATTTAGTTATATGTACGTGCATCGCTATACATAATATATTTGCGTGGATGAAGGGATTCAAAGCACTCCACAGGTACATGAATGACCTATTAATTGTGAATCGTTTTAAGGAATAATATGGCATGAAATCAATCTTTAGACCTATGCCGAGGGACGTAAAGCCAATTAACATTTTGTTGCGGATTTCTTGCTAATGTTTCAACATGCAACATTCTGTTTGCATATAAAAAGTAAAGCGCTAAATAGGGGCATGTAATCTTACGACACCACATTAGTAATGCAAAGTCCCTCATCCAATTTTATTTTATAAACTGCAAATAGCATTTTCTCCAAAGTTCACGCTTTAAGGCATATATTTCACGGAATTACAAGACAGTTTTCATCTTTACACATGTAAATACTGAGTTTGAAATTATAAATAGTGCGAGGCATTTCAGGACCTGCCTCTTCAAGTTTAATGCACACGGAGGTAGCCCAGGAAATGCCGGGCTGCGTCAGCGTAAACAAAGCTGCCTCTTAAGCGCTCTTAATCAAACGACATACATTCGCGTACAAAGTAAACGTGTACTTGCAGATGAGCACCTAATTTTAAGTATATACAGGGTAACCGTTAAATTACAGATTGAGAAATGTAAAAGGGACAATACATAAAAACCTGAATTATATGTGAGAGAATGAAATATTTATATCGCTGTGCGTTACAGCCAGTGCCTGTCCTTGTCCTAATGTCCGTGTGATCGTAACTTGCAGTGCTTTATGGGACCGGAAAGGTACTGAAGTGCCTTACTCTGATTAGGTATAACTCATACTTCCATGCTTATTAGCACTGGAATACATCTATCAAAAGCCGATGTCACATACCTTTCGAATAAAAACATACAATAAGCTATTATGAGCAACATTTAACATTATTCTGTGTAGAATAGACTACAGGTTTTATTTTTGTTTTACGCCATTATAACATACCATATGCGCTGACGTAACTGTATATTTAATATTGATTACTACTAAATACATAAAGAGATATTTGGTTTCAGTTTAGACCTAATAAAATTTGAATCTGTTGCAAAGATTCAACAACAGCATTCACTCTCTGGTAAACTGCGATTTTAGAAAGTAAGAAAGAAAGAAATAATGAAAGAAAGAAAGAAAGAAAGAGAAAGAAAGGAAAAAAAAGAAAGAAAGAAAGAAAGAAAGAAAGAAAGAGAAAAAAAGAAGAAAAAGAAAGAAAGAAAGAAAAGAGAAAGAAATTCAACTAAGTCCATTAACCAGTTTTATAGGTAGCAAAAAAGGATGGAAAGGTTTTTTATGAGACACTGTAACAAATCAAATGAAACATGTGCGGAAGGTAGTGTGTAATAATGATTGTTTTTAAAGTCTAATTGCTTTCATTTTACGTAATTACTCGAGCTGTTTCTGAAGTATAAAAAACATGCCCACGTTTACAGATACATTAACGTCGTAGTTAAAAACAAGGCAAGATTCAGTAAAATGTCAAAGGCACACTGAAAATATAGTCTATGAATCTCTGCTTACTAAATCTATCCTTTTTTTCTGTAATCTGCGAAAATAGTCCTTTAACGCTACGCAGATTTTACAAAGGCTTTCGATAAGGTAGACAGAAGGAAATTATTTGAAATACTGGAAGCAGATAATGTTTCAAATCAGCTTACAGAAGCCATGTTTAAATTATACTGTGAAAATTATATTTCGATACAGGTAGCAAACAGTCATACAAAATGGAAACCAATTAACCAAGGTGTTAGGCAAGGCTGCAGTTTATCCCCATTACTGGTCATCATATACATGGATCATAAGGTGAGCAAATCGAAAACAATGGAGCATGGGTAAGTAGAAATCTAAGTTAGCTATACTAATTTTTGCAGAAGACAATATTAACTAGCAAATTGTGAAAACGGCCTTCAAGTTTAGTGTCAACTCCAACTTAACTCTGAAGCTTACAGAACGGAAATTTCAGTATCTAAAACAAAAGTAACAGATTTAGTTAGAAAAAAAAACCATCTTCCAACCAAGCTCTGCTTTAATAATGAACTCGTATCATAGGTTTCATCTTTTATATATTTAGGCTTGCTCTTAAATTACGCAGCGGAAAAAATATATTGCAAAAAATTAATGGTTTTAATTATGCAATAAGAGTAATAAATAAAACTTTAAAGTCGTCTCTTGTCCTCAGCTATATCAGGATAAAGGTCTCTAAGTCTTGATAGAGACAGTAGTGTATGGAGTGAAACCTGGACCATGCGACAAAGAAAAGAAGTGTATCACAGCCAATGAAATGAATTTTTAAGAACTGCAGGATATACCACTTTAGACAAGAAAAAGAATTTAGACATTATGAAAGTATTGAAAATTGATTCTCTCATAGAAACAATTTATGTTTCCGTCGAAACTGGAGGTCACATGTACTGATAACTGACACAACAATTCCACAACAAATACTGAAAAATGGTCCATAAGAGAAAATACTCTTGGGCAGTGTGAAGAAGAGATGGGATGAGACTGTAATAGGTCACTAGACCTACTTAGTAGGAAAATGAGAAGAAGATGAAAACTAACTCTAGAATTTTCCATAAATAGATTTAAAGTATTTCTTATCGTATCTGAAATAATCGTGAAACCATGAGAGATAGATGAAAATGTAGTAATGGGAGCTAACTAGAAGTCCTTAAAGCATCAAATTTATGTCGAGACTTCTTTTTAGCACCGGCCATTACCCAAATATTCGTTTTAATAGACGTACGCTTTCCTGGTTAGCGTTTATTTTCGTAGGGAACTACGTGATGTGTCTGAAAATACGCATTTTTTCTGGTGAAATAAGCAGACCTTCAGACATCAGTTATAATACCTAAGTCGCAATAACAAGCGTGATTAACGTAAAGCGGGCAGTTTATGTCAACAACTGAAGATATTAGGGGTATTTCTAAATTGGTAAGAGGTAGAGGAGCTCATGTTACTATTAATAAGTTTTTTTCCTTCTCTAAACTTATGTAGGTACATGCATTAGCAAGATAATTGTAGAAAACCGGTTTATCCGCAAAATTAACCTATAGTTGGCATCGAACCAGGTCTGCTTGGTAGAAAGCCTCTTAGTAGTCTGCGAAGTCTTTTAAGAATAAGAAGGCAAACGCTAATGGTAGGGCTTCATTACAAAATAAGACTGCCTTGAATGGAACAGGAGGCGTAGGCATATCCGGGCCTCAGGTAGTAAACTTGACCTTGAACGAAAGGGGAAGTGGAAGAGGAAGTTGCGCTTTATGGGTTAGCGCTGGGGTTTCCGCGTCAAAGATTCCGCACATTGTGAGGAGCGCAATCGGGGCACCAGGTCATAGTATACCGGTTCTTAGGCAAATACCCTGGCGTCCTTCCCAATAGCTGCCGCTTTGCGCAACTCGGAAACCATTCTGTAGACGTGGTGAAACAGTAGTCCAATGCACCGTGTCTTGCTTCAAACAACAGCATAAATCCGGAGCAGGTTTGGTTCTGAGTCACTGCACGGTGCATTCGTTTATTTTCCGTTGCCAACAAGGTAAGGCACCATTCCCTGTACCCACGCGACGGTGGAAATGGTGGACTCGAGTGGCAGACAATGATTTGTAGGATTTGCAAAGTGGAAATTAAAATACTTTTTTGCACAAGTTGGTCTTGTTTTGCTTACAGAGGACTACTTCTTTTCACAAGTATTAGGCGTTTGCCTGTTACGCTCTCTTGATTAAAACTGTTGATCTTTCCACCACTTCCTTGGTCTTCCCAAAGATCTGTCAATCGGGTGGTACTCCATTAATTTTGGTACCCCGTCATCTTCCATTCTTGTGACACGGTCCTTCCCGTTTCTCTTGCATTCCTTAATCTGCTCATTTAAGTGAACAGAGGACTTCAGGATGTACATTTTAAAGCAAAACCACCCAAATTCTCTTGGTAGAGGCGATTATAATAACAAAAATTGAGTTTACTGACGAGTTGTGATTTTTAATTTCTCTGACACCAAATGTAATAGGTTATGCTGCACGCACGCACAAGTTTTTCTAATATTTTTTCAATTCAGAGCAGCATAAAACATGTACTTTCGATGAAATCTCAATATCGAATTTTTGGGAGGAATGCTATAATTCCTCTAGCTTATTATAAACATATAGATGCTAGAGAAAGGAGAATTAGATGGGTTACACTCACATGACTTTCTTTACTACTCTACTACAAACCATTCTTACAAGAACTAATTATTCTACATAATAAACTAAAACCAATCTCCATGGCGCTATAGCCTGCGCCCGCTCTGCCCACATCGGGCGTCACTGAAGTGTTACAGTTGTGGAGGGTGGCAAGTATATAGAGCCCCGAGTCTCTCCTGGCAGTGGATGCTGTCTTCAGGGGTCGCTACTTCTCCATGAAGTTGCTCTCCAACTGGCTACCCCAGGGACGTCACGAGGCTGAGTATACCCTGTACCAGGTCTCCCAGTGGGAGAAAATACACACGCCAGTGTCAGGAATCAATTCCGGGTACCCCACTTGGTAAGCAGCTGCATTATCGCCGCACTAAGCAGGCGACCAATTATTCTAGCTACTTCTTTTTAATCCAGATAAACTTTAACAACTTCGGTTTATTTTTTACTTTCTCTACTATGTAGAGGAAGTATTGTATTCCACCCAAAAATTCGATGTCTAGATTTCACCGGAAATGTGTGTATTAAACGTATGGTGTTTTATGGTCCAGTTTTAAGAACAATTTTTCCATGTATGAGTAGTTTCGGATGGGGGTTTTCTTGAAAATCTTCTTGTCGCATTCTTGGTAGATCAATTTAAATGTGAAGTTAGATGTTTAACCAGCTTTTCGATTTTGAGTTATGCTATTCACACTCACACACCCCACACACATCACCATCCACATACATACAAATTTTTTCTTCTAAAAATGACTATTTTTTTAACTCAGAGAATCTCAAAACTGTATCTCGGTGTGAAGTTTTACATAGAATGCAACACGTCCCCTGCGTACTACCTTTTTGTCCCTTAAAGCGCTCTATAGTTAAAATGGTTTACCTTGTCTCTAGGATCATAAATGAGGAAGGTCACTCCCGCCCGCAAGTTAGGGGCAGGAAGTAGAAAATATGTTTTACAAGCAGAAATGTCGGAAGTCTATTCAAACTTGTCTGTTCAGTCAAGCACCGATTACATATAAGGAGCCGACAGAGACAGAGGGGCGAGTATCTGCGTCTCTTTTCCACATCTTTCTCTCTCTTTAAGCGTGAGACAAGATAAACCAAATACCCCATAATACAGGTTGTCGAAGATTCTTACGATTACAAACTAGAGCAAACTACTCACCGTTCTAACTTCTTTCAGTGAAGAGACGTGACCACTTACCTGTAAAAAAAGAGAAGCAAACTGAATAAGACTGTCATAAAATATTTAGTGTACAACATTAGTCTAAAGCTTCCAATTCAAGCATCATCTTACCCTGCTGAACTTCAGTAAAGTATTCAAGGAACACTACCACTGCTAAATATCTAATTAAAGAGGACAGAGCAAACATTCAATTCATGAGATCGCAACAAGTCTTTCGGGATTAAATTCCTTGAAAATGGTGATAATTGATGAAAGTAATGGTTGATGAAGGTGATGATATACGACAAAATCAGCGTAATCTTCTTAAATACATAGCCAAAGCAGATGAACGGTTGCTCTTCACATTTCAACTAACAATGATTAGTAGAAATTGGATTTGCATACAAATGCATATTTAGTTTGTTTTTAGTTGTGATGGGTATACAGTAAGTTTTGCAGTATGATTCATTTTCTTCTGCACATATATACATATGTGAAGTTTATAGTGCATATTTCCTATGTTGCTGCATATTTTATTGTTTTATCATACTAATAATATAAGCATTTTTATATTTTAAACTTTAAATTAATATTTTAACATATTGGTGGACAAAACAAATCCTTACTATGCAGCCACCCACATGGAGGTTTAAAGTAAACTTCAGAGTGGTTCTTTAAGACAATGCAACTGTAAAATTGGATGATATTTTGGAAAAAAATGCAAACATTATATGTTGTGCTTTTTACTGTATTTATTGATTTGATTTACTAATATCGGCATTATTTATCACTGTGCGTCTTTAAAACATTCCTGAACATATTACTATAACGAACATTCCAATTTTAAATACTGTCTTTCTTAAAACCTATATTTCCTTATTCAGCATTTATCATTACTTAAAATCTTACAGTCTTAAAATATTTGACCAATTAACTTCTAATTTTCAACAAAACTTCAAGAATGCTTTATCAACTTCACAACCATTTTTGAAATTTTGCAATTATATTATTTTTATTAAATATTTTTAACAACCTGACATTCATAGCATTGAAAACTACCAAAATGCAAAAGACGTTTCATTCTTTACTAGCATAATATCATTTGAAATAAAAAAGAGAACTCCAATGTGGGATTCTTTATAACGGTCTACTAAACGCAAAATAAAATCCTTAGAGGGATGTAAAGAACATGTGAGGTATTTAAATTCAGAACAAAACCATTCATATTGTTTGAACCAAATGCATATACCTGACTGAAATTTTGTATGTGATTATATTACATTACCATATTGTAACAAACATTTTCAGTTAAATATTGTAGATTTTTAGATTTTTTTACTCCGTATTTGACTTAATCAACGTAGGAAAATCTAGCTGAAAGTTCAGCGCTGTTTTACTGAGAAATACTAACATTAAAGTTTTGCATTCTCTGGATAAAATATTCAAGACGAAAAAGAAGTGTTTCGTGAAGAAATGTCGCTAGTGCTAGCAAGTAATTTCAAATTTTGACCAATAACATCTGCAGACGAAAAATCCTTAGGATACAAATTAGCCTTAAACAATAAACGTCATAAAATTACAACTGAAAATTTTAAGAAAATGATCATTGCATACTGCAAATCAAATTACAACAAGCGGAAGAATTTACATTTTAAATACTAAGAATATAAGCTTAAGGTTAACAATTTTAATGTATGCTTAGTGTATATTTTCGAACCTATAAGAGGATATTTTAAGAGCATAAAACATAAATTTGTAACAATATTCACGCTTCTATTACTTTATTTTTTTAAAATTATTTCGTCTACTGACATAAAAACTCACCTCGATTCATATAAATTAATAAGAACGATTCATTTTCCTCTTTTTTCACTCAATCAAACTCTGAAAGTTACTCTCTGCCTCCTTGGCAACGTGACGTCAGCCAAGGTGCATCTAATTTATGGGATGCTTTCTATATGGAAACTTCAGGAAGGAAAGGAAAAAAAAAAAAAAAAAAAAAAAAAAAAAAAAAAAAAACCTCTCTCTTACATACAGGCTCATTTCATCATCAGATGAAGAGTGAGTGGAACATTAAATCCTTTAAAAATAGTCCTTGTTTGATTCTCTAAAAATGTTAAGTATATGACAGTACACGACCTCAACAAACTGTAGCTTACTGCAATTACACAGCGTTAATTACTTTAAAAAGGTCAAGTATATATCGATGTTTATAAAGGACTGCTAAAACGCGATGCAGGTCAATAAGGTTGAAGGACCTCTGCATCGCTAAAGATGAATGTCTTGTAAGCATGATGCAAGTGTTTACTTTGGTTCCACTCACTGAGATCACACAATAGTGTTTATGGTTGGTGAACAAGACTTCTTGTCCACTTCATTATTCCGATTATAGGTCATTCCATGGTAACTTGTATTAAAAAGCATTGTGTCCGCTCTCACGATTATCCCTACTCAGCACATACTCTCGTATGTAGCCTGTACAGGATGTTAGGAGTATAAGAGCAGGTATTTTGGTAAACGGCACCTTAATATGTATCAACTTCGGTGTCTTAGTTGTTTTTTCTCGTCGTCTAACAAATTTCCCACAAACCAAATCATATAGTTTACTACTTGATGTTTTTTGCACTGCCCTAACTGCGCCGCGAAATGAACAACGCCTGTGAGATAGACTATCCACTTTGCTTCACATCTCAATGCGCGGCCCATTGTCTAGATAATTTGAGGTCATTGACCTTGCAGAAAGCATTCGAACTCAGTTCCAATATAGCATTCGCTACCGCGTTACAGCATTCGTTCCGTCCATGTGTCACAGCTATTTGAACGTACTAACCGACCTGAAAGCATGCTACTCTTCTTCTTTACCGAATTATCCTCCCCTTATGTAGGACTTAAACCCCTTAGAACTTACAAGCCACTGCCTAGGGTCAGATGCCTATCGGGGAGCAGAGAAATCTATGGTTCGGATAGAGTGAAGACCTGGAAGCGGGTGGTCAGCCAAGCACCAGGTATGATAGTGAGGAAGAGGATGATGTGAAATGCAGGCGAAATCGATGAATGTAAAGGTGACGATGGAGCAATTGATGAATGAGTGGCGGAGGAAACAGGAGAACCCGGAGAAAACCCGCACAGACGCCGCTTCGTCCACCTCGAATTTCACATGCGGGGTCCCTGCATGCTACTCGTAATAGGTAAAATTATAAATATACAAGTGAAGCACATATTGATGTAATATTGTTCATTACCTGTCCTTAATTATCAGTTATGCACTTACACACCTAACAACCTATATATTAGAATATTCCTATAAAAGGTGATTCTTCTATTCTGTTATGTTATTTATGGTACAATTTTGGTTAGTTGTGGTTTCAAATCAAGTAATAACCACTTAATTAAGTACATCCGAAATGATTTATTTATTTACAATGTCTGTCGATTTAATTAAAATTTCAAAGACTAATAATATAGGCATGACTAATAAATGTTAAATTGTATAAAACATAACCTAAAATTATTCATTTCGATTAGTGTAGTTCGACTAAACAAAAGAATGACCTAGTGATAATTTGTATAAAACAAAAGAATTACCAATGATGATTCGCATGTGACAATTTAACGCCTCTGTGTACGAAATAGTCAATGTAGTTGGCGAGGTGTCTGGTTTAAAGGATGGCATCTACCTATTCTTAATGGCATATTTTTCCCGTGCCCAAATTGAGTAATTTAACTCAACCACTATGAATCAAATGAAGACCAAATCTTTGAACGGAAAATAAAAATGACGTAGCATTTTGTACACAGAGGGAGCGATCTGTAGTTCTGTAAATAAGCTTACAAGAAGGTATGAATCCAGAGTTTCCTCAGATCCTGTTTGTACGAAGGCCATTTATTGTTTGTAGAAAGCTTAAGAAACATCCCAGACCACAAACGGTAGTCAAGGATTCATAAAATGTTTACCAAACCTTAACTGTCGTTAAAATCCACGGTATTATGCGGTAATCAATCTTGGATAAACAAATTTCTCACGCTAGCTAGCCTTGAAGAGTCAGTGAAGAAACCGCCGTGGTGATAAACGCAGAGGTTTCTGGTGAGTACCTAATTTACGACCTGGTGAGTGATGAATTATCCTAGTGTTAAAAAATCAATGGGTTTTAAAACACACGTGATACTCCATAACGTCTCCATTACGAGCAAGGAACTACCTCTTAAATATCCGGTTTACATCATTGCAATGTTTCCAGTACTTAACAGATTGGCACACTATCGTGCAATGTTATGATAGGCGGTACCGAATTATTTAAAAACTTGCGGAATATGGAATAAGGGATAAGAACTGAGCATAATTTCCATAGTCCAATATTACCACTTGTGCATTTCACTGTATTGTGTTACCTATGCGGTTGATGTCTTGATTTAACATTGTTTAGCCTTTTACTTCAGCCATTGGCTAACCTGGAAAAAATAATAAGGGAAACTACAAATCACGGCTTTATGCATACAGTTCTGCCAAAATTTAAGGACAACCACTGATAGTTTGAAACCTTCTCTTCGAAGAACACATAACATTATACATTATTATTAATTTATAACTAAAGCCACAATTTTTAGTACCGCATCGTGTGTAGGAGTGTCAGTTATGCCGTGAGTGTGTTCGCCCAGACCGAGAAGGCAGCCATCAACAGACCCATGCACACGGTAAGGTGACTAAGAATTGTGGCTCTATTTAGAACATATTGCTTCTAACATTGTAGATAATTTTATACACTATTGGGTCTCCTTTGGTTTTCAACCACAGTAAATTTACTCTTTTGGGATACTATTTACAAGATTATTACATACGATAATGTTAGTCCAAGATTCGGATAATGTCTCTCGAAGTTCTGGGCGTTTTTTCGACCTGAGAACATTTACTCCTCTACCTTCCGAACTCATATGGATATAACTGCCATTGTTCTATACTCCCGGGGCGATTCAACCCTTGGCCTACCAATTTCAGGACTTTATTTCAAGTAGAAAATGGAGATGTTACTGCTACATCAATTTACATGACGTCACTCGTGCAGCTCCTAGCCAGGCCACTCGCCACGTCTAAAAAATACATTAGTACGTATATCCAGTATGTAGCCTGGGGAGGAGTACCTTGTGTTGACGAAACAGATATTTAATTAGTTATCTGAAATTGCGGTGGGAGCGTATGGAACTGCTAGTGAACGTGAAACGCCAATTAATTTCCACCACTTCTAAATTGTATATCTGAGATCATTAATTCGCATTTCTAGAGCATGAAACCGTATATTACAAGGAATTTTACTACCGAGTTGGTATCTGGGTGCTTCCTAACTTATGGTTCTAATAAGCACCTAAAAAATGTGGCACTTGGCGTAACCAAATAAAGTTAGCCTGTCGTGGTGTTGCGAATGCTAAGCTTGGTTAAGCAAGCAAGGTCTGATGCATTACATTCATATTACTTTCTCTAACCACTATCATTTATTTTTAACTAGCTTCCTCAAATTATTCTTACGAAAGCTTAATTTCTATGTATTTCATTTAGATTAACATTTGTCGAAATAGTTTCATTGCAGGTCTACTGGCCTTTAAATTTCAGGCTCTTTCTATGGCATCGCGAGGAATAAGTACACAGCAACAGCGCTTTAAATATGACTGCTGAAAAATTTAAACCAATAATAATACGAGAGAAATAACTGCCGGCACAACAATTGCCTGATTCTTCATTGCCATTGATATCACAATAAGACGGAAAATTTGGATGCGCGTTAGAAAGCTTTATTTTAAACAGATAAACATTCCTCGTTGTGCTTAACGTATTCCAGATGGTAAGGGGTACACAGAGTTATATATCAAGTATGAAGACAGCTGGTGCTTAGTCGCTTATGTGGAAATGAATGCGACAGAACGCAGCGGGTAAAGAACACGGTACCTAATGTGGAAATCCTTTATCATGCATAGCGGCGCGTTCTTGTGGCGCCTATTTGCTTCATTCAAGGCTTATATAGTCACAACATTATCTGTAATTCAAAACACACCACCAAGTTTGGTGTACTGCATCTGTCATCTCTCGTCATATACCCGCAGACCAATTGCCAACTAGTAATTATGCATTGTTAGAACTAGCGCTGTACTGCACAAAAAATAAAATAGATGTTGAGATTTCATTGGAAATAGTTTTGAGGGTTCATGAATAAAAATAATAGGAAAAAACTCAATGCACCTGTACATGAATGTGAATTGGTAACTCAAAAAAACGAAAAGTCGGAAAAACATCAATTTAATTTTGATTCAGACTTCAAAATTCAAACAGAGTTTATTTGCAGGCAATTTTTAACTGCTAAGCTTCTCAGGTCTAATCCTATACTGGGCGTGAAAGAGCACTTAATTTTATTCATTATGCTTGAGATTCTTTTATGTGATCCTATGTTGACGACCGGGAACACCGATTTTACTTCCCTTCCGAAGAAAGGCATGCTAGGAATTTATACACCCGAAAAAAAAAAATCCATCGCGACCGCCGGGTTTCAACCCGCGACCTTGCGAACCAGAGGCTAGCACGTTACTCCTATATCATTGAGGACGACGATTCAGGCAGCGTTTATAGCAGATAAACGATTTACGAGAAAATAACTCACTACAAACAAGTTTTTCTATTTTTAAATCTTTAAAAATGTCACTGAGTATTTTAAATAAAGCATCATACATTTTAGCTATTTACTTCACAAATAAAACACATTTTGAATTTTGGTTCAACTTATCCATTGACAAAGTAAGAGCAAGTATTTATAAATGAGCTTTTTTTGTCATAAAATATATTTTTAACAGCTGATAAGGACTGAGTAAATTACGGGAGTGTATTTATAGACTGTGCACCTAACATTTACATTTTATGTTTAAAGTGAAGTTTAGAGTCTCAGAAGACATAGCTGATGACAGGCTTGACTCACATTTGGGAACTTTGTTGAAAACGGTTAATTCTGCTTCAGCTTAACACCAAATATGATAACTCATTTTAAACAACCAATCATCTGAAGCTATTATGTTCCTTGAAGCGTCTTCAATATGACCTCGATGAGTACTAAGGTTGTCACCTTATGATGTCACGTTATAACGGTTGGATAAACATGGTTTCTTTTTAACCCGATTGAGGGTAGTTTTATGTTGGAGGAGGGACGCATAAGAATTCTACTTCAGGGGGGAACCGAAAGAAAACCCTTCATAACATTAAGCATTTGGAGCACTTTCAGAAAAAACAGACATAATACAGACAACTGTCGAGTTATCATTTGAAATTTATCTTTGGAAAAATAGATTCCTTTTCTAAATACTTTCTCCCGGGAGTGAACTTAAGACTACTAGCGATTGTCTGTTTATAAAATTTATTTCTCTGCTGTTGTACCAGGAAAGAGGAAATTTTGGAAGAACAGCATTCCCTGATTTCCCGTTATAAAGACCCTGTAAAATTAGAAGCAGACAATCAGGGTAGTAAAAGCTTAGGTCCACTCGCTCACTAACGGCACACCCCTATACATGAACATGGTGAACTTTATTTACGTTCAACCCACGTATATAAAATGACACTGTTCTGAGAAGACAGCTGTTGGGTGACCTAGAACTTGGTTCCATTGTTAACTGAGGTATTATTGCGTCATCATGACGCGCGTGACTTCCTAACAAGCAAATCATGGAGCTGCTCCGAGACAAACGCCAAGTTTATCTTCAGTGAAATCTTATTCAATAAGCCATGGTGTTCCTCGACATATGGGAATGGATTCCGGATAGTGGAAGTCAATGAGACGGATTTGGAACCATCTCAGATGTTCTTAATACACATATTTTTGTTATTATCTTACACGTATATTTCATCTGAATTTATCATCAAGAATGTTCGTAGCTCAAAGGTAAGGAAATAGCTTTAAGTTTAAGTCTAACATCCGATAGGAGCAGCGGTTTCTCTTTATGTAATTAAAATCCCAGATTTTAATTTTTTTTATACCTCGTGAATGAATGTGTGGTTCTACATAGAAGTTCTGTAGAACCTGTGTGTAGAACGTACGCTACGTTTTGTAAATAAAAGAGATCATCTCATGTTTAAAATTGACTAATATGCCGAGAGCACGTGCATTCGCTTATCGTTAAGATAGTTAAGTAACGGAAATATTGCAGTTTGTTGGATGTTTGTTGCAGAGTGAATGGAGTCAGCAGATGTCAACTAATTCTGAAACATTTTAGGGAAAATTTTTAACAGGCGCATTCCAATGTTTTAACCCACGTCTATTACAAAGGAATATTTACAGCAATGGATGCCCCAAAAGCGTGGTTGGATGTTGTTTATTTAACTTTTATCTCTTAATCTTTCAACCATTTGACAAGTTAATATATGCTCTACGTAGCACGAACAAAACCAATTGCCATTTGTAGAACGTTCTCTCTAGTGTAATCGGTGTGACAGTCGTTTCTGCTTACAAGATGTAATTTCTTGAGTTGAGGTTGGAACCCCTTGTTCTTGACGCAACCGAAAAGAAAATTAACTCAACGCCATTAAGATGTTTCGTAACGCTACTTGCTGTTCCCGGATGACCACAACAATCCCAATAGTGCAGAGACACCTGCTGTGAAGATCCAGAAACGCTTATTTTGGTAATTTATGAAGTGACTGACACATGCACGTCATCGATACAATATAGTGCCTTAGTTTAACTAGTTTAACTTTCCAATAATAAGAAGAAAAATGTCCTTGTCTTCCTTTCACAGACTCATTTTTGGGAAAGGTTGAGATATCTTTTGCATGGAGTTCCAAAAAAGACTTTATATTCAAAGAAAATTATGTCTATAACATAATTTATTTAAAATCGAATATAACGTGTTACTAAAATCTAATGTTATTCCTACTAACGTATATTAAGTACAACCAACAACTGTTCTTCATGATGCATGAACAAACGATCACCGGAGGCGTTTGCTATCCAACAATTACAGTGGAAATCAGGGAACAGAAGTACGTGCCCATAAATTGTAGAGCTTATAGAGGCAGGAGCATATATGAACGTCATCCTCTATTAATGACTAGCTCGTGAGTTGCACCTAGATTAAAGTCAAGACGTCTTACACTTCTCTTATCGTATATTTATCATCAATTTAACATGCTTTTCAACACTGCAAGCAATAGGACATGCAATGCAAGAATCAATCCGTGTCCCAAAAATGTTGAATGGAAGCAACATACCAGCGCATACCCTATTGCAGTGATATTCAACCCCATGGGTACGCGAAGACTTCTTAGGAAGTCCGTCAAATTTAATTTAATCCTTCTTTTGTAGTATTAAATATGTTATACATATTGTAATCTATTTTAGACATGGTTATGTATAATTGCACCGAGGATAACTCTAGAGCTAGGCTTGGGAGTACAGGCGGAAATGGAAAATTGTCTTTGGGGGTACGAGGAGAAGAAAGGTTGAATGTCTCTGCCCTATTGAACGTCAGTGTTCTTCAAACACATCAGCTCGATGACTGTTAAGCACAGGGTGGCAGAAAGTGGAAGAGAAAACTGTAAGAACATACATCATTGGGATAGTTTCTTTAAACACTGCATCCCCTTAGCGGAAGCTAAACTGAACGTTCAAGTGTGGGTTGAACTGAAGGTGGACAACAAAAGTGAACGGATGCTCTACGCAATACCAAACCATTACCACCAACATTGTGGGTGAAACCTTGGAACTACTCGGAAAATCCTCATGCTTTTACTTACTCTTATAGCCGCAAAAGGCCACTATGTAGCCTTTACATCGAGCCGTGTCCTCGAAAAGTAAGCGATTCACACAAAATGATACAATGATACCTTGCAACAATGGTTCAAAAGCAAACCTAAGTTCCACATACACATTCACCATGAGTACCTCTGTAAAGTACCTACTCTCTGAATACTACAGAACATTGGAGACTTGTCTTGGAAACGAAGTCTCAAAAAGGGCGGTTATTGTGAGCAATCAACTTGATGCATCGAGGTTTTCTATAAGGAGCACTGCTTTTAAAGGAATGGTCATAGCTGTTTCTTTTTATTCTGGAGTGTTGCAAAACAGTGTTGATAGTATAGTTATGGACGTACAGTGCTACAACTAATTGCTTCTCAATTGCTTGGGATGAGTTAAAATACATGACAGAGCAGGATACAAAGCGCCCTGCTCAAGTGTTGCAGAGATATGATATTAAAAGGCTTTGGTATTCTTCTTCTTCTTCTTCTTCATCTCATCATCATCATCATTATTATTATTGTTGTTGTTAGGGGCTATTTGAATTACTTGCCAGTTTGAAATCTATGATTAGGTTGCAATAACTTCTAAGGTTCGAGCACGTTCTTAGTCTGGTTGCATGGAATGTTACGAGTGTAATGAAAAGTAAAAGAAACGATTCAATCGCTTGAGACCTTGTTGTCTGAGGCGATCTCATCAAAAATTGCAACAGTTTTTGGTACAGGCAGGGCCGTTTTCGAGGACTGAAGGTGGGTTCCTTGTCAATCCTTACGCGAAGAAGAGTTTTCTTGCCAACCTCTCAGAATATTTTTCTAGACCCATGTTATGATAGTAATTATACCTTTTGTGGATCTAATCATGAATGTTCCTACACTGTCCATATACATTACCTAAATGAAGTGCCTTCAGTGCTTGAAATGATCAGGACGAGAACATTTCTTGTTTTCTCCTGTTTCCTCTCTCGTAACACGTTACTCCACACTGCACGCCCCATAAGGAAACTACAACTTATGCAGCAATTTCTCTAAGTGAAAGCCCACAATGTGTAGCTAAATGCCTTTTTAGTAGTTTGTTCTTTACGATAACCCATTACTATGTTCGTTTAATGAGCTAACGACATTTAAACTACAAACCAAGTTTAGTATTTCTATTGTACTTATTTCAGGATCGAGTGTAAACACACAGCAGCTTAGCAAGCGCCTCTCTCCGTTAAATACATATAAATTTAGATTCCGGAACTATTTTCATGCTACTGCTCTTCCTTATTGCCTCGAATGAGGCAAGCGTTAGTTAAAAATAATTTTTTGGAATAGATATACATTAAATATGCTTTATTAATCAGCAATGCTTAAGAATAGTAGTGTATGTAGATTTGGTACAGTAAATTGTACCCCAATGTAATACATAGAAAGCAACAGGAATCGTTTGGTAACACTTTGAATTTCTTTGAATTATGTGATTTGAAAATTTGAATTTTTGGTATCATTCTACTCCGGGAGTGTTAAATAAATACCTCAGCCTCTATTTACACACATGTTTAGTTTTTATACTAAAATTACCAAGGAAAGAAAACGAAAAACAAGAGTCACAGCATCCCTACCACTGCTGTCCGTTGTGCAGCCAGTAATCATTGGTCGGCATGCAGAAAAGTAAAACATAGGAACCTCCGGAAGGTTAGAGAAGGGCCCACCAAGAAGACCATCATGCAAAGTAAGATGATACTAGGATGAGGTGAAATACAAGGTTCCACACCAAATTTGTATCGGCCACTCAACATTATAGATTTGATTCAAAATTATCGTACATCATAAACCAAATGCTACAACAATAAATGTATCAGCATAACACTTATGAAAATGTAGATGTTTATGGTATCCACTTACAAGATTGATGACCTCAATCAATAGTACAACTTTAGTTTAAAAAATGATTTTATTCTTTAACGACGCCGTTCATTGCTAGGATCACATCAGCGTCACCGGTGTGCCTGAATTTCGTCCCGCAGGAGTTCTTTTACATACCAGTAAACATACTGACATGGAGCCGTCGTTTTTAAGCACACTTAAGAACCATCGGTCTGAGCCGGATTTGAACCCGCGACCTTGCGATCAGTAGGCCAGCGTCTAACCCACTGAGTCACCCAGACCGACTACACAACTTTAGTACTTATATTTCTCGCACTATTCATCTGAAAGTTCATCTTCCTCAACTGTTGCAGCATTATACAAATTTGTTGAGGTAAGCTTTAAAATCTCGCTTGCAGATTTTCGGACCTACCACATTTTTTTCATAAGCTGAGACAACCGAATAAGTCCATTTACCACATTTAGCGCCAATCTGTTTCTAATTTTGGTTTTTATTAAACCAAGTTTGAAAAAAAAACTCTTTCTCAAGAAGTGTTTCTGTGGGGCAATGAAATCACTGATAATGCAACCTCCACCAGTTCTTTGAAATCAGTATTTTCTCTAAGGTGCCATGTGTTACTCCAAAAATTTCCAGGTTCAGACAAGTTCTTTATTTCAGACGGAATATCACGTATTCCGAGTTTCTTCATTGATCATCAGTTTTCTGAACAATGCCTTCTTCAGTGAGACTACCAGATCTGGGCACACTGGCAACAAGAGGATAAAGAGTAGGATTAGTAGGACATGAAGTGGTTGCCTTAGAGGGGTGGAGACAGGCCAAGGGGCAAAAGTAGTGTCGCTATTTGTAATTAATTTCCTTTCGCTGGTATGACAAACTAGTGAAAATGATATTTCGCAGGTATCGACATTATCGTACACCCCCATAATTATTGTACGGGTTGACAACCATGAGTACAAACATTAAAATTATCGTATGCACTGATAATTATCATACGGGTTGGCAACCCTGGTGCAGATCTTTGTTAGTACGCCGCTGCATGTTCATGACCATAAAGTCAACCTTAGCAATGAAGGCAATGACCTTAATGATGGATTAGGTAACGTGGTTAAATAACTAAAATAAAAGAGATACAAGTGCGAGAGAGTGGAATGCCGGGAGATGGCGAGAACGCAATTCGTCACCGAGTGATATCCTGTTCATTGTTTGGCAGGCTAACCCAGACCCCCAGATTTCAGAGTGAAATTTAATTTGCGACTAGACCCACGCTTGGCAAGGTACCGGTCCTCGGGCAGGACTTTCTAATTTCTACTAGCTAGGCTATTACGTCACGAAGAAATGTACACTTTCCACTATATCTGCGGTACGCCTGAAACGTCAAGTGCAAGTTCACTGAGACAGGATGTAATATAGTGAATCAACTTATCCATATCCCGGATCCACATGACAAACTGCATCGCACTTCAGATTGTGCACTCACATGACTTTCTCTACTCACTCTTCTAGAAACTGTTCATATTTATCGAGATACACATTTGCAGAAATTATGTTCTAGCATATTTTCTTGTAGGTTCAAGAAGAATAAGGGAATACATTAGGCTTTAAGCGATAATCAAATATCTTAAAAGCTGGTTGCTATGTTGACCTTCCAATCTCTTTGCATGGCCAAGACAAAAAAGGACTTCCTATGTGAAGGAAGCATAAGTATTTGAAAATTCAAGCTAATAACAAGGAAAAACTCGAGAATGGTTATCCCCCACGTAAAAAAAGTATGACATAAATTGTGTGTTTTAAGGAGATCTGCATTTTTTGTGCAGTGAGACTTTGCCCATTTCTTACAATTTGCCAGCTAACGCAAAACTCATCCAGAATGATTTTTACTTTTTCTACTTTCCACCCAAAAATTCGATATCGAGATTTCACCGGAAATATATGTTTTGAGACCGCCTGAATCCAAAAAAAAAAAAGCATTTGTAGAAAAAGGTCAGCGCGCGCGCGCGCGCGCGCGCGCGTGTGTGTGTGTGTGTGTGTCTGTGGACAGCATAACTCAAAAACGAAAAGTCGGTTAAAAACCAAAGTTGGTATTTCAGTTTAATGTCTTTCAAGGATGTAACACGAAGATTTTGAAGAAAATAGACCCACCATAAACTCAGCTGGAGAATTTAATGTCGTAATGGTAGGTTGGCCATGGAAGCTTAGTGGTTAAAGCAGCCGCTCGATAAGCGGAAGACCCGTGGTTAAAATCCCGGCTATGACATTGAATTTTTCAGCCCCGATTCCAACTCTTAAACTTTGCCCACATAGGGCTTGTGTGTTTAAAACACCATCAGTAAGCTTGTTGGCATAAATAAATAATAATTATCAAGTTTAGTGTTGAACCGATTTTTCTTTTTTGGGTTATGCTGTTCAGAAACAAGGACAGGAGCGCACGCACACGCGTGCACACACAGGCGCCCGCACGCACGCACAAATTCGATATAAAGATTTCAGTGGAAATACATGTATTGAGAATCCAAAAAGCATTTTTATAAATGTGTGTGCGCATGCGCTCCTGACCATCTGTCTGTGAATAGCATAACTCAAAAACAAAAAGTAGATTAAATACCAAACTAAGTTCAGCATGTTCCAAGGATACGACACAGACATTTTCAAAAACAATCCCAACCCTAAACTACCCCTCACAGGAAGTGTTTTGAAAATTTAATTTTCTGTAAAATGACTCTTAATAATTGGATAAATTACCACGTTTAAGATATTTTCACGACATATGAAATGTAATGAGATAAACTCTTACTACACAAAAATGTAGATCTTAATAAAACACACAATTTATGTCAAATACGACTTTTTGGGGGGAGTAACCACTTCCAATATACTCATTATTGGTTTGAATTTTCAAATGTTTGCCGTTCTGAAATGAGAAATCGCTGTCGTTTTTCTTTTGCTTTCGTTTTTCACCTTTTCTTTCTTCCCTCTTGGCCAAGCATGGGCTTGTTCTTAAAATATTTTACTTTCGCTTAAAGCCTACTGTGCCCCTATGCCCGTTGTACCTACAAGGAAATATGCAACCAAACAATTTCTGTAAATGTTTATCTCCATTAACAAATAGGAAAAGAATAATATGTACATGAGTGAATAGTTCTGTAAGAACAGCATACGATTTTTACTTTCTCTACTGATAAGTAGGGGAAGTACTGTATTCCACCCAAAAATTCGATGTCGAGATTTCACCGGAAATATATGTTTTGAGATCTCCTGAATGAAAAAAAAAAAAGAAAAAAAAAAGAAAACATTTTTAGAAAAAGGTCCGTGTGTCTGCCTGTGGACAGTATAACTCAAAAACGAAAAGTCGGTTAAAAACCAAAGTTGGTATTTAAGTTTAATGTCTTTCAAGGATGCGACACGAAGATTTTGAAGAAAATAGCCCCACCCTAAACTACCCTTTACATGGAAAATGTTTCGAAAATTTTGATTTTCTTGAAAATGGCTCTAACGATTTTGATTAAAATGTCATATGTTTGAGATATTTTTATGACAAATGAAATGTACATTTTGTATTTTCTGGCTATGGCCCCTGTAGTCACATTTACTCGGGATGAACTTTGGATAACTGGTAAACCGTTAGGGATAGACCAAATCATACTCTACAAAAATGTAGATCTCTTGTAAAATACAGAATTTATGTCTCAATAAATTTTCTTGTAGGGTGAACCATTTCGGAGATATTCCTCGTTACGTATGTGAGTTTCGGAAAACTTAAAACTTTCGTGAAATGGAACATCGTTGTTCATTTTTTTATATGTTAAGTGTGCAAAGAGAACGGAATTTCAAAGCTTTAAAAGATTTGACTATCGCACAAAGCCTACTGTATTCTAATATTCCCCTACAAGGAAATACGCAATAAGATAATTATGTACAAATGTTTGTCTTAACATGTAGAATACATAGGAAAAAGAGTTTGTAAGAATGGTTAGTAGAAGAGTAGAAAAAGTCATGTGAGTGCAATACATCAGATTTTTTTTCGTATTCAAATCCGACTACTTGTACTTACTGTTGAAAGCATCATCGAAAGCTCATAAAAAAACAACTAAATTTCAAACTACGACTTTCTCGGGTCCCCGAATTTTACTGATCGAGTTCTTTTCCTTACGCGGAACCCCGCTGCATAAGAAACTGCCTCTTTCGACACACCACAGGCACGATTCTGATACCGACTAGGATACTAATCGGAGAAACCTGTCTAAGGCTTGAGAACTCTAACCTTTATGCTATCCTATGCACGATTTGTGTATCCTCCTCCCGGTGGTTGCAACATCGAGCCGTTCTCAAGATATTTAAACCGTAACTGGTGCACCATAAATCTTGAGCACATACAGTGCGCCACGGGATAAATAGAAAGTGACGTTAATACTTAATACTGCAATGGAAAATAAGACGTGATATATCTGGTATGAAATTGGCAGCACTGCTACAAGTGTGTGTGCATTAGGTTGAGAAAAAAAAGGCTGCTCTTTCAAAACTCGATGAAAAATGAAGTGGAAAAAATGTGTTACATCCAACATTTATGACGAATTTGCTTAAGAAACTCATCACATTGCCTACGTGCTGGATTGAATGTAAAACGCAAATCAAATACAGAAAGGTGTGCGTGTGTGTAACAAAATTCTGATACATAACCACCCTGATTTTCTCTACTCATATATTTTAATACATGTTCTTCGGTAACTGTGATAAAAGTCTCCCCGGTAATAATTTTTAAGGCAAAATGACAACACTCAAAATGTTTACCACATCAAGTGGCTGGAATTTTCCAAAAATGCTTCTTAAAGGGTGTCTGCCTTGTTTGAAACTTGACATGCACCCCACTTTTTCACGAGTTATGTTGGGAGTCTCTCTCTCCCTCACACACACACGCACGCACGCACGCACACACACACAATTGAGACAAACGTGATTTAGAGTATACCGGTATATAAAATACAAATATTACCTAACTTCAGTTTTAGATCAATGCAAGTGTACACATTTACTAACAAGCTTGATTGGCTCATTGTTAATCCACTTGCAAGTGGGTTTGCTATCGGACCATAGGAATTCAACATAACAGAAAATAAAACATTTCCAATAACAATAACATTCATATAATTTCATTTAAATTCAAATAAGGGAATTAAGTGGATCAAAAAGTGTAGAATTACACATTTTCTATTTTTAATTAAAATAAACTGATTCTTCCTGATTACGGAGAGGTCCACTTGGTATATGGTTTAGTGGAAGCTGAGACGTTTGAAATGCGCTGATGTGCAATATACCGCCATTTAAATGTTGTTTTGCCGCATTCCTTTTATTAGAATTTTGTCAATTTGCTGTGCATCTTTTTGGCCTCGGAAACCAGAAGACAGCAGAGGAGGCATTTATCGAGAAGATGCAGAGAGCACTAAAGAAAATCCTAGGCGGATTTTGTATCGTCTTCTGGGGTCTTTTGAGGCGTGAACTTCACCACTAACCTGGACACTGATAAGTTTTTCCTTACATTTTAACCACCTCAAAGTCATATCTTGGACTTGCCGATAAGATATGTCTACCAATCATGATAAGAGGTCTGTATGACAAACCGAATGCACTCACTTCATCTCTTTCTCTTTTAGCTAATGCGTTCCAGAGCGTAAACGTAGGTTTATTTCATTTCTAGGTCATTTTGTAAACTTTGTCGTTGTAATTGGCTTAACTAACCAGGAGCGATACAGTATTTAATTATTAATAATCCCCATGAAGAGTTTAAATTACTTATTGGGAAAAAAAAAACAAAATCAATAGAAGATCTACTTTCATTTTTATTCCAACCTTTTCAATAATTTTATATGACATTTTATAGGATTATTCCCTTACATTTTTACCTTGCACCATGACTTAAGCAACCAATGAAATGGCCAGGCCTCGTACAACGATAAATGTGTGACGTAGGCATAAGCTGCAGTGAGATTTTCTTTGACGTTCTTTGCACTGTCTGTAATTGATAAGCATGGACCATACCTCTAGCTCAATTGCTATTGTTTCGAAAGTACATTTTCCTAAGCATATGAACCCATTTCTCAAAAATCACAAAAGATAAAAACTGCATTTCGATTCTTCTATAGAATTATTTGGTACACGAGCCAGGCTGGAAAGGAACTTCTCAGGTGACCGAGTTTAAAATAACGAATATTTTATAAATATTTTATGCGAACATTTCAATTAAGATCCATCAGAAAGACAGAATTTTAAAAAAGGAAATACGTACTTCAATTCCTCCAGATCAGTGGCATGAAAGACTGTTTGGAATAGCCATTTCTCTACTTAAGGCAGCCTAAGAAGCAAATATAAATGTTTATTTTTTTAACGTTTTACTATAAACGTTTTTTTTTTATTTTTTTTTTTTTATTTTTTTTTTTTTAATAAGTTGATATATGTTTTCCAGACTAACCACTACACAGTGAACATGAAGCTCTAAGGCTTACGCTGCAAGTATACCGATATTAGATAATCTTTCTAAAGAGATATATTACCTACATCCAGTTTCCTGACGTCAGAGCATACCTAGATAAGCTATGCTTTTCCCTGCCTCCATAAAGTATAACAGTAACAATGATTAATTAAACCTGATGCTCTTTGGGAATAAAAATATTAACTTCACTTACATATAACTCAAACCCTTTCAGGCCCATTGGTTGCAATTGAAAACAACCATACTATTAACTTTTTTCGTTACTACTTGCACAACGGTTCCAAACCAAATCACTTGGAATTACTCAGTAACTTTGTCATCTCCACTGTATTTTTTAAACTTTTATAATCGTATTTGAAGATGCGATTTTATACTGTTGTGCTGGGAGGGGCACTAGCCACGCTCACCTTTAATGTGTTCTTTGAATGATAAGAGATTGATTTGTATCTACAGTACAATTGTTGTGGTTTACAAGTGAGCCCAAAGTCACTGTTTATAATATACCTACCAATAGTTTAAAAAAGTGTGTAATGTACTACCTTTTGAAAATTTACAAAACAGGTCTGATACTAGGTGCTTCTGTCTGCCCTATCATCATACAGGCATGACACACCATCGATTATAACATGGGCCCACCCTATTTAAACAATAGGCGGGCTAGACCATCCAGTAGGTCTAACCACACTCCACCAACAGCATAATTTTTCAGAGTTGAATCCTAAGTAAACGAACTTATTTTTAGCATACATTAATGAAACGAAAAAGCATTTTTCAGGTTTTTAAAATACATTTACATAAAAATCACTTGATTTCCATATATTTTTAGCTTTGTATAAACATATTCATTAAAAAGAGACAATTTTCTGGACCTCAAAGGGGTAAACGTAAATTATTAATTTGTTTATGTTTCAATAGGTGCTGTAACAGATAAATTAATGAACCATAAACCTAACAGCAGCATGACCATTATGTTGAAAATGACCACGATGATGCCGGAAGGTTAAGTTTAGTAACGGATCTAGTAAGCACTGAAGAGTGACAAGTAAGATTTACTCTGAATGAAAAATAAACCTATGGATGCATGTTACAAAAACTAAAAGTTACAAAAATAGCTGTAAAGACATGTCTGGACAAAAGAAGTTAACAAGTTAATAACCACGTTCCACAACAGGTAGCTTCCTCAACAATTATATTATTGCAACACTGGCTTCTACGGTAGATATGTGACTTACGAGACTGCTACGAGCAGGGAGAAGGGATAATAACTACTTTCAATTTCCTCAGGGTAAATAATTAACACAGGTATATCATTAAATTAGACAGATGCATTGCATGATGCGCATAGGTCAAAGAGCTCAGTCTCTTTCGCATTCGTTTACCACAACATACAGGTATACAAATGGGCATTTAAGTAAATAAAACATCCTTTCGCAAGGCTCCTCGAGCAATAACTGAGAGAATGTATCGAAATTTTAATGATGATGCGTTTGCGGTAATACACATGTGTGGAAGAAGGAAGGGACCAGACATTTTGAAGGAGTACGTCACCGATGAAGCAATCTCTGTATATAACTTCATATGTGGGACAAAGTAATATATGCAATCAGCTCCAAAATGTATGTCTCTGACAAAAACAAGAAATTAGTGGTGGTGGTTTTGGAGAACACTAACTGGATTATAAAATTTGACACCGGAGTTATTAGCTGTCAAGATTAATAATTATATTATTAATAAATAGTATATTACGTGCTTAGAACTGTGACACTTTTCAGGTCGAGATGCATTTTGGGCATACGAGGCTCGCAGAGCCGAGTTTTCCCAAACATTCGAGATCTGATAAATGATTTACAGTTCGTGGTTAGCCAACTACTTTTTGCAATACTTGAAAAAACCATAAATCAAAATTGTTTTTCCATATTTTATTAGACTGAAGAATAAATGAATTCTCAGGTGAACAAATGAAAAGCTACATCTATGTTGTCTCATTAGGTCTAATAATTTGTATACTTCATGTGAAAATCCAGGTTCCACCTCAAGATGTACTGAAGAAATAAAAAGAATTGAATCGCTTCTTAATGTTAGCATGTCCAATTGCACATTTACGTAGTAATGGCGATCCAATGCAGGGCCAATATTGTATACCATCATGATAAAACTATCTTTTATATGAATTTAACGAGATTTTTTTTTAAGAATATAGATGTATTAGGCGATTATGGGTTTACTTCATTGGGCCATGGCCAGACCAGGAGAATTACGTCACTGGAGTTTGCACCTGGCTAACGAAAAATACAGGCTGCGGCGCGAATCGTACTTACGTAGTAATGGTAGTCTGATATATGGCTAACATTGTATACCATCGCGATAAAACTGATCTTTTGTATGAATTCCACGAGCAAGCTTTTTTGTTTGTTTAGAACGTGGATATATTAGGCGATTGTGGCTTAACTTCATTGGGCCATGATTGGACTAGGAGAATTAAGTCACTGCAGTTTTTCGTTAGCCACGAGGATTGATAAATGAATTGTGAATTTAGCTTACACTACCAAATATGTGTTAGCAATGATTAACTTACGTATCAAGTATTGCAAAAAAGAAAAAAAAATGTTAATGACGCTGTCAATTGCCAGGATCATATCAGCGCCTACGGTATGCCGGAATTTGGTCCCACAGAAGTTACTTTACATGCAATAAATCTACTGACATGGAGCTGTCGCTTTTCAGCATACTTAAAAAGCAGCTCAGTTCTCGCTATAATTTATAAACAAATGATACGAAGATAATTAATAATTTCCGTATGTTAAAATCAATGCACAATACAAGAAACGACTTACAATTTTGTCAGCAGGAGTCATTAGTAGAGGGTGGAAGCTTGTGCGAAAATTCACTAGTTTAGTACACAAGGGTTCTACTGTTGCTACTCGCGCATGTACACAGCTGCAGGCGTCTGCTGAAGCGCGTGTATATACGACGGGTGAGCGGTACTGGTTACGTCATTCATTATTCGTGTCCAACTAACCTGTATCACATGTGATTGCAAGCGGATCCGCGCTCTAGTCGTTAGCTAGCTCAGTTTCGTGTTAGGGAGAAGCAATTAGAAGTTAGCGCAAATAAGGCAATTGAGAGTCGCTTACCTGGAAGGGACTCATGATGTAGGTGGGACTTAAGTTGATAAAAGAGCATGTACTCGTATTTCTAAAATTAGCTCGGCGGTGACCGCAAGAGGATTCCCCATTAGCATTTCAGCGACCCACGGCAACGTACGCTTCTCACTGTCATTACGTAAATATTATTTTTAAATAGTAACGTATTCATATGTCAGAAGTTAGCGGATTTAGTACTTCAATAGTTACAGTTTCTTGGGTTCATATTTAGAAACTGTTTAATTGTGCATCCTCAAACAGTCATAAATCCGCTTCGAGTAGCTCATTATTAGCCTCCTTCAAATGTATCGTCAGCCAATTTAACTGATGTTGTCTACTCTCACCCCCCCCCCCTTCCCCACGCATACCCCGAGAAAAATAGCCCATGGTTCACAACTGTAGCAGTCGGCAACAGATCCATCGAAGACTGAGGTACCGCAGACGGCATGAATAAGGTATCGCACACTGGGAGACATAACGTTTTAGCATTTTGGTGGCCATTTACAACTGTGTGTTTCAAACTGGTAGTCTATCAAGTGTACATTATCATCGTCGTCGTCATCGTCATCATACCACTTATTTTAGAATACCCAAGAATTTTGACGATGCCTTAATTAGGAATAACATCGAAGCGATCCATAGTAATCATCTGTCGCATGTACATCAGTATACTAAAAGTTTGTCAACCGGATATATAACATATTGCAAAAATGACCATTCCTCGTGTTTAGCCTTCTGTTGCTTTTAAAGTAACATAGCAAAGGTTGAGCTAGGAGGGTATGATCAAATGAACCTACAACCTGCAAAAATTAAAAAAAAAGTATGTTGTTTAGCGACGCTGTTAAATGCTAGGATTACATCAGCGTCACCGGTGTGCCGGAATTTCGTCTGGGACGGATTTGAACCAGCAACCTTGAGATCTGTAGTCCAGCGTCTAACCAACTGAGCCACCCAGACCGATTACAACCTGGAGAACATGCAGATTCCCCGCAGAAAGAGCAGAAAAGGCGGCGGAAGTGAATCCCGCCAACAATGACAGATGATTGCTGGAAAGGAGCCCTTCAACATATACTACGCCTACACAAGGACATCATTCCACGACTTCCACCATTACATATGCATTCAGAATAGAGATACCATGATGTTCAGAGCGACTGCAACTGACACTATGTCGCCTCCCGGTCATCTTGACGGGACCTGTGTATCGTAAGACCATACTCGCATGTAAACTAGAAAAAATGTCGATATATTCACCAGTACTCGCAAACTACATTTTTCCCCAACGATGTTCAATGCGTTCCTGCTAAGTTCACCAGAATATGGGTAAAACCTTCCAGCAGGCTTAAGTATACAGATCTTGCTGGATTAGGGCATTGCTTCAGCATCAACCTTAATGTTCAAAAATAATGGACAAATTACAGTTGATACTTTGAAAATGCACAAATACGATTGCATATGCCTTGAGCTATTATCTAATTCTTCTAACAGGGCATTTTGCATCGATCAAAGATAATTAAACCTCAAGAACTTCCCACTAAGGCTTCTGATTTATTGTCAGAAAATTATGAGAACCACGTAAGATGGAAAAGAACTCCCAAAGTTCTTCAGACGACCACCAAAACGCTTTGGTTACGCAAGGATTCATACTAGTGTCAAAACACAGCAACATTGTTACAAAACAACATGGGAATTAATCCTCCCAAAATTATAATTAGTAAGGCTACCAACTTGAATCACTGGCCATATACTCATGCATTCTTCTCAACAGATGGAACAACGCAGCTAAAATTGCAGGTTCCTTCAAGCATATATATGGCATGATGTCCAGAAAGTTGATTGATGAGTCATCTGACCATATGGTATCTAAGATTTATGGTTTTTGCACAACGTCTCTCGCCAGAATGCATTTTATGATGTGACGTGTGGTTTGGGAGATTACTACAATGCTTACTTTGAACAAGGGAATCTACAAATTTGAAATCGCTGAAGTGATTTCTATTAGTCATAGAATCGTAAACCAGAAAATACAGAATCATTGTGTTCTCATTTAAAATGGTTGTTTTGTGCCACTCTCGAGGCAGAGGCAAAAACGGTAAATCCTTTGTTGATATGAATGAGTGAAAGTATTCTACTGCAATCGAATATGGACTGTGTAACAGGTTGAACATATAACATTTAACCATAACAAAATATACTTATAAGAAATACAAGGCAGCTACCAACTAAACACAAAAGACAACTATTTTATACAGTTAACATATTTAAAATGTCCTTTTTGAGGTCATACCTAGTACATTATAAAAAGGTTTTTTTTGAGGATGCTCCAATAGACATGAAACTCATAAGACAAATGCATTAAGTGAAGAATTTGTTCAAATATTTAAGGTTGGACATCTACTTAGTCAATAGGCAGTACATTCCAAACTAACAATAGATGACACTTTTATTGTTCCTCCCACGGACTTGCGTGTTAATTGAGAGCTTCGTTAATAATTCATATCAGTCTCTCTCAATCTTGTTTTGGCACGTTAAGATGTTTATCACTGTACGAAACATCCTGAATTGCAAGCACACACCAGGGCGGGAGTGATGCCGACATTCCTGGGGAGGAGTAGAGAAAGTGCAGATGCCTGCATCTCATGATCCATGAAGGACAACAAACATTTATGGAAAATAATAACTACTATGTTACTTTGTCGCTGAAAAATAAGTAAGGAGAAAGCCCTTGATTACCGCAACATTGAGAAACACGGGAACTAGTTCACCATTGTTATGCTTGTCAAAATTGACACACGAGAGATCATGCATTCCGCAGAAAACACGCCTTATCGCAAGCGTCTTCCTGTAGGATTAGGGGCTCTCTTCGGGGTTTGGGCCTTTTTGATACGTCACTGCAGACCTGACTCGCGTTATCAATTTTTTACTATCAATTTCTCCCAGCTATCCGTTCCTCTCATTTCTACTCAAACAAGTCATCAAAATTATTCTCTACTATAATACTCGTAGTATAAAGCAAACTATTCGTAACTATTACTACATATAATTCCACAGATGCCTAAATCCGTAGGAAACCTCTAGAAGATTGGTATGGGTACATAAAGTCCACCAAAAAGCTCATAAATATATGGTATATTTCGCTTATTTTCTGAGTAGTCCTTACTTATGGCCAAGAACTGAACGGTGAAAATTTGTACAAAAATAATCAAATATTGCTGTTCAGGCGTTTTAACTTATTGTTTCCGGTGCTCTAGGAACGTTTATTTCCGGAACGAAAATTAGAGAGTTTCACAACTATTTAAATAGTCCCAAGTGGAAAGCGTGTTGCACATTCCAGGCTTTTTCTGATATTTCTCAGTCTTTTCCAAAATTTCTAGACTCCTTTTTGAAAATTAGCAAACCAACTTGTAAATTATATACCCGAAGCTAATATTTACTTCATTTAATAAAGAATATTTAAGCAAAAGTTTAGACCAGGTTTTCGAATAGATTTTGTAGTGCGTTTTTTCTCATTAATATTTTAGGCATTTTTTAGCATTTATATGCTACTTAAGATGCAATTTTAAAATTATCATAGCGAAGGTATGGAAACATAATATAAAATATAATATGCTAACAAAAACTTGCTATGCAGTTATTCATCAAATACAAAGGTGTTATGCCCCCAAGCTCATATTTTTTGCAAAAGCAGAAATTCACAATTGAACAAAAATCAGCTTTTTAACCAATTAATTTAAAAGTATATTTCTTAGCAAATCTAGTTCAATAAGCAACATAAAATTTGTAACGTTGTTTAAAATTATTAAAATGCGTCCTAAGGAGCATTTTTTGTAAAAAGAATTTAACTGTTTTAAAACGCATGTTTTACGAATGATTTAACACACGCAACACTGTTGCAACAGCATTTCTTTATACAAACATAAGATGGGGAGGGGGGACTTTCAAACACTCAGTAGAATACTTTGAGTTTTGGAAAATTCACAGAGGTGTGCCCTTAAATAGAAACAAATTAAACAATGTTATTGTGTTGTAAATATAAGGGATAGAATGGTTTTCATACAAAGAGACTACATTATTTTGGAGTGAGCAGAGAGGAAAAATGTTAGTTTTCTAGAGATTTGATTTTTTAACATTATTCTTTGTATTAAAAAGGATGAAAGTCCAAAATTAGAACACGGACATGTTTCTCTTGTGAGGTTATTATTAAGAAATTTCCTTAATCTCCCTCTGAAACAATAGATCCGGTGTCTGGTATTTCCGCTCTGTTTGAAAGCTGCAGTTGTTTGTTCCTTGTACGAATTGCAATTATGTGTCCTTTTTCTGTGGGTCGCATTTGTTTTGATGGACCCCCTCAAACGTACCTAATGAGCTTCTTTTGTTATACTCTGTTTAGAAAGGAGAACGAGTGCGAAACATTGCGGAAGTTTAAAAACATATAGGTAGGGTTTTCTCTGTGAACAGTCCTGTTTGGTAAAAAAATTCGAAAATGTTCGATTGCTTGTTTTCTGCTTTTTATTATACATATAACTTGATTTTCATGCTACACAACTGGTTTTTTAATATCAACAACTTTAAATAAAAATGGTCATTTGGTTGGTCCTGTACCATATAGTTAAAATCAATATCAATATTAAGTTTCATCCTTTAACTAATATTTACAAAACAAGTTGCAATCATGGCCATCTCCTCTCCATCTCTGCTTTGCCAACTGAAATTAAATAAGTCTTGATTGGTCTCCTCAGGCATGGCCTTCAAGCTTTATCTATGTGAAAGTTCAGACAGATTGCTTCACCTGGCGAAAGTAAGACATCAAAATACCTCTAATATTAACATTCCAATCTCTGCGAGCTGGCATCTTTCGCCGATCATAAGCACTTGCTGAATAATATGAGATAACACTTTAAGTGTAACATTAGTGCTGCAAAACCGGTCTTTGGAATCTTAATTGCAACTTTTACTATCTGCATTTCTAAATCCTTGAACTATATAACATCGTTGATCAGACTACATAAGGTTTTTAATTTTTTCTCACTTTTTACAAGATCAACACAGTAATAATTAAACTATGTGGTCATGCAACCGGTCTAATAATCCTGACAGTCACCTACATACATATATTGCGCTCTTCAGTTGGGTTACATTACCCACTGCATGCAAAGAAGCTGCACTATTTATTCTACCTACGAAGAATTTTATGGATGAACAGTCAAAAGAAAAGGCGAGAACTTGCACTATATCATTTTCAAATATTTTCAACAAGAAGCCCATGGTGGCTCAAAGTGACAGTGACAGTTCTTTGAGTGTTTATTTCTTGAATTGTCATCAAGCGTAATTCACTGGCTCCTCACAAATGCTGATGCAAAATGCAGTTTTATGGTTTGGGAGATTTAACACCCGCATATAACTTCTAGTTCTTTCTCAGATCTTTGCAAAAATATATAGGAAACATGTATGATACCAAAATGGTTTTAAGTACAAATACAGCAGATGAGCGAATGTGTTGGCTTTCTGTTTGCTATGTTCATGTCTCATGTTACTTGCATATACCAAACTGACTTAAAAATGCCATCTCTGTTATCTGCATCAGGTGTCTGTTCTGTCAAAATTATTTGACATGAATTTCTCTACCAACTTTTCTACTATCCATTCCAAAAAAATTCTTATTCGAAGTATTTCTTATTAACCAGGTGTATGATCATAATAGAAACACATAACTACTTCCCAATACAGAAAAACTTAGGAATTTGAATGTTCAAACCAAAAAGTAGGTATATCTTGGAAATGAATAACTTCCAAAATAATTTTATTCCAGAAAACTGTGTGCTTTAACGAGATCTAGATTATTTGTGCATTAAGACTTTGTCTCTCTTAGGTTTTATCAAGTATAGAAGTCATTCAGAATGAACAGAGCTTCAAAGACTATTCCCAGAAAATCCAATGTATACAGTTTATTTCTCATACAAATAACTTAAACATATAGCAGTATAGTTAAAATCCTTTGCGCCATTTTTCAAAAAAGTAAAACTACCGAATATTTTTTCACGTAAAGGATACAGTTTTACTGAAAATCTCCCTGTCACATACTTGGACGATGTAGAACTTAAATACATACTTTGGTATTTAATCACATTTCCTTTTCCAGTCATTCTGTTCATAAACACAGAGAGGCCATGGAAGAAAAATGCATTCTTCAAATAAAATGTTTGTTTGGAATGTAATACTTCCTGTACTTATAGGTAACTAACCGAGAAAGTAGAAATTATGAAGTGGGAGAAACCACTAGTCTAAGCCCAGAAGCTTTCAAATCGTCCTCATATCACATGGTGTTAATGAAGTTGGTATATGTTCTACTCGACAGGTTTTTGTTGTCGGCATTCTTGAAAGGTATTCCCAATTCTAACTTGATGGCATCATCCGAATGTTCAGTTGCGAGCGCTACCAAATGCAACATGGTGAAAATTCTCAGATGGCGACCGAGTTAACAGGAAAAACCGCATAACAGCGCCACGGCTCGCGATTGACACTGAAATCATTATTAAACTTTCTAGAGGTCATTGGCGCCGGTGAAACTCTGGCCGACTTGAAGGTCTTCCACATGATATGAAAACAGTTTCTGCGTTCTCAGCTGTAGAATATGATTACACAAATTGACAGATGCAATCCATAAATGAGCGTCTCTCTAAACATACAATGGTTAGGTAAAAGATAATACAAGGCACGAAGAATCAAATGTTCTTCTACCTCCCCCCCCCCCCCTCTCTCTCTCTATTAGATTAAATCATCACATCGTTGCTGTGTAAATTTGGCTACCCATGTATTCCACTCCAATTTGGCGTTTACTCCTGTTTAAACTGCCCTACGACAAGTTCGTCGACTAGTCCATACTTCCTCCCATTCTGTGTGAAGTCATTTATTATTTTGGAAGTATCAGTTCCGTTTATAAACTATAAAACTCTGTCCAAGCAGATGAGATAACTTATTTGGCGACCTCATTTAGCCAAGGGACCTACAAGGAAAACCAATGTAATCCTTAAACATTCACCATTGTAAGTTTTTTGTATTTGGGAGGAATGGTAAGGAGGCACTCCAAGAGAGCAAGAGAGGAAAAACTTTACAGTAAAAGTAACTTCTTTTTCTGACTTTTTCCCCTTACACCCACTAGGACTAGAAAAGCCAGTGTCTAGGGTCAGGCGCCTGTCGGGGAGCACAGGAACCTATGGACCGGACAGAGTGAAGACCTGGAAGCAGGTGGTCAGCCCAGCTCTAGGTATGATAGTGAAGAAGAGGATGAAAGCAAAGGATGGCCCAACACTTTAGTAATAAAGTGTTTGTTTAGTTTAAGAGATGTCTCCATTATTTTCTCTATCCCCAGTCCAATTCAAACTAAATGAGAGAGAACACAGTTGTCTAAATTAAAAATTATTTTGTTGTTTAACGACCGTGTCAACTGTTAGGATCACATCAGCGTCGCCGGTGTGCCGGAATTTCGTCACGCAGAATTTCCTTTACATGCCAGTAAATCTAGTGACATGCAGCTGTCATTTTTAAGCACACTTAAAAACCATCGGTCTGGGCTGGATATTAACCCGCGACCTTGGGATCAGTAGGCCAGCGTCTAACCAACTGAGCCATCCAGACCGATCACAGTTGTCTAGCTCCTGTGATTATCTTTCATTGGTTGATTTTCCATCTCTTTGTCTTATATCCTGCATTCAGCATAAATCTCGAACTGCTCTTCAAAGCTATTGAGAAAACTTCCTGACGTTTAACTTCATCAAGTGCCTTTGCAAAATGTATAAATGGCATGAACGCTAAGATATTACACAAAATCCATTGCTCGATATAAATAAATATGAGAAAGTAGACTGATTACACCAAAATCAGTAATACATTTTACGTAATCTTGTTTTAATTTGACAAGTACAAAAGGAAAGCTTTTGGCAAGAGTACGGAATAATAAACGAGTCTCTGTTATTTTCACCAATTCTTGTGCCACAAAACAGCAGTTTAAAAGCCGCAACAACTCTCTTAAGGCAAATCAAACCGAATAACTTTCTCAAGTGGCACTTAAAATGTAAGAATTTCATCACTACACCGCAGTTATTACTGTGCCACTATCATTAACAGCTCGAGTAAAAGCTAACATTGTCGGCTATCCTTTTCCTTCAGAGACTGATAGTATTGAACGATTTGTTTGCCTGCCAAATTCTACGACATACAGAAGTATGATGCAAATGAAGCTCTAGACTTAGTCGTAGCAGAAGCGCTGATTTAAGCTTATACAATAACGGGAGGGATTAAAGAACTATTTATTTAGCTTTTTTAAGATATTTTGCGCAGACAAAAACATGCTTAAGTAGCGTAGCTTTAATAATTTTTGGAAGAATAATCTTTACAATGTTGGTTTTAAAACTTCGGAGACTTTTTTTTTTCTTTGGTGAAGTTAAACCACAGTGCACAAACGCAAAAAGAATCACAAGTAATGTCTATTTCTTGGCAATTCGATTTAGAACAATCGTTCGAATTAAGGGCATTCTGAGAGTATAGCATTCCCTGATCAGTCAGAGTGCGTAAAAATAAGTCAACGTAGAAATTGGAAAATTGAACCAGATTTGAAAAATTGTCATTACCAGAACTCGAACCAGGGATACTCTCTTGTATAGTGATTTTTGCCGCTGAATTATCGTGGGGAGACGCGCGTACGTGCATTAAGAGTAGCTACTCGATAATTGCATTATTAATTTCTAGAAAATTTAGTTTTAATTTTTATCACTGATTTGTTCAACTCAATTACTCGCTTAGTAGAAAGTTAATTTTCGAGACCTTAAGCGCCTAAATTTCCAACACATACCTGTATCATGCCAGCCAAAATTTCGATATAGAGATTTCATGGCAAAATAATATTCTGAGGTACCCCAACTCCCCCCCCCCCCCCCCCAACCTCCACTCAATTTATTTTAGAAAAAGAAGTCGGTGTATGGGAACAGCATATCTCAAAACCGAAACAATGGACAAATAGCAAACTATATTTGCGTATATTTTGAACTTCCTGTGGATGGCTTGTGGGTCAAGCTTCATTCCTAACAAATTTTATATCATTTTATATAGTTCGTAAACAATTAGAAGTAGACAGGGCAACAAAAAAATGTAGATAACGTTAAAATGTAGAATTTATGTCGAATAACCACCTACCAGTTATTCGTTGCTCTTGCCTTGAAATTTCTTAAGTTTATTTTTGAAAGTCCTATCACTATTCATTTGTTTCTCGGTGTTTGGAAGATGTGTGAGATTTCAAAGCCAGTATATAATTATCTGCTTTTTAAAAGATTTTGACCATTGCTTCCCCTTTGTCCTAAAATCGATGTTCTGTCAAATAGAAACAAAGGAAAAAGCACTGATGTGCAGCATTCATACCACTTTCTACGAACTGTTCTTAAAACGCTTATTCTTCTCTCGAATTATTTTAATCGAGATAAACTTTCGGTGTAATTTAAATATTCGTTGTATATAAATATTTGTTGGATTGCACCTCTAGATATTTTCCAACGATTACCATCAAATTCATCGGGATGAAAGTTAGGTCAATAGAGTTTTGAAAAGCAGATCGCCGTGTGACGATTCTGAAACTCCTCATTTTTTGCATGGCCACGAGAAAGAACGAATAGCGACTTATCACATGAAAAAAAATCTGATGTGTTGCACTCACATGACTTTCTCTACTCTTGTACTAACCATTCTTACAAACTCTTATTCCTATATCTTCTTTCTTGTTAGCTGAGACAAACATTTGTACAAATTATTATCTTATTGCTTATTTCCTTGTAGCTGCAAAGGGAATGTTAGAATATAGTAGGCTTTGTGCGATAGTCAAATGTTTGAGATTTTGTTGTATTTGCACACTTGACATATAAAAAAATGAACAGCGATGATCCATTTCACGAAAGTTCTAAGTTTTCCGAAACTCACACACATAACAAGGAATATCTCCGAAATGGTTCACCATACAAGAAAATTTATTCAGACATAAACTGTGTATTTTAGCAAGATCTACATTTTTTGTACAATATAATTTGGTCTATCTCTAACGGTTTACCAGTTATGCAAAAGTAGTCCAGAGTAAATACGACTACAGGGGCTATAGCCAGAAAATTCAAGATATACATTTCATTTGTCATCAAAATATGTCAAACATATGACATTTTAATCAAAATCGTTAGAGCCATTTTCAAGAAAATCAAAATTTTCCATGTACAGGGTAGTTTAGCGTGGGGCTATTTTCTTCAAAATCTTCGTGTGGCATCCTTGAAAGATATTGAACTTAAATAGCAACTTTGGGTTTTAGCCGACTTTTCGTTTTTGAGTTATGCTGTCCACAGACTAATAGATACACAGACACACACACGGACCTTTTTCTAAAAATTCTTTTTTTGGATTCAGGGGGCCTCAAAACATATATTTCCGGTGAAATTTCGACATCGAATTTTTGGGTGAAATACAATACTTCCTCTACTTACCAGCAGAGAAAGTAAAAAGTTAAGTACATATTTCAAAAATTCAAACCAATAACAAATTCCTGAAGAAGTCTAAAGGAAATATTTTAAGACATAACCGTTATCAGAACATGAAGTTTAAGAACCAATGAAGCATATGTCTGTATGCTTCATGTAAACACCGCACAGCGGTACACTCAGGAACATAAATCACTGGTGTTATGTATACAGCGAAGGACGCCTTTACCTTCCAACACATTGTTCGTTTTCCTTCGACAAACAAACAAGGCGATTTTAGGACAGGCACCCGAAGTCACTACTAAGTATCTTTGAAAGAATGTGTTAAGATAGTAAAGACAGCCATTGAATGGAAATCGAAAGTCGAGGACAAACCCTGGAGATGAGTTAACATGTCCGTGAAACCTGACGAATAAGGACAGGAAAAGATGCTTCCTGGTTTGATGTAACAACACCCATTACTTGTTTATATAGCGCATGTGTTGTAACCAGTGCATTCCAACTTGTAGTGCTTACACCTGCTTATACAGTGATGTCCTAGTCACTGTCAGTGTCAAAAACACCTTGTCAACTGATCTTGAGTAACTACCGCCATTCAGAGAGTGGGTTCTGAGTGACGCCTCATACTGGGTTATCAGCTTTTGTATCCAGGACATTTCAGGGAGTAAGTGGATGGTTCTGCGTTCAAATGTTTCCCTCTGTCAATCGCCATGCCTGCTTTCACTCGCTTCCTTAACCAATAGATCTCTCCAATTCAATGGTGGGTATGATGAAAGCTGAAGACAGATCTCATTGTAATTATCTCTAGATAGGATGTAAAAAATACAACCCATAAAAGTAAATAGAAGTATTGTATTCCAAATAAAAATTCAATGCCGAAATTCCACCGAAGATACACGTTTTCAGATATCTTGAATCCAAAAGAAGCATTTTAAGGAAAAGGTGTGCGTGTATGTGTAGATTAATAGCATTATATGGACACTAAACATCAAACTTGGTACTTAAGTTCAGAATCTGCCAGTGATAGAACATGAAGATTCTTAACAAAATCTCACGCCTCAAACTACCTATTACATTATTCTTTTTCGAATATTTTGATTGTCTCTTATTTTTATGTTCTCAACAGTGCATCAATCCTCTTCATTCGGAATGACTTCTGCATAATTCAAACCGATAACTAGGAATGTTTAGGGAATGGTTAAAGGCATAAAATTATATTATACACAAAAGACAGAGACCTTACAGACTAGTCCCAGAAAATTCAAGATATACATTTTATCTGTGAGGAGAATAACTAAACATGTGGAATTTTAATCATAACAGGAGGGGGCAGGGGGAGGGGCCTTGATGCAGATCGTTGTACAGGAGTCCAGTTAGCAGTAACCGGTTGATTTTTTTTATTACACTGCAGATGCTGAGTATGTCAATCGATGTAGCGTACAAATGGGTTGAACTGTAATGGAAAACCTGGAGGGAGCTTTGACGTCCTTCTACTGTTATTATCGGCTCTAAAGTTAGAAAATGCTAAAGATTAATATCTGGATTGGAGCAAAAGAAGTGCCTTAATCCATCATTAAGTTTGCACTAAATTCAAGGGCGAATATAACATTTGAATGGAAGTGGACTCGCAGAAACATCAAGTACAAGTTTTACAAAGTAAGTTTATTCCAGGTGCAGATCAAAGTTGCCTTCGAAACTCTATGCGAAAACCTGAATGTCAACGTGGAGCGAAGCTGATGGCAAAGTCCAATGCAAAATAAATTGACATTAAGAAAAACAACTTTTGGAGAACAACCAGCAGTCGTTCAGATACTGAGGGTTGAAATGTTATAACGGTTGGGCAATGCATCTGAAAGTTAGCAAATTATTATGTACTTTCCAATCAGGAAGTCCGATCTGGTTATGTCTGCAATATTCAAAATGTAACATCTTGTAGTTGCTAACTGCTAGTTGTAAAGCCATTAAGGAACAGCCAGTACTAATCAACATTACCGCAAGAGCGCGAAGTTTCTCCTGAGGACTATGGTCAACTTCTCCCAAAAGTTGATGTACTTCCTGCATGAAGAAATGCAACACTGGATGCAAGAATATCTTGATCGGGCGTTTCTAAAAATCACCCCCCCCCCTCCTTTGTTTTCGATCCCACAGTGTCTACCTGTCACTTTGTCGATACCTAAGCTTAATGTATGTCTCACTACTTCGTACATAAAACAGAAGTTCAACTCACCTTAACGTTCGTGTCTGTGACAGTCGTAAAATATTTGCCGGAAGTGTTGAGGTGTTTATGCTTCACCTCTGACCCATTCAGCTCATTTAAATAATTCTTTCATGGCAAAAAAGTAATTTCATTTATGCTTCTATGAATTAAGCTAGCTTAAAGCCATAAAGCCTTAGAAACAGCTGTCATTAATTAGTAAGAAATGAACAAAGGATTTAGCTCTGGAATTTGTCGACATATGGTATATCACCCACGAAAGAAGAATATTTTTATACTGGCCGTTCCATTTCATTTCGGACACGCGCCGGCCACGCGATGTCATCTCCCCTTTCCACTGTTTCAAAAGACTGAGCAAAGTATATAAACATTTAAGAGGCAAGTTTCTCAAAATCTTTTTCTTTTACAGTTACTGATACATGTAGAAATTATTAACGATTTTAAAAAATGCAAGGCCAATTTTCTCATTTTTTGTTCGATTTGAATACACAGTAAGAGGTAGTGGTACAATTTTAAACGTGAACGAAGACTCCACAATGATCGAGGTGCTCCCAAATTAGGGCTTCTTATGCTGTCCGTGCTACCATTCGGATTTGTGCAGACAAAATAGAGTTGTTACACGGCTCTACTCTAATTATCCCGTCCATCACTTAGAAACATCTCTGCTTCCCGTTGAAGGCGCACGCATTAACTGTTACGAACGTTGAGACGGTGAATACAGAGGTTCAAGGTTAAGGCCTTATGATCATCGTGGTTAAAATGAACGGAAATGAGATCCTCGAGTGTATAAAATTTGCGTTATGTCCAAACAGAAAAACGAAATACACATTTGAAATTAAATCACAAATAAACCAGCAGACCTATGTGCATTTTTTCTTTGGAATTTGTTTCCTAATGCGTTCGCAACTAGATCTATGTAAGGAAGTATCTAATGACACAAGAAGAAAAATAATACTAATATCTTTCTCTTTCGCAACCCTGTCTTGAAATGTACCTGGTCTCTGGGAGTTTGTCCCTCATTCTCAAGTACGAGATGATCATCCTAGTATGAATGGAAAACAATAATGACAGAAGAAAAAAATAATCACTTAATATGTACGCTTATCTCACACGCCATTGTATAATATTCCTTGGTTAGAGAATTAAGGATTAGAAAGAAACCATAAGATAATCTCGAAAGTTACAGTGAATCCAAAAAAGATTACCAGTCTAGGTTTGTATACAAAATCTAAATATTTTCGGAGGAGGGGGGGGGGGCAGTAACTTCTTTAACATCCTGAACTAACACTAAGATTCCCAAATAAAAATGCATGTTTCAGTAAATAGAAGCATCAATTAAGGTTATATTGGGTCATAATCAGAATGGAGATACTATAATATATGGGACGAAAGCTCAGGTGTGGAAAATTCAGAACTAGGCTACGATCAAAGTAAACCTTGGAGCAGAATTGTAAAGCAGAGATAATTCTTTCCGTAGACTTAGCACCCAGCTCTTTTCCGAAACTTAAATAAGTAGAAATCGAGGAATAAATGTTACCGAAGTTGAGGCAATGCCTTCCATACGTTGGAATTCAACAACTCTTTCTAGCAATGTTACAGCTTCGGTGTTAACAGACCTATCAGTCACGAATAAGTTACAGATTGTGTATAAATTCCTGTGAGTAAACAACATGCTCAAAGTAATCGCCAAATATTGTCACAAATAGACTGAAATAAATAATTGTCAAACATTGGGATGCCTTAGCCGATTCGAGTCGAGAGCAGCAATGGAGTGCTTGCCCGTTATGAAACATTACTTCTCTGAAAATGTCTAATCATTTAGAGTAACAAAAGGATCATCAATAATTAACCACTGAAATAAAGAATTAGAGTAAATGTTTAAGAAAAAGCTGACCGTAATCTGCTTCAAAAATTTGGCCTTGGAGTACAGCATGACAAGATACTGAATTGACTGTCAAAATAACCTTAGCTCAACGACATTCCTGGCGACTTATTTTATTTATTTTTTTTTTTTCTTTCTTTATTTCTTTTGAACGTGGATAAGTGGATTATGACACACTGGACTTGCCTGCTCCATGCCTCATTAGCAGTTACGGCAACGCGCTGAAATGGTAAGGGATTTCCCAAGGATTTTGTGGGCCAAATCTTCGAGAAACAGGATGCTTCCAAACTGCTTTCAACAAAGCTTTTTGTTTGAGGTGTTCAATGTCAAAAGCGGCTCACATGTACTTGAGGTCGTGGACGATCATGGAAGGAAAGTGGACTTTTATAGCAGATGCTGTATCTTTTAGAACCTACCAATGAGAAAACCCTGTTGAGCATAAAGGTAGTTTGGTTTCTACTTTTACTTTCTCTACTGGTAAGTAGAGGAAGTAATGTATTTCACCCAAGAATTCGATATCGAGATTTCACCGGAAGTATGTTTTGAGACCCCCTGAATCCCCCCCCCAAAAAAAGCATTTTTAGAAAAAGGTCCGTGTGTGTGTGTGTGTGTGTGTGTGTGTGTGTGTGTGTGTGCGTGCGTGCGTGCGTGCGTGTGGACAGCATAACTCGAAGAGGAAAAGTCGGTTAAAAACCAAAGTTGATATTTAAATTCAATGTCTTTCAAGAATGTGACGACATTTTTGAAGAAAATAGCCCCACCCTAAACTACTCTTTACATAGACAATTTTTCGAACATTTTGATTTTCTTGAAAATGGCTCTAACGATTTTGATTAAAATGCCATATGTTTAAGATATTTGTGACAAATGAAATTGAATTTTCTGGCTATAGCCTATGTAGTCCTGTTTACTCTGGATGAGTCCTCGTTGTGGACGGCCCCTTAAACCTCACACACTCACTCACTCACTCACTCCCCAGCCTCAAAGTCCGTCTGGAGAGTTTTCCCCTGCAGTGTCATTTAGCAATTTAAGCATTGCTATGCAGATAATAACAAGGTTTCTCAAAGAAAACAAAACTGAAAACTTGCCTGGAAGCAATCTGTTGTTCGGAATGTTGGGATTAACCGAGTCTTGCAGCCTTCATGGAGGCTAAACTCCTGCAGATGCTCTTTATCAGTAAGGTGCTTTTCAAGTATATCGCCTACTCCATTAATACTATTTTACTTCCAGAAGTCTTAATGAAACAATCCAATAAAACGCGATCTTTAGACATTTTACACTCTTTCTCCACGAGGAACATTTGTAATCCTCCCAACCATCATTTTATGGAAGCTTTCTGATTGATTTATGCCTCTACTCTTGAATACCTATCATGACACGGCACTCAGAAATAGAATACAGAATATACTTGCTCATTCAGTAACTGCTTCACAAGGCAAGTAGCAGGGCAATGTCTTATGAATACAAACATACCCATGACATAATGCTGAAGCAATGGTAATATTTATCAATACACAATCGGTAATTACATCAGACATGCTGAATGTTTGACTTGAAGTGCATTCTATGAATCTCAAGTTATTCAAAATACTTTGGATCAGCAACTGAAAAAACTACTTGGAGGACCTATAAGTGTAGTTATCAACAGCGCATGAAACCATTTTCCATGTTAGGAATGGAAATTTTATTAACACTATTCTAAATTACATTTATCGACCCATTGCAAATATGGTTTAAACTGAGACATTAAAGATACGAGTAGTTTATAATGGCAGCCCCCTGGATTGTAGGAGAACCACTGAAAAGTGTGAAAGGATTAGGAATGGCATAATTAAAATCGTAAACAAATCTCAATGAGTAGAATGAAGACATTTATGAACACTTTTGTTTTACCTTCCATACACGTTAGAAAACGCTTGTAATGTAGGAACATTTACTAACAGCCTGCTTTCCATTACTCTTGACAAGTAAGGTTAGGTAGAATGCGCGTCTTGGCTCCGAAGCCGCCCTGAATTGATTGCTGCATTTCTGAAGCGTTATTCACTTCCGTAGTATAATTTTCAAGACATGTCCTTCGAGCATTTTAAGCGAAATGCTTAGGGCTTAAAGAAAATAGCTAAAACCGAAGCAGATTATTTGATTCAACGTAAAACAATGTAAGAAATCAAAGTTTTAAGTTTTTATTTATCTAAAATCTAAATAGGGACAATAAATTATAACTACTAAATAAAAAAGTTGAGGTTTCAATCGAAATATTAATTGAAAACAAATAGAAACAAAATTGGTTTTTATTTTAATCCAGTTTAAGAAAATAGAGTAACACAAATTATTTAAAACATTTTGTAAACGAGATTAATACACAATTGTATTTAAAATTAAAAGTCCAATTAAACGGCCATTGTTGGTAACGACATTTATATAAAACATTTGAGCGTATGTATAATAACTAGCTGATGACTAGATGAGCGACAGCTCAGCTCTTTCAGATGAATGTAGTCAGTTATTCATGCTACTGTTGCAACATCTTCACATCAGTGTAAATTATGGTTTGTAAAAACGTTTCGGAGTCCCGCGCTGCCCTTTGGGAGTAAGAACCCGAAGGGGTGGGAGGGGAACCGGGCTTAGCCAGCCTCTGCCGGGGTGCTTCCAACTGCAAACCCTATCCTCAATGTGACAACATTCCGGCCGCCCTTAGGATTCATTCTCCTCATCCTTTCTCCCAGGGGTGTCCAATCAGGGGGATAGGCACTAAACATCGTCTTTCGGTCGAAGTGCTAAAGTCCCCCTCCAAAATTTGTCACTGAGTCACTAAGTCAAACGCATAGTCTCCTGAAAGCTTACCCTCGCAACGCAGGCCGTTGCACATGTGAACTTTTATATGCAAGGGTTTGAAGAAATGTGTCCACATATTTGACTGAAATTGGAACACATTTTGAATAGTGAGTATGGAATGTTTCCCTAAAAACAGTGTTCCTATGGCATTATTTCCGCTACTCTGAAGTTATTCATTCTGAATGACGTCCATAATTGATACACGGTAACAGATGGATAAAATCTTATTACCTATCAAATGTAATCTCATGAAGTACATAAAATAGATCATATACATTTTTTGTGGAGCTGACTGTTACGAGAAGTTCCTGGTTAGTGGTTTAAATTCCCAAATACACATACTTTCCTCAACTGGGAAGTCACCTGCATTTTTATCGTGGTCATGTAAAGCACATGGAATTTTAAAACCATCACATAGTGAAATGCTCTTTAAAATCTGATTATTGGTTTACCAACTGTATCCTACAGCGACATATGTAGATATGAATCGAAAGTCTATATGGATTAAAAAGAAATAGCTAGAATAAGATGCTTTGGTAAGAAAAGTTTGTAGAAGGGTTAACACAGAAAGTCAGCTTCAGTTTTTTAAGTGTCTATTGTTAGATAAGGTCCCACTTAAATTTCATCAGATACTGTTCCCCTTAATGTGATACTTAACTTGAATGTTTTCTATTTTGTTTTATTGTTCCCTTGTTCTCTACAACCTTTATGCTTGTGTTTAGCGAAGGTTTGAGGCAGGTTACCAGAAACAAATATGAAAACTATTTTTGAAAGCAGCGAAGTTTCTATTAACCATGCGGCCTTTTCCAAGGCAAATAGAAGCACATATTAATAAGCTTTATCACATCGAAGTATGCACAAGAAGGACAAAGTCAATATGCAAACATGTAACTTCACTTAGCTATTTAGCCGCAGTTAATTGTATTATGATTATAGTAATAATCTTTAATAATTGGTTTTTGTTTATAACAATGATGCCGTTAATGGGCAGAGAGTTATTTCTTACGTTTGCTGCAGCAAATGAAAGTCTCCCGCAGGATTTGAAGGTGGCAAAGGAAGGTCATTACTTTTAGTAGCCTTCATAACAACTTACTCTCATTACCACATGCAATTTTACTCAGTGCAATTTCCTTGTTACTTCTGGTAAGGGAGAGCAAGTCCTTGATGCATTGGATGCAACCATATTATCTCAAGGATGATGACACAGGTCAAAATTAATCGTTTTCTTCATTTCAGTAATGCCAAACAACTAAACAGCTCCGTGCTCTCCACATTTACTTTCCTTGAATAATGGTTCTGAAGATGATGAAGCATAAACTGTTTACAAAACAGGAAATGCCACTTATTGCTTCGAGGATCACGGCTAAGTCTTTCAAATCAGAGTGTTCATGTCAACATTTGAAGGACTAGAGGCATTCTCCTCGAAGGTAAAGTCCATAGGATGTCACAGAATTCCTATTTCAGCCTTGTAATGTGTGGGACTAAACGTGTTTCACAGAAGACCTTGTTGATAGATCGGTCTCCATGCTACACGAGAGTATGTGGGTACGTGCGTCACGACATACTATGTTGCAGTTGCATGCAAATTAGGTGCGTAATAGGTGCATTAAAGTGTCAAGAGAGAACATCTCAAGGACCGCTAATCATTCATCAAAATTACTACAGCCAACCCAGAAAGGGTTGGCTAGGTCCCTAGGTATCTACATCCTTTTGCGATTTTAGCTTGGAGTTTCCCTGGAAATGACAAATACTTCAGCAGAAATAGGAATTTATAAGCACTAAAGCAAAGAAAGTTGGACACTTGTTGAACCATAGGTAAAGCTGTTGCAGAAAAAGAATCACTCCCCCCCATTCCGTCTAGTCTCTTGGCGTTTGCAGACAGTACTCAGTTTTTAATTTCCCTATCGGTTGCTGTTGACCACTGTATTACCGTTCTTTCTAGTGATAATGGTTTGAGTATTGATAGCTCAAAGCCAAGTGCTTAAGAATTCCTGTGCCTTGTTATGAGTATGCTACAATTAAATTTTATTTGCATCTATAGGAAGACTTAATGGCAACCTTTTCTCTCTGAAGTTAAGACAATTTATTATTTTGGTGCTGAGCGAAATGGCTCCGCGGTAACACGTGAGGCTCCCATTCGGGAGATCGTGGGTTCGATTCCCGTGGCCGACCTTCCTGACCCATGGGTTTTCTCGGGAATTTCCGCGAGTCGCTAGGTGAATGCTGAGGATAATTGCATCCCCTCCATTTCACCTCACTTCTCATCTCACTTCATCTTTCATCTGCTTGGCTGTTTCTCTGCGAATCCTCGTCCTCCAGGGGGCCTAGAGCCAGCAGGGGAGGGAGAGAAGTACGAGCCGCCAACGCCACACTTGTAGCCGCTAGCCACCCTCTACCGTCATCCCTTCAACCAACCTTTTATCCGGAAATATGTTATGAGACCCTCTGAATAAAAAAAAAAAAAAAAAAAAAAAAAAAAAAAAAAAAAAAAAAAAAAAAGGCATTTTTAGAAAAAGGTCCGTGTGTGAGTGTCTGTCAGTCTGTGGACAGCATAACTCAAAAACGATAAGTCGGTTAAAAACCAAAGTTGGTATTTAAGTTTAATGTTTTTCAAGGATGCGACACGAAGATTTTGAAGAAAATAGCCCCACCCTAAACTACCCTTTACATGCAACATTTGTTCAAAAATTTTGATTTTCCTGAAATGGCCCTAACGATTTTGATTAAAATGTCATATGTTTGAGATATTTTTATGACAAATAAAATGTATATCTTGAATTTTCTGGCTATAGCCCCTGTAGTCGTATTTACTGTGGACGACTTTTGCATAACTGGTAAACCGTTAGAGACAGAACAAACCATTCTACACAAAAATGTAGATCTTGCTAAAATACACAATTTATGTCTGAGTAAATTTTCTTGTAAGGCGAGCAATTTCGGAGATATTCCTTGTTATGTGTGTGAGTTTCGGAAAACTTAAAACTTTCGTGAAATGGAATATCGTTGTTTATTTTTTTTTATCTTAAGTGTGCAAAGAGAACGGAATCTCAAAGCTTTAAAACATTTGACTATCGCATAAAGCCTACTGTATTCCCATATTCCCCTTGAACATACAACGAAATGAGCAATAAGATAATTTGTACAAATGTTTATCTTAACTAATACGAAGAAGATATAGGAATAAGGGTTTGTAAGAATGGTTAGTACAAGAGTAGAGAAAGTCACGTGAGTGCAACACGTCAGATTTTTTTATGCATTCTCATGATACAGGTATCAAATAAAAGGGTTTGCTGAGAAGAATACGAATAAAATAAAAAAATGAAGTGCGCGTTCAGCTCTTCGAGGAGACGGTGCACTACAAGACAGGAGGGCTACCTAATGAGTTGGAAATATTCGTTGGGCCAAGGTGATATTGCGTTACAATTTAGATTTATCTTGGTCTGGTGAATGGTGCCATTGGACATATTACAGAAATCATGTGGCCCTGCTTCCGGAGCACAAATGTATGATACTGACATACCCTCGGTTCGTATAGACTTCGGTAGCGAAGGTGTTCACCTTATTCAACACCAATCTGTGCAATTTCCAGAAAAATAGTCACGGTACTGCTGAACGAAGGATGTTGCCAGTTATGTTGGGCTTACACAGTACACAAAATGCAGGGTAGTAATGTCGACCATACCGTTGTCTATTTAGGCTCAAAGCTCTTCGCTGCTGGTCAAGAATGCTGGCTTTAAGTAGAGTCAAATTATCAGAAGACTTTCTTACTGAGAAACTAGACTGTACTAAATTAACAGGCAAATGACCATGCAACAAATGAAATGAGCAAACTCAGAAACATGTCCAACGATAACTAAAAAATCTGATGTGTTGCACTCACATGACTTTCTCTACTCTTGTACTAACCATTCTTACAAACTCTTATTCCTATATCTTCTTCGTATTAGTTAAGATAAAGATTTGTACAAATTATCTTATTGGTTATTTCCTTGTAGGTGCAAGGGGAATATTAGAATACAGTAGGCTTTGTGCGATAGTCAAATCTTTTAAAGCTTTGAGATTCCGTTCTCTCTGCACACGTAACATATAAAAAAAAAAATGAACAACGATGACCCATTTCACGAAAGTGCTAAGTTTTCCGAAACTCACACACATAACAAGGAATATCTCCGAAATGGTTCACCCTACAAGAAAATTTATTCAGACATAAATTGTGTATTTTAGCAAGATCTACATTTTTTGTATAGTATGATTTGGTCTATCTCTAACGGTTTACCAGTTATGCAAAAGTCGTCCACAGTAAATACGACTACAGGGGCTATAGCCAGAAAATTCAAGATATACATTTCATTTGTCATAAAAATATCTCAAACATATGACATTTTAATAAAAATCGTTAGAGCCATTTTTAAGAAAATCAAAATTTTCTAAACATTTTCCATCTAAAGGGTAGTTTAGGGTGGGGCTATTTTCTTCAAAATCAGCGTGTCACATCCTTGAAAGTCATTAAACTTAAATACCAACTTTGGTTTTTAACCGACTTTTCGTTTTTGAGTTATGCTGTCCACAGTCTGACACACAGACACACACACGGACCATTTTCTAAAAATGCTTTTTTTTGGATTCAGGGAGCCTCAAAACATGTATTTCCGGTGAAATCTCGACATCGAATTTTTGGGTGGAATACAATACTTCCCCTACTTACCAGTAGAGAAAGTAAAAATGAATTAATAGTAAAAAAGAATTTTTAAAAAAAAGCTTCCATTTAAATACTCTAAAAGAAGAAAATAAACGTTAAATTAAGTCAGATCCATCAACATTGCAAAATATATGTGATATACATAAAACTTTGTCGCGAGATTTACCTGTGTAGATCAACAAGAATGCAATATGTAAGTTGATCTTGATATAAGTAATTCTACGGCGAAAAAATGTTTTTTTTATAAAGTAGGTAAATCTGGCGACAAGATTTTATATCATATAAATTGTGTAATCTAATACATTGATGGTTTGATTTAATATAAAGTTTATTTTCTTCATTTTAGAGCATTTAAACAAAAGCTGGTTTTTAAAAAAATTGTTTACTATGAATTAATTTACCTTTAGCGTTTCATTAGCTTGAACTAAAATGCAAATGCATCTCTGAGCATTAGCCTTTATTTCAACAATTCCACAGCAAATCCTTCGTTTCTAGTACACAGTTTCAAAACCTGCATACAATCTTGATTAATTACAGTTCTCCTTGGACTAGTAAAAGCAGCAATTACCTGTTTCTGACGGAAGTCGTCCTCTACAGCCGCAAAACGCTACTTTTTGTTCACATAAGATAATGACAATTACTGCTAAAAGATCTGTAGAGTCAGTGATTAAATAATGTTAATAGAAGCGCTCTAATGTTTATTTTCTTCTCAACAGTACATTTTCCAGCCGTTGTGGAGAATTAGAACGCAGAATTAGTATAGAATCAGTTAACTCTTAAGAACGGTTAAGAAAATGAAAATGCTTTGAGATTGTTAACAGTACTTCATATTCGCGCATGTATGGCAAATGTAAGATGAGAGGTGGGAGATTGTCTTGATGTTTGGCAACATTTTGCAACAGACGATGAATCACTTTTTCTCTCCCTTTTTAGTAGCGTTTAACTCTATCTTATTGTTGGCGACAACACAGGCGATGCACCCTGGTATTACATGAAATGATAACTGGGAAAATAAATTTGGGAAGGTAATGTCCCAAACCTTGGCATATGAATCTGAGACGTACGGAAGATGTTCGGCACCGAAACTAGGCTTATGTTACCTATGCCTTTATGGGGCACCCCTCGGAGGAAGAATGAGGTAAGAGGAGATACGGGGCGGCCAGATCCACACTAACGGCACAGACAGTGACAGAGGTCCCTAAGGTTTCCCAAGTTTGACGATACCTCGAAGTGCTTAGGACCAACTCAAGGGAGGTCGGCGCGAGTTCCAACGCCCCCAGATGCCACCCCCTTTTCCACCTGTATCCCATGGACAACAAGCGATGGAAAGAGTTCCTGTGCGCATATCATCCCTGCCAAGCTTCACCCAACTCCTTCGCTGGCAGTTGCGACTCTGAAAGAACCAAAGGGATGTAGGATGAATGAAATGATTAATGAAACGAAATGGAAGGACAAGAAACTCGAGGGAGGTAATTATCCTTTCCAGCAATCGCTTGGCGACCCGGGAAACCCCCCAAAAAACCCATGGGTCAGAAAGGACAGCCACGGATTTGAACCCAGGACCTCCTGAATGCGAGGTTCACACGTTAGCGCGGAGCCACCTCGCTTGGTTTCCAAACCTAAGTTTAGGGTACCTTTCCGGGATTTGGCAGTTGCGAGGGCAGGAAAACCACTCGCGAATCCGTGAGTTAACGACCCACGTCGATCAGAAATGCATCTTGATGCGAAAGAAACGAAAGCACTAAACTAGGAATGGACTAAGACTATATAGCTGTTACGTTATGTGCAAATACCCGCGGACGTGTTGACTTATTTTGGAAGTGTTACTGAAAAATAACAGTAAAATTTCCCACCTTAGTTATTACTGGATATAGAGACCCTCTACATATGAAGTAAATTCAGAAAAGCTATATCTGACGTTTTTTTTTTTTTTTTTTTTTTTTTTTTTTTTTTAAATTCACTCGCTTTGTAGCCATAATGTCTTACACATGCATGGCACAACGAATGCACATTTATAAACTGCAAAAATAATTATTTATGATGCTTGATAGAAGCATTAAGTGACTTAGAACTACAAAGTAAAGAAGAACAAAACATGCATCCATTAATGAGTTTCTGTTCAACGTGCTTCGACTGACGTTGCATTATTTAGAGGCAAACTTATTCAAATGCAAATAATATGATATTTTCGTTAGAGATCCTCTTAGAGTACCCAAAAGTTGCGTTTCATATGAAAACGAAATAAATCGTTTTCGACTACCTTCAAAGCATAAGGATGTGGCTGGAGGCCTCCCTCCTTACCTGTAAGTTATGAAGAAGTGTCATTAATAATTTCAAATTGCATGACAGCATAGAGTAGAGGCTCTAACCGTCGACGTGGGTCGCTGTCGGAGATGACAGAAATACAGGTATTCCTTAAACGCTTTACCCTTTGGGAAGGTATGCGTTAACAATTTGGAGACACCACCACAAATGGAGGGACTGTAAAATATGGGGTGGGGATGAACCGGTTTCCTGAGAGTTGAACACAGTTAAAGTGTGTCGACCAGTTCGACACTTGTAAGATGCCTTTCCTTTTTGTTGCCAAGCTTCTTCCACAATACGTGACGATGTCCATGTGCATAAACATTCGTGCATCAGGTTCCGTTTTAAGGGGATTCTTAAATGAAGAAAATCGCCAAAAAATGACAGTTGAAGTCTTTTGTGTAGTATTATAAACTGGCATTCCCTCTTTAATTTCATATGTATTTTGCCATTGTAGGCACAATACTTATATTTTAAATCTATTTTTAAAATGTTACTGCATCGGCCATTTGTGTTCTGAATTCCGCAGCAGTTCACAGAAAAAAGTCTGATGTGTTGCAATCACATGACTTTCTTTAGTCTTGTACTGACCATTCTTACAATCTCTTATTCCTATATCTTCTTCGTGCTAGTTAAGATAAACATTTGCAAGAATGCAAGGGGAATATGGGAATGCAGTAGGCTTTGAGCGACAGTAAAATCTTTTATATCTTTGAGATTCCGTTTTCTTTACATAACATATAAAAAGCTGAATAACAATGTTATATTTGACAGAAGTATAAGTTCTCAAAAATTCTCACAAATCATGCGAAATGTTTCACTCTACAAAAAATTTATTTAGACATAAATTCAGTATTTTAGCAAGATCTACATTTTTTTCTATTAAGATTACGGTTTACCAGTTATGCAAAAGTCATCCAGAGTAAATACGACTACAGGGGCTGTAGCCAGAAAATTCAATTTGTCATAAAAATATCTCAAACATACGGCATTTTAATCAAAATCGTTAGAGCCATTTTCAAGAAAACTAAATATCTCAGTTTTTGGTCCGCAATGTTGAGATTCGGAATAGCACAATTACTGCAGCATGCACTCACCCACAGTAGTAATAATAAATGAATTCTGTTTCAGTCAATTGCGAATAACGTTTTAAGAGCACCACCTGCAAATTCCCACCTCCATCCGCCCATCCACACCTAGGAATTTCTGAGTAGAGTGCAGTAATAGGGTCAATAAGGTGTCAGATGAATCCAGAATATCACCTGGCACTATTTCTGTCAAGTGCCGGTGCCAAAAAATGAACCCCAGGCCCTTTGCGTCTTAGGCAGCAACACTGCAAGACAGTTTTATTTAAACAAAACTGGACAATCGGGGCTGGTCTGGGTGATACTCTATCACCTATTCTCGAACTCCGGCTGGGTTTAGACCGAGTAAGGCCTATGAATTACGACCCATGCAGACTTCTAGTAGTGGGAGTGAAACCGGCAATGGGTTAGTGGTTACTCGACTGCAGTACTCAAGGCTGTCGTGCCACTTATTACAACATTTCGCTGTAATAACAAGCACTATCATTTACTAATCCCTGTCACTAATGTTAATTCTGAGGAACCACTTGAACCTTCCTACCAACTCCTTACACAGCAATAGATGCAAGTTTCGATGTGCTGAAGTACGGCGAGTTATTTGCAGAGCACATACATGATTGAGAAAGAACACATTCCTAATGTCCAAAAGACGTGCCAAAAATTAGAAACGGCAACGCAGAAAATCTCAGTGGTTGGATTAACTAATGCATATTCAACATTTCCAAATGAGCTGCTTAGAATCAACCAAAAGTTGAAGGCCATTATGACTATCCACTGTGGCCAAGAAATTTCTGTTTCTGGGGTTTTTGTCTCTTTATTGTAAGTAATATGAAAGAGATTGACCACAAACTTCGTAAGTTGGAGACTCAATGGACTGCCCTTTGTTGTGGCCCAAGAACGGTTTCGCCGATGTTATAGTGCAGAAACCCCAGTGGGAACCATTAAAGTTTCAAGATGATGGAGCAAATGGAAGTGATAAGGCTTTTTCGTCAGTTCGAAGCGCAAGTTTTGCCACAAAGTGAACTTACGGGTGCCATGTTCCCGACTGAGACGACGCATCCACGATTTAAACTCTGCTCGATCGCCTGTCATATGGTCCCCACAGTTTCGTGCGAAGTCGATGGCCGCCCAGAATGTTTATTGTCACGAACTCTCCCAGCTGGCTGGAACTTGTTGACAAACCTCTAATGGTTGTATGCGATGGAGCTTCTGTACGGTAAAAGACTTCTTGGACCTCAGCAAAGGGCAGTCCATTGAGGCTCCAACTTGCGCGTTCATTCGTCGTTGTGTGGTAACATCCTTGAGATTACCAACAATAAAGAGACACAAATTGGCGTTTTCCCAGAAATGGTTAGAAACTTCTCTGGTACCCTGCATTTAAATTCGATGGGTTATTTCCACAGATCCCACCTCATCTAGTTTTAACCGCACTAATTTGGTCCCCTAATGGCAGTCATAAACGCTGGATACCGTAGGTACAAGTTACACTGTGGGCACCTTTGAAACTTGCTATACGAATGTTGGTCGCTGTCACTGCATTCACATAAGCCGATGGTAATCTCCTTTTTTTTAAAAAAAAAAAAAACAAAACAAAAGAACTGGCTTTTGGTAGCACCAGCAGTAAACGCATCACCAGTTAGACCAAACTGTATAGGAGAGGACTGTTGCTCCCTGCTCTCTGGACAAATTGATGCTCGTTGAATCTCTCGACGCAATTGGTTAGAGGAGGATGGTTCTGTTACTGCGGACATAGTAGGTAAAGGAGGTATTGCATTCCACCCGAAAAACACACACTGAATTTCCACTGGAAATATGCTTTGAGGTTACCTGAATCTAAACATTTTCAGCCAAAGGTCCTGTGTGCGCGTGAACAGCATAATTCGAAAACGAAAAGTCGGTTAAATACCAAGCTTGCTATTTAAGATCATTTTCCAAGGATGCGACACGAAGATGCTCAAGAAAATTTCTCCACCCCAAACTACCTTACATGGAATTCTTTTCAAAAATGTTGATCTTCTCAAAAATGCATTTTAAGGATTTTGATTAAAATAATACATTTAAGATATTTTAAGGATAAATTAAATGTATATGCAGATTTTTCTGAGAATGGCCGCTGAAGTTTTTTTCATCCTAGTAAACCGTTAGATACACACAAAAAAATCCTACTGTATTAGAAATGCAGATCTCATTAAAAGAATGTTGATGTGTTGCACTCACATGACTTTCTCTACTCTTGTACTAACAATTCTTACAAACTCTTATTCCTATATCTTCTTCGTGAAAAAATAATTTAATTCGTGTTAGTTGAGATAAACATTTGTACAAATTATCTTATTGCTTATTTCCTTGTAGGTGCAAGGAGAGTATTAGAACACAGTGGGCTTTGAGCGATAGTCAAATCTTTTAAAGCTTAGAGATCCCGTTCTCTTTGCACGTTTAACATAAAAAATGAACAACGATGTTCCATTTCACCAAAGTTTTAAGTTTTCCGAAACTGACACAAATAACAAGGAATGTATCCGAAATGGTTCACTCTACAAAAACATTTATTCAGACATAAATTGTGTGTTTTAGCGAGATCTACATTTTTGTATAGTAAGATTTTGTCTATGTCTTACGGTTTACGAGTTATTCAAAAGTCATCCAGAGTAAACAGGACTACATAGGCTATAGCCAGAAAATTCAAAACATACATGTAATTTGCCATAAAAATATCTTAAACATACAGCATTTTAATCAAAATCATTAGTGTCATTTTCAAGAAAATCAAAATTTTCGAAAAATGTTCCATGTAAAGGGTAGTTTAGGGTGGGGCTATTTTCTTCAAAATCTTCGTGTCGTATCCTTGAAAGACATTGAACTTAAATACCAACTTTGGTCTTTAACCGGCTTTTCGTTTTTGAGTTATGCTGTCCACAGACTGACAGACAGACAGACACGCGCGGGCCTTTTTCTAAAAATGCTTGTTTTGGATTCAGAGGGTCTCAAAACATATAATTCCGGTGAACTCTTCACATCGAATTTTTGGGTGGAATACAATACTTCCTTCTACTTACCAGTAGAGAAAGTAATAACTATGTCAAATGCCTTGTTTGGTGGAGTTCATCATTTCCAAGATATTCCTCATTACAAATTTGACTGTTCCAATACTTCTTTTTCCCCTTCCTTTTTCCCTTTTTCTTCCTGGTCATGCAAATAGATGGAATTTCAAAGCCATCGCATAACGAGCAGCCCTTACAACATTTGACTTTTAAGTTTCCCCTTCCGATGACCCCCTGGGCGTTCGGGGCAGGCGGGGTAAAATGCGTTCACTCGGACATCGTTAAGGACCCCGTCCAAGATTGCGCCAGTCGTCTTCCGGATCTGGTCGCCCTTCGGGTTTCTAACTCACCCCTCCCTCCTAGGAGTCGCATTCCAAGCATAAAGAACCAAACTGGCTTATGTGCGGCGCTCTACCCCACCATGATAGATAGCTATACCTTTAGTATGCAGCAATTTATGTCATAATTTATTTCCAAAATTGATACATATATCTCTCCCACATCTCATACATGGATACAATAAAATCTCATCTAAAAACTGACCGCAGCGCACAACAAAGAACGGTCGGGGCCAAGCTATTTCACACCACATACGAGACGTGACTCGTATCAAAGGCGCTCAAAGTGAAGCTTCCCCACACCACTCACGTGAGCCAACACAAGACAAGAATGAGCGCGGCACGTCAGAGGTATTTCAGATCATTCGAGAAGCGTCCGACAGCCGGCTTATTTGTAGACGTTCGAGAAAGATCCATGTTACATCATCCTCGCCATATAAGGAGGTGACACAACAAGAAGCGTAGTTAGTAGTTACAGAAGGGAGTCAGTTTTTAGTTTGTGTGCGGTAGCTGCGTGTGTACAGTCGCATCGAAAGGAAAACAGCGAAGCAGTGAATGAGTGTCGAGTGATTGTATCGTGAGTCAGCTGTTTGAGACGGAGACAGTGAAGAAAGACAAAAAGGAGTGAGCCATGGTTAGAGAAGAAAACAGTCGTGAGCTGTAATATCACGAAGGGCTGAAGATTGTGTTAACGTCAGTAAAAAGAACTGTGATGTGCATTCAGTTAGAAGAAAAAGTGAGAAAAGATAACTGGACTAGACTTTTGTCATTTTGGCACAGTAATTGTCTTTACTTCTAATTATACGTTGTCGTTTATTTCCAAAATTAACTCATGCTTAATGCATGGATGCCAGAAAATCGCATCTAAAAACCAAAAGTCAGGGATCTGTGGTCTTAAATTACTATGCTCTCTAGCAGGAAACCTCACTTTGGGGTTTGTAACACGAAAAATCTGTAGTTCTAATGATAAATCGAAGTTGTTTGACGTCACTGAAGAATTTTACCTAAGGCAAAAGTTAGTTATAACCTCACAAGAACATTACTCTTGAAAGTTGAATGAAAGTAGAAGAGAATCTACCAATTAACATGTAAACGTAATAAGTTGTGATCAGTCAAGTTGCCCACGTGACGCCTCAGGCAGGAGTCGGCTGACCAGGCCTTGATTTTCTGGGCTTGTGCATGATACATTGCTAAGTAAAAGTTTTATAGCATTGCTGTGCATACTTCAGCTTCAAACTCTCCAGACTATAAACTTTACGACAGCCACCATCTGAAGACCGGTGTCTGTAAACGATACATCGTTAACTTTGAGTCTACTTGAACACAACAAATGGAAGGTTGTGGTACAAACATCATGAAGTTAAGAGTTTAGTATGTGCTTTCCAGAACATTACTGTTTTATAGGGTAGATGACCTCGGCAGTTCATAACAACTTTTCTTTTCACGACGGCGTATACCTGGTTTATCAACTGTAACACTGTATCCTTGGCCATTTCTTTAGTCGTACGTATAAAAAGTTGGAAAAGTTGGCTGTGTAAAGTAGTCTCGCAAGGATTAAGCCTCTATGACTCACAAATACTATAGATCGCAACTTCTGCTACTCTTAAACTGCTTACAGCTATTGATTAAATTATTATCTGCCCATGTAAGATCTACTTTATGTGAATCATGAAAAGATTCACCAATATGTTTATCCACCAGTGGTATCAACAGCATACCAGTGTCCACCTCTGTGATAGGGGGGGAGGGGGGGGCACGTTCAACAGGTCCCCAGTTTCAGTATCAGTTAGGGTGAGTTATCGGATAAAGATCTTCCGAGGTTTTCCCTTATCCTGGGAAGACAAATGTGTATCTTTGGGCTCTAAGGAAACCGGGTTCATTTGAGCTCGTTTTGCCCATTCCATTCACCGTCCGATATGACCTAGCAGCAGTGTTCGAACCAGACTTTCTGACGACGGGAGGGGGGGGGGGGGGCAGGGGTAGCTTAAGTTTGTGTTATATACATAAAACGCAGCAGCAATATGCATTTTACTGTCTTCAAGACCACCGAGATTTTGTATTTCTGGGCAGTATAGGCATATAACTCTCCCAAAACTGTTTGATGAAAGTCAGAAGCGATTTGTTTTCCATTTTTACTTTCTCTACTACGTATAGTATAGTAGAAGTATTGTATTCCACCCAAAAATTCGATGTCGAGATTTCACCGGAAATATATGTTTTGAAGCCCCCTGAATCCAAAAGAGCATTTTCAGAAAATGTGTGTGTGTGTGTGTGTGTGTGTGTGTGTGTGTGTGTGTGTGTGTGTGTGTGTGTGTGTGTGTGTGTGTGTCAGTCTGTGGACAGCGTAACTCAAAAACCAAAAGCAGGTTAAAAACCAAAGTTGGTATTTAAGTTTAATGTCTTCCAAGGATGCGACATGAAGATTTTGAAGAAAATTGCTCCACTCTAAACTACCCTTTACATGGAGAATTTTTAGAAAATGTTTATTTTCTTGAAAATGGCTCTAACGATTTTGACTAAAATGCCATATGTTTGAGATAATTTTATGACAAATGAAATGTATATCTTGAAATTTCTGGCTATAGCCCCTGTAGTAGTATTTACCCTGGACGACGTTTGCACAACTGGTATAGCGTTAGAGGTAGATCAAATCCTAGTATACAAAAAAATGTAGATCTTGCTAAAATATACAATTTATGTCTGAATAAAATGTTTTATAGAGAGAACTGTTTCGAAGATATGCCTCGATATTTGTGTGAGTTTTGGAGAACTTATACTTCTATCAAATGGAACATCGTTACTCAATTATTTATATGTTAACCGTGCAAAGAAAATGGAATTTGAAAGCTTTAAAACATTTGACTATCGCTCAAAACCTGTATTTCCATATTCTCCTTCCACCTACAAGGAAATAAGTAAGACGATAATTTCCGCAAATGTTTATTTCAACTAAGACGAAGAAGATATGCGGATAAGCGTTTGTAGGAATGGTTAGTACAAGAGTAGAGAAAGTCATGTGAGTGCAAAACATCAGTTTTGTGTACAGATCCCCTGATTAATGCAATGCACTTACTTTTACTATTTTCGTTAATACATGCTGTAGTTTTTTTTACCTGAGAACTGTAATACTAATATAACTTGAAGATGAAGTTTGGAATACACAACTGTCATTACTTTCTGTAACTTTTCGCCTTCTTGTCAAAAATTTATCCATGCTGATGAACGCTGTTCTTTTGTTCATCAGCATGGATAAATCTGTAATAAGAAACTGAACTGAATACTGCAAGCCGCATTCGTCATTGTTGGCGCAGAATTGCTGGAATTGTGACTCTGAATGCCAAACCAGCTAATGGACCTGAGAATTTGTTTAGCTTACTTGCGATATGATACTCTTGCTCACTCACAGCTCGCACTCGTACCATGTACAGTCTGGATCGAAAGTGTTCCGTGTCTTCTATACTTACAGTAAAAAGGAGAAGTACTTCCCTGGCAGGGAAGGAATTCCTCTTTGAAGAGCCGAGGAAATTATTTAATGAGAGCCCCGTTAATTTGAACCCTGCCTAGCAGGTTAAAGTCGTTAAGCCAAACAACAATAAAATATCGGTTGGAAGTGTATAAAGATAAGTCGCCTAGGCCACAGTTCATGTGTTCTCGTTATTAAATATTAAACTAACTCGTCCCGTATAACAATGGTTAGCATTGAATTCTCTCGTTCACTATAAAAACCCAACCGCAATGGCCTTCCTTTACTCCACTTGTTCCAATGAAAGTGGAAACCTGAAGTAGAAAGTGAAATGCCTTCATAATTATTTTGTAGCAATGTGTTGCATTAAGTCTGAAAACTAGGACATCCTAAGAATCTTGGTAATAATCTGATACACATGACCTTTGGAAATATTTTCTGTACAAGTCTGAGTTTCTTTCCTGTTTTAGCAGCGTATTTTGAAGAAGGAACCATCGATTTCTTTTGTTTCTCAAGACCTCCTACGTAACCGTTGCCGTTGAAGAATAGCTCCGCCTTCGAGTGCACATTACTAAAATTAAATCATATCAATGCATATATCTGTTCGATTAACTTTTGAAGGGGCTGATGTTTTGATATAAAAAGCCCTCAGAAAAATTAGGAAATGATAATGTTAAAGAAGGTCGTGTGACTTATCTTACAAATTTTAGTTATAGGTATGCATTTAAGTTCAGCCTCATCCAACGATGCAACAGGAAGATTTTCTGGACGTTTTCTAACCCAAATTAATCGTTAAATGGAATAATGGTTATTATGCTTTATTTCTTCAAAAACAGCTCCAAAGATTTTGATTAAATGCCACTTCATTCGTAAGAAATCTTGCATACTATGGTATAGCTAGAAAGCACAAGAGGCAGGGGAACATTATACAAATGATTCATTAAAACAGAATTTCAAATTATTTTCTTTGTGACACCAGCCATTTTCGAGATATCAGCTGTTATTAGTTTGAATTTTTCTCGCGATGTCGTGGAAGATGAATGGAAGTTCTCGGCCCGCATAGGTTAAAAGACCTGGCTTTTAACATTGTATATCTATTCAGTTTCCTTTATTCCTCTTGAACCTTCAAGAAAGGTGTAATTAAACTACTTGTGCAAAGGTTTATCTCGATTAACATGAACTAGATTGACAAATAATCTTTCGTAAGAGTAGTTTGTACAGCTTCTGTCAAAAGTTCAAGGAGATCGCTCCTAATCTCATAATTCATTCCTGACTTTAAACTTATGTGAAATCTCAAGATTCTTATACATGGATCATTTACGTGTGAAGCGTGAAGATTTCCGCTGTATATTTTAAACTTTGTAAAATACCATTCTTTTTCTGTTGAGAAAGTTTGTTAAAATGTTATATTGTTGTATAAAAAAACTAAGTTACCTTTGAAGGGATGCCCAATGACTTTTCATGGATGTGTATAGGATTATCTCAAATGATACTTGTGCTGGTATCACTTTGAAATTAAAAGTTTAATGAAGGCACTCTCATCACACCGAAAGACACTCCCCTCCCCCCAAATTTGTAATGGAAAATTGTAATTTGCTAAACGTCCTTCTGTGTTTGGACTTCGTGGCAAATGGATACTTTGCTGTCATGACCACATAGATCACGATATTGGGAGTTGGTGATATTGATGGAACAAGAGATTCCCATAATTTTGGAAGAAGTTTGAGAGCTTTTCCTGGAAGAAAGTTCAAAATGCACCGAAATAAAGTGGATATTGATGCGAAATGACAAATATTGGAATGTGCAAGAGTGGCTTGAGCTATAGAAAGCTTGCAGAAAAACTTGGTGTCAAACACATATGTTGAGCACACAGTAAAAACATTTAAATCAACTGGTGCCGTGCTTGATATTTGCACATAGGATAGGCCCAGGGTAACCTCCAACAGAAGTGACCGGAATTGTCAGCATGTGTAAACAAAATCGTAATGCTAGTTCGTCTGATCTTTGGTTGAAATTAAAGAATCTTTACATATTAACTTCAGTGCTAAGGCCCTAACCCGTCGTCTGCATTCGATTTGTTACCAGCACGTTCCCCTAACCTTAACTGAATAAAATCTATGGAACTCAAATGAAGTCAAGTTGGCCAAGAGGAAAACCAAATCCAAAGAGGAAGTGAAGGTGGATCTCTGCCTTGTGGAGAAGGATCACCATCCAGAGTTCACGATCCAGTTGACTCCATGCCACGTTGTGTGAAGTTGTGTTACAAAGCCAAAGGATGACACATTAAACACTAACTGCAAACGGCCTCTTACACAATTTTTGTAGCGTTTTTCAGGAAATGACTTGCTAGAAAATACGAATTTTAATGGCTTCTTTCATGATGTCCTTAATGATTTGACAGAAACTGTAGAAGCTATCTAAATATAAACGGAGTAGGTATGTGAATGCTTCGTCACGGTAGAGCTTGAGACCATTCGACCATGCGTTGTTAGCAACTACTGTCCAAATGTGTAACATCGTATCACCATGACGAAATATTTTTATTTGTGGCTAATGAACAGCTATTTTCTTAGTAATGATAATGTTATTTCAAAACCAGTGAGCGTAACTTAATTGACTATTTCTTTGTAATTAAGGCCATTGGGATTAGTTCTTAAAACTTTCTCTCTCACTACAAGGACAGCATGATATGTCAGGATACCATCGTAACATCCAGCCTGTAATTTAAGTGAATTATGGTGCACTAAATAAAACATACACAAAGAACCCCTAGAGAAGCTGATTTCATCATCCCAATATGTTGCTGTCAACATTAAGGTTCAAAATGTGGTAAGTAATGTTGGAATTCATATTATTTTTTCTACTGACTGCTCTACAGACTATCCTAATGATACCTTATTTTCTATCAGGACTGTGGACATTGCATTTACTTATTGAACTATAAGTTCATTCATTGTTAATAGTTCACTGTAAAGTTGGTTGCGGACTGCAAACATGTGTTAGTCCATTTGGACATATTATACTCAATTGTTAAGAATTAATGTCCACCATTTTCATCACCAGAGGATGCTGAGAAGGTATATGCTATGAATTCAGTTATATTTTGTGGATCTGTTACAATGGTACGTGAAGGAAGTGAAAGAGAAGTAATGTTTCTTCACAAGTTGGTACCTCTTATTCTCCTGAGTTTATCTCATAAGTAAACGTAACGATTTATTGTGGTGCATGTGCAGAACTTTTACGGCAGCCATGTTTTACTTTCATTGCCAGTACCCATTACATTGTGGTATTGCATTCTATCCAAAATACAACATCGCTGGAAATAAATGTTTTAGGGCCCCTGAATAATATTATTAAAATAAAAGACCGGTGTAAGGGGTGCATGGCTGTGAGCAGCAGAACTTAATTTGGTGAGTAGGGAGAAAAAAAAAGGGGGGGGGGGAGCATCGTCTTTCAACACCGAGACGAAGAATCACGACTTGATGCGAAAGTACCGGAGTCAATCTAGTAACGTAACACTTGACCAATTATTATTAAGCGTAAGTGCTCATGGATTTATTGTTATTTTGGAAAGGTTATCTGTAACGTGGAATTATAACTAATTTACCGCTTGCAGAACATGAAATCGATGCGCGAGAGGTATTCATTCTACCTTGTTTATTTTACTACCAAAATAACAGAGATCTACTCTTCAAAAAAACAGAATCTTATGATTTAACCTTCAGTTGGTTGCCTGGTTGGAGGCCTGAGAGACCCCTAGATTTATTTAAACATTATAGTTTTCGAAGCAACGCATCTAAGTAATTACCTGACTAGCACAGCTACTATTATATCTTGCTAGAATGTTTGCTGCAGCAACAACCCATCTGTTAATTTCTTTGGCTGCAAGAATGAGTAATATGCAGTTACGTGTCGCAGAGGTCAAAGATACCCCATATGACTACTCTCATTACATATTGCTCACATTTTTTTTCTCGTTAGTTGTGCAATATTGCTTCGCTCTCATAGGAGCTGTTACTACTTCGTCATGATAACAAACAAAAGGTATGAACTATAAAGAATTTGGAAGAAGGGCATCATGTACTTTGTGATGATAATTTGTATTAAATATATTTTAACTAGTCTATGTAGTAAGATAATACTAACAACCATTTATATTTAACAAATAAAGCTAAACATAAGGAAAGCATGAAAAATGAAAGATAGAAAAAATAAATGCAAGCATATAAATATGGCACGGGTCTATTAAACCCTGTGCGACCAATCGTGCTCTACCAAGATGCGCGCTTAACGAAAGGTTGATACAAAGAACGTTTACACCTCAAATACATCTAAATAAAAACATTTAATGAATAAGAACATTTAATGGCTCAATACGAAATGCAAGATTCAAGGATGAAAAGAATTGTTTGATAATGCTGAACTATTTAACTGACAAAAATATGTTTTGTTCTTTCAGAATTAACATTAAGTAGTTTCATTCCTCAGTGGTGAGAGATCCAAAAGAAACATCTAGTATACTGTTAGTAGGTTCACTGCACCGATCCAATTGGCTAGTGTTTAGCGAGCCGACCTCGTAATTTTCCGGACCTTGGGCGAGAAACGATGCCTTGCGGCATGTAGCACGCGAGATATCACGAGCACTGCGTGTTCCCGCTACTGTTTTCACTTTCATCCTGCTGGAAATAATTGCCATTCGCACATTCCGGTTATACACTAGCGAAAATAATAAAGTAACATGATCTTTGTGAATATATTTCCGGTTCTCAAATGGCATACTGTAACAACAATGTGATTTGAAGTTAGTCTGAGTGACAATACTCCGATCAAAGGAAACTGGGTATATTTTTTGCCTTTTTTAATTTCTCGTAGAACTGTAGAACCTGGGCATGAATGTCAAACTTACAAGGGGATGGGTTCAGCTGCAGGAATTTCAATTGTAGACGAGTTTTTCCCCCTTTTTCCTTTATCCCCTCCCCATCAGTTTTATGTCGTTTTACCTATATCGCACGACGGATCTGTTAAAAGATGCCTGGTATATCGGTGTGTGGTGGACAGCCTTTAAGGCCTCATCCCTATACCATATCACCTTGCTTCGTCACGAGTCCACAGAGGAATCAGTGCAGGGTAACTGTAGCTCCATCTAAGGGCAGATGGAATTAGTGTGGCATCCAGTCTATCTGCCTTCATTATCTGTGGATAGACGGCATGGCATTCACTATTACCATCTAATTTTCATTTTACTATTGTTTTAGACTTAAGGTGGAACTTTGGGTCGTAGTATTAAATATCCAATTCGAAATTTACCTTGGCGACTGTGAGAAACCGGAAAAAAAACAGTCAGATTGGTCAGCCCACGGGATTTGAACCTGGGACCTCCCGAATGCGCGCTACAGACATTACCATATGAGCCATCCCGTTTGGTGACGAGCTTTCGTACGGAAGTACCACACCCTTATAAAATATTAAAAGGTTCTGAATTTGAACTCTTAGAGCTACCAGAGAGGAACTGAAAGGAACATTTCTCTCTTTCTTCACTGGGACTTGAATCTGTTTGCAACCAGACTGAGATGGTGTTGTAACTCTTGGCACTAGCAAACAACATAAGAATAGGAGGAATGGAGCGTTCAACGCGCCGAGCACAATCTGATCTCCCAAAATTTGAACGCCCGAAAATGGATCTAAATATTTCTAAGCAAAAACTGTTATAACAGAGAACTCAACCCCACCTGCTATCGGTGAAACCCGATTGAAATCCTCGCTTTCAAAGATGTGCTCTTTATAAAGTTTCGGAAACAATCCCATGTTCTAGAGGTGAGCAAACCTCGCTAGATATACGGGTTCTTCTTTTCATGTACTGTTGTGAATCTCTTGTGCATGACACTCCACTTGAAGCAGCACCAGAGGCATAGTTTGGCCAAATGTCGTCTTGCCAGTTCCTTACAAAGCGACCGTTTTATTTATGTCTCAAGCTACCCAAAGCTAGAATCAAATAGGCCGAAATGGAAACGCAAAGAGCGGCGCAACTATAAATCTGGTGATTGAGAAAACCAAACAATAGGGCCTCCTCAGCCTATTCATCCCTGCGCGAGTCATCAGTTTAGATGTCGAAACAAAACATGGTAACGCACTGTTTCATTTAAACCGTGTTTGTCGCCGAATGCGACACATGTTCCAATTACTCATCGAGCAGAAGCGGCCAATTTGAACCCACTATCTGAAAGTCTACTTTACCGCAGTGATAGGAAAATAGGTACATAATTGCAATTAATAATTTACATATATTATAAAGGTATGATGTCATAAGCAAGAATTATACTCATTAGCAAAGCAATCTAACATTTTGTCATGAGGTCGTTAGCCTGCTCCGTAATATAGATCAGGTAGATAGGGTTCAAGTGAATTCAGTCGACCAGAAAACCAGTAGCTTAAAAGTCAGATCTTTGGAAAGTTGCTGCCAAGGCACTTAGATAAAATTATGAAAATCATACAGGCATAAATTTCCGGAATTTTAGCACGATACATAGTACCAGTCGCACTTCAGATACAAATTAGTAATTTAAGAATTAGCAATACTTGTAGGAATGTAGAAGTGATGCGTGTAGGCAGGACTTAAGTTAATTAACGAACACGTATTGCTAAAATTTGTGCCTTTTCTTGGTCTTTTACAGTCTTAAAGTGACTACTGTGATCGAGTATCGGTATCCTCCAGTGTTGAAAGACCGCGCTCAAAGATTTAGCTTCAGTTTAGTATTTCTGCAACAAACGGTATAATACACTTGGTGTTGTTCTTCTTGTTCTTGTTGTTATCATTATCATTATTATTATTATTATTATTATTATTATTATTATTATTATTATTATTATTATTATTATTATTATTATTATTATTATTATTATTATTATTATTATTATTATTATTATTACATCACTTCATACATTTCGGCTGACGAGTTTATGCAGTCTGCACCAGCTATGAAGACACATATGTCATAACACAATACATGACCAGATCATTGTAGGTTAAAATCTACTGAAGATAAAGGAGTTGAGTTGAAGTTCATTCAGGGTGTGAAATCTTGGGTATTGTGCTGCAGGATAGAAAATCGGGCACTGACCAATATAGCAAAGCTACTTTTGTCAAAAGTGTTTCCACTGAAACGTACTCAAACACGTTTTCACAGGATACAAATGAACGACTGGCGCGCAACTATTGACGGAAAACAAAATTTTCATCCAAACATAATTCAATATACGGTATTTGGCTAGTTAAACTTAGCGAGATCACTGTTAGTAAACAAATAATCGAACCTATACAACTGACACATCTCAGATTATTTTATGTAAACCTCCTAATCATTAATTTTAGTTTGAATGCGTAAATATACAACATTTAATGTTCAGTTAATACAGAGATGCGCTCTGTACAATTAGGTGTAAGTTATAGAATTAATTTCAAATGACAAGATAAGAAAAATGGCCAATCTTTTTTTTTTTTTTTTTTCAGTTCATATATTATTTAAACAAAAGGCGTGAGCAACAATTTTGTAAATTGTCCGAACTCTTCATTAAATCGAAGAAAGTACCTTTTCTCCATTTACAACAATTGGATGTAATAAAAAACTCGTGTTTTCTGCAGCTGTTCACTTTTCTGGCTTATTTTACAACCATTCAGCCATATTGGTGCACAAGAAAGAAGAAATGCTTCAAAAGCGAAATAAAGTGTTGCTATTCGATACATATCCATATTCTGCACACTACGCCTACGAAAGAGCGTCTCAGAAATTGAAATCAGGGGCATCCTGCCCAAGCAAAGTAGATTTCAATGTGCCTACTACATGTAAATCGACTAACTAGTCAACCTTAGTTATGAGATAAGTTACGTTTCAATATTTCTGCGTTAATATCTGTTGAATTATGGGTATCTTTGAGAATGCAGTGTGAAAACTTCCACTGAATATTTGGCATTGATGCAAGAAGGAAACGAAAATCTATCGTCACATCTATCAGCTCAAGAATTGAAACATCTTTTCAAAAGCTTCGCTCTCCTTTCAGACGAAATTATTGATGACATATCATTTATAGGACCCTTTTGGAGGCACACTGACTTCCAAAAGTTTCAGGTTCGTGAGGGGAGAGCGGTATACATTAACTACCCTGTAACACGCAACTCATTACCGTCTGTCCGTTGGTGGTAGAAACAAGCAAATTTATCCCATTTGGAGGTTCACCGCTTCTCAACTACAACAAAATGTAAAACAAAAGTACACTTAAACACAGATATGCACCATTCTACTTACTATTCTTATTAGTTATGAAATCCTATCTAAACAACGTCATAAACTTGCACCCTGCTACATTTGGACCAACAGAGGAAGACCGAGCTGATCCTTAAGGATTCATCATCGTCAGTTATGGACTGCTGACAGCAATTGTTATAAACAGACCTGAGACAGAAATGGGGGAAGAGGGAGAAATAGCTTTAGACTAAACGTGACAACAGCCAGAAATGTTCACTGTATGTTTTTCTGTCACTCACGTTGTTGGGATCAGGTTAGCTTAGGTCAACGTTTCCTCCTCTTGAAACGAACAGCAATGCTCCATACTACGAAGTCATGAAACTGTAGTATACTCCTAAGCCAGGCCTATCTTACCTATCCAATTCTAATCCAGCATACGCTTGCAAAGTGACTGGATGATTCAGAGCATGAACCCGAAAAACACTTTGATCTGGTTCTACAGAGTAGAATAAAAATCACAATTTTGCAAGTAATCGATGGTGCCGCTCGGAAGAAATCTCAAATAATATGTCAACTTAATGCTGTTAAAATGTAACAAATTAAATTTACAGTTTGGTAATTTAAGAGGCTCCCTACCTTTTTATGATTCCAGAGCACGTTCACGCTGGGCTTCCCTCTCCGGAAATCGGATTGGTCTATGACATCGTCGTGAATGAGGGACGCCGAGTGGATCATCTCGGCAATCATGGCGACTTGTCGTTGTGACGTCAGCAGGCTGCTGTGCGTTAACACAAAAAGGGAGACCAAGTATAAGTCACTGTATAAAGCACTGTTCTTCACAATTTAAACATATTACAGAGAAGAGAGTTTCTCGTATCTTGAGTCAAATAAAAGATTAAATTATGGGCTATAAATTGTCAACTTTGAGAATGAAACCCAACTGTTTGGAAATATATGTTTCCAGTTACATAAGCACTGAAAGAATCATTACCCTGAGCTACTTTAAACCTATACATAGTGTCTTAATTGACGAACGACGATCTCTATACAAGCTCTTCCGGAATGAGTTGCATGGCTCCATGAGGTTGCTGTGACGTATATATTATGTGTAATAGAGAAAACACTATTTTAATAAATTCAGCTGTTCTAAAAGTTTGTGGAACTGTAATCGAATTTCGATTTTCTTGTTATACTAAGGCAAACGTATTGAAACACCAGTCTCCATAAAAAGTTATCAATGAATGTGTAAACAAACTGTTAGGGCAAATAAATTTTGAGGTCTAAAATTTATATAGTGAAAACATCCACAGCCCTAACCTGAAGTAGTTAAATACCCAGAGCAACAGGTGCTTTCGCTACTCGACGTCCTAGTCGGAATATGCATTGAAACTGAATTTGTTTCGTCCTGTGTTTGACTGAAGCCGTCGAAGATTCTCAAACCTTTAAAAATATTTTAAATAGCACACTTCTGAATGTATTCAGACGTATTTCTATGCAAAGACTTGAGTCTCTAATTCACATATTTTGGCACATACTAATAAAATTAGAAATTCCATATGGCTTCTATTACTACGGAAACAACAGCAATAAATACACATTTGTACAACTTTATGATTAGCGAAATTAAACACCATGGTCATATCCAAATAACTTCATCTGCACCACAGGAAAGCACCTACTGTGATGGATTCCGATGATAACGCTGATCCTGTACAATTTCAATTATTAGGAAACCTTTTTACAAATTTATGGGACAACTATTTACAATCCGGAAAGATGCAGCTTTGAATATAGGGAAAGAAGTCAGCTCAGAAGAGATACTCATAGCAAGGACTTAAGCCTTGGTAAATGCACGTAGCACTAAATTCCTGGAGGTCACTAATGGCATTTTTGGAGACAGAAGAATTCTGGATTTCTTCTGTTGTACTCGAATGCTTTTAGGGGTCACTTTGCCGCTTTAGAACGCCCTAATGGACCACTATGCTAAGCCTGGGGCATATAGGCGCTCTGGAAAGTGTTCTTATACCCTTGAGTTTGGTGTATGTAATTTATACGCTGAAACATGCCCTTAAAATCCAATGATTCACACTTGGCGTTCGGGTGCAAGGTGCATTCCAATAGTGGTTCCAGCTGCAAACTAGGGCTTCATTCAGGGAAAAATGTCACTACCTCATCTCAGAGATAATGCTGTATTGGGCTTCAACAGGTTCTGGTTTTTAAACCATCGACTCTCAAAATAAGAGCAGCGGGCAAGAAAACGACGCCACTGACGTAGTCACATTCTCTGCGTAATAGTAGACATTGTTTGGCTTCATGTGGGGAGGCCCTTGATCCATTACCGCTAATTTTGATTGAAAAGAAAACTAATAAGCGCATTGCATAACTGGTCCAAATTTAGAGGAGTTGTGTTGTGGATTGCTATGCTTCTTAAAAATATCAGCTGATTTTGTTCTGCCACATGTGATAACAGTTGTCGGTTCCACGAGGAAGATCTTTTAGAATAATAATTGAATAGCATTTAAGGTTGCTTTTATTGCTTTTAATAGTTGATGGTACGTGTTCTCTCTTACTAACATTTTTGACTGAAAATTACATCCTCAAGAGCTCTGTTGGAATTTTGTAAGCACAATGAAAACAAGAAGAGTATACTTGCCCACTTTGCTCGTTGCATACCGATAAACATCTGAAGCGTTACCGACACCACACATAATATTGTACTCCGTGGTAATATTTCTTTTACTCAAAGAATTACATAAGATGAACTAGTTATGACTACCGGTATGGAAAACCTTGCAAAATCACATTGTTTCGCTATATCAAACACCATGTTTTTTTAAACCTATAGGCGAGAATTCTAAACTTTGTACGTATGCTAATGTCACGGTAAAGGGTAATTCACAACAAACCTTAAACACAAAAGCATAGAAAAGTTTCATATATGTTATTTATTCAGGATAACCGAAAATGGTACTAACTATACTGGCTATTAGCGATATAAGTGCAGATATTTTGATAATTTGTACCTAACCATTTATCCTAGTGGTGCCTTAGTTGTTTTTTCTCTTAATCTAATAGCTTTTCCATAAACCAATCACAAAGTTTACCACCTGACGTTTTCTGCATGATCGTAACTGCGCCGTGAAATGAACAAAGCCTCCCGTGCATACCGTCCAACCTTGTATCTTTGGAGTCGCTTGTGTAATTAGCGGTTATTCCTCTCTCCATCCTTTCAGTGAGACGGTGAATCAGCTCTTACTGTACAAGCAACCAGACAGTCAGTATTCAGTGATGGACACAAACCGGCGATTCCATGGCAGTTTAAGTCATAACTTGAATTTTCTGGGAATGTTCTGAGAATACCTCTTCATTCTGGGTGGCTTGCATAAATGGTAACAGTAAGAGACCGACAAAGCCTTACTAAATAAAAAAATGTGGATCTGGTTAATACACAAAATTTATAAAAGACTTTTTTTTGAGTGAACAATTTCCGAGGTGCTCCATAACTTGTGTGAATTTGCCAATACTTACACTTTTCTCAAATAGAAATATGTTAGTTTTGTATCTCTTACGCCTTGCAAACAGAATGGAATTTCAAAGAAATCGCATAACAACCAGCTCTTAAAACAGTTCACTATCGCTTAATGCCTCCTGTATTCCCATACTCGCCTTACATCTACAAGAAAATTAGCAATAACAAATGCTTATGTCGATTAAAAGGAAGTAGACAGAGAAATAAGCATTTGCAAGGATAGTGTGTATAAGGGTGAGTATAGCTCTACATATATTTGGGAACAGAGTTTCTCCAAACTGAACTATAGTAAAAGTCTCCATCGCAATAGGTTACGCGACGATCACTTGGCATATCTTCTAAGGCTATGCACTTCGACCTTGTCCCCAAATATTGATATTCTTAAACGTAAACAGTACCACACAAATCACTAAAGAACTTATGTTTATCGCATAAGATTTGAAAGTGCTTACGTAAATCAAACGCAACTTTATGTACATATAACAAATCCGCTACGTCTATGTATTAAAGAGCGGCAAAGTCTGCTAGTAGTGTAAGGAAGTAAATCCAACCTCCCCTTGTTTGCAAACGTTAGACGTCGCTGGTATATGCTATCCGTTTTGCTTCACACCTCGAGGCGTGACCTAGAAGCCTCAATTGCGCTAAGTCTTAGACCTGCAGTGCACCATTCGAGATCACGAGACCTCCACGTCTTCTGTGCCACACTTACTTAGAGGTACTAACCAGCTTGAAAACATGCCACTATTCATGAGTAAAATTATAAGTTCGCAAATGAAGCGAGTGATGTTATATTGTTCCTTATACTGTTCCCAATTACCAGTAAAAATATCTGCACTTATACCCCTAGACACTATGTTGAGAAGCCCACATTGCAAGTACAAGGATATTTGTCCTAACTTAAGTAATCAGGATGAAAACTGATAATTGTCTCTCAAGATAAATTTAGAATGTGGACTTCCAATAGTGGGACGCAGAGTTATATTTCATTATTTCTTCTTTCTGCTACGATTGGATCGCCTGAAAATACTGATATTCTTACAGTTTATGCTAAACATATTATTGCCATCTAAAGGATCGTAAATTGATAGCAAGGCTTTGAGTTTCATGTAGTGTTTGCGGTAGCTTTTATTGCAAATTCTAGCTTACCTCTCATGTCCATGTTATGCCTTTAGATATGTGTGAAGGCCAACGTTTTGATGGCGAAGCAGTTCTTTAAAGTATAAAGCGCGCTGAAAAACAAATTTCAAAAGTTCCGGAAATATATATTCCAGTTTTGATAACTAAGTCATTTTCAGCTACCCTCCAAATTACGGAGAGAGACGGCTCCGGGGTATGCGGCTCACATTTGGGACGTCAAGGGTTCAATTCCCGTCTACCACTCACTCTGAACTTGCGTTTTTCATGGTTTTCCCCGGTTGGTAGGCGAATGCTGGATTGGCTTCACATATAAAACGATTTCCTTTCCGTCATGTCCCTTTCATTTCGTTGCTTTCTCATTTTTCAAGTGTGCTTCTAGATTTCGAGGCATATGGAAGTGCCGAAAGTAAGGCACGGAAGCGTCAAGGGAAGCAGTACTCTCCATGGGTATTAGAGGGCTGCCTGGTCGACAAGTCGTTCATCGCCCTCTCTAGGCTGCTACAGCAGTGAGACGGGTTTTCGAGACTGGAACTGTTAGGCACTTCTGCATGTCTTTGTGGTCTGTGTGGCTGCGACCTGTAGCCTTCCATTTTTCCATCCCTTCATGCCATCCTCCCGAAGAGGTAGCCACGAAGGATCTATGTAAACCTAAGTGTCCATACGTTCCCCATCTTTGTATCACCTATACCAATACCCTCCAAAGTAAGACAGCTAGTTTGAAATCAATAGCTCCTTTACCTCAAGCACATTGTTAAAATAATTGTACCTATAAGCGTAACAAATCGGGCTCACAGATACTCACCTGTTTTCCTTGTACATGTGGTAGTTAATAGCTCTTGCCATGAGAATCGCCACCATAGGTCGCAACGCCTTTCCCTGTCCATCGAAATAGTACGTCGCGATCTTCTGGAGTTCGGGTAAATTCGTGTTTCGTCGCAATTCCTAAAAAAAAAAAAAGAAGAGGAGGAAATTAACACTCAGAACTTTAATCGACAATAGTTTAAAATAACCTGAGCAATACACCAAAGACGTTAAACATGAAAGAATAGAATAGGTGTGATTATCAATAAAGGACACATGTTGAGAGATGCACATAGACTGCGTTTGCTGGCATCGCTATTTGCGGAAAGTGAGATTACCCCTGTCGGTATAGGCAACTTCTTAAGCATCTCTGCTTTGCAGAACACATACGTATGATCGCAAAATTGAAAGCAAAAGTATTGTGTTACCTGCTTCAACAAAAGAAAGCTGTAGCGGTTACCAAAAACCTCGCTAGGAAAATGTCTTGTTAGGAAGCCAAAACATGGATAGCAACTGCGTTGTCTTGCCATATCCTTAAGTTTAAAATTATCACTTTTCTTTACCCTTTGCCAATTATTATCATAATTGTTACACACATTCATGGAATGTATGGATTCACTTTTAGACATGGTGCTCTAAAACTAGTATTTTATAATCCGTTTAAACCTATTTTCATTTTGAAGCTATAATCTCTATTTTGACTTGAGTATTTCACGGCCTCTCAAAAGAATTATTGTAACATCTATTCTTTAGTTATATTTTCATTCAGATTGGCGATTCTGCTTTGAAGAAAAGCTAATTAAAATTAACACTTAAACCTTTTCTATGATTATACTAAAACTATGCACAACAGTATGGCATCGTTTTCGGTTTACAATCACTTCAGCAATTGCATTAAAAATCTGATCTGTACCAATGACTCATGTACAACTTCTTAAAACGCCTTCTTCAATTTGCTTCGTGCTAATCGAGATAAACGTCCCTAGAAGTAGTTTTATTACATATTTCGTTGCAGATACAATGAGAATAGGAGAATGCAGGCTTAAGCGATAGTCAAACCATTTCTGGTCGCTATGTGATGGCTTGACATTCCATTCTCTTTGCATGGCCAGGACGTTAAAAGCGTATGATTTCCTATTTGAAAAAAACATAAGCATTGCAAAATTAAACCCATAACAAGGAATATCTCAAAAATGGTAATCAGTTTACCAGTTATGCAAACGTTATTCAGAATGACGAGTTCCTTGATTATTCCCAAAATATATATACTTCACTTGTAATAAAAATGTCAAACTTATAGTACATAGATGGGGAGGACCGATACATTGTGTCACTTCTCCTACATCGCAGTTTTGACCCCGTCCACTCTCCTACACATCCGCTAGCTACCAGGCCACGTTGCCGCTGTTATCTACCTCGGAGAACCAGCCAGTCTTTCAAATTGTGTCGGTGGTAGAATCATGTCACATAACAAGTTAAAAAGATACTTCAAAGTTGAATGGGAATATAATCACTTTGTATTCCTAGTAAAAATAAAGCACTGTATTTACTAAGCCAAAAGAAAATGCAGTAACGTAATCACAAAATTAACACATCATGCTTCTATTCAGTTTCATTTTGAAATGTATCCACATTGTTTGTAAAGACCCGTGTATACGTAAACACAGAACCAGAAATGTGAGGTGGCCTGCATTTGGTGATGGGATATGACAGAGGATAAATACTCGATCTCATTCCTGTCACCCCTCTTCCCCATGCCTGATATGGTATCTAACCAAAACCGTTAGATCCGTTTTTGAGAAAATCAAAACTTCCGAAAAATTTTCCTTGCTTGGGATGGGGAGATTTTCTTGAAGATCCTTAGAAGATGATAAACTTAAATAAGTTTGATATTAACATGTGGCTTTTTGGGCTATACTATTCACGCGCGCGCGGACTTTTCTAAAACAAAATTATTTTATTCAGGGGACCTCCAATACCCATATTTCCAGCGAGATCTCGCTAAGATATTTTTGGATGAAATGGAAAATCTTCTCTACTTACGACTGCTCTATGTGGTAGGGAAAATAAAAATACAAAAAGTGCCACCGTTCTCGCATTGTAATTATCTTACAGAATACCCCTCTTATTTATAATGGTGTTGAAATTTAATTAGGCTTTCTTAATTGTTCTTTTCTATTTGCTTTATTTATTGTCGCTTTAAGCGAGGTCCTATTGCGGTATCTTGAGTTCGCATAATATATGGAGTTACAATGTAGCAACAAATTATTCTTACACAATAATGCAACAAGAAAACAGAAGTAATGGCGCTGCATGTCAAGAGATTACAATGCATTAAACAAATAATTCACAAACTAAAAACAAGTTAAATCGTGTACAACATCAACTGAATGAAATGATTTGGTGTAGTCCAGTACTTGTGAAGAATCATACGTCTGTAGGGTTCAGGAAGAATATAACTTGGTGTAACGAGCAGTGGTTATTAAGAGCTTCAAACATTTCTGTAGCAAAGCTGTTTTGTCTTCTTGCATTGGCGTATTTTGTACCCACATTCAGTGAAAGTATGAAGGATAATGAAATGTTGCATGAGTCACAGCCAAGAGTTGGTTGCTTAGAAAGGAGGTGAAAATGGGTGAGTTTTGTGCAGGCTATTCTCAACCTCAATCATTAGACCATTGTTATTTCGAGACCAATGTTTCAGACATTGGCAGAAATGTTCTGATTACACATTTCATTTTAGGAAATAGGAAATTAGGAAATAGGATGATGGGAAAGTCGGTACTTCAAAAGTTCTCTGTTCACGACAAACAACTGAATGGCTACAGAGCATTTAAAAATAATTACATATTTGTCAATTATAACCAATAACAACAAATATCTGAAATTGCTAATGCCACAAAAATGTGAATTTTAACAATAATCACATTAGTAATGAGAAAATTTTAAATAGAGTAGTTTCAAACGTACTAAGATACTTTGGAAATTGCTAATGATAAGAAACAATTTGTCACATTTTATTTTCAAGCATTTCTATACGTTTAGTTTTTATTTATGCATTATTACTTCTAGACTATTGAACGAATAAATCTTATATGTATGTGGATTTTGCAGAAATTTATTGAAAAGGATTTTAGAAGATGGAAAAGTCGATCTACATATGTACGTCTAATAGTACACTATTAAAAGGAGAAAAGAATGTCTTACCTGGGAGTACATGTCTCAGAGAATTACATAATATGGTGGTTAACTTTATAAGTAGGTGCCAGAAATGCATGGACAATTGCGGAGGAATTTCCAACAGGTCTTTGCATAGCATGTGTAAATGAATTATACACTTTTACTTCCTAAGCGATTAAAAATAAAACCCGCTATTAAACATTCCAGCTACTGGTAGCTACACCAGGGCATATTCCAAACCTGATGCATTTACTTCTCCAAAAAATCCAGCAACATTTCAAATTTTCTTCATATTTCGTATGTCAATAATCAACAACTAAGTTAATATTATACCAACTTTTAACTTGCACAACAGCAAAGAGAATAGAAGTGGTCATCTATCAGCCGTCATTAAACTTTGTGTCTGCTATAGTAGTAATTAACAATATTCTTTATAATATTGTTTTACGCTGACAAGCTCTCAGAGAGAGAGATTGAGTGAGTGAGTGAGTGAGTGAGTGAGTGAGTGAGTGAGTGAGTGAGTGAGTGAGTGAGGATTTTTCAGGGCCCGTCGACAGCTAGGTCATTTGGGCCCGAAGTCAAATTTTGAAGTCTTAAACACTCACAAACCTATAAGGCGAAAGCTGAAACAATATTAAAACGGTAAAGAATTAAAATGTTAAAAGTAAAGGTTGAAACATTTAAAACGTTAAGAAAAATGTAAACAGTAAACGGCTAAAATACTAAAACCAAACGGTAAAACAATACAAACGAGAAAGAAGTCAAGCTCTCAGAGAAACCTATTTATATTATTCATATTTTTATAAGTGTTTTCAGACTGCAGCTAAATGTTGTATTTACTTTCGTTTTACACAAAGTTTTCTTCAACAACACGAGCAATTGACAGGGTGCCTCAGCGCTGATGGTATGCTGTTTTTTTTGTTTTTTTTTTTTTCCCAAACTGTAGTCCTTTTACATGTCAGTAAATTTCAGATTATTGAAGCGAGGCTGCCACATTAAAAAACCTACACTATCATTCCTGGCCGGTATCAAACCCACAACCGTGGGCAGTTGGGCACAAAATGTCAGTGCTAAACCAAATGCTCCATTCATACCGTCGTAAAGTGGATGTGATGAGCTCTGATAATAAACCAACTCGATTAAATTTACTTCACCTTAACTTGCCTCCAGGTTCTCTGCTAAATTCATCGGAAGTTACCGTCGTTATTTTTTTAACGAAGGTCAATAAGGGATAATCATTTATCCCAAAGCAGGAACTAGAAATGAATTGAACGCTCGCAGAACCGTGAAGGGCAGATGTATTAGTTGACCTCCAAATGTTTTCCGCACAAAGTTTACCGGTCACCACAGGATATGTGTCCGGCAATGGCTTGCTACGAATCATACATGAGCTACAAGCAGGTTTTTTGCACACTGTTAATAATATACCAACTCCTGTGATTGCCACACTACTGGTTTGGTTTACTTTATGTCAGCCATGTCCAAACGCTGAGCCAGGCGTGACATGAATTTGGAAGGTGCGAGAAGAGTAAATCGACATTTGCACTCCCAAGTGGCGTTATCTTAAGTTACAAGTTACAAGCATTTACAAAACCAAAGAAATTTAAGAAATGCTTATACAATAAACGACAATCTTCGATACACAGTAAATTAGGCTTCCAAATTCGGCATATCTATTATGGATGTCCGAGAGATGGAAATTGATATTTAGTCCTATCTTCACGTTTTATCTGCTGCATTCGAGACAAACTTTGCTCGCAAATTATGTGGAGGCAAACACTGTCAATATACGAACACTAAATGACTTAGGACAAATATATTTAGTTCTAGGAGCAAGTTTAAATACCTGGATTCATAAACGCTCTTTACAAACACCTTTAACAATACTTAAATACAGCGACATCACTCAGTTATAATCTACCACTGTTTGTTACGGGTACGATCACGTTCACGGCAACTGAAGGGGTGTGTCGGTAGGTATAAAGTCCATGTGACGCGCAGGGAGGGTCAGCCAAGATCGACTCATGAGCCTCCATTTGGACATATGATACAAGCTTGCCCTGCATTGAACGAATACGTTCTGTAGACAGAGGGGTTAAAAATAAAGATGGGGTAGTTTTAGAAAAATCGTCTTGCAATTTTCACTAGTTCATAAAGCATAAATTTCGAAAATTTACCCAGACAGGTCAAATGGTGCTAATCTATACATAAAGGATTACAAAATCTGATGTGTTGCACTCACATGACTTTCTCGGCTCTTGTACTAACTATTCTTACAAACTCTTATTCCTATATCATCTTTGTGTTAGCAAAGAAATACATTTGTACAAATTATCTTATTGTTTATCTTCTTTAGGCACAAGGAGAATATGGAACTACAGCAGGCTTTGAGTGATAAACCTTTTAAAGCTTTCAAATTCCGTTCTCTTTGCACGGTTAACGTATAGAAAAATGAATAACGATGTTCCATTTGACAGAAGTGTAAGTTCTCCAACACTCATACAAATAAAAAGGAATATCCCCAAAACTGTTCACCCTACAAAAAAATTTATTTGGACATAAATTGTGTGGTTTAGCGAGATCTACATTTTTGTACAGTAAGATTTTGTCTGTCTCTTACAGTTTAAGAGTTATTCAAAAGTCATCCAGAGTAAACAGGACTACATGGGCTATAGCCAGAAAATTCAAGATATACATTTCATTTGTCTTAAAAATATCTAATTTTAATCAAAATCGTTAGAGCCATTTTCAAGAAAATCAAAATTTTCGAAAACTTTTCCATGTAAAGGGTAGTTTAGGGTGGAGCAATTTTCTTCAAAATCTTCGTGTCGCATCCTTGAAAGACATTGAACTTAAATATCAACTTTGATTTTTAACTGACTTTTCATATTTTAGTTATATTTCCGGTGAGATCTCGACATCGAATTTTAGGGTGGAATACTTTACGTAGTAGAGAAAGTAAAAAAAAAAAAAAAAAAAAAAAAAAAAAAAAAAAAAAAAAAACGGGGATGTGTTGCACTCATGTGTTTTTCTCTACTCACTTTTGTATATAAAAACTGCTTACAAACGCATATTCTATCTACTTCATATTAATTGCTAATTTGACCTTTGGCGCCATGACTATGACAGGCAGCTTTCGCCATCTAACAACTCAATTTTTAAATGATTTAAGTCCCTCTCTATTTACTGCTTTGGACTAAAGCAATTAAAAATCTTTCCCATTCGCAACAAAGTGCCAAAATTATAATCTAATATTAATATTCAACGAAAAGGGGCTGATAATGAATGATATGAACGTTCCTCCTAACGCTCCCACACAGCTTTAACGTTTTAAAACGTTTGAATACGTTAACACATTAGAAAAATTGTAATGGCAAACGACTATGCTACACCCTTCTAAGTTCTCAATTGTTTGAGGTCATTAACGTGAGACAGAACCTGTTTAACCTGACGCTGACATTGCAATTTTGATCTGGCACCTCAGGCACCCAATTTCTGATGGCAATGAAAGTAGAAGCGCCCGGGGATATCTGAACTGTGATACAAACTAGTTCAACACATATCTTTACATCTGAAAAGCTCTAAGAAGAAAGGCGGTTTCTGGAAGTGCACGTGTGCGAATGTAACGTTAATGCTATTTTCTATTTAAAATAAAATTGGTGATTTATATAACGGCAGAGAGCTTTCATAACTCATGTAAGAGTTCCTATGCTTTATTAATGCATATTGATGATGATAACAATAATATTGATATTAATTATTATTATTATTATTATTATTATTATTATTATTATTATTATTATTATTATTATTATTATTATTATTATTATTATTATTATTATTATTATTATTATTATTATTATTATTATTATTATTATTATTGTTACATTTACACTTTCTTTTCCGCGATTAAATATTCCTAGGAGTCCAACATTGACTACAAAGCAATGTATTGTCCCAAAATTAGACCGACAAACTTTGGGAGCTGACAGATAACATTATTTTAAACACTTTCTGTTAAGGAAAGTTTTTTCCTGCGATGCTTCGTTCAAGCGCTACACGAATTAAGGTGATAGATTACTGCCTCCCACCCAGTTTAAGTATTTACGGCAAAATCGAAAATGCAAATTAGTACTGCATTTATCTTAGTAAGGCACACAATCTTAATTCAAGAAACAAACACAGAATACATAAACAAAGCACAAAAGTCTCATTGGTTACAGCTAATCACAGCTTTACTATTCAAAATGAGATCGACGAACTTTTAAATCAGAGAAATGGCTGGTGTCTTTGCGAGAGTATGGCAGAATAGAGCACGCCGATGCACTCTGTGTTAAACGCAATGGGCGTGCGTTCCAACAGTTGCTTTGAATAGTAAAGCTGTGATTAACTGTCTAATTTTGGGACACCCTATATAAACGTAAAGTGTCTTCATCTGGACGTTCATCCGCTGAAGCGCAGACAGTGTGATGAGTCATCTGCCTGTATAACACTATCATCCTAAAGTGGCAAGAGAGTTGTCTGTCTGCATCCTTATAACATTCAGCACGTTCAGGTTACAGGATTTCAGTTTTCCATAAGCAGCTGGTAGATGAACCATGTTGAAATTTGCTGGTTTCCCTATTCCATCGGATCTATGCTGATGAGAAACTATTCAGGAAAAATCATACATTTTGGGTGAAAACCCCAGCATAAGTGGCGTGTCCTCTGCCTGCGGGACGAGGGATTCCGGGTTAGATTTCCGGTGCTGGCAGGGGTTTTCTTCCCTATTGGGAGGCCCATGTGAGGTCCTTGAGGACCGATTGAGGAGCTACCTGATGAAAATTAGCCTCCTCAGTCTAGGAAACTGCCATAGAGCAGTTGGGAGGCGGCATGCTTACCGTAATCTACACCCAATAATGCACTCCGCCTATGATATACATATGTATACGGAGGTGGTTAAAGCAGCAGCCGTGCACTAGTCCTTGACTCGCTATAGCTGTAAGGTAAGGGTGTAGGAACTAATGCAAATGACATTGAAATCTATAAGAAAGATTGGTTAGGGTACAAGGGCATCATTTCCAGCACCTTATAATGCTAGTAGTACATAATTGGTTTCCGTAATAGAAATTTTCACGTAATAGCTATGTGCTGGAATTAAAGAGATGATTAATATCAGATTCTGTTATTAAGCAGTGGGCTTATAGCAACCTTCGCGGTTAAAACTTCATTGAAGGGCACAGTACATTCTTGGCTGCTACAAATTAAGGGTTCTTTTTGTTGTACGTTTTCAAATCGGTTATTTATTTAGAAGTAAATTCATAAAATTTCTCCACTACTTTAGTGAGGTAAAAGTGGAAATTGTTGTGTACCAATGTTTTATTATACTTTTTTTTTTTTCGGGAGAAGTATGTGCAATATCTTATTTATTACTTTCTCTATTACATATAACAAGTAGAGGAAGCAGGTATTGTATTTGACCCAACATTTCGATGTCGAGATTTCACCGAAAATATGTTTCGAGGCCCACTGAATAAAAAAAAAGAAGCATTTTTAGAAAAAGGTCTGTATGAATAAGTGTGAGTGTGTGTGACTGAATAGGAACTCAAAAACGAGAAGTCAGTTAAAAACCAAAGTGGGTATTTATGTTTAATACCTTTCAAGGATGCGACAGGAAAGTTTTGAAGAAAATTCCTCCAACCTAAACTATCCTTTACATGCAAAATTTTTCGAAAATTTTTATTTTCTCAAAAATGGCTCTATTTGATTAAAATGCAGTATATTTAAGATATTTTTGGCAAATGAAATGTATATTTTGAATTTTCTGGCTATAGCCCATGTAGTCCTGTTTACTCTTGATGATTTTTGCACAACTGGTAAACAGTAAGCGACAGACCAAATCTTACTATACAAAAATGTAGATCTCATTAAATCACATAATTTATTTCATATTAATTTTCTTTGTGAAGTTCACTATTTCCGAGATATGACTTATTACTTTCAATTTCAAACTATTTTACTTTTCTTTAATTGGTGTCCTTAGGACCTTTTCTGGTTTCTCCATTCCTTCTTTTCATCGCAAGCACTTGTTACCACTGTGGAAACAACTGAATGCGGTTTTTGCAAGATTAACTATGAATTTTTTGGTTTCATTCAATTACGAATATAAAAAAATATATAGTAAGGTAATTAAAAATACATTTTGGGAGCTGTCCATCAGCGAATTGAACTTAGTGGGATTACGATTCAACTGAATACATATGATTGTTTAATTTTACGCTTAATTTGTATTGATGTTATCTTTTAGACATGCAAAAGGGAATGGAATTTCGAACCCATCATATATATACCGGCTTTGAAACAATTGACTTACCGTTTAAAGCCTACTGATTCCCATATTCCCCTAGCAAATTTAGGAGTAAGATAATGTTGATCTGGATTAGCATGAATTGGAAAAAGGAATAAGCATTTTAGGAATCTTTTGTACAAGTAGAGAAAGTCATGTGAGTACAACACAAGATTTTTTTAAAATAAGCTTTACACTAGCTTCATAGTTTCCAAGTTCCTTTCACCATTGAAATAATTCATTATCGTTTTACAAATCTCGGAAAGTATGTGCCAGAAGAAACGTTTCAAATACTGGCTGTAGTAACAGTCGAATGACAGACTGAATTAGGTTGGCAGTATAGAAACAAAACGAGTATGGAGAAAGGCGGTTCTTATTAACAAAAAGGAGCGGATTAAGAGAAAGGCAAGCAAGGCGTGGAAAAAATGGACCATAATAGGCGCGAATGTGTTGCGCGTGCAGCAGGAATAAACCGTGAAAGGGAATCTGAAGACACACCATAAGCAAGGAAGTGATTCACAGGAACTATCTGCAAGGAATGTGTGAAATCCTGACTTACATAACAAGCAATGTTGATGAATGAATCTCTTAATGAGGTGAGCATACTCTTGGTTTCATCAGAGAAATTTTGTACTCTATATCCGTTGATACGGTTGACTTTGTTACACGGAAGTGAATTTTGGGGATGGAAATAGCATAGCATGTAAATGAAACGCAGGTAGCATTTTGGAAGAGAATTCTTAGAAGTTCACAAGGCTCTGGAGTATTGAGGAAGGTGACGACACAGTACATTGCAAAATACGAGCAGTGCAATATTAGCAAAGACACATGCATGAAAATAAATTCCACCACTACGTCCAAATGTTACAAATACCAGTTATTACAAAACCTGTCCCCCAAAGTTTTGGGCAGTTGAGTTTTGAGCTGATCAAAAATAGATTACGCACATTTGCATTGAATGACTGAAGTAATTCCTACATTAGCAATGGAGCGTCAACAACAGTTTCACATATCAGGAAACAACCCACTCAACCAGTGGATGCAAACCTAATTAGGGGGTTAGAGAGGTAACTCAGAGGTCGGAAGGAACCATGCAAGGATATGGAGAAGAGGAGACACCGGAGGAAGAGGAGGTGCAAAAAGAAATGGAAGAAAATAAACACGCGGAGGACAGTATCCAATTATTTATCTTATTTCTGGGCCCGATGGAATCAAGGGAACGACCGATAGGTATAGGACATTGATGGGAAGACTGGAAGTGGCAAGAAGCTATTTTTGTTTCTCAATTTTTGTTTGGTTATTGCTGAAAAAAGAAGAAAAACAACTATTGAGTTATTATTGTATTTATTAATCAATAAATAGAAAATGAGAATAAAATCACTGGAAACTGTGTGCTAGTTTAGATTCTATAGAACATGAGTAATGGAGATTTTATTGGTACTTTTTGTTTTTAATTATTTTTATTTTTTAATTTAGTCGAGTTGGAATGGGATTTGAAGAGAATAAGCATGTTCAAGTATGAGAAAAGGTGAAATAAAACATGAAAGTGTCAAAGGAAGACTAATATACACCAGCCAACAGTAAATTGAATCTCGTGGTAAAATTAAACTTTCTCTAAACCTGGCAAATTAAATAAAATTGAACTGGGGTAAAGCGGCGTATATTTGATGATGATGATGATGATGATGATGATGATGATGAAGCAGATAAACTGCTCTCTCATCAAATTGTTTACAGAGGCGACATATTGGTTCTTCGTAGAGTATCCCTATCGTCCTAAGATGTCCTGTCCGGTAAGGCAGCTAATGAGTTTCCTTACGAGTTGTCTTTAATGTAACGAGGCAACCACTCACATTTTTATTACTCTTTCATCAAGATTCTATAAGATATGCTCCTAGGGTTCCGGAACCATCTTTGAAGGATTGGTTCTCTTCATTCAATCGCTCACTGTGGTTTTAGCAGATTTGAGGCTTATTCCACAGAATGGTTCCAGACCTATGAATAGACCATAAGCCCCTTTCTTGGCCAGAGAATCCGCTTTCTCATTACCTTCAATAGCTGAATTGCCAGGTATCCAACGTTGCTTAGCTTTGTTAGTGGATGAGAAATTAAATAACTTTTGCTATGCTTGCCCAGCCAGTTTTTATTGAAACTGGTGAGAGTCGAGGGCATGTAATGCAGCTTGGTTGTCAGAGTGAATAACAATCTGCTGGTTCCTATATTTTCTTTCACAGTTCGGGCATGCACTTCCGAGTATGGCGCATATTTCCGAGAGACGTAGTATGGCCATCTGGACTCATAAATTTAGGCGTTTGTAGTAGAAGAGTAACATATACTTCGGAAATGGGGAAAGATCAGGAATGGTATAGTTAGACTGAGTGGCTGAAGAGCACATAAAATAACTTAATTCGGGCAGGAGAATCTGCTCATTCTTGCTTTGTGTGAAGTCTGAATACATGTTTTAGCGGAATGTGAACTAGAGAAAAGTTAGACTCACAAAAATTCTTCAGTCCAGCTAGAGAAGATTGGCATGTTGGCATCAATTGGTTGAACAGAGGCAATTTCCTGGCTGAAGTGCGCGAAGCCAGATCAAATGTATTAGTTTTTCAGATGCAATTTCTCCATTTTATCTTTCTTACTGTCAGCTTTATGTTATAACGGCAATAGCTCGTGAGAAGTTAGCATTATATTGCAGTGGCAATTTCTCTATTTTGTCTTTCTTATTGTTAACTTTATGTTCTAACGGCAATAGTTCGTGAGAAGCATGATTCGAGAAATAATAAACAGTTCCGTAATTGATACAATTCTATATTATTTAAAAGTATTTACATCAACATCGTACATAATATCCCCTTGGAAGTTTAGATACCTAAACTGAGGAGCTGTGAGACGCCATTCTGGTTTGACTCTCGGAACGTCGTCCCAACTGCATTCAGCGGAACGCGAAGTGGATTTTTCAGTTTGAGGGTATAGGTTATAATTAGGTGGACCTTGACCCGAAGAATGGGTTACGTGAGGTTTGTTTCCCAATTGCAATCGATCAATACTTTAGCCAGCAGGCTGTCTTGCATTATCGCGGTATGATGCTTTGTTAAAACGGATGCATCGACGTACCACATTCAGTCTGTCATCCGTCTGAATTCTTCTGTAACATTGACTTCATGTCCCTGAAATGAACCCACATATGATCTGTCAAGCCGTCGTTATTAATAGAACCTCCATGAAAACTCTTAGATCACTGTAGGATTATGAAACTGTGTACTTCAGTAGAGACGCCACAGATGTGTCGAAATAACTCAATTTCCTATACGCATAATCGACGTCAAGTTTCGTGTTTACTAACATACTTCGCAGTATATTTTAACAGCTTGAGCAATATTTTAAGCAACTGAGTTGAACCTACATAGACTTTTCAAAACATTTCAAGTTAACAACGCAAAAGATAAAGGCAACTCGACTCGGTTAAGTCGGAGGCAAATGGGGATTGTACATTTCTGAGATCTTCCTTGTATCAACTGTTAGCGTAGATGCTTTTAGCTGTATATGTGTGAAATATCAGCATGTCTGCACTCATACACGCATTAAACCCAAAAAATACCGGCTATGTTTTACTCAAAAGTGGAGCACAGCATGGAAATCTGGTTTAAACATTAATCTGTATCAAATCAGTAATACTGTGATGTTATATCCTATTTGTGTAGTATGTTGTGGTTTAATGGTCCAAGTTGCCTAAGACAAAATCAAATGATTTGCGTGACCTGCAATATTCATGTCTAAGTACTTAATACCACAGAATATGCAGGCTACAGGTCGTTCCTATGGTCACTAACAAAACCATCTTCAGCAATATCAGAAGCGCTGATAGATTTCGGTAATGTAATTGAGGTTAATGAATCCTTATTGTTATAATTATTTCCAGATCGAAGGTCTATAAAAAGCATCAGTTTGAAAGCTCCGTTAAATTACCCAAGAAAACAAGTAAGAGAGGGACTCGGTAGGATAATTACAATATAGGAATGATTTTTAAGGGGATTTAAGGGTTTATTTCGTCCTATGGCTGTTTCAGAGGGTGTTCCCTCTTCAGCCGCGAGGTAGTTATTTATTTAATTGGGGTTAAAAAGGGTTATTTTGTGTTTTTTTTTTTTTTCTTATTTTATTTTCATTCAATAACTCACTTATTTGACGTTGAGGCTGTGCGTTGTTAGTACATATCATGAATGGTAAGGCGCAGAGGTTATTGCAGGGTTGTCCATGCTGGTTGTAAACAATTTGGCCTGATTTTTCTCTGTGTTGGCGTTGTCGTTTTCGTTGTCGTGTCTCGATGTGTTCTTCTTGTAAATAGTGCTGGGGTCTGTGTCTTGGTACAGGAACGAATGGCAGTGTCTGCACTTATAATAACTGAATTGGGTTGTCTCTAGGACCATAAACCGCTATTCAAATATTCCTCCGTGAACAATATAGGCTATTTGTACAATCTGCTTCCGGGGTAAATGCAACATGGGTTAGTTTCAAAACACTGATTTCGGAAACAATTAAAAAGCACGTTCCATACAAAATTATTAAACAAAACGCTGATCCAGAATTTTATACAAAAACTATTAGGATACTTAAAAGAAAAGCCAGGCGAGCGTTTAATAAAAGGAAGAAATCCGAATGGCATTTTAATAGATTTAAGGAATTGTCTAAACAATTACAAGACGAAAAGTTGCAAGCACAAGAACGGTTTTTTGAACAAAATTTTGGCGGGGCGAATAACTGTTGGAGATCCTTTTACAATTATGTAAATAGACGCAGGGGTAATAAGGAGAGTATACCAGATCTTAGCGTAAATGGGATTGCTATAGTAAGCGATAAGGACAAAGCGAACGCAGTAAATTCACATTTTGTATCTATTTTGCATAAATTGGATGATAATGCTGAACAGGTAATTGGAGATAGTGGGGAATCTACTTTTGAAATAATGGCTTGCAAATTACGCAAAAGGATCAAGATGTTGCAGAATCGAAAGTCGAGGGGGCCCGATAACATACCTACTGAAATATTGAAGATTGGGGGAGAAGCTGTGATTACCTATCTAATGTTTTTGTTTGACATGTCAATCAATAACTGTGACTTACCAGAAGACTGGAAAAGCGCTATTGTAGTTCCTATTTATAAAGGGGGTAATAAAACAGAAATAAATAATTAACGACCAGTTAGTTTAACGTCAATAGTGTGTAAGTTGATGGAGCATTTAATAGCAGAATATATAAGGGAGGAGTTAGAAAACAAAAAATGGTTCAAGGAAGCGCAACATGGGTTTCGACTTGGGTACTCGTGCGAAAGTCAATTAACTTCCTTATTTCAAGACTTAGCAGATGAAGTGGACGCAGGAGGAAGAACTGATGCAGTGGTAATAGACTTTTCTAAAGCATTTGATGTAGTGCCGCATAATTTACTTATTGGGAAACTAGCTGGCACAGGAATAGACAAACGAGTGGTTTTATGGGTCAAAGCGTTTCTGGATGGGAGAACACAGCAGGTAAAAGTAGGTAAAGAAATCTCCGAGAGAGGCACAGTTAGTTCGGGAGTACCCCAAGGCTCAGTACTGGGTCCGCTACTTTTTCTTATTTTTGTTAATGATATAAGTGTAAATATTAAATGTCAGATAAAACTGTTTGCAGACGATTGCATTATCTATAATAAAATTCGGAATGCCATAGATGAGTCTCTGCTTCAGGGTGATTTAAATGAAATTAGTAATTGGGCTGTTACAAATAAGATGACGATTAATGCTAAGAAAAGTAAGTCCATTGCATTTAGAAGATCTAAGAGGGAAATTGTTCATAACTATCACATGGGCGGAGAAAAAATTCTGCAGGTAGATAGCTGCAAGTATTTGGGAGTGTACCTGGCGAGTAACGTTGGGTAAATTCTACATCCAGGAAAGCGTGGAAAGCGTTACATTTCTTAATGAGGGTACTGAAAAAGGGGAGCGGAAGGTCCAGGGAAATTGCCTACAAATCTTTGGTGCGGCCGATTATGGAATATGGAGCAGTATGTTGGGACCCATATAGACTTAGTCAAATTGATTCGCTAGAAAGAACACAGAGAAGGGCTATAAAATTTATAAAACGAGGTAAATCTTTTGGGCCTAAAAAGGGGGAGGAGACTGAATGGGAGCCTCTAAAAGTCCGGCGTAAGAGGCAGAGGTTATGCGCATTATTTCAAGCATATCGTGGTTCAAATGCATGGGTGGGTATTAGTGAAAGATTGGACAACCCTACATATTACGGAAGAAAGGATCATTTGTATAAAATTAAAGGTAGAAGGCACAGAACCGAAGTAGGAAAGTTCTCCTTTGTTAATAGAACCATTGAGGAATGGAATGAATTACCTGTAGCAGTCTTTCAGGGCTGTCCTTCATCTGTGAAGAAATTTTCGAAAAATATCGTAAATCAAGTAAATGCTGTGTAATTTACTATAAAGATTACGCAAGTGTATTTTTGACATTTATTGAACTGATGGTGAATACTAATGCTAAATTTAATTTGGTTATAATTAATTAATGAGTGTTAATTAGTATTTAGTGCATTTCATCTTATATTTTTATTATTGTATTATGATTGTATTACTATTGTTTGTGCACTTTGTTTGTAACCTTAATTTGTACATTTAACTCTGCCACCGGGTAATACCCATTCGCAGAAAATATATACATACATACATACATACATCACGCCAGTTAGGGGTAGGGGGTAGAAACATGTTTTGCGTGCAGAAACTTTAGAAGTCCATTCATACTTGCCTCTTCCGTCTAGCACTGATGGATAGAAGCGGCCGAATTTTCTCCCACCTTCCCCATAACAGACACAGAGGAGTGACTATCTGCGTCTCTTTTCAACATCTCTTTCTCTTTCTTTTAGGCCAGAGACAAGATAAACCACACAGTGTGTACAATAAATAACAAACTCTAGTTTCGATCAGAGAACAACTCGGTTATGTGGTATTTCATTTTGTACCGCTTCATTTCTAATTCGTATATCAAATCTCGCCAATAGATGTCTAGATATAGTTTTTAGGTACCATGATTTAAAACTATCGATTAAGTTCGATTCTGATTGGCGAACAAGGCGTCAATGAGACCATATATTGGCTGAAAAGCATTCGCATGTAATTATCGACAGTAATCTAAACGGACGTTGGTCATTACGAAAAAATTGTAAGCGACTGTAATTCGCAAGGACTTTGTCTAAGGAATAACAAAGCTCACGTTGTTGTTGACTATTTTAACGAATAATGCAAAATCAGAAACGGAAAATAATCTAAAAACTAACTACTTCCGAAATATAATAAACAAAACAATTGTATATTTGTCATGCCATCTCTCTCAGTTTATTGGATGATTGCAAATGATATACCTGTACTGTTACATTTTTGGGAATTATATAAAATGTACTTATATTTTAAACAGTTGCATGGCAATAAACAACTAAATTTATGTAACAAATCTATAAGTAGTTAGTTTTTATATGTATTTTTAGCTTCTGCCCTTGTATTATTTGCTAATACTTAGAATGTAACTTTGTTGAAAAAAATTAAAGGGGAACTTTCAAAACATACAACTATTAAAAACACAATTATTAACAAAAGCTGACGAAATGCTAAAAGCGACTGTAATTGTATCGATAGTTTGGCCAAAGAAGTAAAGTGATCAGATACGTCATTACAAATTTTAACATTGAAACCGGCAATTGAATTTGTGTTGGCAGCACCGACTGTAAGGTTTACATTACACAGCTCTACAGTGATTTTGCTGTTTTAGGTTCTGAAGTTGTTTTATAGTAACACCCGGATTCTAAAAATTAAGTACATGCCGTTTCTTTGAAAGTGTGTAACCTCAATTTTTATTTGTTTGTCTATTTCTGTATGAATTTGAACTACTGTTCACTTGTATGTTCATTTGATGTTTATAGAAGACGATCTGAAAGTGATCTGCATGTTATTAGACCAACAACAACAATTCACAAAAGTCCTGTGCGAATAGGATAATAGGTCAAGAGACAAATACTGAAAATAAAGACAGTTGTCCAAAACAAAATGTTTAACACCAAGTGTTAAGAACATAAGCCTTAGCCTATTGGATCATTATTTATTTTATTTGTTTAATTGACTTATTTTTGCCAACCCTTCATAACAAACTTGTTATGAAACATTTATCAAAGCACCTAACAAAGGTGCTTAAGTATCTCACCAAAAATATCCTGCTATTTCTGGTAGAAAAATAAATAAAAAAATAGTTTTTGTAAGTCTACAAATCAGCGCTCTAGTTAAGGGCATTGGAAATAAATACGACTCCTCTAAGAAACTATGACTGGGATACATTTAAAGAAGTTATTTTAAATGTTCTAAGAAACAGATTCGTAACTTTGGGATACAAGATGAGCTTCAAATTAAATTTCCTCTTTTCACATTTGGCCATATTCCCTGATATCTTGAGGTCAGTCAGTGAGGTGCAGTAAGAGAGATTCTGCCAGGATATTCGGGAAATGGAAAAGAGATGCCAAAAGCGATAGAATGCATCAATGATTGTGAATTCCTGCCAGATGCTGTGTAGGGATTTTATGGAAAAACATGAGGAAATTGCAAGAGACAAACACTACAGACCAAACGAACGGGATTCTACTGATGTGGGGTATATAAGGTAAACTAAAATGTGCCTTTGCACATGCGCAAATCTTACCATTCTAATTTAGCACTTGCGCAAATCTAGACCTACGTACATTTTTAGAACATATGTAAATGTTTCATTCTTGATCTGTAAAATATCCTGATGTAATGGAGAAAAACGGAAGTTATTTTTAAAAATCAGCAGTGCTGAAATACTCAGAATCAGCTTCCAAAGGTAAAACAGCTCTCAAAAAATTTTAATTTGTAGACCTTTGATATCATCAGGAAGTGTTTAACTACATGGACCATAAGCTAAATGGCCTATTAAAATTAGCCTCCTGCGACCAGAATCGGAATGTAGACTTTATAACCTTTATCTGTACTCCGAAAGCGAGGGGTCGTCATCTTTACCTTTTTGTATGGCCAGACCAACAAAGGGTTACTCACCTCTCGAATATCGTCGTAGACGTCCTTGAGGTCGTCCTCAAGGAGGCTGTAAGGGTCGACCTGGTAGTCTGGAAGTGATCCAGGTTGTTGTGTGCGTACAGAACTCAGCGAACGACTGCATTGTGACGTCCCGCTGCTACTGCTACTGTGGTGGCTCTGTAAACAATCAAATTGTATAATCAGAGAAAAGTGCTTCCAAATGCTTATCAGTTCAAAAAATTTGATGTGCTGCACGCACGTGACTTTTGTACAAACTATTCTTCCAAACGCGTATTTTTCACTCTACTTCGAGATAAACATTTGAAACAATGTTTTATTATATATTTTCTTATAGATACAAATGGTCACTATGTGATGACTTTGAAATTCCGTTCTCTTTACATGGCCAGATAGAGCCAGAGGAATAACGACTTCTCAGTTAGAAAACTACCGATAGATATTGGAAAATTTAAACCATTAAAAAGAATATCTCGAAATGGTTAACCCCCCCAAATAAAAAAAAAAAAAAAAAAAAAAAAAAATAAAAAAAAAAAAATAAAAAAAGAAGAAGAAGACGAAAACATCTTTGGCATAAATTGTGTGCTTTAATAAGATCTACATTTTTAATGTAGTAAAATTCTCTGTCTCTGTGTCTGTCGGTTTGTCTGTCTGTCTGTCTGTCTGTCTGTCTGTCTCTCTCCCTCCCTTACGATCTACTTATGTAAGTCATCCAGAAAGAACAGGAGTTCAAAAAATTAGTAATACAATCAAAATCGTTAGAATCCCTTTTGAGAAAATAAACATTTTCGAAAAATAGTCCATATAAAGGGTAGTTTGGGACGGGGGATGCTTTTGAAAACCTTTGTGTTGCATCCTTGAAATATGTTCAACTTCAACAGCAACTTTGGTATTGAACTGTCTCTTCGTTTTTGAGTTAAGCTGTTCACAGACATTTTTCTCAAAATCCTTTTTATGTGTTTCCGTTAAAATATCGATCGAATTTTTGGGAATCCAATGCCTCCTCTGCTTACCATTATATTTATTGCCATTTTTGTAAGTATTCAAGAAATGTAACGTAGGGCTGAAGTGTTTAGTGAGTTTAAGAAGGGAAAACAGAATTGAGGCTTAAAAACTATAAAAGTAGATTCCTCAAAGCAAACCAAAACTGCATGCACTAGGTGAAGTATATAATAAGAGGAGGTATATAATATATTAAGTTGTTGCTTAATCCTTACTCCAACGGCATTGACATTTTTCAGAAAGCAGACTAGTGCTGCAAACCCTAATTAAGCATTATAACTGGAGGCGGTGTAGATAACAATTAACCGAAAATGACGGATAATCCAACTTAGTACAAATAGTAGGTGTTATAAGCAATTACACTATAAACACACTAAACTCTTGAGTTCTATGTTACATTCCTTGTATATTTATAAAAATGGCAATAAATATGATTATCCGCGGGCTGCACAGTAAGTGTAAGAGACTTTGTTTCATAAAACCAATACTAGTACAAGTGCGCCTATTTTAAAGTGGACCTTGCTTCAGAATTTTTGGAATACTAATGACTGATGAGCCGAACGGATAATGGAGGCTTTACTGTATAAGAGTAGTATATTTATTTTTTTCAGTCACCACTCCCGGCACCAAAACGGAGCTGCGTCTCTTCATTGGCATGACTACCCCATCAGCAGAGCGCGGAACCGCGTGCAATCACATGTGATACAGGTTAGTTGGACACAGAGAATAACGTAACGGTACCGCGCAGCCGTCGTATATACACGCGCATCAGTAGACGCCTGCAGTCGTGTATATGCGCGAGTAGCAACAATAGAATTTAATATGTGCATTAAACTTGTGGCTTATCGTACAATCTTCCGCCCTCTACTCATGTGTCATTTTATCTGAAGTTTCGGTCTAAAGGTGTATCACTGTTCTTTCATACATTGTATAATTGTTCTTTCATACAGTGTTCTAAGAGCAAAGATTGGAAAGGCAGAATCAGACTGAAAAATCCAATAGTTCATTACACTGTGAAGTCCGGGACTTCAAGTACATCCACATAGTAAGTTGCCATTATGGTAAGTTATCTAATATGCTTTTTAGATCTCCTTGTGGTTTACCGGAAAAGCAAAAAGGAGTTAGGGAATTTAATGTTGTTACCATGTAGCCATGGTAGCCGAGTGGTCTTCTGGATACAGGAAGATTTGCCTTTCCAAAGAACAACAATGGACTGAAAACCCATCCAGAAGCACGCCTTATTTTTTCATAAAGAACGAGAAACGTTAATAAAAACAACTACGCCGCGACAGGATTTAAGAAATCTTTATTCAGAATTGTTTATTCCTAAATGTTTAAGTTTACTATAGATGGCTGGAAGCAATAAATAAGATCATAGACTCAGGATATTTTATTGGTGTTATCTTTGCAATGATAAGGAACAGGATTCTGACAGAACTTTTTAAAAGTTTCGTCCCAATCACCTGGATAAAAATTACCGAGTATGATCAAAAGATTCCAAGGTTTGTTTGCAATTAATTTATGAAAAAGGTAAGATAAAAATTTCGCTGCTTCAGATTGAGGTTATGCGCTATAGTCCCTTCAATATAACTGTCTTACTCAATCTTCACAGTCAGAATCACGTATGTACCTATTAGAGGAAGTGTTGCATTCCATCCATTACACCGAAAATGCTTCTAGGCACTCTGATTTAAAAAAAGAGCATTTTAGAAAATGGTCTGTATGTAAACAGCGTAACTTAAAAATGAAAATTCGTATACTTAACCTGGTAATTTAAGGTTACTACCCTCCTGAGATGCAACAAGAAGATTTTCAAGAAAATACGCCAAAGAGCTTTCACATGAAAAATATTTAGTTATTTTAAGTTTCTCAAAAATGACTAACGATTGATTAAAATACCATAAGATAAATGAAATGTATATCTTGAATTTTCTGCAAATAGCCTGAAAAGTGGTTCAGAAGCTTCATTCTGAATCCTTTTTGTATAATTGGTCAAATGTAAAAGATTGAAAAAATCTTACTATACAAAATATGTAGATCTCGTTAGAGCATACAATTTATGTCAAATACATTATTTTTGTGGCGTTAACCATTTCGAAATATTCTTTGTTATTGGTTAGAATTTAGAAATACACAGACCTTTGTTTTCAAGTGGTAATTTGATATTCGCTTTGTCTCTGCTTATGTAAGGAAGGAGGAATTTTAAAGACAGAACAGAGCAATCGATCTCAAATTCCTGAAATTTGACTGGAGTTTTAGCTTACGTATTCGCCTCATACCTACAACGAAATGTGTAAATATGTAATGAAAATTAATGTCCATTAATAAGAAGTAGATGAAAGAATAAACCTAATCCTTAGCCTTGAATAAATCAGATCCTGTTAACCTCATGACACAGACATTTTTTGCCTTGTGCTCCAAAATTAACAATAGGGTAGAAAGGTATCCTTGATATGAATTCCTTCTGCTACGGATTGATAACAATGAAATAGCCAATCAAAGCGCTAAAGAAACATCCGGACATTCTGTAAGTGACCCAGGAATAGTCTCTTCACACCAAGACAGAACCAGAAACAGAAGATAGCAAACTTCATGAAGCTTGTTCAGGCTATACCAACTCTTTCCCATCTCTCCGAACACCCAAACGACGAAATTAAGTAATCACCTCCCGTCTCAGAATTGGCCACTCCAAACTGACGCACTCTTTTCTTCTGTGTCAACTGCAACACACCATTAACATCCAGAAATCATTATGGACTGTCTGTTGTACACCAAGTATAAACGACAAGCCTCGGAATTCTCCAGTGCCGTGAACAAGAAAATGGGTTTCTTAAGGATATCAATTTGCACGATTAAACGTAAAAATAGTAAACTCTGTGTCAATGTTGAAATAATGTGTCAGTTAAAATATGATGAAAGGTTCTGATAATACCAAGCAGTCAAAGTGACCGTAAATACCAGATTTTTACTGAAAAAAAACAGTGGTTAGCATGAGTCACGAGAAATTCAAACATCACTAACCACCGGTGTTAAGTTATTTTGAACTACAAAGACCACGTGTAGAGGCAGTTGTGAATGCCCCCATGGAATGAAGAAAGAAAACGTTTATCCCGTGGTAACATAACTTTAGTGCTGCAGTGTTCCACTTTTCACAGCAATTGGCTGTACATAAACAGCGTGGCAGCTTGAGAACACTTTCTATGCGTTTTCCCGCTCTTGCCACCTGTTGCGCAGCTTTTGGGGGTTGGACCCAACAAACGCACTTCCTTGTGACGACACTCTTGCCTCATCGAACCACAATTTGTAGTTTCTTCAACAAATGTTTCCTGATCCTCAAACATGCTAATAGCTGCTTTCCAATGTTTTTCTGTATAGTTTTCCGCTGTTTTACTATCGACACTATAATTATGAAGAGCCTTACCTCTGGGTCAAGGTGTTGGACTCTGAATAATAAGCGAAGGAAAGCCAAAGTGGAAATGTTAAAGAAAATGGTTCCACTTTGCCCTTAAAATCAGAGCAAAATGCAAAATAATATAGGCTAAAGTGAAAATTATTTGAAAGTATATTTGTTAATAATCGGTTTGTTTGCATTTCAACAATAAATTACAATAATTAGTAACGGAATTTAGTGTTAGTTACAACCTAAATATTTTTGGGTATCCACAAATTCCTGTAGTTACCGAACCCTTCAACATCTCAACATAGGTCTTGCTTCCAGTTTTTACACACGCGCACGCACGCACACACACGCGCGCGCACACGCACACACACACACCACTTGTGTGTGGAAATCTGTCAACCTTTTCAATTTTGCAAAACATGGTTATCTTTATGTTGGGTTTTAGTCCATAAGTTGTAATGGAATCATCTGGAGCACTTTATATTGGTGCATGGATGGGATTATTTGTACAACGGTGATTCTCATCTGGAGTGACATTCCTACTCAACTCTTTCGGAAACATTATAGCTGTGTTACCCGGCCAGTGTACTTCTCCAGAAGCAAAATCTGCATAAGAGATTTGTTGAACATATAGTGCTGTTTGAAGACGAGGAAAATAATACAAGCATGAATATTTACATTGCCCCTGTATCGAGTTCTCAGGTTTTTGGCTACTCAACCGGGAGGTCCCGGGTTCGATTCCGGCATGGGGCGGGAATCTCTCTTTAACCAGAATCGTTTCCTGCCCTCAGTAGAGATCTAGAAATATAAATCTGAGAATGAATGTATGTTTAATATCAACAAAACCTACAATTCAACGAACAACACAGTTATTTCTCAAGTAAAACCACTCGATATGACCATAGACGTTATAGGGGGCTATATAAATGAAACAAAAAATACTCGCCAGCAGACTGCATTAACTGCAAGGTTTACACAACACAAGTATGTAAGCTTACATAATATGATTAGCTCTTGTTAAAATATAATATATGGGTATGGTCTATGTCTAAGAACAAGATTAATTAAAATAATTGGATTAGTACCACGAGTTTTAATTTTACAGCGTATGTTTACAAGAAATATTTGTATGTTTTAGATTATTATACTTTGGTATGCCAATTATCAATGTATGTGCTTCGTTCGGGTTAAACAAAAATCAAGAAAGTTTTTATCTTTTCCCAAACTCATCTGCAACACTTAGAGTTAACAGGTAATTCTAATACGTCTATTCTGTCTCAAACGTTTTGACTAATGTGGTAGTTTAATATAGGTATAATTTCAAAGACATCTGTTTATAACAGTTGTATGGTCTAGATAATTTAAATCTGGTTTATGTCTATTATTTAGCCTGTGGACTATTTCATTCATGAAAGTTCTGAATCTGAAGGAACGTATTACTGGAGATGAATAAAAAAACTACTAGTAGTACCTCATGAAAATAAATGTAACAAACTACTGACTCTTTTTATCGGAAGAGAAAATAAGAAAATATACTTGCGGTTTCGAGATGAGGTAGTGGATCAAATCGCTTTAAATACTTGAAATGTCCTAAGTAGTGTAAAGAAGTCGAACAGAGGATAGCAATGACAAAGGAAGCTTTTAACACAAAAAGAAACACGAACCTTAAAGAAAGAACTAAGGAAGAGATTAATGAAGTGCTTTGTTGTGGCGTTGACGTACATTGTGTGGTGTAAAAATACAAATTCTGTAATAAAGTGAGGAAAAGCGATTGGAAAGGTTTGAAATGAACAGACAAAATAAACAATAAATCTGCTTTGAAGGAACAGGGCTGATGAATACTGAAGCTGAGCTGGAAAATAAATTGGCTGGCACACTTAATGTAAAGAAACACCTTATCGAGAGCTTGCCTATAAAGAATACTAAAAGAGAGATAAAAGGTTCAGAGTTAAAGTTGTTACCACGTGAGACGAAATGGTTCATATGCGGAGACGAGGATGGAAGAATGAAAATAGCTGCTTTCAGTGAAAGAGAGGTTCTTTTCATGACTGAAAATACAGTAAACAATGTAGGCGATCTCTTAGGGCTTGTTTTGATGACACATCTTTGGTGAATGTGTACGAATGTAGATTAATTATCCAGAATGAGTCACATTGAGGAAGAAGCAGGATTCGAACAGCGCCCTCGAGTGCTCCGGACGGATGTCCTAGCAAAATGAATCACAGATGGCCCACTTTGGTTCAGGAGCTGCCCACTTCTCTCATTTCCTAGAAAATGCTGACATGATGAGCACTTCTACAAGGTTCCGATGAGTGGAGATGAACATGTCCAACATCCGCAAGATGTTATAACCCTTGTTACGGAGTGCCATCTGGCAAAGACATTTTCTAGGTCAGTATGACAAACTGTCAGCAAATTCTGCTTTCCATGCTGCCTTTGTGGTTTACTTCTGTTTCGCGTTTGTTATGGCCCAAAGGTAAATATAAACATAAAGAAACGCGGAAATTCAGCACAGGACTTAAAAAGATATGATCAATTGTTGTCATTGATCAATCAACTACCGATTTTGTCACCGGCAGTGTAATTTACTTCACCTAGTTCAGTGATGACAGTTTACTTTTTCATGCTCATGGCAAGCAATTATTTGAATATGCTTAAAACATGTGCTTACACAACCGAAATATAATCTGCAAAGTCATTCACATCGAAAGTATATTGTTTTAACAATCTAATTTGACACAAGTGTCCAAAAATATGGAACACATTTTTCTTAACAACTTTCTGTGGGCTGCAAGAGCAATAGTTCTGAAAGATATTTCACAATTATATCACCACACAATGTAATAGTGCAAATATATATACAATGAATAGAAGGTTTTAATTTACGATCAGCAAGACTTGCATCTTATAAGTATATTACAGACTCGTTCCTTAGATATTGCCACACATTTTCTTTCTTACAGTTAAACGTTCCTTTTCTACATGGATAACGAGTGAAACGATGACAATTACTCCTATGAGCCCGGAGTCCAAACAACTGGGAGTTACCAGCAAATGTCTTTTAGGATGACGTAAAATGTTATCATGGAAATCAGCCGCTGTAATATGAAACATAACAATTGTGTTATTAGATTTAAATATAAGGATGCAAAATATTACTGAAAAATTTTATGTGTGCACTCGCAAGACTCTTTACTCACTCTTGTACAAACTATTCTTTATCTACTTGATCGAGATAAACATTTACAGAAATTGTCGTGTTGGTACAAGGAATACTTGCAGGCTTAAGCAAAAGTCAAATCTTGAGCTGATCGTTATGCGATGGTTTTGAATTTTCATAGCCAAAAGATAAAAAAATAAAATTCCTATTTTAGAAAGCTATAAGTGTTGGAAATTTCAAACCAATAACAAAGACATTGATATTGATATTTATTTTGTTCTAATCTTATACATTTTGAGCTATCCTTGAATTGGGCCCTAGCCCTTTTATCTTGGACAGCTCTTCGCAACACATACAATTGCATTTATCACTGGATGTGTTTAAAATATTTTCATATTATTATTCCTTATTTAAACAATTACATTTATCTATTCTTTATTTACAATTTTTCTCTTTCGTTTCTATTTATATTCACACCCCCCCCCTTTTTTAATAACAAGAAGTACCTCGGAAATAGTTAACTCCACATTTGACATAAATTGTGACCGTTAATGAGATTTACTTCTTTTGTTTAGTACGATTGTCTGTATCTTACAGTTTACCAGTTATGGAAAAGTAATCCAGAAAATTCAAGATATGCAGTTTGTCATGAACCTATCTTAAATATTGTTAGTCATTCTTGAGATTCTAATTATCGAAGTATTTTCCATGTAAAGGGTGCCTTAGAGTAGGGGAATTTTCATGAAAATCTTCGTGTCGCATCCTTGTAGGTACTTATATACCAAGTTTGGTACTTGACCGATTTTTCGTTTTTGAGGTAAGCTGTCCACAGACAGACGCGCGAGCGCACGCACGCTGACACACATATACAGACCTTTTTCTAGGAATAAATTTTATTTTTAATTTGTTTTAATTCAGGGAGTCTCAAAACCTGTATTTCCGGTGCAATCTCGGTAACGAATTTTCGGGTGGAGTACAATAATTCTTCTAGAGAAAGTATATGTAAACATCACAACAGCTTCAATGTATACAAAGGAGTTTAGGCTAATCTGATGTAAGAGACAATATAGATAGTGTAGATAGTGGTTCGCGGATGTAAAACTCCAAGTTACAGGTTAATGTAGTACTCGCCATATCAGAACAAAGGCTAATTGGGGTTGAAATACTTCATAATTTTCATCTTGAACAACGGCCCCGTTACCTAAATTTCTTTCACACAAGAGGGAAACTATGATCCTCACACCAAACGGGAATCATAGATATCTTGCAAGGTATGAGTGGGTGAAAAGCCTATCCTTGTAACTACGTGGAACTTGATCCCCAAATAAGAATAAAGCAGGCTTGGTCATGATCCTTTCTCACCTGTCCATAACACGCTAGAAGGACACACTTTTAACCGCAAATGTGAACACACCGCCATGAAATATACACCATAAAGATACCGTTATACCGTACGCCTATATGACTACGGCACGCCTGACAGTCTTGTGCGGTCGGCTGCCGTTAAACGATGCTCTAGGTAGGAGCTGGGACATTCGCTTCCAAAGATGACAATTGTTCTTACACAGTAAACGAATTAATTCAACGAAAAAATATGTCCGCTTCACATTCTAGAGACCCTGGTTAGAGCGACTTGTAGTAGGTTCATCCCTTAACGACCACATTCCAAGAAGTTGTGAACCTGTCCCTCAACCTTCTTCCATTGCTAATGACATGTGAGTGAGTGAGTGAGTGAGTGAGTGAGTGAGTGAGTGAGTGAGTGAGTGAATTTTAAGAACCCGTCGACAGGTTATTTGGGCCCGAAGTCAAAGGTTAAAGTCTAAAACACTCACAAACATATATGGTTAAAAGGTGAAAGTTAAAGCAAAATGGAAATGAGAAACAGCTAAAGCCTTAAAAATGAATGTGAAAACACGTGAAACGTTAAAAAGGGAAGGTTAAAATAGTAAAGAGTGAAAATTCTAATATGTACTTCCAGCGTAATAGGTTTAAAATTCAAAATGTGTAAGGTGAAAAACAAAAGAGTAAAAGTGAAATACATAAGTTAAAACGCCAAAAAAGGTAAAACGTAAATAAAACATCACGCACTAAAAGTCCACAATTCTCCTAAATATAAAAACAAGTTAAATTTGCTCCGCCAATTTGAGAGACAAACCGTAGCATCTTATCTATAGGTACGGGGTCATAGCCGAGAATCGAGCACAGTGTAATACCCAGGCCAAGCGACTGGCGCTCACGAGCGTATCGCGGACAATCAAGCAGGACACGTGACACGGAGAGTGCTATATTCTGTGTGGAACTTCTTTTCATTGACTTTTATCACTTAAAATGCTCCAAGAGTCATAACTGACCAATTAACTTTTACTTTTCAACAAAACTGCGAAAACTGCTCAAGAGACTTGCACAGCTATTTTTGAAATTTTATAATTACGTTATATTTTATTAAATATTTTCATAAAATCGAAAAATGCCAGAATACAAAAAGAGCATGCTCTTTTCCAACATAGCTTCATTTGGATTTTAAAAAACTCCAAAAGGGTTTGTTTATAATGGCTTGTTAAAGGCAATAAATTCCTTAGCAAACTGTAAAGAAACAGTTTGACACGTAGACCATTTTTAATTATAAAAGCCTTAATATATCTGCAACAAATGTTAACAATTGTGATACACATTTCAAGTCGCTAAAATGGAAATTTTGGACCTTAAGGCTTTTCACAGGTGTGTTATATTGAAGTAATTGTAATAACTTTTGACCCAATTTATATACGTAATACTAGAAAGAGCAGTAGATAATATGCCAACTGTAACGAACAATAGGTAATTACAAGAAACTGGAAAAATAAGTTATAAAATATCCATTTCTGTATACAAACACTTTTATTTTCGCTTAAAACTGGTTGTTTCTTTGGAAATACCTCGCTAGCATTGGAAGATCTGTAATACGTGACCTAATAGTAATGCAAGAACGGACTCCATCAGCTTTTACTTGGAGATATCGAATGACCCCGTAATGGCATACCTAGTGACCGCCACAGCTAGCGCATAAGGTTGACATCAATATTCCGATGTATTAATGCGGACCTGTTTCTTTCTCTAGTCAATCATACAGCTGGAATGTCCTACCTGGCCACTGATGAAAACACTCTGCAGGCCAATACCAGAGCATACAGTAAACACGAGTTTACCAGGGCGTCATTGAAAATGTAGAGAATGCCAAGTTTCTAAGAACAAATAAAATCTACTTTCTGTGTTGCAAGTTGGTGGCCATGGAGTTTGTTAATTTGTTTCAATAGTTTATTAATTATAATAATTTAAAGATTTTGTGTTCACCTAAAAATGAACTTGACTAGAGAACACTTCCGGGCTATGCTTCTTTACGATTTCAAATCGTCATTAACACTTAAACAATGTGAAGAACCGCTTTGACGAGGAAACCCTATCTAAGGCAACAAATTATAAATTACAGCGAATTCAAAAGAGATCTTTCTTCTTAGTTGTGGCTTTCGTGAAGGGCGCCCAAGAATTCTTTGTTAGTGATGAAAATATTGTCGGTGTTCGAGCAATGCTTGTAGCAGATCGATATTCGGTGATATTCAGCATTGGTATGAGTCAAAACTCAATAGTTTACATCAACAGACGTAAAAAAACCTTGTTGTCAATGAATTCTACATAAATCAACTCAAAACAACATTTATTTTCAGTGTGATTTGTGGTTTTATAGCGAAAGTGATCGAACTTTCGTCGTTCCGTTTATAGTCTATAGACCAGAACATGTTATTGAAGAAATTCGTATTAGTTGAATTTGAGATATGTCAGAAAATTACTAGGATCGTGACAAAAAAGTAATTATATTTCCCAAAGAGTTTCCTGTCCATGAAGCTTGTGCTGTTTGGATGTGCACTCCAAAGGTGATTTTGTCTGTTTTCTCGAGTTACAACTTTGTAGCAATAGTGCAGCACAGGAATCCCTATTGTCAAAACAAATGTGGAACGTAGAATTGAATACACAGAGCGACATGTCGTATGCGTAAACAGTCCACTAAATTATTACACCGCGTCGCAGTATTTCTTGTGCGACACCAAATCGCGTGCTTAAATGAGATCTAAGGCGTTTATTGGTGTCAATTGTCAGATCTGCGGGTAAGCGTTTCACGTCGTTATTTCATGAAACCGATCAGCTAGATGTAGCTCCACGCGCGCAATCTGGATGACATGTAAATTCATTTTAACAAAAGAAAGAAACAAAAATATGAAGTCGGTCCAATAAACTCCTGAGTGATCAAACAGCTTCTGTTCAACTAATAAGTAACCGGAGAAATGAACATAAGTTTCATAACAGAATGGGTAATAGTCCCGATGGAAGAGAATTGCTGATTCTATGATTGTTGAAGATTTTCCTAGGGAAGGATAGGAGAGGCTCTGAGCGTTAGTTTGTCCAGAGAAGGAACCAATTCCAAATTCACAATGCAGTTGTTTCATAAATGCAATCCGAATAACTTGATGCAAGAAGACAGTGTTGCTGAGAATAGGATACCCGCTTAATTAATCTGGAACAAGCGAAGTTTGATTTAGAATTTACTATATTTCCTATCAGTGGATGTCGAAGTGTGCGTCGAGATATTTCTTTAGCAGCTTTCCACGTTAGGGTAGTATTATGCAAAGTGACAAAGCGTGGATCCATGAGTGGAGCTGAAGTTAACTGCGACGTCTATGTAACATGTGAGATAAAGCAAATGCATCATTGGTGAACACACTGAATTAGAGATGCACAAAACTGAAACCTCGAGACACTCCTGACGCAGCTATCCATAGGAATACACGGTTGAACCAATCGGAAGTGAGGGAAAGCTAGCAAAATGGCAATTCAACATTAACAGGCCAGGCTTTGAACATGAATTTATATGTAGCCAGTTAAGCGACGATATTTGGTGCTTGCAATTGCACCCTCATGGAATATCATTTCCGATTTATAAGCGTGAAAACGATACGCTCCTCAAGAGCTTAGTGGAGGCTTAGGTATATCCTGTTTGACTATTCGAGGAATGTTGTAAATATTGCTTAAGAATTCATAGGTTATGTAAAATTCAACCGGTTCACACTCGTGATCACGGTGAACGAAAGAATGTTGAGCAATCGGGAGAAATAAAAATGTATTTTAGGCATGCGCTTGAACGTAGAGTTAGAACCATTAAGTAGAAACATATAGAAACCAATAGCATAGCAAAGTTCAGATAATCAAATGGTTTAACATAAAATATTGGTCTTTAAACCAACAATTATTAATACTTTTAAAACTTCACAGGAAAGACAATTGTTTAACTAGTTTACTCGTTCGAAACCAAAACGCCATCAGGTGTCATAATCATATGAAGATTGTCTTGTTAATTTGCATAAGACATCTTGCAAAGACTATTGGATCCCAAAATAGAATTAACAAAACTGCAACCTAAGAATTTGAGCTATGAACGTATAGTTTTTGCTCTTTCTTTCCATTAAGAGGACCTTCGAGTTAGGAAAACGTAATTCGTTCTAGAACAGCTAAAAGGTAAATACAAGAGATAAAATAAGTATTCTTATGCAAGCGGCCATTTATCTTCGAATTACGCCATTTCGTAGCATAATGTAAACGGAAAATAATTCACAATGAGAATTTGACGCAAATACAAAAAAGTATGGACAACTTTTTAATATTCCATTTATATGCCATCATAACATCTGAAGTCATATCAGTGGCTTTACAATAAATACTCAACAGCAATTATGTTCCATTTATTTCACAGTGGTTTTTAATCCTTGGGTTATTATATTAAATTCACACACACAGACATTCAACCTCTCGATTATACTTCCAGACCCTAGGGAGGATGGCATAATTCTATCTGAAGAAAGATGTCCACTCTCAAACCGGCAATCCAAAATGGGGCCTCTGGATTTAAACGTTAGCATGCCAACCACCAGACCACAAAGGCGGTCTAGTGTAGACTTGTGTAATGTACTTAAACATACTGATTACAACACTACTGTTACAAACGACTTATTGCGATTCCGGATGTAGAAAGTCAAATTCTTTTGTTGCTGTCATTACAAATGCATGCATGCTGGAACATCGATATTCAAAACTTTGCTAAGTAAGGCTTTCTTGGTGTTGAATGCAAACTTCCTAGTCAACAACCGTTTTCCTTGTTTCATAACTATATGTAGCTATCGCTATCTTCCAAAATTTTATGCAGACACACTTAATGTTTCCTCATCTGCCACTTATTTTGGCTGTGACTTCTAATGTCTCAACACTTTTGGACCCTAAATCTTCCACCAGAGACACTCCAATGGACAATGAAAGCGGATCTCTGCAATATAGATATGTTAGGAAAAAAGGAACAAAGTATAACCACACACACCTCACAATTTTTCAGGAAGACCAACGGAACAACCAGCTTGGGAGCAAATCTACTCGCCATTTGACACATGACCCGCAGTCAGAAATTGTGTTCTAGGAACGTAAATATGGCTCCAATGCAATTGCAGAGCAATCCGGCAAGAAAATGTGGTTACTAGTAAGGAAACGTTTTATTCCTTCTTTTCTATTTTCTATTCAACAATTCCAGAAATACCTGTATAACCTTTATAGTAATCCATAAGTTGAACATTAACTTCTCCACTTTCTTCATCGACTTCAAGTGCCAATGTAGCAATAAATATTACTACACCGATGTCCACAGCACAAGAAAGGTCGAAACTTGGTTATCGGTCTGTTGGTTTTACAAAGTGCAAACTTGTTGTGGGACATGGTGGATAAATCAGGAAGTTGCAGAGTTCTGCATTTCCAACCGATCTGTCCGTTCCGATTGTTGATTTTGTTGTACAGCGAGCCTACAGATTTTGCAGACTGGAAGATTGGCTAGTGGCTGACCTGACAAACTGGATAAGTTGTAGACCATTTTAGACTCTGTCACTTGATCTCAACGAAATTTTGAATAATCGGATATTATCCGCTGGCCAAGGGAAACACCATCTTAGCTATTTAAGAAAGCTACTACGGATGTAATGAACACCTCCCAGCTTATTAAAGTAAAACCATTAATTGGATACTGCGTAAACAAAATAGTTTGTGGGTATATTTGGAATTATGAATATAAAATAAGAATTTATTATTCTCAGGAATAACATACTATCAAATATGAAGTTCCCTTTGAAATACAAAAATTATAAAATTATGAATAAGTTTAAATCAAAATTCGCATCGCACGTCTTCAGGGAGATAAAATTCTTCACTTGCAGAAATCCTATAGCTTTTTCCAACTTATTTTACAAAATTTTACTAAATGCCTACATAGTTTGTAAGTTTGGTTATCCCATTACTCAATCTCTATGACGTCATATTGACACCTTCTTATACTTCCTGTTTGGGTGGGCATGCCGCCTTCAAGGGAATCTCCGATCGGTGAATTTAAATAAGCTTTTCATGTATTACTGTCCTTGTTCGCAAGTTCTAAGCAGAAAACTGTTGTTTTTCAGACGCCGTCCTTGACACAGGCGTGTTGTCCATTTTATGCAGCTAACTTCTTTCGTACGACTTCTGAATTTTGACGATCCTATTTAGAGACTAAAGAAGTTTTTATCTCTAATCGTCATGGTCCTTCGTTTTATGGTAAGAAAGCACACGACCTGAGACTTATATAGATGTACGTAGTTTATTAATACTCACTGTTCAATGATCTTGGCAATACCATTAAGTAACCATAGCACAGATAAGCTATAAAAAAGTTGTATGTATTTCCTTCATGTATAAATCTAACAGTAAACAACCCTATTCAAGAGTGACTACACGGGTGTCTACGGGTGCAAACTACTGAAATAAGATCATTGCTCTATAGCAGCTATATCCAACGTTTGCAAAAGAGCGGAGGCTGGGTTCACCTCAATCCACTATACGCGGACTTTGCCTCTCTTTAACCCCAGCCGTGCAGCGGCGGGATGATTACATATATGTTGCGTTGATTTATGAAAGCACTTTCAAATCTTATGCGCTAAAGATCTGTTCAGTAATAACTTCTTTGGTGATCCTTACGTTTAAGAATTCAAATAATATTTGGCGACAAAGTCGAAGTGCATATCGACCACATAGAAAAAAAATGGTGTGTGCACTCACATGGCTATGTATGTACTCCTGTACAAGCTATTCCTAAGCGATAGTCGAATCTTCTAAGAGCTGGTCGTGTGGTGCCTTTGAAATCTCGTTCTCTTTGAATAGCCACGAGGTTTAAAAAATTAACTTCCTTTTTTGAGAAAAGTATAAGCATGTGAAAATTAAATCCAATAATAAGGAATGTCTCAAAAATGGTTATCTTAAAAACGACTTTACAAATTGTGTGCTTCAACAAGATCTACATTTTTAATCTAGTAAGGTTTTGTCCATCTCTTACTGTGTTTCAGTTATGCAGAAGTCGTCCAGAATGAGAAAGACTTCAGAAGCTATTCCAAAAAAATTCAAGATCTACATTTTGTTATGAAAATATCTTTAAAATATGGTATTTTAGTCAAAATCGTTAGGCATTTTTCATAAAATCACATTTTTAAAAAAATTGTTCATGTTGAAAGTAGTTTGGTGGGGGAGATTTTTCTGAAAATCTTTGTGTCGCATCCTTGGAAAATGCTAAACTTAAATACCAAGTCTGATATTTAACCTAGCTTTCGTTTTTTAATTATACTTTCTACAAGCAAACGCACAAACAATTCAGGTACCTCAAAACGCGCATTTCCAGTGAAATGTTGGTGTCAAATGTTTAGGCACAACACAATTCCTTCTCTACATACTAAACACGTGGTAGAGAAAGTAAAAATATGGATCATACAGACTTATTAAGTTGTTTTATCCGACTAACAATATGAGAAATACTTTCACAGCCTTGAGTTGCAGCCAGTTGCATACCTCGTTGCTTCTAGTGGCAGATATATGGACCTCTCGGTGCATCGATTGCATCAGCTGCACTGTGCTTAACACCTCTTCAAACACTTCGCATTTTTATTGCAAATCAGAACCGCTTTGGTATGAGGTAATGACTTTCACAACGGTACAAGCATACACAGTATGGCAAACAAAATAGGAAACGGCCTTTTGATCAGTGGCGGTTTATAGCTACTCTCTGAAAGCAAAGAAAGAAGTAAGAAAAAAAGGAAATAGAAAATACATGTCTAAAAAGTAATTCTACTTTCCAGTTTCAGCATAAATAGGCCAGCGCATGCGTGTGTTGTGCGGTAATCTCAAAAGCCACTCAGATCCGGTTGCATAAATATCGCTGACTGGAGATTAATTTTAATCTATGGTCAGAAAATGAATTGACATCAGAGTAGAATCGCATCACATAAAACTAATCTAAGGTCATTGAGTCTCAGTTCAAATCTGAATTTAGTTCGTAATGTGACATTTGGCAACGTCGAAAAAAATCTGAAAATCTGAAAAAAATCAGCAGCAATCATTTGTTTTTTACCTTCGGATGCATTCGACAAGATGTTGTCAAACTAAAGTATAAACATATAGCGAAATCAAAACAAAACGCATAAAAAAGAACTTCAGTTTCTCAGAAAAAAAAAAAAAAAAAAAAACTGCATGGCGTAACAGTAATATAAGAAATTTCGATATAGGTAATGCAATAAATTGAGGTGTGCTCAACTATGGCCAATTTTTCTCATTAAAGCTCAAAACCCTTGACTATGAAACAATAAAATCGAAACGAATGTCACTTTTATTATAAAATACACAGAATAGAAATCATTCCTTAGTGCCTTTTGTACGAATCCCCATAAGCCACTCATTGTACTATTACTACTAACTCAACAATACCTAACCTTCAAAGTTAACTTCAAAAGTTAAACTGTAAAACCTCTGGAACAACCATTACATTTAAAATTAAGATCAGAGGTATGTACATTCTCACATGAGCTCAATTCCGCTCATTAATAAACACAGCTATATAAAAACATTTCCAATGAAATAGAGCGAGATGATACTGTGGTAACGTGTGAGCCTCGCATTCGGAAGGTGCTGGGTTTGATTTCCGTGACCAACCTTCCTGACCCATGGGGTTTTTGGGGATTTCTCTGGGTCACTAGCCCAATGCTGGGAAGGTTAATTACATCCCCCGAATTTGCTGTCTTTCCATTCCGCTCCATTAATTTCATTCATCGTTCACCCCAGGGTCGCAATTGTCAGCGAAGGCGTTAGGTGCAGCTCGGCAGGGATGATATGTGCACAGGAACTCTTTCCGTTCCTCGTCCGTAGGGGATGCGGTATATAGGGGCGTTGGACCCCTTCGGGGCCCCCCTAAGATGGCCTCGGAAGACCTAAAGACGAGGCGTCGTCAAACTTGGGAAACCTTAGGGACCGCCGTCAATCCCTGTACCGTTAATCTGGATCTGGACGCCCGGTGTCCTCCTCTCACCTCATCTTTCCTCCCGGGGGGCCCCCCCTAGAGGGTATAGGTAAAATAAGCCTCAGACTTCAGTGCGAACCCGCTCCCCATCTTTCCTATTCCTATATTTCCAACAAATCGTACCAAATAAAGGGCACTAATGTCAGTTACATTTTGACAGTTTTGCACCCATTACAGGTTGCTTTAAATGACTGACACTTGATCAAACCCTGAAGCTGCAATTTTGCTTTGAATTCTCAACATTCGAAACCAAATAAACGATCTATTTATTTTATTATTCTTTTTTCTGCTTTTTTACATTCCACTCTACTGTCCAAAATCAAAGAACACGTTTAAAGTTTGAGTTATATACTATAAAACATAATATCGGACAAAGATAGTAAGTTTACCAGAGCTGAAGTGGTGAATCAAAACGATTCGCAAGATTATGTTTCTCGTTGCGCAGTTGTAACGCATTTCCATTTGTTGTATACATATGTGACGCTTTTGTGCGTAAATATGGTACTTCTGAATGGTTAGGAAGCGTGTTGAACAAGTTATGTGGTAAATAATTACGCACCAAGTATAGAATTCAATCGGACTTATTTAGCGTGGAACGTCTTTTAATCGATGGCTCACTTAGTCATATCCGTTTTGGCCTACCTCTTTACTGATATCTCTGTTGGAGGTTTTAGATCCAAAACGCGCCAAAATGATTCAGAACAAAAATCCGATAAATATTAACATGTAGTACAGAGCTACAGAAAATGCGTAATTCATATTATTTATGTGTTAATAACTGAAATGTATCATTGTTTCTGTAACAATGTTCTGTTAAGAGGACCAATGTAAAAATAAATGCAGTGCAGTGTATTTCTAATTGTTGTTGGCTGGGCCCGCAGCTCAGTCGATAGAGCACCTGTCTGCTGTCAAGGGGTGAGAAATTTTCTCCCACTAAGATTATTTCCCATCCTGCGTAGTCTGGAAGTATGAATGGGAGTGTGAATGTGTGTGTGTGTTTGTGTGTGTTTGTGTGTGTGTGTGTGTGTGTGTGTGTGTGTGTGTGTGTGTGTGTGTGTGTGTGTGTGTGTGTGTGTGTGTGTGTGTGTGTGTGAATTTAATGTTAAAAAACACACAAAGTGATAGAAACCCAACGTTCAATACCACCGCTAAGTGAGTGAATACCATTGTTATTTAGCAATTGTTCAAAGAGGTTAAAAGTCGCCGATATGGCCTTCGATGTTAAAGGCGGCATATAAATGGAAAATTAAAAGAATTGTTGTTAGTTTAAATAAAACAACGTAATTACTATAAACAAAATATTTCATCACAATGAAACATTGGAATGTTTAATTTCCTATTCAAGAGTTTACCAAAATATATCAATAAATAAAACTAATATAAGAAATAAGCAAATAGACTCCGTGATACTCCTCCTATAACTGCTATTTGAAAAGTCATCAAAATACGAAAAGGCTCCTTTGTATTTTACTCAGATTTTTTTTTTAAGGTTAACGTCCTTATATCATATCGCACGGTAAATAAAATGGGTTAAATAGAGGTGCCAAAAAATGACACCACGGGCCATTTTCCTCCCCCCCCCCCTTTGTAGTGTGGCCGTGCAAGGCAAAGGTGACTGGCATTGACTAATGCGGTACGTCTGCACCCCTTTAAGTTCCACAATACAAGAAAGTCAGTGTCGGGCGTCAACATGTCCGTTACAAATTCCAACCGGAATCCTTCCAGCATTCTTCCTTGCCGTCATATCTATTACGTCACCAAGAATGGTAACTAGGAAGCGGAAAAAATAATCGCCCTGTTTACCCTCAATGATACCACTGAGTTAAATGATGCTTAAATGAGCGCGAGTTCCATAGGGCTTAAAGTTACTAGACGTTCCTCTTCTCATCACAAATGCACCAGAACAAAAAACTTATCCAGATAACTCACGCTAATCGAGATTCGAACTCAGGACCTCTTGAATGTGAGGTAGATATGTTACCTCCATACCACAGAGGTGGACTATTCCGAAACTAGTTTTGAACATTACCTCTTTCAAATAAGCATTTCGATTCTACGGATGCATCTTAGAAGAAATCGAGTTAGACTTGCAGGTCACGTTTTATCTAATGAATCTGTATAGCCGGCATAAACGTTATGCAATTAGTTCTATGCATTCCTTGCGCATCGAAGGTCGTTGAGGAACTAATTTATCTAAGAAGACAATTGGAAATGATTCTACTGGACAAGACCGGAGGTTTATTACATCCAAGTGCCATTATACGAGTGTCTACTGTCAACTCCGGGAAAAGAAGCTAAGAATAGGTATGAAGAGATGTATTATCATTACTAAGCAAACAGGAAAACAATGATTTGTTAAGCTTTCGAAAAATAACTGCTTTAATCGCGTTATGCGACTCCAGCTTCCGTGGTTGAAGGAACTGCCTATGACATCTTATACAACAGTGTGTAACTCCACAAACTTGAGTGATAGAAATATAACATCGCAGAGTCGACCTTTAAGGTAATTTAACGTAAGGAATGATCTTCTAAAAATCCAAAGTCCTCTTCATATATGAGACGTATCAAAATGTGGAATCGATAAAGAAAAATCATAATTCAGTACAAAAGAAAAACCATGATAACGTGTGAGGTTCGCATTCGGAGGTCCCGAATTCGATTCCCATCGACCGTCCACTCCGATGTTGGATTTTCGTGGTTTTTCCTGGTCGGCAGGCAAATTCTGGATGGTTTCTCATCTACCACAATTTCTTTTCCACCATTTCCCTTTAATTCCGTTTCCTCCTCGTTTTTCTTCTAGATTTCGGACAAATGGCGCGGACGGTTCTAGAAAGGAAAGAGTTCTCTCCTGAATACTAGAAAGCCACTTGTTCGAAGGTTGTCCATCAACCTCTCTAGGCAGCTCCAGCAGTGGGACGGATCTTCGAGCGTGGGAGTTTAGGGACTTCCGCGCGTCTCTGTGGTCCGTTTGCCTATGGTCTGTACCCTCCTGTGCTTCCTTCATTTCATATCTTCTTCTTGGGATGGTGATAGCCACAATGGATCTATGTACATCAAAGTGTGCACTAACGCTAACACCTAACAGGAGAAAATATAGATATGGTGAATTAATTTATTTAATCTAATGCTCAGACTTTTGGTACATTGCCATTAGTCTTCCCGCTTTACACTAAAACTGCCTATCTTTCCCATTCCAAAATCTCTGCAGTGCACTACACTTTTTCAAATGTTCAGGATTCATTATGGCGTTGTCTGTACCTAGTTTGCATTTTGGAGAGTCGAAGTTTATGCGATGGAGACGCTCTGTAAGGCAATCATGACTGATCATCAGACGGGTTGCTGCCACAGTTTTCTTCCTGCTTGAAAGTGTGGTATTAGATATGGCTACTAGATACAGCAAAAATAAACGTAACACGGGGAAGGGCAGGGACATCCTTAATATTTATGCAATCGAAATTGGTGAAAATTAAGAGCATATAACAGTCAAAGCTTCCGTTCAAGCCTGGAAAATGTCTAGTGAACAAGAATTTACATCAATAATTTTGTTATGATAAACTCTCTGCCAGTTGCTCGGTTACCCTTATATGAGTACCTGGGTACTCCGCTATTAGAGGTGATGAGATGGCGGATGCTCTGGCTAAGAGGGGTGCTAGCCTAAGATTTACAGGAACCGAGACCTTTTTCAGAGTGTCCTCAGAACTGTCAAATTGGAGATAACCTAGCTTATAGCTCGGGCCCACCTAAATACCTGAACTAAACAAACTGCTCCCAGACAAGCCCATGAATTTCTTATAGGACCTGGTATAAATTACGCGAGTTTCTCCGGAATTTAACTAGACCTAGGCTTAGAGGTCTTGTTAGCTATCTGATTGGCCACAATACCCTGCGCAGACACTTATGCACTATGGGGCTCAGAAGGCGCAGGAAATGTGGGATACTTTTCGAATCCATCCAACATATACGGATGTAAAGCATAGTTATGCATAGATATGTTTCCTTTGGATCTTTCTTTCTGGAGCCTGAGTATATAAAGAGGGTATCAACGATGTGGTCCGTTCTATTTGGACAGTCGGACTTGAGTAATCGCCCAGGACAAGAATCTCCAAATGAGCTGATCGCAAGTTATCTCCAGAAGGGCAGAGCGTGACGTCATTGTGCAGGTACAGTGCCAGTACAGAACACACTGCCTATAGCTCATAGTGTCTCTCGAATATGTTCATTATTTCCACAAAGTAAAATGCCTGCAGCACGAAAATCGAAATATTCACGTATTGCTAAAGTTGTACAAGAATTTCAGAGTGAATATTTTACTGCAAATGTTGACAACGTTGATTGCAAGTTATGCATTCGTCGACTGTACCTTGTCTTCTCTGTGTTGTGATCATGTAACAGACTCACTCCTCCCACTTCCTATAGTCCAAGCCCCGCAACTTTTTGTTTCCTGTATGAAGGTTCGGACTCTAGTCGTGAGGAATAAGGAACAAGTTGGTATCGCACAATTAGCTATTCCTCAACAGGAGTCAATAAGAGATGACCTAGGCACGTGATGATTAAGAGATACGAGGCAAAATTATATGGCACAGGTTTAGAAGTGTAAGACTGCAGGATGTATAGGACTATGGGTGTTGACGCATGAAGAACGCATGTGACAGACTCCTCGCTGGATTTGGAGCCTCCGGGTAACATGCGTCGCGCACGAATGATTTGTGCGATATGTGGATCACACGTATCAGATAGAAAGTTAATTGCCCATTAGCAAAACGGTACGTCACATTCCTTTCCTTTCTTGAGGCGGATCTGGGACATACTATCACGTCTTGGACGGGTCACTGGGGGATTTGTCTTTGTTTACATGTACGCATTGAAAACCTACTTTCCGAAGATACAAATGGCGCTCAGTTCCAACTTTCGCATAGAGAGCGAGTGACGACCATAGCTGTTTGAGGCGGGTGTGTGGTCAGTTATTTAGGTGGCAGTTGTGAGGTCACAACTCCATAAAAACAAAAATTGTAAAGCAAGGAACCTAAAGAATAGAATGAAGCTTTGCAGATTAGTTGATATTCTATCATATGCTTAAATACTATTCCTTGTCGTCCTCTATGGTCTAGTGCTAACATACTAGCCTCTGTTCCCGAGGTCATAGGTTCAAAAGAGAACTATGGATTTTTTCGGCCGTAAAAATTTTCAGCATGGCTTCCCTTGGAAGGGAAATAAAGCTAGTTTTGTAGATTTATGGCACGTTAAATAAACCTCAAGCCTGATAAAGAGGCCTCTGAGGAAAATTAAGCGGTATTTCACGCCCAATATAGCATGGGATGCTAAGAACCTTGTAAGTTAAAGAGCCACCATAAATTAAAGCCCATCTTCAATAATATTGCTTTAATCTTTCTACCTTTGAATTATAGCGCTAAAACTGCCAAGGTTATTTTTACTTTCTCTACCACGTATAGAGTATAGAGTATTCTATTTTACCCAAACACTCGATGTCGAGCTTTCAACGGAAATACACATGATCCATTCCTAAATGCGCTTTGGAACATATCGATGAAAGGGTAGACAGGAAAATTCACTGGTCAAATTACCCAACCCAGACTTCGCCTAACGACCGAGGAAAAGCTTCGGTCAGGTTGGTCGATCCCGGGAGTTTCAGTCTACGACCTCCCGAATGCAAGTCTCATACGGTACCACGCCGCCACCGTGCTCGATATTTTTATTACTATAGGTAGTTTCAGGGATGAAAATAAATAGAAACAACACAATAAATATGATACTCTATACTGATGATATTATAATTCAAGAAGCAGAAAATGATCTACAGAAAAATTTTTCAATTGGGGAATGTATTAAGAGAATATGGTATTGAAATACGGACTAATAAAACGAAAGTAATGGCCTTTCAAGGACAGTGCCCTTATAGATCCAAAATAGTAATAAATAACATAGTGCTGGAACAAGTACAAAAATTTAACTATTTAGGATGCAATATAATATATCAGCATAATCAAGACTTAATAAAGTAAGTAAATTCCAGAACAGTTGCAGAATATTACCATGAACATTAGAAAGAAAGAAAAAAAACAAGCTTAAATTTTTACAAAACAGTGGCAATTCCAACGTTAACATATGGTTATGTAACATGGACGATAAAGAAAAAAGAATGGAATAAAATAAATGCAGAAGAAATGAGATACCTTAGAACTATAAAAGGATGTACAATAATGGATAAAATAAAAAATGAAGAAATAAGAGATAGGTATTTGTCCAATAAAAGATGAAATAAACCAATATAGAGGAGAAAGCTGGAGAAACCATTCACAAAAGATGGACAATACCCGATACCCCAAAATGGCATACAATTACCAACCATATGGAAGGAGAGATGTTGGAAGACCGATGAGAAGGTAGACAGAGAAACTTGAGGCTGGAACAGGAGAAGTCTCCTAATCCATGAAGTGATGATGAGTGAGTGTGTCGGGTTTAAGGGCACGTCGACAACTTGGTCATTAGGGCCCCAGAAGTGATGATAATGATGATGATGATGATGATGATGAAGGTAGTTTGATGATAATATTCATCTTCCAAAATTAGAGTATGCACTGCATGTGTGAAGTGTATAAAATGTCCTTTATTCTGTTTAAGCAACTTTCTGCCCTTCCAGATGCACTGGAAGGAATATAGATTGGGGAAAAAGATTTGGGGCAGCAAATGACAAACAAAACAATATTATCGTAAAACGTTAATGTAGAGACAAGTAGGAGTGAACAAATAGGAGAAGAGGAGTGAAAGTAATTTAGTTTTGCAGAGAGCAATTTTAATTTTTTTTCTAACTTTTAGTCAATAGTGTATTACTTAAACCGATATTAACTCATTTTACACAGTATGCACTTACTGCAATAACAATGGGAAAAAGTATTGCAAAAAACGCAGTAGCCCCACTCTCTATCTACAGCTAATTAGATAAGGCGTTGTAATACAAGTAGGTAAAGAGGTAACATTTATCAAGAGATGGAAAAAAGACATCATATCAAACATTTTACCCTACTTGTGTACTGCCTGTGTGTGATAATCTACTTTGCCAACACTATGCAAGTTCTCAAAAATCATATAGGTAGATACAGTATATTCTTAAAGAATAAATCAGACGGTCATGAACACGAATTCCAAACGGATCTTGCTTGTTTTATGTTGTAGAAACCTATTCACTTCGAATAAAAGAGTGAAAGAGCAGACCACCCATGAAATAAAAAGGTACCCGTGTCTGATCTGATTCCAAGTATCACATTAAAAAGCACACAAAGAAACTTCTAGCTGAGTTGAGTTGAAATTTGTAATGCTTCGCCACGAATTGGATAGTTTCGTGGACATTTCAAGTTGCTGTAGTCATTTTTCTTAAATATGGCAAGTCAAAACTTACCGACAGATCAATTTGTTACCAGCACCAATTGCCACAGAGTGAGACTTACGAGTAAATCAAGTTAACGCAAGTATTGTAGTTTCTAAAAAAGGAAATAAACCACTACTTTCAAAGCACCTCAGTTTTACTTCCTCTGTTACATAAATTAGGGGAAGTATTGTATTCCACCCAAAAATTCGATGTCGAGATTTCACCGGAAATATAATTTGAAGCCCCCTGAATAAAAACAAAAAAAAGCATTTTTAGAAATGTATGTGTGTGTCTCTGTTGCTGAGGACAGCATAACTCAAAAACGAAAAGTCGGTTAAAAACCAAAGTTAGTATTTAAGTTTGTCTTTCAAGGATGCGACACGAAGATTTTGAAGAAAATAGCCCCACTCTAAACTACCCTTTACATGGATAATATTTCGAAAATTTTGATTTTATTGAAAATGACTAACGATTTTTATTAAAATGTCATATGTTTAAGATATTTGTATGACAAATGAAATGTATATATTGAATTTTCTGGCTATAGCTTATGTAGTCCTATTTACTCTGGATGACTTTTAAATAACTCGTAAATCGTAAGGGATATGTAGACCTCGCTAAAACCCACAATTTATTTCTAAATAAACTTTTTTGTAGAGTGAACCATTTCGGAGATATTCCCTGTTATTTGAGTCAGTTTCGGAAAACAAAACTTTCGTGAAATGGGACATCGTTGTCCATTTTTTATGTGTTAAGGTGCAAATGCTTTAAAAGATTTGACTATCGTTCAAAGTCTACTGTATTCTAATAGTCCCCAAGAAATTAAGCAATAAGATAATTTGTACAAATGTTTATCTCAACTAACACGAAGAAGATATAGGAATAAGAGTTTATAAGAATGGTTAGTACAAGAGTAGAGAAAGTCGTGTGAGTGCAGCACATTAGATGATTTAGATTCAGGGTGTCGCATGTATTTCCGGTGAAATCTTGACATTGAATTTTTGGGTGGAATGCAATACTTTCCCTATTTATTTTAGGCATGGAGCAGAGAAAGTAAAAACCTCGCACTAATAACATTTTGTTTCTAAGAAACCGTTCCGGAAATACGAACAGAATTGCAGTTGCCCCGTGTTTCTTACTAATATCCAGGCTTTAGTAGTTGTTATCCTTCTCGCTCTGTTGAAGGACGATGGCCTCTGATGAAGTTTCAGGTATAACAAAGTATCACCATGTAGCCATTGGCCTTCATCCGCTCAGGCGATAATAATGCAGTATAATATCGCGTCCACGATTATCGCATTTCTTCCATATCCGCATATCTAACTGTTCCGTTTGCACTTCCGCATGTTGCTTGTATTTGTTTGCTGTGGAGGTCCAGCACGACGCTGCAAGGCTTAAGTTGTTCTTAGCAGGGATTTTAATGAGTGGTTTAGTCATTGCGGAGCGCTTTCCTTCGCTTCAAGGATGCATTTGTCACTCTTATTTATTTTTAGCAGGTGGCTCGATTGTAGGGATTTTAAATAGGTTCTATGCAAATGGTATATTTATTTGAACATATTAGTCAGAGAAATTTTGTTGGTGGTGTTGAAGTTGAGGAACCTGGAAGCCAAAAGCGTATTTGCTGTAAGCTTTGAGACATAACTGCAAAATGAATCAGTTACATCATTAATACGTGAAAATTAACTGTAGCTATATAACTATGTTTATTTAAAAGTTTCCCAGTGTTTAAGAACATACATTTCGTTTTCTTCTACACCGCCAAATTAGGCACTGAACTGATCACTCATCTTTGATATACTGATCCAAAGTTTGCTTGCTCCTGCATAAGATACTGGCTCAAGACATTACCTTATAAGTCCTTGGGGGTGTAAGTTGTACAAAGAGGAACTCAATCCATTAAAGAAGTAGTAATAAATAAAGAAAAATAAACACAAATTAATGAGAAAGAAACAGAAGACATTTGCTTTGAGGAAGGAATTTTTCTACACGACTTCTGTTAAATAAATAATATGAAAACATCCGATTTTGAGAAAATGAATACTCGAGGTCCAAGAATATTTAATAAAGTTAACAACTGTACTTTTACAATCAATATTTTAAAATAAATACTTGTAAGTTATCTGTTTTGTTCAAATGAAAAGTGCATTATCTTTTGTTTGTACAGGCACAAGATTAGAAGTGGGATTGTCAACTTACGATCCATGATAGTGGCCTTGGTAAGAAACTAGTCCAAAAACGTGGCTTCTTATCCAATACTCCAGCCAAATAATTTTGCTTTTTCTAATCAGATTCAGTACCTACGTGGGACTATAGAGGAAAAATAAATAAAACTTGACAGCCTGAAGCCCAAATTCGTAACATTGGGAATATACAACTTAAAGTAAGCCTGTGTAAATTAACTGTAAACCAAAACAACCATAAGCGCCAACAAAAATCCTTAAATTCGAGGTAAATTAATAGTATTTCCTCATATAATATTTCAGATAACATCTGTCAAAATGTTACGATAATTTCAGTACATTATTATTCCCCTACTAAGACCTTGCGGCAAATTGTGGCTCTATTTGCGAATATTGCTTAATTTAATGATAATTCAATATGGCACCTAAAATGTCAATTATGATGATACTGGCTTTCTGTGTTTAATTTGCCTCGGCTATATAATTACTAATTAAATCACTCTGAAGTTGAGCACGTATTTCTTGAACTGGTAAGAGTTTCGTATTGACGGAGTAAATATAACTAAATGTTATGGTAACTCCTTAGTATATTAATATAAAGAAAAGTAGTTAATTGCCTTCATACGCCACTGGGTTGTTTGTGCAATGGTTTCACCATAAGCTACGTGGTACATATGTGCGGTTCGTTAAGGCTCTTGTTTTGAGTGATACTTTAAATGTACAGTTTGTTCACCAGCTCATGGTCCCTGGGAGGAATGCAGCAAGTCAGTAAAAAATTCCAGGTAAACATTGATATCTGGAGCTGCAGTTGTCCTTCTGGTTGCGCTTACAATAGTAGTGCCGACCTTGGAATGTGTATTCACGCTAGATCAAAGTAAAGAAGTCACTCAAAATAACGGAACTTAAAGGTTACTTTTAGTTTATGCAGTATACTTAGCTTATAAAACGTAAACGATATTTTCATCTACTCCGTCATTCTCCCACTAATCATTTTCTACCTTTTCTAAGTATTTTCAAAACCCTGCCAACCTGTTTGTCACAAGTGATATAACTCCGAGCTTTATATCGTGTAACTCTCAGAAGAATAAGTCACCTGTTACATATCTAACTATTCATTTTACCTTAGCCATATCTAGTTATATGGCATTGGAATCACACGTGTACGGGGACAAACAAACGACAGTGTGGACCAATGAAACCCAAAATGTGTTCGCTTTAGAAACCTCTTTAGGTTTGTTCCAATTATACTATAAGTATATGTCTTACACATGGAACATTCACTCTGAAACCCTTTGTTCTGCAACCACAATACCATAGCAGATTTACACCACTCCTAGGTGGAGATTTATCTACTTCTACGCTCCTTTTTTCTTTACTTCAGGGATAACGCTAGTGACTCGTCCAATTTTTAACTGAAATTAAGAGATATTAGCATATTAGCGAACAAACATAGCGGGTATAACATTGAAGCTAAGTTGACAACCTAACCAGCAGCAACGTTATCTACCACGTTTACAAAACTCAGGTTACACTATAGTGGAATGGCCCTCCTCTCCCCTTCAGTCCCCTACGACCATGGGCTGGTGAACAGACAGTATGTACGCGTCTCTACATCTCCTGAGTGAAAGCACCCTATCTATTACGCTGGCATTATACCCGGATCGCTCGCGCTGATGTCAACACCTGTCCAAGAGACCAGGCGTACTGATCTTGGTTGTCTAGCGCTCCGATCGCTTGTTATCTTGTTTACTAGAACAGCGAAATACTATTAACTTGGTGTCGTGCAGTCAGTAATGCAATGCAAATGAATGATTTCTCGTGCCTGTCAATATATGAGACTTTGCTGTCCTGAAGATATGATTCCATCTGAGCAGGGTGAACCCCCATGGACAAAAAAAAGTCATGTCTGGAACCATACATACATGCTTACATACATACACATACATGACAAATGGACAATCAGACATACCTACTTGTTGAAAACTGCAACTTATTTGGTACTCGTGGAGTTGTTCTCTGCCGTTAAGGTAGTCTGGCGTTCCAGACATGACTTTATTTTTTGTCCATGAGTACACTGTCTTGCGGGTTCGATCCCCGTGACCGACCTTCCTGACCCATGGGTTTTTTCGGAGGTTTCCTCGGGTCGCTAGGCGAATGCTGGGAAGGTTTTCCATATCCTTCGAATTTCCTGTCCCTCCATTTCGCTAATCATATCATTTCACCCTTCTTCCAGTTAGGTTTCGTACAGGGTTGGAAGCATCGGCAAGCGTCGCAGCAGCACGCCGGGGTACAAATGCGATCTGAGAATCTCATCCCCCGGATTGAAAGGCGAGCCATCGTTTCCGGGCCACCTATGGCATGGTACAAGCCCTAGGGTTTAGGAGAGCTAAGCCAATCTCTGCCAGGGTGCTTCTAACTAGGACAATGTAGGGACTCCGCCCCCTGCCATGTCGTGATAACGTTCCGGCCGCCCTTAGGATCCTTTGGCTTCATCCATCCTCCCGCGGGGTCCCCGCCAGGGACATAGGCACAAAAGATCGCCTTTCGGTCGAGGTTCTATGTGCCCTTCCACAAATTTTCTTGTGTCAACTATGCTTCAGGCTTGGCGTCTATTGGTTGCTAACGTAAAAACAACTTAAAGATATGAAATATTTTTACGTGATTGCTTCTTAACGTTGAAATTTCAAATATTCCAAAAATACTCCTAATTCGTCCTTTCAAAAATTCACATGATTACAAACGCCGGTTGCTTGCGTGTATCTGTTTATGTCAATGGCATGTCAGAGAGAGGGCCCAAATAACTTTTGCACTCTTATAAATATTAAAAAAGTCACCGTTTAAACATATGCATGAACAAATATTACCTTAATCAATATGACACCTAGATTAAGCATAGTTTAAAGACATAGTGCTTCACCTGTATGTGATTGTAGACACAGGCAATTATTTGTGTTTTTATTAGAGGGCTTGACTTGATGGAAAATGATTATATTGTCTATAACCTAAGAAATCCCACCACAACATAACCCTAATCAAGATTGGTGCCCCACCCTCGGAAGTAACAAGTAGTGGAATTTCAGCTATTACTAAAGGCTCAAATTAGGGTGTCCAATTGTAGCAACTTCTTCATCGTCATAATTATATTCACATTGTTAACATATTCCCACCTTTCTTTAACTACTAGTTACAGTGAGAAGCTGATAACGAAATAACATAACCGTCCTCGTTTCCAAATGCTTAAACAAAGGAGAGAACTTTTTAGAATTGCTGAGTTGGTAATTTATTCCGGATATAATTATCCTCCACCAGTACATACATTCACATTCGCTTTCTGCATTAAATTCTACCAAAGTATTATTAATGCTGTAAATATTACTATTATCACCACCATAATTTTAGCATATATTTGTGATTGAACTTCAAAAATGATCACAACATAATTGGGCATTTATAAGTACTACATACTTGTCGGGAATAACTGACTTACACTAGAAATACGTCCCTAGACATGTCGTCGGTGCAATCTGCATATTTTCAGGGGATTACCAGCCGTATTATTTCTTTTTAGATTATTCACCTACAATGTGTTACTTTCCCACCATCATGCTGACTCTGTGATCGGAGAAATTTATATAACCAAACATTCACTGTTCGGGAAATCTGGGTTAGATTAGTATGAACCAACATTTTAAAACCAATTTCCCAATTGTTATGTTTCCTAAGTCTGGAGCGCCAATATTCACATATTTTCTTCACCTATAGCTATCTTTCAGCTTAGTTTTAACTGAAACAAAGTATGTGAACTTGTTTCGTTACAAAGTTTGTTGTAGACACAAGGAGAGCATAAGATAAACCAAATATTTAAAAAGCGGTTCCCTAAATAACGGCTTTGAAATTATACAGGTACTCTTAGCATAGCATTGCGAGAAGCACTTAACAAAATATTATAGTATTGAAAAATTCAAAACAATAGCAACGAATATCTCAAAAATAGTTAATGCTGCAAAAAGTTGACAAACTGTGTGTGTTTAGTCTTTGTGTACTGCTTGTTTTGCCATACAAAATTAACTAAATGAAAACTTCACAGGCTATTCGCGAAAATTCAAAATATACATATTATTCATCTAGTATGTTAATCATATTTTAAACTTTTTTCTGCTCCATTTATATGGTGCCTTTGATATCTAGGTCATAACGGCGGCTTTGTCTTTAGAACAATTGCTTATGGCAATCATGTTCACCCTTTTACTCTTGGTGTTAATCTTTGGTTTGCCTTTATATTCACACACGTTCACTCACTAATTTATACTTCCAGACTCTAGGGAGGGTGAGGGATAGTTCTCGCTGAAGGAAAATTCCCACCCTCCAGCCGAGAATCGAACTCGGGAGCCAGTCCATAATTTTTGAGAGGAGAAAAAGCTGGAAAGTGTTCTATGTAAGGGGTAGCTTAGAGTCGTCGACCCCTTGGAAGATCTTCATGTCCTAAGTTAGTGGTAACCGACTTCTTTTTGTTGTTCTAGTTTTGCTGTTATTGTTGTTCCTCTCTCTCTCTCTCTCTCTCTCTCTCTCTCTCTCTCTCTCTCTCTCTCTCTCTCTCTCTCTCTCAAGTACAAACATAGACGTGGGTTTAGTTTTAGCTCATGGGACTTTAAAACATGGGTTTCTGACGATATATTCATAATGAATTTTTGGGTGGAATACAACATCGCCTACCTACATATCTTATTAACAGGCATAAGAATTTCTAGGCATTTAAGTCAGGACGGAAGGAAATTAGATTCAAGTGTTAATCGACCTAACGCAATGACGTCGCAGATAACAAACCACTCCGCCCATCACTTGTGCGGTGTGTTGGCGTATTTTATCTGCTGCTCTTGTTTGCAGAGGTGTGAGGTTTGTTAGACTGCATTAGAAGATTATTAGGTTATTTACTGACCGAAGTTATATCTAAGTTTTTGAATCTTTGGTGTGATAAATGTTTATGGTATTTGTCACGAATCAGAAGTGACTGTCTAAAGAACAAAGATGCAATAAAGTAAACGTATCGTACTACTAGACATTCTTACTTCAATGATATAAGTTTGCCAAAATGGATCTTAGATAACACTTTTCAGTCATTCTCCAAGACATACTTGGAGGTTAAAATAGGGAATATTTGTTCATTGATATGTAGTTCAAATTTATGCAGCCTGGTTTGGAAAAAATTATGTTTCGACAAGAAAATGTTCTAATGGTGTTACTGGAGGAAAAGAATTTTAAAATAGCTATAGGCATTTACATAAGGTGATGGCTTGATTTTATACATTTGTAAATTATTTTCAAACTTAGAAGTTACAGCCATTTTTACCGTAAAAATTTACTTGAGGCTAACAAAATTTACACACCTTTGAACATTCTTTGTACCAATGATATACATAAATTAAAATGCAACAAGTAGATTTGATTGTAGTCTATATCTGTATTAATCAAAACATTGTTAAGTTTAAGGGTGTGAAAGTGCTAAGAGTACGTAATATAGGAGGGTGGGCTAAGTTGTTGAATACGGGGTAATTCAACAATGTCAACATAACCAGAAAGGTCATAAAATCGTACTATCTAACAAAAAGGTTCAAGCCTATAAATATTCGACACATTTCCTAAATATGGATTTTGTAGTTCTTGACAAGGGAGTATAGGGGTTACACTCTGCGGTGATAAAAAGGGGGAAAAGGTGCTGATATATTTGACTATTTAAACAAATTCAGTAAACAAATACAATGAAATGAAGTTCGCTTATTTCTGCTGATCCGGATGCACCTGAACTGTAAACCAATGAACTTCCGCAAATACTGCTGGTTTTCTAAACGGATGAAGACCACAACAAACAGGGCCACGCCTCCTATGCGACGAAGGAACTGGGAGCGGTCCTGTGCGTAGTGGCAGCGATCAGCAACCGCGACAGTGGAAGTCAGTCGGTGAAACAAAATCAAAAAACCACTTTCACATTCTTGCGTGCGGCAGTACTACGGAATGTGGGTTAGGGTATCACCGGACGCGCGGACGTGCTGACCCCCAGACCTTTACGGACGTGAATGGCGTTCGATGACCGCTGGCGGCAGGTGGAACGGTACTGCAAGTCTGTCCTTGCCGATAGCAACAGACTCTTGAGGGAGATAGTGATTTATCACCACTTTGTTTTCTAGTGTTGCTCGCCTTCTAGGTTACACTCAGCACTCAGGCTTCAATATTTGTCACTGGCAATTGTTGCATTTATTAACCTAATGTAGCAGTGTTTAAAACTACATCTAAAGAAAGAGGAGGTCTGGTTTATTATGTTGATCTAATGTACAGGATTTTGATCCATCCATTTTTCCCTAGCCAATCAATATAAATTATATATCTTCCCATTTGGTACAGCTTTCCTCAATTCTGGTCATTCCAGTAGGTGTTCTCCATTTAAAAATCTTGTCAACATTGCAGATCTTACATGCGTTGTCACTTATAAAGCCAAACCTATGCAGATGTTCCTCCAAACAGTCATGTCCAGTGAGCAACTGCTTCTTTCCTTGGGAAAGCTGTTTTGTTGATGTATTATTAAATTGTTAATCTGTAGAAAATTAATATTAATTGTTTTTGTTATTGGGAAACTATGTAATGTTATTCTTGTTAAATAATTTTATTTTGCTTGTATTATGTGAAATGTACGTAGGTATCATAGGCAATATAAACAATCTTCTTAAATTACACGTATTTAATACGTTAAATAACGACAAATAACATTCAATTATAGTTATGAAATTTAAGAATATTACGAAATTACACAATTTTGACTTTTTCCCTCAATTTTTCGCGTCGAACAAGAGATGACGTAATTGTTCATTGGATACAGATTATTAAGGAACGTTTCAATAATTTTAATAATTTAAAAGATTGCTTGATCAAAGCTAAAAGCTTGACTGCACATGATCAAAGAATTAATTGTTGGAATTATAACATCTTATGATACTTTGCAATAAATCACCCTGTAAAATAGCCGTCTCATAGCTCTCCAACCGGCACATCCAGCTAAATAATCCCTTGTGTTATTACAACGGGGCACCTCGAATCAACGTGAACTTATATGATAATTATTTCACTTTTATGATATTTTACTACACTATTTAGCATGACTAATAGCGATAACTAAAATAAAAACAAACCCAAATAGTTACATTCACATGACTTTCACTATACACTATTATTTATGTTTATATTTCTTCTACAAACTACTTCTAATCATTTACTTCATGTTGCAGAAATTGCTTTATTGCACACTTCGCTTGTCTGAAGCAATTGTCAAATCTTTAAAACGAGGGTCGTTATATGCTGACTTTTAAATTTCATTCTTGGAGGATTAGGGGAAACAAGTCATTGCTCAGTCGGCAGAGCACCTGCCTACTGTGCAAGGTGTCCCGGGGTCGATTCTTGGCTGTGGGGTGGAAACTTTTCTCTAACTAGGATTATTGCTTATCAACCCCAGAGTCTGCAAGTATGCATTGTGCGTGTGAATTTAATGTACAAAGACCCAAAGCCTACTGTCTAACGAGTGGCAATATGTTCCGCAGGAGAGGCCGCCGATATGTTTGAAGCTGAAGGTGGGATATAAATGGAACATTTAAAAAAAACGAAATTAGCAACTTAAAACTGTATAGTAAAGTTACTGAAAACTGAGTCCAACGTATGTATATCTCAAAGTAGTAAACGTGGCAAAAACATATTTATAAATGCTCTATTTTAACTATAATTTAATTTTTCTTTAATCTTTTTGTTAATTTATTAAGGTATCCACGTTATACTAACTCATAAAAAGTACATTCCAAATGAAGGCTAAAAGTGAACATATAAATATATTTCATCCTTTATATCAGTATATCAAGCATATAATGCATTAATTACACCCGATGCAGCCGTTTATGAGAAAAAGAAAATAATATACGAAATATTTCCACATAAACGGAAGCTCGGAGTGGAGGAAACCCTATGAAAATCTTCTCGTAGCTTTGGAAGAGCTTGTATAGAAATACGAAAGTTTGGTACCCACCCAACTTTTCGTCTTAGCTACGGATTCACACACGCGTCTTTTTTTAAACGATTTCTTTTGATTTCAGTGGACATGCGCGAAATCTCGTCATTGAATTATTGAATTAAATGCAATACTTCCTCTAACAGTGTAGGGTAGCGTATCTGCTTCATAGTAAAGTGGTCAGATATTCGATTCTTGGTTAGGATGAGTCTGCACCAGGGTATGAGTTTTTTCTGGGGTTTTCTCTTATCCTGAAATATGAATGTCAGGGAACTCTGAAGAACCCGGATTCATTTGAGCATTATTTCAACTATTTCATTCATTAACCGTGCCATATACCTGCCCGGTTAAGGATAAATTTCAAGGCCCCCCCTCCCAAAAAATAACTCTTCTATCATTGGATAACAGTGTAGATGTGTTGTATGAATGAAAGACTTCTTCCTCCGCGGAAGAACTTGCTTTTTTTTTTTAATACTGTCTACTTTTATTCCTATTTAATAACCCTGGGCGCAACAACCCTTTCAGGGCCAAGGCCTACCGCTCAGCCACTGCGTCCCCCACCTCTACCCACCAAAGACGTCATGAGTGGGGTGCAGTACTGGAGGGTGGTACGTGGCCAATGCCCCGATCCCTCCCAGGCGGTTATGTGGTCTAAGCAACCAGAACCGCTACTTTTCAATCAAGCAGTTCCTCAATTGGCACATCAGGGACCTAAGGAGGCTTAGTGCACCCCGGACCAGGTCTCCCAGCGGGAGAAAATTCCCACGACGTACCGGAAATCGAACCTGGATCTCCAGCTTTTATCCCTAGTTGATACACCCAATTTTCATTTGTTTCTCTGTCTCTACTATCCACTAGAGCACTCACAACAAATCATTTATTTGTAATGCAATGAGACACCAAACGGATTTGTTTTTCTCCTCTCTTAACGTTAACATAGCGAATTATCTTCGCGCCTAAGGTCTGCCTTTTTGTCCAAGGAAATCTTTGTGCTCTGAATATCCAAAGTAAAAGCAATAGATGTAACGAAATACAGAAAACATATTATTGCTCTTTATGAGTTGCTATTTAGGTTACGCATTGTTGGGTTTGAAAGAGGCACGGTGACGTTACTCATGCGGCAAACTTCGGACGTGAGTCGTCGGCGAGTCTTTTGTGACGCTTGATTTGGTTGAACAAAAACGTTTAAATGAACCTGTACGGTGATTTGTCAGTGCTCGCTAAAAATATACAGTAGCCTCTATTCTTAATGAAAGTTGCTGCAGATTTCTGAAGAATATCGCACTGGCTAGAATTTCCAAATTGGAAGATTGACCGTTTGGGCTACATAAAAAATGTACCACTTAAAAAAATCGAAATAAACTTGTCTTATGTTTCCTTTGTAGATACAATAGGAAGAGCGGAAAACAATAGGCTTAAACGATAGGCAAATATTTTAGAACCTGATCGCTATATGATGGCATTGCAAAACCTCCCTCTTCATTTGACCCGAAATTTTTTTTTAAAAAAAAAAAAGAAAGAAAGAAAAAGCTATTTCACATTTGACAGCAGTGTGTTACACAACTCAAACCAATTACAAGGAATAACTTGAAAATGGCTCACACAAAATAGGTGCACATTTTTTTATATTTTAGGAAACAGTTTAATTCTGTTGAATGTAAATTGGAATGACAGTAGAAGTAATAGAATTACTTAATTTATCCTATCACGATAACCTTTCTACATCAGGCATTTTACTAAATGCAAGTTTATGTTGTTTAAAGAAATTTTTATTTTGTTGGATTGCAATTTGGGTTTAAGGGGGATTTAAGTTTTAAATTGAGTACTTTAATAGTTTAGAATAAATGCGGAATATAATAAGTACGTAATACATACATGTACCTTTTTACTTTCTCTACTGGTAAGTAGAAGTATTGTAGTCCACCCAAAAATTCGATGTCGAGATTTCACCAGAAATATGTTTTGAGACTCCCTGAAACCCCCCAAAAAACATTTTTAGAAAAGGTCCGTGTGTGTGTGTGTGTCTATCAGTCTGTGGACAGCGTAACTCAAAAACGAAAAGTCGGTTAAAAACCAAAGTTGATGTTTCAGTTTGACGTCTTTCAAAGGATGCGACACAAAGATTTTAAATAAAATAGCCCCACCGTAAACTACCCTTTACATGGAAAATTTTTCGAAAATTTTGATTTTCTTGAGAATGACAAACGATTTTGATTAAAATGTTTAAGATATTTGTATGACAAATGAAATGTATAATTTGAATTTTCTGGCTATAGCCCCTGTAGTCCTGTTTACCCTGGATGACTTCTGAATAACTCTTAAACCGTAAGAGATAAGCAAAATTGTACAATACAAAAAATTTAGATCTCGCTAAAATACACAATTTATGTCTGAATACATTTTTTTTTTTTTTTTTTTTTTTTTTTTTTTTTTTTTTTTTGTAGAGCGAACCAATTCGGAGATATTCCTTTGTTATGTGTGCGAGTTTCGGAAAACTTAAAACTTTCGTGAAATGGAATATCGTTGTTCATTTTTTATATGGTACCTAAGCGTGCAAAGAGAATGGAATCTCAGAGCTTTAAAAGATTTGACTATAGCTCAAGGTATTCTAGTATTCCCCTTGCACCTACAAGGAAATAAGCAATAAGATGTGTACGAATGTTTATCTCAACACGAAGAAGATATAGCAATAAGAGATTGTAAGAATGGTTAGTAAAAGAGTAGAGAAGATCATGTGAGTGCAACACATCAGATTTTTACAGAAACACACACAACACACAACACACACAGCGAGAGAGAGAGAGAGAGAGAGAGAGAGAGAGAGAGAGAGAGAGACCTTTTTCTAAAAATGCTTTTTTTTATTCAGGGGATCTCAAAACATATATTTCCGGTAAAATCTCGACATCGAATTTTTGGGTGGAATGCGATACTTCCCCTACTTACCAGTAGAGAAAGTAAAAAAAATGAGCATAGAATGCACAAAGTATCATACATGATACCAGCGGCCGTGATGAGTTTAATACATTCACAGAGCGAGAAAAAAATCCAAAATTTGAGGTATTAGATAAAACTACAAACACGATATTTTTGTTTTGTAATCTGCATTTAAAAGTTTGAATTGCATGAAACCATAATATTATTAATACTATCAATATTTCCTGTCTGTAAACTGTTAAAGTGAAACTCAAACTTTTATCTAATGGCTATTACCTGGCAAAGGAATGAAGCGTATCGGAAAGAACGTGAAACTGCCCAAATGTTTACGTGAGCTTATCGCAGAAATACGGCGAGACAATGTGTGTACACTCTGTTCAGATGCAATCATATCTTCAGGACAGCAACGTCTCATATATCGGCAGGTGCGAGAGATCATCTATTTGTGTTTTATCACTGACTATGCGCCAAGTTACTAATATTTCGCTCTTCTATTAAACAAGATAAGAAGCGATCATAGCGCTCGACAACCAAGGTCAATACGCCTCAATGCTTTGCCAGGTAGTACTAATATTGACATTTATGTTTTTTTACTTTGTCCAATTTGCAACCCAATTGTTGATTTTTTTCAATAAAGTAGTACCGAAAATTCAAGATAAAATTTTTATCTGTCACAACAATGTGCAAGATGTTAATAAAAATCTTTAACATCGAATATGATTTAACAAAAACATGAATCTTTTCCATATGAAGGGTTGTTTGTAAGGGAAAGAAAGCTGCTTAAAATGCTCGCCCTGCATCGTCAGATGCTGCCTAATCTAAGTATGAAATTCGCTATCTCACTTTTTGTGTTTAGTTAGGCTGCCCAGAGACAATCCTTTTGGGGCTCATGAAACCTCCAAATGTATACGTCCAGACATCTCATTGTATGATGACAAAACTTCCTCTACTTGGTAAACTTGAATGAAAACGATCACTCAAACACCATCAAATTCAATTCCCAACAGTAGTGAAACTGCCATAACTGTCAGTGAAAGACGCTACCTATCTACAGATCTGCCTCTGGAAGGACATTCTTGCAGCAGCCGTGTGTGTTTCCTGCGTGCCTATGTAAATTCATTATACGGTTAGGTCTCATGAACGTTCCAAAACAAATGGGCGTTCCCTCCAGAGAAAACTACTGTCTTAGTAAACAACCATTTACATACGGATGACCCTTTCTACACTTCTCATATATCACTATTCTTATGCTCAAGAAAAACGAAATCCATGATTCACACGTTGCCTGTCAAGATTCCCCATTTATTGGCTAGTTTAAATGGTGTTAAATATCGCAATAAATAGATGTTCGAATCTATTGTCGAATAAGAAAACTAGAATTCTTCCAAGAAAGCAACCGAAGAATCAGTTATTCTCCTAGACAGAACATTTAAAACTTTTTGTTGATGCATACCTTTAAGGAAATTGGATTAATCTGTTGTCTTAAAAAGTTCCATTGTTCTATTTCTTCGTAAAATGTCACACTAAAATGTATCTTTTGGAATACCAAATGTTTACAGTGAATGATTGAATTAATACTTACGTTTTTGTGACACAGGTTTTATAGTTCACTGAAAGGCTATTTTTGTTCAAGTTTCCAATTTTTTGACGGCTTGGGAGCAGATTGTGGTTTTTGCTGTGAAACATACTTCTTAAAACTGCACTACTACCCTCTGCTTATTTTTCTTTCTCTAATTACCCTCCTCAGACTTACAAATCAACGGGGTAAGATGTCTTTGGAGGAGTAAACAGAGTCTGGATCAGAGAGCAGCCAGGAAGGGTGATCAGCCCAAAACCTGGATGGAAGGGGCTGGTATGAAATGACGACGAAATGGATGATGGGAAAGGTGATGGAGCAGTTGAATGAGTGGTGGGAGAAACCGGAGAACTGAGAAAACCTATCCCGAGGTAACTTTGTTGACTACAAACCCCAAAAGATCGCCTAGGATCCACTCCTGTCCTTGGTGCGAGACAAGCATGATCATTCGGTCATGGAGCCACTGCTCATTATCCAAAAGAAACATTTCCATGTCTTTAAAAACCAAATTTTCTGTAGAAAACTCACTCTGAACAGTTCATACAAGTTATTTTCAGACTCTTTAATTTTTTTATGCTTTAGGTATGGACTAATACAGCAGAAAGCGTATTCTCTGTCATATTAATCCGTAACAAAAGAAATATAATGCATCAATTCAATTTCGTCAAAGTGTACAAAACAGGCAATAGGTAGATCACTCACTAGTAGATTTTTGTGACTGGTAAACAGAAATTTTCATATGCGATATTTATCTCACAAGACTTCCTTTTACAATCATAGTAATACAATTATTATGCACGTCAAAATATTAATGGTACAAAGTTACAGCATTATGCAATGTTTTATATTTTCATGGCATCAAAGTGTAGTTAAAATCGTCCTAAGCACTCTAAACTCAAGGGCTATCTATGACAGTGACGTGGGGTATTTTAATGTTGATTAAGAACTTTCTCCTTTTAGGCCCAAGGCTTCTTTTAAAATTCGAAGCTAGTTACAAAAGAACCGATGAAGTACAATTTATTACCAACTCTCGCTGCTGCCCAAACTTGTTTATGTACTTCATAAGCAAGAAAATGTAAGTTATACACACAAGGCTGTAACGAGAGATCGGAAGTTGACGCCGGATTAGGATTTAGCACTGAGAAAGTTTGTCTCCAAACGCAATGCCTTTATGCTGATGAAATGCGCGTCTCCATGTATGTTTTTAAAGCTTTCTCCTTGAAAGAACACTTCCCTCCATGCCATAAATTACACTCGACTCGTCCTATTCCAGCTCTTATGCAGTAAAGATGACTTTAAACATCAACGTTAAAAACATCGTCATTGAAGATGCCTTTTATCTACGAGGAAGAATCTCACTTTCGGTGAGTTAATGCTTAATAAAGGCTGCGACATTATCTGAAGCTGCTGGATAAATATTTTACTGTACACGGAAGGTGCGTCTCTCGTTATACGACTTAGTTGACACTTATTGAAATAAACAACAAAAGTGTTTGATAATGTTTCCTTCATACACATTCTTAGTGCCACAGTACATTTATAGACGTGCTCAAATTATACGACAGTAATCGTGTTTTATGTCCGCTCTTACTTCAGATGGCACCACAGGCGGAGATATCGGTGACTATTTCAGACATACAGGCATTAAATCATCATATACGAATTATCACCTATTCGTTTGTTTGGTGCAAATTATCACTAGATCAGAACAGCCAACTATATCCCATATATCATTGAAAAAAAATTCATTACACATTACAACCCATTAACAATCAAAATAACACCACATTTCTACTGTGGTTTTAAGAATTGTTATTCTATTAATTAATGTATTTTTCGAGAAGAAAGGCTATTTGCTAATGTTAGAAATAAAGTTATATTTATTTGAGATTATAAACTGGTATTCTGTTGTAACAAAAAGAAAAGATCGAAATATGTAATTCTTGGGTTTCGTTTTCTTCAGTTGGCAGTGCTGCGTAAGTCAAACTACCTAATTGAAATTAATATATTTTAGGTTATGTTAGAATTTAACATTCAAATCTTTCCTATATAGTATTTAAATTCATATTTTATTTATGAAATAGTACAGATAAATAGCACTCGATGGTCTTATGATATGATTATTATATATCGTATTGTGATAAATGAAATTAAACGAAATGATAATTGGAAAAGGAAATTTGGGAACATGTTTCAAGTCTAAGTCTAGCGTGCCTCCCCAGCATTTGCCAGTCATAAGGACTAAGGAAAATCTGGAAGAGGAAAGAAAAATAAATACACTCAGTCAGGGAGGAAAGTCCTGGCGGGATTTTAATTGAAAAATTTCCTTTCACGAATCCATGCCTTAACGATCTCAGCTACCCAGATAGGTTCAAAGTTATCATACTAAACCTGGTACATTACTACATATTTCATTAGCATATATTAAAACGAAACATGCTCATTGTTGCCTGATTTAGGTACGTATTTATACATTTAATTTTTGACCATTTGGAGAGTATGAAGCAATAACAATAAAATAGCTTTGTGTCGAGGGCTATATTACCCATACAATGATGGATGATTTTCCGCACTTTTGCTTGAATGTTTCATCAGAACTTTAATGCTGAGGCAGCAATTATTATACTAATATAATAGAATATTATATCAAGAAATTCCTGAAAATTCACATTTTCAGAAGCGTCTAGAGGCACTAGTAAAAGTTTTGCAAAAATACGTGCAGCTTAGTAATTTTGAAAAACAGTATCCAAAATTACTAGAAAAAATATCAGGCATGCTAAGCATTAATAGTGAATCTTTTCTAGTAAATATTTTAGTATATAAAAAGCAATACTATTCAACATTTTTTAAGTAAAACTGAAGTCACCAGATGTTTCTTAGCAGATAAATGTAAGCTCCTAAGGAAGTTAGAGTAAAATAAAGTGGTCCGGTAACTACATTTGTTGGGCATAGGAATGTCAGTCAAATGATAATTAACTAATTATGTTACATAAACACATTTTCAAGAATTTCGTGAACGAGAACGTTCTAGTCCAATAATTCGACCTCCTCTGTAAATTCTTGACGAATTTTCCAGATAGATTGGTTCAGTATTTGCGGAATTAGTAGGTACCTTAATATTTTTCCTATAAGATGGACTAGTGAACTGAACTATAAGTAGATAACTTAAGTTGTAGGATAACTCCTGTGGCTCACATTCTGGGCGACAGGGGCTTAAATCCCGTTTTCTGGTCAATTTGATATTTTCTTATCAGTCGCAGGTAAATAACGAATTGGATATTTTAAAACAACCATTAGCCACTAAGTTCATGTCTCGCCCTGACACTTTAGCTCTTTCAAAAAAAAAAAAAAAAAAAAAAAAAAAAAAAAGTTTACGTTAAGGGAAGACAGGTGACTTAAGTCTTAAAAAATCCATTCTTTTATTTTTGAAAAAAAAAATACTTTTTGCTAAACATATAATTGACCAGTTTACATGGCTGTATATTATTTATGTCTTTGAATGAACATTTAATACGGCAATGCGCTCTTTAAATGCCTTCCACACCTCCACTTTAATTTTTTTTCTCAAAACTATAATTTCTTTGCTTTATGTGCCCTTTTGTCGGAAAGAAGTGGGCCAAATGTAATAAAACTTTGCAGGAAAATGTAAACTTAATGTCTGCTTATTGTGACCTAAAGTTAGCTGTGTATTTTCAACAATATGAACATTAATGATTGTTATTAGTAAAATAAATACGCATTTTTCCCTCGGAGCATTGTTTACATGAACTATAATTTTTTTGTGAAAGCTGAAATTAAGCTATTGGATTCATTCTATCTCGCATTAAATTAAATATTTTTAAGAGTCTCTGTACTGAATTTCAAAGTTGTATGGTTGATAGTTTTAGCAAAAAAATTAAAATTTATAGTAAAAGGTTTATAGCCCCAGGTAAAACAGATGATTCATGAAAGATACTTAAAAGATACAAACAAAATTTATATCGTGTATAGGTCGCGCGTTACTTCTTGACGAATGAAAATTTTATATGAAAGGTTGAATGCGAGTCTCTACTCAGCTTTTGCGGGAACGAGAGAGAGGAGGTACAGTCTGCAGTGAGATGACGCGCATGCTTCTGAGCTGAAGTAGTACAACACTACAAATCAATTTATGACACTTGCAGTAATATCAGCCACACGTATTATACACTATACCTCTATAACTGTTTCCACTTAACTTTCTTGCATTTATTCTATTCCCGACATCTCTCCCTCGTCTGAATTGCTATTTTCGTTGCATGCATACATACATCCGTACCGCACAAAACTTCTGCAGTCGACTGTATACACAAACGCGACAGAGGAAAACAGAGGTGTCTGTTATCGTAGCATAAACATTTGCTGACCTGTTTATTAAGGGTAGGCTCACTCATTGGATTTCTGCTCAAGGTCATTCGTCAAGAACGAACGCGCAACCTATATCTAGGAGACACTAGTATACATGCATATGCAATTTGGCGAGCTTATCTACACTGATGCTTTACTACATTTGCTTATTTCAGTCATTTATCTCCCCTTAATCGATAGCAGATAAACACGACGGCGACTATGCAACTTAAGACATAGGAAAACATGCCGACTGTATGTAACAAGAAATTAATAGTCTTCCATCGCGAAACGGTTTAACAGTTAAGGCACCAGTGAATTAAGTAAACATTAAAACAAAAATAAAATAAAAACGGTGGCTTTTTGGACTATTTAATATGCTTGCAGCCTATACTTTCATTTACTGCCTTTGATTTATTGATTTTGCAATATTTAAAGCTCAATGCGGTGATTGAAATACTCCTAAGCATAGTGCTGTAATGCATATTTGGATTTTAAAAAAGTTTTTCTTCCTGCATTTTTCCATTAGTTCCTCCTTAAGTCATAATTATTGTTGATCAATTAACTTGCATTGTGTAGTGAAGCTTCAGATATTAGTGTAAAACTTATTTGTTTTTAATATGACTAATTACTTTATTAAATATTACATAGTTTAATGCTCCCAAAATGAAAATAATACATAAATATTAAAGGTTTATCTTTTTTTTCTCGCATAGCTTCATTATAATTTTATAAAACTTCTTGCACCGGGCCGCTGCAGCCTAAATTGCATTTTAAATAGGATTTAGAATATTTTGGGCATAAATTCAATGTGTGAACGGTCTTCACGATTGGGTACATGTATATGCTACTGTTTTTGAGCAGGAATTTGTGATATTTAATGCACACAAAAATATATGGAACAGTTTCATAAATCCTTATTTTTTTCAGAGAGTCAGACCGCACTTGAGACTCGTAAGATATCAGAAATGGTGGATATTCGGGCTAGAAACAAGCTTGAAAATAGAGAATGAAGTCCAGCTCATCTAGATGCCAGATCACGTGTCATCGAGGGAAATGAAAAAGCGTGATCAAATAGCACGACAGGGCGTAGCTTCCTAATTTACTGACTCAATTTATTGATCCAGGAACACCACGATGTTTCATAAGAGAGGCTATTAAGAACTAATCCAAGGTAAGACATTACGAAACCCGGCTTGAAACAACAAGAATTAAACATGATAAACTATTTATTGAGAAACCATTTAAGAAAAGAGCTGAAAACGTGCTTAAATGTAACAGATTTCAGCTGAGAACAATTTTTTTTCTTCCACAGGACGTGCTTGTTAAAAAGCACCTTAATATGGTGGGACTGCTACAGGGTAACTCACACGGCAGGTATCCTCTTTCTTCTTTTCCTGATTATCCTCCCCTTATGTAGGACTTACACCCCCTAGGACTTAAGCCAGTGCCTAGGGTCAGACGCCTGTCGGGGAGCAGAGGAACCACTGGACGGGACAGAGCGAAGACCTGGAAGCAGATGGTCAACCAATCACCAGATATGAGACTGGGGAGGAGGATGGTATGAAATGCAGGCGAAATGGATGATTGGAAGGGTGATAATGCAGCAATTGGAGGAATGAGTGGCGGGGGAAACCGGAGAACACAGAGAGAACCCGCCCTGACGTCGCTTCGTCCACCACGAATACCACATGCGGGTCCCTGAGATCGACCCCGGGCTACCTAGGTGGTAGGCGAGCGCTGGCAGGCATCCAAAGAACTAAAACAGCCCTTCACATGTTATACTCCTGTGAAGCGTTGGCTCACAGAATATATATTACTTCTTAGAGAAGGTACGAGAGGATTATGAATCAATATGTCCTTGGTAATGCATAGTGGCATAACGAGTTGGTATTGGAAGGATACACGTAACAAAATAAGCCTGTTGTTACAAAAGCGTCAGGAGTAAATGGCGGGAAACCGTATCGGAACCACCAAGCCAAAAAGGATAAGACTGATTAATAAAACAGAATTCAAACAAATGCATACAGTTCAATGAAATGTACATTGCCCTTATATTGCTGTGACAAAATGACGATATGACAAATCCCACTTCTGGCACCAGAGTGACAAATCACAAGTTCAGTGACTTTTTCTGTAGCTTTATTTCTCTTGTAAAACTGAATCACAAAAACACAGTACTCTTTTTTATCGTTAGCACGATCTACAATTCTCACAGCGGTTCTGTCCTCTCATAACCTTGACACGTACTTCACTGATTTTCAGTTCTACTCTATCTCACAGACTGCTCCCGATGGTACGTTTATACGTAAACGGGTTTAACTAAAACCTATTTCATAAAACAAGCAACTCCGACGCGACGATTAAATATCTACAACTGTCTCTGACAACACTCGAACTTTCCCAGCGCTGATTGTACACACAGGCACTTAAAATTGCCAACGGTTGTCTCGTTCAAGATCACTTTCGGACATAGTACGGATTTTTCTAGAAATCCACTGTTTCATAAACAAGCCTGGCGCGTGAACAGTTTCTCGAACTGTCTGGAAACGCTTTTTCCGGCCGGTCAATTGTTGTGATTGCTCCTATGTCGCCGGGCCGCGTATTTAGAAGCAGCAGTGTGACCTTGAGCGTTTTTGAGACGTGCGGACGCAGCCTGCGTCACATTACATTGTTATACTATGACAAAGATACCAAGAGCAACAAAAGGATTTTAAGATATTATTTTACAGCTGCTTTGTCTTAAAGCCACTTTAAATACGCCACGAAAAGAAAGGTGTGTGGAAATTATAAATAATTTGATACACTTGGACATGCATTTCAAATGGAAAATTCGTCAAACTCTACTTATAGTATTAATATAGGTGATCAATCATTAGAAAGCTGTCGCTTGAATGCAACATTCCTGTGCCACTTGTTCTGTTATCCCCTTTAACAGCATCATCACGTTTTAGCAACCAAAAACAATCGAACATCATGGATGTACTTCATCGGCCCTGGCACCGTCTATCCATTTCCTTATCCGGTGAAACTTCCTCATTTATTCATTGCTCAAAACTTGTCTGCAACGTGGTCAAAATATGTATTTTTAGACTCACACAACACTCTAAGGCTTCATACAGCTTATATTGTAGAAAACATGGTCTTGCCATTTTCTGGCAACTTTATGGCCACCTCGAGGGCACTCCAAGCTTCCATTTTAGGAGAAATTGCACATTCTTCAAAATGTTTATTAGCAATAAAATTAATTTCGTCACTAGAAGTCCTTCATGGACCTGCATGATTGTAATCCCTGGGCATGCAGAGAATTGCCAGTCATTGTTGAGCAACACCAACTGTTGATAGAGACATCATCATCTCTGAACATCAACCGGTAGTAAGAATCCAGCCAAAAGAAATGACTTCAAGGAACGTTAGAATTAAAATAGATCAGCATAGATGAGCAGTTACAAATAACTCAGAAAAGTAGTATACAGAATTGTGTTTTTGTTGCTTCTGTTGTGTTACATTTTCTTGTAGTTGTGTTACAGAATTAGTTTATAACTGCAAATAAATCAACATTGTATGTTCCGGTATGTAATGTTTATCTAATAAATTTAAAGTATAAATAAAATCTGGCAAACGTGCACTATTTTAGATACTAGGTGCCAAGGTAGTGCTAATATATATTTTATTATGCTTTATTTATTTATTCAAATATTTAAATAAATATTAATTTTTTTAAATATTTATTGATTGATTTATTGTGGGACAAATTCTGCATCTCTTCAAGTGAAATACTTTTGGATTTAGTTGAACACGCAATACACACGCGCGCGCGCGCGCACGCACGCACACACACACACACACACACACACACACACACACACACACACACACACACACACACCTGATGTGTTGCAATAAGATCATTTTCTCTACCCATTCTTCTACATACTACTCTAACAAAAGCTTGTTCTTCTGATCTTATTAATCGAGATAAAAGCACATTAAAAATTTAGACATATCACACTGGGTATAAAGATACAGCAGGTAAAATGACACAGAATATTTTAAAAAGTGCTACGCGATGATGGATTTGAAATGCCACGTTCTTCGCATAGACACAAGGAAAAGGTGTAGAGACTTAAACTAGCAAATTGTATAAATACTTGAAAATTGAAACTAATAACGAAGAATAACTCGTAAAATGTTTGACCTAAGTTGTGTACTTTTGCGAGATCGACATTTTATGTGTAATTAAAGCTTATCCATTTCTTTATGGTTTACCAGTTACACAAAGGTCATTCACAATGAAGCAGACTTCAGATGCCATTCCCAGAAAATTCAACATACACATTTTATTTGCCATGCAAATGTCGTATTAGGTATAGTCTTTTAATCAAAACCGTTAGAGCCATTTTCTTAGAAAATCAAAAATAACGAAAAAATGTCCACGTAAAATGTAATTTGGGTGAGGGATTACCCTGCACGTCTTCGTGTCGCATCCTTAGACGATGTTGAACTTATATACTAAGTTAAGTATTTCACAGGCTTTTCATTTTTGAGTTATCTATGCTGTTCACAGATATACACATGGACCCACACAGCACACGCACTGTGGGCTATTATAACATGTATCATTTTATAATGGGGCTCAAGAACGTTATTTAGAAAACAAAATTAACTTTTTGTTCGTTCTAAACAGCCATTTTTTATAAAATAAAATATAACTAAAATTTGACATTAACTTGGGACGGAAGGATTTCCTGGAAATCTTGTTTGGTAATATTGAAAAGTGACCGAGTCGTGTGCTAAGTTTGGTATTTATCAGACCTTTTGATTTCGATTAATCTCTCTCTCTCTCTCGCACATTCTTTTTGGTGGTTCAGGACCCTGAAAGTATTCATTCTTGGTAATATCTTGACACCGAACTTTTATTGGAATACATTACTTCCTCTACCTAAAATAGGTAAGGGCTAAGAAACTAAAAAGCACTCTAGAATGCCTTGTGGTTTACAGGGAAAAATATGGTCAGTTGGGAGATTTAATGTCGTACTAGAATGTTGTTATGGCAGCTCAGTTGATAAGAGCAACGGCACGAAAAGCCGAAGACCGGTAGATCAATTCTCGGCAAAGGTATTTAATTTTTTTCAGTTCGATTCTACCTTTCCAAAGATCACTTATTGCAGCAGTTTTATGTTCGTTTCTGTAACACTTCCAGTATTGTTCACCAATACTTTAGGTACAGACTTACATGTGTAAATTGCTCAAAAAATAGATTTTTTTTTTTTTAAGATTAACGTCCTCCAATATTGTGTCATATCGGACGAATGAATGAAATGAAATGGGTGAAATGATGCTCAAATGAGCCCGAGGTTCATGGAGCTTTAAGTTACCCGACATTCGTCTTCTCAGGGTAGGGAAAACCTCGGAAAAAAACCTTACCCGGATAACTTACCCTAAGCGAGATTTGAACTCGCGACCTTTTGAACGTGAGGCAAACACGCTAACCATCACGCTATCGAGGCGGGCTTTGAAGATGTTCAATCACTCCGTGGACTCGAGCCATAAGGTCCTCCGCTAGCATTACAGGAGTGCCATATACCACACTCTTCATACAACCCACAGAAAATAGTCGAGAGGTGTCAGATCTAGCGACCGTGCTGGCCATGGAGCTGGTCCATCTCTACCAATCCATCGATTTGAATATGCAATGTTGTGGCGATTCCGCACATTTACATTAAAGTGTGCTGGAGCTCATGTCAGCCACTTTCGCAGGTATGTATTGGTGCATGTCGCACTGCTGTTACGGACGTTACGTACTGGAAACTACACAAGTAACGCAGTAGGATGCGCACCAAGGACTATATGGAGGAATTTAGGGCATGCGCAGGAATGTTATTACGCTCAGGTCGTTCATCCCAGTACACAGATGGCTAAAAGGTTGCATACCTTCAGTATTAAGATACCAAAACGAATGTTGAACTGTCAGGCATTCGTTCTCAAACTTCGATGAGCTACAACGTCCAAACCGTCCATTTCCGGACAGGGGTTCCTATTTGAAAACCGATCAGTTTGCCATCCCCCGCTACATACTAAGCGTTGTCAGTATTTTTTGGGACACCCGGTATATAGCTTAACACCATATTGAGCTGGGCACACGTATCACTGTCCTTAAGTAATTGATTCATCAGACTGCTGCCATTTCATCTTTGTCCTAACTGCCCTGAGAGTGGCTTATAGCATGGCCAAGGTTTGAATCCCCTATGACTTCCTCAGCATTACAAAACTTGACGCTTGAGTTCACAGGCAGAATCTGCACGTTCCTTGGGCAGCATCTGCAGAATCGTGCCCTCCAGTACGCGAAGGCCACGAGTTAATTCAAATGCCAATAACAGGTGAATAGCTCAGGCTTTCTCCTGCTTCTTATTGATGTCTAGAGCCAAGGAAAATGACCGAAATGGACATCGAGAGAAAGTGAGTAAGATCAGAGAGGGGTTAAACGATTCATTTGTAGTAGTTTAGTGAGAACAGGACTTGTAAACCGCGTTCGTCCAGACAGTGTATCTTCTAAACCGCAACGTTTAGACATGTGAATACTACTGACACGTTTATGAACTAGACAACCTCGACTTTTGACAACCGGCATTGCCAATTGCCATTGAGCTGAGTGCTAACATCCTTGTCTGTTTTCAAGGTCATTCAAATCCACTGCTCTGAAGTCAGATTTTTTGAAAGGTCAATATGACCATCAACGGATGTGAGCTGTTACCAGGTCCAATGAGAAGCTCGTTTCCGAAACGTATCATATTCATTTTTACAGTGTATACCAAATATGGTCAATCTGAACACACGGACAAAACCCTCGGCGGAACATCATATGTGAACCCAGCAAACTATCATGGTCCTGATATTAAGATAGGCGTTGATTCTAGTACACATACATTATTGCCTGTTTAGACATTTATTATAATCAAAAGAAAAAACAAAAACAAAAAAAAACAAAAAAAAAAAACAAAAAAAAACAAAAAAAAAACAAAAAAAAAAAGAAACTAAACCCCAGCGCAACAGACCACGAAGGGCCAAGGCTTACCGCCCAGCCGCTATGTCCCCCAACTCTGCCCACTACAGACGTCATGGGCATAAGACAATAAGCGATAGTGAAATCTTTTAAGAGCTAGTAGCCAGTTAATGGTAGGGAAAGTAAAAAGTGATAATGATAAGGTATTTGAAACCCGATATTTGGTTTAAAAAGCATACAGATTATACATCTTTATTGTTTCACATTACTTCAAAGGGTAATTAGTACTGTTAATCTGTTTCTAGTTGCAATAAATACAACCACTGACCATATTATACCTCCTGTGAAGGCAAGTTTATTTTCTGATGACTTGATCTGTATCGCAGAAGGAAAGACCAAACAATAACCAACTCTTACAGGTAGTTATTGACAGAATTGAAAAAAATGTTCTCTCAGATAGGCTTCAGAATCTCCAAAACCAAATCTAAATACATAATATAATTTAATTATATTAAAACACGATTACATAGGTTTTAAGCTATTCCCAACAGTCAAAACATATTTTGCCCAACTTACGGGATCTAGTTATTATTATCTACTCATTTGTTTTTCCCTTTAGGTCTGCCTTGAGCTTGTGCAATTCGTATTTAGCTTAATGGAAGTACTTATGCTCGAGTGACTGCAATCTCTAGACCATCCTATTTTCAGCAAACATGTTTTCAACGACTTTGGTATATTTGTGTACGTTAACCGAACGCTCTCTAAATAGACTAAAATTGGTTTTCAGACCTCGAACAATACAAACGTGTACAATTAAGCTTATTTGTTTCAGCCTTCGTGCGCAAGGCTTGCTATCGAGGAGATAACAGCGAGCTCTCGCCAATGATGGCTATTAACGCAGTCCATTACTTTGTGATATCCACAGTAATAAAGAGGAAGTGTATATGGGTAAGCAGTTCATAAGTGGACATTCATTAACGCCATTTCAGCAGAGAATTAATGCTTACATAAATAAATTGGTGGTAGAAAACTATCCAAAGTAATGTTTCCTTGAAAGGGTTATGCAAGAAGCGCAATAAGTTATCAGAGAAAAAGCTAATTTGGAGCGAGGCAAAAAAATAAAAAAAAACAAAGAAAGACAGAGAAAGAGAGAGAGAAAGAGAGAGAGAAAGAGAGAGGGAAAGAGAGGGAAAGAGAAAGAAAGAAAGAAAGAAAGAAAGAAAGAAAGAAAGAAAGAAAGAAAGAAAGAAAGAAAGAAAGAAAAAGAAAGAAAGAAATAGATTTTCTTGGAAATAGCATGTGAAGGCCAGTTCATTCAGAACGATTTTCTAGAATGATGTACAACAGGTAAACCATAAGAATAGACAAAAACGTCCTACAGAATACATAACACACAATTTACTTATTCGAAACATTTCTTTTGTAGTGTCAGCAATTTCCGAGATAAGCTCTTGCAACAAGCTTATAGACAGTTGATAAAATGAACTATGTGCGGCAGGAAACGTAATATCCATGTATTGGAATGTTTCTCAGTAATGCTTTGTTTGCAATAAAATAACTGCTTATTTTACCAGATCCTACATAAATTCCCATTTTCAAGCTGGGATTCGAACCCGAGACCTCTGGATTTGGAAGCTAGCGTGCTAAGCACCAGACCACAGAGACAATTGGGATAAGTTCTAGTGGACCTGCATCAGGTAGGATACACGCATGTGACACACGTGTGATACTTTTCTGAAAGATTTTTCTATATTGAAAATGTACTGCGATAATTTCATAGGGAGCAGATTATGAAAACGTGTATAAAGCTTCAAGAAGCTTGACTCATCCTTACTGACTCAGTTTTGGCGAACACCGGAACGTTGATTACTATTCGTTTATCACTTTCAACTCTACTGTGATGATTTATACCAATATAATTATCAACGCTATCCATCCGTGTGAGACAATCACCTCTTCTTGCTCATGAATGAGGTATCCAGAAATCCTAGTGATTGGTAGACTGGCGGTACTTAGGAGAAGAGAATGGACAGGACAAAGTTTACTTCGAAGAGGCTGATGGGGATATTGTTTCCATTACCTAAAACAAGAAGTTCCTTAGGCACTTGACAAGAGCATTTGTTTGCTTGATCCAAAGTCCTCTTTTAATTTCCGCCTTCTGATAGAGAACTAACGAAATGAAGTTTCAACAGATTATATCTAACAGCACTGTAAATAACACCGGTATTAATGACGCATGTCGCATCCGGATGATTTCGTGGATGATTTCGTGTCTCTGCCAAGTTTTATGCGTGTTGGATGCGGTTGAATATTGTCACGCATGAGCATAACCATATTGCTAGTACATTGGCAATGAAGCATATCCCAAAAATATTCAACAAATGTTCTGAAGATTTAAGAACCTGTGCGAAACGTCCGGTTTTCCACGGTTGTGATGACCCAGAATTCCCGCAGCATGGCGCGGTTTTGCCAGTTCCGCCGCAAAGGAAGTCTGTGGTTGCCTCATCAGATGCCACCGGGTATTGAAATGGTGAAAGTGCCCACTGAATAGTTCCACAAATGGACTCCGCGTGCGACAAACCTCGACAAAAACATTGTTTCTCTTCAGATTTCCGATATTGTTATAGTGTCAATTCTCCCAGCATGTCTCCCAAGAAAATTGACTGCGTTGTTCAGAAGCACATCTTTACAGAAGAAAGGCATTTTTATTCTAAATGAACTGACTCGCAATTCACTCAATTTAAATTATATGTTCTCTATCTTATAGGCCGTTTTCAATTAGATGTCTACTGTAATAGTAGGATTCCATTTGCTTAATGATTTGAGACGACTTTTTCTTTCATTATATACCTTAAAACCGAGTTCATTGCTTCAGAGATCTTCAATTCGGAATCACCGCCACAGTCATCATCATCATCATCATCATCATCAGTTCCAAGACGAAAGTAAAACAGAAGAAGTAATGCAGATATTTAACAAATATCTTATTTTCTCAGTGTAGGCTCTCGGAGTAACGAAATTTACAACTTACAAATAAATGTTAGTCCCACATCAAATCGCTATCTTAAATTGCATTAATTTTAGAATCCGGATTTAAATGTGTGAAGATGCTTACCATATGTAATATTGGTAATATTGGTTTCAATTCAGGAAAAAATTTACCAGCACTAAAATTCCATTGAATTTTCGTTTTCTTATTACCCACTGAAAGTTTAAATTCATTTTAGTAACAGAATTATTTTTGTTTTATTAAAAATGTTTTTATTCCTTACCCGACATTTACATACTTGTACACCCAAACGATATCCCCACTCTGAATTATAATGAAGTTTGAGCAGATCAAGGATGTATTTAAGAATGACATAAATGAAAAGTATTCAGATAAGATTTCCTACATATATGATTCAGCTTAACAACATGAGCATGCATAATTCATTGTGCAACTTCCAAGGAACAACAAAATGGTTTTAATTCTCATATACTTATGTACACCCAAAATAATGTCCTACATTTTTATTCTGTACGGATTTTTGTAAAACATAAGCGTCAATTTTGTAAATAAAGGATTCTACAAAAGAAATTTAAAATCAAAATAAATTATTGCTTTCAATCATGAATGCATGTCACAGTGAAGAAGTTACCGATGCGATGGAGAATGCTTGACATGACTTTCATTGACCATAAAACTCAATGAATAATGGGCCAATAAAACCTCAACATACAGGCATTGTTTTGCATATATAGGTGGATTCAACTCGTTTCTGTGGATTCATAAATAGATAACCTTACAATTCACAGATGATAAGAAAAAGCATTGTCACGTCTTGCATACAGTACGCGCATCAGCCTGACCGAAATTATAGGCTATGATGTAACGGTTACACCGTCTTATGACTGAATATCACAGTTCTTCCGGAGCCAATACAAACCTCTTTAGGCAACTGGCATTAAAAGTACAGCTTTTAACAACAGCCACTCATACTAGAAATTGAAGATAACACTCACTGGAATAATATTTTGACAACATTCCTTGATCCTTGATATACAAAGTCGATCTAGATGGCTCAGTTGGTTAGATGCTGGCCTACTGATCCCAAGATCGCAGATTCAAATCCGGTCTAGATCTAGATTATGTCTCTTAATAACGACAGCTCCGTGTTAGTAGATTTACTGGCATGTAAAAGAACTCCTGCGGGACGAACGTCCGGAACATCGTCGATGCTGATGTAATCCTGGCAATTGGTAGAGTCGTTGAACAAAAAATTATTTAAAAAAATTAATTTTGGATAGAAATTATTAGGAGGATGCCTTGCATCGATTAATATATGTGCCACATTATGTGAACGACTCGAAATGGATTCTTCCAATGAATTCAGCTGCTTCCAACCCAAACAATGAAATCACTGGTGTAAATACCAATGCTACTTTCTCTGCACAAGGAACTGACATTACAAATTGTAAAAATTACGCAATCGACATCACAATTTAATCAAAGGGATAATAACAACAATAATAACAATAACAACAATAACAATAATAAAGTAAAACATTATAAACTATTTCTTACATTTGTTCTGTTGGTTTATTTTTGTCACAGCCTTCTAGTATATTTAGTATATTACAAAACGCTAGATTGTGTAAGTTGTCAGCACTGGTGTTATTAAGGTCAAACAACAACGAAGGCCAAATAACAGACTACAGCTCACCATTGCTTAAGTTCGAATGTACTTTCTTCATACAAATTTCAGCTAGATACTTCATAATTTAATACTCAGGGCTGTCAAAAATATAGTATATGGCAATCCTTGCAAAGTGATTTTATTTTGCAAGTGGGATTGCTACACTCGGTTTCCACCGTCGTTTCGTAAACATTTCTCTCACAAAATAACTCCATTTTTAACACGTGTATCATAAATACATCTCTTTGGCTTTCTTGTTTCAACATAATGCCAATGTTCAATAAGACGTCATCGGTCTATGAATAGTCTCGGCTCGGGAACCAAACAGTCTCATAAATAAGACAATAAGTACTTTGTGCTGGTGAAAGTGATTTTACTGTCACCTGCTTCTGTATACATCATGTCAAATGTCATGAGACATATTACGACTACATTTATATTTGTGAACTGTTTGACATTATAGACTGTCTACACAGAGTAAAATATCGCATCATAAAACTTACATCAGTCACCCTACAAAACATACTACTAAAACTTAAGTTCAAAGTTATTTATGTTCATGGTTTGAGATAGTGGAAAATTAAGCTTTGCCTAAAATGTTTACATAAGAATAGTTAAATATCTCGACACTTCCTTATAATTATTCTAAAAATGTGTCGGCATTTTCACAGCATAAATAGAGTGATCAGTATTGTTATAGAACTCGTTCTCTAAATGAACACAATAGTTCAATATGTTGAACGGGGTATGATGCAGCGTCTGCAGCATTTACTGTTTTACAGTAAAATAACAGTGTCACATTAATTCCCAGTTCGCAGGATAGGAGTATAGTACAGAGCTTTAAATATTACTCTTCCTTCTTAATTATGGGTGACTAAGACAGTTCGAATATATCACAATTTCGAATAGTAAAGTAAACCCCAGCACAAAAGCCCATAAAGGGTCAAGGCTTGCCGCCTGGCCGCTGCGTTCCCCACCCCTACACACTATAGGCGTAATTGGTTGGGTGCAGTACTGGAGGGTGGGATGTAGTCAGCGACCCCGAGCTCTCCCGGTCAGTTATGCGGCCTTCTCGATCTGGGGCCGCTACTTCTACAATTTCAAATACTCTTTGAAAATTAAGTATTGACTGAATGATGTAAAACTTAACGCGATGTTATTCGACAAATGCAAACTTAAGCGGCAACCGCCAATCGCAAGAGACTTTTAAACCATGAGATAATATGGCGGCATGCGAAGCTACCACTGACAAGAGGTTATTTGCATGTATCAAAATGAACAAGAACTAGCTACCGAATTAAATGATTTAAACGTAGAAATGCATGAACTACAATCAAAATTTGTTCTGCTGTGATTTTTATTATTATCCCAATGATTCTTGGCCGGTTGATTTTATACAGAAAGTATTAGCGAACGAAAAATCAGACAGAAAATCTTATGAGAAATGGCAGGATAATCACATGATTAGAATCACTCCCTGACTAATCTCTTGGACCTTGAAAGCTTCTAAGTTTGCGTTTAATTCAATGCTTCGTTTTTATGCTTGCAGGATTCATTGTGAATGGATCCATTATAATACATATCATCTAGCTTTCAAGTTTACATTATCAGAACGATTAATTTTCATTGTGAATGGGGCCTTAATCCCCTTACAATTGAAAGGTTTTCAGAAAGATCTCATTCCATGCAATGTCTTGAAATATGAACATTTATATACCGGGTGGAAGGTACTGTTTCAGCCATACGTTGTCCAGGGATTGACTCTACACGAGTGTAACAAACATGTCCAATACAATTATTGTGAATAAAGAACCGTTTCACTGAACAAAAAGTAGTTTGTGTCAAATATTTGCAATATTTGGAGCCATCTAGGTTCTTGACTAATGGATATAAATGGTGTATTATTTTACTAACTGCCACGCAAACATTGTGTGAACAAGGCTTCGATGTCTTTTTATTCCAATTCGAAATAATTTAGTCACAATTTAATTTTAAAAGTGATGTTGCCAAATCTCTTTTAGAAATTAAACTTTGCGTGACATTTTAACATTAAATTGCGACTAAATTCATTCGAATTAAGGTAGAAATGCATTACAGCATTGCTCACACAATGTTTGCGCGACATTTAGTGAAATAGCAAGCCATTTATAACGATTCATCAAGAAGCTAGATGACCCCAAATATTTGACACTTTTTATTCGGCCAAACAGTTCTTTATTGACAATAATTGCAATGTACATATTTATTACACTCATCATGTAGAATTCCTGGTTAAAGTATGGTCCAAGCAGCATCTTCCACCCGGTATATAAACTTTTTTTTTCTCCAGATTTAACTTAAGCTATTTTATAAAAGAATTTAAGGTTTTCAAATGGATCTTTACTCACTACAAAGGGAAGTTATGGCATTGTCATGTAGCATGTTTACTGCTAAGCTTTCCAAGATATCATCTGGACTTGTTACCTGCAAGAAAACAGATGAAAATGCAAAGTTAGAGGTTTTCATTAGTATTATATTAGAACACTGTACTATTGTACTACCAACATAGAAACAAATGAAGTAATGAAGTTCTTCCTAAAATCTAATAATTTAATTTCGAAAAATTCTGATTTTATTTTTAATTAATTTGCATGCACGTATATATCATGCGAGCAAGTGTAATTGAATAATACTTGATTTTTAGTACGAGTTAGACCCCACCTTTATTATACAACTACGAATCTATTGCAGTTGGAAGGCTACACATTAAATCTTCAACGTCCGTAATTGCGAGCCTGCTCGGTCAGCTTTGCCCCTCCCGCGCTCTCGGGGAAAATAAACACGTATGGCTTGCGTGTGACACTGTACTATGAGATACTAACCAACCTGAAAACATTCTTAATAACTAAAATTGCTGGTTTCAAATAAAGCAAGTATTGTTGTAATATTGTTCGTTACACTGTCCTAAATACCATATAACTAACAGCAGATATACCCCTAACACCCTGTATTTTACGAAAAAATAATCATAATTTCAAACTTAAAGTTTAAATTAAATTTATTTGTTTAGCAAAGAAAATAACACTAAGAAATCCTTTCAAGTAATTTTCGACAAAAAAACAAAATTAAAATATGCATTTATTTCTTAGTATTTTTGTTTCAAAACGTTTCATATATTTTAACCTCACCCTATGAGAAACTCTACAGTGTATATTACACAAACTGTGTTACAGTACAATGTTTATGACAATCTAGCATCCATCACCGCTTATTTTCCGCATGTTCAGCTGCATCGTGTACTTCTCAATACAGTAGAATCCCGATAACTCGATATTCCTTGTAAGTCGACAACTTTTTTTTTAAATTTTATTTGTTTATTTTTTTATCTTTAAACTTCACTGTAATCAGAAGCTTGCCGCTAATAATGTGCATAAATAGCACAAAAACTTGTTTGCAAAGTTTGAAGATTTATTGCTTTACCCGGTAGGTAGAGGGGATAGTTTTAGGCGTGACGAATTGCGCAACGGTTTGTGGTCGAGTTCGCCAGACCATAGGGGTGTCAGGTTATCTTTCCGACTTCGTGTAGTACATCAACAGAGCGGACCGTGCGTGATTAAGTGCAGGCCCACTCGCATTATCAGCAATATATTGTTTATTTCAAGGAAGAAAACAGAGACGTTACCGCCATCATCAATTTGCATGTCACTCGCGCAGATTCTAGAAGGCAATCCGCAACGTCTAAAAAAATACCTCTCTACATAGTGAGCTAAACTTTCAGTTACATATTTCTGGTTACTGTGCAGCCTCCAAGATTTCAGGACTACTGTTAGTGAGTGTTGTGTTGAGTAGCTTGTGTCAGTGAAAATATCGAATGAGAACAAAAGACAAGTTAACATGTCAATGGAAAATAAATTGGGTGCGTTAAAGATACTGGACGAATGGGGAACATATTAAAAAAATTGCCATGGATTCAGTAGATGGACGAAGTACAATGGTATTTAACCAACTTTCAATTTTACTTTCTCTACTACGTATATTAAAGTAGAGGAAGTTTTGTATACCACCCAAAAATTCGATGTCGAGATTTCAATACATGTTTTGAGACCCCTGGATCAAAAAAAAAAAGCGTTTTTAGAAAAAGGTCCGTGTGGTGTGTGTGTGTGTGTGTGTGTGTGTGTGTGTGTCTGCCAGTCTGTGGACAGCATAACTCAAAAATCTGATGTGTTGCACTCGCATGACTTTCTCTACTCTTGTCCCAACCATTCTTACAAACTCTTATTCCTATATCTTCTTCGTGTTAGTTGAGATAAACACTTGTACAAATTATCTTATTCCTTGTCCCTTGTAGGTCGAAGGGGAATATTAGAATACAGTAGGCCTTGTGCGATAGTCAAAACTTTTAAAGCTTTGAGATTCCGTTCTCTTTGCACACTTAACATATAAAAATGAACAACGATGTTCCATTTCACGAAAGTTTTCCAAAACTCACACACATAACAAGGAATATCTCCGAAATGGTTCAACCTACAAGAAAATTTATTCGGACATAAATTGTGTATTTTAGAAAGATCTACATTTTTGTATAGTATAATTTGGTCTATCTCTAACGGTTTACCTGTTATGCAAAAGTCGTCCAGAGTAAATACGACTACAGGAGCTATAGCCAGAAAATTCAAGATATACATTTCAATTGTCATAAAAATATCTCAAACATGACATTTTAATCAAAATCGTTAGAACCATTTTCAAGAAAATCAAAATTTTCGAAAAATTTTCCATGTAAAGAGTAGTTTAGGGTGGGGCTATTTTCTTCAAAATCTTCGTATCGCATCGTTGAAAGACATTAAGCTTAAATACTAAGTTTGGTTTTTAATCTACTTTGAACGCAAGACAGTTACGTCACAAAGGAAATGTACCCTAACCATAGCTAATCACTGTCATAAATTCATCTCCACGCCTTAGAAAAGGGGAACCTATATCCCTGACCTTGAAGACCAATAGCAACCCCAATGTTAAGCAAGTGACAGTTAAATGTTGACTCCACGTGGAGTCTCAGTTGCCAAATTTTGGTATTCCAGTTGTTTTCTGTCTCATTGGTTGCAAAAGTTCATGTCAAGAGGTTACAACTCTGCGAAAAGAACTGAGGAGGGAGGATCTCTGTAATAAAAGGATTATAAGGATTCCTCGAAGGAGGAGACCGAACACCAAACGCATGCTCTTTCTTTCTACCCCAATGGATGTAGCACGTGACTCTGATACAAGGCAATGCCACGGTGTGAAGTAGCAGAGAGGATATGAAGTCTCCCTATGTTTTGGAATAGGGAGACTACAAACAATATTTAGTGTATATAAATGTAAGAGTACAAATGCAATATATAAATATTCAGATTATTTCTTGTAGGTTAAGAGTGGTGCTAAGCGGGTAAGTTCATGGCAGAATGTGTCAAGCACTGATTTGACGCATACCTCGAGCATCTCGTTTGTTTTAAGCCACTTATGTTGCTTCACACCGGCCTAAACACAAACACGCTCTCACACTAATGACTTAATGAGCCATTTGCAAGCTATGAATAGAGAAGCCAAGGCTCGGCACGGACGAGTTGGAATTCAATGAAGTTTTCAAAAGAGGCAAGGTCAGTACACGGAAGCTATACGGTCGAGTACTAGGTAAACACATTACTCCTCGTGGAGAAAATGGGTTACTATTACGTGAAAAGCTTTTGTATATTGCTTCGGTATCCCAATTTCTTGGCCTTTTTCAAGAGCCATCTTGTTCTTATATTTATTTTGTCTACGTATACTTGCTTTGTTCCCACGGCCTTTCAGTTTGGTTCAAATGCTTCTGTAAACCTAACTCATTATACTCCATATGGGAACTACACCAGGGGGATCCGATGACTGGAAATTACAAAAATTCAGCAGCTGGAAAGCGCAGTTAACACCGGTACAGTCAATAAACTAAGCAGTGATTTTCCTGTTAACGTTGCGGTCTCTATCGTAGAATTACTTTTAAAGGCTTCATTTACCAACCAGATGTTGTCTAGTGTTTCTTTGGTAAGAACCCTACTTGTACAGCTTTCTCAGGCTGAACACTTCTTGAGGCCTGAACTTTATTATACAATGTATGGATTGTTGTGGGCCTGGAGCTTTTACGCCCGTAAATCTTTCTGCAAATCATATTTCCACTTGACGAGAAGCCTGAGTTGAGACCTAAGAATCGTAAATAAATACACGCTGTGCAATAAAAAACTACTGACCCATAATACACTTTGTGACTAAATACAGCACAAAATAATTCGTAATAACTGAACCACACTATAACACTGTGAACTCAATACTCCACAACCAGAGCAGAGCAAAGCTGCGTCAGTAGGATAACCTTGATTGCAGCAGGAGCGTGGAATCCTGGTCCACATACCCGTGAAGAAAACACCACGCAGCCGGTTCTTAGTTCACTGGCTCTCTCTGCAGGAGCCGAAGAACTGAAGGCACTAAAGTGCTCTAAGTCGCATTTGAAGTCCACACATCTCAGAGTAATAACTGAGGTCAATTTGAAAAGGTTTATTGCATGAGGTGAGTTCAATGAGGGTTGGAGGCGGCCACAGCTTAAAGCTTGGTCCAGTAATCCAAGGATCCGAATCGAGTTTATTAGTTTGCAGATCTAACCCTAGCTTGTATACAAGAGTGTTCAACGAATGATTACGGCGCAAGATGGCATAAATTACAATATAGAAATGCAGTCGAAAGAATAGTTATAAATGAAGAGCGACATTAAGACAACGTGGAAAAACCAAATCCAAAATTTCCATTTCCGTGATCTGAAACGCTTATCACACTGTGGTAATATAATAAACCGATCTCATATAAAATTTCAATCACATATCTACATCTGGTTCAGAGGTGTTAATGTTTTTGTTTTGGATTTAATAAATTTAATTATGTTACAAAATGCCCCACGTGTCAAACGGTTCTTTGTATCCTAATAAGGTTTTGCCTTTACCAGACAAAGAGTCCTAATTTGGAAGGTTTTTTGATTCAAATGCTGTTATGCCAGAAAAAAATAAGCACCTTGTTGACATTTATCGATGTTATGAATAGCAGGCAACGAAAATATTTACTAAAAAACAAGCAATCATAAAATTTCAAAAATATCTGTGCGAGTCTCTTGACGAATTTGTCGGTCTGGTGGATAAGTTGCTTAGGCGCTGATCACAGGTTCAAACCCGGCTCAGAACCAATGGTTTTTAAGTGCTTAAAAGCGATAGCCTCGTGTCAGTAGATTTATTGGCATATAAAAGAACTTCTGCGGGACAAAATTACGGCACAGGGCGGCGATCATATAATCCTGACAATGGAGAGCGTCCTTAATAAACAAAATATTAATTTATTCACGAAGTTGTGCTGTAAATTAGAAGTTACTCCGTAAAACACTTTGAAACGTGGAGCATTCTAAGTAATAAAAAATACTGGAAAAAAGAAAGGTTTAGAAAAAGTGGCATTTAAAATTGGAATATGCATTGCAGTACTGGTTCAGGAGCATTTCAAAGGCCTTACAGGTGATTAACTTCGTCGATATTAGTAAATAAAAGGCGCCAAATGAAAATATGCAGTGTAAATACAGCAAAAAATAAACAAATATGTTTGCATTTTTCCAGATTTTCACATTGTCTTAAGCGATAAAGTAATTTTAAATTAAGGCTAGATATTTCTTCTGGGCTTAAAAGCCCTGGTCTGCTGGAGTTGTGAGGTTCAGACGTTTCGTCCACACCTGCGGTGGGCATCATCGGTGGCGTAGTCTGAGTCTTCTTGGTGAAGGTTCAGCATCTTTACCTACCATGAAACTCAGAGGTTCGCTAATGAATGTAACTCAGGCTTACTACACTATGCGTTAATCTTTTACCATACGGAGATTATTCATTGCAATCATGTACCAACCTCCCTATAATTTCTTTATAAAATTATAAATCTGTCCTGCAATAATTCCGGTATCAACACAAGCCCTGAAGGAAATGTCACAATCAAGATCTGATGCTAATCGCAAACAAACTACACATATCTACAATAGTGACTATGCAGTTTCATAGGAGGTTACTTACGCTTACGACATAGCATTAAACACTACTTGGTTTCAGGATGCGGTTGGTTAACAAGTCCACCCAAGACATTAACACAATGAACACCTTGCGTCAGGCACTGAAATGTTAATCCCATCCCTGAAGTGCTTCTGGGTCGTGCAAAAAGATGGCCTAAGTGAAAGCAAAACAATTACTCTACATTTCCCGGATTACCACGCCTTGTATTATCTCAAACAATCCTCTCGCTTTGCATTGTTCCACAGCACACAAGGAATAAAGTACCCACCAGCACAATGCGCATTCCTTTTATTCAAAGGTTGTTTACTGCTCCCTGTAAATTGCTAACCTACTGTTCCATAGACCTGTGACCACGCACTGTAACTGGTCCTATGGTTACCTTGAAGCTTTAAATAAAATGTATGTTTGCTTTCCCTAAGTGGACAAGTATTGCACTTCACCCAAAAATTTCACGTCGAGGTTTCACCGGAGGTCCAACGAACCCCAAAGCAAACATGTTTGGAAAAACATCTGCGTGTGAATAGCATGACTCAAAAACGAAAAGTCGCTTAAAAACCAAACTAGGTATTAGAATTTATCATCTTCCAAGAATGCGATACGAAGATTTTCAAGAAAATTTTCCACCCCAAACCAACTTTACAAGGAAACATTTTCTAAAAATCTGATTTGTTGCACTCACATGACTTTCTCTACTCTTGTACTAACCATTCATACAAACTCTTATTCCTATATCTTCTTTCTTGATAGTTGAGATACACATTTATACAAATTATCTTATTGCTTATTTCCTTATAGGTGCAAGGGGAATATTAGAATACAGTAGGCTTTGTGCGATAGTCAAATATTTGAGATTCTGTTGTCTTTGCACACTTAACATATAAAAAAATGAACAACGATGATCCATTTCACGAAAGTTCTAGGTTTTCCGAAACTCGAACACATAACAAGGAATATCTCAGAAATGGTTCACCCTACAAGAAAATTTATTGAGACATAAATTGTGTATTTTAACAAAATCTACATTTTTTTTGTATAATATGATTTGGTCTATCTATAACGATTTACCAGTTATGCAAAAGTCGTCCAGAGTAAATACGACTACAGGGGCTATAGCCAGAAAATTCAAGATATACACTTCATTTGTCATAAAAATAGCTCAAACATATGACATTTTAATCAAAATCGTTAGAGCCATTTTCAAGAAAATCAAAATTTTCGAAAGCTTTTCCCTGTAAAGGGTAGTTTAGGGTGGGGCTATTTTCTTCAAAATCTTCGTGTCACATCCTTGAACGACATTAAACTTAAATACTAACTTTGGTTTTTAACCTAATTTACGTTTATGAGTTATGCTGTCCACAGTTTAACACACAGACTGACACACAGACACACACACACACACACACACACACACACACACACACACACACACACACACACACACATACACACGGGCCTTTTTCTAAAAATGCTTTTTTTTATTCAGGGGTCCTCAAAACATATATTTCCGGTGAAATCTCGACATAGAATTTTCGGGTGGAATACAATACTTCCCCTACTTATCAGTAGAGAAAGTAAAAATGAGTAACATTTTGATTAACACACTATATGTTTAAGATACTTTGATGACAAACGAAATGTATATGTTGAATTTTCTGGGAAGAGCCCCTGAAGTCCTCTTAATTCCGAGGTGGTGTGCTGGCCTAAATTGAAACCGCTTTTTGATATTCAAAATCACTTTCCAAGCGCGGAAATTTTAAGAATATAAGGTGAATTGCCATACGCTGACCGCTCAAAAACAGATCCAACTGTGGATCAAACTTTTCAATTTATGAGGAGCAACACTTCAGCTAACTGTAATTCTGATAAAATTTCGTTTTCATCTAGTATAGGTTCTTGGTAAATGAAAAACTAGTACTCTACATCTAAATGCTACAGTACATACAAATTCGAAAGCTTAAGTAGCAAAATAAAATCATATTATTAAAGGATGTATTTCAGATATAACGTTAGTAACGGTTGGTATATACGTTCCACAACCCTCAAAATAAACGTGAAAATAGCCAAGCAAAACAACTGAGGTGAATGGTACAGAGGGAAAAAATGCCTTCCATCAACGAACATAATCAGCAGCAGGAGGGACTTTTTACTTCATAATTAGAATGGTAGAAAGTTCCATCCTCTCAATATATCTCCCTTGAGCTATATGTACCTGTGCCACGTGTGTAGCAGTCTACTTTTTCACAATGTGTAGCACAGGTAACTGCTTCCACTTTTCTAACTCTGCGAAATGAAATCCTTGTAGGGATTAGTTCAAAGTTAAATCAAAGGAGGTGATATCAAATGGAATCAAGTTGGGGAGTACCTTCAATCCCTGTCACAGTAATATCACAGTCACTCTCCTCCGAGGATTGGTCTCCTCCTCTGTGGATATGCAGTTTTCCCCCCACCTTCCAGTTATGTTTTTCCGCAATGGTCAACGGTACCCAAACACTATCCCCCTCACCCATGAGTCTCTGCACTCATCTTTCCTGAGACCCTATTCTTGATTACCCTCCACGCTTTCCGCACTTGAAGAAATGCACTCTAATGTATTCAGACTAACACTTCGTTCTACTCTTCAGCAAGGAGCTAGTACATGGTACTATAACCACTGTAGGTTAGGTTACTGACCAGCCTGGTCGAACATTATGGCTGCAGTGAAAGAAAGATGTGGAGATCAATGCAATAACTATCCCGTACGTAAGGGAAAAATATATGATTGTTCACTCTTAATACAAGGTGGTTCACCTGTTCCTCGTTTTTGGAGATAGGCGGCACTTCATACTCTAAAAGCAACAAGGTCGGAATTACCGTGTTTGATGACCATTTGGTAGCCCGCTCTTCAAGGGAAAATAAACCTTAGCAGCGGATGCTTTTGGAATGGACTGTTGCTAAGGTCTAAGGTCCATTTTCCCATGAAAAGTAGGCTAGATTAGCATGGCAGATGAACCACTTGGTATATTTAGGGTCAAGAATGAACGGGAACATTAAACAAGTCTCCTAAAAACATTGTCATAGAATATATAATGTCTAGTTTTAATTTCTAAGTTTTGTGTTAAATATGTTAGGTACATGGGATCTAGTTTTGAGAAATTCAGTATGGCCTGCGATTTGTGTACTCCCAAAAGATTTACATACCAAGTGGAAGGTACTGCTTCGGCATTTGTTACCCGGTATGTCCAATACAATTATTTTCAATAAAGAACTGTTTCGCCGAAAAAAAATTTTGTGTTAAACATTTTGAGCCATCTAGCTTCTTGAGGAATCTATATAAATTATTTATTATTTCAATAACTGTCGCACTAACATAGTGTGAATAATGATGTAAGGCACTTCTATCCTAATTCGAACGAATTTAGCCACAATTTAATGTTAACCTGACATTGGAAAAATCTCTTAGAAATTAACAAGTGGTAGACAACATGGTGCGCAGTGCCACGGTCAAGACAGTTTTTGACTGCAAAGATTTAAAGAAAGAAGGGGAAAAACAGATTGCATGTCACGTTGCTTGTATGCAAAAGGGCCTACATTTGTTTCTCATTCTCACACTACCACATGCATTATTCAGCAAGCAAATTCTCGACGTGGATTGTTCTGTTGGGATGCAGAGAGAATAGCTCTGGTGACATTCATAAAAGTTGCTGCACCTTACGCGACCTTCTTAGAAATGGAGCTACAAACGTGATGAAATTTGCAATTTTAAGGTTTCAATTCCACTAATACTGAACGCATTCGGGAGGTTGTACCTATAAAACTAGCCGCCCGGCTTTTCTGGCCTGGTGTCTAAATCCGGAGAAATGACAAAACATGGTCAGAACTAACATCGTGCAAATACTGTTTGGAGTTGATTGCAACCTTGGTGATACATCACAGTTTGTGGGTAAAGTTGCAATCAAATACAGACAGTCTAGCAAAGAGGACTTAGTATCGATTAAAGCTGCTCAATACAAAACACCGGAGTAATCCCAAAACTTCGGTTGCTTGCAATCTGTAACCCTTCTCCCCTGCCCCGCTTAAGGTGCTACCCAGGTCGCTAGGGTCGTTTCGATGCAGTCTCTGAGTAATGGCGAGGAGCTCCAGGTGATGCGCCAGGTCTCTCGGTCAACTGTTAGAGACTTCCGCACATCTCTGTGGCGCTGTTGTCTCCGCCCTCCGCCAAGCCGTGATCTCCCTTCCCCTTACCCCTCCTTAGCCAGCCAGCAATAGATCCCCACTTCGTGGCAGTAGACGAGGTATGTCCTCCGTTCCAATACCTCACGCTCGAGCACCTGCTCTTACCTAATAGAGCAAGCCAATAAGGGGGGAACTTAATCTACTTCACTTACGTCTTTTTTTTTCTTTTTTTGATTAACGTCCTCCAACCATATCGGACGGTGAATGAATGAAATGGGATAACCGACATTCGTCTCTCAGGATAAGGGAAAATCTCGGGAAAAAATCTTACCCTAAGCGAGATTCGAACTCGCGACCTCTTGAACGTGAGGCAGACACGTAACCATCACGCTACACTTCACTTACGGCTCTCTTATGTTATGGATTAGCTGCGGCTGTCGACCCCATTTGTATCCTAAGAACTGTTTTTGGTGTAAAGATAAAAAATTAGCACTTTAAGAACTTTCTACCTAATAGTTATACGTGTCAGCAATAGTTTTGTGGCAAAAAGCGTCTCATTCAAGGAGACATTTCTCAAGAACGAAACATTCACCATCAAGTAGAAGGTAGAAGTATTTTCATTTAGTCCATATTTTTACATCTTGTCAATGCCGAGAGCAAAAGAACTGTGTATGTCTTATTACCGGTCCGGTAACCGGTTGCATTTGAAACAAGTACACAACCGGTTGTTTCCTATACCTATAGCTATTAGGTTTAAACAATTTTGTAATTAAATACCCTTGAGTTTCAACTGGCTTTGTTGATTTGAATTTTAAGGTTATATCCCCAATTGTGCAATGTTTCTTGTGATGAGAAATTTGGCGACGTTACACAGAGCAATCCATTTAGATAAGGCTTAACCCTTTACTGCTGAATTTTATTTCTGAAGCGCTGAACTTGATATATAACAACCCGTATATGACAATCGTAATCTTATGGCCCTACGGAATGCCGATAATCGATCACAGTACTTCCGTAAAACGTAAAATACCAAACGACACTTAATTTCAAACTACAAGCTGTTATCAAATCAAATCTTAAGCTTCTTATTCGCATCTAAAACACTTTACTTTTAACTTGCTAAATTATAAGAATTTGTTTTTCTTTTATAATTTTCAGAACTGGTGTGTATTTTCATGCAACTCTTTCTGGGCGTACTGAATCTCAATATTGTGCTAATGAGTTTCTTGTTCACCGTATTCGCCGGAACACCTAATTGCCTTAGCTACTCTGACTTCCAATTGATTTTACTCAACATGTAACCTGGGTAATGACTTCTTATCCATGGAAGAATAACTCGTGCCTCTTATACATGTATTTTAATATATAGAAATTATTTATTGCAATGATTTATCTATCTCCCTATCCTTTCTTTATACAATTATAAATGTTACAAGTCAATAATTGGTTTTCAGTGATTATACGTTGTGATAGGCAGAGAAAGTCTTATGAGTGACACATTAGGTTTGTAAGAACAATGTATAAAGTTCTCCACTAATTAATAAAATGCTTTTAAGATGTACTAAATCAGTCTGTAAGATAGTTTTGTTTTTAACCTTGTAGAAACATCACTAACTTCTGTATCTTGAGAAATGGCCTCAAATACTCTAACATGACTTCAAGACTTTCTCTTCCATCTGTCCAGAGCACGATGATGACCTCCATTTGTGTTGCAATTATATCGTCATGGCTCTGCATCCAATTATCGCACGTTAAACCTCGCATCGGGTACACTACCGCAGTAGTATTCATTTCATTCATCCAGGCACCGGAAGAAAGAAATTAATAAAATGAAAGGAAACAGCGAAAACATATTAACGAATGTTCAACTAGCTTTCAAAGGCATATAAATTGCAATATGTAGGAGCTATGCTTCGAGTCATCCTACAAGCACATTTATGACGAACATTGCCAAAGAAGTTTTATAATTTTCTCTTTAATTTGAACAATATTTCATCATTTTAAACATGATTTTATATTTTCTCTCTCTCTCTCTCTCTCTCTCTCTCTCTCTCTCTCTCTCTCTCTCTCTCTCTCTCTCTCTCTCTCTCTCTCTCTCCAAAAAAAGGGTCTGATGTGTGCACTCACATTACTTTCTGTGCTCAATCTTGCACAAACTATTGTAAAACTTGATAATTCTTCTACTTTAATTGATGGAGCCTATGCACGGCTCACTATAAAGTTCCGAGCTATGGCCGTAAAACAATACATTACAGCGAATATCTGAGAAAAGTCTAACAACAAAATATTTCGTAAATGGTAAATTCCACAAAAAAAAAAAGTTTGACATAAATTATGAGCTTTAGTGAGGTTTGTGCAGTAAGGTTGTGTCTACCTCTTGCGGTTTACCAATTATGCAAGTCATCCAGAAAGAAGAGGACTTCCGGGGCTACTCCCAGAAAATTCAAAATTTACATTTAGTTTGTCATGAAAATATCATAAACATAGAGTATTTTAATCAAAATCATTAGAGCCATTTTCGAGAAATTTAAAATTTTCGGATTTGTTTTCGTGTAAAGGATAGTTGGGGGAGGGGAAGTCCTTGAGTATCTTCGTTTCGCATCCTTGGAAGATGCTGAATTTAAATACCATCTTTCGTTTCCAACTTATGATGTTTACAAAAACACACACAGAGGAAACTTGTTAAAAAGCTGCATTTATTCAGAGGACCTTAAAACGTGCACTTTAAATGAAATATCTACTTACTGTGTACATGGTGGAGAAAGTAAATATGGTGCCGCATCTGCTCTTTTGTTTTCTGAACTCTGCAGCATTTCGCAGAAAAAAAAAAATCATAATGCCTACATACTTTTAAGTGGACAAGTAAACGTTAACCCATCTTTTAGCGGAAGTTGGTACTGTAAAATTGGTACTACTGTTCAGTGTTGTGTGTGCTCAAGCTACATGGCTTCTTTCTTTGCAAATATATGTGAGCATCTTCTCTCCAGTTTGCTTTGAAAAGCTTTTCTTTGTGAATCACATTTTCTGATATAAGCGACCCGTTCTCTAGAAACTATTGAAAATGGATAAATTAAATTTTAGGGTGATAAAACCAATCTCCAATTGTTGTGAATATACTTTGATCTTAATACCATTGCTTTTAAAAATAACTGATAAAACTTTAAATCAAACGATGGTGTAATTCTATCTCTCTTGGTAAATAAACTTATTGAGTAAAATATATCAGTTAAGTTAGAAAACATGTATCTACTTCCTGTAAAAAGTTCAGAGTGATATATTAAACAGTTTCTGAGAGTATTCCACTCATACGTGACTTGCTTGAAATCAACCATCATGTGCATAACAATTTCAAACTTAATTCGCGAAAAAATTATCACATTTGATTATCACCTCCACTGAACTTTAATTATCACCTCGTCTGCTTTTCTTATTTTATGATCAGGTTAGAGAATCTAGCGGCACTGTGCTACAGGTGCGCAACAGGTGACTTAATTTGATGCAACAGAGCCGCTATTCAAATGCCAAAAATGACTCTCGCTTCGGTGAAGCATTAATGCTGAAATAGATTAAATAATTCGAAGAGGGGAAACCTCAGAGAACAGAATACAACAGGAAATATGGAATAATTTTTACAAATTTTGTCTTCTTCTTCTTCTTCTTCTTCTTCTTCACTTCATGGATTAGGCTCTCGCCTGTTCCGTCTTCACAGTGTCTCCTTCCATCTTTTCCTCGGCCTCCCTACGTCCCTCTTTCCTTTAGGACTATATTGGAAAACTACTTTTGACAGTCTTGTATCATTCATTCTTACACATGTTCAAACCATCTTCTTCTGTACCTATCCATTCTTGAGGTGATAGCTTCCACTTGTAATTCATTTCTTATATTTTCATTTCTAATTCTATCTTCTCTTGTACATCCTTTTGTTCTTCTCAAGAATCTCATTTCGCAACTTTGTATTCTGCTGATGATTCTTTGTGTAGGTACCCAGTTTTCGCATCCATAAAGTAACGTTGGGACCGCCATGGTATTATAAAATTTTATTCTTGTTTCAGATCTTGTTTTATTCTTTAGGGTGTTGTGAATTGTTCCACAGATTGTTTGAAATCTCATTAATTTTTTGTTCGTATCTTTATCTTTCTCATGGCTGATTTCACACCCTAAATAATTGAAGGAGGATACTTGTTCCAATACTTTATCATTAACGACTATTTTAACCTTATTGGTATTTTACTCCAGTTTGCCATTATTTTTTACTTTTCTATTGATATTTCAATATTAAAACTTTTGCATGTTTGGTTAAGGTGGTGTACTGAACGTTGTAGATCATCTTCTGTTTCTTGAATAATTACTACGTCATCTGCATATAATAAAATATTTAAAACTTTTCCTTGGGCTACTTTTATGCCTGCGTCAATTTTCTGTCTCCAATTTTGGATTACAAATTTTGTATTGAACGAATTTATAAATTAAAAGCAGATACTCCAACTACTGACATTGCCAACATCTTTAACGATTGGACAAACAATATGAGAATTTTGTAGGCCGTGCCAATTGACGCTTAAGTATCGCTGCTTCATGTTTCTCTTAAGAGGTTAGTAATTACAATATAGCATTTAAATAATACTTCATAACACTTAATGCATGGAATAGTCTTCATAAATACAACTCGTGATAGTCAAGTTCTTCGTGATTGGAGAATTTATCGATAATAATTTGACAATCACTCGTGGCATTACTGATAATGGATCATGAATGTAGCAAATTTAAGATTGGCAGGATAGAGGTTTTAATCTCCCCTTACATTTGGGTAGCAGCGGATGCATATCTGAGTCACAAATTTCTTGCCCTCTGATCAACTTTGTCTTCTACAAAGAAATTTCTTCCGGAACAGAAGTAAACGAAAATGCTTAAACTCAAGGTCCATAATAATTACCCAAATCCTCCAACTTCAAGCATTTGCCACGCGATTGAGCGTTATCATGGTCAAGAATTCGTGCATCCCACCCGACACACCCCAGAATTGGAGGACTCTCGATTTGGCGCCCACGTACCACTGTAAAAGGAAAGAGAAAGAAAAGAAATAGGCCACAATCAGCTTATCCGTAGTTATTTCCTCTTCGGTCTTTAAGCGTGTAAATTTATAAATTAACAGAAGATGCTCCAATTACTGACATTGCCAACATCTTAAAAGATTGGAGAAACAATATGAGAATTTCGTAGGCTGTGCCAATTGACGCTTAAGTATCGCTGCTTCATGTTTCTCTTAAGAGGTTAGTAATTACAATATAGCATTTAAATAACACTTCATAACACTTAACCCTTTCATGCCTGAATTATTTCGCTACTTATGCCGTTCTTCCTCTAATTCGAAACCGGTTTAGATTAGGTGGTCTGGGACACCTTCAGCCTGCTGGCTTGAATAGCCATGATCGTTGAGGCAACACGTAATGCACTGGCCATGCACTCAAAGCCTGAGGTCGTGAGTTCGAGTCTCGGCAACCGCAGTCAAATGTGCCTGTGGTAAAGGACGGGGAGGGCCAACGTAAAATAATCGGTGTGATGGCACGCGTGGATGATGACGGGGTATCATTTGACTGCGGTTGCATGGATTTTGCTTCTTTTCTTATAAAAAAAAAAACCACTACAATATAAATTGTAAAAAAATAATTTTTTACAATCCAAAACGTCTCAAATATGTATTTTTAATTGGTGACAGACAGTATAACAAGAATATAGCAGAAAAAAAGTTAAAACTAGTACAAATAGGAAAAAAAGCTTATGTATCTTATAATACACACCAGGCATGAAAGGGTTGATGCATGGAATATACTTAAAAAATACAACTCGTGATAGTCAAGTTCACGAGAATTGGAGAATTTATCGATAATAATTTGACAATCACTCGTGGCATTCCTTATGATAATGGATCATGAATGTAGCAGATTTAAGATTGGCAGGATAGAGGTTTTAATCTCCCCTTACATTTGGGTAGCAGCGGATGCATATCTGAGTCACAAATTTCTTGCCCTCTGATCAACTTTGTCTTCTACAAAGAAATTTCTTCCGGAACAGAAGTAAACGAAAATGCTTAAACTCAAGGTCCATAATAATTACCCAAATCCTCCAACTTCAAGCATTTGCCACGCGATTGAGCGTTATCATGGTCAAGAATTCATGCATCCCACCCGACACACCCCAGATTTCGAGCACTCTCGGTTTGGCGGCCGCGTATCACTGTAAAAGGAAAGAGAAAGAAAAGAAATAGGCCAAAATCAGCTTATCCGTAGTTATTTCCTCTTCGGTCTTTAAGCGTGTAAATATTGTAACTTTTTGGTTGTGTTGAGAAGTAAAGTAGACAGATGTAGTCGAGATAAGCATTTTTATTTCCGTAAACAGTAACTTTGTACACTCGTTGCAACAACAAGAAAGTCTTTTCCGATTCTCCAACAGCACGGCTTCGAACTCGTAACACAAAGAACTAACTCTTCTCCGTCGGCACAACTCTCCACATCGTCTGTCCGTCTCCGTCGGCACGACTACTCAACCTTCACATACGTCTGACTGACTCCTGTCGCACTTTACCGCTATTTATATCTCCCAGGCACTATTCTGGAAAGTTCAGTTATTCGGTGGAATACAAAGAGGAAGATTCCAGAAGCTTCTATCCTTTTCTCTCTTTCGGCAAGCGCCCCAACAATGCGGCCATTCTCTGTCTCTTTCCTTCGGCTCCTTTGCGGTAGTGCCGACAATAATGCGATGGGTGACACTGCGGTTGTCGGCAATTAGATGCGGCGGGCGCGGTGACACTGCTCCCTCCTCAGAGTTGGTCGTCCCGACCAGCACTATCACTGCGGCAACTCCCTTGCGCCCTGGTGGACTAACCCATCGAACCTCTTCTCCAGGAGGCACGATCCTAGGTATCGCTGTTGGATAGTGTCCCTTGGTCCGGGTAGGACGATGTATGCCATCCTGCTTCGAAATTCTGCAACAGTACCGCCGGTCTTGACGGTCCCTCGTCCAGTTGCCCTTCTTCCTGGTGTGTTGACGGGCCATCCTGCGCACTTGGAAACGGCTCACTGGGTACCATGTCCGCCGACCTCTCTGGCGCACCTTCGCAGCCACCTTGCTTCCGATGGGTCCGGCAACAAACCCCACCACATCCGCGCGAGTCGCGTCCACCGCTGCACTCGTGTTCACTCGTGCTCGGCACGGCCTCTCCTGTATCCTGCCGTCCACGATGATGTCCACCATTCTTCCGATCACGGCACTATGCGTCAGGTGATTGGATGGCTCCGACGGTCCCCCCATGTCACACGCCAAGTCGGTTCTCGCGTGATGCTCGTTTGCTTGTGCGCTTCCCTGCTGATCGTCCTGCACGTCGTATCCTGGTTGGTTACGTACCCGACACACTCCTCCAGAGGATCCTCGACGACGTCTCTGAACTGCCCCTTTGTCTTCCCCGAGACGCACACTTTCGTTATCTGAAACGGGCGCAACTGTCGCCTCGGCCACTAGGTGCTCCCTCCCCGGGTCTGTGCTATTCCGTCTGCCCCTGGCATCCAGTACTTTGACGCTCTCGTCAACTCTTACTACCAGGGCGCCAAGACGTTCCCCGTCGTCCTCCACGACGTCCACATGCTCGCAGAGGTCTTCCACCTTTTCGCCGAGTTCTTCCACGCCTTCCGTCACGCCAATCAGTTCGCCGAGTTGTTCCACGTCTTCCGTCACGCCAATCAGTTCGCCGAGTTGTTCCACGTCTTCCGTCATGCCAATCAGTTCGCCGAGTTGTTCCACGTCTTCCGTCACGCCAATCAGTTCGCCGAGTTGTTCCACGTCTTCCGTCACGCCAATCAGTTCGCCGAGTTGTTCCACGTCTTCCCTCATATCATCCGAAACGGGCGCAACTGTCGCCTCGGCTACTAGGTGCTCCCTCCCCGGCTCCGCGCTATTCCGCCTGCCCCTGGCATCCAGTACTTTGACGCTCCCCGTCGTCCTCCACGACGTCCACGTGCTGGCAGAGGTCTTCCACCTTTTCGCCGAGTTCTTTCACGTCTTCCGTCACGCCAATCAGTTCGCCGTCAATTTTCGCCGATAGCTCCGTCTTCATCTCTTTCAGCTCGGCAGCGAGGTTGTCGTTTCTCGTCTTCATTTTGGCAACGAGGTTGACGTTTGCCGTCTTCATCTCTTTCAGCTCGGCAGCGAGGTTGTGTCTCGTCTTTATTTCTTCTTTCAGCTCGGCAAAGATGTTGTCGTTTGCCGTCTTCACTTTGGCAAAGAGGTTGTCGTATGACGTTTCCATTTTGGCAAATAATTCTTTCATCATTGCCATCATCCTGGTTTCCGAATCTCCCTCCATCTTGGTTCTAACGTTGCAACTTCTGACGATGTAATGAAACTAGAAGCAATTCGACGGATCCCACTTCTGACACCAGTGTAACTTTTTGGTTGTGTTGAGAAGTAAAGTAGACAGATGTAGTCGAGATAAGCACTTTTATTTCCGTAAACAGTAACTTTGTACACTCGTTGCAACAACAAGAAAGTCTTTTCCGATTCTCCAACAGCACGGCTTCGAACTCGTAACACAAAGAACTAACTCTTCTCCGTCGGCACAACTCTCCACATCGTCTGTCCGTCTCCGTCGGCACGACTACTCAACCTTCACATACGTCTGACTGACTCCTGTCGCACTTTACCGCTATTTATATCTCCCAGGCACTATTCTGGAAAGTTCAGTTATTCGGTGGAATACAAAGAGGAAGATTCCAGAAGCTTCTATCCTTTTCTCTCTTTCGGCAAGCGCCCCAACAATGCGGCCATTCTCTGTCTCTTTCCTTCGGCTCCTTTGCGGTAGTGCCGACAATAATGCGATGGGTGACACTGCGGTTGTCGGCAATTAGATGCGGCGGGCGCGGTGACACTATTATTTACACTCTAATATAATTATTTGATTGAACTACAGTGTGAAATTACTCTGAACAGAGCACGGGAGGAAGAACGCTGAAAGGAGGACACACCAGCGGAAGGTAGAAATGAGTGCATAAGGTGACGTCCGTTTACTTCTCTTGAATATCTTTTATCTCTCCATTCCTTTTAAGTCGTTTTAACTACGTCATATCGCGCAAGATCTGTTAGAAGATATTCGTAGAACGGTGTGTGGCAGACAGTCTTCAAGGTATCATACCATCCTGCTTCATCACGAGTCCAAAGAGGGAAAGAAACCAATTCAAGAAGGCAATGCTAAACCTATATGGAAAATGGACATCTAAAGAACATAAATTAGTGAATATACAAGGGAATTTATTGACTACTTAAAATCAATAGAACTAGACAAATCGAGTGTAAATAAGCAGACTACATAAGTGAAACTATGTATTAGTAAAATAACTATAACCATCGAAGTTTACCATAAGGACCACATAATGCCATAAGTAATACAACAATCCATTGAAGCATAGGGACAACATAGCAATACACATTGTGTACTATCATGGCATGCATCATGGAACATGCTGTAAATAGTGTTAAAAAAGTTCACAGAGGGAACAATGCAGGGCAACTGTACCTCCGCCTTTTTGGGGCAGATGGCATTAGGGTGTCGTCCAGTGTATCTGCAGATACATCTACAGTTAATTTTCAACGTCTCACCCCTATACCATATCATCTTACTTCGTCACCAGCCCACAGAGAGAGCACTGCAGGCAACTGTACCTCCGCCTGTTAGGGGCAGATGGCATTAGGGTGCCATCCAGTGTATCTGCAGATACATCTACAGTTAATTTTCAACGTCTCACCCCTATACCATACCATCTTACTTCGTCACCAGCCCACAGAGAGAGCACTGCAGGCAACTGTACCTCCGCCTGTTAGGGGCAGATGGCATTAGGGTGCCATCCAGTGTATCTGCAGATACATCTACAGTTAATTTTCAACGTCTCACCCCTATACCATACCATCTTACTTCGTCACCAGTCCACAGAGAGAGCAGTGCATGGCAACTATATCTCCGCCTCTGTGGCGGGCAAATGACATTACTATGACATCTAGTCCATCTGCAGATACATCTAGAATTGTCCTTCAAGGTCTCATCCCTATACTACACCACCTTGCTCCGTCACGAGTCCACAGAGGGAGCAGAGAAGTGCAGGCAACTGTACCTCCGTCTCTGCGACGGCAGATGGCATTAGGGTGTCATCCAGTCCATCTGATAATTCAAGAAGTCCCGAGCTCGAATCTCAGATAGAATACGTTATCCCGATTAAGGTTTTTTTCCGAGGCTTTCCCTTATCTTGAGAAGATAAATGTCGGGTGCTTTAAGCCCTATGGATCTCGGGCTCATTTGAGTACCATTTCACCCAATCACCCTACGTTGGAGGACGTTAATATACAAATGATGCAGTCTATTTGCAGATACGTCTACTGTTAGCCTTCAAGGTCTCATCCCTAGAGCATGGCACCTTGCTTCGCCCCATCCGATCTATCTGCTTACATTATTTGTGGATAGATGACATTCAGTATTACCATCTATTTTCCATTGATACTATGGTTTTAGAGCTAAGGTGGAACTTTGGCTTATAATATTAAACATCGAACCCGGTATTTACCTTGGCGACAGAGAGAAACCAAGAAAAAACCCCAGTGAGATTGGTCGCTCCACAGAATCTGAAGCCGGGATCCCCCGAAGGCGAGCCTCACACGTTACTGCGGAGCCAATTCGCTCGGTTCCTCTTGAATATTCTAACTGAAGACTCGCATTTATATCCAAGAATGGAATATAAATCTCACGAACTCACTTGCACTGTGATAAACCGAAACGTGATCTGTGATCGACAGCAATGTGAAACTTGGCAGAGTATGGAGATTAATGCTGTGTAAAGAACGTTTGTCCTTGCTACTACGGGATGAGAAACCACAAAGAGAGATAAACCTACCGCAAGAGAAGCCTCCAGGTCATCTTTCTAATTCTTACCGGCTGAAAGGCTTCAGAAAGCTTCCTCTTGAACAGTATGGGAATTTCTGTAAGTTGCCCTATCAAAGCACGCATAGATCTTCTTCGATGGCCAACAGAAGGGAAACAGAATTATAAAAACTTATTATTATTTATTTAAGCCAACAAACTTACTGTTGGTGTTTTTAAACATACAAGCCGTGTGTGGGCAAAGAATTTGCTTGAGAATTTAATGTCATTCTGGCAGTTTGTCACAATAGCTCAGTGGTTAGAGCGTCCGCCCGGCAAGCGGAAGGTCTGTGGTTCAAATCCCAGTTGTGGCATTGAATTTTTAAGTTCCAGTTCTACCTCTTAATCTTATAAAAACTTATGTCACTTCGTTCTTATACCCAAATGTAGCAGACACTAAAGTTAATGGCGGCTGATATCTAACCATTACTAATCCCTCTCCTTTTTCTTTAACTTGGATTAGGCCTTTAGACCTATTCCGAACTGCGCTCTCCACCTCATTCGGGGTTGTCCTATGTCTCTTCGTCCTATTGGTTTGTAAAATGTTGCTTGCCGTGGCAATCCAGAAGGTTCCATCCTCTTAACGTCAACCTTCCAGTTGCTCTGATATCTTAATTGCTTCCACAACATTTGCTTCCTCTAGTACTTCTCTTATATCTACATTCCAGAGTTGATATGTTCTAGTACACCCAATAAGGGCCTCAAAAATCCATTTGAGATGCCTCCAGGTTTGATTTTTCTTTTTTTCCACCCTTTCCTGATTTTACTACACGTGTCACTACGCGGTGACACTGACGATACATGGAATAAAGATGGATTACCGAAGGAATGAGATGGCAGGCGAAACCAGAGAACCCGGAGGAAACCCGCCACTGTGCCGCTTTGTGCATCACAAATCCCACATGCGGTCGTTTGAGATCGAACCCGGGCCGCTTTGGTGACATACGAATAGTCTAACCACTCGGCCAGATGATTTTTCCTTTGTTTTAATTACCCATTTTCATATGCTATTTTAACGAGGGCTCGGGTATTATTCTATATAATCTTAATTTAAGACCCTTCCTCATATCCCTGCCGAAATGTCTTATACACATACTGATTTTATTATACGCTACATAAAGTATTTAGAACGAAATATTTCTCAAAATTGTTTCAAAACAGGTTCACACTGGGTGCTACTGGGTCTACCTGCCCCGTCAACATCCAGACGTGCCATATCCCCGGATTTTTTTAACTGGGCCCTCCCCGTCCTTATTCACAGACGAGATAGAAGCACCCAACGGACGCCTCCGCCGACAAGCATGTTTCCGGCCGTGAAATAGATGTTTGTCTTAAGGCAGAGAGCGGTTCGACTAGACCACCGGGAACAGTTGCTCATCGATTTTTATGTATCTAGAGTCAAGTGCACCAACCGACGATGAGGGTTTCGTCTTTTCATAAACTTAAAATGACCTGCTGCTCTCGCAGAAGAAGCAAACACTCCCTTATCACATAACAATTTTTAAACTTTTTCAGTTTTTTAACATAACAAAACATCCTAAAATACAAGAGGTGTCAGACTGCGTTTTATTTCACCACAAATGTAATACAAGTTACTCACTATATTTACACATTTTCGTGGCATTTTTACGAATGTTACACTACAAAAGCACTCTCAAACCAGAAATCCTGCATTAATTACAGCAGAAACTAGATGAAACTCACAGTCACAGCAACAGTACCTATGTTTATGACTTACAAATAGCTGAAGCATTTGTGTTTTGTTATTTCATAGGTGGGCCAACTCTCAAAACAATTTCCCCCACACGAAAATGTTGACTACAAAAATGAAACGTCACTTTATCTCCAAAGCAAGAGCTAATCTATAATTGTATAGTGATTTTTGAATTCAGCAGATGGGAATATATAAGAATTAACTATTTTTGAGCCCGAAACATTTCCACTGTTGGCCAGTGTTATTTCCTCCTCCTATTACCCGACATTGTAAGACAGGATCTCTTTCCTGTTCTGCAAATAAATGTTGTGATCGCAAATGATATTTATATTACCGGATTTACAGCAGGATTTCAAAGCGCGCTTAACTACAGAACACTGAAAGACGTCCCAAGCCTCTCATTAGATGTGCTGATCCACCGTCATTAAATTCTGTGTCAGCCTTACATATATTTCACTGGAACAAAACTCCTCACCTAAAACTCGAGACTGCAGAGACAATTTGATAAAAGATATAGCTCTGATCAAAATTAATGCTGGTAGATTTGAATGTAATCTTACTTATTTTCTTTTTGACAGTTTAATGTCCCTTAAAATAGCCTCGATCTAAAGGGATGAGTTGATTAATGCTTAAATAAACCCGGGGAGCAGAAAATACCTATTACTCAAAATTTGCCCTCCAAGGACTATGAAAAAAGTAAAAACACTTATCGAGGTCACTCGCCATAAACAGGATCCCAACCCATGCCTCTGAACTAAGGGCTACTCCTAAAATACAGGGAGATGGCTGGAGATTTGGATAGTGGCACATTTTCTCATGTACGCTGGAATTGTTGAATATGTGAGTGGCAATGCCAAATGTTTCTTTTGCAAGCTAATGAACCTCCGATCGTGACAGATTGCACATTACGACTGCGAAGGAAGGGTAGAGAGCATGCAGCTGTGTTCAGATTTGCATATCCCTAATCTCATTTTAAATTCGGGGTGGATACCCATCTACCCTGTATTTAAAATGAGATACATGCCAACCTCTTAGCAGGCGATCATAATCGCTCCAATCTTAGAACCCTCCTTGACGGAGGGAAACCAAAGCATGCCGTAGAATATAGTGCCTTGAATATGCACAATTACCTGTGGGTTTTCAATAAGTATATTAATCATTGTTCGAAATGTTGATTAATATGAAATTAAACCTTAACACGGTTGCAGCTCCGTTTAATTCTGTATGGTGTCGTTCACCCCTCCTTACATCCTTCGTGATCTACCTGTTAGCCTCAGGTTCCCGAGGTGGCGACTTCAAACCCTACGGAGGGCGATGCTTTTTAAACGCGAAAATTCTTCCGAAGGGAAGTAAAGCAGATTTCCGGCACGTAAATGAACCTCTAGGCTAATAAAGAGGACTCTGAGAAAAATTAAGTGGTGTTTCACGCCCAATATAGATTGGGACGCTGAGAACCACAGCAGTTAAAGAGCGTCCACAAATAAAATAAAAAATGAAAAAGAAACCTTTTCATAGTGAGTAGCCAGTAAGGCGATAAAAAGCTGCTTCTAGGTACAAAGAGCGTCAAAGAAAATCTCACTGCATTTCGTATCTATGTCACATTATTTATCATTGTACTAAGCCGTAGCTATTTCATTGGTTGTTTTACGCCACAGTATAAGAGTGTTCCACTATTTATAAATAGTTACGCCAAAAACCACAACAAAGATTACAAAATGGCGTAGAAACGAAATATATGTTTACGCCCTCGATCCTATTGGCTAAAAGAGAAAGAGCTAGGATGAGTGCACTCAGTTTGTCATGCGGACCTCTTATTATAATTGGTAGGGATTATCGACTAGTACACGACAGTATTTGAAGGGGTTAAAATCTAAGGGGAAAACTTGATGAGCGCCGACATTAGCGGGGAAGCTCATGCCTTAAAGAAAAAAAAACCTGAAAACGATACAAAATCCGCCTGGGATTTTCTTTGGTGCTCTTTGTACAAGTGATGATAGCTTAGCTACCGACGAAGGTGAAACAATAAATCATTATAAAGGTAGAAATTGAAAGTGGCGAGAATCGAATTACATTGAATGTTTTTAACTAACTCAGGTGGTTTTGGGTGGCTAGTTTATTAGGCGCTGGACTTACTGATCTCAAGGTCGCGAATTCAAATCCGGCCCACACCGATGGTTTTTAAGTGCGCTTGAAAGCGACAGTAAATTTACTGGCACTAAACAACTCCTGTGGGACGAAATTCCACCACGCCAGCGGCGCTAATATGATCGTAGCAATTGACAACGTCGTTAAAAAATGCACACACAAAGCAGTTAATTCAAAAATGTGTTTGAAGATACGTGTGTTATTCTTTCACCATTTCATTAAGATACGTGTTAAACAGTATTGGACATAAACAGCACGCCTGTTGTAATTCACAATTATTGATCCCTCAAGTCTCAACATTTCAGGAACTGTGATTGACGTTTCAAATCATTTTGTTATCATACAGCCTTTGTACCGCTCTGATTGTGTGTTGTGAATTACCGTTGTGTCTCATAATAATAAAAGGATAGTTTCTAATTAGCTAATCAAATGCTTTGTAACAATCGGTGAACACTAAATTATATTATTTGTTTCTCGCTAACCCCGGTATACTTTACTGTCATGCATAAACTTATTCAGTCAATGGTATTCTGCTCATTCGAGCAAATATTAACATGTTTTCTCCTGAAGGTCTTGCTGTGAATCTTTAAAACTTCTCATTGACCTCAAAACAGAAATTAATTCACCGGTTTTGTGTAAAATTTCTCCGAATTCTAAACAACTGAGATATACTCGAATCCTTGTGTGGTTGATATTACTAAACGATGTGTCCTTAACAAGCACTATGTAGTGTTGATTTATTTGAAAATGATTTCAAAACAGGCAATTTATGAAAGGTCACGTCAAACAAGCAGTTCACTTTACAGAACTTGTCTGTTGGCTTAGCACTTGACCTCAAGTCCAGTTTCTTGAGAGGTTTTCAAGGCATGGGATTGATTCCGGTGACTCACAACAGAATTCGGAAGTGAAAAGTGCCGTCCTTCGAGCTAGGAAATTCCTTCTGCAGAGGACAAAAAATGTCACCTTACAATGTATCTCCATGCAGTGAAACTGCTGGGCAAGATTTCAGCGATGAAATTACTTTCAGTATGCAGATGTTACCAGCATAGAAAAAGCTTTTGATCGGGTGGAGAACACCTTTTGTAGATACTACGTAATAATCTACTAATAATCTAGGTAGAGCGATAAAGTACCACTAACAACTGACATTAAGGTGCCATGCATGCGAGCTCATTAACAGTTATTAATATTTCGTTTGTTCAGCAAGCAATATACTTAGAACATTACTACAACTTGAAAGTCTGTGTGAAAACCAAAGACAAATGGAATCCAATATTCACAAAGGTGGTTTCTAAAATAAAATCATAAATATAATAAAAATATTAATAATAACAACAAATTGATAAAATTAACTATCAATTAATCACAATTAAATATGTATTTATTAATATAACAATAGTATAAGGTGAATTTCCTGCATTCAGCCGTGGTAACCTTACCTATTTGCGTGTTTTACGGCATGTATGTGCATGAACTACATTAAATCCTATAACTTTTTATATTATAATCACTCATTATTATTATTATCATTATTACTATCATTACCATTATTACTATCATTATTATTATCATTATCACCATTATCATCATTATCATCATCATTATCATTATCATCATCACCATTATCATCATTATCATCATCATTATCACCATTATCATCACCATTATCATCATTATCATCATCACCATTATCACCATTATCATCATCACCATTATCATCATTATCATCATTATCATCATTATCATCATTATCATCATCACCATCATCACCATTATCATCATCATTATCATTATCATCATCATTATCATCACCATTTTGCCCGCCTCGATAGCGTGATGGTTAGCGTGTCTGCCTCACGTTCAAGAGGTCGCGAGTTCGAATCTCGCTTAGGGTAAGTTATCCGGGTAAGGTTTTTTCCGAGGTTTTCCCTTATCCTGAGAAGACGAATGTCGGGTAACTTAAAAGCTCCATGGACCTCGGGCTCATTTGAGCATCATTTCACCCGTTTCATTCACTCACCGTCCGATATGACGCAATGTTGGAGGACGTTAATTTAAAAAAAAATCATCATAATTATTATTATCATTATTATCATTATCATTATTATCATTATCATTATTATTATCATTATCATCATCATCATCATTATTATTATCATTATCATTATCATTATCATTATCATTATCATTATTATCATTATCATTATCATTATCATTATCATTATTATTATTATTATTATTATTATTATTATTATTATTATTATTATTATTATTAGCATCGAGTATATGTAATATTTGATAGTTGACCTAGATCTTTCATTCCTTTTTATTTGCTGATATTTAGTTACGATTTAAGTAATTCAGCGGCTATGTATGAGCTGCAATTAACGCATTTTTAAAGGGCAGGAGCCAAGCTCGTTAGTTAGCACAGGTGAGTGAAGTTGCGGACTCTGCTAGTTGTCAGAATAAAAAACGAATTTAGATAATCTTAAGTAAATATACATTTTTATATAGGCACCCGAGAATCGTCCCCCATGGTTTTAGAACCACTGAAGACTTGGCAACTGTGACGTTTGCTTTAAACCACAAATCTTGTAAAACCAACCCTCCATAGCTCTGCCGACAAGACCATCATGTTTTGAAAAATACTGAGCGTATCTAAGAGTGTTTGCAATGGAAGGAGAAAGATTTCACTTAAGATGAGAGATGTGCTTTTTGGACAGCTATTTCTGGGTGTCACCTGACTTACTCGAAGTTCATAAGGTGCGTGAGGTCAGAGAAACTTATTACTCCGACTTTTAATCTTCACATGATACTGCTAAGTGTGAGGAGTGGCGTGATGCGTGTATTTTGCATCCCTCACACGCACAGCTACTTAATGACCTGTTCAGGAGGTGAAAGTGTCCCTTTCCTCCGATGTCTCATCATTTTCAAGTACTAAGAGGAAGAAGGAATGTGGCCCAACAATTTACATTCTTGTTGCATACACACTTGAGGCAAGGAGAGTCTGAGGAAACTAGTTCCGTGATTTGCCATGTAGGGAGAAGGTGTCTGTTCCATTCCGGTTAGACACAAGTCTTTACAGCTTAGTTACACGTGTTCTTCGCAACGTATGGGGTGAACCTTTTGTCCCCTCTTTTGCTCCACTAACAGAATTTCCGTGTAAATTCTAGTAATTTATGTGTCCCAAACTCTCGCAAAGTAGGTGTATGAACTTGAGCTACAAAGAACGAAAACCACACTCTGCTACCAAACTTTGCCAATCTAGGAATGCTACTCCAAGTAATAAAACGTCGGTTTGTCGCATTCACAGAACTCTCTCTACTCACTCTTCTCAAAATATTACCATAAGCGCTTAATCTTCTACCTATGTAATTCTAAATAGATAAAGTTGGATTATTATACATACACACATTTTCCGGTTTAGGTGCAAGGACACAATAGGCTTTCAAAAAGCAGGTCACCAAATATGTGATAGCTTTGAAATTCCATGTTCTATGCACGACTGAGGAAAAAAAAGAAACCGAACAGCGGCTTACTCTTGAAACAAAAAGCAAACCTATTTGACAATATAACCAATAACGAAGAATATCCCGGCAATGGTAAACGCAAAAAATGTATTGAGATACATTGTGTTCTTTAACGAGATTTACATTTGTTGTATATTAGGAGTTTTTGCATCTGTTATGGTTTATTAGTTATATATGTCATTCAGAATTAACACTTCATTGGCTAGCCGCACTTCATTTTTCATACAATATCTTAAACGTGTGCCATTTTAATCCAAACCATTAGATAAATTTTGAAGAAAATCGAAAATAACGAATATTTTTCTGTATAAAGGATAACTTAGGTGGAACATTTTCTTGAAAACCTTTGCTTCGGATGCTCGGAAGGTGCTGAACTTGAATACCAAGTTTGGTATTCATTGGATATCGCGTTATTGAGCTATGCTCAAGGACACACACGCACGCACCCACTCACCCACCCACCCACGCACAGAAACACACAGATACACATACACACACTCACACACACACACACACACACACACACACACACACACACACACACACACACAGAGAGAGAGAGAGAGAGAGAGAGAGAGAGAGGAGAAATAAAATTAAACATGTTATTTATTAACAACGCTGTCAATTGTAAGAATCATATCAGCGCCATCGGTGTGCCGGAATTTTGTCCCGCAGGAGTTATTTTACATGTTAATAAATACACAGGAGGAGAGAGATTATCTAAAAACGCTTTTTCTTTTTATTATTTATTTATTATTAGGGCGTCTCAAAATACATATTTCCGGTGAAATTTCGTTATCAAAATGTTTGACGGAATGCAACATCTCCTCTACCTACTTACTATGCACCTGATGAACAAGTAAAAGTGCTTTCTTTGGATTCAGAGAGCCTCAAGTCTGTTTCCAGTGAAGTCTCGGATAAAATTGTTGGGTGATGTACAAATACTTCCTCTACTAAATGTAAGTACGTAATAGAGAACGTAATAAAAGAATAAGCATTAACATTTTCGATATGGGTTGCAACTCAATTGCATGTTTGTATAAAACGTGCATCTTCGGACGAATCTCCGTGGCTTTTGTTGCATCTATATTCGATGAGCTGTAGCATAGTGCTCGTAGCATAATCAAACGTAAACGATTTTCAATTAAAATCATTTGCACGTACAGACCATAGCATTAAATAACTGTATTTTACCCCGGAAACAAGTGAAGTTGGTGGAAGAACCGGAATATCTACTGCACCGTAAAAAGGTGATTCACTTTCCAGGTCCGTAGGACGTCCGCCTCAGATGCAACCTTCACGGAATCCTTACTTCCTGGGTGAACCCTTGTGGTAGCAGACTGATTGTCAAGGATCAATTTGTTGACACAAACACTTGAGCAATGATGTCAGAGCTGACGACACTATGGGCAGAATTCATTCCCATTTAGATCAGATCATTGAAGGTGACCGCTGCAGCTCTTCTTATGTATGAAACAACTCGCAGACCGCTGCACAACATAATCGAAGTTGTATATAAGTAGCTCCTCGAATATTTCTTTGAATATATTCCCAGTACGGTTCAAACTCCTAAAAACAGTTCTGGTGGTTATTTCGAGAGTACCTGCTAATTACATTCAAACCAGTAAGACAGGTTCCTTTTTTTTTAAATGTTGCAAGATGATTATGGGGCTCAGTTATTACCAATCAAAATGAAACACTAATGGACATATTAGAAAAAATTTCATCTGCTAATCGGTGCCTCTATGCTCCAGATCATTTAATGACAGCAAGGTATATATCTAAGAAGACCAAAGTTAGATTGTATAAAACTCTTAAACCTATTGTGCTATGTGGAAGCGAGTCTTAGACTTTAACTGCGAAATGTGCTCAGAAAGATTTATGGACCGACTAAGGAAAATGGCTATTGGAGACTAAGAACAAATTCAGAGCTGCAAAACCTGTATAAAGATACAGATATTGTCTTAAGATAAAATATGAAGTATATTTTCACCACTGAGAATGGCAAAATTTCCATCATCCCTTGCGATACCCCGTAAGACGATAAGATATTGAGAGATGCTCCTAAGAGCTTCATTTTACTAAATCTGTTTTTTGAACCATAAATAATTATTTAAAACCTCTGTATTTTAGTATCGCCTGTAATGCTACGTGCTGCGATGAGTTTAACACATGACATTGGACAGTGCACAATGCCGGGATTTCCAAATACGTTGGAGGACATCCTGTGGTGGTATATGCAACACCTGACAAGTGTTGTTACTGTTTGTGTGATTTCAACAGGTAGCATCTACCAGGTGTCCAAGAAATTAGGGCATATTTTTGTGCGGTGCAATTGATAGAGAAATTCTAATATATTCTTATAATAACGAACTATGGCTCAGGACTGAAGGATGAAAATGTTAATTGGACTGCACATACATTAACGCTACCAAGGTCTTCAAATCTCTCAACAGTAGATTCCATTCCTTGTTGGAATTTAAAATCACTTGATCTATGAGAGTGAAATGAACAGAGAAACAGAGCTCAATGAAGAGTCATATAATTAGCGTAGAAATCAGGCTGCAGGAAGATTCTGTGATAAATCCATAGTTAGCACGCGAAACTGCACAACCAAATCAAGTTTGGAAAAACTGTTAAACTGTTCTGGCAGCTATGATTATTATTACACTTAGCAATTTTCGATGCATTATCATTACCTGATACTGCAAGAATACATATCTGACCTATATAAATAAAACTGCCAGGATCATATCAGCGTCACCAATGTGCCGGAGTTTCATGCAGTTCTTTTGCATGCCAGTAAATCTACAGATATGAGGCTGTCGCTTTTAAGCACACTTAAAAACCATCGATCTGGGCTGGATCTGAACCCGCAATCTTAGGATCAGTAGGCCAGTATCTAACCAACTGAGCCATCCAGACCAACATATCCAATCTACAGTTCTGTATATAAAATCTAAAGAAAGCATTTATATTACACCAAAAAGTGCAACCAATCATAGATTTCCGTCAAGCACCGCTCTCGTGTACTGACGTATTGAGAGATGCATCACCTGAAATGGGCGATTGGTGACTATAGGAAATTCTAAAGCATCCCGATGAACAGCTGTAGAAGAACGGAACTGGAGAGCTTTTAACAGAAACAACCAGTCCCAAAACAAAATTTATCAGAAGCAAAAAATGTTCCTTCTTTGCTCATTGGTACTTAAATGATGTCAACATGGTAAGATACGCACTTTCTTACTCCTCTGCTAAGAAATGATCAACTTACACTAAAGTTACAGTGATAACACACGCAGAAATAACTGCAACACCGCTGGTCCTCTGCTCCATTGCTGTTCTTATCCTATGACACATTTTCGACGTTGTCTCTTACACGTCGTCATAGGAGACTTTGTTCTGAAGGTTCTGCAGGTACTGAGAAAGTTTAATATATTTAAGTTTTTTGTGGATTTAGGAGAACTGGAGGCTTGCACACTAGTTGTAAGGTCAGTGATATAGGCAGTGATTGCTTATTTCTAATATGCATGTAAATCCAAAGTACCACTGTAAGTTATCTTACACTCTAGTGAATTGTTCTATTATTCTAATCATCCTTACATTTTCAAACAAACAAATAAATAAATAAAATAGATCAAAATTGTCCACTATGACCGCTTATTTTTCCTGCAAATACCAAGGCATACTGTGGAAAATGGTGCCTTTTTCTGAAAAGGCTGTGGACAATGGTGCTTTTTGCTGAAAATATTGCAGGTATTGTTCTTTTTGCTGAAAATACTGCAAACAATGGTGCTTTTGCTGAAAATGACGTGGATAATGGCTGTTTTTGCTAAAAACATGCTGAGCAAGTATTTTTGAACTCGCCATGTTTCAGAGCCTCGTATGTTTCAGATTATGCTTGTGTTTGCTACAACAGCTGGGCTCTATGCATGCCCTGCAAGGATCACCACAAGATGAACCAGAAAACGCAATAATGAACTTTTGGGATTATGGCTATTTCAGCCAAAGCACATCAATTCTTTATTGGTGCAGTTATTTTTCATTAATATGTGAAATGTTCTCAGATTTAAAACAGTGAAACACACCAAAAAAAAGTGGAAGATTTCGAAGCATGTCCTTAACATTGGCAACCATGACCCCAGGTGTTTTTTCCAACACCTGCCGATCCCTTTCCGGAAAGGGACATTCCGTTGATTGATAGGCATCCTGTTACGTCTCACTGACGTAACTTGGAAGTTCCCCTTTGTGAATAGCAATGGCCATGATGTCCCTTTGCAGAATAATTAAGACCTCACGTATCTGTGACTTCCAGTAAAACCAGAGACAGGCACGGCTATCGTTATTTTAGCATCCGCGACATTGAATAGGTTCGTTTGGTTATGTCAACGATCATGAGTCACAAGCCAAAGAAAGACGAGTTTCGTCAAATGCCTACGCTGTTGTCAATAATTTCCTAGGAAATAAATTTCGAAAGTATAGGTCTGCGCATGGATTTAATGCCCTTCACTGTGAAACATATAAGGAATGTAAAAGAGCACCAGCTTATAACAGCATGGGTTAGCATCGCAATACAAGTGTTACCTTATACAAACTGAATATCAAACAGATTTTAATTGCACCAATATTTTTATCCTAGGAGAGAAACTTATGCAACAGATTGTTGAATAATCAATACCTCAGTAAATCAATGAACCATTCAAACACTTACTTTCATATGATTCGCATTACAAATCTAAAAAATCTGATGTGTTGCACTCACATGACTTTCTCTACTCTTGTACTAACGATTCTAACAAACTCTTATTCCTATGTCTCCATGTTAGTTAAGATAAACATTCGTACAAATTATCTTATTGCTTATTTCCTTGTAGGTGCAAGGGGAATATTAGAATACAGTAGGCTTTGTGCGACAGTCAAATCTTTTTGACCTTTGAGATTCCGTTCTCTTTGCACGATTAAAATATAAAAAAATGAACAACGTTGTTGCATTCCGCTAAAGTTCTAAGTTTTCCGAAACTCACACACATAACAAGGAATATCTCCGAAATGGTTCACCCTATAGGAAAATTTATTCAGACAGAAATTGTGTATTTTAGCAAGATCTACATTTTTTGTATAGTATAATTTGGTCTATCTCTAACGGTTTACCAGTTATGCAAAAGTCGTCCAAAGTAAATACGACTACAGGGGCTATAGCCAGAAAATTCAAGATATACATTTCATTTGTCATCAAAATATCTCAAACATATAACATTTTAATCAAAATCGTTAGAGCCATATTCAAGAAAATCAAAATTTTCGAAAAATCTTCCATGTAAAGGGTAGTGTGGCATCCTTGAAAGACATTAAACTTAAATACCAAGTTTGGCTTTTAACCGACTTTTCGTTTTTGAGTTATGCTGTCCACAGACTGACAGACACACACACGGACCTTTTTCCAAAAATGCTTTTTTTGGATTCAGTGGGCCTCAAAACATATATTTAAAGTGAAATCTCGACATCGAATTTTTGGGTGGAATACAATACTTCCCCTACTTACAAGTAGAGAAAGTAAAAATTGCCAATTAGATCACATCATGATCACTTCATTCTACAGCATTTATGAGAACAGGATCACAAAACCCTGGCAGCTGGAATGTATTTTAGATTTTTTAAAGCAATGGATCAGTGAAAAATGACAGGAAAAAAGTATGATGTGCTGCTAACACATTACTTTCACCACTCGCTCTTCTACTATTTTTACAGAAGCTTATACTTACATATAGTTCTTATTAATTAGAGAAAAAATAATTTCGTTATAGATGTAGGGAGGGATACATTAGGCCAAAGCGATAGTCAGATTTTTTTAAAACGCGAGTTACTATGTGATGGCTTTCAAATACCATGTTCTATGCACAACCACAAGAAAAAAATTCTGATTCGTTACATTCACATGACTTTCTCTACCCTCAATCGTTTATTAGTGTGTATAAAAACTGTTCTAACGAAAGTTAGTTCTTCCTACGTGATTTTCACCGAGATAAACCTTTAAAGCAGTTACACACTTCGTTATAGATATAAAGGGAATAGCAATAGCCATATATTTAAGAATTACATGCTATTCAGTGGCCTTAAAAATCTATATTGTTTTCATGCACTCGCGAGAAAAAAGTGAATATTGACAGCACTTTAAAATAACATATTTAAAATTTCTAACTAGTAATGAATGAATATTTCGAAAATGGCTGATATAACAAGAAAATGAATCCGCCTCCATGTTGTGGGGATGTGTCCGCCTCACATTCAAGAGGTCCCGAGTTCGAATCTCGGTTAGGATGAATTATACGGATAAGGTTTTTTCCGGTTTTGCCTTATCATTAGAAGACAAATGTTGGGTAACTAAGCTTTACGGAGGTTTGATACTTAATCTTCCTTTGAGTTACGGTGTTAACACATCACATAAACAAAACCCTCTCCAACCTTTTCCTTAATCCTAGCATTAGGAGGCCTTATTCCAGAACTTAGATTACCGGGGAGGGAGTTGTAAATTAATTTAATTGTAAATTAAATTTGTATCTATTTCCAACAAATTTGAAACTTTTTATAAAGATTTTTCTGCATCTATCACATAACTCTGTAGTGTGGTTCACCTAAAATTTAAAAAGAAAAATATACTATGAGCTTCTTGAAACTATTTAAACTGTCATCTCCGTGGCTAAGGCGAACAAACCGACACTAATTGGTGCTTACTAAGTCCAAATTTTGCTTAGTACATTGTAACATTTTATAATGTTGATTTTACGGGGTTATTTTATTTCAAACTTGCTGTTAAATGTGAACGTAATTTGAACATTTATCCGAACCAACACCCTCGGCCTATTATAGAACAAAAAGAAACTGTATGAAACAATGGAGGAATTTGAGATACCAGGGAAACTAGTTAGAATAGTTAAAGCTACAATGGAAAACAGTGAATGTCAAATTAAAATACAAGGGAATATACCGAACCATTTGTAACAAATAACGGGCTGAGACTAGGAGATTCCCTATCAGGTCTTCTCTTCAATATAGCTCTGGAAAAAATAAGGGATGCAGACATCCAAACAAGAGGAAACATTTTCTATAAACCGGTACAATTATTAGCATATGCGGATGATATAATTATCGTTGGCAGATCAGAGATAGAGATAAAAAGAACCTTTGTGACACTAAAAAAGCCCAGCACAGAGAATGGGACAGGAAATAAATTAAATGAAAACGAAATACATGATAGTAATAAAAAGGAATGTCGAAATGAAGGTTTGTTGGAAATAGACGGCTATAAGTTCAAGAAAGTAGAGAATTTTGTCTACCTAGCATACTTGGTGAATAATACAAATTATGTTAGAAAAGAAGTAACAAGCGAATAAAAAGTGTTAATAAAAGCTACTTTGCACTACTTCAGTGCTTCAGATCAAAAACACTGACACGAGAAACGAAGATACGACTCTATAAGACATTAATAAAACCGGCACTGACTTATGGATTGGAGACATGGGTGTTACTGGTGGCGAAGATGCTAGACTTCAGATATTTGAAAGGAAGATTTTGAGCAAGATCTGTGTTCCTATTAAAGGAAATGGAGAGTGGTGATTAAGAAGCAATAGAGAGCTACACCAAATGTATGACTCTCCAGATGTTATTACTGATAGCAGAGTGCCAAGGCTGAGATGATCCGGACATGTGCAGAGAAAGGATGAAGAGGATATGGTGAAGAGGACAATGGAGAGTAAGGTGGAGAATAGGAGAGGGGTTGGAAGACCAAGATTGAGGTGAGTAGATGGAGTTGAAGAGGATGCAAGACGTTTGGGATTAAGAGTTGGTGACAGGCTGTCAGAAATAGAGATGTCTAAAAATCACTTTTGAGGGAGACTGTGGCCCACTTTGGGTTGTTGAGCCGATGATCTGAATCAACACCAACATTTATGCAATGTTACTTGCATTTTTGTCTCGTTTAAAGTTCTACTTAGCACTTCCTCATAGGGCTTTTGTTAATACTTTCCAAATAAAACCCTTGCATATAATGAGCAATTGGTATTAACATAAAGTTTGGCATCAGGACACTGTGGTAAACCCATGTATAGTTTTAGCAGTATCAAACAGGCCAATGTCAACAACGCAGGGTTGTGTAAACCAGTTATGGCAATCTTAAATGCTACCACGGCGCAAGCGTGAAAGTTCAGGGCATATGAGGTAATAATTGCAGGTTGAGCGAGTACACAAAAACACTATCGAGTTAGTGTTGGTGACCGCAATGCTCAATCCGAATATAAAACGTTATTTACTTATTTTAATTGAATAACAGTACACGGAGACAAAGGATAACGCAATGATAAACCTCATATCTTACATTTAAATAAATAATAATAATGGTTGTTGGTGTTGGTGGTGGTTATTATTATTATTATTATTATTATTATTATTATTATTATTATTATTATTATTATTATTATTATTATTATTATTATTATTACTACTACTACTATTACTATTATTATCATCATCATCATCATCATTATTATTGACCGCCTCTGTAGCGCAGCTGGTAGCGCGCTGCCTGTGGCGCAGAGGACCTGGGTTCGATCCCCGGTACCAGCATGGGGATTTTATCCCCTCTGGGATGTCTGGGACGGGGGGCACTGAGCCTTGTTAGGTCCCGGGGAGACCAATTGAGGAGCTACTTGATGGAGAAGTAGAAGACCGCATAACTGGCCGAAAGGGCTAGGGGCGCTGACCACGTCCCACCCTACAGTACTGCACGCCACCAATGACGCCTGTAGTGGGTAGAGGTGGGGGATGCAGCGGCTGGGCCGGGGTTTAGTTTATTATTATCATTATCATTATCATTATCATTATTATTATCATTATTAGTATTATTCCGTGACAAATGACAAGTCCAGCTACTTTGTCACTTTATTTATTTTAAAACTGAATCACAAAAATACAGTCCTCCTTTTTATCGTTAACACAATTCGTCGTGACCTTGCAACTCATTGTGTTTACGTTATACATATAGCCTCAGTTGACCGCAGGGGACACCGGGAACCAAGTTCCGAGCCTTAGTTATTGTCGTGCTACTCTAAGGGTTAACATGTGTTTTTCCTTTGACCATTGTGGCCTCCCAGGTAACAAACACCGCAGGCAATGTTTGTTCTCGAAAGTCGCCGTATTTCACATTGCACCAATCAGCGTCTCACTTCAGCCGATGAAATCAAAGAACTTACAAATGACAGACCGTTGTTAACTCCACGTGGAATGACACACAGCGTTGCAACATCTCACCTGTTTTCTCTCTCACTCAAGATCCACGAATGGAGTGCGAATGCTTACTTGCAGAAAACGAACATTGCTTTTCGTGACACTGAATACCTTCATCTCCTAACTACGCTTTGATGAGCCGCGTGTTAACTATTAAGAGTAGCACAATAATATTTGTAAGAATTAGACTATCGATCAACTGTTTATAACATTAGTCAAAGTATTTTGCCCAAGGGTCCGTGCTAAAGTAAGGGTTGCATACCCAAACACTAAAGCACTGGTATTAAAGAAAAACTGGGAGTCTGGAGGAACAAATTCATATTTCCACCATCTCGTCATCAGGGCCGTAAAAGTATTAACTACGCAGCATACATATTTTATGTTACGTTCCTTTAAGTATGATATCTGACACATCATTCCGTTCTGAAGCGGAGACGTTGACGCTTTTGATAATATCAGTTGCTCAACTGTGGTACGCGCGCTTGTCAGCCTGTATGAATTACTGAGCCATAAAGCAATGCTCAAGACACTGTTGAATGGTTGTAAGCACATACTACAACGGAAGTCACGACATAAACCGCTCTCCCAGGAAGCCGCCAAAGGCAAGTGGCAACTTCTTCGTGAGAATTTGGTCTGGGGTATGCACATTCTTTGGACGGTGCGCGATTTGCATCCTTGAGGAAGGCTTAATCGCCTGTCTGGTTCGCGATATACCACTGCACGTGGCCGGAAATATCCCGCAATATTTCTGATGGATATATCTGATACTGACAAAAGATGGTGACAGTACAATGGCCTCAGGAAATATCTTGCGAAAGACATACTTTGCAATTTCTGATGTTTATACAGTACTCTGCGAAAAGAAAAAAAAAGTAGTATTTCGTAACCACAGTTGATAGGCAACACTTAGCAAGTCTTATGTGACAGGGCTAATCATGACCAAATGTCTATAGTCTTATAGGAACAAAAGCATCCTCATTCTTTAGTTTATGGAACATCAAGTAACTCTAGTGCCGAGTTCATCTAGCTATTTTCACCAGAGAAATAACTGGAAACAATAAGGAAAGCACTAAACAAGGAAAGCTAATACATTAGCATTTTGTAAAGTTGTTTTACAACCCAAATTATTAAACTGGAGTGAGAGATATAATTATGGAAAAATATAAACGAATACAAGGTACATGAAAAGCTATCCAGAAATATGAAAACATACAGAACTAATTACACACATTTATTTTAAATCATAACATAAAAGTATGTAGAAGTAGATACTCCGGTACAAAGAATAGACATTACTAGACTTCCGTATAAAAGAAAGATATAAATCTTTGGGGAGAAGAAACATGGGACCTCCCAAAGATGGAGAAAGCAGGAAATGTAAACTGCTTCAGGCAATAACACTGTGTAAGTCTAAGCAGTGCCATGGCGAGGACACGGTTATATTTTAAAATCCATCAGCAAAAATACTTAATGCCCAATGAACATCCATTCTGTTTCAAAGCACTGAACATGCCCCACACGGCGGGCCAGAAGATTCATGTTCCACCTTGAAACCCATGAATAAAACTTGGGCATTGGTGCAAAATCGCCTTCTGTGCTTTTACCGCTCCCCCTGCCACTTGGTAATAGCCATTAGCAAACGAAAAGCAACCCTCATTAACAGGGCGAGAGACAACGTAGCCCTCAAAATAATGTCGTCTTTGGAAGAGGAATGGAGTAGGGTCTTCATGTCTTGAGAAATACAGTACAAGTAATGCTTAGTTTCTTCAGCTCCACATTATGACAATAAAATTGTTGCTAATCTTTCTTGTTATTACGCACTTCAGAATATTTTATTTTCCTCTATGTTTCACAGAAAAGTGAACTGCAGAATTACTCTCTTCCTTGGCTCACTAAAACGGGATAAGGTTTAGTATCGTGCAAGGCTCCTGTTCCAACGAGTTGTACAAACAAGTTATAACGATGAAGGGAGAAAATATGGGAATGATATCGAGCGTCACAAGATGGCAACTTATATTAATTGAAGCTAGGAAGTATGTAGTTAAATTTCTTTGTATGGACATTCGCACCAATGTATGCCACAAAGCGGTTAAACAAACGAGTTGATGTGCATCTTTTTGGGCTGAGTGAAAATGGCAAACCGAACGCATTGGGAGCATCTGAGATACCAGTGGCACAACTCAAGTCAAATCAGTGGACAAAACTGCCAGCATTCGAAAACCAAATCCCTCAGAACTAGTAGATCGATGAAGAGTGAAAAGCGAGGAATTCCACACCGAAGTTGAGAGAGTAGGCACGTTTGGAATACAGGCATATACTGATTTAGGAGCGCTCCTCCCCAAGAACTTGACATGGAGATGCAGTCCTTCATGCGTTCAACTCTTCCGACTTGGTACAAAATACGAGTAATAATGCCACTGATGGATCTGCGGTTTCCAGCAGTCATATCGCTTTCATACTCCAATGAAATAAAAAAATAAAAACATCGACGTGTTGCACACACATAACTTTCTCTATCCACTACCGCTTACTTGTATCTCTCTTCCAAAAAGGTGTTCATTAAAAAGCCTATTTTTTATCTACTTCATGTTAATCAAGGTAAACGTTTGCAGAAAAGGTTTCATTATGCATTTCGCTGAAAGTACAAGAGGTAGGGGATACAGGAATATTGCCTATTTTACTGTCCGTATGTGCAAGAACTGAATAATAGTCCAACTTTTGATATATTTATTATTATAGACATAAAATATAATCATGTTTGATAGTTGAATTTTACGATTTAAATTTGCCTGGGTCTTTAGTTCCATTTTCTTTTTCTTTTTTTAATATTTACTTACAATTTAATTCATAGAACCGCTACGTATGAGCTGCGGTTACCGATCAAAATCAACAGCCAGGCGTGCATAATCGATCATAGTACACTGCCATTTTATTTTGCTACTGGAACTACCATATTCAGCAAATGATGGTGATCTTAATACTTATAAAATTGATGTGTAAGTGTATTTTTTAAAGGACTCTACACCGCTCCACCGATTTCGATCAATTTAGCACAGATGTGACATAGGCGAAAATTACTGTTCAGCTTAAAATTCGAAATCCCGCTCGATTTCACAAATTAATTATTTAATTTTTATGTAATCTCTACAAAAGCTCGCGACAGTCTATATCTTTGTCAACGATAATCGTAGTAGCTCTAACCTTGGCAATGTTACGTTATCACGGCCTCAAAAAATAACAAAGGAACAGCGAGTTCGTATAATATTCACTGTTCTCTCTGATATCGATCATGGAGTAATTACACATTCAAATGTGGTCTTTTTGTTTTGACCTTCTTGTGATTTCTTAGTACTAGTTCTATGCAAGTTAAAGCGAATAAAAAGGTGGTGTTGACATTACTTAAACTGTTAATATTTCCCAATGAGGTTTTCTCTGCGAATAACGACGTGGTAGCCCAAAAGTGACAACCTGGAAGACACTCAGCTAAATTAACAAAAAACAAAAACAAAAACAAAAAATCGTAATAGTGGTTGTTAAGAGTGCTTTTGCCCGGCATTTTATCGGCAATTTTATTGTATACACTTGACTTGATAGTTTCCTGAGGGTTTTAATTAACTCTTTAAGTGTCTTGTATAACACTTCTAAATGGTTCTAAAGTGGCGCAGGCTATTGGGCAAGTGGCAAGGCTAAATGATGTAGGGATAAACGTCAAACCACCATTTCTATACGGAACCAGACAAAATAAATGTTAACATTTGAATGCCATTAGGGAGCTAAGTAATCGAACATGACTATAAATTCTGGTTACACAATAACTTCTGAGTGAGTAATAAACACATTAGGGTTGGTTATGCTTCGTGTTTCTGCATATAACTATTATAAAAATAACAGGTTAGCCCTTGCTTGAAGTTGTGTGAAAGTAACATAAGAGACACACCTACTGCTTCTTTACTCAAAATGTTATTTTTTCCCCCTTTAACCATCTGCTAACTTTAACATCTAAGGTCATATGGCGGTTCAAAACTTTTGAACCAATTGCTCAACAGAACGATTCTCACTCGCTTAACAGTAATTTTTGACCATTAGGTTATTACATTAAATTTTCACACATCACACTCTCATTCAAACTTCCAGACATCCTCTAGGGAGGATAGGGAATAATCCCATCCGAAGAAAAATGTTCAACCTACAACCGGGAATCGAATTCGGGACCTTTGGATTTGAAGGTTAGCATGCTGACCATCACAATTTAGAAGCTGTTAACACAAAATGTTTAAACTCTTACTTCATATACACTTTTCTCCGGTAGCATTTGCGATTAACACTGCTTTTACTTATTGTTTTATTTATTTTTTATTTTTTAATTTATTCTTTATTTTTTTGTTCTATTTTGTATTTCTTTATGATTTATAATGTATATACATTCCCGGTAGGTATTTCAGAAACGGCTCTAAAGGTTTAATTAAATTTTTCTATACATGCATATTACATTCACAGTGTTTCTCTACTCACTTTTAGGTAACACATTTACATCTCTTTCTCTACTCACTCCTCTATAAAGAATTTTCCATAAAAACGCAATTTTACACCGAAAAACATTTTTATCTCCACTTTTATAAGTCATACCATGTTCTGTGTGTTTGAAATAGAAATGCTGTTACATTCACACTGTTATTTTTTTATGTAAAATCGCGTTTTTTAGGGAATTACACCTATATAGATGAACTTAAAAAGCGAAACCCTATCTGATTACAAAATTTGATTAAAATTGTTAGAGCCGTTTCCAAGTTGCGCGGAATAAATATACAAGAATTGCTCGTTTAAACATATAAGGTTTGTATATTCCTCCAGAAAAATGCAAGGCTATTGGGCAAGTCAAAGTTGTAGATAAATCGTGAAACCAGGGAACCAACGCGTATTTCTGCTAGTTAATTTATTTTCGCGTAAAGTGCCATTTCAGTAATTCACTTTCGTCAAAAATAGTACACAATAGAGACGATGCACTTGTATCACAATACTATTTCCTGGCTGCACATAACGGAAAACCGTCAAACAGTATTGCATAAGTGCACGAAAACGGTGCATAAAACTTGCATTGTTAGAACCTAAGCCAACTTGCAGAAACTTTGAGTACACTCTTGCCAACAATCCAACTTTGGATCATTTCCAAACGTTACATATTCCTTGCATAGTCGCTTTATGAACCGGAAGTACAGCACAAAAATGTACTGTAATAGCCTGAGGCCTGGTACTTCCGTAAAGCTAGCTAGTGCCAAACTCTTCCCCAAAACGCAGCTTTCTTCTTTGTTGCATATTTGTGTTCTGAGACACGTTCCTTATACGCCTAAGACGTATTCTGCATAAAGAGTTGGGCAGGAGCAGCGTCTCGATGGAATAACTGGGTTACTATGACAAGTTTTTGTCGTTTCTTTTACGTAATTATACACAACTTTATCTCTCTGACCACGTGGCTCGAGCAACAGCTGATCCGTTTGGAGATTCAGCAAAAACAAACAGTTGAAACGTTAATAGCATGCCGGGTCTAGCTAGCTATTTTAGTATAATACCTTGTATTTAAGATATTTTCATGACAAATAAAATCTAGATATATCTTGAATTTTCTGGGGACAGTCACGATTCCACTCGTTACAAAGTAAGCAGCTTTAACGATTAATTAGTTTAATAATTAATCATTTACGTCTATTGCGGAATGGAAAGTGGAGCGGAATGGAAGTGGAGAAAGTATAAGTATTGGAAAATTAAAGAAAAACAACAAATATCTTGGAAGTGGTTCACTTTACAGAAAAAATGTATTTTATATAAATCGTATGTTTTAACGAGATCTGCATTACTTGTGTAGTAAGATTTAGTCTATCTCTTTCACCAGTTGTGAAGAGTCATCCGGAATCTAAAGGGTATCCTCAGAAAATTTGAAATATACATTTCAATAGTCATGAAAATGTCTTAAAGCGTGTGGTATTTTAATCAAAATCGTTGATGGTATTTTTTCAGAAAATCACAACAAAAAATTCTTCCATAAAACAGTAGTTTTAGTGAAGCTATTATCTTGAAAATCTGTTTCGTTTTTTAAATTATGTTGTTCCCTTACATGAAAACACACACATTTTTTTCTAAGATTGCTTTATTTTTGCTCTTATTCAGGAAGCTATCAAATGTGTATTTCTGGTGATACACATATTGGATTTTTGGGTGGGATACTTCCCAGATATTAAGAAAGTGAAAACATGTCAGGGAATTGCCCGCATGTTGGTTTCCCGTATACATTGTCGATTTTCATTAGTATCAAACCACTTGGTCAAGAAAGTGTGTGTTAAGTTTCCACGTCAAAAGATTCACAAGACTTAATGACAACTGAAGAGGAAAAAAGAAAGGTTGGAAAGAGTTAATTAACTTTAAAGCAGGTGAGAAATTGTGCAAATGAAGCAGTAATCTTCTGCGTGAGTAACCATGAACATCCTGTCTATAATAATCAGTGTCATGAAATTTTAGGTCATTCACACAAAATATGGTATAAGGTAAAATAGCATATGATCTATGCCATTCATTTTTAATAAGGGGATTAGAATATGGTTTAAATCTAATTAAGTACCCTGACTTGGGTAGAAGAGGGTATTTTGGTGTAAAAAGGTAAATTTTGTTGTAATTAAGTTTCTCCTTTTGAAAGTTCTCTTATTTAGCGTCTCTATTTGGTAACATTCAGCATATTAAAGCCTGAATTCTTCGTTTATATTTGATGGCTACATTTAATTTATCTTTAAACGCTGTTTTAGGCTATATTTTAAACAGTTGCAAGCCTGCCAGTGTGCCCAAGATAGAGCAACTTCTCTATGATTATTCTCCCGTAGGAAAGGAAGTGGGGCGGCGCCGTGGCCGAGCGGTTAGACCGCTGGCCTAGCACCTAGGGCACCTAGGCGGTTGTAAACAAATTTCGCGATCATTATGCATAATAAGGACGATATTGCAACTCCGATATTTCAACTGCTCACACCTAGCACACGCCCACCACGTGCCTTACCTGACAGGCTAGGAGGGTCAGGGTACCTAACCCCTTCCCTCTTCAAGTCCTGACTGAAAAGAATAATGGACTGTAGCTCCAGGTAAGTGCTTATTTTCCTCGAGAGGGTGGGACGGGTTGTTGTGAGGGGGAACTTTCTGCAGGGCTAATGACCCCAGACTATCTGGACAGCAGGTTAGCTATTGAAGTTGTGAAGGCGTGGACACAAACCGAATGGTCTACACTAGCAGCCGTTGTTCATTGTGGCGTAGTTACGATCGTGCAGAAAACTTCAGCTATAAAATTATGTGATGTATTTATGGGAAAACTGTTAGACGAAAAGAGGAAACAACACAATGAAATAGATACATATTAAGGTACTAGTTATCAAATTATCTGTACTTATGCCCGTAACACCCTGTATAACAGCTTGCACTGAATGCGAGAGGGAAATCTCTTCTCTGTATTGCAAATTAACAATTTTATCCTACATTTACTTGAGGGAGGACGTGTAGAAATGGCCAGGTTGTTAAATAGCGTGTTGTCCTTAGTGAACAAAACACTGGCTCCGCCTATACGCAAATTTTGGTGACAGTCGAAATGCCAGCAGCGGTTCCGGTTTAAAAACTTCGGCGTCAGGCATGTGTTTATTTACTGACAGAAGCCGATAGAAAGTAAACGTGCTGTTTTAATGGCACCTCGGCTAAAGTGGTACCGAGAATCTTGTATGCCACACCTGGACACTCCAGTCTTATCGAAAGTAACACAGCAACACTTCTGACGGCCTCCAGTCGTAAAACTTTATTTAAATTTGGGCGAAACACTTTTACTCTTTCTGTTAGAAACACGAAACATCTGCGTGCATTTCAGGTGAAATAATATGTCTATTGTCCCGAAAATAAAAATTGTAACAATACAAAATTGTAAGACATGGTATATTTTGGAACTACGTGTCATTAAAATGCTTCTGTGTGTACGTGCCTCAGTGCGCATGTGCGTTTTCTTTCTCACCGTTCCCCTAAGGTAAGTAGAAGAATTATTGTATGCCATCCGAAAGTTCGACACAGTGATTCACCGGAAATGCACATTTTGAACCCAATAAATGAATTTTAGAAAAGGAAGTGTTTGAAGCGTAACTCAAAAACGAAAAGGTTGACAAAAATGAAACTTGATAATTATCGATATGGATACCAAACGAGATGGTAGGGAGATCCTGTGTTCGACTCCCGCCGACCGCACATTCTGACCCCTGGGTTTTTCGCGTTTTTCCTGATCGGTAAGTAATCCTGATATGGTTTCTCAAGTACCACAATTTCCTATTAATCATTTCCATTTTATTGCGTTTCCTTCTCATCTTTCACACGTGCTTCTAGGTTTCGTGGCGTATGGAGGCGTCAGACAGATGGCGTAGATGCTTGTTCAAGGAAAGAGTACTCCTCGGGGAAACTAGGAGGCTGCTTGGTCGAGGAGCCATTTATCTCTCTCTTTCTCTCTCTCACTCTTTCTCTCTCTCAGCAGCTCCAATAGTGGAACGGAACTGTTAGGGACTTCCGCGCGTCTCTGTGGCCTGTAGGCTCCTGTGATTCCTTCGCTTCATCCCTTCCTCCTGGAGCTTACCAAAAGATATATTAAACTCGCAGTGTGCGATGTGTCACCCTTCATTATGTCCTATAACCTACATGGAGTAGTGATCATTTTTAAAAATGAAGTGCCCAATGTTGCCTAACCATTGATGTTATATTCAAAATTGCAACCTAACTTTGTTTAGTATACCTAAATGTCCTGAATTTTGGGTACAATTCGAACAATTAAGCTCTTGCAAGGAATATTTTTAGCAAAGAAAATGCTGAACGTTTTAAATGGGAGCAAACTATCGTTAAATAATTCCAATACCTAGGAATGCATATTTCTCACCTTCAACCACAGGTAGGTAAGTATTTGAACAACAGAAAACAAGGAAATCAATGCAGAACATGAAAGTCATATCTGTTCATCTTTTTTAAAAGAAATTTTCAACAGTGTATTGCCTTAAAAGGTACTTCACTACTACATTAACCAGGAGCCCTCTACAACTATACGTCTGTGGTTGGTGCTGAACGGGGCAACATGAGAAATGCTAACCCTGATTTACTGAGATCGAGAAATCTTGCAACACTGCTATAGCCGATACGCAAGCAGGACATTGGGACTATAAACTGGACCACTAGTGGTTACTGTCAGCTTGGTGCCCTTTCGCTCGCATTCGCATATGCTACAAGGGAAACTCGCGAAGTTGAACAGAACAGCAACGAAATGGGCAACGATGATGGGTCCAAAGAAGCATGTCTGAAATATTACTTTCGTAATTGACTACAGCTGCTGATACTGCGATCGGAAGTACAGATGGCAACAACTCTTATTACTTTCTCTACCATGTACATGAGGGCAACATTGACAACAGTTTGAATGTCATGTTTCTCAAAGCAAATGAACCTTCTTTATATTTGACAGCTACTTTCTAATGTTATGCCAGTTGATTGCCATATAGATTTGCCCTTGCAATTATTAGAATTTAAGGATTTTGTATTCACCCAAAAAAGAATTTGACTAGAGAACATTTCAGGGCTTTAATTTTTTACGATGTGAAGTTCAGTTTAGAAATTCATTGGTGAAGAATACCCATCTAAGGCAACCATTTATAATTGAGTACCTGGGTGCAACAAGAGCGTTAAATTGTTATTGCATAAATGCATACATTGTATCCTTCAAACATTTAACTATCATCTCTACAAGTATTAGACATTTGTATACTCCTAATAATGAATCCATCTCTTGAGACCATTTATCTCAACATGGCATTTTTACTTTCTCTACTGGTAAGTAGGGGAAGTATTGTATTCCACCCAAAAATTCGATGTCGAGATTTCACCGGAAATACACGTTTTGAAGCCCCCTGAATCAAAAAAAAAAGCATTTTTAGAAAAAGGTCCGTGTGTGTGTCTGTGTGTCAGTCTGTCAGTCTGTGGACAGCATAACTCAAAAACGAAAAGTCGGTTAAAAACCAAAATTTGGTATTTAAGTTTAATGTCTTTCAAGGATGCAACACGAAGATTTTGAAGAAAATATCCCCACCCTAAACTACCCTTTACATGGAAGATTTTTCGAAAATTTTGATTTTCTTGAAAATGGCTCTAACGATTTTGATTAAAATGTCATATGTTTGAGATATTTTGATAACAAATGAAATGTATATCCTGAATTTTCTGGCTATAGCCCGTGTAGTCGTATTTACTCTGGACGACTTTTGCATAACTGGTAAACCGTTAGAGATAGACCAAATCATACTATACAAAAAATGTAGATCTTGCTAAAATACACAATTTATGTCTCAATAAATTTTCTTGTACGGTGAACCATTTCGGAGATATTCCTTGTTATGTGTGTGAGTTTCGGAAAACTTAGAACTTTCGTGAAATGGATCATCGTTGTTCATTTTTTTATATGTTAAGTGTGCAAAGAGAACAGAATCTCAAACATTTGACTATCGCACAAAGCCTATTGTATTCTAACATTCCCTTTGCACCTACAAGGAAATAAGCAATAAGATAATTTGTACAAATGTGTATCTCAACTATCAAGAAAGAAAATATAGGAATAAGAGTTTGTAAGAATTGTTAGTACAAGAGTAGAGAAAGTCATGTGAGTGCAACACATCAGATTTTTCTACTAACGTTCTTATTTCATCCAGGTATTCAAATGGTACAGAGAATTCAAAAGAGATCGGTTTTCAAATGAAAATATTGAACAGTAACGTTTATCTCAACTCAAAGAAGTTATAGGAATAAGAGTTTGTAAGAATGGTTAGTACAAGAGTAGAGAAAGTCATGTGAGTGCAATACATCAGATTTTCTCTAAAATAGTACAATATATATTAAATTAAAGAGAAAATAACACATAATGAGACTACGCAAAATACGAAAAGTGTCATTTTTGCCATTTTCGCCATTTTAGTTGCAAGTTATCACAAAGGAAAAAAACGTTTACGTCACACTATTATTTAATGAAATGCGTTGGCGTAAAACTACAAAGTAACAACAAACGAGATTACGAAAATGTATGCTAAATAAATGGAAAACAATACAACTTTATCAGAAAGATAAATACAACTGGATTTCTACGCGTCCCTCTACAGCGAATGACGTTATTCATCGGATGGATGACGCAATAGTACTAATTTCTTATTCACATAGGGTAATTTAGCTGATATATGTAATGGTATGTGTACTGGTTATGTAAAAAAAGTATTGTCAAGCTTGTATGGAATTTTCCAAAACAAAAGTTGTTTCGTTCTTTGGGTATATAATAGCTGATTTCCTACAATGTGTATCATTCATTGCAAGGAAGAGCCTACAGTGTACATCTCTACTTTCCAACAACAAGAAAATGTCGAAATATTGTGTAAGTACAACCTGCTGGATTTCTTCTTATTGTTATAATAGTAATAATATTTTAGCAGCACACAAACTGTGCCTCAAAACTGAAAATGCATAAGGTAAATAAGTTGGCATTTAACTTTAATGTCTTTCAATGATGCGACACGAAGATTTTGAAGAAAATAGTCCCACCCTAAACTACCATTTACATGGAAAATTTTTATTTTCTTGAAAATGGCTCTAACAATTTTGATTAAAATGCCATATGTTTGAGATATTTTAATGACAAATTAAATGTATATCTTGAATCAGGTTATTTCTAAAACATCCTATCGAAATGTTTTAAATGCCTAACAAAATATCCCCAAAAATCAAAAGTTTATAAGTTTTAGAATTAGAACAATTTGGGTAAGATATTTGGAATTGTTTTTGAACCCTCCAGTTACAGCATACAGTTAAGAGGTTTGTAGCATGTGGAACCTATGGTGTGTGAAATGCCAAGTTCCATTCAAATCGATTCGGCCAGTCTTGCATGAAAAGATGACACCTTACTCCCCTCCAAACTTTCACACTAAATATTAATTTTACAGTGGCTATTTGGTTTCAATGTAGCCCTCTACATTAGTAACAATAATTATTCACACAATATAAACAATTTTCTGTAGCTTCATTATATGTACAGTTGAATGCATCGAATCGTGCCGACATATTGCGCAATGGTTTATGTTGGTAAGGGAATACTAAACCACCTCTGCCCACCCGTTAACGGGTTCTAGCACTCCGCTTACTCGTCCCTTTTTCGCTCGCTTTTTACCCTGAAACCGACCTTTTCTCATAGGTTCAGGGTTGCCAATGTTTCAAAGTAAAATTATCGTACCGGCCACACAAAATTATAGATTTGGATTCAAAATTATCGTAAACCAAATGCTACAACAATAAAAATATCAGCATAACACTTATGAAAATGTAACAGTATTGATGTTTATGGTATCCTCTTACAAGGTTGATGGCCTCAATCAGTATTACAACTTTAGCACTTGTGTTTCTCGCACTATTCATTTGAAAGTTCATCATCTTCCTCAACTGTTGCAGCATTATACAAATTTGTTGTTGAGATAAACTTTAACATCTCGATGGCTTGCGGATTTTCGGACCCACCACATTCTTTCATAAGGTGAGACGACCGAACAAGTCCATTTACCATATCTAACGCCAGTTTGTTTCTAATTTTGGTTTTTATTAAACTTAGTTTGGGAAAAACTCTTTCAAAAGAAGCGCTTCTATGGGGCAATGAAATCACTGATAATGCAAACTCCGTCAGTTGTTTGAAATCAGTATTTCCACCAAGGTAACATGTGTTTAACAACACTCCAGAAACTGACAGGTTCAGGCATTATTCTGAGTTTTCTCCATTGATCATCAATTTTCTGAACAGTGCCTACTTCATTGAGATTACCAGATCTGAGCACACTGGCAACAAGAGGATAAAGGGTAGAAGGATTAGTAGGATATGAAACGATTGCCTTAGAGACGTGCAGACAGGCCATGAGGTCCAAAGTAGTGTCGCTATTTGTAATTAATTTCATTTCGCTGGTGTTACAAACCAGTGAAAATGATATTTTGCCGGTATCAAACTTATCGTACAGTCCATAATTATCGTAAGGTTTGATAGCCACGAGTACATACATTCAAATTATCATATGCTCCCATAATTATCGTACGTGTTGGCTACCCTGCATAGGTTAGTATCAGACTTTTGACACCGAACATATATGAAATGGTCTCATCCAGGGTCTGATGTGGTCCATCGTGTGGATTTAATTCTTCCAGCTACTCAGATGAAATGTCTTGCTTCTCTGCTTGTGCGACTCACCTAGGCTAATGTGTGTATATCGGACTTGAATTCGAGCCATAGCTGGTGTGGAACACAGATGATAAGAAAGCTCTAAAGTAAACCAGAAGCATGTGAACTTGACTCTACAGATAGAATATCTTAAATTTAGGCCCAACTCTTAGACGGCACATTCTTACTGTGCACTTGGATTCATTTTTACTTTCTCTACTGGTAAGTAGGGGAAGTATTGTATTCCACCCAAAAATTCGATGTCGAGATTTCACCGGAAATACGTGTTTTGAGGCCCCCTGAATCCCCCCCCCCAAAAAAAAAGCATTTTTAGAAAAAGATCCGTGTGTCTCTGTGTGTCAGTCTGTGGACAGCATAACTCAAAAACGAAAAGTCGGTTAAAAACCAAAATTTGGTATTTAAGTTTAATGTCATTCAAGGATGTGACACGAAGATTTTGAAGAAAATAGTCCCACCCTAAACTACCCTTTACATGGACAGTTTTGATTTTCTTGACAATGGCTCTAACGATTTTGATTAAAATGTCATATGTTTGAGAAATTTTGATGACAAATGAAATGTATATCTTGAATTTTCTGGCTTTAGCCCCTGTAGTCGTATTTACTGTGGACGACTTTTGCATAACCGGTAAACCGTTAGAGATAGACCAAATCATACTATGCAAAAACTGTAGATCTTGCTAAAATACACAATTTATGTCTCAATAAATTTTCTTGTAGGGTGAACCATTTCCTTGTTATGTGTGTGAGTTTCGGAAAACTTAGAACTTTCGTGAAATGGATCATCGTTGTTCATTTTTTTATATTTTACGTGTCCAAAGAGAACGGAATCTCAAAGCTTTAAAACACTTGACTATCGCACAAAGCCTACTGTATTCCAATATTCCCCTTGCACCTACAAGGAAATAAGCAATAATTTGTACAAATGTTTATTTTAACTAACACGAAGAAGATATAGGAATAAGAGTTTGTAAGAATGGTTAGTACAAAAGTAGAGAAAGTCATGTGAGTGCAACACATCGGATTTTTAAAACATGAATTTCTGTTCAACAGGTGGTCATTCTTATGGTGGTGTTCCTGGCTGTCGTCAGCATGGCACACCCAATAATCCCTGGTATGGGTATGGGTATGGGTACTGGCATGATGATGCCAGGATATGGCATGGGCATGCAAGGTCCGTACGTGCAACCAATGGTTCCATTATCGCCAATGGTTGTCTGACATCTTTTGGAGAACTGAGCTACACTCTACTCCTCATCAAGCAACAATGTTGCTGTGCTCTCATTCACACATAGCCTTTCGAGGCATAGAAAAAATCATGTCATGTTTTAATGACGTAAGTTACCTGCTTATATGTTAATGATGGTATTTACCCATTTTAACGTATTGTATCATAATTTAACATATTTATGTATACTCAGAATGTTGGCAATGTATTATATAAATACCGATATAACTTTTGTACAGAGTATGTACTATGTGGACAGTCATTAGTCAATGTTAAATGTAAATACATGTTTAGATAAAAACTTATTGTTTCAAATCATTTCTGATTTTTTTTTCAAACTCTAAGCAATACCTACCAATGTCTGGATACCATTCCTCGCAAAATTTGTTTGATATAGCGAATGTGTTGACAACACATGTCCATCCTGACGCGCCTTGAAACAAAAACCTACACAGCTAACGCTCCCAAAATGGAAACAACTGTGTGCTAGGTACGAGTAGTAAGTAATAAACCAACCTTTACTGTTTACTTACGATAAATATTCATAGTGATAGACTGACGGAGTGAATGCTATTTATAGCTGTAGTCACAATTCTGAAATGTTCCACAATATGGATGAGGGTGGTTCAATAAGTACCCGAGTTAGGAAAGAAGACGCCATTTTTACTTTCTCTACTGGTAAGTAGGGGAAGAATTGTATTCCACCCAAAAATTCGATGTCGAGATTTCACCGGAAATATATGTTTTGAGCCCCCCTGAATCAAAAAAAAGACATTTTTAGAAAAAGGTCCGTGTGTGTGTCAGTCTGTGGACAGCATAACTCAAAAACGAAAAGCCGGTTAAAAATCAAAGTTGGTATTTAAGTTTAATGTCTTTCAAGGATGCGACACGAAGATTTTGAACAAAATAGCCCCACCCTAAACTACATGGAAAATTTTTCGAACATTTTTATTTTCTTGAAAATGGCTCTAAAGATTTTGATTAAAATGCCATATGTTTGAGATATTTTGATGACAAATGAACTGTATATCTTGAATTTTCTGGCTATAGCCCCTGTAGTCGTATTTACTCTGGACGACTTTTGCATAACTGGTAAACCGTTAGAGATAGACCAAATCATATTCTACAAAAAATGTAGAGCTTGTTAAAATACACAATTTATGTCTAAATAAATTTTCTTGTAGGGTGAACCATTTCGAAGATATTCCTTGTTATGTGTGTGAGTTTCGGAAAACTTGGAACTTTCGTGAAATGGATCATCGTTGTTCATTTTTGTATATCTTAAGTGTGCAATGACAACAGAATCTCAAAGCTTTAAAACATTTGACTAACGCACAAAGCCTACTGAATTCTAACTTCCCCTTGCACCTATAAGGAAATAAGCAACAATATAATTTGTAGAAATGTTTATCTTAACTAACACGAAGAGGATATAGGAATAATAGTTTGTAAGAATGGTTAGTACAAGAGTAGAGAAAGTCATGTGAGTGCAACACATCAGATTTTTGGAAAAAGGTCCGTGTATGTGTGTGTCTGCCAGTCTGTGGACAGCATAACTCAAAAACGAAAAGTCGGTTAAAAACCAAAGTTGGTATTTAAGTTTAATGTCTTTGAATGATGCAACACGAAGATTTTGAAGAAAATAGCCCCACCCTAAACTACCATTTACATGGAACATTTTTCGAAAATTTTGATTTTCTTGAAAATGGCTCTAACGATTTTGATTAAGATGCCATATGTTTGAGATATTTTAATGACAAATTAAATGTATATCTTGAATTTTCTGACTATAGCCCATGAAGTACTCTTTACTCTGGATGACTTTTGCATAACTAGTAAACCGTAAGAGATAGACAAAATCTTACTCTACAAAAAATGCAGATCTCGCTAAAACACACAATTTATATCAAAATAATTTTTTTTGTACAGTAAACCATTTCGGAGATATTCCCCTTTACTTGTGTAAGTTTTGTAGAACTTACGCTCCTGTCAAACCTAACATCGCTATTCAATTTTTTATATGCTAACTGTGCAAAGAGAACGGAATTTGAAAGCTTTAAAAGATTTGAATATCGCTCAATGTCTACTGTATTCCCATATTTTCGTTGCACGTGCAAGAAAACAAGCAATAATATAATTTCTGTAAATGTTTATCTCAATTTACACAAAGAAGATAGAAAAATAAGAGTTTACAAAGAATGGTTAGTACAGGAGTAGAGAAAGTCATGTGAGTGCAGCACATCAGATTTTTTTTTATTTCTGGTAAAAGTATCGACAAAAATTCTATGTTCCAAATTCAGGTCCAAAATAACAGTCGAGTATATCCACGAGTATCTGAGCATATCCAGATATTCTTTTTACTTTCGCTACTGGGAAGTAGCGAAAGTATTGTATTCCACCCAAAAATTCGATGTCGAGATTTCACCGGAAATATGTTTTGAGGCCCCCTAAATCCAAAAAAAAGCATGTTTATAAAAAGGTCCGTGTGTGTGTCTGTGTGTCAGTCTGTCAGTCTGTGGGCAGCATAACTCAAAAACGAAAAGTTGGTTAAAAACCAAAGTTGGTATTTAAGTTTAATGTCTAAGTTTAAGTCTTTTGATTTTCTTGAAAATGACTAACGATTTTGATTAAAATGTCATATGTTTGAGATATTTTGATGACAAATGAAATGTATATCTTGAATTTTCTGGCTATAGCCCCTGTAGTCGTATTTACTCTGGACGACTTTTGCATAACTGGTAAACCGTTAGAGATAGACCAAATTATACTATACAAAAAATGTAGATCTTGCTAAAATACACAATTTATGTCTTAATAAATTTTCTTGTAGGGTGAACCATTTCGGAGATATTCCTTGTTATGTGTGTGAGTTTCGGAAAACTTAGAACTTTCGTGAAATGGATCATCGTTGTTCATTTTTTTATATGTTAAGTGTGCAAAGACAACAGAATCTCAAACATTTGACTATCGCACAAAGCCTATTGTATTCTAATATTCCCCTTGCACCTACAAGGAAATAAGCAATAAGTTGTACAAATGTTTATCTTAACTAACACGAAGATATAGGAATAATAGTTTGAAAGAATGGTTAGTACAAGAGTGGAGAAAGTCATGTGACTGCAAAACATCAGATTTTTTCCAGTGTTGTCATTTGTCTTACTAGGGTTCTTACTCATCAAACTGTAATTCTTCTTTCCCTTATCAGAAGGTGATGGTCCCCTCCATTCTGTACTTCCTTCCACGCACGTATCCGTAAAGCATCGTTGGCAATATATCTATCCACGTGCAAATTATAGAAATCATTTATCAGTGTACATGATGCTAATGACATTTCCGAAGCAACACGTCAGTCAATTGCCTTTAGCTGCTTATCAAATGAGCTCATAAGCATTATGTAGCGATAATGCCGGATGCGTTGCCATACTATTCATCCGATTGTGATTAAACTTCCAAGTTATTGCGCATATTCCTGCGAAGGTTTCTGAGTTGGCCAAACCATCTTACAAGTAGAACGCGAATACTTTCAACAAATTAGTGTATCTATGTATATAAAAATGAATGTTGGAGTGTGTAAAAGTAAACTCCAATACTTGTTAACCCATCACCATGAAAATTGGCACATCTAAGATTTTTATGTTGCCCATTCTACCATGTTGTTGTAGTGTTTAGCGCCCGCTTTTATTACTACGGCACCGCAGGCGGTGACACTGATGATACATGGAATGAAAATGGAGCACCGGTGGAATGAGATGGTGGGGGAAACCGGAGCACCCGGAGAAAACCCGCCCTGACGCAGCTTCGTCCACCACGAATACCACATGCGGGTCCCTGGGATCGAACCCGGGTAGGTGGTAGGCGAGCGCGCTATCCGCTCGGCCACGGCGCCGCGCCATTCTACCATGCAACGTATTACATTCATACTGTTTTCTCTACTTTTCTTTTATGTAACACATTCACATATTCTTCTCTACTCACATTTCAAAGTACAATTCATACCATTTTCTATGATTGAAATAGAAATGCAACGCATTACATTCACATGGTTTTTTATACTCTTTTCTGTTACGAAACACAGTCACATGTCTTTCTCTAGTTCCTCTTGTACAATGTTCTATGTGTTTGACATAGAAATGCGATGTATTACATTCACAAAGTTTTCTCTACTTACTTTTCTTTTACGGAACACAATCACAGGTCTTTCTCTATTCCCTCTACTACAAACAATTCATACAATTTTTTATACGATTGAAATAGAAATGCAATGTATCACATTCACATGGTTTTCTCTGCTAGCTTTTCTTCCTGTGATATTTGTGGTTGTTCAACAGTGCTTTTTCATGTCTTCACGGTGTATTTATTTTGTTTATTATTTTTCTTTATAATACCCTAAGAATTTTAATTAACTTTTAAACTGCATTAAGGAGTATTCTTTTAATTTTGTTAAGAAATATTTTTAATGTCACAAAAGAAACAAGTCTATTGGGAAAGTGCTACCTCGGCCTGGAAGTTGTCGGGATAGATTGTCAACCCACAGGCAACGCCGGGTATTTCAGCTAGTTTAAAAAAAAATAAAAATAAAACTGTTTTGAATGACCACGGAACACAATTCTAGCCGACAGCAAAGTTTTCCTGCTCTGGGCGATGGATGTCGTCGGGGGTGTTGAACAAAATAAGAAATAAGCTAAGAAAATCAGATGTGTTGCACTCACATTACTTTCTCTACTCACTCTTGTACAAACGCTCATTCTTCTATCTGTTTCATGTTAATCGAGGTTAGCATTTGTAGAAGTGCTTATGTTGTACACATTCCCTTGTAGGTACAAAGGAAATAGGGAAATACACCAGGTTCAAGCGCTAATTAAATCTTTTAAAAGCTGGTCCCTATGTAATGGCTATGAAATTCCATGATATTTGCATGACCATGAGAAAAAAATAATAACAATTCCCAAGTATAAGTATTGAACACTTCAAACCAATAACAAGAAATGTCTCTGATATAGCCAACATCACAAAAAAGTACTTGACATAAAGTGTGTGCTCTAACGAGATTATTTTTATGAAGTAAGATTCTGTCTACCTCTTACGGTCTACCTGTTATGCAAAAGTTATCAGAATGAAGAGTACTTCATAGGCTATTCAAGATATACATTTCATTTCTCATGAAAATGTCAAACACACAGTAATTCAATCAAAAGAGTTAGCTATTTCTAGACAACGAACATTTTTTAAAATGTTTTTGTATAAGGTAGTTTGGGGTGGGCGATTTTCTTGACGCATCCTTAGAAGATATTGAAATTAAATACTAAGTGTGGTATCCAACGTTTGAGTTATGTTCTCTCTCTCTCTCTCTCTCTCTCTCTCTCTCTCTCTCTCTCTCTCACACACACACACACACACACACACACACACTTGGACCTTTTTCTAAAAAGTTTTTGGGATTCGTGGCACCTCAAAACGTATTTCCAGTGAAATCTAGGGACCGAAATTTTTGGGTGGAATGCAATACCTTCTCTGCCTACTATGCACGTGGTATACATATAATATTGTGACCAGGACGCTAGACTGCCAGGGTTAGTGCATATCAGCCTGGCTACCTGGGTCTAAGTGCAGCTGATGCTTGGTCTTCCTCAGAGCAACAGCCATTGTGTGCCACTTCCGCGCCCCAAAGGATTCGTTTTGGCCGCTTCGAGTAGGTCCCTTTCCAGAACGTTCCCTTTATATTCGGGGCGTATATAAGGAGCTGACTGTGCTCGGCGACTGTTGACAACTGAGTACAGTTCAGTTGTAAGTTGCGATTCGATTCAACGGATCAGTTGGGTTTTGCTCTGAATGTGTGTAACAGTGCCTCAAGTAACGTCTGTGTTACGCCAAGTGCCTAAATGATATAGTGTTTAGCAGTAACTGGTGTTTTCTTTTGTTAAAATATACTGGATGAGGTGTAATGAATAGATTGCGCAACCAGATATGTCTTGCGTATTCCAACTTGCAAAATTTAGCGTTTTCCACTATTGTAGACTGACCCGTAACTCAGACTGTGAGGAAAACGGCGTTTCCCGCTGGGTCAATGTAATGATCTACACTTGCGTGAGCCTATCACGCATTTCCGTCAACGGACAGGGTTCGTAAGAAGTTCACGGGTGTGTTGTTAAGCCTCTCGCTCCACATAGCAAGAATTTCACTCTCGACCGCGGCAGCAGGCGAAAGTATGTTCCACACTCGCCCTCCATACCGCACTCCCACAGACACACTTACAGTGAAGGTCAGGTACCAGGTTCTTAACCTAATACACTTACACTGCCGGCCAAAACACTGCTACGTGCCCACATCTAGCTGCCTCAACCTTATAACCCTAAATCATTGTCAACTTCTTCTTCTTTCTCCTTTCATTTTCTTTTTACTTTCTCTATCATGTATCTAGCAGATAGAGAAGCTTTTGCATTCCACTAAATGTTCGATATCAAGATTTCACCGGCAACACACGTTGCGAGTCCTGAATCCAAAAAATGTCCATAACGAAAATAAATTTGGTAAAAGCCGAAGAAAAACATCTGATGTCGACTGTATCTACACAATAAAGATTCAAATGTATCCATTATCTACAGTCTTCTGGGCCCAAATGATCTAGCTGTCGACGGGTCCCTAACTCCATTCATCCATCTATCCATCCATCCAGCTAGTCTTCTTCTTGTATTCCAGCCCTACAGCCCTTAACGAGCTTTGGCCTTCTGCACAACCCTCCACAAATCTATATCTCTTGACGAGCTTTGGCCTTCTGCACAATCCTCCACAAATCTATATCTCTTGACGAGCTTTGGCCTTCTGCACAACCCTCCACAAATCTATATCTCTTGACGAGCTTTGGCCTTCTGCACAATCCTCCACAAATCTATATCTCTTGACGAGCTTTGGCCTTCTGCACAATCCTCCACAAATCTATATCTCTTGACGAGCTTTGGCCTTCTGCACAATCCTCCACAAATCTATATCTCTTGACGAGCTTTGGCCTTCTGCACAACCCTCCACAAATCTATATCTCTTGACGAGCTTTGGCCTTCTGCACAACCCTCCACAAATCTATATCTCTTGACGAGCTTTGGCCTTCTGCACAATCCTCCACAAATCTATATCTCTTGACGAGCTTTGGCCTTCTGCACAATCCTCCACAAATCTATATCTCTTGACGAGCTTTGGCCTTCTGCACAACCCTCCACAAATCTATATCTCTTGACGAGCTTTGGCCTTCTGCACAATCCTCCACAAATCTATATCTCTTGACGAGCTTTGGCCTTCTGCACAATCCTCCACAAATCTATATCTCTTGACGAGCTTTGGCCTTCTGCACAACCCTCCACAAATCTATATCTCTTGACGAGCTTTGGCCTTCTGCACAATCCTCCACAAATCTATATCTCTTGACGAGCTTTGGCCTTCTGCACAATCCTCCACAAATCTATATCTCTTGACGAGCTTTGGCCTTCTGCACAACCCTCCACAAATCTATATCTCTTGACGAGCTTTGGCCTTCTGCACATATATATATCACTTAACTTTTCCATCCTCTTAATTCCAATCTTCCTACAATCTTCTGTTACATCATCTAACCATCTTGTTTTTGGTCTTTCTGTTTTTCTTCTAGCACAGCAACCTTCCCTTCAATATTCTTTTTGGGATTGTATCTTCTGTCCTCTCAATATGTCCTAGCCATCTTATTCTTTGTACCTTTATTAACCTCACAATATTTTGCTTATTAGTTCATCTAGCTCACAGTTATATCTTATTGTCCATTGCTCTTTATCCTTTACAGGTCCAAAGATTACTCTCAGTATTTTTCTTCCAATCTTTGTAGTATTTCCTCATCTGTGTTGTTCAGGGTTCATGTTTCTGCAGCATGTTACTATTAGTGTTATTAATATTTTATATATCTTGTATTTTGTCCCTCTGCTAATGAACTTATTTTTTAATAGTTGTAAATTAGGGTAATAAGCTGTGTTCTCACTTTGGATTCTTTCCTTCATGCACTCATTTAAATTATTATTCTATTCAACACATTTCATTCACAATAAGTATTTGCTAGAAATTAATTAAAATTAAATATTATGGACTCAATTACTTCAAGCAGAAACAGAACTCAGCTGTTTATATCGTTAAGTCGTAGAAACGAGCTCAAGCGAAGGAAAAGGAAAATGAACTCCAAATGTTCTTCATGTTCGTTATATGTAAAACAGCCAACGCTACGAAAATAAATTGACACAAGTTAGATATGCGTTCTTATGAGGTCTGGATTACTTCTGCACTCATTTTCTACCTATTACGTCTTCAAGTTATGTAGAACTTCACAAGCTATTTATAAAAGTGTTCAAGGTATACATTTTATTCAATGCTAAAATATTTTCTGGTTGGGACTTCAAAACATTAATTTCTGTAAGTAAACAGAATTTTTGGAACAAATTTAATACTTAATCTTTTTACCATAAACAAGCAACAGAGAAGGCAAAAATCATTGTTGCAGCAGATGACTAAGAATATTGGACAATTGCTACTCTGCCTCTCTTTTCCCAATAGACACAGTTCTTTGGAATACCGAGCGGGATGGCCCAGGCGGTTTCGTCTGTGGCCCGCATTCAGGAGATCACGAGTTCGATTGCAGCAGCCGACCTACCAGACCCATGGGTTTTCTCGGTTTCCCCGGGTGGCCAGTTGAATGCTGGAACTACATTCCCCGAATTTCCTGTTCCTCAATTTCACCTCACTTTTCATTTCCTTTCACCCACCGGCGTTGCATGACAGGGACTATACGCTCTATAAACCACTGTCCTTCGGCAAGGCGGCCTCCGGGCTCCGAACCCGCCTGCGGGACGCCGGGGATTTTTAATCTGGAAATGGGAGGGGTCCTGCCTTCTGCTCAGTCCTGACTGCTTGGGTCGGCCGCCCTTTGACTCATCTTGTCTCATCCTTCCTCCCGAAGTGCCCTGCAAGGGGCATAGGTAACAAAAAGATCAAGACAGACATGCCGAATTCCCTCCGCGACGTTCCTATCCTGTCTTTGGAAATATGTCTTCTCCAAGTGGACTGTTGTTCCAGTTTTGTCAACAGCTACTAATCTGATCGTTCGTGTCACGGTATGGTTCCTCAATCAGCCAAAATGTCATCGTTTCCCATGCCAGAGGAAAACGTAAATACGTAGGCAGCACGTAAAACATTTTAGACAGAAGGTCAGTGGTGGGGGGATTTAAATGCAATATCTGTGCCTATTCTAGGGTAAAGAAACGCTCCTCAGTTCACGAAGGTCAACAATAACGCTGAATGGAGTACGTGAGAAATTATCAGTCCTCTTTTCCCGCCAAAAGCTATTTTTCTGTTGAATTTCACTTCTCACGTGCTGTAAAGTTTAATAGGTTCTGATTCTGCTCAGAACATTAATACTGCTCAAGGATATGTCTACCAATAGTATCAAATGAGAAACAATAATTGCATCCTAAGATATTCGCTCGCACAACACAGTTTCGTGTCCAAAGGAACTTTCCTCTCGGCTATGAAAGTATCTGGGACAAAGCTATTTTTGCACTGGTTTGGACTGTCTCAGTGTTGATGTTGCGTTATCTTTTTAATAAACATTGACTGTTGCACATATTCCATTACAGTGTGAAATACAAGTTTGGCTTGCTTTTATATGCTATTAATTTTGGTATTATTTTGGAATCATCAAATAGTAATATTAAATAATTACATTGACCTTTCATAGTTCTTGAATTAAGATCTTTGATCAACAGAACCGAGCGAGGAGGTTTCGCGGTGACGTGTCAGGTTCACATTCGGGAGATCGTGGGTTCGATTCCTGCGGCCGACGCTCCTGAACCATGTTTTTTTTATTTCGAAGGTTTTCCCGGGCCACCAGACAAATGCTGGGAAGGATAATTACATCCCCCGAATTTCCCACCCCATTTTCATTTCACCTTCATTTTAATCCGGTCTTTGAGGGTATGAAGTGTTGGCGATGGTCGAGTTTGGCGCTGCTGTGCGGCGGATGGATGGTGGTGTAATCGTCGCCTGACCACTGCTTGGCGAACCTGGTGAAGAATTTCTAGCACTTGTTAAGCACCCTCACGTTGGCTCGCGCGACTCGCCCAGGTTCCAACACGCCCGTAGAGCGCTCTCACCTCATCCCTTCCTCCCGGGTTCTGACATGCAACAGCCTAAACAGTTGGCTCAATGTGGAATCCCTTCGTCCATACTTCACCTCTACATCAGGATCAATAGCATTCATATATTGAACATATTCTTGCAAGTACTGTTTCACTAATTTTGTGTTGGTTAGTGGCCATGCTCCTCTTTTAATTATTAATCTTCTGAATGTTTCCCTTTCTTCCTCAAATTTGCTGTAGTTATATATAATGTGGTCTGTTCTTCTCCATTGAAGGGACGAGTTGAGTCTTCTGTAATGTGAAATCTGTACTAGCATGTCTTTAGTCTTTCATGTCCTTCCAGCATAGTTGTAAGGTTTATTATTAGTGCAATAATACGTGTTATATCGATGTAACAATTAACGCTAAGTGTTATAACACACAGTTGCGTCGTACGCAGTAACAGTATCAATAATACCAAAATGGTTTTAAAAAAATAGAAGTAAGCAGCAAAACATTACAGATATTTTACCATCCCTGATGTTATTTGGATTGCCCATTGGAACAACGTGGATGGCGATTCTGGGACACCATATATGTGAAGACGTATCAGAAGTAAAGATTTGCCCTTGAAACCCATTTTGTGGCATCGTGATGGGGCTGTTACGGACAGTTACCTAACGTTCAGAGGACAGCGTAACACTTAGCGCATCAGCAGGCTTTCGGTAATTGCTTATGTACACAAACACCTTATAAGTTTGGCTTGACAAACTGTGGGTTATTCTAAAGCGCTCCCTTGAGTATTAGAAAACACCTCAAAGATGAAATATGTCCATGGTTTTCATGATCTAGTAGTTCAGAATCAAACTTTGCTGTTTCGCTTAAATGTGGCGTTATCCGACGTAGGGAATTTCAGCCTGCTCAGGCTTACAAAATGGTGCTTGCAGAACATAACTGAACTTTGAAGAATAACCTGATTCGAGTAGAAAGGGAAGGTGTTTTGATTGGCTCAATCAAGGGTGAGCAGAGCAGAACTGTCAACTCTCTCACTTCCCTTCCTTTCCCTGGCTTACCTATTCCTAGCATACAATAATTGTAAATTTCCTACATATTTCGTTTTCAGGAAAAACTAAAATACATCGCAGTCTTTTTAAGAGAAGCTGAAGTTAATAATTAACATTTATCAACACTGCCTATTACATTGTTAACAGAATACGAGTGTGACTCTACCTTTTATTCTGATGTCGTGATTACTAGGAACAAGTGGATAACATTCCCTAAACACACTCCTTGTTTTGGCAATTGGTGGTTAAAATCCTTTAAAAAATCTATGTGTCAAGCCAAGAAGTTATTACGTGCTTCAGCTGTTTCGCCACATTAGAGAATTATCTGGCAATATGTCTTCATCTACACAAGAATCATGAGCGCCGGTAGACATTTTTTTTTTTGGGGGGGGGGGGGAGCACACGTTGGAACTTTGCAATCAAAGTTTTAGTTCATTATTCTGTTGTCAAAAACTATAAAAGTATGAGTTATAATACTTGCTTTCATAACAATTTACAAACTCTGAGTGAGTGTGTGTGAGTGAGTCGGTTAAAAACCAAAGTACATATTTAAATTTAATGTCTTTCAAGGATGCGACACGAAGATTTTGAAGAAAATAGCCCCAACCTAAACTACCCTTTACATGCAAAATGTTTCGAACATTTTGATTTTCTTGAAAATGGCTCTAACGATTTTGATTAAAATGTCATATGTTTGACATATTTTGATGACAAATGAAATGTATATCTTGAATTTTCTGGCTATAGCTCCTGTAGTCGTATTTACTCTGGACGACTTTTGCATAACTGGTAAACCGTTACAGGTAGACCAAATCATACTATATAAAAAATGTAGATCTTGCTAAAATACACAATTTATGTCTAAATAAATTTTGTGGTAGAGTGACTATTTCGGAGATATGCCTTGTTATTTGTGTGAGTTTTGGAGAACATATACTTCTGTCAAATGGAACATCGTTATTCATTTTTTATATGTTAACCGTGCAAAGAGAACGGAGTTTAAAGCTTTAAAATATTTGACTATCGCACAAAGCCTACTGTATTCTAATATTCTCCTTGTACCTACAAGGAAATAAGCAATAAGATAATTTGTACAAATGTTTATCTCAACTAACACGAAGAAGATATAGGAATAAGAGTTTGTAAGAATGGTTAGTACAAGAGTAGAGAAAGTCATGTGAGTGTAACACATCAAAGTTTTTAAAGTTATATTGCTTTAGATGAATAGCGTCAGTTATTAAGGCATGACATTGCTTACATAATGGGTGACAGAAGTACTACTTTATTTATAGGTGCTGAAGCGGAACCCTTCCTGGACTATTTCTGAAGTTTATGATCACACTTTTTGAAAGCACATTAAGCAGCACATAAAATTTCGTAAACTTTTATTGGCATATAGCGGAACTCGCCGATTTGCTCGTCTTATTGCCTTAAATGCGGATATCATTCACCATCGCTCTCCCTCTCTCCTTCTCCCTCTCTCCTTCTCACTTCCTCCGTCTGTTTATTTCCCTCTTCATCCTCTCCCCTCTATCAATCTTTCTCCCTATCTTTCCCCCCTAGCTCTCTTCTCTGTGTAACTTGCATAATGTGATGTTTTGAAAACCAGCAATAAATCTCCTTTTTTTTCCCTGGGAGATTAACCCAAGTAAAATATTTAACATACAAAAACATGAATAAGTTTCTTGCTTGCAACGACCGGAATAGGTTTATCGGTGTAACCGCCTTACGCATAGAAAATTGAAATCAATAACGTAAGTATTGTTTTCCGTTACTATTTATAGTTAGGTTTATTCTCTTCAGAAATTGGTCCCCTTGTCAAGATAGTCTGAAATCGGAATACTGCATATGCGTTAATTCTACCAGTCGCTTTTGTTTTAGAAATAAGTGGGAATGTCGTTCTTGTGGATAGCAGTTCAATTTTCTGTTTTGAAATTACGACACGCACAGCATGCAGTTTGCACTCTTTATAAGAGTGTCACAAAGTAGCTGGTTAATAACTCGGTTATGTTGGAATTTTCCAGATGTTTTGAACAAAGATTTCTACACATTTCAATATTTCAAACGTCAATCATCGAATAAAAACCTTGAAAATTAGCAAATAAAATACGCGGACGAGGGAAGGACTGATAGGGGCTACAGCATTTGCTTTAATTAAGAAAATATATATAGTATTTGTTACACGTAAGCTTATGGTTCTGCTAGCTTTGCTAAACTAAACCAATACTTTTATTACGGTCCTATTTTCCTAAACTAGATTACCATCTATTGCTTCATTCAGTGAGCGAATTTATTTTAGCGTTTGACTACACTGCATAAGATGTTCTACTAACTCGAGAAGAAACAGAAACACATAGGCCGAAACAAATATGTTTTACCTCTATGGGTTACACAACGTGGGGGACACCTCGCTCACTGCAACCTACATTGCTCTATTGTGGGTACCACCCCCTAGGAGGAAAGGAAGAAATGAACTACACACAGGAGACTACAGGCCGCAGGCAGAAAGCCACAGACACACGGAAGTCTTTAACAGTTCCAGGCATGAAGATTCTCCCACTGCTGGAGCTTCCTAGAGAAAGCGATAAACGACCCCTCGCACAAGCAGCCCTCTTGTGCATATATTTTCAAGATTGTATACATCACGTTGCACCTTTTACTTTCCCCAACACATATAGTAAGTAGAAGTATTGTATTCGACCAAAAATTCGATTTCCAGATTTCATCGGAAATATATTTTGAGGACCTCAGGCTAAGAAAACAAATTTAAAAAAAAACCCTGCGCGTGTGCGTCCGTCTTTTAAGCACGCAACACGAAGATTTTGAAGAAAATTCTTCCATCCTTTACACGAACATTTTCCGAAATTTTCAATTTCTCAAAAATGGCTCTTAACAATTTTGATTAAAATGTCATATGTTTAAGATATGTTTATGGTACATGAAATGTATATTTTAAATTTTCTGGCTGTAGCTTATGTAGTCCTGTCTACTCTTCATCACTTTTGCATAACTGGTAAACCGTAAGAGATAGACCAAATCTTGTTACACAAAATTTAGATCTCGTTAAAACACATAATTTATGTAAAATTATATTTTTTGTGGAGTGAACCATTTCAGAGATATTCCTTGTTATTTATCAGGATTTTGCAATACTTCAGACCGTTTAAGTGGGAGATTGTTATTCATTTTTTATCTCTTGATCATGCAAAGAGAAATGAATTTCACTCTTAAAACATTTGACTATCGCTTAAAGTCTACTGTATTCCCCTTGCAGTTACAAGAAAATTAGTAGTAAAGGTAATTTATACAAATGTTTATCTCGGTTAACATGAAATAGAAGAATAAGTGTTTGTAAGAATAGCTTGTGCAAGAGTAGAGAAAGTCGTGAGTGCAGCACATTAGATATTTTCACTTTCTCTGATGGTAAGTAGAGGAAGTATTGTATTCCACCCAAAAATTCAATGTCGAGATTTCACCGGAAATATATGTTTTGAGGTCCCCTGAATCCAAAAAAGCATTTTTGGAAAAAGGTCCGTGTGTGTGTCAGTCTGTGTGTCTATATGTATGTCTAGATGTGTATCTGTCTGTCTGTGGAAAGCCTAACTAAAAAGCGATAAGTCGGTTACAAACCAAAGTTGGTATTTAAGTTTAATGTCTTTCAAGGATGCGACACGAAGATTTTGAAGAAAATAGCCCCACCCTAAACTACCCTTTACATGGAAAAGTTTTCCAAAATTTTGATTTTCTTGAAAATGTCTAACGATTTTAATTAAAATGCCATATGTTTGAGATATTTTTATGACAAATGAAATAGTATTTTGAATTTTCTGGCTATAGCCTATGTAGTCCTGTTTAGTCTGGATGAGTTTTGAATAACTCGTAAACCGTAAGAGATAGACAAAATCTTACAATACAAGAAATGTAGATCTTGCTAAAATACACAATTTATGTCTCAACAAATTTTTTTGTAGAGTGAACCATTTCGGAGATATTCCTAGTTTTGTGTGTCAGTTTCGTTGTTCATTTTTTATATGTTAAGTGTGCAAAGAGAACGTGATCTCAAAGCTTTAAAAGATTTGACTATCGCACTAAGCCTACTGTATTCTAACATTCCCCTTGCACCTACAAGGAAATAGCAATAAGGTAATTTGTACAAATGTTAATCTTAACATGAAGATACAGGAATAAGAGTTTGTAAGAATGGTTAGTACAAGAGTAGAGAAAGTCATGTGAGTGCAACACATCAGATTTTTTAAAACTGTGAACTCTGGTCATTTTCAACCTACATCTCCCCTTAACCCAAAAACGCCACATGCTTACATATGGTTACATGTGAAGTCACTCCAGATGCCTCCACGTAGGCAAGTTCTGACTTTCTGCCAAAACGGATCTTTGCTTTACGGCTTTAGAAAGCTTTTTCCATTGCGTTGCTCATTCAGGGCGACAACCGAGAAACGCACGTTTGCAGCTTAGTTATTAACCATACGTGGATGCAATTTCAGCTCAGCTAACGGCCGTTGGTAATGCAAAGTAAACTAACCGTAAAACGATTTACCGTACCGTGATTTATCAGTTGGTAGATCACATCGATATGACCTAAAAGCCAGGCTCCAAATATTATTCATAAGGCAGAATCTGCTCTAGAAGCAATTGTTTTTGTTCCATTTAAGCCTTGCTTTCCTCCAATCTGAAAACTGAACTGAAAACACCATACCATTGAGTATAATGGCTGAAATGTGGTTGAGAAAGCTGCATAACAGTGAAGAAACTGAGTTGGAGTTGGATACTTTGATGTTTATTCTGGTTGATGAACTAACTGATAATACTGAAATGAGCAAGTTGTGAAAAACGCTCTGAGGTACATCCCATGTTTGCAAAACGTAGTTCCGAAGGTGCCTATGAGATTTAGGTTATGAGGCACCTGAATGACAATACACTTTTCTTATTAAATAGAGCTAGAATTTTTATGTAAATACATACTTTCCTTTTGCTTACACGTAACTAAAAAGAACAAATGTCTGTAGCTATTATATGACATGCCATTGTTATATATTTTACATATTTGAGTATAATGACATTTTTTTACACATTTGTACCTTGCTTTTACCTTTAGTGGACAAATAGCTTAAACAGTAACTATGAAAATAATGCAATAGACATATTTTAGCTAATATTATTACATAAATACGTACTCGCACATGTTCTTCAAGTGTATATTACATGATTCTGTATAGATTCATTATTAATTATTATATTACTTGATTTGACAAAGCTGATATCTCTGTATTGAAAGCACATGGTGAATAAAATGAATTGAATACATAAAAAACGTAAAGTCCAAAAATGCTTTTTTTTTCCCCTAATTCCTCTGCCAGTTCCTTCCATAGCCCCTGTTTTTTCTTAAGGTTTAATTTCGATTGAAGACTGCTTCACAGGCTATTCTCAGAAAATTTTGATACACATTTAATTTCTCATGCAACTCAACGATTTCCTGAAACTCTTTATGTAGGATTCTTGGACTATTCTCAATTTGAATACCAAATTTGGTGTTTATCCGATACAAACGCGGACTTTGATGTAAAAAATGCTTTTTTAACCTAAAGAACCTCAAAACATGTATTTCCCATGAAATCTGGATATCCAATGTTTTAGTGGAGAACCATACTTCCTCCACCAAAGGTCAGTGGACTAGAGCGTGGCAGCTCTGGTTCCCAACCACGAAATGTTTCCGGGTTCGATTGCTCCCCAATCCCCAATGTACGACCACTTACCTCCAGCACTACCAGTACCATAGGTAAGTAATAGAGAATGTAAAAATCATTGGAATAATATCCTATAAATTCTTTAACTTACATATAATAGCATCAAACTATTGCTTAGTCGCATACCTGTATTTAAAGGTCCCAAACCGACATTTAAAGGACCGTATGAGAGACAACGCCCACTTTTTCGCTTAGGTGGTACCTCATACGTCATCCAGTAATACTTCATATAATCTTTAAAGATTTTCACGCGTTAGCTTTTTTCAGTCTGTATAGAGCTTCCAGCAAACAAATCTCCTAAAACATTACACGCGCATGCGTATCATCACAGTACTAAAAAGTTTGGAACATCTGATAAAATGTCATAAATGAACCTGTTCTGCCTGTATAGATTAGTCTAAAGTGCCCATGGCTTTTAATGATAATTTCATGCACTCTATACGAAAACACATTTCCACGAAGCACAGCATAATCATTAACATTTTAGTTCCCTCGTTTTCCTTATGGATTTTTTATTCTATTTCTCCGTCATTGAGGTAACGATTAAAATAATGGATTTCTTTACGAATTGGAAATTCTGGTGTGCCATTTTGTTAATCAAGACAAACTTCGGTGGAAGGGAAGAAACTTAAACATTGTTTATTACATTGGAAATCCGAAAAAGTATATATGATGAGTTTAAGCGAAAGCAAACTACACTCCAAAATGCAAAATCTCTGAACAGAAAGAATGACAATCACTGAGTGATACACCCTCATTTGATAGCAAAGTTTTGATACATATTTCATCAAAATATATATTTCGTGGTTACAGGATTTTCAGAATACCGATAAGGAGGTTTTTCCCAGAACTTATATCGATACGCCCTTGTCTCTTACTAGTTTGTTTACAGTTCTTTGTGATAAGATTCGTGCAAAGCAATATTCGCTCGTTTAAGCAAACATGTTATTAATAAAATTGTAAACGGAACTTAACTCGATCGGAAAGAACTGGGAGGCTAATGTAGACTGAGTTCTGTCAGCAGTAATCCACAAAAAACTAGAGATTTTTGTGTATAGTTATCTAGAGAAAATCAAAACTTGAGCGGTATTTAATTGCCTGAGTTAAGATTATTATTTATTTATTTAAATTAGATATGAGTGATACCAAGAAAATAAAATATAACCATGCAATGATCATGTTTATTTTAAAAAGTATAATTATATAGGGCAATTTAAAGTGGAGGAATTTTCTTGAAAATCTTGGTGTCGCATCATTAAAAAAGAGAATTTTTAAATACTAACTTTGGTTTTCGACCGACTTTTCGTTTTTGAGTTATGCTGCCCACAGACTGATAGAAACACACACGGACCGTTTTCTAAAACGGTTTTTTTTTTTTTTTTTTTTTTTTTTTTTTTAAATTCAGGAGGCCTCAAAACAAACATTTCCGGTGAAATCTCGACTTCGAATCTTCGGGTGAAATACAATACTCCCTCTACTTACTATACGTAGTAGAGAAAGTAAAAAAGAAATGCTACTGAAGTTATAAGATGTGAAATAAGCAGTCATGATTGGTTGAAACACATGGCCTTTTATTGGTACATAATTAGTATGACGTAGTCATATTAAAAACGATGGTACAAGCATGAAGAAATATAAACCGATGTCTTCTCTCCAATAATAATAATAATAATAATAATAATAATAATAATAATAATAATAATAATAATAATAATAATAATAATAATAATAATAATAATAATAATAATAATAATAATAATAATAATAAATATGCATGTGCATAAAGATTATGAAGAGCATATTGAAAAAAAAAATACGTATAATATAAATGTAGAATGCCTATACCAAATGAAAGAAATATTTAAAAGGATGCAGAGCAATGCATTCACCGCTTTTGCTATTTAAGTCCCGTTACGGGATGCTTCCGGTTATTATTTGTTCCAAAATTTGAGAGCAAAAAAATAAAAAATAAGTAAGAGCATTTATGAACGCTCTTCAACTAATATGGCTCTCGGCGTCCAATTTTACCTATAGGTATGGGCGTGAAAGAGCGCTTAACGTAAATCTACGACAGTGAACCACCGGTTTTACTTCCCTTCCGAAGGAAGTGATCGCCCTCCACCGGGTTTGAACCTGCGACTTCGGGAAGGGAACCCGAGGCTAGCAAGTTATTTGAGAGCGAGGTGACACAAAGCACCTCGACCGAAGGACAATCTGTTGTGCCTATGCCCCGGACGGGACACCCTGGGAGGATGGATGAGACTAATGGATCCGAAGGGCGACCGGAACTTGCCACGACAGAGCAGTGGTTAGAGTCGCTACATTTTCCCAGTTAGCAGCTCCCTGGCGGAGGCTGCCTCAGCCCAGTTCCTCGCCCACCACTCTGGGTTCGTACTCCCACAGAGGTGGGGGGCGCGGGACTAGGAAACCAGCTCCCCTCCCCCCTCAGGCTTGTACCATCCCAGGGGGGAGGCCGGAAACCACTAGGCTCGCCTTCCAATCCGGGGTACGAGATTTCCAGAGCACACTGTTCCCAATGCCGTGCTGCTGCCGCGACTCTCGCCGACGCTTCCAACCCTGAAAGAAACCTAACGCGATTAAGGGTGAAATGACATGATTAATGTAACGAAATGGAGGGACAGGAAATTCGGAGGATATGGAAATCCTTCCCAACATTCGCCTAGCGACCCGGGGAAACCTCCGAAAAAAACCCATGGGTCAGTAAGGTCGGCCACGGGGATCGAACCTGCGACCTCCTGAATGCGGGCCACAGACTAACGCCTGAGCCATCCCGCTCGGTGAGATAGACTGTTTACCTGCTAAGTGGGATAGGACTGTCATTCTCACCCGCCACCCTGCAAAACCCACACCCTGTCATGAAAATGGTTAAGCCCTAAAAGGGCAGGTACACATATGACACACCTCGGTCTGCTCTCAGCCTGCCAACAGATTCATGATGAAAAATGAAAGTTCAATGCTCCTTCGAATCGAAGCGGACGTTAGGAAGAATAGAGCCAGTAGGAAATCAGCCAATGTCAGTTTTGGTGCTAAAATAATGTTGGAGGCTCATTAGTGTGAGGGGATATCTACTTTGTCGGGCACTTCGTAAGAGCCAAATACACGGCGAAAGTGTTTAGGTGGGTGTGCCCAATCACAGCTTGTGAGTTGGGATTGCATACCTGGGAGTGTGCGTGTTAAGACAGCAAAAATGCAAGACGGGTAAGTGAACAAGAGGGGAAGACAACAGGGACTTCCCTGAATTTTATCACACCTGAGAAAGATCTCTGCCCACATAAATAAAAAAATGGTGTTGCACTCATATGACTTTCTGTACCCACTCTTGTTCAAACTATTCTGAAAAGCGTTTATTCTTCTATATATTCAGACTATCGAGATAAGCGTCTGCAGGAATGGTTTTATTAAATTTGGGTAGTAAGATTTTGTCTGTCTCTTATCAGTTTACCAAATATGCAAAAGTCATTCAGAATGAAGAGGACTTCAGATGCTATTACCAGAAAATTCAAGATACACATTTCGTTTATCATGAAAATATTTTAAACGTTTTAATCAAAATCGATTTTTGAGAAAATCAGAATTTTCGAAAAATACACCATATTATGTATGGAGTAGGATACTTTCTTGAAAATCCTCATGTCGCATCCTTGCTGAATTTTAATACCACTTTTGGTATTTAATCGACTTATCGTTTTTAGTTATGCTGTTCAAACACACACAAAAAAGTGACCTTTTTTTCTAAAAGCACTTTTCATATAGGGGTTCATAATCACGATATCGAATTTTTGAGCGGAGTGCAATACTTCCCCTATTTACTATGCATAATAGAGAGTAAACGCCAACCACCCTATCAAAAGACCTGAACTAATGGCCACTGCACGACAATGCCTGCAACTGAGCTTGTGTACCTCACCTCCTTAACTTCCGTCACACCACACATTTCAACTCTTGGGATTCCAAAGGCTATGGCGAGGGATGTGTCATTCAGAACGTAACTGTCGAAGGAAAACCTTTGCATTCCCCTCTTGAGGTCGCATCTGTTATGGTAAAAGCTACAGAAAAATATTCACGAGTTCTGAGCTTGTTTTAATACAATGACCCAAGATGTAGGTGCTAAATAGCTCTGGTACATAATACAAGTAGCAAAAGTATTTCTAATTAACATTCATACAGTGTAAAGTATGAAACTCAAGCCGTTTCTGGTTGCTGAAATCATCCTAAAGAATGTTTCAACGCCCATGCTGCATTTCCTTAAAATAAACACAAACATTCAAAGAAACTATGAAAAAAAGATCGTTATTTTAAAGCCTCAAATAAGAGGGATACACAATACTCCCTTAAAAGAACAGTTAGCAAATTATAAACAAGCAGAAATGGACAGTGAATTTGAAGCCTTATCATTGCTTTTGCTACTGTTATTTTCTGATTTATTTCAGGTTTGTTCTGTTACTCTTAATTGCTTATTGTAATTCAGGAACCCTGTGGTCACTGATAGATATCGGCTGATGTCAAATTCTGTTTCATTAAACAGGTTTAGGTATGTTCTCTATTTATATCACTTTTTAAGTATTAGGTAATTTTGCAAACCCTTTCGGTAATAATAATAATAATAATAATAATAATAATAATAATAATAATAATAATAATAATAATAATAATAATAATAATAAGAAGAAGAAGAACAATAATAATAGCAGCAACAACAACCATAATAATAATAATAATAATAATAATAATAATAATAATAATAATAATAATAATAATAATAATAATAATAATAATAATAATAATAATAATAATAATAATAATAATAATAATAATAATAATAATAATAATAATAATAATAATAATAATAATAATAATAATAATAATAATAATAATAATAAATCATCTAGTTTATGAGGATATTTGATTTTGGATGTGACTTCGAAAGCCGTTACTGATATATCACAGGTGATACAAAATAGCAGTATTTTGCAGCATACAGCTGTAACAGACATTCAGACGGAGCAGGTATCGGAAGCCAACTTGTGATTCTCTCTATACCACTTAAAAGACTTTCTCCGGTCAGAAAGAGGGGCCGGCTCAGTCCCGACCATGGAAAGTGGTCTAACTCTTGCTTGGCCTACTTCTGCTTACGGATGAGCAAACAGGTAAAAAGGAAAGAAAAAGATGGATGGAAATCAAGGTCATCACACTCTCTATTATACAGATATGAAGACCATTCGCTCGTGTTTACGACTGCTAGAGAAAACTTCACTACAGAGTGCCCTTAGAGGCAGAGACCTTGAATCACTTCGCGAGACTTCTGCCCTTCTTCATGGGGTTCTGTTTCTGTTGGACGTTATTCTTGCGGGGGCACCGCAAAGGAAAGCTGTCGTAGAAAGTTCTCTACAGAAGCCAAATGAATGGAATTTCACACTTCCACTCATGTAAAAGTTTACGCCAAGGGGCTTTCCGTCTTACTCAGCCATACACAGAGAATTCTTTCCTAAAGAAACATTTCCTAACACAGGAATGTAAACAGCTGCCTCGTCTTCTACATCTCTTACGTCTGGTGAATTTTTCTTTCGCCCTGCCTTAGTAGATGTTTTCATCAACAAACAATTGCAGACTTCTGTATTGATGTATCATACAGTCATATTGTTATTACTCTGGCAGCTAAATAGCAACTTCTAACCATAATGCAATATTAAACAGGGTCCGAATTTTGATGACCTAAAAGTGTTTTGAAAAATTACTTATAAAATGACTAAAAAGTTTTAAAAATGCATAGCATACTTACAGAAAATTACCTAAAATTGAGATGTATTTAAGGCAAGATTGACATTATGACTCGTGAAAACCAACTAAAGTACTGACCGAAACAAATGCTCGTAAATTTGTGTCTAATTATAACAGCCATGTGATCTTTTGCTAGTGTATGTAGACACCTTCTTTTTAGTATGGTTACAAAATGTTTTTTATGCATTCAATAATTTTCTAGTAAATATTCTTTTATTTCCCATTAATTTAAAAATATTTAGTTTCACCCATTCACATAGGTGCACTTGACTATTTCACTGATGACAACGAAATTGTGCATAGTTACAATACTATTCATGCAATATCTTTCATTTTTGGTGGGAGTTCAGCTCTAATTAAATTTTTCTTTCAGTTTTTGCCATTTTTTAAGTTTAATTTACATAATTCAATGAAAATATTATGTTATGATTAACATGTATCTGTAAAGATATCCTAATAATTTCAAAGCTATAGCTCTGTTAGTTGTTTTGCACCAATGGACACAAAAATGTAAGTTACGAGGAAAACCAACACAAAATTGTTCACATGCTCTAACTTAAACTTTTCACCCTCAGTATTTTCCTGGGGTATAAATTTCATAATCCTGGGCTTTCCTGTCCCCCCTTTGTCTCTTCTTTCCCCTTTTCTGCATTATTTCCTCCTTTGTGAAGCTGTCAAAACCTCAATCAAATTTGGCAATACACTCGACATGCATGTTGCAAAGATCTTCATATTTTCCCCAGGATCAATGTCCAAAGATTTCACTACCAGTGTTTGGTGTAGTAGCTATCATTGAAACATATGGCTGAGTCCAATACGTCTATTTTTATTATTTTTGCACCAACAAACACTGTCTTTGGTACCCTATGCCATATACAACTATCGATTTGTTTTGGTTTTGTACCTTTCCATAAAGGCATCTTTTTAAAAGACTCATCAGTAAGCTTCCTGTAAATAGGTTTTATTACTTCCATTACTGCATGTGGTAAGGAGTGTTTATGTATATTATATTCTTCGCCAGCTTCAATTGCCTTTCGGCACCTGTACCATGATGTCGACATTTTTGGACACAAACTATAATTAGGGTTGTCATCACTAGAATATCAATAAAGGTGGCAGATTGAGCACGGAAGCACTTGAATCAAAATCTCTCCTGCACTTTCATCGCAACAATGGTCAGGAAACTATGTACTTTACTTTGAACCAAAGAAGAGAAAAATCTGATGTGTTACACCCAGGTCGTTTCGGTCTAAAATAGAAAATGGCACTAAATAACCTAAATATGAATTTTCATAATCTGCAGCGCATGGTCAGGATTTATGCAATGCCTATGATGCAACAATTAAAATATGACGTCATCAGAATCCGGGTCCTGGTGATCAGTACTACAACCTCTAAAATTTATAAACACCACTGTTACTAGTGTAACATTACAAAACCACTGTTTTGGGAGCATTCTACGTATGATTGGATCACTTCCTGGAAAATAAAACAGTGAGGAAAGTGTGCACGTATTTTAGAAATTTGATATGACTAGTAATTGACAACAATACGCATTTTAAACATGACTAATGACGTACATAGTCTGACATAGATAACCTATGTCAGACTATAAAATGTAAATTTAGATCCAAATAACACTTTGGCCTCCAGTGATTTATTATGATTCGTGGAACAACTACAATGTGCCATTAACGATTGTCAGAATTGACTTTAACGCTCGCAAAGTTGGCTATACACATTTACAGAGCAACTGAAATGGATTCAGTTTCCTCATTTTCCTATAAAATGAGATGCTCCATAACTCCAATCAAAATTGTATAGTCTCTCAATTTGATTTGTTTACTTGTCAATATATTGATTCCTCGTCAGCAATTACGGCTAATAATTAACTCTTGGCATAATAATTGTCATCAAATTAAAATATCAACATTGGAACATTGACGCCCTGCGAATCTGGTGCGTCTTCTGTAGATTAACACTGCCGGGAAACCAAATCAGAACGACGTTCTCAAGATTGCAGGGATTTGATGAACATCGAATTTCTATCCTTCGTCACTATTTTCTATGTGCTTTGTAGCAAAGTATCGTGCATCGTTGTCTGCTAAATTCTTTTAAAACTGTTTATAACTATTCCATGCATTGTGTAAACTACCTAAATAAGTGCTCAGTTAATTCTCGTCTTTAATAATGCATCATTTAACCATGTCCATGTAGATTTTGAAACCAATGCTACAAGGAAAAATACTTACATAAGAACATTTGTTTTACTTAATTAAAAAATTGAAGCTGTTAACAGTGAGGCAACATAATATAAAATAAAAACACATTTAGAGACCAAAAGCTTCACTTAATTTTAGTAACTGTTGTAAGTTCTTGAATATGTAGCATATTAATTCAAGACCTTGCAGCAACTACTAAGATAACTGAAGCTTTTAGTCTTTAAATTTGTTTTTATTTTAGATATAATTGTTATTTTGAAGTTCATTAAAATGCCAGTCGACGTGTCATACTGTCCACTGTCATGATAGTTGAAACAATTGAATGTTTTACATGACTAAAATTCCGAGAGCGTAAGTAACTTTTTCCTTTCTCTTTCGTGGGTTTAATATTATTTGGAAAACATACGCCATGCTACTATGACAACGATGGACCACGGCTCTTTATTCCATCAAGAATCCATTTAATTTTATTCCATATCTAAGTGAAGAAGGAAGAAATTAAAGTTAAGACCTCACACAAAAACAAAGGAACAACTGACCAACAAAAAATGTATGGCAACGCTATGGGCATGCATTTCTGATATGTTGCGAACTTTTTTGTAAATAGTGTTTTAGGCACTAATAGCACATATTGTATACTTTAAACAAAACAACCAATAACTGCACATATTTATATACAAATTTTGCTACTGATTCCTTTTTTCTCGTTCTTTCAGTTGTTTATTTTGACCATCGATGCTCGTCTTACATAGAGTAACTATCACTATGGTGTGTGCGGTGGCGTATCCGCCTCATTCGAATCTGGATTAGGGTGAGTTACCCGGATAAAGGGTTTTTCCCTTATGCTGAGAAGAACGACTGTCGGGCCCAGGACCTATTTAAGCACAATTTCAATAATTTCGTTCTTTATCGTCCGATGACCAATCCGGTTAAAGATAGTTAATCATTAAAGCAAGCTAAAAATATAACATCCTTACGACGACCTGAACGGCCGGGAAAAAAATGACAAACAATTTAAATTTCTGGAAATTAATTTCATAATAGAAGTGGTTCAGTAATTTCTATCTAACTTTATATTTTACACCAGCAATGCCAAATAAAATAGTTATTTTCCGCAACGTTATGCAAATGCTAAACAAGCGAGATTTAAATACAATTTTGCGGAGTCGAACAAGCTATGCACCAACAATATTTGATTCATAAATCCCGCCTCATACACGCACATGTTCCTACACTCACGCAGCAGACGACACGGTTGAAGGCTAAAATAGAGATAATTTGCACCCAAAAGCACTAAAAGTAATGCTTTATATCGTTGTAAAGAACTCGTTACCTCCTTATATCATGTAATAAAGCTAACACCTTCTTTTAGAGAATTCTTTATCCTTATAAACTGTTGCCGATAAAATTCGTCTGCTATGAACAGCATATATTCCCATTACAGGGCCACTACAATTCCTAACACAGTTTGCCGTAAAGTAAAATTAAAATTGCCTTCCACAGAATCTAGAATGTCCATACATTGCTCTAACACGGTGAGGTTCTTTCATCTGTGATGATACTTTACTTTTCTATGAAAAATCTTTAAATAAAGTTGAATGTTATGTAATGTCGAGCATTCGTAGCAATAAGCTTAACACAAATTCTGCTCTCAAGCTGCTTTTCTCTCAGAAAATGCAACTACTGGAGCGTTAATTAAGTTAATGTTGCATTCACAGTAATGTAAGCTAAAGCAAAAACTAAGAAAATGTATTACAAAATTCGCCTATAATTCTCACACGTAATAGTAAGGTTAACACAGAAATTCTTCCTTTGGATTCCTTCCAGTTTATTTTCATACCACATAGCACTTGTATGAACACTGTTCAAAGTGTTCATAGTATACAAACTGTCCCAGTATTGTTAAATAGTGCTGAAAATCACATTTTTGGGTACTAACCTGGCAACTTTGTACGAGTGATCTTGAGAGAGGTTGGACACCAAGCTGTTTAAATTTCACATAATTAGTTGATTTTCTTCTTACTTGCACACTACTTCCAAGCTGACACAGTTTCTCCACACGAGCACAAAGCCTACCCGACCCTATACACGCCATAGTCCAGACTGTTGTGAGACGATAGTCTCCCAACATAACCGCGTTTCGTGAGTGAAACTCCGGCACGGTGAAGGCTTTACTATTTTATTTATACGCCTATCTCTTGGACTGCGTTCCATTGCGTGTTCGCTCCAACTTGGAGATGCAATGGTAGTTTCGCTTGGAATCTGGATTTCAAGCATGTATTTTAAATGTCATACTTATCTGTATAGTTTCTACTTTCAGACACCTTGAGTATAGCTGAGCCATAGCTTAACTTGGAGCTTTTAAATTTTAATTTACTATTAACTCCGGTAGCAGACTGTGTATGTAAATGGAATTTACTCAGAAAACAAAAGATAGTTGCTTGCATAGCAAACATTTGAAGAAAAAACTCTTGGAGCGTTTTGAGTGAGTTTTGCTATTTAATTACTTTTGAAGACATTTTAATGCATAAAATCAAGTTATAGCCAATTAAACCTCACTACATCTCTATTTACTGAACAGTAATCATTTATAATGATAAATGGCTGTTCTATACTTAGTGGTTTTGTTGGCTCTTCTGTTTTGCAGACAACAGTCAGAATCTAATATGGCTGGAAAGCTAGTGTGTCGAATAGGACAATATATTCAAAGAATAGAAAATGTGCTTTTAAATTGTATATTTAGAGGTGGCTACCCTCCAGGTGAGAATTTAATCAATTTTCTATGTGTACATCTTTTAAGAAATAGGTACCTTTGTAGTTTATCCCGAAATTAGGCAGTCGCACTACTTTTGTAGGTTAAGTTGACGCCTCTGATCAAAATAATGAGCCAGGAACACAGCAAGTACTCGAAAATAGTTTTGTATTTTAGTATATAATGCATAGAAATGTAAAGTATATTGTATTTACGGATTCTAGACTATGTACAGAAAAGTTTAGATTGAAAAGGGACTTTGCACGTAATGCCCCAGTGAAATCATCTAGCTAAGACATTTTTCTCTGTTCTGTTTCCTCGTTGTGGCTAAATTTTATGACTGTGCGTCAATAATTGGGTTATTAAGTAGAAAACAAACCACGCGAGAAAACTAATAACATTTAGTGTAGTCGATAGATCTGTATCTGAAAACGTTTAAAGCAAAGTGGTTACAATCTGACTTTTAAAAGAAGATACATGATAGCCCTCCACATGGAGAGCTGCAGTGTTGTCAAGAAGCGATAAGTTACGCATAACCCCCCTCCTCTCCCTAAACACTCAGAACATGTAAACTAGCATTCAGGTTTATCTCATATCAGCAAAAACTTGCAGATGTAATCTGTATTGCCTACTGTAAGAACAAAAGTAATTTGTTCTCAATACAAATTCACTGTGTCTTTGTGTATCACGGTTGTGATTCTGAGTAGGTGTTTTACAGTTGAATATCTTTCTCCCAAGATTATACACTGGCACTAAATGTTATATAATAAACATATTTGTGAGAAGGCATACCTGATTACATCACTACTTATAGAGGCTATATTCCTTGCATATCAACCTCCTTGTCACTGTCATTGTAATCGTGCTGTTCCTCCTCAATGGAATCGTGGCTGGAGTTGTTGCCAAGGTGGATAATTAGCTCATTCACACACACCATGATACTGTCCAATCATCTGGACTCTTCCAGTACTCTTTTCACATGCGTGATGCAGTTCTTCCACTTTTTAGATGTAACTTCTTTTACTGTTTCCCTTTTGAGTTGTTCCACTTCAGCAATGGTAAATGTTTTATTGTCTCTTGCGACATAGCCCTTTACTTCTGCCCAGATTAACTCAATAGGTTGAAGTGAGAATGATAAGGAGGCAGTCTGATGACACTGTAGCCATGTTCCTTTGCCAGCTCATTGATGATATATGTTGGGTTTGGTTGTTTTGCTTTATTAGCAGCAGCAATTCCCATTTTCTCATAAGAGGTTCATATGCTACATTATGACGAGTGAGCTACTCCAACATTTGTGCTTTTGTGTTGCTATTAGTCAACATTTTAACTATTTGGACTGTGTGGTATGGGGCATCATCCATAAGTACCTGGGCGACTGAACTTCGCTTGGATTTTCTTTTCCTTTTTTTTAATTGTGTTTCTTTTTTTGGGAGAAGATACGTATTTAGATAAACTTGAAAAGCAAAATGTTAACTAAATATAAATTTTCATCCTAATTGTTGGAGCTGTTTCTGTAATGACACCTTTAATATCCTGGCTTGTTTGTTGAAATTGGCCCATTAACAGAGAAATTATGGCCAATGTAAGGTTTCGACTAATTGTGACTATTACACGTTGACTAATATAGTCAACTTTCTTTAGGTTTTCTGAAAGCTCTTGACGAGACCTTTAATATCCTGGCTTGTTTGTTGAAATTGGCTCATTAACAAAGAAATTATGGTCAAAATAATGTTTAGAGTAATTGTGATTGTTACGCATAAAATCATGTTTTTCAGGAGTGACACCTATATAGATAAACTTAATAAGCAAAACCCTGTCTGAATACAAAATTTGATCAAAATCGTTAGAGCCGTTTCCACGTTGACACTATAATGTGTCACCAGTTTCTCCAAAAAAAAAATGTAACTCTTCATTCTCCATCTCCAGTAGTTAACAACGCACTTCAACTGTATGACTCTCCTGTGCCTGTGTCAAGTCCTGTGGAATCCAATGTTCACACACACCTGTTTCTTACCCAGATCGTCATAAATAATGGTGTGCAGGGTTGTAGCCTTTCTGCCATTCCAGTTCATCAAAGCTTATGCAATTATCAACCATAATCAATTCAGACACAAGATCAATGTTCCTCGAAGACCACAATCTTGATGGACGACCAGTACTTACATTCTTGTGTGCAGATTCCCTTCCACTGGCAAACACATTGATCCAGTTGTAGTCTTTTGTGCAGGAGCCTCCTTTTACTACATATGGCATTGCAGGCAAGAATGAAGATGGAGCATCATGAGATGGTTGGAGAAACCAGAGAACCCAGAGGAAACCCACCGCAGCACCGCTTTGTCCACCACAAATTCCACATGCAGTTGCCTGGGATCAAACCCAGGCCACTTTGGTGAGAAGCAAATGGTCTAAAACCACTTGGCTACGGCACGACCATGCAGGAGCTTCTTGACCACATACCACAGTTAAATGGTTATGAATATGTGCCGTTTTGACTCCATGAAGTCCATGCAGTCCATCTTGTCCATGGCTTTCTCTAGTTCACAAAAAACAAGCACTTTCTTTCACTAGACATGTTTTTCACAACCGCCAATATAGCATCTGTGTGGTGTACTATTATCAGTTCGTCTTATGAGAGGACTTGTCCATAGATTGTGCTGTATTTTTAAAAGAATGCAATTGTAAACAATTTCCAAACGCCCCTTGTATCTGCCACTCAGTTACTTATTTAAAATAAAGATTTCATCACCTGTATCTGAATGGCGAAAGAGAAATCAATATCTTTCCTCTCTTATCATTTCTTTCCAAGTTCTTCATCTCTGCCTATATAGCCCTTCATTTTTGTTAATATTTGCTTTGCCTTTCCTATTTATATCATTTATGACAAGATAGGAGGTAATTTAGGAACAGCTATCTTATTTGTTTATTTGCATTGTAACTGTAACTCAAGAGCAAAATGAAAGTCCTATGGCCTCAGAGGGATGAATGTCTTGGAGTAAAAAACTCACCACATTACTGATAAGATATTTTGTAGTTTATCTAGAATAGGCTTTAGGTTAATTCAGGCATTTAATTAATAATAAACACTGAGAAAGTGAAGTCTTAAAATTTAATCTAATGTTTTGAGTGTGTTTCTTAAACAAGTGTCAGAATCACCTCGAGTGAAATAATATGATATAGTTGCTGTTTACTTAATGTCATCTTTTATTAAATACATTTCAGAAGGATTGTGTGTGGCAGCAATAGATGCAAGCACAGGAAGCAGTATTTCAAGAAGCTCCTTTTCCATAAAAGATCTAGTTGGAAATGGGTTTTTATGGGCAGTGCCCAAGAAACGACGCTCAGTTGAAAAGAGATTGATGAGAAAGTTTGGTGATCCAGTATATTCAAACAAACTGCTAGTTCCAAGGAGGAATCTTTTAGTGTGCAACACGTGTGGTCACCATTATGAAGCTGGACATTTGTGTGGTAAGCTGTTAGGATGAAACAAGTAATTAAGATCTACGTATTAAATTAGTATCGCATAACTATATCTCTGCAATTTTAACATCCTGTAATTTTTGGTGCCTAATTATGTATAGATACAGCTGCTTGAAAAAAAAGTAAATAAAATGCAGACATAGTTAGATATTTATTATTTATTTATGCCAAAAAACTTACTGTTGGTGTTTTTAAGCACACAAGCCGTGTGTGGGCAAAGTTTAAGAGGTAGAACCGGAACTTAAAAATTCAATGCCACAACCGGGATTTGAACCACAGACCTTATGGTTCAAATCCCGGTTGTGGCATTGAATTTTTAAGTTCCGGTTCTACCTCTTATAGTTAGATATTTTAATGTAAATATTGTTTTTGTCATTAGTGTCTCTGCCAATCAAAAAGGGGATTGACAGTCCCCAACCACATTCCGGAAATCCTTAAATGAATGTGAAGGGATGGATACATCTTAGCGGTCGTCATAGCAATGAAATGAAGGACCAATCAAAGCTAAGATGTTTCCATAACAAGAGTAGATGCAAATGCCTCATTGTTGGCATTGTATAATGTGGCTAGCATGTGCCTAATCCTACAGTATCATAAACTGACCTTTTATCTTCTGCTGTCGCTGCTGTAATTATAAATAATCCTTCCAGCTTGCAAAGTTTGCATCGAAATTGCTTATGTGCTGATGAGTTCATTTACATCATTGTATTTATATGGTTATTTGCCTTGTTTACCTACGTGTGTCTGAGTCTGTTTTGTGAGCATTTGCAATTGTGCTAATTTTTTGCATTGATAAATGTATCCTTTTTAAATGACTATGCTGTCAATGGCATTGCTGCAAAATACGGTAATAAAATAGTTAGGCCTACCTCTTATCATTGCCATTTTAACCTAACAGAATTATTTTGGATTAAATTAAAGCGTTATGTTGGGCGAAACAGCAAAGATATCACTATGTCATTGGCAATAAAGCTGACAGAAGGACTCACAGCAGCAATAGTTTAAAATTGGGAAAAGGTGGTTACTTATACAACGACCTTAATAAGTGGGCATGGGAAAATGAAGGAGTTTTGGAAGAATGATACAACAGATGGAACAGCTTGTCGTAAATCTTTACTTTGATGCATACTTGCATGTTCTGTCCTTTACATGTGGATCCACTATTTTACTATATTCTTTGTATATGAATACAAATAATACCCACTCTACATTCCAGGTGCAATCCAGTTGTCTTCATACCCACAATCCTCGCACACTTTGCATGTGGTTACTATAAGTGGCAACATTGCCTCTCTTTCTCGCTCTCTCTCTCCATGAAATGTCAATCCCATTGTTGTTTGGCATTGATTATAGAAGCTACATAGCAGAATCTGTTCCATACTTCTTGGTCCAAAAATGGATTAGACAAACTATCTCACTTGGGTTTTTGGTTAGTTTACAGTTCAGCCAATAGTAGACATTTTGTGACTCTGGTAATTGATGAAATTCATACTGAAGGGTCACCAACAATGAGTGGAAAATGCCATGAGTTTGAACTCATACAGAAGGACGATAGTAATGAATAAGATTCATATCCAACAGGTCATTAAATTAAAATAAGAAATAAATAAATAAAATCTGACGTGTTGCACTCACATGACTTTCTCTACTCTTGTACTAACCATTTTTACAAACTCATTCCTCTATCTTCTTCTTGTTAGTTGAAATTAACATTTGCACAATTTATCATATTACTTATTTCCTTGTAGGTACAAGGGAAATATGTTGTTAGCTAATGCTGGATTTCTGACAATGAAGTCATTAATCCTCTTGCTCTCCAATATTTTTCACAGATATACAAGGGAAATATGGGAATACAGTAAACTTTGGGTTATAGTAAAATCCTTTAAAGCTTTCAAATTCCAATCTCTCTTTGCATGGTTAACATATAAAAAAATGAATAACCATGTTCCATTTGACAGAAGTATAAGTTCTACAAAACTCACAAAAATAAAAAGGCATATCTCCAAAATGGTTCACTCAACAAAAAAATTTATTGAGACATAAATTGTGTGCTTTAGCAAGACCTACATTTTTTTGTATAGTAAGATTTGGTCTAGGGCAGTGCTGTGGCCGAGCTGTTAGAGCGCTGGCCTATCACCTACCATCCTGGGTTTGATCCCAGGGGCCCGCATGTAGTATTTGTGGTGGACGAAGGAGCGTCAGGGCAGGTTTTCCCCGCCACTCATTCCACCAATTGCTCCATTATCACCTTTCCAGTTATCGATTTCGTCTGCATTTCATATCATCCTCTTCCTCACTATCATACCGGGTGCTTGGCTGATCACCCGTTTCCACGTCTTCACACTGCCTGGTCCAGAGGTTACTGTGCTCCCCAAAAGGTATCTGACCCTAGGTACTGGCTTGTAAGTCTTAGGGGGTGTATGTGCTACATAAGGGGAGGGTAACCAGGAAAAAAAGAAGATTTGATCAATCTCTTATGGTTTACCAGTTATGCAAGTCATCCAGAATAAATATAACTACAGGGGCTACAGCCAGAAAATTCAAGATATACATTTCATTTGTCATAAAAATATCTCAAACATGTCATTTTAATCAAAATCATTAGAGCCATTTTCAAGAAAATAAAAATTTTCCATTTAAAGGGTAGTTTAGGGCGAAGCAATTTTCTTCAAAATCTTAATGTCGCATCCTCGAAAGACATTAAACTTAAATACCAACTTTGCTTTTTAACTGATTTTTCGTTTTTGAGTTATGCTGCCCACAAATTGACACAAGACACACACAGACCTTTTTCAGATAATTGAGCCATTCGAACGGAAAATAAATGTTGACACACCTGTAAATTGAAATTTTATATTTTCAGCAAATTGCTATGCAAAAGTGAAGGAAGAGACCAAAGCAATGCAAGACACCATCCAAGCAGAGTTGGGTTTGAAACCGATAGAACAAGAAGTTGTTGTGCTCTATGAGGGTGAAAAACAAGAGGCTCCGTCTGAGTTCTGGCAGGTAAGCTTTGGTTTTTTAATTTGTTAGTTATTTAACATAATTTGAACATCACGCCAGTGTCCTTTCACAGACATAAATCAGTCTATGCTGGTATGTGGTGGCCTTCCTTTGCAAATTGATTTAATTGGAACTGTGGGTTTGCTGTTTTATGTAGATATACACATCAGCCAATAATGTAAAATCAAAAAATAAAAGATGGGAACTACCAAACATTCAAACAGTATTTCTTGAGTATCCTCAAAAAATGGCAATTGCAACCTTCAGGTTGATTACAGGACATGATTGTCTGGCAAAACATTTAAACAGAATTCGGATATATTCTTCACCACTCTGTCCTCTATAAGTGATCTGCAAGAGGAAATGGACCGAGACTGCGTTCAAATATGCCCGGCCATTTCTAGCACCCCATCCATCAGTGAAAAATATTGGAGAGCAAGAGGATTAATGACTTCATTGTCAGAAATCCAGCATTAGCTAACAACAACAACTCTTCTACATGTATGAAAAGTGATGGTAATTGCAAAGATGTTTAAAAAAACTCTTCTTTTTCTTCTTCAACTTCCCTGTTCTGCCACTGTTGTGGCGTGCAGGGTTTACCTCGGATCTGACGCTCACATTTTCCTTTTGAATCCAACTTTGCTTAAGGTGGGGGATTACCCCAATGCTTTAGATCCCTGTTTTGTCCCCAGGGTACTTGGGTAGATCCTCATTTCTTGAGGTAGGGATTGTGCATTTCCTCCCAACCCCAAAAGGTTTTGGTTTTCCTGCCAATACTCTGAAGGTTAGCAATGTTTTCCTACTGGGCAATGGGTCACCACTTCCCTGCAACGAAGTTTAAAAACCTAATGTTGTTAATATTATGAAGTGGGGAAGAAGGAAAAAAGAGGATTTGCAGCATTTATTTATAAAATTGGATTATGACTTTTTTTGCTCTCATATATGAATAGGCATTACTTGTTGTTTTGCATTGCATTTTTTTATGTTTTTAATTGTTTCATTTATATAGTCCCCTTTAACTTCTTCGGTCATCTCAGGCGCTTTGATTTGAGAAACAGCTGATGGTGTTATTACTCATGTAACTGTAGGATTTCTTAAATTATTATTATTATTATTATTATTATTATTATTATTATTATTATTATTATTATTATCATCATCATCATCATCATCATCATCATCATCATCATCATCATCATCATCATCATCATTGTTATCATCATCAGACATTCACTCCCACATTGATATTTCTATCTCTTTGGGGTATAGGGAATTGTTCTGGTGCAAGAAAAATTCCCAACCCCAGCCGGGAATTGAACCTGGGACCTCTAGGTTGAGAAGACAGAAATTCATGTTGTTGCACCTCATTTCATTTACTTTAGTCACTGCTAGAATCCAAATCTGCCATAACTTTCACAAATAACATGCACAAAAAATATATACATAATATTTAAAAATGGTGGAATAGCTGTCAAGGCTTTTATGCAGTGCAGGTTCTGCTGTGGGAAAGCAAACAAAGTTTCTGTATCTGGTAAGAAAATAAGACATCAGTTGAATTTCAACTCGTCTAATTCCTGTTTTTTAATTACAGGGAAAACGTATTGTTGAGATGAAGAAGCCAAGGCCTTCTTGGTTCAGCAAGAATCTGCTGCAGAAATCAAACATTCAACCTTCCACTAGTACTGATGTTAAACCGACCGAATTAGGATAAACTTCTAAGAAATTAGAAAATACAATGCTGCTTTAGTTTCCCTGTTTTCAGTAATCATGTTAATAAATATTTGTTTTTTACATACATGATTTATTTATTTATTAAAGACCTTTCTAAACTTCATTTAGTATGAGTGAAAAAAATTGAGTTGGATTAGACAAATGCCACTTAATCCCTTTCTTAACAGGACAGATTTTGGAAGTGCTGGTCTCCATAACCAAAATGATGCTGCTGCGTTAGTTTTTCAGAATGTGTCCCTTATTTCAAATACTTATACTTGGAAAATGTGTAAAGTGACACAATATTATGAATGTGTAGAAACTGAGTCAGATTATTAGTGATAGAAGCAAATACTTTGGAAACACATTCTGTTAACAGAGATATTAAGTGATGTATTATGTATTTTATCCAACTCAATTTCTATTCATAGGTAATAATTATATAAGTGTATACTTCTTCCAAGTATAAGAAGTATTATATATAGTAGTTTCTAAAGCTGTCATTTTGAAAAATTAGCTGTATTTTGAAAAAATAAAAGGTTTTTGTTACAAATTGGATGCATAATCCCACAAGAATATACAAATATAAGTTTGTTACATATAAGATGTGTAGAGTAATATATTTCTGACATAGTTTCAGTACTAATTATGGGACATCACACATGGTTTCAAAATAATTAATGCATCAGGGGGAGGAGGGTAAGCTACCTAAATAAAATGCACAGTAAAACACCTCGCAATAATGAATATTTGCTGTGTGCTGAAAATTTTGTTTGCATCATCCTATTTATGGGGCACTTGCAATTTGTTTTACTCTTTTAATGAATACTTAACTATGTCCAAAAATATTGACAAAGATAGCACAACCAAACGAAACCTGAGTGTACTCTAGAAGCAAATTAAATTGTATTTGGAAAGGTACATATCCAAGGATTATGCAGTCGATGGTTTTGCTGCAGAACATGGTCACAAAATAATTTGGCTTTCCCCTTTGCTAGTTTAACCTGATTGAATTAATTTGGGCCAAAGTAAAGAGTTACATTGGACAAAACAACAAAGATTTTTCTGTGTTGGTAATAAAGCTACAGAAGAGGCTCTAATAGTTACTCATACAAAGGGCATAAGTGCTACATGGTAAAGTGAAGGAGTTTTGCAAGAAAGTATAGTACAGCTTGTTATTTCTATGGGGAATTCCAGCAACAATGCAAGCAATTTGGATATCAGTGGCATTTTCCCATTGCAACATTTCACAGGTATGTCTCTTTTGTTAATGTAAATCTTTACACTGATATATACTTGTGTGCTCTATTCTTTACATGTAGATTCTCTATTTTATTAATTTCTGGTAATATAGGAACAACAGAATTATATATTAATCACATTTCCTGATTCTACCAGCAGCATCAGTGCTTTCATCTACACTAATGCAAAGTTTATTATTTCCACACTGTGCTGAATATTACTCAGAATTCTTTCATAGTATATGTAAATGAATTTTTGTACAAAGTATGATTGAGGTGGAATCATTTTACTGGGTACTTTTCAGTAAATTATTTAAACTGTGGACTAACTAACTACCTTATCTGTTCCTATTCCACTAAATTTTAATATATGTTATATGTATGTCTTTGGGGTCACAGTGTCTATGTATAAATATTCATGCACACATATTTCCGGGTTGCACATTATATATGTAATACTTTCCTCATTTTCTCTGAAGTATTTAGAGCCATATTATTCTTTCAACTGCTTAATTTTAGAGGTCTTCATCTTCAGCATCCTTTTCCACTGTATCACACTAACCTATATTTAAATTAATTACTCAGGGGTCTCAGTCTAGGGGATATGTGAATGGCGACCACAAGGTATCCAAGCTGAGCAGAACATTACTTCCACTTACTGGTGTTTTGCTCCTCACTGTAACTTTTCTATCGGACCTTACCTTGATCATCTCTTCCGACCCCGATGCTATTAGGGTTCCCGAGGGCTAGGGAGTTTTATTTTTCCAATCTCTCCATTTCTCTATAAAATCTTAACCCCTAACATGCTGACCTGTCACGGCATGTAATACGTACTCTGATTGGTAATCAGAGGATATGGTCGGTGAATTTATTTTGATAATTCTCCCGGTCAGGTCAGTGAGACCCGTAAACCAACGACAGGTGTGGCCCTCCAGACATTCTGGGGGTTGTGAGAGAGTGATGTGACCGCCAAAACATAAAAATATGGTGCTCTCTAAAAAGTGGTTACCATACTGCTATTGCTCTATGAGTGAAAAATGTTGTAGAGCAAGAGGATTAATGACTTCGTTGTAAGAAATCCAGCATTAGCTAACAACAACATATTTAAATTAAAAAAACACAGCAACTAGGCGACCAGTTCAAGACAACTGGTTCCACATGTCATGCACAACATTGGACCGTACAGATAACACCAGACCTCTGATGTTATCGTATTTTCACTACAGACCCAACCAAGATCAGTTCTGTAGTGGTGATCAATGTATTGTGGTTGCCTAGCGCTGATGAAAAATGGATATGAGTAAGTGTGTACACTACTGGTTTTACAGAACAAAACTGTAACCTCTTACCATGCAGTCCTGGCCCACAGACAACAATTACATTTATTGCTATTTTGCTAAATGTAAGAGACATGCAGCATAGAACTCGTGTGTTAAGGAAGTTCTCCTTGAGCACCTAAATATCTTCCTAGTACTGAGATGCTCTCATTTTTACTTTCCCTACAATTTACTTAGTGGGTAGAAAAGCCTTTCCATTCTACCCAAAAATATATATTGATTTTCACTGGAAATATGTTTTGAGCTCCCTGAATTAAAAAGCAACTTTAGAAATAGATGTGTGTGTGTGAACAACATAGCTCAAACATGAAAAGTCGGTTAAGTATCAAACTTGGTATTAAGTTCAGCACTTTTCAAGGCTGCAACATTAAGATTTTCAAGAAAATCCTCCCACCAACCACTTGTTACATAGAAAAATGTTCAAAAATTTTGGTTTTCTAAAAAACAGCTGTAACAATTTTGATTCAAGTACTACATATTTTCATGACAAATGAAATGTATTTCTTGAATTTTCTGAAAATAGCTTCTTAAGTCCTCTTCATTCTGAATTACTTTTGTATAATTCGTAAATTTTAAGAGATAGACAAAATCTTACTGCACAAAAAATGTAGTTTTCATGAAAGCACATAGTTTACATCAATCTTTTGTGGAATAACCATTCGTAAGGTATTCTTTGTTGCAGGTTGAAAATACTTATGCCTTTCTGAAACAGGAAATCATTATTTCATTGTTTATCTCTTGGCTAAACAAAATATCAAAGCAATCACATAGCAACCAAATCTTAAAACACTTAACAATCGCTTTCAGCACAAGGTATTCCTTTATTGTCCTGATACCTACAAGGAGATATACAATGAAGCAAATGCTCATCTCGATTAACATGTATATAAAAGAATAAGATTGTTAGAAGAGCTGATACAAGAATAGAGAAGGTCATGAAGTGCAACCAAAAGATTTTTTAAATATACAAAAGATGTAACAAGACTTCCGTGTTTAGCAAGTTTTTTCTGCAGTTGCTTATTAAACTTACTGTTAATGTTAAATAGGAGGGATTATACATTATTTCCGTTAACCATCATCTGCACCTCTTCTATTATAATAGTTAATTGGGGTTTAAAGCTGATTCACAACCATCCAGCAATGGTAACCAGAAGGAAAATGAGAATGGGAAGTAAGGCAGCATTCAACATTTTGGTAATATTGAATGCTGTAATGAGAATGGAAATGCATATCGATAGGAAAGTGGAAAGTGATATTGCACATTAAGAATTCATTGGTTTCTAACTGACCAATGATATCTTTTTCAGCTTGAGACTAGAGAGGGGTCTAATGGCTGTTTCACTGCACGGCCACCTTAAATGATTGCTACAACGAAAAGTCCAATATGTGCAACGTAAATCTCACATGTCATACCCAGGAATAAATGAGAAAGTTAAAAGCTGACTAAATCTTCTTTATTGTTTCCAGGACCCAGGAAAACTTCACATTGGTGGTTGTGAACGCTCCCAATTTGAATACATGCATTTCAACTTCCTGGTTCTGTTCGAGCATCTGTAAATATTGCATTGGATCTCTAACCTGCTCTCATTTTTTGCCACACAACTTCCCAATGCTTTTATTGAGCATAACACTAATACAGTACTCACATTCATGTATGTGGCTTTCATGTAACTGTTTTCTTAACGGGCACCAGTTTTACAATGTGGCAGTTACATCACCCGACTTAAACCCCCATTTTGCAAGGGGGACCACACGTATCGTTGGTCAACGGGTCCATCGGACCTAGCCGGGAGGACTAATTAGGTGGTATTTAGATCCACCGACCCCATCAATAACAACAAAAATAGAAGAACAAGCATTGCTCCAACACGAGAAAATGTTACGACTGCCAAACTCTAAATGGACAGAAGAGAGCCTCCCCCCTTCAATCCTTAAAACTCATAGTTTCCTAGAAAAGGTAACACAGATTAAATCCAAATTGAACATTCCTAACACCAGAGAAAATATACTTATAAGAGAAAATCCATTGGAATTATTGCAACCTACCTTCAATTTGGAATTAATAGAGGAAATAAGTAAATCAGACACACCAAAAGAAATACAAAAACTTCTAGCTATGGAAACAATCAATACTAGGTATCCCACAGAAGAATGGCTGCACATATATACTGATGGATCCTCCAAGGAAAACCTTACTGGAGCTGGAGTTACGTGTTCACATTTTTCCTTTTATCATTCTGTTGGCAGAGACACAACAAATTATGATGGAGAAATAGAGGCTATATACATTGCTCTCCGACAATTATTAAATCTTCCCTTAAATAAATTTAACAAGGCAGTAATTCTTTCGAATTCTAAAGCTGCAATTCAGGGAATATGTTCAAATACTACAAAGAAGTCAACAAAAATTAGAGAATGCTACAAAATGTTAACACAACTCCAAAAAGTTAATAAGACTGATCAGCTCCAATGGATTCCAGCACACTGTGGAGTCATGGGGAATGAAGCTGCAGACTCACTTGCAAAGAAAGGCACAACAATAAAACAAGTCTAAATTCAATTTCTCATATTCCTCAATAAAACGCTTGATCGTTAAAAAATTTTCTCATTCATACCTACAAGAAATAGAAACAAATGCCAAAGATAAAAATAAAGATAATCCCCCAGAGACCACGGAAAACAGCGGTTGCAGCCTTCCGACTATTGACAAATCACGACTGCTTAGCAAGTCATCTCTACAGAATAGGTATCTCAACCTCACCAATATGTGTCCTGTGTGACGATCCAGCAGAAATGAATGAAGACCACTTGAAGACCTGTGAAGCATTAAGATCAGAAGAAACTACAGTTCAAAAGTATTGGAAAGCACGAATGCTAATGGCTTCATTGCCAGATGCAAGGCACTAGAAAACAACAACACTAATACAGTGCATCAGGGACGCCTCTGCACTGAACGGAGTGGTATATATGATCTAGGAACTACATTTATGTTGTTAGCAACTTACTAGGCTGTCAACTAGCCATTATAAATGCCATTTATAACCAAACTGAAACCGTGTACTCACCACTATCATAACAGATGCTGGAAATGTTTTTCTTGTTCTTGAAGGCATAGTTCAACTCTTTTGCATTTATTTGCCAACATTTTCACTGCATTGATTGTTTTTCGATTATTAGCATATACCACAGTTCCATGAACTACCTCGGTTTTACGGAATTTATCAAATCATGTACAGTATTGCCTTTATTGTTGTCTTTACAGCACCACCCTCACATTAGGAGCACCATACACCCGCCTGCTCTAAAGTGATATACTGTTTGCTACCCGCAATCAAGAACATGTCAGTGATCTGGCCGACAGACTACCAACATAGTTGTAATTGCTAAGGCAATCAGTCTGCTGTGTCCAGTGCAGAGAGAATTCCCTGGCACACAATACCTTGTTGTGCTCCCCATCATTATGAAATCACCCACACAGCCTCTTTACTTATGATACTGTTGACACAAAAAAAGAAACCTCAATATTGTAATAACAATTTAATTCAGAAAAAAAATCATTTCAAACATTCAACAAATTTATATAATTAAATACTCTGTAACACTTTAATTCCTTAGGATTCAGTATAAAAATGTATTACAACTTCACATGCTTAAATTTATGAGCATAACCTTCATATCCTCATACTTTAGTACCATTATTTCTAATGCAAGATTCCTCAATATAGTTGCATTAAGTCTGAGATGATGTACAATGAATGCATACATATCTTGTTTGTATTACACTCAATTTGACAGCTATTTACTAAGTCATGGCAAACAGTTTCTTTACACAGATGCAACTGATACAGAATTTTGAAATTATGAAAATGTTAACTCTAAGAAGCTTAGTCACATGTTTGTCTTCTTGTAGTGGTGACATAAGTAACATGGATAGAGAGCTGCACTTCATTACTCTACTGTTTAATTTCACTGGCTTTGTGCCTGATACACAAGTCTTTTCTGCTTTGTATTCTACCACAAACCTCCTAATTGAAATTAGTACAGCAGAAGCCTGCTAATCTGAATTAATTGGGGGTGTGGTCTATTCAGATTCAGAAATGTTCAGATTATCCAAGAAACAAGGCCAAGGTGTGTTACAAAACATTAAGTTAAAGTACAGAAAAATGCTTCAAGATTTTTAATTGAAGAAGAGGAGTATTCTACTACAATCTTACAGAAAAAGAAAGAAAATAATCATAAAGGATGTCATCTACTGGCTACTGAGGCTTGGGACAGTTTGAATAAACAGTTATTACAAAAACTGTGGAAGATGCTGTGGCTAAGTCTTGTGTTTGAAGAAATTCCATCCATTCCTGCATCAAACAATAATGATATCGTTCAACTTATTCAAGAAATCTCAAGGTTCAAAAATGCAGGGAGAAATTGCCACCTTGAATGGATATCAGTCAATGATAATGGTCATCAAGACATCAGTGATGAAGCCATTATCTCTGTGGTCCAGACTCAACCTGATAACAACTCTGAAGATGGATATAGCGAAGGAGAAGACCTTCCTAAGGATATTGCATCACATTCTGATGCTGCAGATGTCCTTGAATTGGCATTACACTACATAGAACAGCACGCTTCTGCCACAGCAAACAATGTGATGTTCATGCAGTGCTGGCAAAACATCGTATCTTCAAGCAGGTTTAGTTCTTTACAGCAAGAGAAGATAATCAATTTTGCAAGTTAGGTAAAAATTACTGCTTCATAAACATATGATAGTTACCGATACAGTATCTCAGTAATGTAAAATGTTATTTAACAGTGACTAAATGCATTATGTACAGGCATATTGCCTAAAGCAAAGTTCAGCAAAACATTTTTATGCAATAAAGATTTCATTCGAATGTGTGTAGTTTCAATGAGTTTCTCAGTTCTATAGTAAAAATGCTTTCTCTACACTACAAACAAGCTTTTTATTGGTTTTTTAAATTATGAATTTTGTGTTTGGATAAGTGGGGTTCTACTGTACAAGGCACACATCAATAAGCACGGCAATATGTGCTTTTAGCAAATGGACTGTCCCTAAGAATTAGGTTTAAGCATGCTCATATGTGAAACAACCCCATAGTGCAGAAAAAACCCTAGAAGGGAGTACTGCCAAAAAGTCTAAATGCAAAGGAGACACCTGGCACCAATTAAAGTATGTCACTGCACTGATTTTCCATTCACCATCCCTGAATGTACATGTTCCAATGGCATGCCTTAAGACAGGCATCGGCAAACATGTACTCAATGAGGGGTGAGTATGACGTCTCAACATGCAACCCGCAATGCACATGACGTAATGTAGAACAGGGGATGGCATTGACCTTCGTTCAGAGTCAGTGCTGGACTCGCTCGCTACAGAGTGCAATAAGGAATAGTACACATACTTGAATCCAGCTATTTTGGTCGATACTTTAGATAGGCCTAGATATTTGAGCAATGTATTTCAATTCACTTCTATTTGCAATTTACCATGTTAATCTAGTGATATATCACAAGTAGCCACTCTCAGTATAGCACGTAAATTATCATCTGTTAATCGCGATACAAGATTTTTTGGGATTCAGTTTCTTTTCTTCTACACATTTTTTAAATGCTTGAAATAATTCTGTCCCTGTTGTATGTTCCCTAAGTGAAATGATTTCAAGCATATATTCTTGTATCGAGAGGTTGTTAGTAACTCCACGAGTGAAAATTACCAATTGTGCTGTGCCGAAATTGTCAGTGCTTTCATCCAACGAGAGAGAAACGGCTATAAATTCATGGACCTCGGTTTGTAGTCTTTTTTCGGTTATTTCTGCTATTTTATGTATCCTTCTCTGTATGGTTCGTGGTGATAATGCAATATTACTAAAAATATATTGTTCAGGGCAAATTATGTTGGCAACTTTACTCTCACATTTTTTATGAAATCTCCATCACTAAAACACCTCAGTGACTGAGCAATCTGCAAAGCAACAGCATAGCTGGCGTGAAGTTGTCTATCAGTAATAATATTTGAATTAATATTAGGTGTATTATCTGAATATTGCTCTTTGAGCTGTTGCAGTTGGTTACCAATCTAGACCTGAAAAAAAGTGAAATGAATAAAGGACACTACGTCAGTGTTATGCTACTTCAAATCATGGTGTACGTTTATGAATACATGCTTGTCTATAATTGTATGGTGATGTTATGACATGTATCATAATGCCGCTTGATGTTCCATTGATGAGTGCCTTTTTGAACTTTATAGCACAACAAACATCTTACGTTCCTTACATGATGAGAGGAGAAATCATTAAAGTACTATTCTAGATATCAAATTTAATAGACCAGGAATAATTAGATGTGCTCTAATTCTATGAATATACTAAGACTTTAAGTTAAATAAACTATAGCCTTCAAAGTTATAAATAAAGAAATTTATCTTTAAGTATTACACTTTGACAGACGTGTTTAGAAGTGCAGGTAAATACGACAGGACAGCTCGCCCGTGATCGGTGTGTATGCAGTGCCAGTTAAGGCTGCGAGGGAGGGGAAGACAGAGTAAGCGCTGCCCCTGATATGTCATAGTTGCGAGGCCTCATTGAGTACATGTTTGCTGATGCCTGCCTTAAGATTCTAAACAGAGCTTAGGTTTCAACAAGAAATAAAGGTTGCCATAACTTAGTAAGTAATTGTCATTCCAATCTGTGCTACTTTACAATTTTCAAGCACCATTATAAAAGAGCTATCACAGTGTATGTTTCTCTAAAGTTCTGTGCAAAAGGTATTTTTATTGTTACACTATCCTAAGAAGATATTCTTAGTTTTAGAGCTTACTACAGTTTTTCATATTAGTTATGCGCTAATAATATACTCTTCTTCTTAAAGAAACTGTAATACCTGTGTTCCTAATACTGTCCAAAAGGGCTACTCTCGATGCATACTATGTATATTTATTTAGTAATTTAATATCACTGCAGCACTTCAAAGACTAAAGACAAGAAAAGCATACAGCACTGTATAGTTCAAAATAACTGGTGTATTAAATATATACCTAGTCTATATTATTTTGTAATTAATTTTGTATTTTGTTCTTGTTAATCTAACAAACTATAGGTAAACAGCCCTTGTGAATTACGTTACCATTTTTGAAATTCTACAATGTAAAGGCAAATGTTGTTGTAAGGTATACAAGCTCTTAAAGTCCTGCTTTCAAGTTTTGCATTGATCAACCAGTGATTTTATTGAGAGGTAGAATCAAGACTGAAAAATTCAATGTCATAGCTGGGATTTGAACCACAGATCTTCCACTTCACATGTGACTGCTCTAACCATTAAGCTACCATGGTCAACTTGCCACTATGACATTAAATTCCTCAACCAATTTGTATTTTTCCAGTAGACCACAAGGGAATCTCATATCCGAGATAAGTATCCCAAGGGCAACTTACAATCAAAACTACTTTATGTCCCAGGTTTAAATAACCTTTAGATAATTATTTTTGTTAACCAACCACCTTACTGCTGGTGTTGGTTGGTTAACAAAAATAAAAATTGATTCCATGCAATCACATTTTTATTGCATATCCAGGGATTTGTTTACTGTTCAAAGGTATTTCATTCTATTTTCCAATGCCAAACTGGCTTCATTGGGTTTCTATGCAGAAACAAAGAATGCTTTTTGTGGGACTTCATTAACAGAATGAAATTCTATTAAGATGCAATATACCAAAACTCAGCAATCACTATTCGTAAGAAGGGCCTAAGATAACTATTGGGCATCTCTCAGCACAATCAGAATATAACTGCCGGTCTCTTGGGAAATTATGAATGTGATTTGCTAACCAATTATGTCTCTTTGGCCACTCAACAGAGATTTAACACTGAAATAAACTCTAAAACTAAACACTGCAGCGTAAGTACAATGCCAAGTCAAGGCCTACAGCCCGACCACTGCATCTCCTACCTCTGCCCACATGTGTATCATGAGGTGCAGTATTGGAGGGTGGGACATGGCTAGTACCCCAAGTCATTCTCAGCCGGTGTATGCACTCTTTGCAGCCTACGGCCAATATTTTCCCACAAGTAGTTCAATTGGCCCCCTAGGAACCTCACATGGCTGAGTGCACCCCAGACAAGGTATTCCTGCATGAGGAACTCCCATTTGGTGCCAGGAATCGGAACTGGGTCTTCCATTTGGTAAGCCGCTGTTCTACCACCATGCTAAGGAGATGACTCTTAACCCTACAATAGCCTGCAATATTTCAAACTAAATTTACTCTCACATAAACTTATGCCACTGCTGTTAATGAAGTGTTTGTACAGCCTACTCAAAGTTATCATAAGAGCTAAAATCACATAATCAACGTTCCGCATATGCATAGTTTATCAGTAAGGAAAACGCCAATGACATGACATTCTGACTAATATGGCACAAGAGAATCAAGAACCACTTTTTGTTTGACATAAACAATGGTCTTATGTATGGAGTTATTGCCACAAATCCATGAGGATATAACCTTATAAAAGGAAATTCCTGGAAATCCAGTACATGCAAGATGAAGTTTGTATAGCTATTCAAAGCTTTGAAAATAAGTTGGATACAACTTCAAACTAGTGAGCATTGGAAGAACTTGCAATATAAGATAAATGAAGCTTTAGTTTCTGATCTGTTCTTATTTTAGATTCTGTTGCTTCACTGGTAGTAGCTTCAATTTTCCTTGAATCAACAATAAACTTTCTTTTACTGAGCTTTACATGGCTCTAATCCCCTTCGATCCACACATAGTCTGCAACTTCTGTGCAACCAATTTAATGTCAACTGCAAACAATCATGAAATTAAGCTATGAAGTAGTAGTAGTAGTTTAGCAATAAAAATCATTAGATGAGAAAAATTACTTACAGGTGTACAGACCTGCAAACACCTCGAGAAGCCACCCTTGCCCCATGACAATGAAGATTGTGAGAAAATGAGAGGTCTGAGAAATAATGTATGCAATTTATAAACAATATTTTGAGCATAATATATTAATCAAGGCTTCGTGTCAAGTTTATGAAGGTTGAGCTTTTGGCCATTCTATACTCCATAAACCTTCATATACTTGACATGGCTGCTCACCCGCGAAGTCTTGGTTAATAACGCTCACCGTGAAACCTTCAAATCTTACATAATATACTATTAATTTAAAGTTCTTCTAAGCATTCTGAAATAAATTTAAAAAGGTTATGTGACCTCAGGAATGTAGTAATAGCAATAACTTCCTAAAATATCAAATACATTTCAAAACCGGCTATAGCTGCATCGCTTTTAATGACGTATATGTTATAACAGCGAAGTCTAATGGTCCCATCTAAATTTTTTGGGATAAATTTATTGTGACATTGGGTTGTTCAACAATATATGGAAGAGAGGAAGCCGGTGACCTTGGATACGGCAAATGGTTATGTGTGTACATGACCAGGGAAATCCGAGGCCTCAGGGCAACAAATGACGTATGTGTGTGTATGAGATCAAACAGTGTGATAACACCGTAGTGTCCAGCAAGCTCTAGAAGATTCTTTGCTGAATCACTGTACACGTGTGCCTGGAAAGCACTTGAAGGAGGTTATGTTACACCAGCTCCAGTATAAATAGGACAGATAGTGGGCAGTTCAGTCAGTTTGGTGTCAGTTTTTGGAGTTGAGTTGTTGTTTTAGTTGTCGTGTACAGTTAGTTTTAGTCATGAGAGTGAATTGGTCAGCCCATCAGCGAGTACAAAGGATGATTTTTTAGTTTTGGCAACCATGCTGCAGCGCTAAGTTGCAACGGTGTTGGGCGTTACCACTTTTACCAAAGGTTTCTGACCTGCATCCCCTCCCTCAGAGCACATGAGCTCACCCATCCCGCCAACCACTCGAGCGCAGTCGCACCCGTTACATGAGTAGTGGGAAGCCAACGCTTGGAAACGACTGTCGCAGCGAACGTGGATAAAAATTCAGAATAGGTCGAGTGGTTCAACAATGTCACCGAGGATTGAACGAGGCATGCAATGCAGCTGCGTTACCTCCCAGAACGGTAGCAAGATGGGTTGCAGCATTTCGAGATAGGTGCGAATGTGTGGAGGACATGGCTCGATCTGGTCACCCACCAGTAAGTGACGAAACTGTACAGATGGTGTCCACATTAGTGGAGGTGGATCGGAACATAACGATTCGTCAATTAGAGCAAGAAACTGGACTGGCGCATTCGACTGCCCTCCACATCCTGAAGGACGTACTGAAAATGAGGAAGATTGCATCCAAATGGGTTCCGCATGATTTAACCGACATGCACAAATGGCTGTGATATAACGCTTCTCATATGCACTTGCAGCGTTATGAGGACAAAGGAGAGGCCTTCTTACGGCGAATCATAACAATTGACAAGATGTGGGCTAAATCTCATGAGCCACAGTTAAAACGCCAATTGAACCAATGGCGGCACCACGAATCACCACAGAAACAAACAGTTTGACGAACCCCTACCAATGTGAAGGCAATGCTGATTCTTGCCTAGGATTCGGATGGTGTGATCATCAACCATACCGTCCCCAAAATCAAACCGTTAATGTGGCATACTATTGTTCGTTTCTGCAAGACCATCTCTGAACAGCTCTGAGAAGGAAATGGTGCCACCACATAGTTACACTACCTATCGTTCTGCATGACAATGCTAAGGTACACACAGCAGGTGTTGTGTCAGCATTTGAATCGGTGGGGCTGGGAGGTGCTCTATCACCCCGCCCTATTCTCCCGACATCAGTCCCTGCAACTATGATCTCATCCTGAAGATGAGGATGCCAATGCGGAGGAACCGCTACCGTATCATTGAGCATACCAATTGCTCTCTTTGCACGATCAATAGATCGGGCAATGCCAACGGGATCCAGCCACTTCCGCATCGCTGGGAACATGTTGTATGCAACGGTGGGAACTACATCGAGAGCCTGTGAAACTTGGAACCATCTAGGTGAACTATTTATCCAGTTATAACATTGTTGCCAAAACTAAATAACCAGTCCATGTATGCATGCATCGAGTGATTGTATCATAATAGTAAAGATATAAGAGACAGTCCTTTCGATGGCGTTATAACCAGTTTGACTCATTGCTGAAGATAATATAAAATTAAACTGTAAAATTTAAAAGGAAAAAATAGAGAGCATCACAGGTTATTTATAAAAGAATCAAAGGTTTGTTTTAGATCAAACTGCAAGTGACACATAGTGAAGTATGATCATCACCAATCTCAATGAGTTGTACATATATACAGGATGGAAGGAAAGTCATTACATTCCTTCTAATATATGCTTCATAGAACCATTACAAACAAAAAAGTCTAATGGCATTTTGTTCTTTGATCAGCCGATTTCGAAAAAATAAATGGTTTTTGTTCCAAATTGGATCTGTGACTCCACAAGAGTGTATGAAGATAACAGTTTGTTACTTGTAAGATATGTAGAGTAACTTATTTCTGACATAGCTTTGGTAGTAATTATAAGACATCACACAGGGTTTCAAAATAACTAATCACTTAAAAAATGTGAGCAGCTCTTTCAGGCGTGAAGTAACTCGGGAATGTTGCATTGAGGTTGGTCAGGGAATTTACCTGTTTTTGGATGTAAACAGGTCGGTCGCTTGCAGGGTGGAGTAATGTTTTGACAGACAACGCTTGTGGTTGGCCTACACTTGCACAGTAAACATGGAAGGAGACTAAAGCAAGAACAAAATTAGAAACTAAAAACTTCACTTATCTTAGTAATATTGCAAGTTCTTTGGTGCAAAGCTGACAATGTTTCGAGTTGACTCCAACTCATTCTCAAAGCTATACAAACCACAATCCACACAATCTGCTGTGTTGCCAGCTTGTTTTGGGCAAAACTATCCCCATAGGAAATGGCCAGAAACAAAAACGTAAGATACAAAATGTGTTCCAAAGACTGAGATCTACCACTGCTTTAAAATAATGTAATGACTTCCCTTCTATCCAGTATGAACCCTCTGGACTTATTCTTGAGGGGTATGAAAAGCAGGATCTATAAAACAATTACTGACCTCAAATCTTTTAGAGAATGCATTTATCTGCCTGCAGAGGAAATACGCAACAATGAGGCAACGTAATTGGTTAAGAAAGTGTAAGCTTGCAAGTACGCAAATGATGGAAATTTTGAACATTACCTGTGAACTGGGTGAACCATTTGGTTCATTGGTTATTCTTTTGCTGCCACATTAAAAATATCATCTGGTACACTTTGTAAAAGTCTACAAATGTAATTTTGTTTGTGTTTACAAGTCAGAGAGAGGGTTTGGTTTATTGAATTACAGCAGTATCAATTACAAAACGATTTAAGTTTCATGTTGAACGATATGATGAATAATATCCTTGGATTGTGAGTTTAGGTTACAGTATGCGCTACTGGAGAATTCATGTGTACTTATTTATTACGGTGTAGCAGATAAGGCATGGTATGGTATGTCTTTATGTTTAAACTCACGAGCCATGCCGCTGCAGTAGCAGTAGTGATGCATGTTTATGTACTGACCTAGTAAATGTGATAACCACACAAACTGCAGCACTGCCAGTTTGTCTTGTTTTCGACAAAACTAAAATACTCTATACGAAATGGTCAGAGACACAAACATAAGATACAAAATGTGTTTCAAACACAGACCCATCACTGGTTTAAATTAATGTAATGACTTCCCTACCACCCTGTATGCTTAAATTCTTTACTAATTCTTATTTAGCATATTTAGCTAATATAATGTATGCCTGAAACCACTTCTCTAAATGTTTTCTCTTGATTAACATAAATTACATAAAACTAAAGCTTCTCTTCAACATAATTACACAGAAAAATATATTGTACCAAATGAGATATTTTAAAAATTTTTATAATTAAAAAGAATATGTATCAGTTTATAGACAACATTTGCTTGCATGCAATGCTGAACTGCTGGTCATAGTTTATTGCACCTCCCCCAAACAACAAAGATAGCACAGATGATCCACAAAACTTACAATTAACACATGAATAACCAAGAGTTTGCTGTATTTAGTTTCTCAAGTTGATCTACCATCCTGATGTCAAAGTTACAAAAAGCATCTTTATTAAAAACATATTTGCAAATTACACCTCAATGCGATGATCTATAATCTACATTATAATAAAAAATATGTTGGTGCTTTTATAAACCATTTAGATTTAGTAAAATTTAATGGTTAAGTTTCAGAATAGTGCTATTGCTTTCATTTGTAATGGAACGTGAAGGACCTAAAGCTACCCATGACTTTGTAAATCCACTGGAATCAAAGCTCAGGCTCCTTATCGTACACTAGGTATCTTGTGTAATCACTTCAAAATTGTTTATCAATGACAAAGATGAATCTTCATCATGCTCTTCAGGAAAATGCTCCATAACGTGACTCTGAAAGCTACCAAACGGAATAGATTTACTATAACATTTTCCACAGAGAGGACATATGCGATCTTCCATTTTGGGAGTAGGCGGCAACTGTGGCATCACTGTACTTGTAACTGTGGGAGGTTCTATAACCTGATCGAGCTGTCTACGCATGTCTTCAGTATAAGATGTACCTTCAGGAATTCCCCACTGGCGCAAGCTTTCCATTTCATGTTCAATATCTTCATCTGCCGGTGCAGTTTTACTCTTCTCCCTTTTCTGACATTGAGGGCAGAGATTACCATCTGAAACAGAGAATTAATTCCAGGATTATTAATACAGGGTGTCCCACATAAAACCAGTATGCCTCATAGTCTCACTGCACCTAGCCCATTTTGTTCATATTTGTTCATCTTTGGCAGTTTTCTTATATGTTGGTTACACTGCGTGACACATTGTTGGAGTTGTAATGTTTTAGTCTGACAGCAAATATCATGGAATATTGATAGAAAACAGTGCAGTTCTCAATTGAAACACGAATTGATACATAAGAATTTTACATAAGAACAGGCTCCATTAAGGAGTCTAAAGAAATGTATGGGGGATAAATACCCCCATAACGAGATACCCACAACCAGCACAATTCAAGATTTGTACAAGAAATGGAGGCCTAATGGTTCCATCATGAATATGAAGAAGAGCAAGCGTCCGATAGTGAGAACCCCACTGGTAGGCGACAGAATTCGAACAAACATAACAAGAAGCCCCAATAAATCAATAAGGAGATTGTCTCAGTAAGTTTGTGTATCTCGCACAACATGCCATCGTGTGCTAATGAAAGATCTCAAATTCCGACCATGTCAGTGTAATGCATGAGTTATAAGAACAAGACAAAGAGAAACGAATTGCTTATTGCAATTGACTCTTTATCTTCAATTGTTGACGGTTTCTTCGACCCAACGCTCTTCTTTATGACAGATGAAGCCTGGTTTCATCTGTCTGGTGATGTTAACTCACAGAATTGCAGATATAGGTCACAGAATAACCCACATGTTGTATACGAAGAACCTCTTCACCTACAGAAGATAGGTGTATGGTGTGCAGTGTCAGGAATGCACATTATTGGCCCCATTTTTGTGAATGATTCAATTAACACAAGATATCTGGAGATCTTTGACACTTTCTTTGCACAATTAACAGAAAATGAAAAGGAGTACGGCATCTTCCAACAAGATGGTGTGACACACCAAACCAGACTATGGCCCATATCAGCAGAATGTTTCCTGAAAACAGGCTTGTCAGTAAAAACGGGTGTCCTCCACGGTCACCAGATTTAGCATCCTGCGATTTTTATTTATGGGAAGCTCTGAAACACAAAGTTTATGCAAACAACCCTCGGACAATAGACCAACTTAAAAAGAATGTTACTAATGAGACAAATAACATCTTGCATCAAGAATTACAATGTGCTAACCAGGACATTCTCATAAGAGCACAGCGATGCCTGGATGCTAGTAGAGGACACTTTCAGCACTCGTTATAACTGGTAAGTCTGGTCTATACCACATTCATCCCATATTTACATAGGAAGTTGCTTGGTTGACGAATTAACATAATGTAATGAACGCAGTAAGGCATACTGGTTTTATGTGGGACAACCTATATAACTTCACTAATATTTTCTTACATAAAATTAAACTGAGTTTTATTTAAGAGGTAGAACTGGAACTGAGTTTTATTTATTGCCACTCTTTAACTATTGTTCTCAGTGTTCAATCAATATTGGCACAAATGACTCCTTAATTTTGCTCAGAGGCCTCTATCGGAATTGAGGTTCTTTTATGTGCTGTAAATCTACAACATGGGACCATTAGCTTTATTGGAACTCATGCTAAGGATTTTTATGCCACCCCCCGCCCCCAAAAAAAAAGCCATCACCCTTGACTGGGGTTTTCTTAATTAGGAAGTTACAATGTAGTACAGCAGAACCTCACTAATCTGTAATAATTGGGGGCGTGATCTGTTTGGATTCAGAAATGTTCAGATTATCCGAAAAGCGAAAACAGAAAGTATATAATTCAGTTATAGGATTAGCAACTATAAGGTAACGTATCATAGCAATGTTCATCATACACAACATATGGTTTGAAGCTTTCCTGGCGATTAACATATTCAAGATGTTCTCGGGCTTCGAGCCAGATGTAGTGATGAAGAGCAATTAACGTTTCAGGAGTGTACATCTATCCCATCATCAGGATGATGAATGACTAGCAAGAGTGAAAGGACCAGTATATGTACTGTCCGCTAGTACAGACCGAGTATAAAACACCCAGTCTAATGTGAACCGAACCACCTCCACATTAGACTGGGTGTTTTCTACTTGGTACGTACTAGCAGACAATGTATTCTTCTGATCTGTAGACACAGTCAATTGCAAGTGGTTTAGTTCTTTACGACAGAAGCTTACCGATTTTGAAAGTTAAGTGAAAATTACTGCTTCATATACATGTGACAGTTATGTGTATAGTACCTAAGTAAATGTGAAAATGTTATTTAACAGTGATTAAGTGCATTACGAACAGGCATATTGTCTATATCAAAGTTCAGCAAAACATATTTGTGCAATAAACATTTTGTTCCCATGTGTGTGTGGTTTCAATAATGATTTGTCAGTTCTGTAATAAAAATGCTTTCTTCACACTACAAATAAGCTTTTTATTCTAAAGGTTTTAACAAATCTTGCACTGCATTGCAATTCAAGAACTTTCAGTAGATATTAAGATAAGTGAAGGTAATAGTCTAAGATTTGTTAAAAACTTTAGAATTGTATTGCCTCCCTGTTAACAGCTTCAGTTTTTTTCATAATATAAGCTTTTTATTATTTTTTTTAATTATGGCTTTTGTGATCGGATTACCCAGAATTCCGGATTTGTGGGGTTAATTCACTACACAAAGATGCACAATGAACAAACTATTGCAGAATAAAGTAGAAATTGGCTGTTTCAAAGCTGATAAGTATAGCCGTGAGCAGGTCATTCATTGCTCATGAACTAGCGGAATAATACCAAGGTCACCTGAGCAAGTGAATCATGTGTATATGTGATTGTGGCTGGGCCACAAAATGGCCACTCTGTATAATAGTAAGTTAAGAGTATGAATTAAAATTGGAAGTAGAACAAAATGAAGCAAAATGACTATTTAATAGAACACTAAATGAGTCAGATTTACATTTAATAAGTTTTGCTAACCTTTTTACTTACGTTCTTTACCTTTTTTCAGCTTTTCCATATTTTCAATGGCAGATTTTATATTTCGCTGCTGCTGTTGTGCAAGGTCTCGCAGTTCAACCAGGCTTTGGTGATGCTTCTTCATTTCCTCTAATGCCTCGTCCCCTTCTTCGAGATATCCGAATCCCAAAGTATGCATGTTAAATGATGAGGAAGTACCTGCCTGCATTTCTACCATCTGTAAAGGTGGGAAAAAACACACATATTCAAAAACTTTAAATTTGAAATGTATTCTCTAGATTGTCAAATTAATATTGGATATATAGAAGCAACTATTCTGCTTTTATAAATCTCTATTAGAGACTGGCCTGACTGACTGATAAGATGAAAAGGAGTCAGGTTAGTTATTCCTTAACATTGAAGCCTTATTAAGCTTACTGTATTTCTCGTTCTTTCATTTTTTATGCAAAGATTCCAGTTCCTTTAACAAGTCAAAATCATTTCTTCAATATTTTTAAAAGCTTTTCTTTGGATGGATACTATATAGTTCTTGTCTCCTATTGACTAAGGCATTGCATCCAAACATTATATGGGAGGCCAATTCTTCCCCTTCATTACATAATCTGCACTTAGGTTCATTCTTAAATATTCCCATTAAGTGCAGGTGCTTTCTGGATAGCAGTGTCCAGTTAATAGCCCTACTGGCACTCAATTTGAATTCTGCTTAATTGGAGTACGCCAGCAGTTAATGATGGACAAACGTGATTGGCCCCCGAGTGTGGTATGTGATGGGATATAACCACCAACTATGTCAAATATTCCCTCTGTTTATCCTGACAACCGTGATCTTAGAAGATCTACAAGCTGCATATAAATCAACGGTTTTAACATGTATGGCACCTTGAGACGGTATCCCGTGTGTAATAGGATATTTATAATATAATTGCATATTTCCATATATCATAATGTTCTTTAACCAACAAATTTTGTATACTACAAGAAATTCTCATTTCACCAGAGAGCAAGAATGGCAGTTCAGGCAGCGACATATTGACGCCAGACAGCAGCAACAAAACTATATGGCATCTTCTTTGTATACCCACTCTTCTCGAAAAGTCATAAAAACTGTAAATCATTGGTAGAGCACCTGCTAGATTGACAGCTGTATATCGAGAGGAAGGCAAACTTGCTTCGTGGGTCTAACCAATGATAAACCTAGAAATAAATAAATTTTAAAGAAACCACATTTGAGGCAACCAATAAAATTTAATATTTTTGCAAGCTAGAGTAGGGAGGTCTGGAATATCTCTTCAACACGGTTCCGCAGCAGGGCAGTCTTATTACAACTCTCAGGCAGTCGTACTACAACTCTTCAGATAGCACGATGTAAAGTATGTCAATCTTCAAATGATAGTGTAAAAGTTTAAGTGCTACAAGACAAGGCTCAAATAATGCTGGTGTCTTTGCAATATATTCTCTGTAGTGTAACTTCAGTGGCACCCAGGACCAGACTGACTACTTGACTGACGTATATATTTAACTGACTTAAATATTTCGGCAAACAAAGAGGAAAGAAAAACTTCGCTACAAGATAAATTTCAACATTAGGCAAAATTTGAACTGGAAGAATTTCGACTTTTCGATGTTAGGCTAAATTTTATCTCAAGATTCATTTAGGCCATCTCACATTGTTTATTCTGCTACCTATGTTCTTGTCTCAAAAATAGCCGAGGCAAAACGAGAGAACCCAACGATGAGGACAAGAGAAGACTTAACATGATATTTAAATTAAGAACAAATTAAAAACTAAAAGCTCCACTTATCTTATTAATATTGCAAGTGGAATATTAAAATAAACAAATTGATAAACCAGCTGTGGCGGATCATTTTTGGTCATTTAATCATGAAATAAATCCAGAAGTTAAATTTTTAAAAAAATTAAATGGACCTATAGATTTAATGGTTTGGGAAAAGATATTCATTTTAAAAAACAAGAACCGTGTTATGAATTTTGAAATACCACCAATATTTGTATTTATAAGTTTTTGTTTTCAGAGGTTGGCGACAAATAGGTTTTTTTAAGTTGAGCATCGGTAACTATGGTAACTTGTTTGGATAGCTTTGAGAATAAGTTGGATACAGCTTGAAACTAGTCAGCAGTGCAACAATTTGCAATATTAATAAGATAAATGGAGCTTTTAATTTTTAATTTGTTCTTAATTTAGATTATGTTGCTTCACTGTTAATAGCTTCAATTTTCCTTAATTAACATGCTATTATTAATCTAAGACTAAAAATACATAAATAAATATAAATTTATGGGTGGCGTAAATCCAAACTAGAACGCCACAACCTTCACATGGAAATAAAATGGAAGCTGAATTGAAAAATGTAAACTTTGGAATGGAAAAGATGAAACCGGGAATGTCCAATGTGATGACAGAGCTAACGAAGAAGATTAATGAGCAACTAGCTGGGGTGAAGGAAGACATGTAAGAACTCGGTGGAAAGATGAAGGATATTGACCAACATGTTAATACACTGGAAGTTAGAGTTGATGCAGCACCAAAGAATTAAACTCCGTGGTGGAACAAATGCTCGATGAAAAACTCAAACTAGGTGGATGTCTATAGGGAGGCCTATGTTCAGTGGTGGACATCTTACAGCTGCTAATGATTACAATGAAAATTTATATTTGAAGTTTTAAGTCTTAGGGAGTGTTAGTCCTACACAACAGGACAACAGGGAGGGTAATTTGACTAAATAAGCAAGTTAACGTTTTGCTTCTCAAGTTTATCTGAAGAAGTATCTTCTTGGGGGAAAAAAAAAAACACAATTTCACAAAAAAAGGTAACGCTGAGCGAAGCTCGGTCACCCAGGTACTATATTATTTTTTTAAAGAACAGAACAGTAATGAATGCATCTGAGGAAATAATCACAAAAAGTTCCAGGCTATAAACAACATTATGTTCAGCACAGTGTAAAAGCACAAATGTACAATAACAGAATTTCAATCATACAAAACAGGTCATAAGAAAGAAACGAGGAGTGGGGGGGGAAACAAGCACACGCACCCATGCACACCCACCCCACAAGGCAGAAGTGGCTAGCACACACTGTTCCCTTACACTTCCATGGGCCACAACTAAAGGGAGCGATCCATACGGTTGCAACAAATATAATAAATATAATACTTAGCTCTGCCCTTCCTTTTCAAACCCAATATGTCAATAAGCAACCAGAAGCTTCTCTTACTGCCAAGCGTGGAAGATAGCCTTCCTGTCCAAGGCTACTACACTTACACTAGAGGGTTAGGTTCAAGCCAGTCCTAACAGCCTAAATCCCCATGTGCTTGCTACAGTACTACTCAGCCACAACAGGAATGCATTCAGTTGGGAGAGGAACTAAGCAGTTATAGAACAAGTCGTCCACAGTTCCAACTTTTATTTACTGGTGAGCTGAGGCCAGCAAATCTAGTACTATTTTCAACGTGTAATTATACATTCCTATTACCTTCTGCCTCATTCTCCTGAATCCGAAACCTTAACAATGTTGCAGAAGGTCAACAAAACAGAGGCTTCCTCTTCCAAGTGCACTCGTATCATGGTTGATTAGTGTAAATTTATGGTGACAAAACCAAATAAAGAGGGATATAAAGAGAGAGAACAAATAACTTTGTTACTTTATTTTTTGTCCTTAGCAGCATCAAGCAGAAACAAATGATGTATGAAAATTGAAACCATTTAAGCTAATATGCCTTATAACTAAAGTCACAATTCTTAGTCACTTTACCATGTGCATGCGGCTGTTTTGTTCAGTGCTGATGGCTTGCCCCTCGGTCTGGGCGAACACTCTCACGGCATAGCTGACACTCCTAAACACAATGTGGTACTAAAAATTGTGGCTTTACTTATAACTATCACACATACAAAAACTACTAAACCTGAGCATACTGGTCTTCGAGTTCTGTTTTCTCTTGAAGAAAACTTTTAATAAGCTTAAGCGATATTTCTTCCAAACTCTCCTCATCTGAAACACAAGAAAAATTTGCATTAGTACCTCACATTTCTTTCCCTAAATCCATCTTTTCATAGACTATGTTATCTTCTATTAATTCAGTTTTCTGCATCCATCTTGCTCTTCTAACAAATTACACAATGAAACTACTTCAGCAAAAGTTTATCTCAATTAACATGAAACAGATTTAAAATTAACTTTAATGCACAGCATTACTTAGGCTCAGATTAAAATACAAAGTAAAAATATATTAATTGAAATAATACAAGTGTCAGGAAGCTGATGGGCAGCATAGGATACCTGCAAATCTCTCAAAAGACATTCTGCAAATAATTTTAGGCGTATTCGAAGGCTTCCTTTCAAAACAAGCTTTGTGGTGACGAAATGTGAGGGTACAGTGTAACAACAGACTGCTGATTGGCGGAAGCATTTGCCATGTAAACTCTTTGAAGTGCATATTGCATCTAGCTGTAAGACTAATTGTTTTAATTCAACTGTAGAGTACCTGAACTAATGACATACTGCAAAATTTGTAAGTAGTTTAAGTACATAATTACCATTTCTCTTACCTGCTACTTTGGAAAGTGCACTTGCTTTGTCCTCACTGCTGCAAACTAAACTGCTTCTCTTACTGAAATCACTGCTGTCTTTCAATGTAAATATACTACTGGATGGAGTATGTTGTGGGGAATCTTTTCTGTTAATAATGCTATTTGTAGGTGACTGAGACTTTGTTGGAACTAAATTACTACTAGAGGAATGTCTGCTTAAAGTATCTGATATTTTGGTTAAATGATTTCCTAGTGACTGGTTTGCTTGTGTTAAACGAGACAACCTGTTCCAAAGCTGTCTGTTTTCAGAGGCTACCATGAATAAATGATGTGTTAGCTGTGACTTTTGTCGAGTCAACTGTGCAACCTTTTCTTCTAATTGTTCTGTGGTCTTTGCTGGTTCATCACTTGCAGAACTACTCTCAGTATTCAACTTTGCTTGCAACTTCAAGTTTTCAAGTCTTAAACACACGTTTTCTTCTTCAACCGTCCCAAGTCTTTGTTGCAAATTTTGACACCTCTCCTTCATGGTCTGTAAGGCTACTTGGAGAGCATAATGTGACCCAATAGTATCCTCCATGGTTTTTGGTCTACCTGCCGGCTGTTCAACTTCTTTTTCCTTGTTTTTTTCTAAACTCTTATTGATTGACATTATATGTTTGTAAATACTGGTGTTTAATTCAATATCACTTCACTCTGAAAATAAACAGATTAAAATCAGGAGGTTATATATTTAAGAACCAGTCCCAAAGAACCACTATATTCCTTATATTCCAGAACAGCATTCTTATTCGTTATTTGTTGCATAAATTAAAAATAATTACCCACGTACGTTTTAGAATCACTGGTGACAACTGCTTTTTAATAATTATAACACATCGTTAAAGTAGTGTATTCATAAGAACATACCTAACTACCACTATCTCCATATTACAAACTAAAGCACTTGTCATTTCCTCAAATTAGCCTACAGAATAACATTTAAACAATTTGTTGACTATAGGGTATTTTGCTGATCACACGTCCGACATTTTTGCGCATGTGCGCTCGGCATTTGTTTGCTGGCTACCACAGCACCATCTGTGAGCCACTGACAACAACAGTTGAACGGTGGCAACCACAATGGTACAGTAGTTGCGAGTTGCGTGTTGGTGAACGGTGAATAGCGTTCTCAAGCAAATTGACAGAAGTGTTGGTATTTGTGTTTTTCTTTACATTTAAGTGTGTTAGTTTTTATCTGTCGCATGATACTGGAGCTGCTGAAGAGAAATGTAAGTTTTTGTTTCATTTAATCTCTAAGTTCAATTCAGTTTATAATTTCAACGTAATTTAACATTATGACCCTATTACTCTCGCATTTCCATCATGACTTAATGTCAAATGGAAATTTTTATGGTCTTTTTAGACGAAAACAGAAGTAGAGGTGTTGAATTTCAAAGTAAAACTCAAGTTGATGCGCGTCCTGTTGAAGAAATGTCAACTCATAATAATAACCACCTTGTAGTTGAAAAATTCCCAAAGCCTTGAATAGTTTTGTATAATGACGTGTTAACCTTGGGACTATGGTGACAGACAAAATCAGCAAGGAATGATGTGAAATGTAGATATATACCACAAATAAGAACAAACGTCCTCGATGTAAGCGAAGAATTTGCTGCTGGGAGCGCCCATCGACAACACTGCTGGAATAACATATTTCCGAGGAGGGCTTAACTCTCCTTAGTGGTGTCCGGAAGCGCACCACACGAGCCCTAGAAAACGTGAAAATATTTTTGCTTTACTGCTTTTGTTTTTGTCTTTTTGTTTTTATATGGAACCTTTAGCCTGGACCAGTTTGAGCTATGGGTTTGGATTTTTAACGCTTCCTCCAGTCATATACTCCTTAAATACGTACTGGTTAACAATTATTATGGCAATGTACTGAAAAATCCAAAAATCGACAATTTCTATTGAGCTACCTAGACTTTTTATCGCAGTATCTTAATGTTGTATAACAATCAGATACAAATTTTCAATCAATGTCAGCCCTTGTTTTTGTTCTGGATTTAATTAATTGATATTAATGTCTCACGTGTCAAACATTTTTATCTCCGATTAAGGATTTTAGTTTATCTTAGATAATTATAATGAATCCCACATTGGAATTATTTTTTTAATCGAAACTAAGCTATGCTGATAAAGAATAATACCTCTGCATTTTAAAATGTTTGTATTTTATGAATATCAGGCTGTGAAAATATTTAATAAAAGTAACTGTAACATTTAAAAAACGACTGTCTCTCTTAACTAATCACTCATGAAGGTTTGTTGGAAATTGGAAATAACGACATTTAAAATTGGAATGTGAGTTATAGCACAGGTTTCGGAGAATTTCAAAGCCACAGAGTAATAATAAAAGTGACACTTTCTTTTCACAGTAACACTCATAAAAACAGTTGATACGCTACTTTTACATGGAGTGATGATTGCATCGAGCATACCGTATTGGCATGCAAACACGAGTGGCGCTTCAATCGTATTAAAACCTCATAGTCATTACCAGGGACCTGATTGTGACGACTTTTAATTGTGCATTGCTAATCTGTACATAAATCATTATCATGGGTCCTAGATTATAAAAACGCATACTTATTATGCCATTTCTTGTCATTTTATGACACTTTCTAGTTTAGAATGTTTTGTTTTCTTTCTATTTTACGACATTATTTGTTTTCTTGTTCTTTGTTTCTTTATTTAGTAATTTTCTTGCATGCATTGAGCACAGGGAGCTTTTGGGATGTTATGAGCATTTTATATAGGAATAACTTTAATTCTAAACGCCAGATCAGTTTTCATTTCTTTTCTTCGTTCGTTATTTTCCCGTGTTTTTCTTTTTTCCCTGCTGTTCGTTTTCTTTTTTTGCACATCTATACAAACAGCCATTCCCGAAGCGGGATTCGAATCCGCGACTCCTGCGCAGCAGAGCGCCAAAGACATACGCTCCAGCGGCCACAGCAACAAAGACCAGACAGTTTGAAAGAGGCGGAACTGACCAAGAGGACTAGAACTCTGACCCATGAGTTTATCGTGGTTTCCCCTAGCTGGTAAGCGAATCCGCGGTGGTTCCTGTTTAAGGACCAGGCGCGTTGTAGAGGTTTCTTCTGACGTCATTCGGGACTGCTCAGTTAGGACCCGACTTGGGGGAAAACTCGGGGGTTAGGGGCTTGTGGATGAACTAAGCGGGGTTGGATGCCTTCGAACTGGAAACGTGAGGGACCCCATTCATGCGTGCGCATATCATCTGATCTGGTCGCCCTTCGAGTGTCTTCCCCTCTTCCCACTCTCGTGCGAGTCAGGGGTAGGGCTACGTTCGTCTTTAGAAACTTATTTCAAATTCTTAAGAAAAATCACATTCCTGTTTAATGGTTAGTCTGGAAAGGTTAGTCTGGGAGGGGAGAGATGGCTATTATTAGGGAAGCAGGTAAAATTACTATTAAGAATTCGTGTCATAAACGAGGGATGAGGTAGGTCCCTTTTTCGCAGTAATGAGTGCCTAATTTTCTTTTTAAATTTGTGTAACCGATTATAAGGAACAAACATGTTTAATTAACTTTCTAAATCATCTCATTATTTTTGTAATCTACTTTTTAAGTATTGCAAACTCGATATTGAGATTTCACCTGAAATGCATGTCTTGGGACCCTCTGAATCTAATGGGTTGTGTCTGTGAACAAGATTAAAAAACGAAAATTAGTTTAAATGCCAAATTTGGAATTTGAAGTTCCTCTTTCAAACATGCGACAGAAAGATTTTCAAGAAAATTGCTCGACCTCAAACTATTCTTTACACTGAAGCATTTTCGGCAATGTATATTTTCACAAAAATGGTTCAATCTTGATTGAAATATGTGTTCAAGATTTTTTCAAGACAAATGAAATGTATATCTTGAATTTTGTGGGAATAACATCTGAAGTCCTCTTCATTTTGAAAGACTTTTGCGTGAACTCGAAAACCGTAAGCGATAGGCAAAGCTGTACAAAAATATGGATCTCGTTCAATCACGCAACTGATGCCAAATACATCCCCTGAATCCCCCCCCCCCCCCCAAGCCTTTTTTAGAAAAAGCGTGTGCGTGTGCGCGTGCGCACGCGCCTCTCAGTCTGTGGACAGCACTCAAAAAGGAAAAGTCGGTTAAAAACCAAAGTTGGTATTTAAGTTCAATGTCCTTCAAGGATGCGAAACGAAGATTATGAAGAAAATTCTTCACCCTAAACTACCCTTTACATGGAAAATTTTTCGAAAATTTCGATTTTCTTGAAAATAGTCCTAACGATTTTGATTAAAATGCCATATGTTTAAGATATTTTTATGACAAATGAAATGCATGTTTTGAATTTTCTGGCTATAGCCTATGTAGTCCTATTTGCTCCGGATGACTTTTAATAACTCGTAAGCCGTAACAGATAGACAAAAGCTTACTATACAAAAATGTACATCTCGCTAATACACGCAATTTATGTTCAAATAATTTTTTTGTAGAGCGAACCAAATCAGAGATACTCCTTGTTATTTGTGTCAGTTTCGGAAAACAAACTTTCGTGAAATGCAACATCGTTGTTCATTTTTTTTATATGTTAACCGTGAAAAAAGAACGGAATCTCAAAGCGTTAGAAGATTTGACTATGGCTCAAAGCCTACTGTATTGTCATATTCTCCTTGCACCTACAAGGAAATAAGCAATAAGATAATTTGTATAAATGTTTATCTTAACTAACACGAAGAAGATACAGGAATAAGAGTTTGTAAGAATGGTTAGTCCAAGAGTAGAGAATGTCATGTGAGTGCAACACGCCAGATTTTATGTCCTGGCCATGCGAAGAAAATTGAATGACAAAGCGACATGTAGCCAGCAGCTCTTAAAATATTTGACCATCGCTTAAAACCTGTATTCCCTTATTCCCCTTGCACGTACAACAAAATAGAGCGGGTAATTATGCATGTTTTCTTACAGGCACATTGGAGAAAATTATGTCGTGGCTGTGATTATGTCATTGCTCTCTTGTTACCGTGGTAATTACGTCATTCTAGCACTGGTGCCAGAAATAGAGTAATTTCGCACGATTTATACCGTCATAATAAGCCGTTATAACGCCAGGATTGCATAAAGACAATTTCTGCAGATGTTTACCTCGATTAACATGAAGCAAGAGGATTAAATAGTATATAGTATAAATTAGTAAAAATAGTTTGTACAAGAGTAGAGAAAGTCATGTGAGCGCACGTGTCAAATTTTATAATTCTGTATATAAACTTTCAGTTTTAGACAGACAAATGAAGTACGAAACTCACTACCAACTGTTTTCATTATTACAGCCGATGCTCAGTTATCTCCTAGCCACAATCTATCGTACTCAGCATTTGCAAAATCTGATGCGAATGTTGGAAACCCTTAGTGCACAAAAACTTCACATATCTGATACGAGCTCGAACGCATGCATACCTCCTGAATGCAGATCGCGTGTGATAACTCCTGATGGATCATTGACTATCTTAATCAGCACTAATCCTACTTATGGGAGAAAATGTGTGTTGAAGTTGGTTTACAATAAGCAAGACAGAGGGAGAGAGGCGCGTAGGAGATGCATAAAGCCGATGTCTCACCGTCCAACTTTAGAATCAAAAGCAATCTATACAACAAAAGTGCATGTGGGGTATGGAAAGCGACTTTCGGCGGTAGCTTGACGCAAATACAACGTTCGCTTTGTAAGGAACTGGAAAGCCGACTTTCGGCCGAACTATACAACCGTTAGTGTTCGGGTTCTGCAATCTTTTATATGTAATTTTGCCTTCAACAACATGTAAGAGATTGAGAAATAAATCGTCAATTCATAGAAAATTGCGATAGTTTCCCGGGTCCTCTAAATTCAGTTCGTTTTGTAGCAGACCCAATGTACCTCAGCCCGTGCCCTGTTCTCTTTTTTGTAACCATGACCATGCCCACTAAGGTATTGTGACGCTGGGCACGACGCACAACAAAAAATGGTCGGGGCTAAGCTACTTCACACCACGTACCAGGCCGGCGAGCAGTCAAAGGTGTTCAAGGCAGACTGGCTCTACTGTTGGTGTATAAGTGACTAACAAAAATGAGCGCGGCGTATAACAAAGCATTGCTGGAACTTTCGAGGGGTATCCGGCGGCCGATGTGTGTGTAGAAGTCGAGAAAGGTACATCTAACATCATCCTCACTATATAAGGAGGCGGGGAAACACCAGGGGAGAGAGTTAGAGACATGAGTCGGTCAGTGTGTCAGTGAGTGCGAGACAGCTGTGCGTGCATGTGTGTGTATGAGTTACTATCGCCGTGGAAGTTAACGTCGCGTCGAAGTCTTAACGGTGTCGAGTGATTGTATTGTCAGTTAGTGCTTGAGGAACAGAGAAAGTGAAGAAATGCAGTGAAAGGACCGAGTCAAAGCTACAGGAGTAAACAGTTGTAAGTTTTTATTTTAGGCTACACCCTATGATTTAGATTTTTATACGCTGTAAACTTTCTTTTTTCTTTATTTAATAAATGCAACACCAATAGCTTTGTTGATTTCTAATTTTAGTAACATTTATTTATAACCTTATTTCATAAAGTGCACGTTATATATAACCATTATAAAAGCACACGAAATATATAATAATGAATTGTTCTTGTGTTGAACTTCCGTAGCTTCATCCCCTGTTGTAGAAAATATTCTGAAGCTTTAATATTTGCGATTAGTTTTTGAAGACATGGTGCAAAATGAAATTCATTTTGTATGTCGTGAGAATCGATTTATAGAAATCATTTTTCGAGTTGAAGTGGAGGGCGTGCTGCAGTAATGTTCTTTTTCCTCTTTTTTTTCTTCTTTTTTAATTTTTAGTTTATTTTTTAGGTCTCATAATGGCTAGGCCATGTGCGACAATGTAAAATATATGTAATATTACTTTGTTTTTCAGTACAAGGTCTCAGAAATAGCAGATCAACAATAATAGTTCTATATATTGTATAGTCGCGACCTGACCAAGCTGTCAAACCTACCTAAACCCTTATTGGCCGATGTTGCTTTCAAGCAACAATAAGTTTTATGCAAATTTATAAAACGCTTTAATAGCATATTTTGTTGTTTTAATATTATAATAGAAGCATCAATATACAAAATACGTATTTTAGGTTGATTTGTACTATCAGGATATAGCTTTATAATTAACATGACGAGGAAAAGAAGGAAAATCCATGCAACCGCACTAAATTAAACCCTTTAATTATCCATGCATGCCATCACACCGATTATTTTACATGGGCCATCCCCGTCCTTTATGACAGGCTTATTTGACTGCGGTCGCTGGCACTGGACCTAGCGATGTTACGCTTGGGATATATAGGCAGTCCTTTACATTCCGCTTTAACGAGCGCGGCTATTCGAGTATCTTGCCTCAATGTGCCCCTGAAAGGCGTATGAAGTCCAGTTTATGGACTAGAGGAGGACGGGCACAAGTAGCAACATAATTTAGGCAGTAAAGGGTTAAAATAAATAAATTTAAAAAGGGAACATTATTTTAAGCACTTTGTGGCGACACAAACGCGCATGCCCGATGCGGGAACCGAACCGTGACCCTCTGCTCGGTGGAGCGGCAAAGACATACGCTCTAGTGAGCACGGCTATTTAAGCACTTGCCAGTAGTGATATAACATTACAATAGCATTAAAACTAGTTTAAAATAGGAGCACAATAGAATATATTATATCCTGAAAATTAAGTATAACGTTAAAATCGTAAAATGGTCTTACAAACAATGGTATTGCATAAATTCGATAGAAAAATATATCTTAACATTGAAATACGAATATATAATACAGTACAACATTAAAAAAAATCCTCACAATGGCAGTGGTAATTTAATCACATTGATAAATTTAATAGTGTTGAAAACGAGCTCTAAACATTCAATGCTTCCTTTTGGTCTATAAGGTTCTAAATCTTTGCATTCAAATAGCATTCGTTGTAATGTAACGGTTACAAAGAGTGGCTTGATTTTTAGCTGGGAGGCGTTCATGTGTCACTTTGTAACAAGAGACATGCCAGTTGCAAAGTTTTCGGCAGCTTAAAAAGGAACTAAATAGTGGATATTGAATTCATTGAGAAATTGGGGGAAGATGACTTGTGTATTGGAAGGGAATGCACTATAGGTTATCGGAGTAGATGCCGCCCCTGATTTGTGGCCATGGAATGGAAGTCCTATTCACCTAAATACTCCCATTCAGTGGTAGACGAGTTTATAAGCAGAATGAACCCTTTTATGGCAGGCACAAAATTTAATGACGGCTGATAGCTGGTCCTTTCATGATTATATTCTTTTTTCTGTTGTACAAATAAAGGCGAATGCAAATGATTTTGCTTTACAGCGTGTTTAATTGTACAGCACCGCAAGGTGTAGCAAGCCTCTGATTGGATGTTGTGCTGACCAGCTGCTGCTGCCACCTGCCATTAAATTTTGTGTCTGCTACATGCCCGTTCTTACTTCAACAGACGGTGGATACCAGTGATACATGAAATGATATTTGAGAGGGAAATCTTCCAGGCTTATAGGCTAGCCTCATCGACATTTCCCAGCTATCAAGAAAACCTGGGGGCAAAACCCTGACTTAGGACGGTCCTGGGCAAATTTGAACCCTAGTCCATGTCTTAACGATCTCGGCCATTCTGTCGGTAGCAAAGAACTAAGATGCAACAGTTTCTCCTGAAAACAGTGAAATAAGTCTCGACAGATTTAGCATTGCTTTCAAACTTTAAATTAATGAACCATTTATTTAATTATCAGGCTGCTGAAAGCATATACATTATATTATGATTAAATACATTTCATCTTCGTAACTGTGCTAAATATTTTAAATGGGCTTGGAGTGGATATCTGTAGAGAAGTAGGCACTCTGGATCAGAAAGAGTAGCCAAGATGGATGAAAGGAAATCTGCTGATGAAGCATTTGGTTGAATGAATGGCGATGAAAACCGGAAAACCCAGAGAAAACCCGCTCTGACGCTGCTTTGTCCATCACAAATACCACATACAATTCCCTAGGTAGTAAAACAACAGAATAGTGACAAGATCAGGAAATTAATTGTACTGTGAATAATGAGTATGAGTATTATTGTATATAGCTTAGCAGCAATAATTAAACATAACATCTGTTACATCATCTACTGTTTGCAGACGACCAAGGGTCATTACTCAGGACACAGAAAATGCATAATATATGTTAACGAAACTAGTAGACGAATACAAATCATGGGGATTAAATATAAACACTAAGAAAACTGAACTGGAGAATGAAAAAACATTACAAATTGAAAGTGAGAAAATTAAGAAAGTAGATACATTTAAATATCTGGGGTCAATTTTGCAACCAGATGGGAAAAGCTATTTTGAAACTGAAAAAAGAGCTAGTTAAGGAAGAAAAGTAATTGGAGTGTTAAATTCACTGTTATAGAATAAAAATATTGTAAACTGGTATTCGAATTATCAGTACAAAGTATCATGTTAATTGGGGCAGGGACCTAGAATTAAGTAGACACTCAGTAAGTAAAAGAGAGGAAGCGGAGGGCAGCTAGAAAATCAAGAAAGGAGAAAATTACGAACCAGAAAATTAGAGCAATAATGAATGTTAAATGTACTATTTTAGAAATAATAGAAGAACGACGAGTGAAATTATTTAGGCATCTAAAGAGGATGAAGAGTAATAGAATCCCAAAAATGGTGTTGAATTGGAATATGGCAGAAGGGGAAGCCCAGAGAAGAGTGACTGGAAAATAAGAAGAAACATCAACAAAGGCTTCAAAGAATAATTAGAAGTGGAGGACCGAAATCTGAGGCGGTGCGAAATCCACGTGGGCTGAAGGAAAACTACTGTATTGTAGAAGATTCCTTAATAGAAAATCTGATGTGTTGCACTCACATGACTTTCTCTACTCTTGTACTAACCATTCTTACAAACTCTTATTCCTATATCTTCTTCACACTAATAGAGATAAACGTTTTAGAAATTATCTTATTGCCCATTTCCTTGTAGGTGCAAGGGGAATATGGGAATACAGTAGGCTTTGAGCGATAGTCAGATATTTTAAAGCTTTGAAATTCCATTCTCTTTGCATGGCTAAGACAAAAAATGAATAACGATGTTCCATCCATTCTTCAGAACTTACACAAATAACAAGAAGTATCTCCGAAATGGTTCACTCTACAAAAACATTCACTTGGACATAAATTGTATGATTTAACGAGATCTGAATTTTTGTATAGTAAGATTTGGTCAATCTCTTATGGTTTATCATTTATACAAAAGTCATCAAGAGTAAACAGGACCAGGTGGACTATGAGTGTAGCCAGAAAATTCAAAATATACCTACATTTAATTTGTCATAAATATTATCTTAAACATGACATTTTAATTAAAATCGTGCGAGCCATTTTCGAGAAAATCAAGATTTTCGAAAAATTTCCCACGTAAAGGGTACTTCAGGGCACAGGAATTTTCTTCAAAATCTTCGTATCGCATCCTTAAAAGATATTAAACTTAAATACCAACTTTGTTTTTAACCGACTTTTCCTTTTTACTTTTTCTACTGGTAAGTAGGGGAAGTATTTCCTTGTATTCCACCCAAAAATTCGATGTCGGGATTTCATAGGAAATATATTTTGAAGCCCCCTGAATCAAAAAAAAGCATTTTTAGAAAAAGGTCCGTTTGTGTGTGTGTGTGTGTGTGTGTGTGTGTGTGTGTGTGTGTGTGTGTGTGTGTGTGTGTGTGTGTGTGTGTGTGTGTGTGTCAGTCTGTGAACAGCATAACTCAAAACGAAAAGTCGGTTGAAAAGCAAAGTTGGTATTTAAGTTTAATGTCTTTCAAGGATGCGACACGAAGATTTTGAAGAAAATTGCCCCACCCTAAACTACCATTTACATGGAAAATTTTTCGAAAATTTTAATTTTCTTGAAAATGGCTCTAACGATTTTGATTACAATGCCACATATTTAAGCTATTTTTATGACAAATGAAATGCATCTTCTGAATTTTCTGGCTATAGCCCATGAAGTCCTATTTATTCTGCATGACTTGCATAATTGGTAAACCGTAAGTGATTGATCCTGCTAAAACACACAACTTATGTCTAAATAAAGTTTTTTTGTAGAGTGAACCATTTCGGAGATATTCCTTGTTATGTGTGTGAGTTTCGGAAAACTTAAAACTTTAGTGAAATGGAACATCGTTGTTCTGTTTTTTTGTATGTTAGTGTGCAAAGAGAACACAATCTCAAAGCTTTAAAAGATTTGACTATCGCACAAAGCCTACTGTATTCTAATACTCCCCTTGCACCTACAAGGAAATCAGCAATAAGATAATTTGTACAAATGTTTATTTTAACTAACACGAAGAAGATAGAAGAATAAGAGTTTGTAAGAATGCTTAGTACAAGAGTAGAGAAAGTTATGTGAGTGGCAAACCAGCTTTTTTTATTCAGGAGGGCTCAAAACATATTCCTGGTAAAATCTCAACATTGACATTTTGGGTCTAATATACTTCCCCTACTTACGTGTAGAGGAAGTAATAAAATCTTGTTAATGTCCGTGTTTATTGCACAAACCTGCACGCTCAAAAAGCATAACAAAGTTTTAGAACTTAGCAGATGTAGAATAGAATTGATCATGAATGTTTCAAAAGAGTTAATACGTCGTTCTTGCTAACCCGTGTTAGTAAAGCGCAGGTTTTTACTATTATAACACATTTCTGGGCTTCTGGGGATATGCCTACATTGCAAGTGGCAGTCCGCGCACGTTGGAAGACCGAGATATGCCAATGGCACTAAGACCACTCTTCCTTGGTTGCCATTTTATGGAGCAGCTGATGAACAGTAATGGCCCCCATCATCAAACCCTCTGCCCCCGCCTCCTACCACAGGTCACATCTATCCCCCGACCTCGGTCTGGGTTAGCTACGAGTTATGGCCACTCGTACAAATCGAAGCTACTTATGACGTAATGAAGACACATAGGTCCTTTTTTATCCAACTGGCTCATCACACTGACTTTGGAATTGATTCGGAGTGATTTGGATTGTTTTAGACTTGCAGTGTTGCCACGCGTTGAGAAATCAGATCCCTGACATAATGTTTTGCATTAGAAACGCTTCTTTCTGCACCCAGCCTTGCAGTTTTCGACTTCCTATACAAGAATTGCACTTTTCCTTAGAAGAACACGCATCTTACTCGAGATAAACATCACTATACATTTACATGTCATGGTAGTTATAAGATGTAGGCTGAAATGACGGTCAGATCTTTAAAAAGCATGTGGCTATGTCATGACCAGAAGAGAAAACATATCTGAGGTGTTGCACTCACATGACTTTCTCTACTCTTGTACTAACCATTCTTACAAACTCTTATTCCTATATCTTCTTCGTGTTAGTTAAGATAAACATTTGTACAAATTATTTTATTGGTTATTTCCTTGTAGGTGCAAGGGGAATGTTAGAATACAGTAGGCTTTGTGTGATAGTCAAATGTTTTAAAGCTTTGAGATTCCGTTCTCTTTGCACACGTAACATAAAAAAGTGAACGGTGTTCCATTTCACGAAAGTTAAGTTTTCCGAAACTCACATGCATAACAAGGAATATCTACGGAATGGTTCATCCTACAAGTAAATTTATTGAGGCATAAATTGTGTATTTTAGCAATATCTACATTTTTTGTATAGTATGATTTGGTCCATCTCTAACGGCTTAGCAGTCATGTAAGTCGTCCAGAGTAAATACGACAATAGGGGCTATAGCCAGAAAATTTAAAATATACATTTCGTTTGACAACAAATATCTTAAACATGTGACATTTTAATCAAAATCGTTAGAGCCATTTTCAAGAAAATCAAAATTTTCTTCAAAATCTTCGTGTCGCATCCTTGAAAGACATTAAACTTAAATACCAACGTTGGTTTTTAATCTACTTTTCATTTTTGAGTTATGCTGTCCACAGACTCACAGACACATAGACAGACCTTTTTCTAAAAATACTTTTTTTAGATTCGAGGTCTCAAAACATATATTTCCGGTGAAATCTCGACATCGAATTTTTCGGTGGAATACAATACTTCCTCTACTTACCAGTAGAGAAAGTAAAAATAGCGACCTACTACTTGAAGTATATGAAAATCCAAACCAATAGTAAAGAATATCTCGAAAATTGTTAACGACACAAAAAGGTTTTACACGAATTGTGTTCTTGAACATACTCTATATCTGTAGTGTAGTATGATTTTGTCTAACGGAGCGGGATGGCTCAGGCGGTTTCGTCTGGGGTCCGCATTCGGGAGGTCGCGGGTTCGATCCCATTGGCCGGCCTACCTGACCCATGAGGTTTTTCGGGGCTTTCCCCGGGTCACCAGGCGAATGCTGGGTAGGTTTATTACGCCCCCCAGATTTACTGTTTCGCTTCATTTCTCATTTCCTTTCACTCTTCATCTGGTGGTCTCTTTCGGGGTAGCGAGTGTTTGTGGGGTCTCGGCGTTGCATAGCAGGGAGAAAGGATGCTCTCTGATCACCTTCGTCCTTCGGCGGGGTGGTCTCCGGTCTCCAGAGCCACCGACGGGGACTTTCAATTTGAAAATGGTAGGGATCCTACCCTCTGCTTTGTCGTGACTTCTTGGGTTATCTGCCCTATGTCTCCTCTCGTCTCATCCTTCCTTTATTTTTATTATGTTTTTTACATAGGTGTTGTGTAAACTGGGCTTCTCAAATTGACTGAAATTAAAATGTCAAAAAGCGAGAGACACAATGAAGAAATGAAGCTTGCTTTATCAATAATTCCGCCACGAATCATTCGTCTTTGTGAGGCCAAGCAGCTCAAAAATTACACTGAAGGCTTGAGTGGAGTTATTTACTTTAAAATTGATTTATAAATGTGTATTTTCTACAGTGAATATAAGTTAATACATTTATAATAAATATACTAGTGTATTCATGTTTAACAATAAATTTAATTACTGAGTACTATTTCGTAATTATATTAACATTCATATGATTTTGAGGGGACAGACATTTTGGTTGCGGCGGAACTCTAGTCTAATTGTTGCATATTTTGTGCCTTTTGACTTTCTGAAGTAAAACCGTATTTCTCCAAACTAGGAGCAAAGTGTAGATTCGGTATTCTCAATCGAATTTTTGCTGAATTATATACCAGAGTGTACTTCCTGAAATCCCTGCACTTTAGTGATGTAAGGAAACAAAATAATTCGAGTGGAAAAACAATAAAAAGGCGTTACGAATTAATTTTCATCCTTGGCCAATTTCCAGTGGTTGCAGTTTCTTTCCTTTTTTAGTCTCTGCGGCTTGCTGGCGATTGATTTCTATTGCAACCGCATTTGTGGCTTGGGGATCTGCACAGGAGAACCATGTTCGATTCACTGTCGTGTAATGTTACATTCTGTGTATTTGAGATCTGATCGCCAAGGTTCAGGCGGGAGCGGGACTGAAAATCTCAGCTCTTGGAGATCTTAACTGTATAGCATTTTAAATGTGGGAAAGATAGAATCAAACTGAAAATGTTGTCACAGTCCAGATTTGAAACATGCAACACGTGCCGTTGTTCTAACAAACTGAGCTACCATGGCAACAATCCGATACGCCATGAAATTCTCCAACTGACTCTGTGGTAAATCACAAGGCGTTCTCAGGTAATTTTTAGAGATATCGCCCCAATGGTGGCTTAGAATCCCGTAATTACGTCTTCTACTTGAGAAAAATATTAGTACATATATGAAGATTCAAATCAATAACAAGAAATATATCTAAAATAATTATTAAAAACTGAGAAATTGTGTTTTAGTGAGATATACATTTTTTGCGTAGTAAGGTTTTGTCTAAGAAAAGCTATTTCCAGAAATATTAAGATACAGATTCATTTATCATGAGAATATCTTAAACTTGTGGTGTTTTAATCAAAATCGTTAGTCGTATTTGAGAAAATCGAAGTTTTTGGAAAGTTTAACATGTAAAGTGTAGTTTGGAGTGGGGGGGATTTTGTTGAAAATCTTCATATCGCATCCTTTGGAAGATGCTGAACTTACGTTTCGCTTTTATGCTGTTCACACACGCGCGCACGTGAATTTTGCAAAAAAAAAAAAAAAAAAAAAAAAAAATCGGGGATCTCAAAACGTGTATTTCTGTGAAATCTGAATCCAGTTTTTGGGTGAACTCTACCTATTATATATGTGGTAGACGAAGTAAAGAATAGTGTCCTTGTGCTTGTTTTTTAATCAAAGGAAGTATCTGAAGTGTTAAGATAACGCTCTGCTACAGTGAGCTTATAAATTAACCTCATTTTCCAGACGTGATACAGGATGTTCAAATATTTGGAGGAAAAGCGGATATAATTCAAGCAGTGAGAACATCTGATTATCCTCCCCTTATGTAGGACTTGCAGGCCAGTGCCTAGGGTCAGATGCCTGTCGGACGAACCTATGGACCGGACAGAGTGAAGACCTAGAAGCGGGTGGTCAGTCAAGCACCAGGTATGAGAGTGAGGAATGGAATGATATGAAATGCAGGCGAAATGGATGATTGGAAAAGTGATGGTGGAGCAGTTGGTGGAATGAGTGGTGTGGGAAACAGGAGGACCCGGAGAAAATCCGCCCAGGCGCCGCTTCGTTCACGACGAATACTACAGGCGGGTCCCTGGGATCGAACCCGGGCCGCCTTGGTGATAGGCGAATTGTCTAACCCCAGCGCCGCCCAGCGAGAACATCCTATACAAAATTCCATGAACTGCTTGTTGAATATCTGAAGTGTTCTGATCTCTCCTGACGAAATCGTTTTTGCGTACACTTATACACTTCTGATACAGCTGATGCATTCTCGTTCTAAAATCGAACTTTTGTATCTTTTTAACCAAAGTGAAATACGCAAATACAAAACGTGCAGAGTAAGCAACACAGCATACTCGTTTTGAGTACAGTGGAGTGGAAATATGTGCTTGCTCAGCCAACCTTTCAGGTGCTTGACAAGGTGAGTTTCTCCTGTGCACACAACTTAACCTGCCTCAAGTGATCTGTACGCTTCAACACACATTCAGATATCGAGCAGGATAAATGCATCTATTCTACAGTGTTGAATAGCCTTGTTGAAGGGGCGAGTTGTTGGAGTAATGCATGTTTTCTTCTACTCCATATCGTGCTCCTACCCTATCTCTTCAGCGTTTTTATGATCACGTTTCACTCATGTATCAAGTGATCAGTACGAGGTATAAATGGTTTGGATTTGGGTCACTCACAGCAGTCTAGACTGGTAGTTGTTTTCTACAAGCAATTGTTTTTCTCCATGGAGGCGCTATGTTACTCCGCTGTTTCGATCTCGAACTTCATCTATTTGTTCAGCGTCAGCTGAAATTAAAATGTCGAAACACCTTTTAAGGTTATACTACTTGATTTTTATAATTCCATTCTTGAAATAGGAACTCTGTATGAATATTGGAATTTCTCGTAATATTACTACATACCTAATGTTTACACTCCTAGTTCTATGCGTCTTCTAGTTGTCATTCTAATTTTATTTTTAATTTTACTTTGTCTAACACGTAGATACAGCCATAGAAAAAGTGATTGAGTCCATTAGGACAGTAGAATATTTCTAAGACCCACGTCGTGTTGCGGCGCGGTTTACAAAAGTCGATATTTCCAACATGAAGCAGTATACAAATGCGAGTGGTGATTCAAGATACAGCCTATTTGTATGTCCAACAGACGAAAACATATTGAACACAGACTACAAACAAACTCAGCTAAATGTTGAAAATATCGACGTGTGTAAACCGCGCTACAATACAACGTGGGACTTAAAAATATTCTGCTCTTCTAATGCGCTCATTCACTTTTTCCATGGCTATACATAGTAGTACAGAAATTGTCGCATTCCTTCAAGAATTTCATATGGAAATTTCACCGGAAATACATGTTTCGAGGCACCCAGGATTAAAAAATACTTTCTGTGCTACGAGATTTCAAGTAAATACACATTTTGAGACTTCCAGAATCCAAAAAAGAAAGCGTTTTTAGAAGAAAAAAAGCCTCTGTGTGGTGGAGGGGCTGGAGGTTAATAACCAAACTTGGTATTTAAGTTCAATATCTTACAGGGATGTGACAAAGCGTGAATTTCTCACAAATTGCTCGAAGGATTTCTATTAAGTTATTATATGCTTAAGGTATTTTCATGATAAATAAAATTTATATCTTGAATTTTCTGGAAGTAGCCTCTGAAATTCTCATTCTCTTATGCTTTGCATAACTGATCTGGGGTAAAGATAGACAAATTTTACTGTACAAAAGATGTACATGGATGCCATTTATCATAAATGTTTTAGAGTGAAAAGGCGCTATTCTTTTGTGCCCCTGGGTACTTGAAATTAAAGCAGGTATCTGACCGCGATCTCTAAATTGTTTTTTCTAAACATATTAGAACACTTTTATTCGCAATTAGGTTTTAAGACAATAGAATATTATTAGTCTGTGTATTTACCAAACAGTTTCTTCGCCTTATGACTCCTTAAGGTGCCTACTTCAGGTTGATCGGTGCCATTTATCTGGCTCCACTGTACGCATGTCCTGAAGGATTATTTTCTGAAGTATTCATGCGAAGTGTTACAAATACGACTGCACTATTGTGCTACAAAAGAGATGCACCTTAATGATGTACGTACATTAACGATCATGAAGTGCAAAACAGCTGAAATGCAAAATAATCTTTTGGTAGTCAACTCTATTTCTCTTGTAACAGCATTCATAATGAAACATCTGGCGTATAAAATCATGTGTTGGTATACAGCAAATCAACCTCCAGAGAAAGGTAGCTGTGTCAATAATTTAGTGTCAAAAATAGTTTGAAAGTCGTGTTAATGACCAGTCATCCAGTTCCCCGCAGTTCAGTATTGTACATAACGGGAATGTGCCTTAGGGCATACCTCCAAACCTGTTTTACACATCACCAAATGCGAGTTTCACTTCCTATCGAAGTCCCACTGCTCCACACCTAGTGTCTTACCAAAACATGTTGCACCCACGGAAGATAATTACCATAATTTCTGTAGGATGTGTTGCTGTGGGTCAAAGAAAAAGGCGTGCGAAATATGAAGATTGAGTTTGAGGAGCTTGAGGTCGAATGTTTACTTCTCATTTTCATGAGCAACACAGTACCAGTTTCCTAGTCAGAACGGCTAAACAGTTATGCAAAAATCATCCAGAGTAAATAGGACTACAGGGGCTATAGCCAGAAAATTCAAAATATACATTTCATTTGTCATACAAATATCTAACACATATGACATTTTAATCAAAATCATTAGAGCCGTTTTCAAGAAAATCAAAATTTTCTAAACATTTTCTATGTAAAGGGTAGTTGAACGTTGAGCAATTTTTCTCCGAAATCTTCGTGTTGCATCCTTGTAAGATATTTAACTTGAATACCAACTTTGGCTATTAACCGAGTTAACCATGCAAATAGAACGGAATTTGAAAGCTTTAAAAGATTTGACTGTCGCTCAAAGCCTACTGTATTCTAATATTCCCCTTGTACCTACAGGAAAATAAGCAACAAGATAATTTCTGCAAATGTTTATCTCGATTAACATGAAGCTAATAGAGGAACAACTGTTTGCAAGAATATTTTGTGCAAGAGCAGACAAAATCATGTGAGTGCAATACATCAGGTTTTTTATTCAGTGGACTTTAAAACGCGTATTTTTGGAGAAACCTTGCAAAAGCTTCTCTACCTGCTACACCAGAAATGCATTGCGTTGCTTCCAAAGTTGGGAGAAGCGTCAAAAAGCCCTTGTTTACATTGCCAATAAACGCCTCTCATGCAAGCCTGGTTCACACAAAGCCAAGCTGAATCAGTAGCAAGTGTGGAAGAATCAGCTGCAACAATCGGTGTAGTCAGGCACGAATTAGAGGCTTTGTATTAAAACGTCACAGAGGCTTGTTACCTCACTTAGCGCACAATTATGCTCTGCTGTTATCAACACCAAGTGTGGGTAGGTATTCTTTGAAACTGATTTGTGGTGAAGGCTTCCTGACTTAAGTGGATGTTCGCTTTAACACGATTTCTCGCTTAGCATGAATCATGTGTAGCAGGAGTTGGCAGTTAAATCTTAGGGTGCTCCTTTGTGTGTCTCTATTGCTGATGTGCTACGTTCACATGAGTTTCTCTATCCACTATTGTATATAACCTCTACCCACCACTCTTCCTCACTTCAAGGATTACGTAGGTTGATACTGAACAGGTTCCGGTGCCCATTTCGCTCTTGGTCTTCCAACTCATTTGCCTTTTGCTTTATATCCCATTGCTAGAGTTGACAGTTGTAGATGTTTACACCATTTGTGTTTCTCTCTAGCTTTTTCAGCAATGGTTCCACCCAAAGTTTCTCTCGGATGTGTTCTTTTATCTATTACTGTACATTCTGGTGTACTTCTCATGAATTTCATTTCGGCTGCTTGGACGTTTGATTTATCTTTTTCTGTCATTGTTCTGGCTTCACTTCCATAAGTTAGTATATGTATCTTTCGTGTTTTGTTTTTTTAAGGACCTATGGACTGTGCCACAAACTTTTCGAAAACTGTTACGTTTTTTATCCAGATCTATATCTCTGTCGTTTGAATGATAATATCCTAGACACCTGTTTCATGATTATTTCATCAATTACTATTTTAGTCCTTCGTAATTGTTTTACTTTAAGTGTCATTGTTTTAGCGTTTTGAGCTGCAATTTTAAAACCATATCCTCTTGATATTTCATTTAAGACATAAGCTGGTTTCTGTAATTTATCTTCACTGTCTTGGATGATTACTATATCATCGGCATATAAAAGGGAGTTTAAGAAGGTGTTGTTATATATATTCCTGGGTCAACATAAGATTTCCATGTCCTGAACATGTCAATATAAATATTAAACAGTGTCGGCGATGTACTACTCCTTTATTAGTGGAATCTCTTTTGTCAGGTTTCCTTTTATAAAATGGCATATGCTGATTTGTTCATAAAGAGATTTAATGGCTTCTACGAGGTGTTTTGGATATTCTTTCCCTAAAAGCATTTTCCGTAATAATTTTCTATTTATAGTGTCAAAGGCCTTTCCCATATCTATAATGCTAAATGTGTTTCTCAGTTAAACGCTCTTCTTTCTTCTATTATTGTTTTGAGTATGAAACTGCTTCCATACATAACCTCTCTTTCCTGAATCCTACTTGCTTCCTGATATTAAGTGATCAGCTGTTATTTTTAATGTTTCATTTAACATTCTTGCGTATATCTTGTATCTAACAGGTTTATCCCTCTATAATTATTTGGGTTTGTTCTATCTCCCGCTACTCCTGCAAGCTTATTCTTGTATCTGCTTCAAGTTAACCCTCAATTACAGTTGTGGGGGCTTTTTCGATACCAGATAAGCTGTATACCTCTGAAATTCCTCCAAAATTCTTGGCATTGTTCTAAACATCTTTGCTGTGTTCGGGTTAATGACAATCAACATTCCTGTGTTCTTTGAATAAATGAGAAAAAGGCTGAGTGGTATCGCTAATGACCCCACAACTTCAGTAGCGTTCCCGTGGGTGTTACTCGGTGCCAAACTCATCGTGTGCCAATAGGGCCTTTGCTAAAACTCTTATTAGTATATTAGTGCTTAACCCGGCCTTTGTACACAGTATTTTAGAAGAATATGAGCGTTGTGGTGCTAATGAATGTATGGCAGAAAAAAACCTAGATTACAATTCTCATCGTGAAAGACTCAGAACAAGAAAATGACTATGAAGAGGAAAATGAGCCCAAAATAATGTTACATTACTATGTACACTAAGAATGGATTTAAATAATCGGTCACTAAAGCTAATAAAATAGACATAACATTGTTATTAGTTTCTGCACTGAAAGAGGAGGCAATTCTTGCACACCTATGCAGGGAAGGAAAAGTTTATTTACGAAGCATATGGTTTCAGAAATAAGAAAATCAGTTCCAAGGGGGCACCCCCGGGAGGAAGAGTGAGGTGAGAGAAGACACCAGGCGACCAGATCGAGACTAACGGCGCAGAAATTGACAGAGGTCTCTAAGGTTTCCCTACTTTGACGAAACCTAGGTCTTCCGGGGCCGACTCAGGGTGAACTAGGCGCGGGGTCCAATGCTCCCAGATGACGGCCCCTTTCCCACCCAGATCCCATGGACAACGAGCGGCGGAAAACGTTCCTGTGCTCATGTCATCCCTGTCATGCTGCACGTAATGCCTTCGCTGACACTTGCGACCCTGGAGTGAAGGATAAATGAGATAATGAACTGAAATGGAACCTCAGGAAATTCGGAGGATGTAATTATCTTTTCCAGCATTCGCTGGCGACCTGGAGAAAACCCCGAAAAAACCCATGGGTCAAGAAGGTCAGTCATGGGAATCGAACCTACGACCTCCCGAATGCGAGCCATCTCTCTCGGTGCTTGTGGGTTAATTGAGATGCCTGCATGCTTGCGGAAACAGTTTCATTGCACCATTCCTTAAAGTTAAAGTTACAAAGTTAATAGCGATAGTCAAATGTTTAAAAACTGTTCGCTATGCTGCCTTTGAAAGTTCATACTCCTTGCATGACATCGTGAGAAATAACTGAATATGATAATTAAACCAACAATAACTGGGCACGTCATATTGGGCGATGAATGAATGAAATGTGTGAAATGAAACCCAAATGAACAAGCACAGAAAATCAAGTTCATATTGTGTCTGTCAGTTGTCCGTCCCAAGAGACGACTCATTAGAAGTTAATTTTTGTTCAAAGACGGTTTTTGGACGTGATCTGCAACATGAACTTAGTCTTTTTAATGTTATCTTTTGTCGGTTCAAAGGCCTGTAAGAATCCGCAGTTGATTATAGTAGGTTTAACGGCTCGGTTTATCACATTCCATCTTTGGCCTTTATTGGTGAGGTCAGGGTCAACTTGAGTCATTGCAAAAGTTACCAAGCGCACCATTCTTGACTAATTGCAGCAGTAAATGTGGAATTAGCTATGAAATAAACGTTCCTCCTGCAACGACCCAAATTTATTCACTCTTAATGTTGCTATGCATATCATGTCAACGTTTTAAAGAGTGACAACAGAGTAAGAGATGAAGAAAAGAATTAAAGCTAATTAAATCAGAGGTTAGGTGGCGCACCTATCCTTTAATTTCGTCATTTTTAAATGTCTCCTGTGAAGATCATTTTCTCCTCTTTTGCTACGTTTACTCCCCTTCATATGCTACAACTTATAAACTATAAGTTTGAAATTGCACTGCACAATCTAAAAACTATGTCTAACAAGTTACACATCCTTATTTTGTATCAAATAAGTTTAAAAATATAATAGGCATTTAGATACCAACATATTAATATGTCTAAATAATATTTTTCTTCAAATCTTTCATAATTTAGAGTTTAAAAATCTGACGTGTTGTACTCGTATGACTTTCTCTGCTTCTGTACTAACTATTCTTACAAACTCTTATTGCTATATCTTCTTCATGTTAGTTGAGATAAACATTTGTACAAATCATCTTATTGCTTATATCTTTCTAGGCACAAAGGAAATATGGGAATACAGTAGGCTTTGAAATTCCGTTCTCTTTGCACGGTTAACATATAAAAAATGAATAACAATGTTCCATTTGACAGATGTATAATTTTCCAAAACTCACACAAATAACAAGGCATATCTCCGAACTGCTTCATTCTACAAAGAAATTATTTCGACATAAATTGTGTATTTTAGCAAGATCTACATTTTTGTACACTAAGATTTGGTCTTATTTCTTACGGTTTACCAGAAATGCAAAAGTCATCCAGAGTAAATAGGACTACATGGGCTATAGCCAGAAAATTAATGATATGCATTTCATTTGCCATAAAAATATCTCAAACGTATGACATTTTAATAGAAATGGTTAGAGCCATTTTCAAGAAAATCAAAATTTTCGAAAAATTTTTCATGTAAAGGGTAGTTTAGGGTGGAGTAATTTTCTTCAAAATCTTCGTGTCGCTTCCTTGAAAGACACGTTCTTGAGTTATGCTGTCCATAGACTGACAGACACACATGAACTTTTACTCAGGGGACCTCAGAATATACATTTCCGGTGAAATTTCGACATCGAATGTTTGGCTGCAATACAATACATCCTCTACTTTACCATATGTAGTAGAGAAAGTAAAAATTTGTTCTGCTGTTAAAATGATGTCTTTTCATTCAGACCAGTAATTATATTTCATGAGAGTAAATGTGTTTTGAACCAGTTAATATTTTTCGAAAAACTGTAGTCTGTTGCCCAACATTGCGGAATTAGGCAACGTCCATTACCTCTAAGAAAATAGCTAGTACTCAAATGCCCATAAAAATCACAAATGTTCTCTGAACAGACTTTTTTTGCCAGCGTGCTTTAATTTGTCCCTTGAAATGCAGTTGTTTGAATACATTTGAACACTGGAAACTTGGAATGGACAACATTGAACCTTGGTAAAGAGACCTGCCTACGGAAGCCATTTCAAAATCCAGAAGGGATGCAAACAGAGTAATTTTGGGTAGTGAAAATGAGTGACCAGGAGGCGAATAGATGATCAAGCACCAGTACCTGTTTGCCGGATACTGGTACCAGCACATGACACAAAACTTCATCCGAAGTGAAAGTCCGGACATCTAAGACATTGTAACAGATGACGAAACGTGGGTTTACCCTGCGATAGGGAAATCGAATGAGCTGCAGGCAATCGGGCGCAAGAGGGGCTGATGATTTATTTTTACTAACTTTTTTGGTGGTTCCAAAAATGAAAAATGAATCTGCCCTACAAGAATTAGTTTATATACAATATGAAAACGACCACCGAAAAGAATGACATTGAGGAAAACCTTTAAAAACGAAAATTAAGAAAACAGGTCAGCCATTTGAGTATTTAGTATTACATTTAACACAGATTATTATGTAAAAACTAAGATATCCTGGATTTATGGAACAAAGTTTCAGAAACAATGCACGAAGAGAGACAAAACTAAATTTTACAAACTTAGACTAAACCTCTACTGTTCTAGCAGTAGCTAAGAAAGAAAAAGAAAAAACAGATGTCTTACATTCACAGAACTTTCTCTACCCTCTTGTTCAATGATTGCCATCTATATATTGCCTCACTATTGTTATAATTTTAGTTTACATATAAAAGACGGTTCTTGAATTCAATTGTATATATTTCCAATCCTACAATTGGACCATTTATGTGTAGAATAGACACAACTCTGATAAATCCCCTTTTAGCTCATTTTTAAAGTATTTTCAAGTCATCAAAATCTATGCCCTACTTATTAACTCGCGTCTCCCCCCCCCCCATCTCTCTCTCTCTCTCTCTCTCTCTCTCTCTCTCTCTCTCTCTCTCTCTCTCTCTCTCTCACATACACACACTGTGCACTCTGAATTCTTCAATCTGAAACCTGTTGCAAACGTTTAAAAACACTATATAAATTGAATATATATACATACCTGTTTGTTTTCGTTTTATTTGCTTCTGCTTTTTTCTCTTCCAATTCTGAACTATGTTTAAAGTTTCAGATCTCCAGCTCATCGTGAAGAAGATAGTTTAGAACCAATTGCAAAATTAGTACCGAGCAGATAGACAAGAAAGCGCGTTAATAAAAACGCATACACTCCAATGGAGGACATTTTAATTTAGGATGATTTTGCTCAGAATATATATCAATTTATTTTCTTCATATTCTCAGTGTTTGGTTGTCTAGTAACTATTTATCACTTGGGGTCACGTGCTCCCGTGTTACATTCTAGTATGTTTATCTTTCTTATCTTCAGTATTTCAACACATTGTTTACTATGACTGAAGAAACGAGAATACAGATCTTCAATAGTTCACTTATCGATATGACGAAAATATTATCAACAGAGAGGAAAAATCCGCTTTTAACTCTTGTGATTGGGAATGCAATGAATGTAGAAGGAAAGAAGGCGGGCAACATACTTTTCTAAACGAAAACATCGCAATCGGATGTCGAGATGAAGAACTACCTTTACCTGTAGATACCCACACTGGCGCGCCGGCCGCCCGTTGAATACTAACATCTCATCCTTCCACTCGGGGTCGGTTGTACAAATTCCCAGATCTAAGTGCTGATTCCCCTCCGGTGTATAATCAATCAAACGTCCGAGGACTAATATTGTAAATTACAAACGAACAGTAAATTACTCGTAAACGCTTAATGATGCAACAATGTTCTATAATAAATTTGTATTCAAAGAGAACATTTCTCCTAATGAATTTTGCGTCCCCATATGTTTCCTATTTATACAAAGTTTTACAAACAAATTTGAAAGTTCAAGATACACGTTCCATTTTTCATGTGAACATTACAAAAATATATTTTAATCAAAAGTATTACAGGCGCTTTTGTGTAAATAACGAAAATGTTTCAATGTGCAGTCGGTGGAATTTCGTAAAATCTTCGTTTTGCATCCTTGTTATAATGTTGAACTTAAATACAGAATTGGATATCTATCCGATCTTTTGTACTAAAGTAAAGTGCGACACAGAGGCTTCCCGCCCACCCCGCCCCCCCCCCCCCAAAAAAAAAGAAAATCCCTCTACTCCAAACTACCTTTACTTGAGCGCTTTGCAAAATGTTTATTTTCTAAAAAATTACTAACGCTTTTGTGTAAAATATCATATGTTTAGGACATTTTGATTAAAAATAGAAGGTATACCTTGAATTTTCTGGAAACAGCCTCTGAAGTCCTCTTCATTCTAGATGACTTGCATAATTGGTAAACCGCGAAAGATAATCTTACTATACAAAAATATTGAATCTCGTTAAACCATACAATCTATGTCGAATATTTTTCCCCTCTGTAATCAACCATTTCGGAGATATTCCTTGTTACTGGTTTAAATTTTAAAATACTTACCTATACTTTTCTGAAAACCTTTATCCCCGCCTGATGTTGCAAAGAGAACTGAATTTCAAAGTCATTACACAGCGACCAGCTCTTAAAATATTTGACTATAGCTTAAGTCAACTGTACTACCCTACTCCCATTGTACCTACAAGAAAATGTGACGTTGGGCGGCAGGCCGGCACATCAAAAAGTGCTCAGGGTCAAATCACCTCATACCACTCGCGGCAGGTAAACACCTAACAATGGAGCGCGGCAGAACAAAGCGTTTTGAGCACGTTCGCGAGACTTTCGGCTATCGGCTTGTTAGTGAAAGCGTCGAGAAAAGGTGAATTCCATGCCAGATCACTCTCACCTATAAACATTTGTGGGACGACGGAAAGGCGGCAATTTTGTCAGACAAAGAGTAGTTTGTGATGGAGTTGTGAGTGTTGAACTAGACAGATGTTACCAGTGTGTGTGTGTGTGTGTGTGTGTGTGTGTGTGTGTGTGTGTGTGTGTGTGTGTGTCCACTGAGACGGTTGGGACGGAGTTGTGAGAAGCAGTTTTAGTGAGTGTGATCGTCGAAGCCAGCAGTTTGTTAAACAGGAAGACAGGAAAGTGTGTGTCAAGGCTACGAGAGGACAGAACAGCTGTGAGTTGTAAGATCACGAGAAACTGTAGATTGTGTTAACGACGGTAAAAGAGAGCCGTGTTTGTGCTTCAGTTTATAAGAAAATAAAGTGGCAGAATAACTGCTACATTGTCATTCTCTCACAATGGTGTCAGGAGTGGTATTTGTCAGATTATCAATTGTCACCATGTATAATAAAACCATTTCTACAAATGGAATCTCGATTAGTACTTCTTGTTGGAGGATAGGACATCAATGAGAGATCTCCATCTGACACGATTGGCAGCGATTGCTTTGGCCTCATTCCATGTTTTTCCAATGCTCTCAAGCTCTTCTCTCACAGATGTCCTCCATGTATCTCTTGGGCGTCCCACAGATCGAGCCCCTTGAAGATTCCACTCTAAAGCCTGTCTTTCAACAGCCTCTCTCGGTTTTCTCAGAAAATGTTCAATCCACTTCCATTTACGTCTTCTGATTTGAACTTCAGTGGTTCTTCATCTGTCAATCTCCTAAAATTTGCATTAATAATTACTGTCTTCTAAATGTTTAAGATTCTGCGCAGGCATTTATTAATGAAACTTTGCAATTTCATATTAATAACTTTAATTGAGAGTCAAGTCTCCAACCATATAGAAGAATAGCTTTAACATTGCTGTTAAAATGTGTAGTTTAGTGTGTTTGATAATATATTTATTTTTCCAAACAGGGTAAAGTTGTACAAGTATACCATTCGCTTTCTTAATTCTACATATTTATAACGTTCTCCAATGATTCTCCAGTCTGGGTAATTATACTACCCAAATAGGTAAATATATTTTATTATTAGCTAATGCTGGATTTCTGACAATTAAGTCATTAATCCTCTTGCTCTCCAATATTTTTCACTGATATTGAAGAGAGCAATAGCAGTAATAGTAACCGTTTTTTTAGAGAGCACCATATTTTTATGTTTTGGCGGTCACATCGCTCTCTCACAACCCCCAGAATGTCTGGGGGACCACACCTGTCGTTGGTTTACGGGTCTCACCGACCTGACCGGGAGAGTTATCAAAATAAATTCACCGACCATATCCTCTGATTACCAATCAGAGGACGTATTACATGCCATGACAGATCAGCATGTTGGGGTTAAGGTTTTATAGAGAAATTAGAGAAATGGAGAGGTTGGAAAAATAGACTCCCTAGCCCTCGGGAACCCTAAGAATATGCAGCATAAGTTATGTGAACGTATCACAGAGAACCACGCAATCTTATTCTAGTATTTTGCCTTAGATGAGTAGCTGGTGATGCTGTTCATTTTATAAGTGTATTTTCCTGCTGCGTTTTTCCCTCTTGCCATTCTCCTTATTTTATTGTAGGTTTTCCCTCGTCCCCCCCCCCCCCCTCTCTCGCGCTTTCATTTCTAGTTACATACCTACTCTACTTCCTTCATATCCATGGAAAGTAAGATGTATATGACCCTTGTGATTTATTTTTCCCTGTTGTAGCCATGTTGTTCGCCTATGCAGGCATGTTATGCAATGCAGCTACTTCCGCGTTTCATAAGTGCAAACTTCACGCAAAAATAAAAAACGTACATACCACAACCGGTTTTTCATTTGCACGAGTGGCCACCAAGTGAAAGGCTTTCCTACGCTTCAGCAGCATCTTTTCCTAATTTTCAGAGAATATACAAGTGCACTTCTGTTACAGTGGTCAATTTCATTAAACTGCTTTATGGCCTTCAGGCGTGAAAAAGCAGCGAACTAAGACAGTTTCAGCACGAAGTGTCTTACAGACAAAATCAATAAGGGATACCCATCTGTGAAAATTAGAATACCTACTTACTACTTCGACTCGGTATATTTTAATAGAGAAATCAGAATTTATTATATTTGCCCAATTTCATGTATATTTTTTAACAATTCCACAGATATAATTTATTTTTTACTTTCTCTATTACATATAGTAAGCAGAGCAAGTATTGTACTCAACCCAAAATTTCAATGTCGAGATTTCGCTGGAAATATATGTTTTGAGGCCCCCTAAATAAAAAAAAGTATTTTTAGAAAAAGGTCCGCGCGAGCGCGTATGTATGTCTGCCTTTGAACAGCATAACTCAAAAGTGAAAAGTCGATTAACAACCAAAATTCATATTTATATTTAATATTTCTCAAGGATAAGACACGAAGATTTTGAACATTTCTCTACCCTAAACTGCCCTTTACATGGAAAATTTTTCGAACATTTTTATTTTCTCAAAACGATTTTGATTAAAATGCCATACAGGATGGAAGTGAAATGATCCGCCAGACTTCAACAGCGAATTTCTCATGTTGCGAATAATAAGAAAGTCTAATACCAAAATGTTGAAAAGTTTATAGTTTTTTAGAAAAAAATATTTTTATCAAAACAAAAAGAGTATCATCACCTGGCTAAAAAATTATTCATTGTAGGTTCTTGATTTGTGGTTGTATTCATAGAAAACTGAATAAACAACTTTTTTCTTTGGCGTATTTCAATAGATTCAACGGTTTTTGTGTAAATTAAATTTAAAAAGCCCACAATTTATTGCAACAAAAAGGCAATAATTTTACTTCATTATTCTGATGTCAAAAACTGTAATAGTAATTGACTGAATATTAAATTCATCAATTTTCCAGGGGGGCCGCAGCTCCCCCCTTTTGCCCTACCCCGTTCCTGACACTCATGTATCACACTTAGTGTTAAAATTCATCTTCCAAAGATGTAAAACGAACATTTTCAAGAAAATCCCGCACCCCAAACTACTTTTTAGGTGGAGTCTTTTTCGAAATGTTTTATTTTGTTTAAAATGGCTATAACGATTTCGATTAAAATGTCTTAATATGTTTTCATGACTAATGAAATGCGTATTTTGAATTTCCTGGGAATAGCCTGTGAGGTCGTCTTTATTCAGGATGACTTTTGCATCCGTAACAAAAAGTTACTGCACAAAAATTGTAGATCTCTTAACACAAACACTTTCTTAGAGTTAACCATTTCCGAGGCATTCCTTGTTATTGGTTTGAATTTTCCAATACTTACACTTTTCTGAAATGGAAAGTGGTCATTCGTTTTTATTACCTCCTGTCATTGAAAAAGAACGAATATCAAAGCCAGTACACAGGGACCAGCTCTTAAAAGATTTGGCAACCAGTTAAGCCTAGTGTATTTCCCTTATTTCCATTGTACTTACAGGAAGTATGCAATAAAAACATTTTTACAAATTTTATTTTTCTGTTAATGTGAAGTAGATAATAGAACAAGTTTTTTACGAACAGTTTGTTGCGGATTGGGTGGAGAAAGTCATGTGAACATAACACATCAGATTTTTATTTTGGGTCAATATGGTATTCTCTTAATATTTTTATATAAGGATCTCTATGTGCATATTATGGAAGTTATAATCCAGATATGTATGCACTAATATTTATTCGAACATAAATATTTTGTCCCTGGTGATAGCATTACTTTATAATGCGTATACAGGTTGTTTCTTATAACCTTGACCCACTGATATGTATTCTTCCGCGTTGCCTTTTCTTTCCCATGACGGGCTAATGTATGCCTTCGTATAATGTCCAATAAGCCGTGTGCAATGCAGGGATAAGCGACAAAAGTTGTATAAACACATTATCATGATGCATATGCTTTCGACATTGTGAGAACCAGGTTTACTTGCTGACTAGGACTTGCATACATTCCAGACGGATTAACTCTTACGTAATACAGTTAATTGATGCGGTTGTTCTAATATAAACCTGACAATTATGTTCGAATATATTAAGATAAATGATTATGTATGAATAAGGAACTAATTTGCATTACAGACCGACCTGTTCCACAACAGCAGCCAATGAGAGCTGACTAGTCACGTGATAGTTGACCCTTTCTGACCCTTTCAGGCACAGTTGCTTTAATTGGAACCACCCCAGTATTTTTTTTTTTTTTTTTTTTTTTTTTTTTTTTGGCTACCTGCACAGCGGTTGCAAATTTCCCGGTCACGTGCTCACATCTGAAATGTATTTTCAAACTTCCAAAATCTGCATTTGAGGATGTCATTTTGTCATTGTGAAGTGGTGTGCTAATATAGTCTGCCATACCCACTTTTCATGTATTCTTTGAACGAATAGAAATGTATTCTAAAGCGCGTCTCACCCTTAAAAGACAGTACACGTTAAATGGAGCGCAGTGTTGCAACATGTACTAGTTGCGAATCTTTCTCCGTGAGCGACTCGAGGTGGCCGGAGTCCTGTACTTAGTCCTTCAATTGCTGCTTGACGAGACGGGCACTTTTAACTTTGGTATCCCTCCACGCCTTTGTTACTGTATGACCTAAATTTACAAATGACTCGTCTGTATAAACAATTGATTTTCCCTGGTCCCTAAACCTTTTACGTCTTTTAGATATTTATGTCGCCATCTGATGATATCGATATCGTCTCTTTCTATTAATATGCACTTGTTACCCTTTCTTTCATATTCGAACCCCAAATCAGAGTGGCCCTTGAGAAATTTGGTAGGGTCTCATCACTGTTGAACTGTGACAAAATTATATTCAGCGTGGGTGGAATATTTGCAAACAGTAAAGAATGAACAATTCGCCGCACTCCACCTTGCACTATTCAATCATATTGCGTTAACCTAGCGTTTTGTGTAGTCCCGCCCTTTTTGCTTTCTTTTTCGATGGCGTTCTTAGAGGTCCTTTCATTAGTTCCTTTTTAATCATACACACTACTGCTTCTGAACACCCGATAGCCTTAGCTGTTTGTTTTACCGCCTTACTTACACGCATTTTACTTAAAAAATAATCTAACACATTCATAATTATTTGGCGTTCCTTACTTCTTTATTTACCAACATATCGTCCCTTCCTAGCTTCACCCTCCATAACTACAAATATTTACAAAAATATTAAACAAATAACGCAATAACAGCTCACAGTTACACACACGGCTTCTTTCGAACTAATGCTAGTGCTGCTCCTTATACTATCTTCTGTGTCAGGCCTGACGCTGAATAGATGAATACCTTTTGTTTGCCTTACTGGATAAAAGAAAGAGGTTACTGCCTTTTGGTTTATTTTAAAAACTTTCTCCAACCTTCCTCAACATTTGTTCTCGCTGGTTCCCTGATGTAAACTCAATAACAAAAAAGTTTCACACTGCGTAACTTTTGCAGTGCACATATATAAAATTTTCCGAAAACATTTAATTTAAAAAATTATAACACTTAACTGGGTAAACATAGAGAATTCAAAGTAGGCAGGTAGTAGCACTATAGTTCACTCTACCTAAGAAAAAAATATAGATGCATTCTAGCAGTTAGTTTGTTAGTTAGTGCGTGATGAGTGTAGAAACAGCAAATATCGGACTTCTATTGAAAAAAACGTTTTCTGAAGAAATTTGGACCTATAGAAATGTATAATGACTCTGAAAAGGATATAACCTGATAGAGAAAAAAATTCTGCATTGGATAATGTGTTCAAACCTGAAATTTATAACAAATGAATATACCATGCTATTAGGAATCTGGCAACAGAGCGAGGGTAGAAAAGGACGCGGCTAATGGCAACTTGTATGCGCTAGATAGAGACAGAGATGTCCCATTTAACTCCATACTGTCTTCTAAGAGTGAAACGCTATATAGAATTAGTACATAATTGCTACGGTTTATTACAAGCGAACAAAGAATCGCTGTTTATAATGCAATATTCGTTTAAAAATAGTATGTATAGTCACCATTGGTACCACCGATTATTTAACCTGCGCCCACCCCATCCAAAACCATAACCAAGATACAGAACTCCCTGTGGGTTAACTACACTTCACTCCAGCAGATTTCCAGCCCTGAAACAGGCTGTCACAGCGACCCCTACCGCACGACTTGCAGTTTTCCGCCGCTTTGTACCGTATATTGGAGAACCAGAGCAAAATTAGTCTGTGAGAGTTATTAGTAGCAATTATAAAAGAGTCAAATTTTCTTTGTTGATTTGTAAGTAACGTGGTTCGACCGTTTGCCTACCACCTAGGCGGCCCGGGTTCGATCCCAGGGATTCGTGACGGACGAAGCGATGTCTAGACGGGTTTCCTCCGGATCCTCCGGTTTCCTCCCTCACTCATTCCACCAACTGCTCCACAATCACCTTTCTATTAATCTATTTCGCCTGCATTTCACTAGCATACCTGGTGATTGACTGACCACCCGCTTCCAGGTCTTCACTCTATCTGGTCCATAGGTCCCTCTGCTCCCCGACAGGTGTCTGACCCTAGGCACTGGCTTGTAAGTCCTATATAAAGGGAGAGTAGCCAGGTAAAGAAGATTTATAAGTAAACTTATATTTTTAGCATACAGTAATTAAACTTTGTCCATGTTTTCCATAAAATAAATGTATGTTAATTCAGAATTAGTTTATTTTAATATAGATTTTAGTAATAATATTTCAGAAAAGTGAATAATTCTATGTCTGAAAGGGTTAAGAGATAGTACGGGGTAAAGCTACATGGAACAGTTCTGATTTCTGAGCACCATTCATTCCGTCACGCCGTTACGGACAGTTTAGGCAGGAGCTTGAAGATAAAACCTCACATTTGTATCTCGACAACATTTTGTGCTCGTTTTGTTTCAGTTTATCTTATCTTGTGCAACTTAGGCAAACCTAACGTATGTGTTTCTTACACTAAGGTGTGTATGTCTTTTCGGCTCGTTTGACAAGGAAACGTGCTTTAAAATGCATGACGATGACGGACCTGGTCACATCCGGGAACCTTAACATACACTGATTCCAACCTAAACACTGTTTCTTATAACGATGCCCCACTGATCAAATAATGTCCAACATGCCGTGTGCAATGCAACGATAGGGGATGGAAACTATATAAACTGCTCTGCATCAACGATGTTTTCAAATTAATCCACATTCCCAAACAGAGTTTTTGCGCTGAGGTGAACGGTGTAATCTTTCTTCCTATCACATCAGGTTTTTCAGAAAATCAAGAATTTCTGTGTCAGAAAATGGAGTATCATACGTCAGTTTGTATGTGCGCTAGACAAGGATAGTGAGTGTTTTAAGTGTATGTGTAGTTTGAGAGGTAGAACTGGAACTTAAAAATTCAATGCCACAACTGGGATTTGAACCACAGACCTTCCGCTTACCGGGCGGCTGCTCTACCACTGAGCTATTGTGACAAACTGCCAGAATGGCATTAAATTCTCAAACCAGTTCGTATTTCTCCTGGTAAACCACAAAGGCAGTCTCACATCGGAGACAAATTACCCCAATGGTGACTTACTATTGCAAGTACTTTATATCCCAGGATTAAATAACCTTCAGATGGTAATTATTATTTATTTATGCCAACAAACTTACTGTTGGTGTTTATCACAGTGTTCCTAAATAAGCTGTAAGCAGGTGTTTTTACTGGACTCCAGATCAGGAAATTAATGCGTGACGCCAATTTTGAGGACACAATAAACCAACAAAAAACAAACCTGGCATAGTTACAAAAATGTGAACATTTTTCTAGGAAACAGAAAGACTCCTGATTACAAAATCATCGTGAAAAATTTGGGAAAACTAATTTGTAACATGAGTTTGAAGTTACGCTTCCTACATCAACTGTTTTCCAGATTGTTGTCTTGGATTTTAGATACACTGAGGAGCAGGTGTTTACGTCAAGATTTGAAAGACTTAAAAGAAGATGCTATACTGGCTGGACAGTTAACTTGTTGGTACCTGAAAAACGAAGCTACTTCTCATGTTTATGGAAGAAGTGCGAAAAGAGCATTTCTTCCTATAAAATAATATCAATTATGCCAATTGTTGGTAGTTTTTGTGAAATGACACTTGTTTACAATTACATAATGCAATATACACCACATTCTTAAGGATTACATTTTTCTTCTAGAGGGGTATATACCCTGAGAGCAAAAAAGTTCCGAACTGGCTGCGCGGTGTTTTGCCTGTCCGCGTTCTTGGCACTCGTTGCCGTCTGCCGCTATCAAAGAAAGGGGTCGATGAAACTATACATTTTAAACCTACTTTTAAAGCCTTTACTTACCAACTTCATGAAAGGAAATACCGAAAAATAGCCACAGTCGTTCTCAATACATTTGTATCGCCTCTTTAGGAAACTATCCATCACTCGCCGTAGTTCGCGTTGAGAAGTGCTTTTGTAATGGTAGTTTTTAGAAGAGTGAGAAGAAAAAGCATATGAATGAAACACATCAGATTTTTAAATTAATCTGTTCTGTTCTCTCTCTCTCTCTCTCTCTCTCTCTCTCTCGTTCTCTCTCCTTCTCTCCCCCTCCCTCTCTCTCTCTCGCACACAGAACGTAAGAAGAATGACAAAAGAACGAAGAGCAACTAACAAGCACTTATAAATGGACCTGACCTACATAAATATAATTTTGTAAAATCCTGGGATTCAAAGGATAGTAAACTGGTGAGTTTTGTTAATGTTGAAATACATGTTATGCCATTCCATTTCTCAGAAACGAATGGTGAAGACGTGTTCATTTGTCACGGTTACCCATTCCATCTTTAGAAAAAAACGTGAAAGAGCGATAAGAAGGTTTTTATGACTGGAACATGCCAGTAATGACTACGAAATGAGTTGTGGAAGTATAGATGACTAAAACTCTGATTGCATTAAGATAGTTTATGACAAAGAAGCTACATGCTAATGATTTACCAGTTAATGAAGGTCAAAGAATGAAACAAGCTAGGTGATTTTGTAGTAGTCATACTGAAAAAAAAATTAATGTGTCATTCATATGATTTCTGTGGTTTAATTTTCTACAAATTATTCTTATAAAACTTTATATTAATGTCTACTTCAAATTAATCAAGATACATTTTTACTTTCTCTACTACTATGGGAAGTATTGTATTCCACCCAACATTTTCATATCGAGATTTCACCGGAAGTGCCTGTTTTAAGAGCTCCCGAATCAAAAAAAAGTATTTTAAGAAAATGATAAGTGAGTTTTTCTGTCTGTGAACAGCATAACTCAAAAACGAAAAGCTGGTTAAACACCACAATTGGTATTTAAGTAACCAGGATGGAACACGAAGATTTTGAAGAAAATTCCCTTATCCTAAACTACCCGTTACATGCAAATTGATTTTCTCCAAAGCGGTTCGAACGATCTTGATTAAAATGCCATATGCTTAAGATATTTTTATGGCAAAGAAATGTATATTTTGAATTTTCTGGTTATAGCCCATATAGTCTTGTTTACTCTTGATGACTTTTGCATAACTGGTAAACCGTATGAGATAGACCAAATCTTACTATATAGAAATGTAGATTTTATTAAAACTCACAATTTCTGTCAAATGATACATTTTTGTGAAGTGAACCATTTCGGAGATATTCCGTATTTGTCAGAATTTTCCAATACTTATAGACCGTTCTCAAATGGGAAGTTTTTTTTTATTTATTATTTTTTTTTTATTATTATTATTATTTTTATTTTTTACTCTCTCTACTACGTAAAGTAGACGAAGTATTGTACTCCACTCAAAAATTCGATGTCGAGATTTCACCGTAAATATGTTTTGAGACACCTGAATCCAAAAGAAGTAATTTTTAGAAAAGGGGCCGTGTGTGTGTGTGTGTGTGTGTGTGAGAGAGAGAGAGAGAGAGAGAGAGAGAGAGAGAGAGAGAGAGAGAGAGAGAGAGAGAGAGAGAGAGAGAATGTGTCACTCTATGGACAGCATAACTCAAAAAAGGAGAAATCGATTAAAAACCAAAGTTGGTATTTATGTCTTTCAAGGATGTGACACGAAGATTTTGAAGAAAATAGCCCCACCCTAAACTAACCTTTACATGGAAATTTTTTCAAAAATTCTGATTTTCTTGAAAACGGCTCAAACGATTTTGATTAAAATGTCATATGTTTGAGATATTTTTATGACAAATGAAATGTATATCTTGAATTTTCTGGCTATAGCCCATGAAGTCCTACATGTTCTGAATGACCTTTGCATCACTGAAAATGCGCAATAAGATAATTTCCGCAAATGTTTATCTCAAGTAACACGAAGATGGAGAAATAAGAGATTGTAAGAATGGTTAGTACAAGAGTAGAGAAAGTTATGTGAGTGCAACACATCAGATTTTTCTCTTTTAGCCATGCAAAGAGAAACGAATTTTAAAGTCATTATATAGCGACCACACTTAAACATTTGACTATCGCTTAAAGTCTACGTATTCTCCTTGTACCTGTAAGAAAACAAGCAATAAGATAATTTATACAATGTTTATCTCGTTTAACATGAAGTAGTTAAAGGAATAAGAGTTTGTAAGAATAGTACGTGCAAGAGCAGAGAAAGTCATGTGAGTGCAGCACATCAGACTTTTTCATTTCATTACATATTTCGTTGTAGACACAAAGGGCATACAGTGGTTGAAGCTATAGACAAACGTTGAATAACCGGATCGCTATATGCTGGCTGTAATTCCATAATCTCGCCACGATATCGCAAAAAGCAAATTAATGATGACAGCACTTCTGGAAGTGTAAAAGTATTGGAAAGGTCAAATCAATAACAACGAATATTTGGAAATTATTAATCCCATAACAATGTCAAACATTGTGTACATTTAACGTGTACTAGTATCGTTATGATTTACCTGTTATTCAAAATTATACGAAATGTACCTGTGCAGAATTAAGAGAAAATCACCGACTAGTCACAGAGACTTCAAGAAAGAAGTTTTATTAATCATACAAGCATCTTACATATTTTGCATTTTAATCTAAATTGGTATAAACATTTTAATATACTAAAAAATATGGAACCTTTTTCCATGTTAAGGGTAGACCGCGGTTGTGGATTTTCCTGTAATTTTGTATGTCGCATCCTGGAAGACAAGCTTGAAGCAGAGGACAGCCCGAGGTGTGTCTTGCCTATACCTTCCCCTGTAAGGGCTTAATCACTTAAATAATGTGAAGTTAGTGTAACTGGAGTAGTAAGATTGGCTCCGCAACGGCTGCAGGTTAGGACTGTGCACTGCTGCTGTTATAACCGCATTGAAATAATACTGGAGGTTGACTTTAAATTTTGAAATCTCTTGTGAGCTCAGCTTTTACTGCTGGTGGAAAGGCGAACCTAAATACCAAGTTCAGTATTTATCACTTTTCGTTTGTGACGCGCGCAAGATAAAACACGTAGGTATTCCATATTTTGTAATCTTGGCCTCTCTGAAAGAATCGCTAGGCGTGCCAATATTAGGTATGTCCCATCATATGAATTCTATCACCAGATTTCGGCTGATTTTGGCTACGAGGTCCTAGACCAAATATCTATCAAAACCCACCCCGCCTCGGTGGCGTGATGGTTAACGTGTCTGCCTCAGTTCAAGAGGTCGCGAGTTCGAATCTCGCTTAGGGTAAGTTATCCGGGTAAGGTATTTTTTTTCCGAAGTTTTCCCTTATCCTGAGAAGATGAATGTCGGTTAACTTAAAGCTCCATAGACCTCGGGCTCATTTGAGCATCATTTCACCCGTTTTATTCATTCACCGTCCGATATGTCATATGTTGGAGGACGTTTAATCCTTCAGGGTCCCAAATGTCAGCTTGGCAGGGATGATATGCGCTTTGTAAAGGAACTGTTTCCGTGGCGGTGAATTGGGGGGTGGGGGCGGTTATTTGGGGGCTTTGGACCCCGCCGGGGTCCTCTGGATAGACACGGAAGACCTCGAGGAGTCGTCAAACGTGGTAAACCTTAGGGAACTCCGTCAATGTTTGTGCCGTTAGTATCTATCTGACCGCCAGGTGTCTCCTCTCCCCTCATTCTTCCTCCCGGGGGTGCCCCCTACGTACAATAAGCACATTTTCGGTGCCGAGTCCCCTCTATACCTCTGCTCTTCCTTTCTTCTTTAATATTTGCCTGGGATTTAGTGTTACTAACTCGCCAACTATTAAATTTAATATTGTTTTTTGATGGAGCTTGTAATTTGAAATATCAAAACACTCTTAATTCTCCTTAACTGATTATCCTCCTCTTTGGAGGACCTTAGCTCCCAAGCACTTTCAAATACCCTGTCGAGGTGCAAGTAAACTTTGGATCATAGCATATCCAGGATAAGCGATCACCCCAATGCCTGTTATGGCGGTGATGAAAAAGAAAATGAAATGTAGTGATGAAAGAGATGAAGGGATCAAATTAACCAACCCAGTATTCGTCTAACGACCGAGGAAAACCATGAAAATAAAACCATTAATCAGGTTGGTTTTCAACCCTGAATATTTCGAATCTGTGTGGCACACATTATTCCATCCAATTGCTCAGTTTTACAGTGACTAATTCTAATAATCTTATTATAATAATAATAATAATAATAATAATAATAATAATAATAATAATAATAATAATAATAATAATAATAATAATAATAATAATAATAATAATAATAATAATAATAATAATAATAATAATAATAATAATAATAATAATAATAATAATAATAATAATAATAATAATAATAATAATAATAATAATAATAATAATAATAATAATAATAATAATTCTCTCCACTGGCCAAGAATAATAATGATCTGTGGGTTGAGAAGTATAGTTTGTGCTAATTGCCAATTGTGAACAAGAAAAGGCATAAGATGAGGCTTCCTAGATCCCTAGATGCATCGAAGCAAAGCTTACTTATAGCAATAAATAATGCAAGAGAAAAAGATGGTTTTTGAGAGCCAAACTTTCAAACTATCGATTAAGTTCGATTCTACTTGCTGAATAAGGCATCAATGACACATACAATGGCTAAAAGACGTTTTGCAGATGAAAAAGATGTGAAAAGGATAAAAGAGCTAGTTTTATTGTCTGTTTGGAGAAATCTATTGAAATTAATTTTGTAATAACCGCTCTTAGAAGATAAACAGCTTTGCGTCCTAATCATTAGTACACCAGTTAATATATATTATGTGATTCATAAGAAATGTATTTCTTTTGTGCATTATTTTACTACAGTAGAATCCTGATAACTCAACGACCTTCTTTATTTCAATTTTTTCTTCTTTTTTATTGTTAAACTTGACTGTAATAGTCAATTTTAATTAGTGTGATACCACTTTCTCCCTGGCAGGAACAAAAGAACTGACCTTCATTGTCTAGTCCAAATATAAGTAGACCATTATTAAAAATAAAAGGTTGCCACTAATAATATGGGCACAAGCATTTGTTTAGATGGTAATTATTATTTATTTGTGCCAACAAACTTACTGTTGGTGTTTTTAAACACACAGGCCGTGTGTGGACAATGTTTCCCAGGAAAAATACGAAGTGGTTTGAGAATTCAATGCCATTCTGGCAGTTAGTCACAGTAGCTCAATGGTTAGAGCACCCGCCTGGTAAGCGGAAGGTCTATGGTTCAAATCCCAGCTGTGGCATTCAACTTTTAAGTTCCAGTTCTACCTCTCAAATTTGTTTAGAAGATTTATTCCTTAACCCAGTGCATATGTACATGGTAAGCTATAGTAGAGGAAGTATTGTATTCCACCCAAAAATTCGATGTCGAGATTTCATCGGAAATATATGTTTTGAGGCCCCCTAAATCCAAAAAAGCATTTTTAGGAAAAAAAAGTCCGTGTGTGTCTGTGCGTCAGTCTGTGGACAGCATAACCCAAAAACGAAAAGTCGGTTAAAAAGCAGTTGGTATTTAAGTTTAATGTCTTTCAAGAATGCGACATTAACATTTTGAAGAAAATACATCCACCCTAAACTAGCCTTTACATAGAAAATTTTTAGAAAATTTTGATTTTCTCGAAAATGGCTCTTACGATTTTGATTAAAATTCCGTATGTTTGAGATACTTTTATGAAAAATGAAATGTATATCTTGAATTTTCTGGCTATAGCCCCTGTAGTATTTACTCTGGATGACTTTTACATAACTGGTAAACCGTTAGAGATAGACCAAATTATACTATACAAAGGATGTAGATCTTGCTAAATTACACAATTTATGTCTAAATAAATTTTTTGTAGAGTGAAGCATTTCGGAGATATTCCTCGTTATTTGTGTAAGTTTTGGAGAACTTATACTTGTGTCAAATGGAACATCGTTATTCATTTTTTATATGTTAACCGTGCAAAGAGAACGGAATCTCAAAGCATTAAAAGATTTGACTATCGCTCAAAGCCTACTGTATTCCAATATTCCCGTTGTACGTGCAAGAAAACGAGCAATAAGGTAATTTCTGCAAATGTTTATCTCAACTAACACATGAGATTTTTTCATTTCAGTTTTAAGTTATTGTCATGCTTTGTCCATAGTGGCGTCTTTATACAGGAAGTAGTGTTTTGAAAACAATTGATAGATGTTGATATATGGGGATTTTCAGTTTGTCAAAATCTGAAATAAGAGAACGCTGAATATGGGGCATCAGAAGCGCTGAACAGCTGAATCTCCAGCGATAGGAGTACTTAAAGCCAGATTCCAGGGAGTTCTTATCAGTCACACCGGATGCCCGTAATTAAGCTCAGTATTGCCCGGAAATATCTCATCCTCGGCTTCACCCATCCGTTTTATCGGCACGACATTAGCTGATGTGTGACTCATGTGTGCATTAAATCGCCAGAAAGCGTATAATTTGTGGATTTGTGCCAATAAATCCCTCAGTGCTGCAAGGGGCATTCACAGAAACACTATTTCCTTAGTCCGTTGTTGAGTGCACTGCAGTTACTTGGTAAGTGACATGCATTATTCACTATTACATACTTAGAATAAGGTTATCTCTAGCAGTGTCAACGTTTATTACAGTGGAGGGGGGGGGGGCACTTTGTGACCACCACTGGTAACAAAATGAGCAATTTTTACAACAGATTTATTTTAAAACTGATGCTATATCTTCTTATGTTTATAAAGATAATATTTAAGATTGTTTAACTATTTCCTTGGACGTGGAGGTACTTTATGACAACCTTGGCATTTCATTGTTTCTCAAAAAGACCAACAATTAAAACTTTGAAACAATTACGCAATTGGGAATAGAAATAGTGATTGACAAATATTAACTGCGTGTTTTTTAATCAAAACATTAAGACAGAATTTAAAAAACATTACATAAGGTGGACATTAAGCACTCCCCTCAGCATGTATTCACCGGAAATACAGGTTTTGAGATTCCCTGAATCAAAAAAAGAAAGGTTTTTAGAAAAAGGTGTATTTGTGTGTGCGTGATGAGTGGGTGTAAAATGTTTTCTTTATTAACGACGCTGTGAATTGCCAGGATGATATCAGCGCCGCCGGTGTAACGGAATTTCGCCCCGCAGTTCTTTTACATGCCAGTAGATCTACTGACATGTGGCTGTCGTTTTTATGCACACTTAAAAACCATCGGTCCGGGCCGGGTTTGAACCCGCGACCTTGGAATCAGTAGGCCAGCGTCTAGTGCGTGCGTGCGTGTGTGTGTGTGTGTGTGTGTGAACAGCATAACTCAAAAAAGGGAAAGTCGATAGAAAACCAAACTTGGAACAACCGGACGGACACCGGGTTCAAATTCGGGCTATGACGTTTAATTTTTAGTCTCATTTTACCCTTTCCAACTTTGTTCTACACATGACTAGTGTGAAAAAAAACAATTTCAATTGGTATTTAAATTCAACAACTTTCAAGAGTGTGACTGGAAGATTTTCAAGAAAATCCCCTCACCCGAAATTACCTCTCACAAGAAAATGTTGATATTGTGAAAAATGGCTCCAAAAGTCGAGCACGGACACACTTCAACAACAGTGGAAACTTCTAGGTGAATGAGAAAAATGAAAATGTAAACCCAGTGTCTCCTATGACGTGTATAACCAACACGATGTGTCACACCAGACCAATGGGAGCTGTCCTTAAGTGTCCTCCGCAGTGAGCAATCCAGGACTTCCTAATAATTAGCATATGGTAAGCTGGTTTTCTGAGTCACTGAGATGTAATTCCAGAAGCTGTCGACCTTGTGTGAATGTATCGATGTGATGCATCTCGTGAGACAAACCTCTATGCGGGTTGCAGGTGTTCTTGTCGATATTCACGGAGTTAGAGATAGGACATTGTTGTTACTTGCTCTACTGGTAAATAAGGAAAGTATTGTATTCCACCCAAAAATTCGATGTCGAGATTTCACCGGAAATATATGTTTTGAGACCCCTGAATAAAAAAAAAGCATTTTTAGAAAAAGGTCCTGTGTGTGTGTCAGTCTGTGGACAGCATAACTCAACAACGAAAAGTCGGTTAAAAACCAGAATTGGTATTTAAGTTTAATGCCTCTTAAGGATGCGACACGAAGATTTTGAAGAAAATTGCTCCACCCTAAATTACCCTTTAGATGGAAACTTTTTCAAATATGTTTATTTTCTGGAAAATGACTAACGATTTTAATAAAAATGCCATGTTTGAGATATTTTTATGACAAATTAAATGCATATCTTGAATTTTCTAGCTATATGCCATGAAGTCCTATTTACTCTGGATGACTTCTGCATAACTGGTAAACCGTAAGAGAGAGACCAAATCTTAGTATACAAGAAATGTAGATCTTGCTAAAACACACAATTGATGTCTAAATAAATTTTTTGTAGAGTGAATTATTTCGAAGACATTGCTTATTATTTGTGTCAGTTTCGGAAAACTTTTCACTTTCGTGAAATGGAACATCGTTATTCGTTTTTTTATATGTTAGCCGTGCAAAGAGAACGGAATTTGAAAGCTTTAAAAGATTTGACTAACGCTCAAAGCCTGCTGTATTCCCATATTCCCGTTGGAAGTGTAGGAAAACGAGCAATAAGATAATTGGTACAAATATTTACAGAAGAAGATAGAATAAGAGCTTGTAATAATGGTTAGTACAAGAGAATGAGAAAGTAATGTGAGTGCAGCACATCAGATTTTTTTTAGCAACAGTTCTAACTCTCGCAATGTCCAAATAATACTAGGTTATAAATAAGTCAAACGAGTGTTTAGGCATTGTCGTAATATCAGTGCATTTTTAGTTTACTTGCCTGACAAGTGCTGTAGCACCAAGTCGTGCTTTTACGTTCTCGTATAGAACGGCGATGTTCCCTTTAGCCATGCGCGCATATAAGTGCTTTGCTAAAAGTGCTTTCTTTGTGTTAAGAGGACCTCAACATATTTATTTCCGTTGAACTGCCTTTACAGATATTTTTATGCAATAGTGTCCTCTAGTTAGTGTAGATAAACGACAGAAAAAGTAAAAATAGGAGTAATTTTAAGTAAATGAAATAAGTTGTATATCTTATTGTGACTTCGGGGGCGGTGCTAAACAAAGGACTGTCGAGATTAAGCTACTTCACACCACATACAGGCCGGCGAGCAAACAAAGGCGCCCACACTGCCTCGCGCGGCTGTTTGTATATACGTGACTAACAACAATCGAGCGGCGGAACCAAAAGTTTTTTCCAGGGCCTTCGAGAAAGATCTGGCTACGTCATCGACGGCGTATTTGAAGAAGTTCGCGAAAGGTCCCTGTGACGTCTCGCACTCTGACACACTGACCGACTCATGTTTGTAACCGTAAGCTCACTGGTAGTTTCTAGCCTTCTTATCTAAAGGTGATGACATCACAGGACATTTCTCGATCTCTACACACACGCCGGCGATCACGTTGCCAGATTTTCTCGAAAGTACCGGAGAAAGCCCCTTTTGTGTAGCCGCTACCACTGTTGTTAATCACGTGTATACAAACAGTTGGGCGAGGCAGCTGACCTTGAATGTCTGCCTATTCGCCGGTCAGGCATGTGGCGTGAAGCAGCCCGGCCCCGACAGTCCTTTGTTTTGCGCCACAGCCGGCATCACAATATTTATGATACGCCTCACAGAAAGAACAGATAATTGCTTGAGCACCTAAAGAGCATATTTTTTTAAATAACTCTTGACAATTGTGTGTACGTCATGTGTATCTTGGCTGCGTCTTATTTGCAATTAATTTCATATAGTTTAACCACCACCCCTGACATACTTTGTGGAATATTTCATTTAGGTACTACTAAGGTTTAAAAGTAGAGATCTTAAAAGGATTTATTTCGCCACAAAATCTGGGCTTTTACTTTTTAACATGTACTTATTGCAGTGGCAAAATCGTTTGATCCCAATATACTTTTCTACAGTAGTTGCACTGACAATACGTTTTAAACACGAAAGCCATCAACACATCGAATGAAAGGGTTAAAGGAACTCAACTCAAACACGTCGAAAAAAACTTGTGTAGACTTCCGCAGGTCGTCCAGACAAAAACCAAAACATTCTTGGTGTCTGTTGCGTTGTTCTTGGCACCAATCTGACTGGCAAGCAGTGGGTTTAACCCACTTTTAACCCTACTTTCAGAGGAATGATGATGACGCAAATGTTGGGGTTCCTGACCACTCCTGCTTAACTCAGAATACCCTGCAAATCACATGCAGACATTGTGGTTCAGCTGTTATTGTGTTGGCGTAATTCCAGGGAAGGTTTTGTTTTCACAGTGCTCTTAGCAAGGTCGCTCTTCTATATCCATACATGCATACAAAGACTTAATTTCACTACGCAATATCCCAGGAACCTTTAAATTACTCGTTTGTGCAGGGAACCTTTCATTGTGAACATGCACCACTTCATAAGATCTTTCGTAGAGTACATTGCTAATAGATCAATCAAAAGCGCACCTGTTCATCACGACACTGTTTGCCGCCAATCAAAAGATCAGCATGTAGGGATTTACTTCGGCGTCTGCGCACATTCCCACGCAGATGCTTGCGTGTACGGAATAAGGCTACTCTGTGTAGTTAATAATTAGAATTAATATTGTAAATAACATTGTAATAAATTCAATTTGTCTTTTCGTTTTTGAAAGTCTACTCTTTTAAAGGTTATAACCATATAACATATAACAGTGCCGCATTAAGGCACTATAAAATCATGAAAGATTCGAAACAAAGGAACAAAATAGGCAAATAGGAAAATGCTAAGTTTAAATCATAACTACAAAACAGAATCTGGCATTTACGTTCAGCATCTTCTAAGAATGGGACACAAAGGTTTCCGAAAAATCTCTGTGGAAAAAATTTTCCTTATTTCTCATTTTTTAAAAAATGGCTCAAAGCAAACATTACATCAAGGCATACATAAGAATAAAAAAACATACTCCCATTTTAAATTAAAAAATCAAGCAATGAATAACTTCTAATTAAAAACTAAAATATAATATTTTTTACAGACCAATTGTTAAAAATATGTAGTGATTGTGATTAAAATATCACATATGTAACATGTTGACATGAGAAATAATATGAGAATATCTTGAATTTTGCAGAGAATGTCCTGTGAACTTCTCTTTGACTGAATTTTATTGTAAGGAAATCTTAAGAGACAAAATACACAATACACACGTATATTTTTGCGTAGCGTTAGCCGTATACGAAATAATCCATGTTGAACTTTGCAATGCTTGTACCCCCACCTCGTTTTCTTTCCATCGCAAGTTTGTTACCACGAATAAACACCAGAATGGTGTTTCTGCAAATTAAAACTTTTTTACTTAATTTGAAATCATTCCTAAGTAAAAATTGATTATGAGTAACATAGCCTGAATAAAAGAATCTCTTATATGAATAGTATAAACATAATTATGTGTATATGTGCATTTGTCTTTGGTAGAGAAAGTTGTGTGAATATACTGCATAAGTTCCTTTTTTCTATTAGTTTACAGTTATTGTTATGGTTTTAATTAGAAACTGTTGATGTTGAAAGTTCCAAAAGAAAATAATTGTGATGGAAAGTGTATTTGGAGGGAAATTGTGACCCGAATTAGTGTACACGTATCTTGTGCTTTTCTTAACTCGTTTTGTGGTAGGTTTATATCCTTCCTCTGCTAATTGCGTTTAATTGGCGGAAACGAGTGAGACGAAAGTATACCGTAGCTTTAAAACGTGGGTTTCTTGGCACATATGTATGCTATTTTGTGACGCTGTGCACACGCAAGTGTGATTCAGTGCGTTCGTATAGTAGGGAGTAAACCATTCAAACTTAGAGTTTCTTTGTTTTCTATTCTATGTTTCGCCGTTCCTTTGTTATTATTGCGTTAATACCAGCTGGATGCTCGTGATTTGGCAATATATCCCTACAACTTTAGGTTTAGGCTGCGCATGCCCAATAGGCTGTTTCTTTGCATACATTTAAAAACTTAATACACTTAAACAGAGGTTTAACTAAATCTCTTAGGGTACTATAAAGAACAAAAAATACACAAATTAAATAAAAACAGCGGGAAGACACTAGGCAAAAGCCTCCAACACCACAAACACCACAGTAAGAAGAGCGAGTAGAGAAAACGATGTGAATGTAATACGTTGCCTTTCTGTTTCGAATATCTTGTTTGTAGGAGTAGAGAAAGAAGTGTGATTGTGTTTCTAAAACAATAGTGAGAAGAAAAAACAGCGTAAATGTAATTGTTGCATTTCTATTTCAATCACAAAAAATTTTATGCATTGTATGTTGAAGAACGAATGGAGAAGTACATATGAATTTCTTACGTGAAAAAGCGAGTAGAGAAAACTACGTGAATGTAATACGTTGTGCTTCTATTTCTAATATGTTGTTTGTTTGTAGGAGTAGAGAAAGAAGTGTGATTGTGTTTCTAAAACAATAGTGAGTAGAAAAGACCTTGTGAATATAATGCTTTGCATTTCTATTTCAATCTTAGGAAGTTGTATGTTGAAGAGTGAGTGGAGAAGCACATGTGAATGTGTTATGTCTCGTAAAAGAAAAAAACCTAGTAGAGAAAACTGTATGTGTGTAATACGTTGTATTGTAAAAGCATAGTTTAAAAACCTTTTCCGTAAAAAAAGGGGGAAAAAAAAAAAAGAAAGGAAAAAAAACCTAGATGTGCCAATTTTTGCAATTTTCGGTGTTGGGAGTTTGTCAGTTTTATACACACTGGTATCCAGGTATAACTAGTTGAAATATCCGGCGTTTTCCGTGGTTTACAATTTTATCCCTACCATTTATTTCTCTTTGGGTAATTTATTTTAAATTTAAATCATTATCTTCTTGGTGTTTTAAGCGAGATTGTTATATACTTTATCACTATACATGGCATTTTCCTTCGTGCTCATAAATTAAATAAGTCACACTGTATCTACCCTATTAGCACTTTCATTTATTTTTCTCTCCCCTATTCTGTTTTATTTTATTATGTTGTTACAAAACTATTCTCTTACCTGTTCCCCTTTTTATTCCTCTTTTTCCTCTCTACTTCTTCCTTCACCTGTTTGTGCTCTTCTGTTTAAAAGTTTTAAATATATTTTTCTCTCCTTTTATTCAACTTTGTCTCCAACTGTATCTTATCTGTTTAGTATGGAATAACATCTCTTATAGTAGACGTCGAATTACGACTGTTTGCTTGTCGATCCGACTTTATGTGCTCTATGTTTTTTACTTTTAATTGCTCCTTTTTTTAATTGTTCCATTTATATCCCGCCTTTAACTGCAGAGGCCATATCAGCGGCCTTGCCTATTAACACGTTTAACGGTGGGTTTTTCGATCTTTGGGGGTTTTATACTTTGAATTCACACACACATTCACACTTTCATTCATACTTCCAGACTCAGGGAAGGATGAGGAATAATCTTGGCTGGAGAAAAATTCTTACCTCGCCCCCTGCCGGGAATCGAACCCGGGACACCTAGCACTACCAACGGGGCCAGCCTAATTGCTCTTTGTTTTCCTTAATTTCTTTTATATCCTCTTCTCATTTTGCTCCTCTGTATTTGCATTTATTCTCGCCCCTACACTTCTCTCCACAACTCCCTCTCTCCCCCCTTTTCCCTCCTCCCCTTTCATGTATTTTTTTTTTTTTTCCTCTTTTCATCCATTTCTTAGCACTTCTCTCTTCTACTCTCTCCAATATTATCCCCTCTTCTCCTCTCTACTACTCTCCTCTAGTTTCTCTCTATTTCTTTCTCCTTTTCTCATTTCGCTCCTCTCTATTTTGTATTTATTCTCGCCCCTACACTTCTTTTTTTTTCTCTACCTCTTACCCTTTCCTATTTCTCTTTCACCTCTATCCCTCCATTTCTTCTCACTTATCTCTTGCTTCTTTCTGATTTGTTATCTTTTCTCTTCCTTTTCTACCCTTCTCTCCTACTTCATCCCTTCCTCACCTCCCTTTCTCACTTGCTGATACACATCTCCCTATTTCCTGTCTTACCATATCTTACGGCACAAACTTGCCGTTCTTCACTTCAATTGCTATTAAAGGTTGTTTCGTAAGATTATGGTTACCCATTTCCTTAAGGAAAGAAATGACGAGGGGATAATGGACAAGAATAAACGCAATCTGAGTGTAGCAACAGTGCAGAATGTCGGCGATAATGCGTTACATCCTGCAGAGCAAACCCACACGAGGGCACGCGTGCTGCTGGACTCATTTTCTCATCTCAGGAACACGGTCCACAAAGAACTCCTGCCTTCATTAACTGACATGCACTTCTACTTGAGCACAATGAACAGCAACAAGGGCGTTTTCATGTGTTGCTTTTCTAAGACGCACGTAGAAATTTTCTACCACGAGGGTTTGCCATTGTGAGCTTTTTGTGTTGCTTCTCATTTTGGGTTTTGAAATATTTACACCTGTTTCTTTTTATCTCACCTCTCGTTACATCGCTTTCATAAATAAAAACAAGAACTTCTTCATTCACGCCTGTTTCTTGGTGGTATGCCCAACCACTGGATGAAAATATGAATGTGAATTCATACAAGGTTGTATCTAATAAGATTCTTGAGTCTTCTGATCTCTTGTAATGTTTTAGAGCGTAAAATAACCATCGAGTTGCTATCTGCTCCGTGGTAACGTGTTAGCCTCGCATTCGGGAGGTCGTAGGTTGGATTCCTCGCGGCTGACCTTCCTGGCCCCTGGTTTTATCGGGTGTTTTCCTACGTCACAGGTAAATGTTGTAAAGTATAATTACATCCCTGAATTTCCCGTCCCTCCATTTTATTTCACCTTCCTTTCAATCTTGGTCATTCAGGGTCGGAAGTGTTGGCGATGGACGAGTTAGCGCTGCCGTGTGGGAAATTTACGCACTGTAACTGCGTGGCCTTGTACTTGCCAGACCTGCTGGGTAGAACCACTGTCCAAACCTGCTGCTTGGCGAACCCTGGCGTCTAAAGCACTCATTCCATCCCTTCCTTCCAGGTCTCTGACAATATCCCGCAAAGGCTCTGTGTGGAATCCACTTCGTACACACTCTACCTCTACTTGTACTATCTACGTTAGCTGAAATCATACTGTAAAGCCGAGGATATAAATACCATTTCTACCCACAAAATTTATTTGCGCAACAGAAAACAGCTTAATCTGATCGTAAAGTGGTCAACTATCAGTCGCCATTAAATTTTGTGTCTGTCATTCATGTCGTCATTAGGGTATGTTATCTCATATGAATTTGAGATCTCCTTGTGGTTTGTCAGTAGGGGATTTTATTGTGGTGCCGACATTTTGTATAATACCTCAGTGATCAGAGTAACCACACTGACTGAGATGCAAGATCCGTGGTTCAAATATCCCGGCTGTGGCATTGATTTTTTTAGTCTTGTTCTACCTGACCAAATACGTTTGTTTCGTCTTTATTTTCAAGCCCCAGTATTTTTACTTTCTCTACTGCGTATAGTAAAGTAGAGAAAGTATTACATTCCACCCAAAAATTCGACGTCGAGATTTCACCGGAAATATGTTCGAGGTCCCCTGAATCCAAAAAAAGCATTTTTAGAAAAGCTCCATGTATGTGTTTATCTGTGTCAGACTGTGGACAGCATAACTCAAAAACGAAAAGTTGGTTAAAAATCGAAGTTCATATTTAACTTTAATATCTTTCAAGGATGCGACAGGAAAATTTTTAAGAAAATTGCTTCGCCTTAAACTACCCTTTACCTGGAACATTTTTTGAAAATTTTGAAAATGGCTCTAACGATTTTGAGTAAAATGCCATATGTTTGAGATATTTTTATGACAAATGAAATGTATATCTTGAATGTTCTGTCTATAGCTCCTGTAGTGGTATTTACTCTGGATGACTTTTGCATAACTGGTAAGCCGTTAGAGATAGACCAAATCTTAGTGTACAAAAATATAGATCTTGATAAAATGCACAATTTATGTCTCAATAAATTTTCTTGTAGAGTAAACCATTTCGGAGATATTCCTTGTTATGTGTGTGAGTTTCGGAAAACTTAAAACTTTCGTGAAATGGAACATCGTTGTTCTTTTTTTTATATGTTAAGTGTGCAAAGACAACAGCTTTAAAAGATTTGACTATCGCACTAAGCCTACTGTATTCTAACATTCCCCTTGCACCTACAAGGAAATAAGCAATAAGATAATTTGTAGAAATGTTTATCTTATCTAACACGAAGAAGATATAGGAATAAGAGTTTGTAAGAATGGTTGGTACAAGAGTAGAGAAAGTCACATCAGGTTTTTTTTTTTTTTTTTTTTTTTTTTTTTTTTTTTTTTTTTTTGGAGGGGTGAGGAGTGAGGGAGACAGGGAGAGAGATAGATGACATTCTTATTTCTTAAATATTTCCTGCAATAAGGTCTAACCTATCTGTATATCAAACTTTCTGAAGCTATTAAGTGCTCGTGCCCGCAGTTAATGCAATTCATGTTGAGGGTTAGGTTTGCGGAACACATCGAAACTATAGTAATTGTTGCAGGTCGCAAGTTTGACCATAACCTTTTGTCTTCCTTAAACTGAAAACGTGTCTATTATTTACCGTGTGAATTTTCTAGCATTCTTTTGTTTAGGAAGGATGCTTATTAATTAATTCAAACGCATGGTCATAAATAATGTATTGCATATTCATAAACGTGTGTTACAACGAAACACCTGGTACATTGTTAGGGGTTAAAAACTATCCGGGGACTTGGCAATCACTTTTGATGCTTAAAAAAATCAGTCTTCACTTGAAAGTTTAAACAATGTCGCAAATGACAAGCCCAGTTACTTTGTCACTTTATTTCCTTTAAAATTACATCAAAAACCACAGTCCTCTTTGTTATCGATAACACAATCCACAATTCCTCATGACCTTGCAACTCACAGCTGTTCTGTCCGATCGTAAATTTAACACATACTTCACTGTCTCACAAACTGTTTTCGACGGTACTTCACACTCACTCAAACAGGCTTAACTAAAACTGCTTCACACAACAAATAACTCCAACGCGACGATTAAATGTCTAAAATGGTCTCTGATGATACTCAGACTCGTTCAACATTTAACGACTCCCTTCTCTCAGCGTTGCATTCGTTTTTATAGTGAAGAATGACAGCACGGATTTTTCTCGAAATAAACCTTTGCTCGAACTTCTCGTAAATAAGCCGGCCTTCGAAAGGCTCTCAAAGCCTGGATTTTTAAATGGTGAAATGTTCCCAAAAGATTGGAAGACAATAGCTTATGTCTTACCTATTGAGGCAAAACATTGCATCCACACCATGGTACATTGTTGTACCTGATGTAATAGCACTTATACCCTGAGCCATAGCCTGCTGACAGGTGCGTGTGAAATATGGACGTGGATGAATGTGAAATACCACAGTGTCTATCATCTGGCAATTGCAATGATGTTGGAGAATGGGCTTCTTCCTAGATATTCCTGCTACTGGGAGAAGCTGATATAGCTCGCGCATTTGTTTTTGAACATTGACCTTCATCCAGAAAACAGCTAGTCGGGATCTGTTCTCTAACACCTGTATTAAGTAACGTTATCTCTCCTGTTCCTTAATACAATACGCTGTGTGAATCATCTGCTCCCCCCCCCTCGACTTCCCTGTGTAGACACATCTGAAATAAACAATCCAGTGATACTAGAGGGGGTGACGACATCACAGTGAGATAACACTGCTACTGAAGGCAGGCAAATGACTCGCATCAAAGCTTTCATTTAAATATGTGAATGTTCAAAAACGATTGCGCGAGCTATAGTGGGCTATCACTACTGATGAAGGATTCCGTTGAGTGAAGGTAGTAGAAGAGCGTTCTGTGAAGTGGCATGAAGGATGGCTGTCGGACACTGGATGCTGTACTTGGCATATTTGCTACGCAACTGAAACCCTTTTGTTTTGATTTTGCCGCGCCTCTGTCGCAATTTGTGTGGCGAATTATTTCGTGCGATAGCTCTGAGAAAGCTTGTTTACCAAGTGGCTTAAATCTACAGAAGAATCGACAGATTTTATTTTCGGATAAAAATAATTGTAGTTAAGAGTTATAATTATGAGTGGTAATGATTTATTGTTAATGTTGACACTAACTTACTAAATCTTTCACTATTAGAAATGGTCACATACCTCTTAAGAAGTTTTGGAGGAAATAATGTATGAATTATTATTACTAAATGTTCGCAATCACTGAAATAGGGCATATAGGAACGTAATATTTTAATATATGATAGAGTAACATGTAACTTATGTTTTACTTTAAAAATATAAAAAAATTAATAAGTTTGGATTTAAAACACCGTAGAAATAAGATCTTCATTTTTGAACGAAATATAAAACTTCCTCAAGGTTGAGAGAGTAAAAGTGGAAATCATTATCCTCATGTCACCATACTGTTCTATTTATAAATAATAGCAGTATAATTTTCGTGGTCACATTAATTTAGAATTATATTATCAAACAATGTGTTGAAGTATGAGTTTTATTTTAATCAAAGCTTTCTTTTGCAGGCGTCTGATTGCTTAAATGACATCTTGGGCTTAGGTGCACCAGAATGTTGACCTCGCGATCAGAACCTACTTGGGGGTAAAGGTAAGATCACTTGCTTGGCAAATAGATTTTTATAAATATTTTAAGATATTTAGTTCACAGTCAATCTAGAAATACGAAAGGATACACGCAAAATGATATGAGCTTTCAGAATCTGCAATTGGCTTTATAAAACATTTGTAGACGTCAGATTTGTAAGCACCAAAATATCTAAAATATGCTCCATCATTCCCAAAATATGCACTTACCATGCTCCAACATTGTTAACCTTTATTTAAAATGTATATTCTTTCTTAGACATCGTCCCGGTCACAATTTGGTTTGTATTATGCAATTATCATTTTGTATGGTTACAATGTTTATGACCAAAATTTGAAAACAGCTTCTGCTTTGGGAAATTTCTTCAAGGAAATCTACGTTTTCATCTTTAAGGTATTTATCAACAGAAAACAAAACTTTAATGTCGCTTTCTCTCTAAACACTGCACAGTTTAACGCGTAATTTTTCTGCACACGAGAGTCGCCTTGAATCGATAGAGATTAATATAAACACAAACAAGATTTTTGGAAGTTTTGTGGCTTCAGCTATAACCTTTAAGTGCCTCTTTATTACTGCTAAATCCCTTTGTAGATACTGTTTTCATAGTAAGGACTTCACTATTTTGTCAATAAAGTGTGTGAAAGTTAATTTTAGCATTTAAAACACCCGTGTATATAGAAATATGATTAAATATACAGCGACATCTGAAACATGCAATTAAGCACTAAAAAACATGATATAAAATCACAGAACATAAAACGTATTCACGTTTAATTCCATGTCACGAATAAACACAAACTATGGCTGACACACGAGTGTCGGGAGGAGCCTGGTCAATAGAAAATCCAACCAGAGACTTGGCAGACCTTGCGGTGTTGTAAGCTAATCAAGCTGTGAAGCCAGTGTTATAAATATCATTTGAAAATTGCTTTGTCTACACCATACGCTTTAGCATTAAGCTGTGTTAAAATCCAGTCGATTCCTCCCTTCCTCGTTGTTGCATTTTAAAAGACTTGTACAGCCTAAAATAATATTTCAAGCTTGCCTTCGCAATACTCGCCTCTTTGACTAGGCACTAAATTCACCGCTTAAGGCCATTGCACGAATTCACATCCGTTCTATTGCTATTTACAGCAACAACTGTTTACTGATACGAAGTACTTGAACTCTGAATGGTAAACACAAAGCCCAAACGCTTATACTTCATAAATATGTCACGACTTACGTTCAGCATTCTACTTACCAGGCCCTCATTTGAAGAAACAAATTTCAGATGCATTTTCAACTAATTCTTTTAGCACCATCCTGCCAATACAGTGCTATAGTTTTGCCATTTCAGTGTCTACGTCCCTATGAATGAATATATGGTGTGTGTACGGTTGTGTTACAAACAGTAACTTATTCTTGTATGATTGCTTGAGTACCCAACTTTCAGATCCATACAGCAGGGTTGGTACTGCCATTATATTATACAACCTCATTAGAGAGTACGGATCAATATACCAATTAGATTTAGCTGGGCTAAAATGACATCCATTCCAACAATTATGTTAGAAATAAGGAAGAATTTAACCTAGCAACTCATTCAATAACAAATGTAATTTATAATATAATCTTGATACATAAACAATACAAGTGGAAAACCTCTAATAAAACAGACATATATATCAGGTGAGTCAACCTTATTTTTTTGGAAGGCAGGCCACCCATCTAACACCATGTGCGCCTTAGTCCAGTTTTGCGCTTACTAAAATGAATTGCTTGACGTTCTTAAAGAGAGGAATGCGCAAAATTGAGAGCAACAGTGCTTTAAGGGACAGAACGTACTCCTCGCTAAATTACACCTCAAAAACATACGACTCGTTTACTGAGAGCTAATTCCGGTTCCCAGCCGATTTTACAAACTTTTTATTAGAGTTTACATAGCAACGTAATTCAGTAAACGGCTCGGAAAAAATGGACCTATCATATGAGTGTACTAACGTCAGCTAAAAAGAAAATGGCGGATTCTTGTACTTAGAGCAGGAATTGACTGCTAAAAATTAGAAAAAATTTAGGCGCGCCTCATCCATCATGGACCCGTACAGTGAAAACGGACATATTATTAAACAACAGTTTATTTACATTTTTGCGTGAACTTCGCCTCGTACATCTCAATTAATATGCATAACAGCTTTTGCCATTTAAGTAATAATATTAAAACGCCCAGTAAGTGATTAAAACTGTCTTAAAAGGCTAAATCAAGCACGATAACTTGCGAGGTGGCAAGTTATTCGCTGGTTCCAGTGAACATTTGCAGAAGTGCAAACGTCTGCTGTCTAATTAAGAATATATTAAAAAGCCGGCTACTCACCCCTTTCTTAAGTGAGCCAGGCAGCCGAGACTGTTCCGCGCCGCCGTGGACATTAAATTATCTCTGAAGAAAGTGACGCATTTATGAGAGATAAAGATTTCAGCAATACCAGAAAGAAGCAGTGATCTGTGAACTGAAAAACCTCAAGTACATACAAAGGTTCAAGAAAGGTGAAGCAACGCCCTGTTGCATAGCAACGTGCATGTCTACGATATTTACACCTATGTGACATCGCACCAAGGACAAAGCTCGACGTCCTTTTTTTTTTTTACACACTGCCAAGTACGCAGTGGAACAGTTGAACCGCCAACTGCTGCGGCTGAAGCAAGTGGGCGATCATTGGCATTCCTTTCTCTGCGTGGAGGGGACACCTGCGTGAAGCTGCGTGGACACGTGCAATACTCCAGCAACTTGAAACAATTTTAATACAAAGTTTGGAAAAAAAAATTACATTTACATGATTTTCTCTAAGCTATCAAATTTGTCTACGTCAAACAAAAGAATTTCAGAGGGCGGTTCTCCATGCGCCTCATTACATGGTCATTGTATCATATCTCATCAAATTTTCCTTCGCCAGGTCTTTATAGGCTAACAAACTGATTTTCTCTGTAAAACCCGGGGCCAAAAATGACTGGGACAGCTTTAAAAATCACAGCAAAACAATATTTTTAAGATTAACGTCATTTAACCTAGTGGGTCATATCGGACGATGAAGGAATGGAATTATGCTTAAAACAAACCACTGTCCATAGAGCTAAGGTGACCCAATGTTTCCCTTCTCAGGATGTGGGAGAACCCGGAAGAAAGCCTTGCCCGGAAATTCACCCTACCCGCATAACAGAACAAAAAGTCAGTTTAATACCACAGTTGGTAATTAAGTTCAGCGTATTCGAACGATGTGACAGGATTTTTAAAAAATCCTCCCATTCCAATCTACCCTTAACATGGCAATATTTCTGAAAATTTTGATTATTTTAAAAATTACTAAATTACTGTATGTATGGCATTTACCAAATATTTATCTTCGGTTTTGAGGGAATAGTCTCATAAGTCATTTTCATTCTGAATGACTTACACGTTGTAAGAGGTAGACAAAATCTTGCTGCACAAAGGGTACAATTTACGACAGATATATTTTTAGCTGGAGTTAACCATTTCGGAGGTATTTCTTGTTTACTGCTTTGAATGTTCAAATACTTAACATTTTCTCGAATGGGAAGGAGTTGCTCGTTTTTACCCCTGCTGGTTGTGCAAAGAAATTTCAAAGTTATCACATAACAACCAGTTCTTAAAACATTTGACTACTGCTATTCCCATTGTACCTATAAGGAAATATGTAATAAAATAATTTATACAAATTTCGATGTAGATTAACATTAAGTAGATAGAAAAATAAGCGTTTGTGAGAATAGTTTGTACATGAATGAGTAAAGAAAGTCATGTGAGTGCAACACATCAGATTTTTATTTTATACAAAAAATAAGTAGTCATTTACAAACTGTAAATGACACAATCTTCGCAGTCTTCTTTGGTAAGGCAATGATAACAAAAAAATAAGGTACCAATTTGATACTGTTCTTCATTTTGGATTATACCTTATGTTTAGAGCAAGGAATCCATTTGTCAATCAAATTACGTGATAGCTTTAGGGGATGTCTATACAGAGCGGTGTGTATAAATAAACATGTCGTTGAAAGCTGTAGATCATGGGGAGTGCAAGGAGGGGACCTCACAGAGCTATTCTGAAGTAAAAATAAACATAGACTCTGATATATTGAGGTGCCAATGACAATAATCGAACTTGATGCGTGTTTTCTTACATACAAACTTATAAACCACTTTGGAAAACGTATACACTATAAACTGCCCCCCCCCCAAAAAAAAAATCTTTCCTTGTTTGGGTTTTATCATTATCATTTATCTTGTCTTCCGTGGTCTAGAGGTAACGTGGTCTATGGAAAAGTACTAGCCTCTGATTTCCGAGGCCGTGGGTTCAAACCCGGTGGAGGGCAATAGATTTTTTCGGTCTGAAAAGTAAACCCGTGGCCCCGTGTCGTGGATTTACGGTATGTAAAAGGACCTCAAGCCTTATAGAGGCCTCTGAGCAAAATTAGGTGGCCTTTCACGCCCAATATGGAATGGAAAGCTGAGAACCATAGCATTTAAAAAAGTCCATAAATAAACACTTTATTTCAAATTTTTCACTAATTTCTTCACTTCTACTGTGGTCTAGAAGCATGTATCCAACTATAGTTCCAAGAAATTTCGTTTCTGTTGACTCTATTCTTCTAATTTGATATTTATTTAATGTTCAGCGTTAATTTCGGTACAGCTAAGAGGGGAAAATTGTTTTATATATATTTAACTATAGTTTCCATCCTAAGTCTATTTTTCAATGGACATACTATTGCACAACAGTAACACCGGTCGGCATCAAAGACGTTCATGGTCAAGCTACCTCACACCACTGGGCAGCCATACGCCTCGAAAAAGCTCGATGTTACCTACATCACACCACTGCTTGTTAATACGTGGCCGACAGCAATTGAGTGGTCAATGAGTGCGGCAGAACACAGGCGTTCCTAGGCTGTTTGTGAAACTTTTGACTGCCACCTTGTTTATGAGAAATTCAAGAAAAATCCGAGCTGTGTCATTCTCGCCTATATAAACGGGCCGAGACGGCAAAAGCAGCCAGTTTTCATAATAGAGTGCTTGAGTGTTGAACAAGACAGCGTGCGTAGGTGTCGTCGTCGTCGTCGTCAGATACAGTTTTGGACATTTTATCGTTGCGTCGGAGATGTTTGTTGTATGAAGTAGCTTCAGTGAGTGTGACCGTCGAAGCCAGCTGTTAGAACTCAAAGACAAGATGGTCTGTCAAGGTTACCAAGTGACAGAAAAAGTAACTGGAAATTGTCATTTTGCCACACTGGTTACAGGAGTGGGATTGTCACAGTATTTATTACTTTCTCTACTGGTAAGCAGAGGAAGTATTGTATTCCACCCAAAAATTCGATGTCGAGATTTCACTGGAAATATATGTTTTGAGGCCCCCTGAATAAAACAAAAAGCACTTTTAGAAAAATATCCGTGTGTGTGTGTGTATATCTGTCAGTCTGTGAACAGCATAACTCAAAAACTTATGGTCGATTGAAAGCCAAAGTTGGTATTTAAGTTTAATGTCTTTCGATGATGTGATGCGAAGATTTTGAAGCAAATTGCTCTACCCTAAACTAACTTTGATATGGAAAATTGTTCGTAAATGTTGATCTTCTCGAAAATGGCTCTAACAATTTTAATTAAAATGCCATATGTTTTAGATATTTTTATTATTTTGAATTTTCTGGCTATAGCCCATGTAGTCCTGTTTACTCTGGATGACTTTTGTATAACTAGTAAACCGTAAGATATAGACAAAATCTTACTGTTCGAAAAATATAGATCTTGATGAAACACAATTTATGCCCAAATATTTCTTTTTTTTTCCCCAGAGTGAACCATTTCGCAGGTGTTCCTTGTTATTTGTGTGAACTTTGGAAAACGGAATATGGAACGTCAAATGGAACATCGTTATTCATTTTTATATGTACTACTGTATTCTAATACTCCCCTTGCACCAACAAGGAAATAAGCAATAAGATAATTTCTACAAATATTAATCTTAACATGAAGATATAGGAATAAGAGTTTGTTAGAATGGTTAGTACAAGAGTAGAGAAAGTCATGTGAGTGCAACACATCAGTTCTTTCGTTGCAGCATAGGTGTATTTCCGTTAAAATTCGGTGGAATACAGTACCTTTTGTATGTAAAAGCTTCTTATACAGCGTTAAGAGTCGAGAAAACTTAAATAAATCCATCATAAGGTTTGTTGTTTTGTGTTCTGCATGTGGTGTTTGTGAGAGTACCAGGATAAACAAATCCCATTCATTTCCTGCTGTTTTAAAGGCCAAGAAGTTCCATGAAGTTCAAGGCAATATCTGGGAAACGACTAAATCGTCAGAAAGCGTTGTAATCAGCTTTCTCTGAACTTCGCGTTGGGATGAGTCATCGTGTAATAAAATGCTTATGAAATCATCATAATGGTTTTTTATACGTTGTAATGGGTCGCTGATATATCAAAGCAAGTGTTTCGTTATCAAGTTCAGTGAGATTGACGTCAAAGGAGACATGCTTGACGAAGGTTCAACCTTCTTATTCCCTTCTCGTTCCTCAAGGTTACAAAACAGCACTTACTGCTTATGCACTTTGTGCAAAAAGCACTTACCTGCTACTGGTAGATAATCTTTTTACTTTCTCTACTGGTAAGTAGAGGAACTATTGTATTCCACCCAAAAATTTGATGTCGAGATTTCACCGGAAATATGTTTCGAGGCCCCCTGAATAAAATTAAAAAAAAAAAAAAAAAAGAACATTTTTAGAAAAAGGTCCGTGTGTCTGTCAGTCTATGGACAGCATAAGTCAAAAACGAAAAGTCGGTTAAAAACCAAAGTTGGTATTTAAGTTTATGTATTTCAAGGATGCGTCAGGAAGATTTTGAAGAAAATAGCCCCACCCTAAACTACCCTTTACATGGAAGATTTTCTTGAAAATGGCTCTAACGATTTTGATTAAAATGTCATATGTTTGAGATATTTTTATGACAAATGAAATGTATATCTTGAATTTTCTGGCTATGGCCCCTGTAGTCGTATTTACTCTGGACGACTTTTGCATAACTGGTAAACCGTTAGAGATAGACCAAATCATACTATACAAAAATGTAAATCTTGCTAAAATACACAATTTATGTCTCAATAAATTTTCTTGTAGGTTGAACCATTTCGGAGATATTCCTTGTTATGTGTGTGATTTTCGGAAAACAGCTTTTGTGAAATGGAACATCGTTGTTCATTTCTTATATGTAAATAGTGCAAAGAGAACGGTATCTCAAAGCTTTAAAAGATTTGACTATCGCACAAATATTCTAATATTCCCCTTGCACCTACAAGGACATAATAAGATAATTTGTACAAATGTTTATTTTAACTAACACGAAGAAGATAGGAATAAGAGTTTGTAAGAATGGTTAGTACAAAAGTAGAGAAAGTTATGTGAGTGCAACACATCAGACTTTTTATTTTGTCTTCTGCTCACCTTTAGTAAGTACCTACAGGAAGTGTATACCATCCAAAACTCGATACCAAGATTTCACCCCAAATACAAGTTTTGAGACTTTTGAGTCCCCCTAAAAATTTGGAAAAAGAGGTGTCTGCGCAGCATAACTCATATAAGTTCAGTTGAATCCCTTGCGAGGAAGCCATAGCGGTGATGATGGGTAGAAAACAAAAGACGCTCTGTTAACACGCATCGTGGCTGTCGGGCGGCCTGCCTGTCTGTTTGAATCACAAAATTGCTACACGACGTTCACCGGGATAGGCTCAACTGCTCAAGTCACACTACACATATGGGATGAGTACGCCAATCAAAACAAAAACAATTTGTTCATATGACTCACTCATCGTCATGCAGCTCGAGTATGAAGCAGATGGCGTCACCACCCCAATCTTCGTCATTCCATTACCTTCTCTAAATTAATATCAGTAATTCAGTGACCGCGTTTCTGGTCTAGGCTAGACTAGGGACCGTCTCTTGGCATCCGTGCCAAATGTTTCATATTCAGGGGCGGCTCAAGGGTCGTGCCTCCATGCCATGGCACTACCTTAAACAATCTGATGTGTTGCAGTCACATGACTTTCTCTACTCTTGTACTAAGCATTCTTATAAACTTTCATTCCTTTATCTTCTTCGTAATTGTTGAGATAAACATTTGCAGAAATTATCTTGTTTGCTTATTTCCTTCTAGGTGCAACAGGGATGTAAGAATACAGCGATAGTCAAATCTTTTAAAGCTTTGAGATTCCGTTCTCGTTGCACACTTAACATATAAAGAAATGAACAACGGTGTTCCATTTCATGAAAGCTTTAAGTTTTCCGAAACTGGCACACATAACAAGAAATATCTCCGAAATGGTTCAACCTACAAGAAAATTTACTGAGACATAAATTGTATATTTTAGCAAGATCTACATTTTTTGTATAGTATGATTTGGTCTATCTCTAACGGTTTACCAGTTATGCAAAAGTTGTCCAGAGTAAATACGACTACAGGGGCTATAGCCAGAAAATTCAAGATATACATTTCATTTGCCATAAAAATATCTCAAACATCTGGCATTTTAATCAAAATCGTTAGAGCCATTTTCAAGAAAATCAAAATTTTCCATGTAAAGGGTAGTTTAGGGTGGGGCTATTTTCTTCAAAATCTGCGTGTCGCATCCATGAAAGACATTAAACTTAAATACCAACTTTGGTTTTTAACCGACTTTTCGTTTTTGAGTTATGCTGTCCACAGCCTGACACACAGACGCACACACACACACACACACACTTACCAATAGAGAAAGTAAAAATGGATGTTGCTTCTGATACGATCTCTTTGGCCAGTGTTTTTGTTGTTGGTTGCAGTGTATAGTGACAAGCTAATTCAAAGAACCCTCAGTAGATAACACCGCAGGCGAATTATTGCGTGTCACTATTAGAAACAAAGAACTGGCAACAGTTTCCTTCAAAAAGGAAGCTATAACGTGTGATTAGTCATTCTGCTCTTGTAAGAGTGCACGACATTCTATACGCCTTTACTGGGATCGTTTTCCTAGGCTAATAAGCTTTACTGTCGGGAGCATGCACTTCACCCATGCAAATGAGGTCATCCACAAATACTTCTTTAGCCGCTTATCAGTCAAAGGCATTCCAGTCATTACCAAATACTTGCACTTCAACTCCTTTACTGGAAAAAGAATCTGATGTGTTGCACTCACATGACTTTCTCTACTCTTGTACTAACCATTCTTACAAACTCTTATTCCTATATCTTCTTCGTGTTAGTTGAAATACACATAGTTGTATGTGCAAGGGAAATATTAGAATACAAGTAGGCTTTGAGTGATAGTCAAATGTTTCAAAGCTTTGAGATTGCGTTCTCCTTGCACGTCTAACATATAAAAAATTAATAGCGAAGTATAAGTTCTCAGAAACTTATACAAATAACCAGGAATATCTCCGAAATGGTTCACTCTATAAAAAATTTATTTCGACATAAACTGTGTGTTTTAGTAAGATCTACATTTTGTGTACAGTAAGATTTGGTCTATCTCTTATGGTTCGCAAGTTATTCAAAAGTCATCCAGAATAAACAGGACTACATAGACTATAGCAAGAAAATTCAAAATATACATTTCATTTGTCATAAGAATATCTCAAACATCTGGCATTTTAATCAAGATCGTTAGAGCCATTTTCAAGAAAATTAAAATTTCAGAAAAATTTTCCTTGTAAAGGGTAGTTTAGGGTGGCGCTATTTTCTTCAAAATCTTCGTGACGCATCCCCGAAAGACATTAAACTTAAATACCAACTTTGGTTTTTAACCGACTTTTCGTTTTTGTGTTATACTGTCCAGACACACACACACACACACACACACACACACACACACACACACACACACACACACACACACGCGGACCTTTTTCTAAAAATGCTTTTTTTTAATCAGGGGGCCTCAAAACATATATTTCCGGTGAAATTTCGACATTCAATCTTTGGGTGGAATACAATACTTCCTCTATTTTACTAATAGAGAAAGTAATAATGGTCTTATATAGTTTCAGTGTCAAAGAATACATAATATGATGGATAGTTTATATTTATGGTATTCATTTTAAACAGTTGAGAATTGTCTTAGCCTGAAAATTAATAAATGTACATCCTGTAAAGCAGGAACAATTATAAATTGATGTAAAGAATGGAGATAGTTTATTCTCGTTGTTATAGAATGATTAGTTAACATTTCAGAGTTTATAATAGATTATATCCGTATCACATATACATTTTTACTTTCTCTACTGGTAAGTAGGGGAAGTATTGTATTCCACCCAAAAATTCGATGTCGAGATTTCACCGGTAATATATGTTTTGGGGACCCCTGAATCCAAAAGAAAGAATTTTTAGAATAAGGTCCGAGTGTGTGTCTGTGTGTCGCTCAGTCTGTGGACAACGTAACTCAAAAACGAAAAGTCGGTTAAAAACCAAAGTTGGTATTTAAGTTTAATGTCTTTCAAGGATCCGACACGAAGATTTTGAAGAAAATAGCCCCACCCTAAACTACCCTTACATGGAAAATTTTTCGAAAATTTTTATTTTCTTGAAAATGGCTCTAACGATTTTGATTAAAATGTCATATGTTTGAGATATTTTTATGGCAAATGAAATGTATATCTTGAATTTTCTAGCTATGGCCTATGTAGTCCTGTTTACTCTGGACGACTTTTGCATAACTGGTAAACCGTTAGAGATAGACCAAATCATACTATACAAAAAATGTAGATGTTGCTAAAATACACAGTTTATGTCCAAATAAATTTTCTTATGTTAAGCGTGCAAAGAGAACAGAATCTCAAAGCTGTAAAAGATTTGACTATCGCACAAAGTATTCTAATATTCCCCTTGCACCTACAAGGAAATAAGCAATAAGATAATTTGTACAAATGTTTATCTTAACTAACACGAAGAAGATAGAGGAATAAGAGTTTGTAAGAATGGTTAGTACAAGAGTAGAGAAAGTCATGTGAGTGCAACACATCAGATTGTTTTGTTACTGAGGATCGCGTCGGTCTTGTGAGGGAGTCTACCCCTCGTAACGTTATATGTCCGGGACAAACAAAGCGGCGACCAAAGAGGTTTGTTGATGTACTGTGCATGATCTGTTCCTTGTAATCCAGAGCTGGGGTAGCTCGACAGCTGGCGGGAGACAGATTCACCCACACTCCAATATAACAAGGTCCAGCATCAGTTGAGGACAGTTTGTGCCTAGGGAGATCGCGACGTTGCCACGTTGTCTATAGTCACAAGCCAACCTCTCCTCATTGTTCCATTTCTCATCGGCATTCATACAGAGATTTATTATCGCTAACGAATTCACTAAATAAATATTTTCTTCATCTAGACAATGTTATTCTTGATTCAGTCCAGGATTCCCAAAAACTCCCTAGTTCCCTCAGTAGAAGCAGCTTAAGTCTACCTTTCATGTAGCTACCTTTGAATCGATCAACTTCGGCATTGATCCACCGGTCGGCATTATTTTTGATCCTGATGAAATAATGAGTGATTATTGTAGATCTATCTACCCTCAATCCAAAACTGGCAATAAAATATCTCCATCACCTACAGTTTTCAAGAGCTAGGGGCACAAAATGCCAATTTTAACACTAAAAGATCCCAGAATTACAATTATTAGATTAATTTCTTGGTATTTTATGTTATATGACCATAAAAGATAGCCACAATGTACCTTTTTGTTTCTTAATAAAGTTATTTTCACATTTGAAGTTACACAATCCTGACAATGTACGAACAGAGAGGGCTGCAACGGGTCGCAGATATCTGGACTAACGGGAGTGTGGCGAAGTGGAAATTAATTCGTTACTCTGTATTACATCCTTATTCACAATAGTCTAAATAAATTTTGTTTTAGAGAGTAAACTATTTCGGAGAGATTCCTCGTTATTTGTGTAAGTTTCGGAGAACATACTTCTGTCAAAGGGAACATCGCTTATTCATTTTTTATGTGTTGACCGGGCAAAGAGAATGGAGTTTGAAAGCTATAAAATATTTGACTCGCTTAAAGCCTACTGTATTCCCATATTCCCGTTGCAAGAAACGAGCAATAAGATAATTTCTGCAAATGTTTATCTCATCTAACACGAATAAGATAGAGGAATAAGAGTTTGTAAGAATGGTTAGTACAACAGTGGAGAAAGTCAGGCGAGTGCAATACATCAGACGTTTTTCTTTTTTAGGGGGGGATGAAGGAATCTCAAAACATGCATTAACGGTGAAACCTCTGTATCGAATTTTTTAGTGGAATGCAATACTTCCTCTATTTACTATACGTAGTAGAGAAAGTTAAAAGATAAACCTACTCAGAAAGGCCAGAAATTAGGAGCAGGACCAAATTCCAGTCACAGACTTTCGTCACCTGAATCATATTTTTTTAGGGAGTGACACTTCTTCCACACACTCTACTGATAGCTTTAGATTGCTGATACAGCATCCCCCCACATGTTTTGTGATACGTACAGCAGTAAAACAGCCCCTAAATCTCTCCATACGGATCAATATCCGATTGATTTATCCCCCATGATACACGTGGTGACACGTGTATTGGTAAAGCTAAAATCGAAAGCGGTGGATGATATAAGACTCAACCTTTATGGTTATTTTGTGTTCAAACCTGCAAAGTCTGCATGAGAAATATTTGTATTACATTCACATGGCCTTCCCTCTCTTCCACAAACCATTTTGACAAAAGTTTGCTCTTTTACCTGCTTCACGTCAATCGAGATAAAACTTGCAGTAATGTTTCTTTACACATTCTGTGCAGCTATAGGAAGCGGAAGCGATAGTCAATTCTTTAAAAAACAACATTTTAAAGTCAAATCAATAACAACGTATATCTCGGAACGACATAACATTTTACTAACCTTAAATATTTGTCGCACAAATGTCTTAAAACATATGACATGTTAGTCTAAGTAGAAACATGGAGGAAACCGAGAATAACAAAACATTGTCCATGTAAATAGCAGTTTGTAGTGAATTTTCATTAAAATCTTTCCGTGCCATCTTTGGTAAATGCTGTACTTAAAATATTAAAATTAGTGTTTAACAACTTTTCATTCATTCTGAGTTACGCTTTTTGCACACACAGACACACATATACACACAAATGTTTTATATAAAAATATTTTAATATTCAGGGAACGTCGAACTATATATTTCCACTTAAGTTCTCACACCAAACTTTTCGGCGAAATACAAAGTTGAGAAACTAGAAACAAAATTTATTAATTAATATAATTAATTTTGTACTGTTTTTTCCTCTATTTTACGTCACTTTAATTACGTAGTCATCGCAATTTTTGTCTGGGTGGCTCATTTGGTTAGACGCTGACCTACTAACCCCAAGGTTGCGTCTTCAAACCCGGCCCAGACCAATGGTTTTTAAGTGTGCTTAAAAACGACAGCTTCATGTGAGTAATTTACTGGCATGTAAAAGAACTCCTGCGAGACGAAATTCCTGCACACCGGCGACGCTGATGTGATTCTGGCAATTGACAATAAAATAATTTAAATTTTAATCGTAACGATGTGTTAGGATCTTCTAGGACGTACCTCGTAGATCGATGTGTGGCGGACGAAGTTTTATCCTGTACCTTGCTTGGTCAGGAGTTCTCAGAGGGATTGGTGCAGGGTAACTGTACCTCTCAGTCTAGGTTTTTAAAATATATATATATATATATATATATATATATATATATATATATAGAGAGAGAGAGAGAGAGAGAGAGAGAGAGAGAGAGAGAGAGTAGTAAATATGTTTAGTGGGCAGAAGCATTGGAAGTCTATTCATACTTGCCTCTTCAGTCCAGCACTGATTGGATGAAAAGAGTCGAACTTCTCCCACCTTCCCCATAACAACAGAGACAGAGCGTATCTGCGTCTTTTTTCAATATATCTCTTTCTCTAGGCATGAGACAAGATAAACAAAATACCCTATATGGTGGCATCCAGTCTATCTGCTTTCATTATGTGGATAGATCACACAGCGTTCGCCATTACATATACATATTTTCATTTTTACTTTCACTATAGGTAAGTAGGGGAAGTATTGTATTCCACCGAAAAATTCGATGTCAAGATTTCACCGGAAATATATGTTTTCACACCACCTGAATCTGTGTGTGTGTTTGTCTGTGGACAGCATAACTCAAAAACTGAAAGTCGGTTAAAAACCAAAGTTGGTATTAAAATTTATGTCTTTCAACGATGCTACACGAAGATTTTGAAGAAAATAGCCCCACCCTAAACTACCCCTTACATTGAAAATTTTTCGAAAATTTTGATTTTCTTGAAAATGGCTCTAGCGATTTTGACTAAAATATCATATGTTTGAGATATTTTTATGACAAATGAAATGTATATCTTGAATTTTCTGGCTATAGCCCCTGTAGTCGTATTTACTCTGGACGACTTTTGCATAACTGGTAAACCGTTAGAGATAGACCAAATCATACTGTACAAAAAATATAGATCTCGCTAAAACACACAATTTATGCCTAAATAAATTTTTTTGTAGAGTGAACCATTTCGGAGATATTCCTTGTTATGTGTGTCAGTTTCGGAAAACTTAAAACTTTGGTGAAATGGAACATCGTTGTTCATTTTTTTGTATGTTAAGTGTGCACAGGGAACGGGATCTCAAAGCTTTAAAACATTTGACTATCCCTCAAAGCCTAGTGTACTCTAATATTCCCCTTGCACCTACAAGGAAATAAGCAATAAGATAATTTGTACAAATGTTTCTTTTAACACGAAGAAGATATAGGAATAAGAGTTGTAAGAATGGTTAGTACAACTTTTGTACCTTTTGATACTTAAAGAAGAGAATAGCCATGACAGTTCCCGATTGCGTGTAAGTTCACAGTTCTAAGAAGTAATGTAGTGTTGGCAGTGTTAACCGTCTGAAGGAAGTGACATTTTCTGTCACGTGTTACAAGATCAACCACATGGACAACAGATGTTGACATCTTTCTTGTAGGGACGGTGATAGTTTACAAGGCCTTGAATTTATATGGCTAAAGGCAGAATGAAATAGCCACAGCTATACGTACATATTGTTAGTTTCTTTTGTGTTTTGCTTTTTCATAGAGGTAGAGAAGATGGGCATTGCATACTACCCAAAAGTTCGGTACCGATATTCTACTGGAAATACATGTTTTGAGACTCCCTTAAAAATAATAGAAAAACGTTCCGCGTGCGTGTGTTGTGAATGCGTCACAATTTTGAAGAAAAATCCGCAAGCGATGCTTTACAAGGAACATTTTTTACTAATGTTGACTTTCTCAGAAATGCCTCTAACCATTTTGATTAAAATCTGTTTAATATATTTTCATTACAAATTAAATATGTATCTTGAATTTTCCAGCAATAGTCCCTGAAATACTCTTTATTCTGGATGACTTTTACAGAACTCAAACCGTAAGAAACAGACAAAATCACACTACACAAAAAATGTAGATCTCGTTAATTTATGTCAAATACATATTTGTGGAGTTTAACATTTTCGAAATATTTCTTGTTATTCGTTTGAGTTTTCAAATACCTATACTTTACTCAAACAGGAAGTCATTATTCGTTTTTTATATCCTAGCCATGTAATAAGAATGGAATGTCAAAGCCATCATATAACGACCAGCTCTTAAAAGATTCAACTTTCGCCTTCTGTATTCTCGCATACACGTTGTCCCGAAGTTTCTTCTTTAACTGAATTAGGCCTTTAAACCTGCTCCGGCGAATTTCTGGATATCATTATGAACATCTTAATGTTAAAATGAGTATATGAGATATTTACTTGTATGTTTTATTATACTCGATGTTAAAATATATAGTAATAATATGTAGTGTAGCTCAGATAAAAATTACAACGAAAACCAAAAATGCATTTGTAAAGATTCAATAACTTAATGTAACTAATGTAAACACCAGTTGCTTATAAACACTTTGTCAGAGACTTATAGCCTTACACAAAAGTTACTTTTTAGGTTTAAGGCCCTTTAACCTGTTAGGTCATAACGGACGATGAATGATGGGTAAAATGATGCTTAAGTGAGCCCGGGGTATATAGATCTTACAATTACCCGACTTTCATCTTTCAGAATAAGGGAAACCCCGGAAAAAACTTATCCAGGTGACCCTAAGTTTGAAGTTCTGCACTCGGATAGACTCCATTAAACTGTCCGCCGGACGCTCGTCAGCCTCATATATAGGAACGTTCTAGAAAGGGAACCTATTGGAACTGCCCAAAACGAAACTAGGAGAGGCGGAAGATGGCTCACAGTGCTGTTGTTCTTCTCGGGCTATTGTTCAGCCAAGGGGCCGGCCACTCACCTCACCCTTAGGTGGGCCAGGCAGCCCGGATTGTTACACGCCGCCGTGGACATTAAATTATCTCTGAAGAGCTTATGTGTACACTAATATTTTTGTTAAACTGGCAATATCGGTGAATGCTCAGGAAATATTATTTGAAGAATTATTCTTATTTCTGAAGTATTCTATTTTGAAGGCATCGCAAGACTGTGCACTTTCTCATGTTAATGTTAGCTGTGGTGGCGTATTCCAGTGGTGTTCAACCCTTTTTTCTCTGCATACCACCAAATACAATTTTTCATTCCAGCTGTCCTAGAGTAATCCTTAATACAAATTAACTAAAATATATTTCAAGTTTTACAATTTATTAAATACTACAAAACTTAAGTGATTTCTTTGTTTTGCTTGCTGTGAACGCAGAGAAAACTGCTTACACAAATTATTAGAAGAGAACAGAAGAACGCAGTTCATTGTTCATTCATTCTTCGACAGAGAGCAATTCAAATCTCTCTGGCTGAAATATCTTTCGTTACTTTTGATCATTCAGGAGACATATTGTACTATATGCGTGTTTTAAATGTTTTATACCCCCTAAGAAGTCTTCGCGTAGCCGGTTGAATATCTCTGGTCTATTCTTAGTCTTACTATTAACTGATCTCTGCTTTGGATAATCCATAATCCTTTTTAACATCTCTAGTTATATCCACGTGTTCACACTTTCATTCATACTTGCAGACTCCAGAGGATGGAGAATAATCCTTCTCCCACCCTCCAGCCGGGAATCGAACCTCGTATGCCAGGCACCAAGACAGTTGCTCTTGTTTGACCTGATCTTATCAAATTTCCCAATAGATGTCCTGCTTAACGACCTCTGCTATTTGCTTACAAGGCTGTACGCTAAAAGCACTTTTATTGGACCACCTGGTATTTCTTTTGACCACGTTTCTCTTCTGTTTACATTATCAATCTTTTAGCGCCACTAAGGCGACATGCCTGACGTAAATCTTAGTCTAGACGAATGGTATATACCCCTTTCTGATCGCTCCAGGAAGTTCATCTTCACGCCTCAGGAAAAGAATAGAGATTACAGCATCCCGGGATAACGTCCAATGCTCCATTTAGGAAGTCCGTTTCCTTCCATGCACCATGAACTGCGATAATCTGAGTCAGTTTCCTATCCTTGTGACGTCATTAGGTGCCATTGTTTTGTTTCCAGTAGCAATGCTCCAGTTGGCTGACGTCATGGAATGTAATTCGTCAGCCTTGTAATGGTTCGTGCACGAAGATTTTTGCAGTGAAAAGCAGGTAACTTCCGCAAAATGACTTGTCATGCAATTTGGCGGCAACTCAAGCAAGAATGTTACTCTTACTAATACCGGTGCCATGGTAACATGTAAGGCTGGCATTCGGGAGGTTCCGGGTTCGGTTCCCAGAGACCGCCAACTTTCACCAAATATTTGGTTTGCCGTTAAATGCTGGGGCTGCACATCTTTCACTCTTTCCTGTCCATTCTTTCCTTTGTCAACTTCCGTTTCAGGGCTGAAGGTCCAGGCGATGGTGTCCGGCGTGTTGTGGCTGGGCGGTTAAGGTGCGCTCTCTGATCGGACTGCTCGCAGATCAAACACCAGTCGCACTTGGAGTCATCTAGGTCCATGACGAATCTGTACTGTGTTTTTATTTCAATTCAAATGAATTTAGTCACAATTTAATCTCAACGTGGCGTTGCCAAATCTCTCTTGGAAATTAAACTTTGCATGACATTTTAACATTAAATTGTGGCTAAATTAATTCGAATTAAGGTAGAAATGCATTACAGCATTATTTACAGAATATTTGCACGACAGTTGAAATAATAAACCATTTGTATCCAGTCATCAAGAAGCTAGATGGTTCCAAATGTTTGATATAGATATTTTTTCAGTGAAAGTTCTTTATTGACAATAATTGTGTTGGACATATTTGTTACACTCATCATGTAGGGTTTCTGTTAAGTATGGCCGAAGCAATGGTGAAATGTGTGCCTCAAATTACCTATGAAGTATGATGGATTTATACTTTTCAAATTTTTCAAGCTCAGTTTTTCTGCCACAATTCACTGATGCAGGTCTTGAATGTTATGTTGTGGAGATGACTGCGGATCTTCTAGGTCTGCATCATCGCATATATACACTGATGACGTAACAGAATCTTGTGAAACCTGTTGAGATTCTGAGCGGATCGTACCAAAACTGGTTTTGGTTTAAAGAGTGAGGAACGGATCTTCGACTGAAATCAAATGCAATTGAACGCTTTCTTTCCCACACGTTTGATGGAAGAACCACATAAAACAGTTGAGCACTTGCACTGGTTTATGGCAACAAAGGTCGATGTATTATCTTATCAAGCAGACATTAAAGAAGTGGTGGTTCGTAGAAAAAAACTGACGCTATCATTTGCCACATCCTGGAGGTGCATGACAAGGTTGATTAATTATCGCACATTTTATGGGTATATGTAGAGTAAAAAACGAAAAGTCGGCTAAAAACCAAAGTTGGTATTTAAGTTTAATGACTTTCAAGGATGCGACACGAAGATTTTGAAGAAAATTCCCCCACCCTAGACTACCCTATACATGGAAAATTTTTCGAAAATTTTGATTTTCTTGAAAATGGCTCTAACGATTTTGATTAAAATGCCAAATATTTGAGATATTATTATGTCAAATGAAATGTATATCTTGAATTTTCTGGCTATAGCCCCTGTAGTCGTATTTACTCTGGACGACTTTTGCATAACTGGTAAACCATAAGAGATAGACCAAATCTTACTACACAACAAATGTAGATTTTGCTAAAACATACGATTTATCTCTAAGTAAATTTTTTTAGAGTGAATAATTTTGGAGATATTCCTTGTTATTTGTGTCAGTTTAGGAAAAAACTGACGTCAAATGCAATATCGTTGTTCATTTTTTATATGTTAACCGTGCAAAGAGAACGGAATCTCAAAGCTTTAAAAGATTTGACTATCGCTCAAAGCCTACTGTATTCTAATATTCCCGTTGCACATAAGCAATAACATAATGTGTACAAATGTTTATCTCAACTAACATGAAGAAGATATAGGAATAAGAGTTTGTAAGAATGGTTAGTACAAGAGTAGAGAAAATCATATGAGTGCAACACATCAGTTATCACTGGGCATTTCCAAAATACTTTTATTTAATCTTACGGGAAGATTAGTCTTCTGCGCCATGGTCTTTCTGAATTTCCGGAGAGTATTTTAGAAACTGTAACCTGAGATTTTATAGGTGGAATCTAATTGTTTCCAAAAACCCATTATCACTAGAGAAGGCAAATAGATTCTTGGATAGAGGGCAATTCAGATCTCTGGCTGAAATATTTTTAGTTATTTATGGTCATTCAGGGAACATTATACTGACTGGTATTTTCAATTTTATTATTTTCAGTTATTTGTGATCATATTTTAAACTTTATGTACCCATAAGAAGTCATAACATGGAAGCTATTATGTTGAGAAAAGTAGACATGACAAACAAAATAACTTTGCTCTCTATTTTTACAAACTTTAAGCCACTCTACGCCATAAAAATGTCGCGATTAAGTTTTGATTTTTGTTTTCAAATTTTTTAATGCTGGTGTTTCTGTACATCTTTCTTTTTACATAGCTAAATCAGAAACCTTGATTCAGAACTTCATTCATAATATATATCACTCTCCTCTTATACATGTTTCACTATTCCCCGCTGCATTCATGCTCTCGTACGAGCAGTTTGCAGTTTCAAAATTGCCTCCACTCTGTCTTTAAAAATGAAACTTGTATCACCTCTTCTATTTTTCTTGTTATGATCAGGCTAAAGAATCTATCTGTACCGGCCTACAGATGCGCAACAGCTTACGTAATTTGATGCAATGGAGCCGCTAGATTTAAATGTCAAAAGTGACTGACTCTTGCTTCAGTAAAGCATCTAATGCTAAAATAGATGAAATAATTCGAAGAGGGAAACCTCAGAACGCAGAATACCAAGGGAAATATGTTTGGAAACAGTTTGACAAATGAATTGAACAAAATTATAATTGTAAATTAACAACACATGCTGCAACTACAGCTTAAAAGATTTGAGCATCAATATGGTAATGTTGTAGGCCGTGCCAATGGATACTGACTGATGTACTCGTAAGTATGCCCGCTTCATTTTTCTTTTGAGAGGTTTGTAGTTACAATGCAGCATTTAAATAACATTCTATAGTCAGCATCATTCTTTAATTCATGAAATAGTCTTATTAATGCAACTCGTGATTGTCAAATTCTCTAGATAAATAACTGACAATCACTCGTGGCATTACTTACGAAAACAAATTTACTTGATTTTCTTGACAAGCAGTAACCTGGATTACCCACTCGGAGAGCTAATAAGCAAAAAATATTTTTCGCAAAACGAGATTATATCGATAATGTATGTAAATATCGACCATCAGCAAGCACTCCATGCCATCTGTTGGGGCTCCAGTTCGAGTTCGGCTTTATGGTACTTACTCTACCATTGATAAGGACAGAAAACAGCACACACACACACAAATACGAGTTCTACTGTGTTCTCCAGCTGATACAGATCATTGGACTGTTTTGCCTCCTGATACGAGACAAGCAATAAGCCATACCATTTAATTCCGCACACAAAAGACCGCCATTAAATAACAAAAGCATGATAATGCGCGCAGATGAAATCCTGACCGAGATTGAAGGAAGCAGATGGAACAAACAAAGGCGCACAGCAGATGCATCATTGAGAAGTTCAAGGCTGGAAAGCAGATGGGGAAACATGAATGAAGGAGTTAAACTTTAAGAGTCAATGAACCACTACACATACAGGCCAATGAAAATGACTGCTTCTTCATAATGTTCTCCAGTTTACCTTGCATTTAATGGTATATAAACATATTTAATAATAAAAGTTCTGAGACACAAACGAAAACAGAATAATACGATAAATAAGTTAATATAAATCATCTAATACAGCTAGACACTCAGGGCATGGTGATTAGATAAAATAAATTAAAAAATGCGGGTTACTAATACAAGGAAAAACTTAAAAAATAATGAAACACCGACAGAACGTAAGTGCCGTGTATGCAAATTTGCATCCCTCTAGCTGCAATAATTTAAGAGATATAAACAATTACCAATACCGCTGCATTATGAGCTACTGTGAGAAATAACTTTGTGATTGAAACAAGCCCCTATCGGGCAACTGCCGGAGGGATCATAACCAATCATCGCTCACGCTCCACTGGTTGACTATGAGCAGCGTGTGCCAATTACAGAGTAATTTCTACTTCTCAGTACATCTCCCTTAAAAGAGTAATTAGAATAGCACTTGTATCGACAACCGCCGTTCAATTAGCATTAATTTTCCGAATTAATGGCTGGATTAGATATGCTTTTTCGATTCAACTTTTAACTGATACTTCGTCTCCTTTGTACATATTTGTTTCTTCCCAAATGTTAATTAACTCAATAGTGTGTCGCCAGCCAGCAGTCACCGCTAAAAAGAGAGCCTAGGTTCGAGTACCTCACACCACTGCGCGGCGAGTAAACAAGACGCAATGGGCGCGGCAGAACAAAGCGAATCCAGACAATTCTCGAAGCTGTTCAGTGTGGGGCTCGTTCATAGAAGTTTTGAGAAAAGTTGTATTTTGCAGATAACTCGCCTGGCATATGAAATTGGGAGATACCGAATAGGGAATGAGTCCTTAAGTGTTGAACGAGACAACTGTTAGCAATTAGAAGTCTTAAGTGTGTGTGTGTGTGTGTGTGTGTGTGTTTGTGTGTGTGTGAGTTCAACGTTATGACGAGTTGTAGATTGGTTAAGGATAACAAAGAGGACTTGATTTAGTTTTAAGGGAAATAAAGTGAGAAAAAGTAATTAAAGGTGTCATTTGTAACAAATTTACATCAAAATACTATGGCATTTAAACATATGCCTAATAATTTTCTGGTAGACCCGCAACAAGATCAGTTTATTCAATAGTGACATTCACGGTGAAAACAAGATGTTCTAGAATAACACTTACACAACAATCCAAGAGTCATTGCTTTCCTGAAGACAAGGAACTATTTAAGATAATTTTCACCACGATATCAGAGCTAACACAAATATTTGCACACACTATCATTACTATTACGACTAATTAACATGGGTTTATATGCTTGGCACGGTATCAACACGGAAACCGATGTTATATTGTTTCCGTTATCGGCGGAGGTGGCTAAACGATAGCGTTTGTTTTAAACGTTCCACTGCATGCCGCTTAGCCGGCCGTATGACGCCCCGGTTCAATTAAACTGTTAGGAAGCTGGTCTGGGATACATTAGCAATTAAATCCTTACAGCAGACTCGTTTTCAAGTGGGGGAGCTCTTGTCTGTATCTCGAGCTTCAACTCAAGTGTTTCCGGGCGGAACAGCAGAGACATTCGCTCTCTGGTTAAAAATAATTGGCACTCTACTTCTTCAAAGCCTTTAATTGTAAGAAAATTCGCTTTCATAACTTGTGTTTTCTTTTTTAGTGTATTATTTCAGCGATTTAAGCACCCATTACACTAAGCTCTTGATTTAAAAAAATTAAAAAAGGACAAAGAAAATAAGTATACCACATTTCCAAACACGTGTATCCCAGTAAGTCCCTCATTCACAATGAAAGTAACGTTAGCATAGGGGCAGACATAAGGGAAGACCATTCACAATGTAGTTTTAGGCGAATCGCAAGAACTTTAATATACAGTATGAAAATTCATTGTCTTATAAGTAAACGGACCATAGAAAGGTGTGGTAAAAGTAACGCAACGAAAGCTTGCCAACGAGAGCTGCACGAAACTTTGATAATACTAAAGTCGGGTTACCTCGCTCGATTGAAGACCACATGCCATTCCTGCTCCCCGCATTGTACCAGCTAGTCCCTTGTCTACTCACCCTTTACTCGCGCACTTTGAGACGTTGTTAGATAGTGAAGCGCGTAATAGGGATATGTCGCCCTGCAGTAGGTGTAACGGTACACTTACAAAAATAGTTTTCTGCGCATCCTGCAGATTGGCAAGCTTACGTTGCGCCAGCTCTACTAAGGAAATAATAATACCATGAATACACAATAGATGGCGTAAAATCTCGCATCGTGATCGTCTGCTGTTCAGAAGCTGAGGACGATATACAATTTTCTTCCTCTACGCACGCAACGTAAAGATAAAGTTTGGAGTTTGCTATTTCTTGCGTTACGTTGTAGGTCGCTTTGTTCTGTTACGCTCCTAGTCGTCTTTGATCTGACCGCTCCATTGTCATCGGGCCGTGTATTTACAAGCAATGATTTGAGGCAGCTAATACCGAGTTTGCCTTTGGGACGGCTGCCTGCCGGCGTCAAAATATTTATTTCTCGACAGTCGAATTTTTGTGTGAAATACAATATTTCCCCTGCAACCTCTATGCGTAGTAGAGAAAGTAAAAGGTGATGATTTACACGTGTCATAAAAAGAGCGGTCTAACTTGGACTGAAAATCCACCCTATGGATCTCTTTGCAACAATATTTTCTTGTGAACAAAGCGCGCTGCCTGAAGGAACTTTGGAGGGCCCCACAAGTGTCCTGATTCAATGTAGCACTGAAACTTCATTCTGTATGTATGAATTTGAGAAGCAGTTGACAAAGGGTAGTCAATAAGCTTCAGGCATTGCAAGTACAGCAGGCCTCTCTCTGAGAACGCATATGTTACACGTTCTACCCTCGTAAAGTGCATGCGAAATTTAGGTGGTGAGCGCAAAACCGGCACTCGAGTGTTCTACTGGAGGCTTCAACATTTTCCAACCACGTACCATTACACAATGTAGGGTATTAGGTGCACCAGTAAGCTAATTTTACCACGGAAATGCGTCATTTTGTGGTACAAGGGTTACAAATAAGCATTTCTCTATGTCTATAACCAGGGCCCGGATGTTTATGACGTCATAGTTTGTTTTCCCATGAATTTTATCAATTGTGATTAAAAGTATGCAATTCTCATGGATCATATAAAGTCATATTTTGGCTGTTTTAATATTTATTATAATTTTCTTGTCATTTTTCATATTATAGTCATATTTTCTCTTAAATTTTCGTATTTTTGCCATATTTCTATTCCAGTTTCGCATATGTTCTTGCAGTCGTCCCAAAGACGATTTTTCCCATCTCCTAATTCTTGTCTGTAACATTAGGAGGTATTTTCCCCGTTGTTTGTGTGTGTGTGAGTCTCTGAGCAGCACATTCAAAAACCAAAAGTCGATTAAAAACCAAAGTTGGTATTTAACGTCTTTCAAGGATGCGACACGAAGATTTCGAAGAAAATTCCTCCACCCTAAACTACTGTTTACATGAAAAAATTTTCCAAAATTTTAATAATCTTGAAAATGACTAATGATTTTGATTAAATGCCATATGAATGAGATATTTTAATGACAAATGAAATCTGTATTTTGAATTTTCTGGCTATAGCCTTAATAATCCTGTTTACTCTGGATGACATTTCTACAACTGGTAAACTGTAAGCGACAGATCAAATGTTAATATACAAAAATGTAGATCTCGTTAAAACACAATTTATGTCTATATGCATTTTTTGTGGTGCAAAGAGAACGGAATTTCAAACCTTTAAAAGATTTGATTCGCTCAAAGCCAACTATATTCCCATATTCCCGTTGCATCTATAAGAAAATCAGCTGTAAGATAATTTATGCAAATGTTTATTTTGACTAACATAAAGAAGATAAAGGAATAAGAGTTTGTAAGAATAGTAGAGTAGAGAAAGTCATGTGAGTGCAATATGTTGCATTTCTATTTCAATCATTGAAAATTGTATGAATTGTATGTTGAGCGAGTAGTGAAAGATATGTGAATGTGCTATGCTAAAGAAAAAATCGGATGTGTTGCACTCACATGACTTTCTCTACTCTTGTACTAACCATTCTTACAAACTCTTATTCCTATATCTTCTTCGTGTTAGTTAAAATAAACATTTGTACAAATTATCTTATTGCTTATTTCCTTGTAGGTGCAAGGGGAATATTGGAATACAGTAGGCTTTGTGCGATAGTCAAATCTTTTAAAGCTTTGAGATTCCGTTCTCTTTGTACACGTAACATATAAAAAAATGAACCACCATGACCCATTTCACGAAAGTTCCAAGTTTTCCGAAACTCACACACATAACAAGGTATATCTCCGAAATGGTTCACCCTACAAGAAAATTTATTGAGACATAAATTGTGTATTTTAGCAACATCTACATTTTTTTTATAGTATAATTTGGTCTATCTCTTAACGGTTTACCAGTTATGCAAAAGTCGTCCAGAGTAAATACGACTACAGGGGCCATAGCCAGAAAATTCAAGATATACATTTCATTTATCATCAAAATATCTCAAACATATGACATTTTAATCAAAATCGTTAGAGCCATTTTCAAGAAAATCAAAATTTTCGAAAAATTTTCCATGTAAAGGGTAGTTTAGGGTGGGGCTATTTTCTTCAAAATCTTCGTGTCACATCTCTGAACGACATTAAACTTAAATACTAACTTTGGTTTTTAACCGACTTTTCGTTTTTGAGCTATGCTGCCCACAGACTGACAGACTGACAGACACACACAGACACACACACGGACCTTTTTCTAAAAATGCTTTTTTTGGATTCAGGGGGTCTCAAAACATGTATTTCCGGTGAAATCTCGACTTGGAATTTTTGGGTGGAATACAATACTTCCCCTACTTACCAGTAGAGAAAGTAAAAAACAGTATGAATGTAATACATTGCATCCTAAAATAGATGGTTAAAAATCTTCTCCATGAAAAAACACCTCGATGTGCCAATTTTCATAGTGGCCATACATACCAACATCCATTCCTGCATATGGAAGCCTAATTTGTTAACCAACTCAGAAACCTTTGCGGTAATGTGCATGACAACTTACCAAAGTTTCATCGCAATCGGATAATGGTATAGGAACCCATATGGACAAAGACACATTCATGCATATACATATACCATGTTTACTTTGGGATACAAACCTTCCGCTGCATAAAAGTTATCAGTTATGCGGAAAAATGCATGTCCGAAACATTTCTGCCTCACTATCGCTTAAGCGGGATTCTAGACTTAGTTTGTGGGATAACATATGAAAATCTCCTTGCGCGAGCACTGCTAGCATGGAGACAGTTGGGTCGCTTTTCGTGTGAAGGGGAGGTCCCCCCTGTCAATAACGCACAGTGCTTCTCCCCCACGAGGCACAGGGGGCGCTCAAGTGAGGGTTGGCTGGATGGGATTTTGTTTCTAAAGTGTTGCATTTTCTCCCTCCTCTTCTATACTGCAAGCCACACAGCGAAAATATGTCACCAAGTCAACATTTCCTCACACAATGCAAAGCAAAGCCTTGGGGATGAATTATACCTGTATCAACAAATCGCGCAGTGTGGCGAAGGTAAGGAAACTTGCAAGAGGTACGAAAAGATAACCACAGATCTAAAATAGCAGTCCTCCGACCTTACTCTAATCCGATCAGTGGAATATTGCCTTCTCAGACATATTCTATTCGCATGGCTTTCTCTAGTCTTAAGACAAAATGCCTATATGACAAACCCCACTTCTGACACCAGTGTGATAAATGATATCCAGTTACTTTTTCTGTCACTTTATTTCCCATAAAATTGAATCACAAAACAGTCCTCTTTTTTCATTGATAATCTTCAACTCGTCGTGACCTTACAATTCATAGCTGTTTTGACTCTCGTAACCTTGACACACACTTCACTGCCTTTCAGTTCTATTCACTTATCTCACAAACTGCTTCCAGTGATATACTCACATTCATTCAAACAGCCTTAACTAAAAACTGCTTCACACAACAAACAGCGCCGACGCGACGATCATATGTCCACAACTGTCTCTGACTATAGTCAAACTCTCTTAACATTGACTGTACATACCCACATAAAGCTAACTGCTAACAGGTGCATTGTTCAACACTTAACGACTCACTCTCTATTCGATCTCTCTCACTTTTATATGCCGGAGGAATTCTCTGGAAAATACAGCTTTTCTCTAATCTCCTTATGAAGCAGCCCGGCACGTGAGCAGATTTGGGAACTCATTGTCGTCTTGTTTAGTCGCCGCGCAGTGGTATGAGGTAGTCGACCTCGGCTCTCTTTTTGAGTGGTAGCTGCCTACCGACGTCACACTATTTTTAAAAACGGGTGTTCTTCTATCTACTTCATGTTAATCCAGATAAATACTTGCAAAAATTGCTTTACTGCATATTTCCTTGTAGGTACAAAGGAATTCGAGGAATACAGTACGCTCTAAGCAATGGTTAAAACGTTTAAAAGCTGCTGCTATGTGATGGCTTTGATATTCCATTCTCTTCGTTAGGCCAAGAGATAAAAGATTAAAATATACATAACGACTTTCCTATGTGAGAAAAGTATTAAGATTGAAAAAATAAAACAATAACAAGGAATATCTCGGAAATGGTTAGCTCCACCAAAAAAAAAAAAAAAAAAAAAAAATCTGATATGTTACACTCGCATGACTTTCTCTACTCTTGTACTAACCATTCTTACAAACCCGTATCTTCTTCGTGTTAGTTGAGATAAACATTTGCAGAAATATGTTGAAATACAGTGCCTTCTCTGCTTGCTATACGCATAGGTAACTACGATTGGTAAATAAAACGTGTTTGAGGTGCATAACTTAGAGATATTACTCGCACGTTATCCTTAGCGACAGGCGGTCTCAGCTTGATCCACACAAAGGGGTTCGTTTCGCCAATAAGAACGAGCTGATGCTAATTCAGCAAAATAATCTCCAGGAAAGCTCTGCCACGGTAACACAACAAAACATTTCAAGGATATCAAGATAGAAGTGCGAATCCTTTAATAGCATACTTGTTTTGTAATTCTATCTGCGTGAATAGATTCGCGGAACTGACCTTTGTCTGCGGCTTGCAGCATCTTTTGTTCTACTTTTCGCACGGAAGTGAACAGTCGTACCTGTCACACGTTGTTCATTTGTCACCGTATCTCGGTTGTGAATAATTTACTCTCGACTCTTGTTTACTTCGGTTTGCAAGAGAAGGGAAGTTGAGACGTGGGAGTTTGTGCACAGACTGCAGTGAGTTTTTATCGTAAATCAACAGTCGAGACAGCTGCTGAGAGATGTCAACTTCATTAGCTTCAGTGCACACGCTGGACTTTATCAGCTGCACTGGACATTTGAAACAGTTGACTGTCTCTGCAGAAAAGCGGATGCTACAACAGATTTTATACACTGAATGTTAGGAATGTTGGAGTTTAGGTTTGTGCACAGCGTCGCGCTTTTATACTTTTGTAAGAATAGTTCGTACATACACAGAAATCCTAAACACATATGTGTTGGCGTAAAGACTTCTTTTTTCACTTACTTAAGTCTTAGATGTCCTGGAAGAATTAAAACAAAATGTCCGCCAGGAAATTGCCAACATTTCTCAACGTGAACTACGGCGAGTGATGGATAGTTTCCTAAAGAGGTGTCTAAATGTATGGCCAGTTTCAGTATCTCCTTTAATAACATAAAGCCTTTAAAAGTAGTTTTAAAAATGTTGTATGGTTTCATCTGCGCTGTTCTATGACAGCGCCACTCAGCGACGAGCGCCAAGGGCGCGTGAGGGAAAACACAGCGTAGCCGGTTCGGAGTCTTTTGGATCACCCGTTGTTTCCTAACCATTATCTTAGGTTTATTATCACCGGCTATTATACCAAACACCTGCACGCTCCTTCAAACATCTCTGCGTTAACAGTTCGTGATATTACCTAATCCGCTATCACCTGCAGGTGTGAGGAGATAGTTCTTATCTGTGCACTGTCATCTACCGGTACAATAGCAGTGGCGTTCTACCTCGTAAATGTTCTAACTAAACCCTATTTCTTATAACCTTTCCCCACTGAATGTATTGCGTTTCCTTCCCCTTTCCCATCATTGGCTAATTTCCGCCTTAAAATAACGTCAAACAAGACGTGTGCATTGCAAGGATAAGCGATAAAACGTTATAAACACTGTCATTATAGCAACAGCAGTTACAATTCGCAAAGTCCCCACACAGCAGCGCCAGACTCGACAATCGCCAACACTTTCGATCCCGAAATACTGAATTGAAATGAAGGCGAAATAAAATGGAAGGACGGGAAATTCGGGGGATGTAATTATCCTTCTCAGTATTCCCTAGTGAGCGAAAACCCTGAAAAAAAAAGTGTGTCAAAAAGGTCCGCAGTTGGGATCGAACCCCCAACCTCCCAAATTCGAGCCTCACACGTTATCACGGAGCCATCTCGCTAGGTTAAGTTTATAATATTGGTCATTTGGGAGGACTGAGAAAACCTGGAAAAAACCTCAGTGAGGGAGTATAATACTGGTGGAATTTGAACCGCAGACCTCCCGTTCCTCAATCCGCGCCATAACGATCTCGACTACACGTGTCGTAGAACAAATTCTTGACGTTATTGCTAAATGAATGATATTGTTATCATTATTATCATTATTGTTGTTGCTATTGTTATTACTATTACACATTGATTGTTTTTCCTTGCCGGAAGTAGTTACCTGAATTTTCATGTGCATTTTTTAGTACTTTTTAGCTTCCTTAAATGTGAAATATCCATATTAAATGTATAATTGTAGTTTTTCCTTAGGTACGGCACCAATAAATCATTACCCTAATTATTTCTCGTAACTTAGGGGGTGCAGTTGCCCCCTGCCCCCTAAATAGCACCCGGCTCCCGGGATCTTGCTGGAAAATAACGGTCTTTGTAGCCAGACGTTACTGCGCAAGTGCACGAACCAATGCTTTACAACGGCTAATTGTATTTTGGCAATGAAGTTTCATTCCCATGAGCTGGCACAGTGCCATAGTTTCGTGACGTCATAGTCAGCTGGTGCAGCAACTTGATGATGACCCAACTATTCACTCTCTCCCTCAGCTGCTATGTACACAACCTTCTGGTAGTCAGAAAGAAGAGCGACGGTACGTAAATACATCAAAGGCTAATGGAATATGCGCCTGAAATAGAACTTCCAATGGCAGCTTGTGCACATTTCAAGGTCACTTCACTGAAACATTGAGCGCATTTCGGACAGCTTTAAGTGCAATTTTCAACATAGTTGCAGTTTAACCCTACCCTTATTTCATAATTAGGTCACAAAGTAACAAAATACTTGAGCAACTTTTAAAACAAATTTATCTTAAAGTTAGGTATTATATCTTTTCATGTTTATAAAGGTAATATTTAACACTAATGTAAGATTTAATGTAAAATCTCCCGTGAAACTGTAATAACTAATAAATATTTAACACTGTTTAACCATTATTTTTTTACATCTCGATGTTTATTACAGAGCTTATACTACCAACGGAGGGGACCCCACTGGTAACAAGATACCTCAGCAGTTTTTCAAATAAATTTCAAGAAAATTTACCCATCACAAACTACCCTTTACGTGGAAAAATCTCACATCCCTTAAAAGAGACAGATAAAACTTACACACTTTACTTAAATTAACCTCCTTTGAGGCATCAGCCATTTCCAAGATTGGTTTGCATTTGTCACTCATTACCTTTTGTCTTTTGGTTTTTAAAGCACTGCCAACCTTCAATTATTATGGAAACAGCATGGAATTTCAAAGCCAATATGTGCTGAAACATTTGACTTGCTATCTCTCTTTATACCTGTAACGAAATACGTAATGAAACGTATCTGTGCAAACGTTATCTGGGCTTGTAGAGGCTAGAAAGATAAGCTTTTGCAAGAATAATTATTTATAGATCCTATAAAAAACGACGTTGACTAGAGAAAGACTGAATGTAACATATTGAATATTTTCTGAGCCTCTCATCCCCTTATATTCTGTCCATTTCCTCTGTACATGCCGTTATTTTTTACTCCCTCCTCCAATAAAACACAAACAAAACATTGTTGGAACCAATTTAAAGGAAAGAAGGCATTTGTTTACGAATTATGAATCACCAGCATACGGCAGTTTACACTTCAAGGGCCTAGTGTTGATAAACGGATGAACATCATGATTTATTGCTTGCAAAACATATCGCAGTCATCTGTTCAGTTCATCTTGTAAGCTATAGATTGAAGAAAGCCAGACTCTACTACAGGGGTGGCCAACATTTTGAGCTTGGACGAGTAAACACAACATTTTATAAGGGCCATGTAATTAAATATATATTAATGACTATTTTGAATCTGAATTGAAGTATTAGTAAAATATTCATATATGTAAGGCAGATATAGAACAGTTATTTATAATTATCAGTTTATTTTGAACGTTTTTTTTTTAAATTATAAAAAGAAACGCATAAATTGTAACAATATTAGATGTAATTTTGTATGTACACAGAGCATATTGACAAGATGTGCTTCTGGAATAGTTGAACATGATTTACTTATTCATGGCAGCAAAAAGTTGGTTACAACTGAGCCAAATCTCCAGACGAGTCCTAGAGCAAGATTATGAATTTCAGTAAACTGGTATGAAGGGATATATTTCCAAAATTAGGTTAAATTAGAAGGGTTTGATCCACAGTGGACTTTAAATTTGACACAAAATTCCAAGTGGTTTTTGATTTCTATTATTTCCATTTGCAAGGATGGGATTTATGAATAAACCTGCTTGTATCACCTGTTTGTCACCGTCCAACATACGTCTGTTTTCATCACCTCCCTGACAACTGTAAACATTTGCTTTATCCAGATATTCAAAGTTAGCTTGAACCAAAATAGGTCATCATACAACACACATAGATATAGAAACTGTGTATGAAAGCGGTTCGAAAAATTAATTTAATAAGTTTAACATTTTATTGTAGTTATTTCTTAATCTTGATATACTTTATTGTGAAATAGTGAATTAAATCCCATTTGGATTTGTATGTTCTCTAGATAAATAACAGCTCTGGAGAGATTACTGTTGATAAATAAGTTCACACAGTTCGACGGGCCATTAGTTGGTCCGCGGGCCCAAGGTTGGTCGCCCCTGCTCTAATGCTATTCTGGCGATTTCCCACGTTATGGATCATATAAGATCACGGACTTCGGAAGAAAATTGTGGGCTTGGAAGTGAGATTTAATGTCCTTTTCTGTGTATGTGTGTTTTTTATTAGCTTCAAGTTAAGATAGGGAATCTGTGAAAGAGAATTACTGCAGGAATTCTAAGTGAAATAATTTAAATGAAGCTATGAAATAAAGATTAGCCCTTGTAGTCAACGAGAATGCAAACGTTCTATAGATGGACGATGGTGAAGATACGATGTTTAATATGCGAAATAAGCACAAAAAAGAAATAGACATTGCACCCTAAGGTGTTGATTACAAGAAACAATGTAAATTCACTGTACCTATTTTATTGTTAGGCATTCTAAATATTTTGAGCTTTAAAAAAAAGGAAAACATGGTCTCGAATTAAATAGTTCGGGGTGAACCAAAATTCTGCAAAAAGTTATCTCCTGTTTAGGTTACATTCTTTATTTTCTCTACCACTTATCTGTCTCTACCTCTACAACTAAAATATTACTCTTTTCCTTAATGTTGACTATGCATAGCTCCTTAGTTTCTTTTGTATGTTCTTTGAATGTTCTTTCGTGCCGTACTAATTTAGTATGTTTGTGTGTGGTTTCTTTATTTTATCTTCGTTTGTAAACCACGATCTTAGGTCCTTACCTTATTGCCGCTTGTTGTTCCCTGCTCTACCTTGGTCGATATTTGCATGAAAGCTCTTACCTGCAGGCGTTGGCGGTGGAAAACTATTATCTTATATACAACGACATATATCATTGACCTTTTATCTGTTTTATTTTGATTTGCAGTGATTTATGGCGCTCTGGAATTACAGATGCACTAGATCTATTAAATTTTAATTACTTATGCAGATTCCAAATACAGTATATTCTGTTCCCACTTTCTCGAAGCGTTGTTAATTTTCCGTAACATAAGACTATAATCTTCTAATCACATTTTCTTATGAGGGCTTACAAAGGAAAACTGTCAACTTTTGCTTTCTTTATCACCTACATATAATAGAGAGAAATAATCGCATTCCACCCAAAAGTTGGATATCAAAATTTCATCGGAAATGCATGTTTTGGGGTCCTCTGAACCCCCCAAAAAATGTTTAGAAAAATTGTTCCCAGCACATGTGAGCGTACAATGCAAAATCGAAAAATACACTACATTGAGTGAGATGCCTTTTGATGCCTCATTGGCTGCTTTCGTGGTTGTGCGAAGCAAAGCATTTCATTTAACAGTATCGTTTACATTAATATATTCGAAAATAATTGTCAGATTGACGTTATAATAACCTACGAATTAAATATATTACGTAACAGAGTTAATACGTACCTCTGGAATGTATGCAAATTCTTATCAACAAATAGACGGGAGTCCTCAGGTTTAAACCTGCCTCTCAGGATGACGTAAGTGCATCTATCATAATAGTGTTGAAACAGTGTTTCTTTGGTTCGTTTGTTGGAGTGCAATTTTGAAACTATTTATATTTCGTGGAGTAATGATTTAACAGGTTTGTATGTGGTAAGATTTTTCTTATATTTCTAAGGAAAGATCTTGTTACTGTTTTACTGTGCCCGCTTTAACTCGGTCGTGTTTGTTTCGTCTGTAGGCGTAGACGACGGAAAAGCTACAGTTACCTTATAAGTACATACTGACAAAATTTAATCCTCGTATACACTCGACCTTTTCATCCTCTTTATTCTGTATTATGTATAGTTATCTATGACTTTCTTAAAATGCAGATGCACTTGATAAATTACAATTAAGTTTTCTGTTCTGGGTTTCAGATACGTCAGATTCCCTTTTTACTTTTACAAAGCGTTACTATTTATTTCACCAAAACATAAAAACGATCGGCTTCCAAAACCTCTATATTTTTCTTTTGAGGGCTTAGAAATATACAGTCTCAATGTTTTGTGGGGGAGCAAAAGCTTCCTTCTTAAATCCTAATCAACCTAAACAAAACAAGTCACTCTAAATAACCTATCCTAAAAACAATCCTATCTGCGGTTAAGCCATATTCAGGATCACTGGCGACTGAAGCAGCCAGAATAGTTCCCCGAAATAGTTTGTCTTATAATGCACTACTATTACTATTACTACGACTACTATTACTACGACGACAACTACTACTACACTGAACTGTATTAATTCTCGGAATATTCCTTTGTTATTCCAATCCTCTGACTCATCGTGTCCGCGTAATGCCAATTGTAACTTTCCACAGAATCGTATGTAATTAAATTTGGCACATAACTGTTTCTGTCTACTTGCTGATTATGCTTTAGGATGGCTTGTTGATACTGGGAGTCAAGTTTAGCTGGGATATCTGTGCTGCCTAATACACCTAGGTAGGTACATCACATTGTTTGTACCTATGCTGCCTGGATTTCTCTCGGTTCTTATTTTTTCCTAAACGTGAACTTAATCCATCACAGCTTGCTTTAACTGATATTGCCACCAAATAGAATGCATGTAGAACAGAATAAAGCGTTTTTCACTTCACATTCATATATCCTTTTTTTGTCTTGAGCTATGAGTTATTTCCCTTCTCGTCCAAACCCCGCTAGCGCCTAGACTTGATGTCCAGAACACTGTAAATCCGAGCCAGATATGAAGGAACAGGGATGCATAGAATATTAATATAATAAGGTTGCAAACTTGTAACCCGCTGCTGTCGTTTCTATGGTATTCCATTGCCAAACAAGCCATATCATTGCGCCTTTAAGAGTAATAAAATTAATGCTCGTATTCTCGATGTAACCGTGGGGTATACAAATAATTTAAAATATGTATTTTTTCGTTTTACCCTGAGTCGCCCCTGTTAAGGATGGGTACACAGAAAAAACAAATCTTCAAGCTGAACCCCAGCAGCACGGATGGACGGAAGATCCCAATGTTTACATCCTTTTTATGGCCTATCCTTGTATTGCACATGGCTTGTTTGTTATTATTCTAAGGCGCGCATTAGCCAATCAGGGGAAAATGGAAGGATACGCAATGCGAAAGAATATTTGTTAGCGGGACAAGGTTATAATACGAAATAACAGCCTTCGGTGTGCTACGGTTTAGCATTTCTCATAATTAACAAGTATTGGACCGAAAAACATGAAATAAGGTTTCAATGAGTTACGAAGTAATAGCTACGATGGAAATGTGTGGTAGAGAAATTCTTGTTATTCTGGAGACAAGTTGAAAGGCGTTCTAAAAGCGATATGCAGAGACGGAACTCTCCACTCCAGAAGAATTGCCAGTGAAGTGGTGTAAGTAACCGCATCCCACGTGCAAGACCACTGAACCTGAAAGTCCACAGCCGCCGAGTTATAACGGTTCTTTTGTTTGCCGGTTGCTCTGTTGACCTTAATGACCACAACGGTAATGAAAGGGGCCGCTGAGTTGAGCATCCGCCGGTTCGACTTCAGATATGCCGTCTTTCTGTATAGGGTAGAGAAAGCTAAGATCCAGGAATCTTATGTGCTCCAGGCTGAACATGTTTGGATTTTACTGACGGTAGATTATGTGTTCCTATTGCATGTAGGTATGTGATTTGTGGTATTGTTCCCTTTTTTGTCGCTTGGGTACCTAAGGTAGAGGTAAATGTGATGTGTAACATTCATTTGACTCCCTCTCCCCATTCTTCAACGAACTATTCAGGAATTGTCGTAATTGTATATCATTCCAAGGGGATTAGGGAGTTGCTACTGTGCCCCAGGGTATGACACTTTAGATACTGTCTCCAATATACTTACTTTTATATGCCTTTTTACTTTCTCTACAACGTAAAGTGGAAGTATTGTATTCCACCCAAAAAATCGATGTCGAGATTTCACCGGAAACATGTTTTGAGGCCCCCTGAATCCAATATATAAACGAAAAGTCGGTTCAAAACCAAAGTTAAGTTGGTACTTAAGTTTAATTTCTTTCAAGGACGTGATTTTGAAGAAAATTACTCCACCCTAAGCTATCCTACACTTGGAAAAGTTTCATATTCTTGAAAATGGCTCAAACGATTTTAATTAAAATGTCATATGTTTGAGATATTTTGATGACAAATGAAATGTATATCTTGAATTTTCTGGCTATAGCCCTGTAGTCGTATTTACTCTGGACGACTTTAGCATAACTGGTAAACCGTTAGAGATAGACCAAATTATACTACACAAAAATGTAGATCTTGCTAAAATACACAATTTATGTCTAAATACATTTTCTTGTAGGGTGAACCATTTCGGAGATATTCCTTGTTATGTGTGTGAGTTTCGGAAAAATTAAAACTTTCGTGAAATGGAACATCGTTGTTCATTTTTTTATATGTTAAGTGTGCAAAGAGAACGGAATCTCAAAGCTTTAAAAGATTTGACTACGCACAAAGCCTACTGTATTCCCATATTCCCCTTGCACCTGCAAGGAAATGATAAGATAATGTTCTGCAATGTAAGAATGGTTAATACAAGAGTAGAGAAAGTCATGTGAGTGAAACACCTAAGAGTTTTAATCTATGCTGCTCTATCGGCCTCACTTGCACACTATTTCCATAAAAGTTGTGCACTGGTGCGAAAACACCTTGATTGCAGAATACGTATTATTAAAAGTGGCGACGGAAACCCACGTGCATCACAAGACAATAGTGATTGCATAGTTATTGGTCGCACCCAGCACTTTTGGGGGGCGCAAAAACAATGGACGCATTAAATCCTACGTTTAAACGAGACTGTAGAGTCGAACCAGTGATCTCGCGGTCTTTAGCTACTGTCTAAACCTTGGCATCCCAGACAGCTGTGTACCGAAAAACAAACAGCTCAACCGAGGCAAGTTAGGGGAGCTTCAAATCACCTCCTTCCACTCAAACATTGCCCAGACATGACTTGTGTGTTTATAATAAAGAACACCAGCAGTAAGTTTGTTGGCATAAATAAATAATAATGAACAGTTTTATAATTGAAGCCTGCATCTCTCGTACATTTAGCAGAGCAATATTTATGACATAATGTTTGAAAATGTCACCGACATAGGGTTTAATCTGAAATAACAGTGTAAGTTGGTGAAAGGGGCTCTAATGAATTTCTGTAGAAACCAAGATAATTCCAGTCGTACATTCTTTTTCCTCATTGAACAACAATTTTCTTTTAAATTAATCTAAGATAATTTCGTACGTACCGCTTACGAAAAACCTGAAAAATCGGACGATGTCCTTAAAATGAGCAACATTAAAGTTATTTTAAAACTCTGATGTGTTGCACTCACATGACTTTCTCTACTATTGTACTAACCATCCTTACAAACTCTTATTCCTATATCTTCTTCGTGTTAGTTGAGATAAACATTTGTACAAATTATCTTACTTCTTATATCCTTGTAGGTGCAAGGGGAATATGGGAATACAGTAGGCTTTGTGCGATAGTCAAATGTTTTAAAGCTTTGAGATTCCATTCTCTTTGCACGCTTAACATATAAAAAAATGAACAACGATGTTCCATTTCACGAGTTTGTTTTCCGAAACTCACATACATAACAAGGAATATCTCCGAAATGGTTCAACCTACAGTGAGTGAGTGAGTGTGTCGGGTTTAAGGGCCCGTCGACAACTTGGTCATTAGGGCCCTGGTTCAACCTACAAGAAAATTTATTGAGACATAAATTGTGTATTTTAGCAAGATCTACATTTTTTGTACAGTGAGATTTTGTCTATCTCTAACGGTTTACCAGTTATGCAAAAGTAGTCCAGAGTAAATACGACTACAGGGGCTATAGCCAGAAAATTCAAGATATATATATTTCGTTTATCATAAAAATATCTCAAACACATGGCATTTTAATCAAAATCGTTAGAGCCATTTTCAAGAAAATCAAAATTTTCGAAAAATGTTCCATGTAAAGGGTAGTTTAGGGTGGGGCTATTTGCTTCAAAATCTTCGTGTCGCATCCTTGAAAGACATTAAACTTAAATATGAGTTATGCTGTCCACAGACTGACAGACAGACAGACACACACACACACACACACACACACACACACACACACACACACACACACACACACACACACACACACACACACACACACACACACAGAGGCACACACGGACCTTTTTCTAAACATGCTTTTTTAGGATTCAGGGGTCCCAAAACATTTCCGGTGAAATCTCGGCATCGAACTTTTGGGTGGAATACAATACTTCCCCTGCTTAGCAGTGGAGAAAGTAAAAATGTGAACTGTGGTATTGTTTCTTCTTTCCTTTTTTTTTAATTGGAGGTGAATACATTCTGGAGTAATACTATTCTCTTTGCGGCTATGAGTCTGTAGGTATTTGGTGGAATGGAATCCCTGCTATGCTCAGCCCTAATGATTATGCAACCCTCCAGACAGTAATAAATAGTTGCACCTGAAGAACGATAACAGGATGCAAGGAGCCTCTTCCCCCTTTGACCTTGAAGTGGTCAGGTATGTTACGACCTTGGCAGGTGAAGGAACCTTTTACCTGCTACATGACAACAAAGACGTGTTGGGGTCGAGTGGTAAATTCCAACACTGGAAATGCTGTGCTCAGCCAGATATTGAGTTGCAGATTTGCTATTATTGGATATTTGAAACAAAGTACAACGAGCATTATCCTGGTCAGTGTGGGTTCATCAGCTGCAGACCAGATTCTGTTGTCGTCTGGTTAGGTTTCTCAGTATTTTGTCATTATCATTTAACATAGCTGTTTGTGCACGCTTTTGCAATTAAACCATTAACTGCCTCCCACTCCATTTATTTTACACTAGTTCTGGTGTGACAAATTGGTTTACTGTTCCTATATTACAGCGCAATATTAAACCTAAAAAATCTTATGTGTTGCACTCACATGACTTTCTCTACTCTTGTACTAACCATTCTTACAAACTCTTATTCCTCTATCTTATTGCTTATTTCCTTGTAGGAGCAAGGGGAATATGGGAATACAGCAGGGTTTGAGCGATAGTCTAATGTTTTAAGGCTTTGTCATTCCGTTCTCTTTGCATAATATATAAAAAAACTGAATAACGATGTTCCATTTGATAGAAGTATTTCTCCGAAACTTACACAAATAACAAGGAATATCTCCGAAATGGTTTACTCTACAAGAAAATTTATTTGGACATAAATTCTGTATTTGAGCAAGATTTCAATTTTTTGTAATGTAAGATTTGGTCTATCTCTTACGGTGTACGAATTATGCAAAAGTCATCGAGAATAAGGACTTCATGGACTACAGCCAGAAAATTCAAGATATACATTTCATTTGTCACAAAAATATCTCAAAGCTTCGTGTCACATTCTTGGAAAATGCTGTACCAAGCTACTAAAGGATTTTTTGTTTGTTGTTCAGACCCTGATCCTGATATTTTTTTTTTCTTTTTGTGATTCAGTTTGTGTATTTCCAGTGGAATGTTAGTATCTAATTTTTGGGTGGAATGCAATACTTCCTGTACCTACGATGCCCAGGAAGTAATAACTACATAAACTGCTAACTTCGCCTGCTTTTCTCATTCGTGCGTATTTCACAAGCTTGCACAGCAAATTACTATTGTTCGCAAACATAGCGTGTTCATCCTGTAACCGTGATTCCTTTTTCTGACGTCTGAGCTGACGTCACGAAGACTGCTATCGGCAATTTTTTTGTTGTTGTACGTGTTTGCACTTCTCATTCTCTGTGACAATATAGACTACGAACGTTGCAGGAGTGTTTAGTATGAGAACAGATTATTCCACTTGCTCGATTCCTCGCGCGTGACCAAAGCCGCCGTGTTGTGAAGGCCTTGGAAACCTGGCATAACATTGTAGCATAGGTGAGTTACTCTTGGCTAATCTCCACTTTGTTTGGGTGTAGTTCAGTGTTATGGTAGACGTAACATTAAGCGCAGGTGCATGGTCCGAGCTGAAGGCGGGTTTACACGACCACGTGTAGACCCCGAATTTTGATAACTTAAAGAATATTACAAAAGACCTTCAAATGATTAAAATTATCTAAAATCACAAAGAATGACTTAAAAATTACTTTCATTTGTTAACATTGGACATGGCTGATCTAGAAATTCGCAGTGTCGTCACCAAGAAAACTGACTAAAAAGTTGAAACTAAACTTAATGCGGTGCTGGACTCGGAAAAAAAAAAAAAAAAAAAAAAAAAAAAAAAAAAAAAAAAAAAAAAAAAAAACCAATTGAATCAATTAACAAGTATGTAAGTGAAATCAATCTTTGGCACATGAATTTTGCAGCAGTCACTACCAGTATAGAACTATTGCCCAATGACATCCGTTGATGTGAAACGATCATTTTCAACTTGTAAAACTACTCTTGTGCATTAATAGAAAAATGTTAAACCCTGAAAACGCCGAACTCTTGTAACGTAATGTGATTTGTCATATACCATGCAATGAAATGTGTATCTCAGTGAGTGGAACTGGATTAATTTGAATTTTTATAATTCGAAATCGTTGCTAATTCGAGGATGTTTCTTAGTCCTATACAAAACTTTAACTTTTGCGGAAAAAAGTCGCCGTCATTCGAGAAGTTGAAATGTGTTTGAAGAAAAAAACTCAACACTTCGTCAACTTAACTGAAAAATAAGGAGAAAATTTTAAGCAGTGCCTAGAGTCGAAAAAGAGTGAGAATAGAATTTTGTTCAAATATAGTTTATTTACTTTATAACGTTAATTAGGAATGTATGTACCCGTAATGTCAATTGTCAAATGTATATAGAATTTTTGGATATTTCGAACATTTTTTCTTGTCGCTTCAGCCTCGAATTATCCGATTTCCACGGTAGTAAAATAGTTTCTATGATAACATATTCTTTATTTTAATGCATATTTTCTTCATTTTTAGTACACACTTGATATTTTAGATGTTTTACTGCATATAAATCTAGAGGTATACAGGGTGTCCCAAAATTAAATCGACAAACTTTGGGAGCTGATAACATTACTTTTAACACTTTTTATTAAGGAAAGTTTTTTGCTGCGGTGCTTCGTTTAATCGCTAGACGAGCTTTACTATTCAAAGTAAATGTTGGAACGCACGCCCATTGCGATTATCACACAGAGTGCATCGACGGGCCCTATTCTGCCGTACTCTCGCAAAGACACCAGTCATTTCTTTGGTTTAAAAGTTTGTCGGTCTAATTTTGAATATAGTAAAGCTGTCTGTAAAGAATGAGATGTTTGTGCTTTGTTTATGTGTTCTGTATTTGTTTCTTGGATTAAGATTGTGTGCCTTACTAAGACAAATGCAATATTAACTTGTATTGTTGATTTTGCTAAATACTTAAACTATGATATTAACTCGTCTAGCGTTTAAACGAAGCACCGCAGCAAAAAAAACTTTCCTTAACAAAAAGTGTTTAAAATAATGACTGCTCCCAAAGTTTGTTGGGCTAATTTTGGGACACCCTATATAGTACTTCGCCTACTGAGCGTAACTTCGTAGTAGAGGAAGTATAAACAGATGTATAAAATCACTTTTACGGCAGTAATAACTAATAACTTTTCTCACTGTCTGATGATAATGCAGGTATTTCCGTGAACCACTTCAATAAGCTATATAAACCATTTATTACCCAATGCCTCGTATAAACCTGTTACAATCTCCTTGAAACCGCCGGACGACGGTTATTAACTGACAGTAATCCAAAACGGCTGGATAGTGTTTCACAGTCTTGCAGTGAATGTAGGGCATTTTCTTCATCACGTGCGGAACCCGTGTTAATCATTACGAGGCAGATTTTATCTGACAAAGTGCACTATTGTGCTTGGAATCAGAGTTCCTTTAGGCTGCTCGTAGCACAAAATAAGCTCTAAAGTGAATATTTCTAACTTTGTAATTAAAGCGCTAGCAATTTTCAGTCTTAATGCTGTTTGTTTATAACTACAGTTCCATAAGGGATTGAAATAGACTTGAGTACAATATTCTATACGCCTTAAGATCGATTTGGATACATAAACTGCATTGATTTTGACGAAGTGCAAACATTTTATCTTAATAACAAAGAATATACCAGGACAAATCTGATGTGCTACACTCACATGAATTTCTCTACTAATGTACCAACTATTCTTACAAACTCTTATTTCTCTATTTTCTTCATGGTAGTGACATAAACATTTGCAGAAATTATCTTAGTGCTAATTTTTTTGTAGGTGCAAAGGCAATATGGGAATGCAGTAGGCTTTGAGCGATAGTCAAATCTTTTAAAGCTGGTCGCTATATGAGGGCTTTGAAATTCGTTCTCTTTGCGCTGTCAAGAGATAAAAAAGTTAATAACGACCTTTCATTGGAGAAAAGTATAAGAAGTGTTTATTGCAAAACTCACACAAATAACAAGAAATACGAATCTGAAATGGTTCACTTCACAAAAAGAATACATTTTGACATAACTTGTGTGTTTTAACGAGATGTGCATTTTTATCTTCTCTACTACGTATATTAAATAGGGGAAGTATTGTATTCGACCCAAAAATTCGATGTCGAGATTTCACCCTGAATCCAAAAAAAAAAAAAAAAAAAAAAAAAAGCAGTTTTGCGAAAAAGTCCGCGCGCGTGTGTGGTCTGCCTGTGAACTGTGTAACTCAAAAACGAAAAGCCGATTGAAAACCAAAGTTGATATTTAAGTTAAATACCTTTCAAGGATACGACACGAAGATTTTGTACAAAATTCCTCCACCGTTAACACTAGCCTTTACATGGACAATTTTTCGATAATTTTGATTTTCTCAAAAATCGCTCTAACGATTTTAATTAAAATGCCATAAGTTTAAGATGATTTTATGGCAACTGAAATTTTTATTTTGAATTTTCTGGCTTTATCTCATGTAGTCTATTTACTGTATAACTGGTAAACCGTAAGAGATAGACCAAATCTTACTATACAAAAAATGTGGATCTTATTAAAACACACAATTTATGTCCAAATGCAATTTTTTTGTGGAGTGAACCATTTCGGAGATATTCCTTGTTGTGTGAGTTTTGGAATACTTACACTTTTCTCAAAAGGAAGGTCGTTATTTACGCTTTTATCTCTTGGTCGTGCAAAAAGGAGGGAATTTCTCAGCTCTAAACGATTAGACTTTGAGCCATAGTCAACTGTATTTCCATATTCCCCTTGCACCTACAAGAAAATTAGCATAAGATAATTTCTGCAAATGTTTATCTCGACTAACTTGAAGATAGAGGAATAAGAATTTGCAAGAATAGTTAGCACAAGAATAAAGAAATTCATGTGAGTGTAATGCACCAGAATTTGTGTTTTAATAAAGGCAAGTTCTTTACGATTTTATAATTTTTTTTTTCTTAAAATCTAAAACATAACAATGTCGTAATTTTGTTTGCTATTTTATCTTGTAATTCCCGATATATTAGTTCCTTCTTTCTGAAGTATGGCTTGAAGTGATTGTCCTGTAGCATATGCAACGAAAAGTAGAATTTGCCATTGCCTTGTGGCAATTATTAAAAAGACATTGATTTAAATGACAGTTTAAGGAAGTATGTTAACCACATAACCGAAACAAGTTCTGCGAACCACAAAGCGAAGATGACGGGTGCTGTTTCCGGTTCGGTTCCACTTCTCTGAAGGAGCGGAAGTGATGTAACTGTTGTAGGCAGGAAGGAATTGTACGTTAGTTTTCTGTAAACCGCTGGATTCACCGCATAATTTAGAGTGAAGTAGAATAGTGAGGGTGTGTTAGTGTGTGCTATAATATAACACGGTAAGAAATTAGCCCTCTCCAAACTGGCTTCTTTTGTATTTTCGTTCAAAATATGCATTTAGAAATTTAGATTCTGCTGTGCTGGATGATATAACAATAAAGCATAATTTAAATGACAGAGGAATCAACAATAACCCACGAACTAAGAAAGAAAACTATGTATTCGGTTCCAAAGAAGCTTTTACAAGGCTGAATAGCGGATGCTATGCTTGTGCGGGTGCCTAGGAGGTGCAGAGAAACGCATTCACAACGTGTCGGTGCATGCAAGGTGTGAACAGTTCTTGTTAGGTATATTTTTGCTGCTGAATGTTCAAATTATGGGTGATTTACTAAGTGATGTTACACTATAGTATATTATGCGATGAGAGCATATAAGATAGGAGTATATTTTAGGAAATGAGCGAGTTTCATACTATTAATATGAACATTGTAATTGCTATTACACTCTAGTTTCACACGACTATTTATGCTCGGTCATGTGTCTAGGTTTAAACCATTTATAAAATATTTTTAATATCCTACGCCGTGTAATCGTGTATTGTACATGTAAAAATCGATAGTTACGCCTGTAACTGCCAAATTATTGATTTTATTGTTACGTTAGCCTTGACACAATGATACAGACAGAATATACTTTTAAAAAGGTAGACTTACAAAAGCGAGAAGACAAATTGAATTTATTAGAATGCTATTTACTGTATTAACACACAGAGTACATTTATTTCATGCACCAGTTGTTCATTCGATTGAATATAGGAGATCCGCTTTCAGCTACGTTGAAATATGAACAGGCAGCAAAGTATTGATTGCTTTCAATCCTTTGATTGCTGGTTAGCACTGTTGTTATGAGCAGGTGCACCATTGATTGGTAGATAGCAGTGTCGTTATGAACAGGTGCACCTTTGATTGGTGGATAGGAGTGTCGTTATGAACAGGTGCACCTTTGATTGGTGGATAAGAGTGTCGTTATGAACATGTGCATATTTGATTGGTGGATAGCAGTGTCGTTATGAACAGGTGCACCTTTTATTGCTAGATAGCAGTGTCGTTATGAACATGTGCACATTTGATTGGTGGATAACAGTGTCGTTATGAACAGGTGCACCTTTTATTTCTAGATAGCAGTGTCGTTATGAACATGTGCACAATTGATTGGTGGATAACAGTGTAGTTATGAACAGGTGCACCTTTTATTGCTAGATAGCATTGTCGTTATGAACATGTGCACATTTGATTGGTGGATAACAGTGTCGTTATGAACAGGTGCACCATTGATTGGTGGATAGCAGTGTCGTAATGAACAGGTGCACCATTGATTGGTGGATAGCAGTATCGTGATGAAGAGGCGGATATGAGGTACATTAAGTACAGTATAAGCGTTATATTATGGCATGTTCGAGCATAAAGCCTATTAAATAAACATTTTCAACAATGTTCATTTTGTGATAAGTTGAAGTTAGTTAAAAACGGGAGACGCACTCCAGATTTGAATAAAGAAAAACCAAGTGAAGAACTTCGTGCATTCATTTAACTTTAAACTTCAGAAAGTTTGCTTATGCGCCCTTAAACTTTGTGTAAGGTCTTCTATTGGCCGTGTTTGTTGCTCACTGGAAGAGTAAATATGGGGATTATTCGTGTACAATGTATACCTATAATTTGCCTTTGCAAATTTTTCATGATACGCCACTGGCCTGCACCCATCTGCACATACTTATACCATGGCGTCAGTGAAGATTATAGCGTAACACAATTGGCTATGCTTCGTGTACGTAATTGTTTTATAGATGCAAGCCCAGAAAGAGTTTTAGCTGCAACAGTAAAGAAAGGATATTAATGAGATTTTGCGAAAGAAGGGAAGATATTTCAAAATGAGAGATAATGACGTTTGAAACGTGAGCGTTAAACACACGTTACAGATTAAAAACGGACAAACACTCCTACATAAACTAAGAACTGCCGCTATCAGAAGATGAAGGCTCGACCTCTAAAACTAAGATCTGTTCTATATATGCTGTATTTGATTTAACTTGTCTCATGCCTAAAGAAAGATTATATGTACTCTTATCCAGTCAGTGCTAGACTGAAGAGGCAAGTGTGAATGAACTTCCGGCATTTCTGTGCTGTACTCCCTGCTCCTAACTTGCGTGTTGGAAGCGACCTTCCACCTTTATGGTCCTCAAGACTAGCGAAAACACCGCAACTATAACTTATCTGCCCCTTATCTATTAACTGTCATGTGACGTCATCTCTCATTGGCTGCTACCGTAGAATATGTTGTTCTGCGATGTAAAATTGCTGCTTATTTATCTTAATATAGTCGAAGATAATTACCAGATTTACATTAATAACGGACCGAGTTAAATATATAAATGTAACGAAGTTAGTACACCTGAAATATATGTATATTCTTATCAACAATTAGATTGAAGGATCCTTCGATTTAAACGTGCCCCTCGAGATGATAAAAGCACCTATATTTATCATAATAAAGTGCCTATATCGCTTTCATCACCTAATCTATCTGTGCATTGCACACGACTTGTTTGACATCATTCGAAGGCGTAATTAACCAATCATAGGGAAGGAAACCAATGCGGAAGAATATGTCAGCGGGCAAGGTTTATAAGAAACAGGGTTTAATTATGTGGTATCAAATAATCAATGCTTGCTCATTTTCCACTTTAGTCTCCGTATACGGATCAGTTAGTCATTTTTCTGTCACGTGGCATTCTTTTCCTGTCCCAAAGCTTTCCTCCATTCGCTTTTTCTTCCAGTACGTATCTTCTTTTTCTACAGCTGCAGGCTATAAAATCCGTCTCCAGCGGATCTACCCATCTCTTGCGAGGACGCCCTCTATCCAGCGCTCTCATCCAGTGTTCCAGTCAATTTATTTTGCTCATCCTGATTACGTGTAGTATTTTTCTCACTCCGTCTATTCTTTAATACAGACCCTATTTTTATTTTGTCTGACAGTTTCTACAATTGTTCTTCAAAACGCACGTATTTATTAATTAAATATATCAGAGGCCTGAAATTATTTTTCTTGGCATTACTGCTTTCGGTATTGACAACACAATTGCCTCCGTTACCTCTTCAGGCAGTTCACCACTTTCATATGTTTTTCTTTCCTTCATCCATACAGTTAGCCAGTTCACTGTGGATTTCGTCAACTCCTGTTTCTTCTCAATCTAATCTAATTATTATTCCATAATAATTCTTATTGCCCCCCTTTAAAACAGGAATATATATATATATATATATAAATGAGAATGGTAGAAACTCTTCTGACTCTAGACGATATAATTTTCTACATATTTCTTAAGTACAGTTGTTGGTATTACTAAGGAGAAAGGGACCTTCTTTGAATGAAAGAAAACAAACCGAGGAAGAGGCTGGTTTATTGACGGGTGTTCTTCTGTTTATTTTCAGGTGACGGGTGGAGACGTAGCATCGAGCAGGTTCAAGTGTGGTGTTAGTGTTTGTAGTGTCTGAGATCAGTGAACCATGTGGGTGAACAGGACATGTGCTGTGTGCCTAGTGCTAGTGACAATTTTTGTGAGTGCATCGACCCTGGAAGGCCCCAATGTCTGCATGAGGCAAGAAACGTAAGTATTGCAATTATTTCTCAATAAAAACACATTCAATAGCAATTTAGTTATTTAGATTTTATTCTAGTTGAATACTATTGGAGACAGCGCCGTGGCCGAGCGGTTAGACCGTTCGCCTATCACCAACTCCATCATCACCAACTCCGTCATCACCTTTCCATTCATCCATTTCGCTTGCATTTCATATCATCCTCTTCCTCACTCTCATACTTGTTGCTTGGCTGATCACCCACTTCCAGGTCTTCACTCTGGTACATAGATTCGTCTGCTCCCCGATAGGCATCTGACTCTAGAGACAGTCCTAGAGGGTGTCAGCCCTCCGTACGGGGAGGGTGGTCAGATATAAAGAAGAATACTTTAGAAGTATAAAAATAACAAGTAAAACAAACAAATCAAACCTTGCTTTTTTGCTTTTGAGGACATTTCTACTTTTCAACAGTGGAAAATTCGTTAGAAATGGCTTTTTAATTAATAATTCACTCCAAATAAAAAAGGATAGATCTTGCAAAAATTACTGCGCAATACATGTGTGTGAAATGCATAACGGAAGTCCCGTGTTTAAACCCCCAGGTTGGGAGGACCTGATCGAAGAGTTTTCTGTGGTTTTATTGGCTTGCAGTGTCAGATAACTTGATCTGAAAATGTTCATCCCTTTCATTACTACAGTTCATTTCACACCCCTCTTCTTCACCGTCATAGTAGATATTGGACGTTTCACCCACTTTGGATATGCCATGATCCAAAGTTTGCAACTACTCAAAGGCCTACTTACTCAAGGCATTGGCTTGCAAGTCCACGGAGTAAAGTTCCACAAAGAGGTCATTGAAGTTATTCTTTTTTTTTTTTTTTTTTTTTTTTTTTGAGGGCGGTGTTCCATTGAGATGCCGCCGTTTACATATAAGGCAAGGGAGGATAGGTAGTGCCGGTGTGAAGTCAACTCACTGTGCTGAACATACTCGAACGAATGACGACTCAGCTTGTGACGTCACCGCGCTCTACACTGCTGCCGCAGGGGAAGAGAAAATAGTTTGAGGCATGCAGTAATGTAGGAAAGACAGGAAACATTTGTTTTTAATAACACAACTAACCTCTTGGACATCGTAATATGTAATAGTAATGTTGACTACTTTAATTGCACAATTGGTCACACATTAAAAACAGTTATATTTCGGCTCTGTGCTGTAAGAAAACACAATAATTCTATTTTATGTGGACGATCATGTTATAAATTACATAGAAAAGTGCACAATGCCCCTTTCTCGGCAAATTAGAAGACAGCCATACAGAACAAAGTTACGTGGACATTTTCCGACACTTTCTGTTTGGTTTTTCTTTAATTAGTTTGTCACTGTTAGGACGTAATTCCTGGGTAACCAAAGACTACATGTTAGGTTGTAATCTGACAGGGCACTTGGGTATTTGGACTAAGATAATTTCATAACAGAACCAGACAGAAACATCGGCTGCTCAGCTTTGTTTGCACTAGTCATGTTATTGTTATCAAGAACGCTACACCTGACTGAATCTTGTAGCACGTATTCATAGCGCCGTTTATCTAGGCAACATGGCACCACCTGACGTCACACTGATAGATTTGCTCTTCGTTCCAATACGTCACACCTCTTAAAGCTGTCTTCCTCTGATCTAAGGTCATATCGTCGGCCTTTTCTTTTCTTTCTTTTTTCTTTGCCTTTAAAGTAATTGCTCACCTGCTCACAGTGGGTTTGTATTACTTGTGGTTATCTCATTAAATTCTCACATACATTCACACCTACAGACTCTAGGGAGGTTTGAGTTATCCTGACTAAAAGAATAACCATCCTTCGACCGGGAATCGAACCCCAAACCTCTGAATTTGAAGATGAGCACGCTTAAAGAAGTTGCTGTTCTGCGAATAATGGCAAAAGGTAATTTGTTGGCAAACTACCCACATAAACCTCCATAAGTTTCGTGCCAATTCACACAGAAGTTCAGTGTATCCACAAGCATTTTCTTGCTTATCTTCAGCTTCCGCTTCAGCTTGGTACACCCAGTGATTTACGAGTTCTCTCTTGCAGACAGACGAAGGAACAAACCGACAAATGTATGTAATCAGACGCAACGTGTCAAGTTCAGTTAAAGCTCTCGTTTGTTTCTTTCAGAGCTCGCAGTTTCGAATGACTGAAGGCTTCCGATACTCCTCTTGAATGAGTTGGTTTTACGACTTCAAGCAGGAGGTCATAAACACTGGCTGCTGTCTGTTGTTTTCTTCCTTCTCCGCCTTCGCAAAGTGTGTACACAAAGCCAAGTATTAGGGAAAGCACAAGGCTGGTGGCTCAGAAATCTACTGTCAAAACTCGCCTAACATCCTATAAGCTGTTTTTCTTCCCTTTTGTTTAAATTTAACGCCCGCAACTTGTTAGGTCATATAGGACGATGAATGAATAGGTGAAATGACTCATAGCTCCATAGAGCTTAAAGTTACCCGACCTTTGCCTTCGGAAAATAAGGGAAAATCTCGTAAAAAACCTGATCCAGATAAATTACCCTCAGCGAGATTCAAATTCACTACGTTTTCATGGGGAATTCAAATCCACGTTGCCAGTAAGTCTACTGACATGGAGCTGTCATTTTTAAGCACACTTAAAAACCATCGGTCTGGGCCGGATTTGAACTCGCGATCTTGGAATCAGTAGGCCAGCGTCTAACCAACGGATATGACACATTTCAATTAGCTGAACACTGCACTAACATTTGCAAGAACCTTTAGGCGACTAACTACCCGGGGCGTTTGCCGTGTGCAATCCAGGGTAACATTGGACGCGCTCGCATGCAATGCACGCCAGCTTCTCATCTTTCATAGACTAACTGGGACCCATGCGGACCCGGCAAACTAATGCACGTGAAACAGTGACAATAATACAGACACGTGGAAGGGTTTTTGGTGAGTATGTCCACCAGACGGCGACTCAGGTAGGCTACGGCAAGCGCGTAAAAAGCATTTTTCCCTCCACACCAAAAAAAGTGCACAATGTGCAGAAAGGCATAGACAAATAGTTGACTGTATCAGTTTTCTTCTGCAGCAAAGGCGTATTGAAAATATTCCTGATTTATTTATCACGAATTAGCAAGTAGTAGATAAAAATTGTATAAATACTTTATAGAATACGTATGAAAATATTCTGATTAATGGAGAAATGGGTGCATTTGTGACACAGAACGTTTTAAAGAGAGGCTCGCACATTTTTAATTTCTCGGATATCCATCATAATACTAATGGGAATCCCACGCTCATTCGCTATTGGTACCCATCAGCTTGTGAGGCAATTGGGAAGTACGACGCTAAACACAAGTTATGTGTTAATGCAAGCATAACATTGAAATGTTTCCGGAACAATGGATGGCCGTTTGTAATGTCAGCAATTCAGCACACGCATCGTATTTTAGGTCATAATGCGCATATCGGCTTCCGTTAAGGACTCCTATTCTGGCGTAATTTTTGCAGACGTTCGTTTTAGAATAAATACGACATTTGTGACCCGCATTTGTTTGATCTTGAAGCCTGTTCATTAGATTTGAGCCAACATTGCTGTTTTGTGAGATAAAGAAATAATAAATAAATAAATAAACAGTTCACACATACGAATAATAAATAAATACACGCTGTGCAGTAGAAAACAAATACTGAGCCATAATGCACTATGTGACTAAGTACAGGACAAAATAATAAAGCACACTGGTAATAACTCAACCACACTATATCACCGTCAACTCAATACTGCACTTTCAGATCAGAGAAAAACAAGTCAATCCCGTGACCTTGTGTACAGCAGCTACGTGTTATTGTACTGCTTCAATACGACTACTAAGTATAATAAATAAAAGAGATAATATGTGGGTCTGTAACGGATAGAGAAAATGTGTCAGTGTACAGCAGACTCGTTTTCCTGAAAGAAACTTAATAAGTTTGGTCTAAGTTCTTTAAAACAAACACATACGCGCGCGCGCACACACACACACACACACACACACACACACACACGTGTATGGTAACATTTCATAAGACTTCCAAATGCATAAGCTGAATAAAGATGATTTAAAGAAGAAAAAAGTGTATATTACAAAGGTTAAACGTAAGCGTGAGCAATTAAAAAGCCTTAACCCATCCAGGCTCCCTGTTAGACACTTTAAAATTATACTAAATCGCTAAATGTCAACAAAATACTTGATTTTGTTACATTGCGCATGCGTAGAGGGAAGTGCCAACCCATGAGTAGTTGCGAAATCCGCGAAAATTGTGAACTTTTTAGTTCTTCTTCCAAACACACTCATTGCTTCTCCGCTTATAAAAAATACCCGTCGACTAAGCCTTGAGGATTAGGGCACTCAAATGCCTAGGCTACACTTTGCAGCTTAGTCAAATAATGTTTTATTGCGAATTAAAACATCTCATTCACTCTCTCGCTGTTTTTGTTAGGATGCTGGTGGTTTTTCCGCATAAACGCACAGCCACCAAGCTTCTGCTACCGACCAAAGTGGGCATGTGCACCTAAGCAAAATGAATATCGGCAACATGTACGCGTTGCAGTTTACTCCTGGCGGTGTGCTGGGTAAACAGCTTGACTGAACAAAAGAATCAACACCATGACGAAGTTATTTTGTTCTGCTCATTAGCAATCCATTAAATACACATACGTCAGACTCGGCAAAAAGGGTTCCAGATACAGGAGATTATGTGGTTATTGCAAAATGGCGTAAATATTGATTATATAAGCGAATTTTAACCTCACTTTTTCTCTAAGTGTAGGTAGCACTAGTAAACAACAAATGCACGTTGAACAGACAGTCTAAATTACGTTTGTGGCCTCGTTAATAACATAAATAAGCACTTAGAATAATGATTTTACTCTTTGTTAACTGCTACCAATGATAACAGCATTTCAGGAACATTTCATCCTATCATGTGATGATATTTACAAATAAATATAGCAAGATGACAAAGGAAACAAAAATGTTAAAAAGATTGCATTAATATCATCAGAATATTAATTAAAACAATCATGGTATTGGGTTAGCTGTCTGCCTCAATTTTCGAAGAGGTTTTGAGTTAGAACTTCGTTACGAGAAAAACTATTTGACATAAATTATATTTGTTAATGAACTCTACACTTTTGTGCTGTAAGTTTTTGTGTATTTCTTGCAGTTTACCAGTTGTGCAAAATTCATTTCAAATGAATAGGTTATGTAAAGAATTCAAGATAAACATTGTATTAATTATGCAAATATCGTAAACATCTGATATTTTAATAAAAATCGTTAGAGATATTTTAGAAAAATTAAAAATAATGAAACTTTTCCCATATAAAGGGTAGCTAGGGTGAGAGCATTTTTATTAACAAATTCCACTGCATGCTAAACAGTAACTGACTCAAAAAGTACTTCACATTTATCCCAATTTCGGTTTTGAATTATGCTGTTTACAGAGAATCTTCTGGTTTATTGAGAGGACCTCAAAACATTTATCTATATCTGTGAAATCTTTGTACTGAATTTTTTGATGCAATGCAATATGCCCTCTGTACCTGCTATAGGTGCATAGTAGAGAAAGTGATGCTTTGAAAATATTATTTATTTATTTATTTATTTATTTATATATTGCTTTCGTATAATAAACACTTAGGCGAATTTTAACACAACACTCCGTTGTAGGCAATTCGTTACTCAGTTTCCACTTTCATTTGTCTATTGTCTCCTTAATAGTTCTTGGGAATCCCAGTTATGTCTTTATAGAGGTTGTTTTCGTTTTTATGGCGAAGGACTAGCAACTAATTGGCGGGGAATTAGGCTATGACATCCTTGTTTTCTATTACGAGTGCATACTTACATTCCCATTGACGTAATATATAGCCTTGCTATGTGGGAGAATGAAATTCCCAGGTCTATTTCCTTATCTTGAACAATGCATAAAATCTGGCATAGCTTCTTGCTAATGCGAGGTTTCATAATGTAAACATGGAAAATTATTTCCTTGCGACATCTTATGCAGGTAATGCATGTTTTCAAGATGTTTAAATAATTAAGTAATATTTCTGACATTTTAAAAGGAATTAATTATTAACACTTTCGCTTTGGTGTGCGCTTTAAAATGTTTTGTTTCCATAATATTAGGCTCTTAACTCTATTTCCAATAAAAGCTTTTCAAGAATTGAGAAAATTTTCCAGACCAGGAATCTCAAACAGCAAAAACATTTCTTTCTGAATATTCAATGACAGAGACTGTTTTTATAGGCAAAGCTTAAAATTCTACATATAACGAACTAAGAATGTTAAAAACTGGGATAAAAATCAAACTTTAACAGGGATAGAAGTCTGAAAAAGAACGAAAGATGACAAAAATGATGTAATGGGGTATTTAAAACTTAAACATATTTCCAATTGCAGGTGGATTGCCTATAACCTCTTTACTTTCCGTACCACCCAAAAATTCGATGCCGGAATTTCACTGGAAATTCACATTTTGAGGCTCTCTGAAAAGAAAAAAGTTCAACATATTCCAAGGATGCGACAAGATTTTCAAGAAAATTCCCGACCTCAAAGTACCATTTACATGTAAAAATTTCGAAAATGTTGATTTTTCTCAAAAATAACTGTAAGAATTTTGATTAAAATATATTATGTTAATGTATTTTCACACAAACGAAATGTACGTCTTGAATTTTTGGAAATAGTCTCTGAAGGCCTCTTCATTTTGAATGGCTTTTGCCTAACTGGTAAACCCTGAGGGAGAGACATCACAAGAAATGTAGATCTGGCTAAAAGACACAATTTACATCATGTACACGTTTTTGTCAAGTTAACCATACTTTCATTGATTTGGGTTTTCCAATACTTAAGCTTTTTGAAATAGGAAGTTGTATTAGTGTTTTTCCTGGTTCATGCAAAAAGAACGGGATTTCAGAGACATCACATAGCGACCAAGTCTTAAAATATCTGACTATCGCTTAAGCGTACTGTATTTCCCTATTCCCATGGTGCCTACAAGGAAATAATATGTAATAAAAGCACTTCTACAAATGCCTATCTCGATTAACATGAAGTACATAGAAGAATAAACTTTTTATAGTTATTCAGCAGCCCATGGTCCCTGGTAGGAATGCAGCAGCCAGTACGTCAGTAAACAATTCAAGGTAAACAGTGATATCTCAAGCAGGAGTTGTGCTTCTAATCGCGTTTACGATAGTGTTGCCAACCTTGGAATGTGCACTCACGCTGGATTAAAGCAAAGAACTCGCTCTTAATAGCACAATTTAAATATTATCTTGAATTCATGTATATTTGGCATATAAAATGTAAACGATGATTTCAACTACTCCGTCTAAACACTGTCTGTTTTGGTCTAAGTAACATATCCTCGAGCGTTATATCGTGCAATTTCTGTAAGAATAAGTCGCCTGTTACAGTGTGACCCAATAAAACCGAAAAAGACATCCGTTTTAAAAGCCTCTTTAGGTTTGTTTGTTTCAATCATCCTATAAAGATCTGTTTTACGCATAGAACTGTCACTCTGAACCCCTTTGTTCTGTAGCACAATACCATAGCAGATTTCACAACACTCCTAGGCGGAGGATTACTGCTTCTACATTATTTTTACCATTACTTCCGACACAAAACTAGTGACAAGCGCGATTTTACAACTGAAATTAAGAGAAATTAGCAGCGTGGAAACATAGCTACAAATAATATTGTAGTTAAGTTGGCAGCATGACCAGCAGAGCAACGTTTGCGCGGAAGTTTACAGAACTCGAGTTACACTGCGTGGAATGTCTCTCATCTGCCCTTCATTTCCCTAAGACCATGAGCTGGTGAAGAAACAGCAGCTCAACAATAGGTAGAAGTGTTATGTGAATAAAAACATCAGATTTTTTATTCTAGTTGGTGTTTTACTATGTTATGAGAGCAAGATGGATGAAAGGAAAGGTAATTGATGGAGCTGTTGATGGAAAGAATGGCGGGGGAAACCGGAGAACTCGAAGTTTTTATTTATGAATATTTTATTATTTCTGAGCTTTTATTATTTACGGCACGGACCATCGGCTATACTTCCCTTCCGAAGGAAGCCAGGTAAGGATGTTTAGGCCAGAAAATATCCATCACCCTCCGACGGAGCTGAACCCGCGACCTCGAGAACCATGTTACCCCTAGTCACGGAGGACGACTTGATATACATTGAAACATTTGAGGAGACATTTGACATCTTTTATTTCGCTTTCAAAAGCAGTCGATGTGGCCAGAGTGGCCAGAAGCGATTATTTAATTGAAGAAAAATAAAAACAAGTTGAACGTGAATTGTAAAAACAAAATAGTGGACATATTGCAGAGAACAAACAAGCAGATTGTTTTGCATTAACTTGTTATTGCTGAGGCGGGGGTCATGTTGCCAGCCTAAAACACTGAATCACACTACAGTTCGTACAACATTTCGCAGCATTGTGTTACAAAAATACAAACATAATTATTTATAAGGCCTTACAAAAATATATAGCTATCACAACACATCACTGAAGGGCTACTTGCACTTGTTTTAAAGATCAATATTGTGACAAAAACAACAAAAGCCCAGTCCAATTACTTTTCTGTCACTTTATTCTCCTCCAAAACTTTTGCACAAATACACAGTTCTGTTTTACTGGCGCTAACAGTCTTTCACGATATCACAACTCACAACTGCTTTTTTGTTCGTGTTCTTGACTCACTCTTTTGTCTTTCTTTACTTTCTCTGTGCCCCGAATGCCTGACTTTGGCGCTACAGTCACTCGACACTCATTAACTGCTTCGCTATCGTCCTCCACGACGCGCCGGTTCTCTCACGACGACATACACACAGCTGACCTGTTCCACACTCACTGACAAACTAAACCTGACTAAAAACTTTCGTTGCCTCGCCTCTTTATGTAGTGAGTATGACGTAACACGGACCTGTTTCAAACTTCACCTTTTCTGTAACTTCTGCAAATACGCCAGTCGCCGGACACTTCGCGAATAATCCCGAAAACCATTTTGTCTTGCCGCTCTGATTGTCACGTGTTCACAAATAGTGGCGCTAGGCAGCCTGACCTTGGGCGTCTTTGATGCACGTACCGCCATTGTTATGGAGTAACCCGGCCCCGAGCTTCTTTTGATGTGCTCCACCGCACATAATTAAAGTATAGTATTTACAGTATTTAATCTTGTGAGGTAACTCAAGAGTTTGAGGCTTCAGTTTATTCCTTCCTTCGTTCCTTTGTTTTGATGTTCATTGTTAATTACATTGGAACAAGCAATCGTTCCTGTTTTTCCTTAAAACAAACTTATCCATCGCTTCTTAAATAGCATACACACAGCGTACATTAGACAAGAATGAGACCAGATCAGAAATGAGCTCGAATATTTTGGAGGGAAAGTGAAATATTGTTAGTTTGTTCACCAACTCATAATCCCTGGGAGGAATGCAGGTGAGTACATCAGTAAACAATTGCAGGTAAACACGTACTGGGACAGTGTGTTACAATGAAACCCAAAATGTGTTCGCTTTAGAAACCTCTTTAGGTGTGTTTGTTTCAACCATCCTATAAATATGTGTTTTACATATGAATCTGTCACTCTGAAACCCTTTGTTCTGCAACCACAATATCAGCAGATTTCACACCAGTTCTAGGCGACTAGTGACTCGTCCAATTTTTAACTGAAATTAAGAGACAGTAGCACATCACTGAGCAAACATAGCAGGAATAACTTTGCAGATAAGATGGCAATCTAACCAGCAGCAACGCTATCTACCAAACTCGGGTTACTCTGTCGTGGAATGCGGAATTATTGCTGCACTTTTGCGAATGTTGTTTTAAAGTTCGTCGCATTCTTCGACCTCGAGTAGCACAAAAAACGACAAAAACGACTGACCACTGTGCATTGGAGCTGCCTTACGAACTTTCGGAAGGGACTGTACTCTCAGACTAAACAACTGATAAGCATGGAATGTGATCATTGCAGCAGCTGAGACGGGGAGGTAGTGCCAGCCGGTGTAAACAGACTTTGAGTGATATTGTTTTCCTTGCCTTACGTAACATTTCTATAATGCAATTTTCTGTTGCACCTTCTGATGTCATGCTTTGAAGTTATGGCTAACATGGTTTAGTAACATTCTCAATGATTTGGAAATTGCCTTTAGTGATGTGATTCTGCAAGATTTTCCAAGTGAATCGGAAGAGGAGACATCAAACGAAGGGGGCGAGTCTTAGTCTTGTAGAATATGATGCTGCTTCGACTGAGACAGTGAAAATAAAAGGAAATGAGCAGAAACTGATATGGTAGAAACAAATTGAAATAGTCATACGAATCCGAACACTGGTACAGGGAAGCACAACATAAGTATGACGGCGGCCGCGTGTGAAAAACGCTCAAGACCTCACACCACTGCTTGTAAATACACCGCCCGACGACAATGGAGCGGTCAGAACAAAGCATTGTTCGAGGAACTTTCGACTGCCGGCTTATTTACGAGAAGTTCAAGAAAAAGCATATCTTCCAGAGAATTCGGCGGTAATTCGCCTAGACTATAAAAAGTGAATGAGCGAGCCGTGGTTTGAACACTTCTCCTGATAAGTTTTGTCAGTTAATTTCTAAATATGACTGTATGGAAGCCCCCCCCCCCCTTCCATACAGTCATATTTAGAAATTAACTGACAAAATTTAACAGTGTTGAGAGAATTCCTCCCGGTCAGTGTTGAGAGAATTTGAGTATCGTCAGAGATCATTGTAGACATTTAATCGTCCCTTTGCGATTAGTATCGTAAAGGCGACGATTAAATGATCGCCGTTGGTCAATATGCTTGAATCGACGATATGCTTGCCCGATCCGAAGGGAGAACAAATTTACTGCGTATTTTCCTATCAAAGCTGACTACACGCACATTCCTATTTTTTTCCCACCCCCCTCCCCCAACTGTTGGAAATGGTGACATTTTCCGAAATCGGAAAGGGTATTTCTCCATCAAATCCTCTTCTTCCTGGAATTTTTTGGGCATAAAAATCCTTGGCATGGCTTACTTCGGAAGGAAAGTGAAGCCTGTGGTCCTGTGTAGTAGATATACGACACATAAAGAACCTCAAGCCTGGCAAAAAAGCCTTCTTTCACGCCCAATTATAGAGTGGGACGCTGAGAATAATAGCAGTTAAAAAGCGTCCATAAATGAAACTCGATTTATTTAATTTCCATCAACACGCAAGTAACCTGCGATGCAAAGACGAACCTTATTGTTTCCAAATGTCAGCTGCTCTTTAATTGTTTCCCGTCGTTCGAAGCATTGAACTCTCCGTGACCATTTTCTAGGAACTACCTATATAAGTTCATTACATGTGTTTTTTGTGCTCTGTTGTTTACATGGATTTTCATTATCTCTACCAACCAACATTTATCTCTTTCGCTGTCCCCCCCCCCGTTTCCTATCGCAAATAACCTTATCCACGATCACATCAACAAATTGTGCAAACAAAACAAAACTGGGCGAGTAATGGACTCTACTTCCTTAGTATTAATGACCTTGCATGTAAATAATGCTACAGTCATATGTTTTGTGTAGTAACAGTAATTAAAAGAGTAAATTATAATTGAGCTTTCCTAGGTTACTTCCGGAGTAAATTACTCCCGTAGTAAACGTTACTTCCGAAGTAATTTATTCCAAAATAGTGCACACTGTCCAGAGTGTTCTAATGTTCATTTTTGAGGTATAATTAACGTAGTGCCGGCATTTTCTGTGGTAGTTAAGTTGATTAGAGAAACTGTAGGAAAGCCGAAGGGCTTTTGTTTAAATCCTGGCTATCGTATTGCATTTTTTAGTTTCATTCTACCTTTCCTACTATTGCCTTATTTTTAACCACTACATAAACAAATCTTTAAACATCATTTAAACGAGCTTACTTATATGATTATATCATAAACTGCCCAGATAATAATTTTGGGCACAGGTGGTCATCTAGTTGCCGATCTGAAATAAAGCGTCGACAGGGTTTACAATATGCAACGGTGTCTAAGGAAAGGAAACTAGAATTTTATTGCATGATTCACTGCATTTAATTAAACTTTTTACGTAAAATTAGTCTCTTGTCAGCCTTTGTATTTGAGTGAAACAATCCTCTTGCTTTTTCTTTTTTATTAATAGTGGAGAGTTACTAATCAGAAATTCTCCTGTAGCTATTGCAAAATGTTTGTACTTTATCCATGCAATGGGTTTAAATGATCGATAAAAGATTATGATGTGGTCCATGAAGTAAGATTAATTTCCACACAATGTGTTTGTCTCCACCATAGACTTGTGTTCTTTTTAATGCCATATACTTAATTAAACTGGAAAACTTTTCAAGAAACTCTGGAACTTCACATTGTCCTAACAGCGTTTCAAGGTCCTTTTGGGCTCCCAGAATTAGGAAGGTGAAAGATTGCTAAATAGGTGCTTTGTAGCGAAAGGATGATGTTTTGGCCAGCTTATTAAAAGAGTACTTCGTAAGCAATACCATGCGCTACTTCTGACTTCTCGTTATTTTTTTTTTGTCGATTTTTCAACAACAGCAATGGGCGATTCTGTCATGATAAAGATTTGGGGGGCTGACTTTGACTGTATTAGGTGTATTATTTACACTAAAATTTGGTTAGCTTAAATTAAAATGCATTTGTCATTTTTGGTATTAAAAAGTGAAATAAAATATTATATACATTTAAGTTTTAAAAATGTATCGAATAAGGAAACAAAGAATAAGTATAATAACCTTTAACAGGAGTGTTTCTGGAAAATTTTCATTTTGAATAAATACTAATTTATTCTAACGCTGATGAGATACTTGAGGCCAAAAATTATATTTTTAAATGTGTGTGTGTGTGTGTGTGTGTGTGTGTGTGTGTGTGTGTGTGTGTGTGAGAGAGAGAGAGAGTGAGAGAGAGAGAGAGAGAGAGAGAGAGAGAGAGAGAGAGAGGATATAACGAAGTGCAAGATAATAAAAATCGAAATATATCGGTTATTCCGCTTAAATTTTTTGTGACGCACCAAAAGTTTGTAAGCAAAGTTTTCCAGACATTTGTAAAACCGGTTTTGAAAATATGACGATATGTAAATTGCACAAAGAGAGTAGAGAGCGATTTAACAGCAATTAGGGAGAAAGATGGAGTAAATGTGTTAGCAAGAGAGATAAAAAAAATTATGCGAGTGGAGCTACGGGCATCTTCCAGATCCACTTTAGGATGGTCGGACTACAATATCTACAACTTAATGCAGAAACTAGCTCCGTCATCTAATAAAACGATAATAACAGAAATATGCAACTAAATAAATAATAAAATCGGTAACATATCGGGGAAATGTGTCAATGATCGAACCAATGCTTGAGAAATTAACTCTCAGATCACGGGAGATGATTTCTAATCTGGTTTCGGAAATGAACGCTTAGTGAGTAAAATGCACTTTATAAATCAGCCTTTCCGCAAAGGCTTTCTAAACCGGTTTCTAACTCGTTTTTACCTTTCTTGTGATTTCTCTAGTTGTCACAAAAAGTATCCAAATAAATACTGCATCTAAGAGGACATCACATACTTTTCTGATGTCCTTGAAGTGAAATGTCAAAATGAATTCAGTGTTTTTGAGTACAATTTTAGTTAAAAGTGAATCTTGTGATATTTGCAATTGTCAAGGATGTCCCATAATGGAAGTTTAGTTATAAATTGATACATTGAAAAGAATCGTTCTGTGATTGTATTGTATTCCTAAATATACTGTCCAAAAATGTGCACCAGTCTGCCATCAAAAGACAAGCATGCCAAAGCAGAACGAATTCAGCAAAAATACGCACTGATCATGTTTTCGATCAAAGAGATCATTGGAGCATCAATTTTTCTGAGTAGATTGTAAAAACACCAATTCAGATAGCTAAAATGTCAAACTTTTTAACCACTGACTAGTTTTACTTACAAAAATGTTGCTAACTGTGGCGAGTTTATCTAAAATATTTGAAGTGTTGCACTCGCATGACTTTCTCTACTCTTGTACTAACCATTCTTACAAACTCTTAATCCTATATCTTCTTCGTGTTAGTTGAGATAAACATTTGTACAAATTATCTTATTGCTTATTTCCTTATAGGTGCAAGGGAAATATGAGAATACAGTAGACTTTGTGCGATAGTCAAAACTTTTAAAACTTTCAAATTCCGTTCTCTTTGCACGGTTAACATATAAAAAATGAATGGCGATGTTCCATTTGACAGAAGTATGTTCTCCAAAACTTACACAAATAACAAGCAATATCTCCGAAATGGTTCACTCTACAAAAAAATTTATTTGGACATAAATTATGTGTTTTAGCAAGATCTATATTTATTCTGTAGTAAGATTTGGTCTATCTCTTACAGTTTACCAGTTATGCAAAAGTAATCCAGAGTAAATACGACTATAGGGGCTATAGCCAGATATTCATTTCATTTGTCATAGAATACCTCAAATATATGGCATTTTAATCAAACTCGTTAGAGCCATTTTCAGGAAAAATCAAAATTTTCTAAAAATTCTCCATGTAAAGGGTAGTTTAGAGTGGAGAATTTTCTTTAAAATCTTCGTGCCGCATCCTTGAAAGACATTAAACTTAAATACCAAATTTGGTTTTTAATCGACTTTTCGTTTTTGATTTATGCTGTCCACAGACTGACAGACTGTCAGACACAGACCTTTTTCTAAAAATGCTTTTTTTTTTTTTTTTTTTTTGTGTTAAATTCAGGGGGCCTTAAAACATATATTTCCGGTGAAATTTCGAATTTCGACATTGAATTTTTGGGTGGAATACAATACTTTCTCTACTTAACAGTAGAGAAAGTAAAAATTAATCAGCTTTTGCAAGCTCAAAGAAAATCAAGGAAAATTTATCACATGTCACTTCATAGAGGAAAATTCTTAAGTGAGAAATGATTGGACACCATATTTTTTTTTCAATTCTATAGCTGATAGTAAGGGAAAAAATTATTTTTTGTAAATCAGATTCAACCATTACTCTAGCCACAGAAAGAAAAAGTCTTGTATTATTTTCAGTTAAAGAGCATACTCAATTTTAATTTGAGTTTAATCCATCCATGTGTTTGAGAACAGGTAACAGAGGTAAGAATTGCAGTGAACGAAATATATTTCTGACTGAGATTGCTATTATGCTTCCTGTTTGGAGTTATATTTTATAAAGACTACAGTTTTTAATGCATTAGGAATTGCAAAAGGGTAAACTTATATTTTAAGTGGGTTAGAACATCTCGGGATAGGAAATATTGACTTTTTTAAAAAAGAATCACCGTGGTTTAATCCCAGAAAATTCAAGATAACACATTTTGTAATGATATTATCTTAAACATGTGGTATTTTAATCAAAATAGTTAAGCAATTTTTTTATAGAATCAACAAGAAATATTCCGGTAAGAAGACGGCTCTTGTACCTGGCAATAATTCATGTATTGCCAACGTTAATGTTCCTGAAACTCTGTTACATAAATTGCGGTGTATCCGTTAAAATATTAACCACTATCCTTAATTGGTAAACCCATTAATTTTGCACCGACCTTTACATGTACAAATTTTAAGGTCGCGACAAATTTTATTCAAACTCCATGCATGCAGCAATTTGCAAATGATTTAATGTCTACGGACTGGCGAGCGACGTTAGGCTGTCAATGCTAGCGAATGTACCTTACATGGTTCAAACCCCTCCTGTAATCATCCCTTGGCTGTTAGCTTTGCATTACGTTAGTCAGATTATATGAATACCTGGATTCCTGCTGTTGTTCCAGGCCACTTCCAGGCCATGTATGTGCTCGTAAATCTAGACGCACCTTCAGATTCTGTCAATATGGGACAGCAGGTTATTAGCTGCTTCACTTAATCAACACTTTACAGATATTCGGCATCACCACTGTAAACTGCTTCTAAACTGTAACAAAACTCAAATTCACCACAGAACAACCACCCATTTACCGGAAGGAAAAAGTGGTTATTATTGATCGCTCTGCAGCTATGGGAATCCCCGCTTCCAGCATCGAGAGCTCAGTCAGGTGTGTTAACAGAGGTCGCCCAAAACGGTGATGTGAAACTCAATTTTGACAGTGCTTTTCTCTAAGAATGTAATTTGGTTTCCAATCAAAGTTCAGTATTATGAAAAGATGTTGCATCATGCATGCATTGCTGAAACACCTTCATTCAGGGATGTGCCACGCATTAAAATATTCACTTTATAAACTTTACAATAATCATCGTTAACTTAAAGATAGTAAATAAATAAACAAATAAAAATAAATACATAAATAATAATGAGATAAATGGACAGGATTGGATAGATTAGAATGGATTAGATCAGGATGGATTGGATGGATAAATTAGGATGCATTACATTAGAATAGATTGGAAAGGATTAGATTAGGATAGGATATATTAGATAGATTAGGATGGATTAGATTCAAGTGGTGTAATAAAATACAACAAAACCACTTTTATTGTTGCTATAATCTCGCAATATATTCTTCTCAAAAACATTTGCTAACCCCAAAACAATGTTAAAATACGCAGAAAACATTTTTTTTCAGGTTCGCCAACGTAAATCAAGTGACCAACATAAAAATGCATTGTTCATGCTAGAGTCTTGTGTATCCAAATCTATCTCATTTGGAGTTGAATTCAACGTGTAAACGCGGATGGTATTTAGAATGGGATTGGACTCAAATCGATTTCGATCCCCCATGGAAACGTATGACTTTTGGCTTACTCTGTTAAACTAGGTTACGTTACGTTCAGTTCGTTGTAACCCTGGCTTTACTCTTCGTAACTTACCTTATTATCCAACTAAGAACCTGCAATTATAACACCCACGTTATTGCTACTATTCACTTTCTCTCCCTCACTCTCTCTTCCCCTTTTATACTTCTTTCCCTCATTATGCGGCATACCTCACGCCACGTGTTTTAGTGGTAACGTAGGTAATCGCTTTATGTTCTGTGATTGCTTTGTTAAAGATATAAAAGTGATACACAGATACAATGGGAATAGGAGAATACAGTAGGCTTAAGCGGTAGTCAAACATTTTAAGAGCTGGTCAGTACGTGAGGGCTTTGAAATTCTATTCTCTTTGCACCGCTAGGAATAAACAACGAATTGTAACTTCCTATTTGAGAAAAGATATGTATGCATTTGAAAATGCAAATCAATAACAAGGGAAATCTTGGAAGTGATTATCTCCACAATAATTTTATTTGACATAAGTTGTGTGCTTCAACGAGATCTACATTTTCTTGTTTTTAAGATTTTGTCCATCTTTAAGTTTACGAGTTATACAAAAGTAGTTCAAAATTGACTTAACAGGCTATTCTCATGAAGTTCAACTTATATATTTCATATATAATTAAAATGTCCTAAACTTATGGCATTTTAATCAAAATAGCTAGAGCCGTTTTTGAGAAATTCAAAATTTTTAAAAAAATTTCATGTAAATAGTGGTTTGGGTTATTGAGATTTTGTTTAAGATCTTCGTGTCGCATCCTTGGAAGGTACTGAACTTAAATATGTAACAATTTTATTTATATGACATTTTGTCTTTTGAGTTCTGCTACACACACACGCATACTTTTTTGCACCCAAAAAAAAAAAAAAAAAAAAAAAAAAAAAAAAAAAAAAAAAAAAAAAAAAAAACCTACTAGCTACGTGGCAGAGAAAGTTATAAATGAATGCACTAATGTTTTTTATTTTATACATATTGTGACGCCGGGCGCGGCGCAAAACAAAGGACTGTCGGGCTACGTCATCGCTGGCGCGTTTGTGGAAGTCGAGAAAGGTTCGTGTGAAGTCATTCCCTACATATAAGGAGGCGAGGAAACCGCAAAGCGGAGAGTTGCAATTACAGACATGAGTAGGTGAGTGTGTCAGTGAGTGCGAGACAACTGTGTGTGTTCGCGTCGTAAGAAGTTTTAAGAACGTCGAGTGATTGTATCGTCGGTATTAAGTATATGAGAAAGTGAAGAGAGACAGTGAAAGAACTGAGTCAAGGTTACGTGAAGTAAAAGTTGTGAGTCGTAATATCACAAAAGACTAGAGACTGTGTTAACATCAGCAAACTGTATTTGTACAACAGTTTAGAAGACAATAAAGTGATAGGAAACTGGACTGAACTTTTGTTGTTTTTGTCAGGCTGGTGTCAGGAGTGGGATTCGTTGATTTGTGATTTGCCACAATGTTACATTACAAATCTTGGGGAAAACTTTATCATTTTATGGAATTGTATTTTATTGTATAGATATTTATTAATTCTGAAAAAAATTACCCTATTAAAGTTCTTGTTTATCATATAACTACAAAAAAGATTTCAAGACTTAGGCATTGGCATAGTCTGTTCCATTTTTTAAACAGACAAATTACAATAGAGAAATATCTGCCCTTAATACAAGCTTGCTTGATGTTATTTTCATATTAATGTTAAATATTGTTATATTTAAAAACTTACTAATGGAATTGTAGAATTTACAAACTGTTAGCATAAATCATCTGCAACCAAAATTTTACACAGAAAGGTTTTGAATGGATAATCCATATGTTGTTGACTGCAAACATGTGGAAGAGAAATTACCTTATTTAGGACAGGTGATTAGGCACATTTTCCACTTGAGTTATTTCACCCACATTCTGTGATCTTAATCCCTAGTACACTAATTGGTTTTGTCCACAGGTATACAACAACAGTGAGAGTTTCAGAACAGAAGCCTTATCAGGTGCGAGATTACACGTGGTGTTTCAACTTCCCACCCAGGTGCTCCAAGTACAAAATTAACTTCAAGACTGTTTATAAGACTGTTGTAAGTATCTTTGTTTGCATTCTTTATAGTATAGTCCATGCCATAATGGCCTTCTTCATGCCACTGCCTCTTAGAGTGCCAACTGGCCACATGGATGGTGTTGTCACATCTTTTACTTTGATTGCTCTGAGGTATAACTCAACAAGCAGAATCTTTAACAACACACTGAATGCACAACTGTAACTGACTTGGCAATAGCAGATTCTTTCGCTAAGTGTATATTGAAAGGAACCTCTCTATAGTGTTCATGTCATTAGCAGTGGAAGAAGGAGAGGGACAGGTTTACAGCTTCTTGGAATGTGGTAGTTAAGGGATAGGCGCTACTAAAGTCCAAATTCTCATTGCTTAGTTTGGACCCAAATGACCTCGTTGATGGGCCCTTCAACTACTCACTCACTCACTCACTCACTCACTCACTCACTCACTCACTCACTCACTCACTCACTCACTCACTCACTCACTCACTCACTCACTCACTCACTCACTCACTCACTCACTCACTCACTCACTCACTCACTCACTCACTCACTCACTCACTCACTCACTCACTCACTCACTCACTCACTCACTCACTCACTCACTCACTCACTCACTCACTCACTCACTGACTCACTCACTGACTCACACACTGACTCACACACCCACCCACCCCAGTACCCATGTACCACTAACTTTTTTTGCAAATAAAGTAAACAATACTAAAATTTCAAATTACATTTCTGAACATATCATGTCCTAGCTTAAATAGACTCTAGGAAAAGTATACCAAATATTCATTTTTCGACTTTCGAGTAAAATACGAAAGAAAACTTCAAACATTTCTCAATAAACAAAGAAGCATCCAAGAACCTTCCAGCCTCATGTCATCTTCATGTTTTTGTTTTCTGCTGCCATTAAAGAGCCAACATAAACACAAAATGCATTACTAAAAATAAAAGTAACTATACAGAGAACATTTAACAAAAATCTTTTGCTCCTTAAGGCATTATAGCAGAATTATCATTTACAGGGCTAAGTAACCATTTAAATAGCACATTGGAGTTGAAAATATTTATAAACCATTTATTTTTAAAATAAAAAAGTTTATTCTATAATATTGTTATATGAAGATCGAAAATATGCTTCTTTTGAAAGATTTTAATGTTGAAGTTCTTTAGTATTATATTGGTTAGTAGATAATATTTAAAAAATACTTTAAAATGATTAACTTTTAATTAATCTGTCCCATGACAGCACAGATGTCTGGCAATGTCTTATAAAACTCTATCAAAATGTTTTGTTAAATTAAAAATACCTTTATAGCTTTATTTGAGTTAATGTATTTTAGGATACAGCTCATAGTGTTATAAACAATAATGAAGAAAGATGCTAAAGTATATTTTGATGAAAATTAATAACTGAAAAAGATAGTGTGTTGTTTTCTGGAAAATAATATTTGTATAAATGTTTAGTATTGTTTTAACCAAGTGTTAACATATAACATAATTTCAAAATTATTTCTGAAATTAATATCTATCATCTAAACAAATGTAAGACTATGTAAGTTGAAGATAAACTTCTTTCCTTTCATAGACTTCCTAAACTGTACCCTACAGTTAACATTTATGTTGATTAGATATACTGTCCTTATCACTTATTACAGCTGTCCATTAAATATAGAGATACCTCATAATCTTGAAACTGTTTTACAGTGAAATAAAATTACAAGATAGCATGCATATGGAAGCTAAATGTAATTTTCAATAACTTGTAAAAGCTCAAAAGGTGAATGAGATTTGAATAATTCAATACCAAAGCTGGGAATCCAACCAAAGATCTTTGGATTTCTTTGATGATGCTCTTTTCTCTTGAGTAGCTATGGGAAATGTTGTAAGGGCGTTAAATACCCTCATTTGTTGATGTCTCTCATTTCTTATTTAGATGTTTCATCACAGTTATAAGTTGGAGAGTATCAGTACAGAAAACTGAACATCTGTGGTTCAAGCTGTGGCTATGAATTTTTCAAATCTGATTCAATCTACCAATTTATTATTCTGTATGGCAAATATCAGAATTCTGAGTTCAGAACTATTTCTTTTTTCATCTTGTGATGTGCATTCTAAACCAGTAATTTGCTAAATTGTTTCCTTACATTACTTCTTAAAATTGACTGATTCAAAAGTAATATTGAACCTGAAGGTACAACAGTCATTAGCATGGCAGGTATGTTATGCAAATTTCTTGCTGAGGATGGCAGTTCAGTGAGTAATGAAGTGGAGAGTTCGTTTATTTGTATTGCACATTAGACTGTGGGTCAAAGCCATGTCATCTGCAAGCCTTGGAATTTGTTCACTCTTGAGGCAGCTATAGACATATAGTTGTATCGATCATTTCATTTGCACAATCATAATTGTAATCCAATATGAAGTTTGTTTTTGTGAAGATGATTTTATCTGTTGCATCATGTCACTTATTTGGCCGCAATTGAATCAAAGGTTGTTTGATATTTCACTCATGTATATGCAGGTCAGCAGATACGGCTGAGCAATATCACTTCTCAGTTGAAAATCATTGACTGTCAGCTAGTTCTGCATTATTACTTTTTCTACTACGTATAGTAAAGTAGAGGAAGTATTGTATTCCACCCAAAAATTCTATGTCAAGAGTTCACCAGAAATATATATTTTGAGGGCATTGTTAGAAAAATGTCCATCTGTGTATCTGTCAGTCTGTGGACAGCATAACTAAAAAATGAAAAGTCGGTAAAAAACCAAAGCTGGTATTTAAGTTTAATGTCTTTCAAGGATGCGACGTGACAATTTTGAAGAAAATTGCTTCACCCTAAACTACCCTTTACGTGGAAAATTTTGATTTTCTTGAAAACTTCTGTAACGATGCTAAAGTAAGAACAAATTAGAAACTAAAAACTTCACTTATCTTATTGATTTGCTGCTGACCCTGGGGTTTCAAGCTGTGTCCAGCTCATTCTCAAAGCCAATAAGATAAGTGAAGTTTTTAGTTTCTAATTTGTTCTTACTTTAGAATCTTGTTGCTTCACTGTTAATAGCTTCAATTTTTCCTTATTTCTCTAACGATATTGATTAAAATGCCATATGTTTGAGATATTTATATTATTTGTAATTCTTATTTTTGTTTTAGTCCCTGGTCAAGACTAGGCCTGTGGAAGATTGCTGTAAAGGCTACACCAAAAGTAACAATGCAGATCGTTGTATCCCAGTGTGTTCTGAAAACTGTCTCCATGGAACTTGCGTAGCACCAGATACATGTAAATGTGAAACTGGTTATGGAGGACCCACATGCAGTATATGTAAGTAATTAATTGCAAAGCATTTGTTCAAAGAGAGAGGACTGTTACAAGAATTGCTAATTGTTAAGAAAACCTAGATAGTGACAATTTAAATCATGAGTTTCTGCATCCTAAAAACTGTGATTTAGGCATCTGAAAGTGCTCCTTCGGCACCTTGTTTTGGCCTGGTAGAGTTCAAAATCTAGGAAATTAAATTGTGCATACTAAATCAATATATCACTTACAAACTAGTAAATTTATGGAGTAAAATTAACAATAGCCTTATTGCTCTTGTTGGGGAGTAGTTTCAGAGATCGCAGATGCAATTCCTTCTAAGGAAAGAGGAATTTTTCATTAATTATTTCTGGAATCATTCCCTGGAAGCATGAAAGTGGGAATGAACATGAATATATTTCATAGCAAAGCTTAGTCAAATTAACTGTAAAAACCTTCACACAAGAACACAATTATTACAAATAGTAGAATGAGACTGAAAAATTCAATGCCATAGTTGGAATTTGAACCATGTATCTTCCGGTCTCCATCCGTCTGCTCTAACCATTGGGCTACCATGGCAACATGCTGATACAACAAACTCACTTGCATTTTACCCAGTAAACCGTAGGGAGATCTCAAACTCATATGAGATAACATACCCTAACGGTGACTTATTATGCTATAAGTACTTAAGTCCTAGGCTTCATAGTTTAATCAACTGGGTCAGTCAATGGAAATTAATTGTTTTTAAAAGTCAAAACCTCTGATACAATCATAGAAGCTAAAAGCGACTATACAAATAAAACAATGGAGATAAAAATTGGCTAAGCTCCAAATGCACTTTGTAACGCACATTAACAAAATATTTATACAAAACGTTAAATTTATTCCAAAAGCACCACCACTCATTTATACGTCAAAATGAATGGGATTAGAGAAGTGGACACTAAGACACTAAGGCATTAATACACCATGAAAAAATGCTATAGTTAACGACAAAGTGGGAAAAAAGATTGTTACAACCAACCAAGTTGAAAACATAAACAAGTTTCCTGTCCAAAGTCATGGAATTAAAAACAGATTTGAATCTTCCTAAACCTAATGAAAACACTTTAATCAGAGAAAACCCTCTAACTTTTGAACCAATTAATATTCAGCTAGATTTAGTAGAACCAATTACAAAATCTGAAACTTCCAAACCTGTACTAAAAGTGCCAGTACTAGACACTGTGAACAATAGATATCCACCAGAAAAATTGCTACATATTTACACAGATGGCTCTACTATGGATAACAACTGACAATCAGGAATTACGTGTACTTTATTCTCATTTTACCAAGCAGCAGGATACCATACAACAAATTTTGATGCAGAAGTAATAGCTATTCATATTTTACTCCAACATCTTCTATATAGACTAGATAAATTTCAAAATATTGTCATACTCCCTGGTTCTTAAGCAGCAATATATACAATAAATTCATATAAAATGATGTCAATCCAAATTAAAGAATGTCACAAAATGATCAAACAACTCCAAAAACTACAGAAAAGAATTAAATTACAATGGATACCTGCACATTGTGAAGTTGCTGGAAATGAAACTTCTGATTTTCTTGTCAAAAAATGTTGAAATTTAGTTCGGAATACAAATAAAAGCTTACCTTTTACATCTATAAAAAGATTAATTAAAAAGAAATATAAAATGAAGCAAAAGAAAAAAATGGAACATTGTAATTAAAAAACCAGAAATTATTCCAGAAATCCTTCGAAAAACTGTAGTAGCAAAATTTAGATTACTTATGGAACATGATTATTTGGCCAAACACTTACATAAAATAGTAATTTACACAAATCCAAATTGTCCTCCATGCAACAAAGAAGAAGAAATGACTGAAGATCATCTACAGACCTGTGAAGTTCTACCTGCTGGATCCACTGAAATATTGGAAAGCACGAGCGCTAATGGCTTCATTGTCAAAGCCCAGCATTGATAACAACATTTTGCTTAAGTCTGAAACAATTGGTTACACAGGATATTACTAAAACCCTCTCTAGATTTCTCAAATACAATGTTGATTTTGTTCTTATTGCACAAAACAAGATAACTTTTAGATGCTTTAAACAGCCCCCCCCCCAGAAAAAAAAAAAAAAAAAGCAAAAGTAAGCATTAATTTTCAAGCAGACATACTTAACTGCTATAAATATTAGTTTTAATAAGTGGTTCTGAAAGAACAGTTGGTAGATAAGTTGGTAAAACTTGATTAACTAAACCCCTAAAATTAAAAATACTTGTGGTATTGCACGTCTTCATTAAGGTACAATATATTGAAATAACTGGTTACTTAATAAGTAGGTAAGACCATGGTAGCTCTGTGAGTAAGGGCAGCCATGCATAGAGCAGAAGATCTATGGTTCAGATCTTGGCTATTGCATTGAATTTTTCAATTCGAACTTGCTTTTCAGAGTTTACCTAAACAGGTATGTGTGTGTTAGAACAATAAATTATTGATTGACCTGCTATATGAAAAGAGACACAACCTTTATGTTATAAGGCTAATTTATATTTTGAAAATGAATATGTAACTGCCACCTAATTTTTCTTTTCCCTTTCTCTTATATAAATTATTTTGTTACTTATACAGCATTGTTTCTTCAATAAAGATATACAAATACTCCATACTATTCTCAGGAAAAAATGCATGAATGGTAATAGAGCTATAGCCTATTAATTCTGTGCACAATACACAGAAATGTATACAAGCTCTTACAAGTGGTCATTTTTATGATTGGTCATAAACACAAGAGCATCCGTTCAAGAGTTGTTGAGGAACTAGCCCTTATAATGTCAGATGTTGAATACTTTATTTAATGCAAAGCTCCTACAACACTATTTTTATAATTTCAGCCTGTCCAACTGGTCGATGGGGCCCAGATTGTCAACATCTTTGCAAGTGTGAGAATGGAGCATCATGTGACCCATACAGTGGAGAATGTAGATGTACAAGAGGGTGGAGGGGACAATACTGCAACAAGGAATGTCCATCTGACCATTATGGACAAGACTGTGCAGAAGAATGTCGCTGTAAGAACGGTGGCTCCTGTCATCATATTTCTGGTGAATGCCACTGTCCACCAGGGTGGATGGGACCATTGTAAGTGCTGTTTCATACTGGTTGCAGATCTGAAACTTGTTCATTTACTATGGAAACAAATGCAAGAGCAATTCATAAAGTAATGTCCAATGTTTTATACACATCAAACCATCACAGATAGTTGCAAAATAATTGTTTTGTTTTATTCCTTACATCTTTCTCTATTTTTCTACATAGTTGCATATATGTTTAAACTGTAACGATTTTTAATATGTTGTTGAAGTTAATGTGAGACAAACATAAAGGTTATTAATCTTCATTGGAATGAAAGTCTATGAAGTTTTATTACTCACAACCTAGCATCACTCGGAGAGCCATAATATTCTGTTACTTTGTCACAGGGAGTAGTACAGATCTATTTTATAGATGAAACAATCAATATTCTTTTAGTGAATGTTTTGAATAATTTATTAAAACTTCAAATTCATTATCCTTCTCATGAAACACTTTTACAATTTTCTGGCTAAATATGGCGGACTTCTTCACTAACAAACAAAATGGCTAGACATAGTCAATGATTGTGAAAGGCAATGTTCTTTTAAAATCTCACCACACTCGATTGATCTCAATCAATTATTGACGATATAGTTCCTTTTTATGAATATTGTGACTTTGGTGAGTGAAAAGTAAACAAGACAGATGTAGTCGAGATAAAGAGACACTTTTATTTCTGTAAACAGTAACTTTGTACACTCGTTGCAACAGCAAGAAAGTCTTTACCGATTCACCAACAGCACGGCTCCGAATTCGTAACACAAGAACTACTGCTTCTCACACTTTACCGCTATTTATATCTCCCCGGCACTATTCTGGAATCTTCAGGAAAGTTCAGCTATTATTGCGGTGAAATACAAAGCAGAGAATTCCAGAAGTCTCTATCCCTTTCTCTCTTTTGCGGTAGTGCTGACAATAATGCGATGGGCGACACTGCTCCCTCCTCAAGGCTGGTCGTTAGGCCAGGTAGGCGACTGGCTGGGTCCCCCCTCCCCAGTGCAGCAAGCAGATGCGGCGGGCGCGGTGACAATATCATAAAATTTCACAGTTAATTATTCACATTTTGATGTATTATTATTATTTAGCATCGTTATAATATATATGAATCAAAATCACTTCTTCCTCCTTCGTTATATCACACATGAACAGAAGAAGTCAGCCTACGCTCCTATAATTTAACATGGTTATTTCAGAAGGCTTTCTGTTGCCTCTAGATTTACCGTTTGAATCATTTCAGAGGGCTTACACAAAAATACTGCCTTGAAACATTTGTCAGAACGTTCAACAAGCTTTTGTATACTGATGTCATAGAAGTCTGCCACCTGTGAGGATAACCAGTGGAACTTGTCAGTCGCCAATCTTCATGGATCTTTTCATCCACAGTACTGACCAAACCTTGTGTGACCACTGATGGCCAGCTTGATCACAACTCGCTGTCATAAAGCAAATCACGGACCATATTTCACAGTCGACAGGCTTGTCAATTGTTTTAAAAATTTTGAACAGACACTGTGAGCAGCACACCTTTCCAATGCAATGCAATGCAATGCAAGGCATGCCATTCAATGTTCACACAAAATTTGATGAGCTATGGCAATTCGGACCTTACTTTCAGAATTACCCTTGTAAAAGAGCATCAATGTGCCATGCAAGGTTCTACTTTCAGAACGTTGAAAATGAAACTGTTCGGATACTTCTCAAATGATGCAGCTGCATAGTGGCAGTTCATGAACTCATAAAGGATGGGGCTATCTCATCCTGCATCCAATTTGAGTGGATCAACTTACATTTTCTCACAACTCAAAACTTTTGTAGTGAACCCATGCATTTATAGTCATACATAAGTGAGAGTAACGTTATATGTACAAAGAGAATCTGAAGTGTGATACAGAATAGTTTCTCACTGAATAATTATAATTTGCTACTTTCAGATGTGAAGATCGATGTCCTGAAGGAAAACATGGTTTAGAGTGTTCATCCGATTGCAGATGTCAAAATGGTGGTACTTGCAGCCCAACTAATGGCAAGTGTTACTGCAAGCCAGGTTGGACGGTAAGTTATGATAACGTCTTGAAGCATTAATTTTGTGCACATACTTAAAGTAAGCATTAAAAGCCAAAATATTTTTTTCCAGAATATAGAAACTATATGATTTGTAAACAATTTACATTTCTTTTTCAGTTTTTCAATTCTAGAGTTATAGCCATTAAAAATTTACCGCTTAGTTTCAGGGCATATGTATCAGGTACAGGTAAAATTGATTAAGGCAGAGGGCACAGGTTCTTTTTAATTAATGTTCTATTTTGACTAAATATTTCTTTTTATTCCATTAATATAACTGATCACATGGTAATCATTTTACGTCTGATTCTGTAATTAGTGTCTGAAACTGTTTGTGCATTTAATCTGTGGAAATCGTTTTTGGATTGTCTTTCATACAAAACTTTCGCTTGCATTTTGTTTACTGAAGGTTATTGATCTTCGCTTTATTTGTGTGGTCTCTCCGCGGAAATTATAAATGGCATCACTTGCGTATTGTTCACTCTGAAGAGTATTGATTTTCAGCTAGTTACCACCCTTAGGGGTGGTTATTTCGTTTTCTTTGTTATTCCATATATGTGTTAATGCTGGCCATGCCTTTACATATTCTGGGCTAATAGTTTTGGACACAATGATAATATAAACAGAGTTAACATAAATAATACAATTTAACATAATATCAACAAATATCAAATACATACAAACAATAAACATTCATGTAAATCAACATAAGTCCATTTAATACAAATTAAGTCAATATTCAAGATTTATGAGTTCCATCACAAACTTAAATAGTAGTGATAGAAACAAAAAAGACAAAACTTATAATACGTAAAAACAATATCAATAATGAAACAATACTAATATCACAATTATAATAAATATCTTGTAAAACAATCTTCACTTATCTTTCTGTTCAATTATAAATTTTTCGGGATTACTAATATAACAAATATTTAGAGACTAGGCTTCACTTTCCTTTTGTATATGGTGTAAGTTGTTGAAATTTATCACAGACTTGAGTTTCACAAGGCTTTCCTTGCATTCTCAATGTGTACTAATGTTTGTTCTTTTCTGGACTAGTTCAGCAGTTCATCAGACAGAATCAACAAAGCTGAGGATGTAGTTGAATGACTTGCAAAACTAGTCCTGAGAAATATGTAATTAAACAAAATAAGTGAAGTTTGTTACAAAGTATTTATTAAAATTGCAATAAAACTTATAATGTTAACTTGCAGGGTCAAGTTTGTGCAAACCGATGTCCCGCTGGTACCTGGGGGCCTAACTGTGGCGATATCTGCAACTGCTATAATGGTGCTTCATGTCATCACATAACAGGAGAATGTGAATGCCAGCCAGGCTTCCAAGGTGAAAGGGTAAGTTCAGAGGCATTCTTCAGATAATTTATTATCACCAGCACACAAGTGCTTGGCTACATACATTATTTAGAAACATCATTCACCATAGTAACAAACCTTTGTGATGGAAAGGAAAAAGAAGAATGGTAAACTTTCAAGCAGATCCACCAGATGAGATATTTGTACAAGTTACACATTCAACATGGAATATTTAAAATGAATTGCAAATGCTACTAAAATATTTGACAAAAATGATGTATGTTAATGAGTTCTGTTTTCCCTATCATTAGTTTTTATCTAATTGCTATAATGTGCAAGTTAATTCAATATGAACAGATCTCACACACTATTCACAGAAAATACAATTACATAGTGTGCAAATATCTTTAACTTGTCTGATGGTCTTCATTTGTCAGGCCAATCAACGATTATTGATTGTTCTAACACACACAAATTGTGTGCAGGTAAACTTTGAGTGCTAGAATAGAAATGAAAAATTCAATGCCATAATCAGGATTTGAACTATGGATCTTTGCTGTTGGGCCCAAATTACCTTGTTGACGGGCTCTTGAACCCCACACACTCACTCACTCTTCGCTCTACTTAATTACTTACAATTGTGAGTTGCCATTGCTGTAAGTGTCTTGAATACGAGATTCCCTTGAGGTTTACTGGGAAAATGTGAATAGTGTTGTCAAGTTACCATGGCAGCTCAGTGATTAAGAACTGTCACATGTTGAACAGAAGTTCCGTGGTTCAAATTCTGGCTATGGCATTGAATTGTTCCTCATGATTCCATGTTTCAATGTCGTGTAGTATTTGTGTCAAAATCGTTTCAGCCATTATTCAGAAAATAAATACTGAAAATTCGTTCATGTAAAAAAAAAGTTTGGTATGAGAAAGCTTTCTTGGAAAGCTTTGCCTGGCATGTTTAAACACTGATTGAAGTATGAAACTAGGTTAAAATCTATAAACTTCTGAATGTTGCCATTTAAAACACTTTAGCTCCACTTATTTTAAAAATCTCTCAGGACTAGTTTCTTTGTCGTTTTTAAAAACTTTAATTTCTTGGTTAATATTGTGACTGCTTTACACAAAAATGAAAACCTATTGCTGATTTATCTCTCTATTTGTATTTTATATTTTTGAAGTGTTCCTTCAATCTAGTTTTTAAATTCCTCTTGCTTTTGTCAATATATATTTTATGATAATCTTCACAATTAATGCAGTAAATTCCCGATAATTTATTACTCGGAGTAGTATTTTTAAAGCATTTTATACTATGTTTGTTTTAAGGATGTACTTACATATTATAATCCTTAAAAGTCTTATTGAATTTATTACACACTTTTGGATGATATTTGAATTTGCAGTATCTTTCTTGTGTATTTCCTGTTTTTAATTTAGTGACACCCTTAATAGTTTTCCATTTTTTGTGTTTATTAATCAGTTTGGTTGAAAGGCTGGATTTGAAACCATTCAAATTTGTGCTCCATTCAAAGACAGTACACATTAAATGGGGTGTAATGTTGCAACATGTACTATATATATTCCTTGAAGTTGTGAATCTTGCTCCATGACCCCGAGGTGGCCTAAGTCCTGTACTTAGTCCTTCAATTGCTGCTTGATGGGCAATTTTAACGTTTGTATCCCTCCATGCCTTTGTCACTGTATGGTCTAAATTTACAAATGACTCATCTGTATAAACAATTGATTTCCCCTGGCCCCTAAACCTTCCTACATCTTTTAGATATCTATGTTACCATCTGATAATATTGTCTCTTTCTATTAATATGCACTTGTTACCCCTTCTTTCATATTCAAACCCCAAATCAAAGAAGAATCGACTCAGACTGGCCCTTGAGAAATTTGGTAGGGTATCATCACTATTGGCCCGTGACAAAATTATATTCAACATAGGTGAAATATTTTCAAACAGCAAAGAGTGAACAATTTGCCACACTTTGCTTTGCACTATTCCATCATATTGTGTTAATATACAATTTTTGTTGTTGTCCCGACCTTTTGCTTTCTTTTTTGATGACGTTCTTAGAGATCCTTTCATTAGTTCCTTTTTAATCCTATACACTACTGCTTCTGAACACCTGATAGCTTTAGCTGTTCTTTTTACTCCCTTAATAATACTCATTTTATGTGAAAAATAATCTAACACATTCATAATTATTTGGTGTTCCTTACTTCCTAATTTACCAATATATCGTCCCTCGTCCTCCATAACTAGAAATATTTATGGAAAATGTTAAATAAATAACGTAATAACACTTCACAGGTTCCATGTAATATAAAGACACACTTCTTTATGAACTGATGTTAACTTTTACTGCTGCCTTCTGTCACGCCTGGTGCTTTTAAGTGAATGCGTGAATACCTTTTGTTTGCCTTACATGATGAAAGAAAGAGGTTACAGGCTCTGGTTTATTTTAAAAACTGTTTTTAACCCTCTTCAACAATTCATCATGCTTGGTCCCTGATGTAAACTCAATCATAAAAAAGTTTCCCATTGTGTAACTTTTGCAGTGCACAAGTATACATTTTTCCGAAAACATTTAATTTACAAAATTGTAACACTTAACTGAGTAAATATAGAACATTCAAATTAGGCAGGTAGCAGCACTATAGTTTACTCTAGCTAAGAAAAAATATAGATGTATTCTAGCAGCCAGTTTATTAGTTAGTGCGTGATAAGCATAGAAACAGCAAATATCTGACTTTTTCAGAAAAACACCTTTTCTGTAGAACTTTAGGCCTACAGAATTGTATAATGACTCTAAAAAGGATATAATCTGATAGAGAAAAAAATGTTGTATAGGATAATGTGTTCAAAACTGAAAATTATAACAAATGAATATTTACACCATGCTATTAAGAACCTGGCAACAGTACGAGAGTAGAAAAGGACAAAGCTAATGGCAACTTGCATGCACTAGATAGACGTATATCCCATTTAACATTTAACTCCATACTGTCTTCTAAGAATGAGACAGGCTATAGCTGAAATAATGTGAACATTTTGTAATTATAGTTACATCACACAGATGAAGAACAAATATATAATTACTTGAAGATTTGAGCTCTAATTTTATAATCACATGTGCTATAAAAAGAATAAGATTTACACTATTATACTTTTTTCTTTGCAGTGCTTACAAACCTGCCCAGAGGGAAAATTTGGAGCAAACTGTTCTCAGAATTGCACATGTATGAATGGGGCAACATGCGACAAAGTAACTGGAGCTTGTACGTGCACAGATGGATGGACAGGATTGGACTGTTCGAAACGATCATGTCAAAATGGATTGTATGGACCCACATGCACCGACGTGTGTGAATGTGTACCCAACAATACAGAAATGTAAGTAACTTAGAAGGAACTTTACGTATGAAACTGCCAATAATGTAAAGAATAAGTCAGAGGCAACTAAACAATTGTAAGATTTCACTTGCCATACCATGTGAGTCAGCTGCCCCTTATTTTCCAGTTTTATGCAATCTGCATTTTGTACTCCAACATGAAAACATCAGTCTCTGTATTAAGTTCTATCCAAGCATTTAACATGGATGTCTTTTGGTTACACACTCAACGAAATTAGTACTAATATAGATGAATATATATATAATATAGATGAATATATTGAATATAGATAATATAGAGTATTGTCTTTTAATATACTCGTGATTAGACAGCTGTTTACACCACTGGTACCAGTGAACACTACACGTTAAATGGAATTTTTGACTCTCAAGTTACTAGGTAGCTCATTTGGAATGAGAGCACGAGTCATAAGTAATCTGTCTGCTGTAAATGTGGTTAGGATCCCCTGCATATACTAATTTTTATGCCATAATATTTACAAATAACATTGGTTGAACAAGTATGTTTAAAGTTGTTATTATTTTAATTCATAATTATTTTATTTCCATTTTATGGTATTGTTGTTGTCTATTAGGATATCTCTCCCCAATGCTCAGCTTCTTGTGCATTGGTTCTTGCTTCTTCATCAAAAGTATATCAATGTACTTGTTTGTCAAATATGTTGTGAAGAACTGGCAGAAAGTATTGTACGAAAAAATACAGATGGAGAATGAAGGGAGTTGGCATTCATAGTAACACACTACATCATGCCAGTCCAATAGAACAGAAGTCATTATATCTATTCTATTACAAAATGCAGATAACCAAAAATGACTTAAATAATAATGTCCTAAGCCGTAAGGGACTTTAAAATTTTGTTATTGTGAATTCAGTTTCCAAGTTTTGATGAGCATGAAAAAGAGAAAGCTTTGTAATACCGAGATGTGAACCCGTATCCCTGGGTTTAGCACACAGGATACAGTCATAATTCTATTCAGCTATTTGTAGGCTTGACTGATACCAGGCACTACGCCATTGCCACTTTGCAGCTTTTCATGCGTAATTTGGCCTTTTAAGACAGTTTTAATCCCTTGCTGAGCATTTTAATATTATTACTTAAATGACAAAAGCTGTTATTCATGTTATTTGGGATGTACATGATGCAGTTTATACCAAAATTTAAATAAACTGTTATTTAATAATATGTGCATCTTTACTATATGGGTCCATGATGGATGAGATGTACCTATAATATATTGCAGCCAACCCCAGGTCTAAGTTCAAGAATCTGCCATTTTCTTTTTAGCTACTGTTGTTAGTGTACTCATATGATAAATCCATTTTATCAGAGGCATTCACTGAATTGCATTGTTATGTATACTGCAATAAAAAGTTTGTGTAATCAACTGGAAACATGAAAATTGCTCTCAGTATATAAGTCATATGTTTTTGAGGTGTACTTCAGTGAGGAGTATGTTCTGTCCCTTACACTGCTGTTCCTCTGAGTTTTATGCATTCGTCTATCTAAGAACATCAAGCAGTACATCTTAGTAAGTGCAAAACTGTACTTAGAGCACAAATGTCACTTGATGGGTAGGCTACCTTCCAAAAAATAATGAGCAGCTAACTCCCTGGTATGTTGCAGGAGAATTCTTTCAGGGCTCCTGAAGTGTATGTACAGCGTTCTTCATTTAAAACCTAATAGGCACACAGCATTTTGCCCATGCACGATTGGGTGTGCAACAGCCGGCTTTGCTCCTACACAAACTCTGCCCATAAAGCATCTATAACACTCTTACTTTATAGAAGATGCTGGAAATGTCATCCACCCTCAGCTAAACAAGCATTATATCGAGAGAACACATTTTGATTCACAAAATTAAGTTGGGCCACTGTAATGTTTCTGATTTCATTTCTAATATTGTTTTAGTTCTTCCAATATATGAGGATTTGTCTAAAACGTAAGTGTAGAAGTGTCCATGCTTTAAATTAAAATGACCCAGTATCATGAATGCATTATTGTGAATGGTTTCTTGCATCAGAAATGATGGTGAATGATGGTTTAATTGATCCACAGCTTCTATTCTTTTCCGACGTGGCATGGTTCCAACTAAATGGTTGTGTCAACACTCATAACAATCAGTACTAGGCCTCTGAAAATCCACATCATGTTCTAGAAATCCCTCATTATGATCAGAGAGTTGGAGTGTGGTGTACTGTTAGCGCTAGATGCATAGTTGGTCCAATATTCTATGAGCAGATTAAATGCAGAGAGGTACCAAAATGACATTTTGACCCCATTTTATCATGAACTGACAGAAGAAGAGAAATAACATGAGTGGTTTCAACTAGCTTCTGCTTCTGTCCATACAGCAGAGGAGTCTATGGATAAAATTAGGGAAGTTATTATTTATTTATGCCAGCAAAGTTACTGTTGGTGTTTTAAAACATACAAGCTATGTGTGGACAATGTTTGAGAGGTAGAACAGAACTGAAAAATCCAATGCCACAGCTGGGATTTGAACCACAGACCCTCTGCTTACCAGTGCTCTAACCATTAAGCTACTGTCACAACCTGCCAGAATGACACTGAATTCTTCAACCGATTGGTAAGTGGAGGGTCTGTGGTTCAAATCCCAGCTGAGGCAGTAGATTTTTTCAATTCTAATTCTACCTCTCAAAAATTAGGGAAGTGTTTGAAGATAGAGTGATTAGTGCTGGTGTATGGCCTTCTCGCTCCCCCAATCTAACAGTGTGTGATTTTTTACTTGTGGGGTAACCTGAAAGACAAAGTTTATGAGACAAATCCTCATGCATTAGAAGAACTAAAACAAAATATTAGCAATTAAATAAAAAACATTACAGTGGCCCAACTTAATCAAGTGAAGCAGAATGTGTTCTTCCGATATAATGCTTGTTTAGCTAAGGGTGGACGACATTTCCAGCATCTTCTTTAAGGTAAGAGTTTTATATGCGCTTTATGTGCAGAGTTTATGTAGGTGCAAAGCTGGCTGTGGCACCCCCCATTGCATAAAGGCAAAATTCCATGTGCTCGTTAGGTTACATCTTGTTTCCAGATATATTTTATAGGAACATTTATTCTAGTTTTGACCAATCCCAATCCTGTTGCAATATTGGATACTTTTTTAAACACTCTGTATAAGAGAAGTGAATCTTAAAGATTGTGAACTGACAGTGAACCAATTTTCTCTTGTGAAGAAATCGTCACACTCAAGCTTTATGTGGCTAGTATATATAACACTGTTGTGGCCACACAACTTAAAATTTGAGACACACCGCAATGAGTGACTAGTGCCACTGAAATAAACAGCTTGTAATTAAGTGAACCTGAAACTTGCTTAATACCATTTCGCAAATGTTTTACAACTCTCTTGTTTATTAACTTAAGCTCATAGATTTTGGTATATGTTAAAGCAGTTGCTTTTTATTGTAGGTGCCATCCATGGACAGGGAAGTGTGAGTGTAAGGCAGGCTGGGATGGTGATACATGCTCTCGCCCATGTCCATTTTACAGATATGGCAAGGACTGCAACAACATCTGTCAGTGCAAGAACGATGCTCAGTGTTCTCCAGTTAATGGAACTTGTATATGTGCAGCAGGTAATTCTCATATTTTATTCAAGAGCTTGTTAAAAGGAGCTATATTCTTGCTTCTATAGCAACAAAGTATATCTAGTAAAATAGAGTAAAAAATAAAATCTGTCATGCAGGGAATGTAATAAGGTTTTTGTATCTCTGGATAGCATCTTTTCTACTTTATTTAGTAAGGATTGTAAACAGTTCAGAACAAATATTAAAGAAAGTTTACAACAAGATGGCATAAATTAGTATTCATTAGGCAGTTATGGATACAGTTTGTGTGACAAATCTATTAATGCAAAATTCCAATAACTTGACTCTCAATATTTGACATTCTGTATAACTACATAGATAACATTTTTTATTTTAATTTGTTTATTTTTTTTATTATATTTGATTACAATAATTTCTTTAATCCACTAAGCAGTATAAACGGTATAGGTGAATTTTAATTAGTGTATGTATACTGCATTCCCCATAACAGTAACAAAAGGGCTGACAGCGTATTGACTTTCAGTATCTAGTCAGAACACAAGCAGCCGGCAGGTCATTGTCACAAAATCAAAAGCTTGCTGCTAATAATGTGGATAAATGTGACAAACACTTGTTTGTAAGATTTGAAGGTTTATTGCTCTACACAGTACATATGTGTGTGCTAAACTGTCAGTTACATACTTCTGGTTACAATATGGTTTCTCTCATTTCACTGTTAGTGTTGTGTTTGTGCCAGTGAAAATGTTGAATGAGAAGAAAGCAGACAAGTTAACATGACAATGGAAATTAATTTGGTCATTTTAAAGAGACTGATGAAAGAGAACATGAATATGTAATAAATTGTAGGATATGTTATACTTTTCTGTTGGCTATATTGTGCTAGAACATGCATCTATGTAATTTGCAGTGTTATGTTATGAGTTATTCCGTAAAAGTAGACCTTTCCATAGCTCGATACACTCTCAGTCTACATTAGGTCAAGTTATCAGGATTCTACTGTATTCCATAAAATAGTGAAAACCTGTTCAAGTAAGTTTCCAAACTTCTACTTTTACCACAGGGAAGTTACTGTTCTATTTTTGTGAGGTTTATGAATGAAACTACATAACATTTATTATTTATTTATGCCAACAAACTTACTGCTGGTGTTTTAAGCACCCAAGCCATGTGTGGGCAATGTTTAAGAGGTGGAATCAGGACTGAACAATTTAATGCCATAGCTGGGATTTGAACCACAGATCTTCCGCTTATAGAGTGGCTGCTTTAACCACTAAGCTACCATGGCCAACTTGCCAGTACAACCTTAAATTCCCCAGCTGCATGCACGCGTGTGTGCGGTTTAACGGCCCGCTGACGAGGTCATTTGGGCCCACTATTTTCAATATAAAGATGTACCTATCTTAGAACATACTGAGCGAGATGGCGCTGCAGTAATGTGTGCAGCTCGCATTTGGGAGGTCATGGATTTGATTCCATTGAGCAATATTCCTGATCCATAAGTGTTTTTTGGGGGTTTCCCTGGGTCGCTGGGAAGGACAATTACATCTCCCAAATTTTTTGTCCTTCCATTTTACGTCATTAATAATTTCATTCATCATTCATCCCATTGGTTCTTTCAGGGTTGCAAGTGTCAGTGAGGGTGTTAGTTACAGCTTGTGCATGGATGACATGCACACAGAAACTCTTTCCATCCCTCGTTGTCCATAGGATCTGAGTAGGGGGTGGTATACAGGGGCATTGGACCCCACCGTGTACCCTAAGACCCCGAAAGACCTACAAGTCTGAAGTTGTCGTCAATCTTGGTAAACCTTAGAGACCTCTTTCAATATCTGTACCACTAGGCTGGATCTGGCTGCCTGGTGTCTCCTATCACCTCGTCTTTCCTCCTGGGGGAGCCCTTTGTGGACATGGTACAATAAGCCTAGTTTCAGTGTCAAGCCCTCTGCATATCTCTCCTATTCCTATTCCTCCTATCATAGAACACACAGTGAAAATGTGTAAACAAATTAAATGTGTTAAAAAGAAATTACTATCTGACAATATATTTGTTGAACAGGATATCGTGGAGCAGATTGCAGTGAGCCTTGTCCAACAGGAACATTTGGAGAGGACTGTGCACACAAATGCAATTGCAAGAATGGTGCAACTTGCTCCATTGAGAATGGAAGATGCAATTGCACAGCAGGTAATACAAGAACTGAAGCCATAGTATACTAGTATAGTAGTTTCTCATACTTCTGCACAGGATTGGCATGACTTAGCAAATATTAGAAGTAGCATGTAATTTTCTGTCATCATTGTTTAGATAGTTATTGCGCATAGAAATATTATATCTATGAGTGCATAAATGTTTTCCCTGTAGCTCAATATTTTTGTTAGTGTCTAAAGAAGCTTGCAAATAGAGAAATTCTGTTCTCATCATTTATCTTGGCTCCTTATAATAAAACATAATGTACTATAAAATTTCAGAAAATGGCTATGCGAGTCTCTTAAGTAGGTAATGACTTATGAAGTTATGCTGAGAAGTAGAAGTTAACTGGTCAAACATTTTGACATGTGGTGCATTTTAAGTAATGAAAAATAGTAACAAAATAAATGTTTAGAAAAACTGCGTCTAAAATTGGAATGTGCATTACACTATTGTGTTCAGGAGTGTTTAAAAGGTTGCAAAGAGTGATAAATATTGCTGATAGTAAATCAAAGGTGCTAAATGAAAGTAAGGTAAAAAGCAAAAATTCAATTTTTGGATTCTTTACAGATTTTTATCCAATTTCTCAGGTGTAACATGATAGCTTTTGGTTCCCAAGGTCATGGGTTCAAACCCACCGGAGAGCAATGAATTTTTTTTGGAGTGTAAAAATCCTTAGCCTGGCTTCCTTTGGAAGGGAAGTAAAACCGGTGGTACCTTGCTGTAGATTTATGGTACATAAAAGAACCTCAAGGCTAATAAAGAAGCTTTTAAACAAAATTAAGTGACTTTCCACGCTCAATATAGAATGGGGTGCTGAGACCCATGGCCTTTAAAGAGCGTCCATAAAGAAAACTCAGTTTCAATTTTTAATATTTTAATCAACTTTGTTGTTACAATCTAAACATTATTCGTAAGCTGACACAAAGTTTTGCTTCACAAGTATACAAATAATATTTAAATTTAATTTGAGCTACAGGGAACCTGAGCACTGAGAAACTTTGTTAAATTACCTTCAGATAGCATGAGGTAGAACTTAGTCATCCAAGATAACATTCATTCTTTGTCCATGCTGCACTTTAATTATTTATTTAGCATGATAATCTGTGATATTGTTTGTTTTAATACTTGAAGTGAGAATTTTCCCGTTTATGTATCTGCACATTTATGATTTATTTTTGGAAACACTCTTTGGAAAACAAATTCCAGTGGAAGTAGGTTGTCTAACTTTTAGCTAACCATGATCCACATTGTGTTTAGAGAAATTATAGTTGATTTCAAAATTTTGAACTTTCGGATTCTAAAGCTGCAATTCAGGGAATATGTTCAAATACTACAAAGAAGTCAACAAAAATTAGAGAATGCTACAAAATGTTAACACAACTCCAAAAAGTTAATAAGACTGTTCATCTCCAATGGATTCCAGCACACTGTGGAGTCATGGGGAACGAAGCTGCAGACTCACTTGCAAAGAAAGCCACAACAATAACACAAAAGTCTAAATTCAATTTCTCATATTCCTCAATAAAACGCTTGATCATTAAAAATTTTTGTCATTCATACCTACAAGAAATAGAAACAAATGCCAAAGATAAAAAATGGATTACACTACTTTCCAATCCAGATATAATCCCCCAGAGACCAAGGAAAACAGCTGTTGCAGCCTTCCGACTATTGACAAATCATGACTGCTTGGCAAGTCATCTCTACAGAATAGGTATCTCAGCCTCACCGATATGTGTCCTGTGTAACGATCCAGCAGAAATGAATGAAGAACACTTGAAGACCTGTGAAGCATTAAGATCAGAAGAAACTACAGTTCAAAAGTATTGGAAAGCACGAATGCTAATGGCTTCATTGCCAGATGCAAGGCACTAGAAAACAACAACAACAACAACTTTATGATATTACTTCAAGTCTTGCCATTTATTGTGGGCTTGCGCTGCCCAAAATGCAGGCTTTGATGGTGATTGAACTGTATTCAGATTTTTCATTTATTTAGTTTAAGCACAACACACCATGATTTTGTAGAAGTATTTTAAGTTGATCTATAGACAATTTGAGTTTCACTTAACTTACTTTTTATCTGGACATGTTTCAAAGACCATCGTCTTCATTATCAATGATTTCTCGACTGGCATTTCAAGAGGAAGAATCTGTTGTGATTGTGCTGCTATCTGGATTGCTGGATATAAACTTCAGCATAGTCATGATGTGGTGAGCCTTCCCTTCATCCTTCAGCACATGTGGTATCCATTTTACTGCAACTCTTTGGTAGCCAACAGTATTATGAACTGTGTCTTCTACGGCTCCATAACACAAATTCATTATCTTTGCAACCTTGGCAATTGTTAAGTGATAATCTTCTTGCATAATTGAGTCAATTGTGTTGATGTTCACTTCCGTTTGTTGCTGTTATGGTTCTTCCAGGGTGCTGAGATTTTTTAAGGTCTTCATAGCCCTCTTTGAAACATTTGTGTAACTCAGAGATTTGTGTTTTGCCTAAAGATGGTCTTTATATGCTTGCTGGAGCATTTCAAAGGTTTCTGGAGGAGTTTTGCATAGGTGAACAGAAAACTTTATGGATGTGCATTGCTGAAATTTCAGTAAAACCATATCAGATATCGGGGTCTAATTTCCAACTAAATTGTTCTGCACGACTGATATTCACAGCATTACTAGACAAAGGGTTGCACTCCAGGGTACTTCATCTAAATACAGTTAAATTAGTTTGGTTATTTGTTGATGCATCCTCATATTTGTGCATGTTTTCATACATTACATAGCACATGGTTTGCTTATACAATGTAAAACCAATTGTTATGGTTATGCTATGCTGGTTTACTTCATACTGCATAAATGTATCAATTTGAGTTTCATGCACATTTTCAGATTCAGCATTTTAGTAATAAAATATAATTTCCACTGGAGAAAAAGAGTGTTTTCAGTTTTTATTTATAATATTTGAATCATATTACATATTATTTTGTTTGTGAATAATGCATGTGTGTGTAGTAGAAGAGTTGAGCACTTTAAAGATGTTTTAACAGGTTGGGAGGGCCAACAGTGCGACCGGCCTTGTAATGAGAAATTCTACGGCCACAACTGCAGTCTTCCTTGCAAGTGTCTAAACAACGCTGCCTGCAATCCACAGAATGGTTTGTCTAAAAGAATATGTTTTATCTCTCTTCTGATAAATCTTGTTTTTTAAGAAAACAAGATCATCTTCTCTTCATTCAGATGCCTATGTACAATAAACTTTCAACTTTTTATTCTATCTCAGATTCTTATCCTTAACTTTGCTTCTTTCTTCTATATCAAATAAACTCTGCTTTTCAAAAATGTTATGGAAGTTATTTGATAAACTAAATCTAAATTTTTTCTTATTTTATGAAAATCTAAACTTAAATATAACATAAATTGCTTGGAAATTCCATATAAAAGAAAATTAAAGTAGAAATTTACTGCTGATTGACAAGCAGACTTAACATTTAGAACATTAAAACTTGCACCTGATGTATTTATACATGCCAGAATTGGAGAATTTAAGCTTAAAATATAAAATAATGTAAGGGTATCAGGGGAACATTTTGTATTAATTAAAAAGTAATAATAAATTAATAATATTTATTTGCTAATAATTAATAATAATAATAGTCATTATTTTTGCTATTTTTTATCATAATCAACCTCTCTATCCCTAATTAAAAAAATAATTATAATATACTTGTGGTCTATGTTCTAAACAAGCTTTTGTTAAAATTAATCAACTTATTCTCTTTTACCCTGTAAAAGTGAAATGTAATTTGAAGTTGATAATAGCGAAGTATTAATGAATGTGTTAACAATATGTATATCTGAAAGGATAAGCAAAAGTTATTTTCAAATTTGAGGAACACATACATAAATGGGCTTAACTTGACAGAGGTTTGATAGAGGGGAGAAAGAGAGTAAAAGTGAGGTTCAAAATATTAAACTTATCTAATAAAGCTTACAGTCCGTCTGGTCTAAGTTGGAACATGACCTACTTAGCGCTACCCCTCCCTGTGAGAGGGGAGGGATGACAACACATCGCCATGGCTATCCGTGACTGCCTAGTCTGCGTCTGTCGGTAATACGTGTTTCGACGAGTGTACAGGCTACTTATGTACCCTTAATATTGAGAGTGAAATATGGAAATGCTGGTGATGCGTTTAGTCCTGCTCATTGTGTTGACAATCGTATTGTTCCAAGCTGGTGTTGGAAGAAAGGGGAAACCTCTTCAATCTGATGCACGGGAAGTTGTATGTTTGGTACATAAGTGTTTTGCTGATGAACTAGAGGCGTTAACATCGGGTAAACCAACAATGTCCGTGACACAGGTCATGGAAAGAACCGCCGCAGCTACTGGTGTATCTCACACTTCAATATACAGAATTTTGCAAGAAAAAAAGAAAGCAGACGCAAATGGGACCGCTGTTAGAACACCAGGAAGGAAACGACCAAACAGACAACCAACAAGCACAACAGCCGCTTCATTTACAAAGGCGGCTATTCGTAGTACAATTTATAGGTCGTACACATCGCATTTCTTGCCCGAAAATTGGAAAGCTGTCTGTGAGCATGTGAAGCGCATAGAAGAAATGTACTGGGGAAAAAGACGAATTAATGGACGACATATTGGACAGTTTCAACATAAGTTTAGAAGACAGTTACTCTGAATCGGAAGATGCATATGAAGACTGCGGATGTGATCCAGCATCCGATACCCATGAAGCCGAAGATCTTACCAGCTTACCGGTACCCTCCAAGGAACCCTTCTTGGACGGGATCTCTATACTGACGCTATCTAACAGCAGTTATTAAAGCGCTGCTCTCTGATAGCTGCACTATAGTCAGGCAGTCAATCGCACCGTTGCATGTTGCATGGAACCGATGCAAAATGGGATTAGGCAGTCATGGAGTACCCACAAGAGCGCGGGCAGTAGTGCGTTCTCTCTCTAATTCCCATGTTTCAACATAAACCAAACGAACTGTAAAACTAGAAAGAACATTCTCTTGCTCTAAATTCAAGTGCTACCAAGAATATGTAGTAAGTTCCACTTAACAGGTTCCACTACCTGTGTTTTGTGGAGTTATATTGTTATTTTTAACACTATTTCTAGAAATCCTGAAGCCCCCAAATTGGACTTCTGATTGCTACATGAGTTTATTATCTTTGTAGGTCTCTTAAAAATTAGTCCACGCAATACAGCAGGTGCAAAGTGCTTATTTCAATTAAACCTAAAAATACATAATTTTATATGCTAAATATTTAAACTCTGAAATAAAAGCTATTTTATGAATTTAATGATACTACCAATTGAGCAGTTAGGATTTAAAGTTGGACAAGTGCAGACAGTTTAAATTCTTTGGGAATAAGGAAAATTTAAATATTCTTAAAACTGAATTAAACATTTATTATTTTTATGGGTGTTTACATTCTAAGACTTACTTCTCCAAACTTTCTTTTATTACTTTTTGTCATGTAATATGCTCAAGTAGTTTCCCAAAAATATTTTGGATGGTTTAATTCTGACTGGTGTCTTTTGGACGAATCTGGATTTTATTTAAAACCTAGTGTACATTTTAGCATTTGTAATTTTATTTAAAAAAAAAACATCACTACAAAGAATATTTAAAAATTCCACATTCTTGAGAAATATCAGACATTATTTTTAATAGCCATTTGACATTACAATGAATGAAAAGCTGAGATTCTCTTAAATATTGTAAACTCTTCCGCCGAAATAGCTTGCTTTGTGTACAGAAAGTATGTTTGTATGAAAAAAAAAGAAAAAATAGCAAGGATCAAATGAAAGAGCAGTCAAGATTGAAAATATATTAACTTATCAATTAATCTATCCCCTTTTGAATGTCTTATTAGATACCCAGGTGACATATTTACATGATCTGTTTGAATATGCTTGAAAATAGTTGCAGAAATCAAAACAGTTCTAGAAACCTCAAGAAGAACTTGTCCAACTTTGAATGCTATCTTCTCAATTAATAATCCATATTAAATAAGGCTTCAATCAAACTATGTTCAACAGAGAAATATAATAAGTGAACTAATTTACTACAACTAGGGTTACCAGGTCTTCTTCTGAGAGAAAAAGAAAAAGAAGGAATATTTTTACCAACTTTGCCAGAAATTAAAGAACTATTTTATTTACTTTCACTAAGAGATTTTATAGATTCTAATTTATAATGGAAAATTCAATGTTTCATCTGTTTAATAAATTATTGTTGGTTTTCTGCCTTAAGTTTTTTAAAAAATTAACACAGTTTTATCAAGGAAAGTAGCGCTATAGTAACATAAGTGGCTTGCATTTTGGAGGTCCTGGGTTCTAACTCTTTGAGCCAACCAAACTGACTGAAGTTTTTTTTTGTGGTTTTCCTCAGTCACTATATGAATAGCGGATTGGATAATTTGATCCACGAATTTTCCTATCACCCCATTAATAACTACATTCCATTTCTTTCTTCTTCACTGCCACATTCGGCATATAAGTGTTTAGTTTTGTCAGAGAAAATAAAAAAATATTGTTTTGAACATAGGAATGAATCTACAGTATGCACTAGGGATATACATCAAAACGAAGTGAACATGAAGTGAATATTTATGAAAATTATGTGTAAATCATGAAACATTTTAGCCAAACAGACAACTGGGTTTCCTTTTTTTTTTGTTTTGTTTCGAAATAAGTGGTTTTTAGCCTGAAAAGTGAAGAATCAATATCTGAAAAAAATATCAAAACTGTAAATGTGTGGTCAGTGTGGGTGGCTCAGTTGGTTAGACACTGGCCTACTGATTCCAAGGTCGCAGGTTCAAATCCTGCCCAGGTTAATGATTTTTAAGTGTGCTTAAAAACGACAGCTCCATGTCAGTAGATTTACTGGCATGTAAAAGAACTCCTGCAGGACGAAATTCCAGCACACCGGCAATGCTGATGTGATCCTAGCAGTTGACAACGTTGTTAAACAACAAAATAATTTTTAAATTTTTTTTGTAAATGTATGAACAGCATTACATTTCAAATTTGGTTGTATTGGGAAGTTGTTTATCATTATCATCATTGTCATTGTCATTGTCATTTTCTTGGTAAGTTATTCTAAAAGACAAACTTTAAATATGCTTTTGAAATAAACTGCCCTTATCTTTTAATTGATTTCAACTAATGTTTCTTAAAAGCTTTATGTATAAAAACGGCAAGTTTTGGGAATTATCTCCATACAAACTATCATGAAGGTTGTGTATCAGTTTAAAACAAAAAATACTCTTCAAATTCTTTGAAAAAGAATTAAGCTTTGTGCACACAACAGTTTGCCTAAGTTATAACATTTTAGGAATTATAAACTAGCCTTAATTTTAAATCAATTTTAACATCTGAAATTTTTGATAAAGTACTTTCAAATTTCTATACTAAAAGTTTCAACTCCATATATGTAATGGTTCATGAATTTTTCCACGCCTGTTTAGAGACAAAGTAAAATAGCAAATGCATGTAGAAATTCTGAGAGTGAATTTATCTGAAAAACCATACTGTGCATTAAAAAATGTAAAGACCTGGCAACTCTAAACATAGTGTTATCCAAAAGTATGTTGTCATATTAACACTCTCTACCAGGCCCATTTACTGTTCTGTTCTATTAAAACTAGCCAATTTTAAAAATGTTTTAAATGTAAATTTAGGATTTTGCTGTATGACATAGCCCTTGAAAGCCCTACAACCCTTCTGCTTTAGAATGAAACTTATTAAATAAGTACATATGGCTGATAAACATTTTGGTAATAAACATATACTTTGAAGTTTGAAATAGGTATTGTTCAAATTATACAGGGTGTAAGGTACTGCTTCAGCCGTATTTCAACCAAGGATTCTACGTGATGAGTGTAACAAGTTTGTTCAATACGATTATTGCCAATATGAGCCATTTTGCTGAAAAAAAAAATGTGTAAAATATTTGGAGCCATCTAGTTTCTTCGCAAATGGTTATTAATGATTTATTATTTTAGTAATTGTTACACAAACATTGTGTTCACAATTCTGTAATGCATTTCTATCTTAATTAAATGAATTTAGTCATAACTTAATGTTAAAATGTTAAAATGTCTTGCAAAGTTTAATTTCTAATAGAGATTTGGCCATGCCATAGCCGAGTGGTTAGATCATTCACTTCTCACCAAAGCAGCCTGGGTTCAATCCCAGGCAACTGCATGTGGGATATGTGGTGGATGAAGCAATGCTGGAGTGGATTTCCTCTGGGTTCTCCGGTTTCCTCTGCCATCTCATTCCACTGGTGCTCCATCTTCATTCCATATATCATCTGTATCACCACCTGTAGTATTGTATGTAGTAAAAGCGGGCGTTAAACACTACCAAAAAAAAAAAAAAAAGAGAGAGAGAGAGATTTGGCAACGTCAAGTTAACATTAAATTGTGACTAAATTAATTTAAATTGAAGTAAAAAGATATTACAGCATTGTTCACACAATGTTTGTGTGACAGTTAGTGAAATAATAAACCATTTATATCCATTTGCCAAGAAGCTAGAAAGCTCCAAATAGTCCAAATATTTGACACACTTTTTTTTTTTGGCAGAATAGTTCTTTATTGATAATAATTACATTGAACGTTTATTACACTCTTAAAGAATCTCTAATTTTAACATATGGCCGAAGCAGTATCTTCCATCTGGTATATGAAACATACCTTAAAATTCACCATATCTTCCATTTCATCTATATCATTACAATCACTGCATTCGAAATCATCTAAATTATTAGTTATTTCAGCTAATTCCTCTTTGGTATATTATATGCACCATTTTCACTGACTGATACTCTTACAAACATTGCCATTAAACACATATGCCCCTGTGCTCCACACAAGTGGCATGTAATTTCACACAGACTTCGTTGTTTTCATTAACAACATTCAATTGTGACTGTCAACGTTCATCTGTTGACAGAATGTGATATTAAGTGTACAAGGTACAGAAGCCAAAGCTGTAATAGCAATGTCCCATGTATTTTAAAGCAACTAAATGTTGGAGCCCGTAGAAATGACAAGCTCAGTAATTTTCATAAGAATGGCTGCCCATTAAATATATGGACTTGGTAGTGAGAGTGTTAAATACAGAATTACAGTTCACTTATTACAAATAACAGTAAGATTTTAAAAAATATTTTAAAATAAAACTTGAATGATGGAAGCAAAGTTAATGACATGTGACATATAGGTACTTGCACATGTGCCCCGGGCTACATGGGGGAGCTGTGCGAGCGCAAGTGTGAGTCTGGATGGTTTGGACTCGAGTGCAACCAGGTCTGTAACTGCCACGATGATAACAGTATTGGTTGTGATCCAACTACTGGAACATGCATCTGCAAGCCAGAGTGGGGAGGTGTTCACTGCGAGACCAGATGTCCTTCAGGGTTCTATGGACCAGAATGCAACAGAGTGTGTGATTGTCAGAACAACAGTTCTTGTGACCCCCAGACAGGGGCCTGTTATTGTGCCAGGGGCTGGCAGGGACCAAACTGTGATCAGCCATGCAATAAGGGCTTTTACGGACTCAACTGCAAGGAAAAATGTCCAGACATGATATATGGTTAGCAAATACTTTTCTTTAAACATCTTACTTAAAGCAATACAGAGAGAAATGCTAGAAGTACACTTGCGTTATTAGAAGAACTGTCTTATAATTATGAAATAGTTTGATATTGTGAAATAGAAATGCTTATAGTGCTTTTTGAGGCAGTCTTTACAGGAAATGATATCAAACCAAAAGCTTGAGAATCAATAGGTTAATTTATTTAAAAATATAAGGCTCTTTCACAGCAATCTCTCATGCTATGCTTAGTGTTGATTGCATGTAGCTTTAAGCTAGGCAGTGATGATACAAATGTAATAGCAATGCTGTGTAGCTTGTCCGATACTGATTTTGCCATGGACAAATTCAGTGGCAGCTTTTGGGTTTCATTTTGATAGGGACCCGACTTTCAAGTCAGTCTGTGATGTTATTGTTTATTTATTTATTTATTTTATTTTGTTTATTTTATTTATGTTATTTATTTATTTCATGTCAAGATGATAGTATATGAGTACTGTTGTGTGGCCCTGGCAATTATGTATCATATCAATCAATTCAGGAACTAAAATCATTTATTGACACTACTACACTTACTTGTTAAAATAATAGCACATATTTCAATGATCATTGGAAACATGCACTGTCATTTTAACAAGTAAGAGAAATGTCACAGAACAATGTTAGTTTAAGATTTGAAGTAAATGTACCTAAAAAAAACCCGGCACGACAGCCTACAAGGGGCCAAGGTCTACCGCCCAGCCGCTGCGTCCCCCACCTCTGCCCACTACAGGCGTCATTGGTGAGGTGCAGGACTGGAGGTTGGGACGTGGTCAGCGCCCTGAGCCCTCCCTGCCAGCTTTCTACACCTGGGGTCGCTACTTCTCCATCAAGTAGCTCCTCAATTGGTCCCCCTGGGACCTAACGAGGCTGAGTGCACCCTGTGCCAGACCTCCCAGAGGGGATTAAATCCCCATGCCGGTACCCGGGTCCTCCGCGCCAGAGGCAAGTGTGCTACCAATTGCGCTACGGAGGCGGTCAAATGTACTTAAGCATGTAATAAATATAAATCTTTAAAACTGTAAAACATGAATACTCTCAGAGTATGATAGCATTTGTTAGTTTAATTATACAGTTATGTTAGTCATGATGCATTGTTGGAAACTGCTTTTGGCTTCAAGCTGCACTGTTGGTCCTGACCGTAAGCCTGAAACTGGTAGCAACTATTTAGTGTAAACTGGGATTTACAAGCTGTTCTGTAAAAATGTTTCCAATATTTGGAGAGGAAGTTAATGTCACAAAATCAAGTTCATATAAATTAAAAAACTTATTTGAAACATTTAATGTTCAAATAAGTTTAACACCTCATTTTTTAAATTAATTTTTGAGTACTAATGCTTATTTTCTTGTTAAGTAGAAGGTTAGCAGTGCATGCTTAGTTAGCCAGTTTTGACAGCATGTTTATCTAATGTTTAATATATGTTGCAATACTTGTAAAAATTATTTTCATGGAAGCTGTATTTCTTCAATGCAATGATGACATCTTGAGTTGTGGCAAAATAGTGTGCTGCTACATAAAACATAAGATACTGAAAAAGATTGCAACTATGTTTTTATTAAGCAAGTTATTGTATTGCAGGAAACAGAACATGTGACCATGTGACAGGAGAATATGTGTGCAGGGCTGGTTACATAGGATTCACATGTGAGCATCCATGTCCCCTCGGTTCTTATGGGCTAAACTGTCAAAAGAAGTGCACTTGCAAGAATGGTGCCGATTGTCATCATGTAACAGGTCAGTAACAGCTTTAGAGTTTCTGTTTCTATAAACATAACTGTTCATAAATTTGTAAATCATTGAAATAGTTTCTGTAAGTTACTATGACATCAGCTGGCAGTCACCATAAAAAAAGAGCCAAGGTCAAGGTACCTCACACCACTGCACGGCAAGTCAACAATGACAATGGAGTAAGAAATGGAGTAAGAGCACAAAGATGATTATGAGTGTGGCATAACAGACCGTTCTAGAAACTTTCAAATGCTGGCTTATTTAAGAGAAGTTCAAGAAAAGGTGAATTTTGAGAAAACATATGTGCTACATCATTCTCGTCTATATAAGCAAATGTGGCAGTGAGAGAGAGAGAGGAGTTCTTTGGTGTCGTTCAGCATTGAATGAGACAGTTAAGTTAGTTCAAGTATGTGTGTGTGTGTGTGCGCGTGCGTGTGTGCAGGTGGGGGTGTGTGTGGTTGGGTGGGTGCGCAGGCATGTGCATGTATGGGTATGTGGGAGTGGGTGTGTGAGAGCTTGTGTGCATGCGTGTATGTATGATGTGCTTATGCATATATAATTGGATGGACAAAGTCTATGGTAATTATTTGTATGTGCTAAATAAACAACAAAAACAACAACAATATTGTTTCAGCATACGTCTCAAATGTTAAATTTGATTTCAGGGGTTTGTCAGTGTTTGCCTGGTTGGACGGGTAAAAACTGTTCTAATCCTTGTCCGGTTGGAACTTACGGTATGAACTGCAGTCAGCACTGCAAATGCCTGCATGGAGGAAAGTGCAGACGTAATGATGGAGTATGTCGATGCCCACCAGGATGGATTGGTGCTCAGTGTACAGAAAGTAAGTAGAACAGTTAATGAGCGTTATATTTTAAGAATATAACTCCATAACTGATTCCTATTTTGTAAAACTTGTGCAAGAATATGAATAGACTTATTAATATAAGGACAAAGCACATACAGGTATTTTTTTAAAACTTTCTAGCTAATTATTTTGAAAGCATCAGCTATTCAAGAAAACAATTTATTCAGTTTTATTTAATGAAATAAATTTTATAATAATCTTAATAACAAACAATCTTCATTTCTTGCCCCTCTGTACTTGTAGTTTCAGATCTGTGAACAAATGATAGTTGTTACTTCAGGCAATAATGTATCCTTGCAAACCATATGCATATTATTCTTCAATTATTTTTCCAACAAACTGTGAAGTACTGTCCATGCAAAGACAAGAGCAGTCAGGTGTGCAATATAAGGAGTGGGGAGAAATAGGCGGAGCCTACAAGCAATAGGTTACAAGGCATTAAAGGATTAATAAAGTTGGATTGAATTGAATAGGTATGCAATGCATAAACAATGAAGATAGCACAGGAGAACTGTAATAAACACAGTAAACATATACCTATTATGAATATTACAAATAGAAGCACTATTAACAGTGAAGTATTCTTCATGTTTGAGGTAATTTTGAGTCACTTTTTTCCACTCACCTTCGCTTAAATTGTTTTAAAACAGGAAACGTTTTCAAGACTGTTTGGACCCATCATCAGACGTTGGGTGACTGACACTATCTTCTTGTTCCCCCTCTCTGCAACTATAACTTATGGTGATTTCTAGAAAGGTTGTATTTGTATTGTACTTAATGTTCAGAGTATGGTAATAAATTTGCAGTTTATGATATGCTTTGTACTGACACGTATAAAAAGATATAGTTTACATCATTTAAGAGGTAGAACTGGAACTTAAAAATTCAATGCCACAACTGGGATTTGAACCACAGACCTTCCGCTTGCCGGGCGGACGCTCTAACCACTGAGCTATTGTGACAAACTGCTTGTGTGTTTAAAAACACCAACAGTAAGTTTGTTGGCATAAATAAATAATAGTTTACATCATGTTTACACTGTTCTCATCTGTTTGCATGGACAGTGCAGAGAATGACCTCAGCTCATTTTGTGTATTATTTATGTCAGAGGCTCCCCATTTGATGTTTTGTTGTGAGTTTATTTTAACCATTTGACATTAGATTCAGCTATAAGATGACATTGTAACAAATTGTTTCAGCACTCTTTCTTACAAAGATACATTCTCATGGTTTAAGGGACTGAATAGCATTAAGATAATATTAGAACAGTAAGTTACAAATGTTGTATGCTTTCAGTTTGCCCTGAAGGTTATTACGGAGATCACTGCATGAGTCCTTGTGAGTGCCCAAATGAAAATTTCCTTTGCCATGCAGTAGAAGGATGTATTTGCAAACATGGATATACAGGTAAATTATTCCAGCATTACTAATTGTGAGCTGGCTTATAAGGAAAAATTAGTTATTGTTTTATAACATAAGTACTGCTATAATCACAAATTCAAACTCTCTGTTTGTTATATGAAACAAAGAGCTTTGATTATTTTGGAACTAAACCTGACACTTTAAATTTGAAGTCTCTTAAAAGGTTTCCACTCAGGATTACTTCTTGTAAATACTTATTGTACCGGAAAGTCTTTTTTTAGACACTTCACCCATTATCCTGAGAATACTTATAATGAAGAAATTGTCTAAAACTTTCTAACATGAATTACCGTATTTACTTGAAAATAAGACCCCTTCGATTATGAGACCTGCCAAGTTTTGCTGACAAATTTCGGCAAATGTTAGACACGTTAATTTGAGACAGACAGTAATTCTTAGAAAAACACCTTTTCAATCTCTTTGTTACTGTATGTATAGATGTTTGGCCAAGGACAATTTTTATCTTTCACTTGTTTGCAAAGAAAGGAGTGGTGAACTAGACATTGACCTTCATTCATTACTAGTTTTAACTCTTCTACCTGCTTTCTTACTAGTAAAAGAACATCTTTGATTACAAAAGTAGCAACTTTATTGAAAGTAAGTTTCTCGTGTACCTGTCCATGTTAGCAATAACATGAATGCATGAAAAAGTTTCACTATAAGTGTTAAGCTAGATGTTTTGGAATTCACTGAGCAGTGAGTCAAGAGTATTTGGTACGACCAAACATGATTTGTTACTGGAGAAATCAAAGAGACAACCTTAAAGCAGTGAAAAAAGGGACTCAACCTTTTCGTGACCCCATGGTGCAATGGATGATGGAGTAAATGGAAGAGAAGAGAAGAGAAGAGGAGAGGAGAGGAGAGGAGAGGAGAGGAGAGGAGAGGAGAGGAGAGGAGAGGAGAGGAGAGGAGAGGAGAGAGTGCTGTGTAGTGACTTGCGAAATGATGTAAATGGAAAGGACACGAAGTAGCATGGGATTAACAGCTATAGTTAGATGGGCATTCCATTGATAGTTCAGTACTACATTTCATTTTAATTTTCCAAAATACCGATTGTAAGACCCTCCCAATTTTTCAGCTGTAATTGCGTTAAAAAAAAGGGGTCTTATTTTTGAGTAAATACAGTACTTAATATACATTTCACTCTTAATTCTCTATGGTTTTATCCTGAATATTGTTGTTCAGAGCATTTAAGCTTAGTGCACACTTTAATATTTATTGTGAAAGTTGGCCTATTGTAATAATTTCAAGAGCGGAGATCTGACATTATTGGTGCTGTCAGAAAATAAATGAGCTATAGACAGTGGCTATAGAACTATGGCTATGTTGCTGGTGTTAGTTACTGCAGCGGTAGTTATCTTCCAACTTCGGTAGCCAATATGCAGCAGTCGTTATAATTACAAATCCACCACTCCACCAGCTTGCTCGATTGGTCTTTTGGCGATGAGACTAGCAGGCACATCTTGAGTGCAGAGAAGATGCTTGGAAATGATTTGACTTTCTCCTATAAATCATTTTAATTTACTTCGATTACATATTATCCGTTAACCATCTTTACAATAACTTGCCTTACTTTAGTTAAATAAGGTACAAAAGCTCTCGATCCTTTATTGCATCTATTCCTTGACTATTTTCATCCTCCTTCCCTATAATTTATCCCTGTTGCTTGCTGTTGTTATCTGTTGTTAGGTGAAAAATTTTGTAACAGTCTGGGTTCATCATTTGTTTGTACCAAAGAACCTGTAATATCCAGACATTGCCATGCTGTTTATCCATAGCATACTAAATAAAGCGGAGAGCTGTTTTACCTTACTTATATAATTTAACATCAATTCTTAACTAACAATTCATAAATTATTATATAGTAAAATTAAATGTAACAAAAATGGTAAATTTGGGGTGCGACCTAAAATTACTGCCACATTACATTACCTCTTGGACATTCATCGATCTGCATATATTATGTTGTTTTTTTCTCATTTTCTCATGTTTAGCAGTATACCAAGTTGAACATTTCTTTAAAAAACTATTTTTACTTTCAGGGGAAAATTGTGACATACCAGTATTTCAGAAAAATGTGCAGGAAAAGGAGTCACAGCATTATGGAAGTGTTGCAGCTGGCGTAGTGGTAGCATTAATACTTGTTGCTATTATTGTTGCTCTGCTGTTCTACTACAGACGGCGAGTTGCCAATCTCAAAACTGAGATTGCTCATGTGCAATACATTGCTGATCCACAAAGCTTACCAGGTAAGGAAATGTTGCTCTTCTGACCTATGGTTTTCAAGTATTTTAAATACATATTTGTGCATACATTTGAAGGAAAAATTATATTTTCTATATGTTGGACACTCTAATACCTCTTTAACTCAATTGCATCTTATTTAAACACTACTAATGGCTATGAAATCGGATTTAAATACCCTTGTAGTGATGCAAACATGATAATTTTTAAAAAAATCGTATAAATATAACCAATAAAGATACATGTACACAATTTTGCATATATATTGCTAAAAAAACTGAATATACCGTCCATGATGAGCTAGTATGATTGTCAATCACTTTGTTTAGTTTATGTTGTAATATGTATGTGTTTTAGCACAATCTACATTACCTTCACTTTCATCACTACTTTATCACTTGTGTCACTATGAACTATTGCTTGGAGTTCTTCAGAATCTGAATCACTATAATCTTCGCAAAAGTTAAAGGCATATGGAGGCGGGCCATACTGCAGACTCTAGCAAATCCTAAGCTTGCCCCTCCTACCAGCGCTGCCGAATGTGGTACACGCATCTCACATGCTCTTATGTACAGAGCTTTTGCTGGTAGATGCACTACGCTTGGCAACAGTGCTCTGCTTGAGCATTGGCCAGCGTTCACATGCCTTTAACTTTTGCGAGCGGTATAAAAGATAAATCACTCAGTTCATTATCACTGTTGAAAACACTGTCAAAAGGTTTTTGTAAACCCTCTTCATCATCAATGTGCAGTCTTTTATTTGTCATGTTGCTTACTGAGAACCACATCACTGTGCAAAAGAAATAAACTTTTTTCACAGGAAAATATTGTGTGACATGTAAGGAAAAAATGTATATATAGCGCCTTGTTTTGTAGATTACCCTAGAATACATTTTAGAACGATCCATTACCTACAGTTTAAACTCTGCGCATTTTTGTATAGCATTACACATTTGTGAGTTGAGCTCATCATACAATTTAAATGTCACAGCAATGTCATGTGAGTGCAGCTCATCATACAATGTGAATGGATTAATTCAAAGTGGCTGTACTTGTAATCGGTTGGTTTTGTATATATCTTAAAAATTTAGCTTTGCTCTAAGAGAGGCTTTTCACACCACTTCTTTTAAAAACCCTGCAATGCACATTTTTCTGCTGTTTCTAACTTTTGCCACTAGCACTATTTTTTCTTTTCTACTTTTAATAGTCTTGTATTTCTGCCATTAATGTCTCCTGTGCAGCATTTAAGTTACCTAATACAGTATGCTTTCAAATCTTTTTGAAAAATGGAATAGAAATAAATACAGTAGAATCCTGAAATAATGCAGTTCTTGTGGGACATGCTCTAGCCCCACATTACAACAGTTCCATGGTATATCGAAATCTGAGCTTAGAAGTGACAAAAATCAATCCTGCAGAGATGAGATAGTGGGAAACATTCGTGCAATAATAAATTACAATACATTGTAAAGTATGTAATATATGGTAAAGCACAACACTTTTAAATGCAATTACACTCCTGTTATGCTAGGGGTGAATTCCAGTCCTGCAACCAATCTTCATTTATAAAGTACATACAATTACACTGTACCCATTTTACACTAACCTAATTTTGCATTGTCTTAAAGGAATCAGTAAGTTTTCTTTGGTGGCATAATTCACAACATTTTTTCCTTCACTTATTGTTTGATTATAGCAAGATGTGAATACTGTTCAATTCATTTTGCTTCTCTGTATAGAATAATCTTGTTTATGGCACTCGTCACTTCACTAACATGCAGAATACCTTCTTTCATGAGCATGTCTTCAGGAAATTCTTAGCAATGTAGTGGCCAAGGTCCATGCTAGTGGTAGCCAAAAGTATATTCTAGTACCCCTCTTTGAAGAAAATGTTATACTCAACTTTCAAAGATAATAAATAAATAACTAAAAAGTATGATGCATTTTTGGGAGACATTCTTTCCCTCTGTTAAATCTAAATCCACAGTATTTCAGACCATGCTATTTCAGGCTTCTACTGTACAGCAAAATATCCACTATTTTCAACATGACATTAACATATGCGTTGTTTAAATATCTTTATCAAGAAGTTATTATTTAGAGCCTTATCATTTATTTTCAGATCGGCATCACTTTGACAACCCTGTTTATTCCTACCAAACTCCTGCTGCAAAAGATGATGGCACCAATTTGCTGTTGAACAATAGGCAGATCCACAACAATCTTGGTTATGTCAAAAATAACACTAACTTGGAGAGGCAGAAGCTGGGGATTGCATCTTCTGCAGCATGCAGCGAAGATGATGATGACAGCAGTGTAAAAGGTTAATTTTGAATTGTGATGTAAAATCTAATTAGAATTTGGTTATACTGACCCCACAAAAAACTAAAGAAATCACTATCTTTACTTTTTCTAACAGAAAATATTGCCTTCTAGACCACAGCCTCTAAGCCCAGAAAATAAAATACATTTATTATCCAGGTAGTGAAATTCTATGATAAAATTTGTGTCCATGTATTAACTTCTTTTACTTCTTTCCAAGCAAATTTAATTTAGTTTAATATAGTGGCCTGCCTCTGTAGCACAGTAGTAGCATGCCTGTTTCTGGCACAGAGGATCTGGTTTCGATCCCAGGTACTGGCATGGGGATTTTTCCCCTGCTGAGAGGTCTGGCATGGGGTGCACTCAACCTCATTAGGTCCCTGAGGAACCAATTTGAGGAGCTACTTGATAAAGAAGTAGCGACCCCAAGTCGCAAAGGCTGTATAACCAGCTGGGAGGGCTCAGGGTGCTGACCATATCCCACCCTCTAGTTCTGCACCCCACTCATGACCCCTATAGTGGGCATGCAGCGGCTGGGCAGTAAGCCTTAGCCCATGAAGGGCTGTTTCACTAAAGGGTTAATATAATGAGTAAAGCACTGAATCTGTAATGCATCAAGAGTAGCAGGAATATTTAGTAATGAAACAATTCATGTATTTTGAATTAACTATGTTAAGTAGATTTTTCGGGTTTGTGGGCCGTGGTCGAGTTGGATTACCTTCCTCCGACGTTTCGCTGGAAACTGCGTCCAGCATCTTCAGGGTCAACCTCTGTTATTAGCGGCTGCACATAAATTAAAGTTCACTGCAAACTTTCATATTCATCTTTGTTTGTTATTAGTGTCCATTGTTAAGTAGATTTTCCGGATGAATATGAAAGTTTGCAGTGAACTTTAATTTATGTGCAGCCGCTAATAACAGAGGTTGACCCTGAAGATGCTGGACGCAGTTTCCAGCGAAACGTCGGAGGAAGGTAATCCAACTCGACCACGGCCCACAAACCCGGAAAATCTACTTAACATAGTTGATAATGCCGGCCGTGAAAGCCTCAACACTTATATTTTGAATTACTTTATCCAAGTTAGAACACTTTGATTGCTCTTGTGCTTATGTTAAATACTCGGTAATGTTTTTGATTACTTTAAGATAAACTAAACACAAATTTTTTTATCCCTTTCTCTCTACTTATTATTAAATAATATAATAATTTATTTTTCAGGTGCCTATGGATTGACTTATGACCACCCGCCATCAGCAAAGAATCGTGATGCAGATGCTGGAAATCCAAATGTGAATGTGTATCACAGTATAGAAGATCTGAGGGATGATCGTAAAGTGGAACATCTGTACGATGAAATCAAACAAAAAGAAGGGCAGGGTAAGCAAGCCGCAGGTTAGTGGTGATGGGTAGAATTAGTAATCAGTGACTAACATTGGGCTAGTTATGCCAAAACTAGCATTCTGCTGCTATACTAACAACCTGTGCTGAAGGTAAGATAGTCCCATTTGGTCCTCTCCAGATTAGCAATTTGAAATTAAATGTTTCTTGTTCTCGTTCCACTCATGACTCTGCTGGGCATCTCCAGAGCTTACAGCAAGGGTGAGATTTGTAGGAATGCCCATCTTACCTAATCTCACAATTTTTGAGAGTGGCTATATTTCTTGTTTTTGTCTGCCTGATATTCCTGAGTTGCGCCTGCTGAGAGAGTAAAAACATTCTGAACCAGCTGCTCTGTGTTTTGCCTGTCTGTGTCCTCGACGCTTGTTGCCATCTGCTGCTATCATTGAAAAGTGCTGATGAAACCACACAACATTTTTAAAACTACTTTTAAAGACTTTAATTACCAACTTCATGAAAGGAGATTGTTATTGGAATCTGAGAAACCTAATATTGTTCATGAAGTACTCCTTCATGAAGAAAAAATTGGAGTATGGTGCGCCATTAGTGGAGAAAGAGTTATAGGGCCAATCTCTTTTGAGTCAAAAGTTGACACCCATACATACGTGAATACAATTTTGTCCTCTTTTTTTAGAGAATTAATAGACAGGGAGCATGATTATGCCTTTTTTCAACAAGGCTCTGCAACAGCTCTTATGGCAAATTTTTCGATGAGAACAATTGAAAGTGTGTTTCAGGACAGAATCATTAGTACAGATTTGTGGCATGTAGTGTCACTTGAGGGATTGGATTCTATCTTCAGCATGACCACCAGCACATTGTGGATGACCTTGCATTTGCTGAGCATTAGATGCTGATGCATCTCAGTGTCACACATCCTGTTAACAAAGGAATAGATGGCTCACCAGCTGTTCAACAGCCAGGACAAACACTCCTGCAGCATCTCCCCTGGGTGTTGCAGCCTTGACTTGACCTTGCATATAGCATCTCCATCTTTAAGTTCAAGTTTTTTGTCAAACATTTGTTCCACCCTGCATTCAGTTCCTTGGTGCTGCTGTCAAATCTACCTTCCAGGGTGCTAAGCCATTCCTCGATGTCTCCTATGACGTTAATGTGTTGGCCAAGGTGTTTCACCTTTCCACCAAGCTCTTCCATTGCTATTTCAACACCAGTCAGCTATTCATTGATTTTTGTCGATAGCTGCATTTTCATCTTCGAAATGTCTGTTTTTACATTCCTTTATACCCTTTATTTCCATCTTCATTTCTTTCTTAACACCTTTCATTTCTATCTTCATTTCTTCCATGACAGAGTTTGCTGATATTATTTCACTTCCCATCTTATCCATTCTGGATTGCATTTCTTCCATTCTGAAGTTCACTGTCTTTATTTCATTTCCCGTTTTGTCTCCATCTGCTGCATTGTGCCCAATGTTTGTACCAGCATTGCCTCCATCATGGTTCTTATGTTGGACTTCTGACACCAGTGTGACAAAAGATGAGTCCCGCAGTTTCTATTTCACTTTATTTCTTCTAAAACTGAATTACAATTCATGACCTTGCAACTCACAGCTGTCTGTTTGCATCGTAACCTTGACACTGCTACAGTAACACTTCTCAATGGTTCACAACTCATTCTGACAATTAACTAACTTACCAGCCAGTCTACTTATATAATTTCTGAATTAGTGGCGACTTTTCTGGAAATCAAAGTATCTCAGCTTCATCGTAAACAAGTGCCTGCATATTGGAAACTTCTGGAACTGTGTGCAATGGCATTTGTTCTGATCTGCCCATTTTCATGTGTTGTGTACAGGCGGTGCTTATCAGTTAGTATGTTAGCGGTGTGAGTTAGCTGTCACTTATTTCTTCTCTGAGGTACAGTGCTGAATCACATTACTTTTGAGTGTCAAATTTGCAATTTCTTGCTGTCTATTCAAAACATAATATAGACCAGCCTAGCCAGTCTCACTTAAGGCAACAAATTCTCACACCAAAGGTGGAAACAATCAAAGAGTGAACAGTAGTATATTCTTTGATATAAAGACACTGAGTTTATTTTCTTTGAGGTTCATAATCTGGTGCAATATGGGACTACTACTCAAAAAACAGGGACTAGATAGGACATTTAGCTTAAATATGATACTACCTGCGTAGGTTCATTACATCCCCCAAATTTCCTGTCCTCCATTTCACCTGACTTCTCAGTTCCTTTCACCCTTCATCTGTCTGGTCTCTTTTTAAGGGTAGTAAGTGTCGGCGAGGTCTTGGCATTGCATGGCAGGGAATATGCTCTCAGTAAACCTTCTCCAGTCTCCAAACACCCTTTCAGGATGTCTAAGACCAGGGGTGAGCAGGGCGCAAGTTGTACTAGATGCCACCAGGGTGTTCAAATCTGTAAATGGTAGAGACCCTGCCCTCTGCTCTATCGTGGCTCCTTGGTCGGTTGCCCTCTGTCTCCTCATGCCTCATCCTTCCTCCTGGGGGTGCCTCACAAAGGGCATAGGTACAAAAGATTTTCAAGGTCAATGTGCCAAATCCCGACGTCCTATCCTATCCTAGAAGAGCAAGCTTTTGTAAAAATAGTAGAAGAGTGAGTATAGAAAATTATATGAATGCAGCACATCACATTTTTTTTTTTCTTTACAGAACTAGAATATGATCATCTGGACTACAGCAGACCAGCGAGTTCTTGGAAACCACACTATCAACGCATGGCCAATGGTTTTGGACCAAATCAAAGCAAGGAGGGCAGTTCATCTGGCAAAGAAGCTACTGCTACTGACAAGACTGACTGAGCTAATCAGCAAAAAAATGATATGGGTGTTCATTGCAAATGTGCCAATACATGAAGGAATGGTGAGTTTCAGGAGAAAGGAAAATGCAGTGTGGTATACTGGGTTGTTTAAGTGCTTTTTACAGCACGTAGTGATTTGTAACTTATTCATTGCAATAGGCTCTGTTGATTCCTGTTTCTGATTACAAATATATTATAGTGGCAATTAAAAGCAATATTTCATACCCAATGCAATGCTCTACTCATTGTTTTTCATGGTTTGTCAAAGGGGAAATTTAATTGTACTCAATATCTTCAGCTATTCTAATGTACCACATCCTGTGCCTTCTTCTGTACAAAATTGTGGGTTAGTGTTTTATGGAAACAAAGTTTTTATGGTGGTGTTAACAGACTATAAATTACCCTTTTATGTGACAAGGTTCTGGTAGAGAAACTTAAACTCAACAAGTATTGCCATTATCATCAAGATGCAGGAAGATTTTATTCTATTTTGGTAACACGTAAGAGCCTGAATACAACGTAATGTGTTGTTATTAAATTGTATACATGATTAAGTCTAAGTGTTTTACATCAGTTGAATGATGAAACATTCAGTCAAAAGTGAGCAGGATATTAGAAGTGTTTTATGAGTAGCTTGTTTATAACAGAATGTCAAAAGTTAATATGAACAATATGGACTGAAATATTATGTTCCGTTTTAATTTCAGATACTTTAACATAAAATATTGTTTTATATATGTCTCATTTTAAAATTTATGTTGAATACTTTAAAATCATATGTTACAGCAATGAAATTTCATAGTTTATAGTTGAAATGCTTCTATACACATTTCAGATTTGTTAGGGCTGTAAAGTACAGTGTCTTTCTCAATCATTATCCATACTTCATGTTTCATGCTGTAGATTATTTGGTTGTGGTGTGCAACACTTTTGTGTGCATACAGGAGCACTGCCAACATGGCTGATACTCCATGAAAGTGCTGCACGGTTGAACCTTGATCTATTATTTTCAGAGGGAGCGGGTAAACGAAACAATGAATTTGGCAAAATGATGGATATGGGAACTGCCCAAAATAAAGCCAATTTATAATCAAACTCTATTTTGTGCATCAATTTTAAATAACTTATACATTTTATACTTTCTTTTAAAAACGTTTTTAATTGACATGTGTTTTTAACTGCTTTTATTTTCATGCAAAACAAAAAATTTTTCATGTTCAACACATTCTGTTGTTTGCTTTTGTCTTTGTCATGAACATCTGTTTCATACCTACTCAAAGCTTTGGCAAGAGTCGACACTTCTTCAGTTATTTAATCATCTTTCCCTCTTCCTCCTCCTTCTGCTCCTTTTACTCCTTCTCCTGCTCCTCCCCCTCCTCCTCCTTCTCCTTCTTCTTTTCAACTTCCTTAGTTTACCATTATCGTGCTGGTAGGGGTTGCCTCAATCTTTTAAACTTAGTTCTATCCTCTGCCAATCTATTAAACTGATTCTTTCCTCTACTGGCTGCTACTCTTTTAATCTATGCTTCCCAAGTTACCCTTGGTCTTCCTATTGGATTCTTTTCCAGTGGTCTTGCTTCCAAAAACTGATTTACCTTCTGGTATGTCCCCATCCTTTTACATGCCCATGCCACATAAGTTGTCTATCTTCAATCCCCTTACTTATGGGTGGTACTTGTAATTCATCACATATCCTTCCATTTCTTACTTGGTCTCGTCGTGTCTTCCTTACCATTCTTCATAAACTTTTCATTTGCATTGCATTTAATCATGCTTAAATCATTTTTTGTTATTGTCGAGCTTTCACTTTCATAAATAAGTACTGGCTCTAATATTCCTTATATACTCTAATTTTAGTCCTCTTATCTACTTTTTCTTTCCTAAGAACACATATACTTAAGGTATAATGGACTTTAGTAGCTCTACCCTCTTGCTCACTCTCCTCAAACATGTAACCCTTCTTTCGCCTCTTCGCACACTTCATCTATACTTTGAATTTCACATGTGATGACTTCCTGATGCACTGCTATGTAAGTGTCAAAACTGATGGCACCTGCAATTTTGGACCATTTATTCACTACCAAAACCCTTGCGGCACCAAAGAGCGTGAACATTATAATTTGAATTTCTCCCTCTGGCTGGTACAGAGTACTTCAAAAGTATCCGTAACTACTTTTGAATTATGATTACTGCTCTAATTATTCCAGCTTCAAAATGATCGTTCAATTTGTTGTTTACAATTTGTTTGGAATAGCATTTTTATACAAATGATGTGGAATGATGATATTTCAAGGAATACAATGAATATGGAATTTATTTACATACTAAGTTATAATGTAAATTGGTCAGATCTACATAAATTGAAAGGTGCATATGGGAAAATTATAATTCTCAGAATGATAGATTGAGGTTTGACTGTAGTTTGAGTACAATGAGAGAACTTATGCCAGGATTACGATGAACAACATAACATTACTTAATACGACGGGCGTAACAGGAAAGTCTTACACATTGTATTAAATGGAGCTCTTTAGGGTCGACTTAACATGACGTAATGTAAGACTTTGGGAATGCAAAACTTTTCCTTCATGTTATGTCAAGTTTGGGTGTCATGTGACTAATTTGAACTAATCAGTGAGTAGTGCCATGCAGGAATCAATTGTGCCTCTTTATATAACTATTTGCATCAAAACTCTTTCTTTGTTTCTTTTGGTTTGCTCCTAAAGTAGATTATGGCCATCTCCATACTTTATTCACCATTTAAAAATGTTTCTTACTCCACATTTTCAAATTCTCTTTCTTTTAATTTTTAAAAAACATAACCTCTGATTAGAAAAAGAGAGCTGCTTCAAATATCCGCCATGTCTGCCTAGTAGAAAATAACTAATCAGAATCATTCCCATTATGTTAAATGCATCCTAATAGATCTTCTAGCTTCTTACTTCACAAGAGACCATAGGCTTTCATGGCCGGAGTCAATATAACTAGGAGTTATTTCCGGACTGTTATGCCGTGGTCTGCTGGAGTTTGAGTACCCAGATGTTTCGTCCACAGCTGTGGTGCTCCCTCGAGTGGTCCTTACCACTTCACCCTTCTTACTTCATGTTACGTCCCATTATGTTAAGTCACGTTAAGTAAAGTTCATCGTAATTCTGGCATTACCTTTAAGGTGTACAAATAGCCATATGGTTGCTTTGAAGTTCCTGGGACATCTGGATTTATGTTAAAAAAACATTAATAGTATTAGTTAGGTGCACAAATAGAAACTGTAAAGCTTTTTAAGCGTGGTACAGATAAACAGCTGATGATGAATTCTAGATGGCTTAGACTTAGATATATTTCGGTACAAGTAAGGGACCTGCAAAATATCAGCAAATTAGTATGAATACAAAAGCAAATGTGTTTCACATTAATGTATTAGAATTTGCTTTCAGGTTCTTTCAAAATACATGTAAAACACAATAATTATAACTAACCACCAAAAATTGTAATATATATTGGTTGCAGGTTGCTAAACATGTGTACAGCATAATTAGCTTGTCATGTCATAGATCAGATTTATTTACCATTTGGTTTTGATGCAAAATATCGGCTCTGTCAAATTTAAACAAAACGATAATACATAAAACTGTCATTATGATTTAGTATATATTTAAATAAAGAAGTTTTGAATGATAAGAATGATCAATAATAGTAGTATATAAAATACTACTTTTATTTAGTAGATGTTCATAGTATTTCTACATGTTTTGTGCATATGGTAAGTTCTGGAACCTCAATCAATAATTTTGTACTTTTTAGATGTTCCTTCTTTTTAAAATGTTCTTTGAACAGTATATTTTAATCAGAATGCCCTCATATATGTACATATGTGCATTAAGTCTTCCGTTGCATTACTTAGAAACTACTGATAGCTACCTGGCCATAACAATAGCTTTGACCCAATACCTTTTTAGCAGGGTTATAGCTGTGTTGATGAGTTATTTCAAGAACAACTTACTACTGTTATGCCAAGTTATGCCTAATGGGTACCTTATTGAGGAAGAATATTTGCTTAAAAAATGGTGGATCTGGGAAGGTCTCCATGATACTCGTGTGTTTTCTCATTGTTATAAATAATTGGTAGAACAAGGATCACCAGAAACATTATTAGAATTTGGGCAACAAGTTCTTTACCTTCCATATACTTCTGTTACTTTACAAGGTTACAAATGACATAACAATGTTGACTTTTGCAAATTATGCACCTAAATCTAAAATAAAACTGGAATTTACCTATTGGCTGTTAAACATTCCCACAAAATATGTCACACTTTACTATCATTTGTTTTATGGCTTAATGTACTAGGTAGAGATAATGCAACGAAAGCTTGCCAATGAGAGCTGTGCAAAACTTCGGTACTATTCGGTTAAAGTCAGGCTACCTTGCTCGATTGAAGGCCACATGCCACTTCCACTCCCCTCATTGTATCTGCTGTTCTCACTGTCTACTCCTCTACTCATTTACTACGACATTCACACCTCAAGATATTATTAGATAATGGGCCTGTAATAGGCATACTGTCGCCCTGCAACAGACATAACAATATGTTTATAGAAATAGTCTTCTGCATTCCCTGCAGATTGGCACACATTCATTGCACCAGCTATAGAGACATTACTCAATACCAAACTTTAAAATGTAATACAAAAGAAAATTAAAGCTTTAAAAATAAGGTAGCTATGCAACATAAATGTATTCTTGCTATGTTTCTTTTTAACCATACATTTTTAGATTTTCTGAGATTAAAAAGTGCTCGATTCAATTTGGGCATGTATAGTAAACCATACACTACACAAAGTGAAACGATTTTGAAGGTCAAGGGACTTTATCTGGAGATGTTAATCTGTACCATAATAGCTTTAAACAAACCAAGCATAAAGAAGAAAAAAAGAAAAATTGTTCTGAGCATTAAAGTGAGTTGAACCACATTTTACAATACCTATATAAAAAACAGCATGTTCCTTGTGAATATCCACACAACCAACCATTTTCTTTAATGGCTGTATGAGATGTGTTTTATATACATGAAATCTATTTTCAGCTTCTCTAACTTATATAAATGTTCAATAAACTGTGATTGTTTTTTATCCATTGTTGGATATTAGAATTGTATATAATGATAGATATTATTTTGTATCTCAGTACTTTATAAGCAACTAATAAGTAGCTAAATGTAATAGAGTTAAGTATTTGCATGAAATAGTGAAATTGATTTTCAAATCAATAAGTAACAACATTCCAGGAAAAAGTGATAAACATACACATCATTTCAGATATATAATACTAATTCTTTGTGTTGACAGTTCTGTACAAATTAATGATGAGCTCAAAATCTCCCAAAGATTTGTTGAAATTAAAACCACATTTGTGCAAGTATATTGTCTTATTTAGAGCATGGATTTCCAAATCCCTTTGTCCACCATTGTTCCTTATCTGTTTCAGCAGCAACAGCTTGGAAGCTTTTAAACACCACCTAGAATACAGAAATGACAAAATACTAAATTGTTCTATACCATGCAGTGGATACCAGTACCAATACAGTAAAACTTGTTTAACTGAAACAAAGGAGGAACAAAAAAAGAGAGAAAGGAGGGTAAGAAAGAATGAACAAGAATTTACTAGTTGCCTGAATTTGCGCTGGCAATGTTGCTGTGAAAATTAACAATTTTCATTTTCATTAATAAATGAAGGCTTTCACGGCTGGACTCGTTATTAGTAAAATATGACTCCAGGCTAAGAGGCTGTGATCTATTGGGCTTCTTTACTTCACTTCACAGTATACCTCACTTATTTGAAACATACTACAGACCACATTTGTAAATTACCAAAGCCCCATAACGTAGAAACATATTTATCCTGCCCAAAAAGATTCACTGTTTTCTTTGTTCAGCCAAAGATCTTAGAGGCCCACTCACATTGGCTGGAGTATGCCGAATACTGTGCTCCTGTGGTTAGTCACCATCCAACGCTGTATCAATACTAGGATAAAGGAATACCACAGACATTGCTGCCTTGGCCAACCGAAGAAATCAGTGGTCGCCCTACATGCCTTGAAACACCTGCAGAATATCTCATCATTATGAAGAAGCAGACATCCTTGCCACATCTCATTACCACAAATACCTACGTATACTGTGAAACAATCTAAATTTACAAGCACAAAGAGAACTTCAACAAGAAAGAAGAAGCTCTCAAACTTCTTAAAACATGGTACCCTGCTCTACAAAATAGATTCACAGCCAAACCTTGTGGACCAATCGCAGAAAACCACACCCTCACACTTAACCCTCATGTGGAGCAATCAGAGAACGGGAGGGAGGTATCTACCAGCATATATAAATCAACTCCTTCTGTCGGTAATTCAGTAGCTATGGAGAGACCAAGGAGGGTTATACAATGCTGCTGATGATGCTTGTTGTAGCTGCAAGCAAAGCATCTGGGAGTGAAGTGAAGAAGCCCATTGGACCATGGCCTCTTAGCCTGGAGAGATATTTTACTATTCATTTTCTTCTTTCTTTTCTTCTTTTGTTTTTGTTCCCCAAACCTAAATTCTAATTCAGGCACTTGGCACTGTATTAGTTAATTCTCACCCTCTCCCTTGCATTCAAAGTAATATAAACCAGTATAACAACGAAGTGACTCTTGCGACCTGGGCAGCAATTTCCAGAAAGTGCCAGGGAAGGAGGGTTTGCAGAACACAAGCATCTGTGCCATCTGTCTGCATTTGCCGGAATGTACCATGCTACCAGCCAAACCTGAAAAATGAAAAGGGAGGGAAATGAGAGAGGAAGGGAAAGGAATCCATGGAGAGGGGAATCCACCCCAACATTAACCTGGTGACAAGAGGAAACCATGTAAAAGCCCAAGTCAGAGCTGTCAGGATTGAACCCGGGACCTTCTAAATGTGAGTCACACACATTGCCGAAGTGCCACCTCACTCTGTTTGCCACGCATTAGTGTGAGGTGTTTAATCTTGAATCTCCTTTTTAGGGCACACAGCCACCCTGTGGTGTGAGATAGCTTGAGCTTGAACATTTCTGATGGATGGGTGGCTGGTGTCACAATACATTGAATAACACAGTTGCTGACAGATGAGATAATCTTGCTTACAAAAGTAAAGTAACATTACAAGATGGCAGTACCTCTGAATAAGAGTATAACCCTTGAAGCAGTGCTCCATTGTGCAATTTTTGGCAGCTAAAGGTCATGTAATCAAAAAATGTTCAGAAAGAAATACTTCCAATCTACATTGCAAAATGACTGTCATGTTAAACTGCTTGCAGTTGGAGGCAGCAGTTCTCTGAAGGGTGGGCATGGAACAAAGACAAATGCTCTAAAGAAAGGAAAATTGCTGCCTAATTCTAATGGTAGCACAAATATTTTATGCTGCTATTTTTTCAGGGGCTTGTAAAACTGGCAAAAATGTCTGTGTGTGTGACATTATATTAGGAAGTAAAAGTATTTTTCAAATTAGTACTGTTATTGTTTTTAATGTTATATCTATTTTTAGTTTATTTACTGACTCACTTTGTGTATAGCTTTATTACTTTCCTAAAACCTCTTTCCATATCCCTCTTTCCTCTCCATTTTACAGAAAGAAAGTGAAAACAGCATCCTCTGTTGTACTGAAGTAGCCCTCACCAAGATTCCAGCTTGGATTTTTGGAGGAATAAGTTTCAATGTGAACTGCTTAGATAAATGAAACAAGACTCCAAGCAGATTTCTTATTTTCTTTTAATTCACCCAATGCAGGTGAAATGGTAAGTTAAAACATGAAATTACATCTATACTTGAATTAGCTAGTAGCTCTGAATGTGATTTATAAACAGACTTACATTTCAAAACCAAACTTGACTGTGTATAGACGACACATTTGTTTCAGAATGTCAACCCTGCATTTTGTGGAGTTATAGAAGCTCACAGTTTCTGGAAGTTTCTTCTGGGTTCCTTGATCCACATCCACAGACTGATGCATTGAGCTTAGCAGAAGGACATTCTTTTTTGCCTTTCCTTGATACGATTTGATGGTAATATCATCAGATGTGTACAAAGATGCAGCGGTAGATTTTGTAGAAGGAGGAACCTCTCCCCATAATTTCTTCAATGTACCTACCATAGTCGTATTCTTTCGTTTCAACTGATCAACAAGATTTTTGTAAATTAAAAAAATTGTCACAAGTAACATTCCTTCCTTTTGAAATGAAATTTTGTATAAGTCGTGTGACAACATGCTGTGGTACTGACATGTTAGTTGATCGTTCATCATGTTTTCCTAAATAAGGAAACCCATTCACCATAAACTTTGTTTCAGAATCTGCAGCAAGACAGAACTTCAAACCAAACTTACTCGTATACTGAGTAAAGCGACATCGAGCCTTGCATGAATACAGTTGCTCATCTATAGTAATAACTGCACCTCAATTTGCAGTTACGTATAAATGTGCTCCAGATTGGTGTGGCTGCTGCAAAGCCATCGGTCTTCAGTCTTTCGTTGTATGTTTATTATCAAATCTCAGGATACTCATGATCTCAATAAATTTATTTCTTCCCATAACACGAGAGAAAAATGGTGGTCCCCACACCTTTGACCACAGAAATTTCAAGGGGAAGTGCTTCCCTCCATATTGTCCACGGGCATACAATATGGCTATAGCTGCTTATAGCCATAGCTTATAGCTTGGTCTAGCTCAAGAGTCCAAGAATTGTCCTGAAGGTCTTGACAGGCCCTTATCTTGGTGCATTTTTTTATATTCTGGAGAATATTAGCATCCATCAATACTCGCCATGCACTGGCATAGTTTCCACTCACTATCAGTTTCTTTGCATAATCTGTAGGACTCTGGCAGTACATTGTGACATCCATGTCTGCCAGGTGTATTTCTCAGTTCAATTCTTGTTCACATTGTACCATCAACAGCAGACTCATTACTTCCCACAGCTGGAAAGTTTATTTCTTGTGGAGCTCAACATCCTCGATTGAATCTGCCTCTCTTGCATGGGACAGGATCATGTGGTTCTGCAACAGTGTGGTCATTTGCCTGTTCCTGTACAGGTTCTTCAGTCATTATATTATCACCAACATCTGATTCTGACGATTCACTTTTATCCAACTGATGAGGAATATATTCAACATCAGCATTCTCGGATAATTCATCATCACTAAATATGTTCTCTCCTTCTGACTCATTGTCTGGTAAACTATGGAAATAATTCAACATTTCATCTTCTTGAAGATACTTATGGTGGTAATTATGATGTGACATGGCAATGATACAGTATGGCCTCAAAAATATTTTACCATTCACTATATTGACACAACTTCTAAAACATGTCTGCTCTGGAGCTAAACTTTTTCAAACTAAGCTTCCACAACGATTGTAAACCTTGGATTATTTTTAGACCACATTGTTATCATTGTTTGTTACGACACGCCTACTCTTGCGCAAACTGAGCTACAACAATGACCAAAAGCCTTGTATAACTTTTGAGTACATTGTTACCACTATTTAGTTGCAACATGTGCGAAATAATTGCACCGATCAAAATGACCGGCTATGGTCCTTTAAGGTAAAAAGCGTGTATAATTTTTTTAAAACCTGCTATAAAAACCTAAACATTTTAGGGAATCACTCTTGCTCTATTTCATTAAAAGTCACAAAATATTAAAGCGATAATCACACTACCTCAATGCATATACTTTTTTAAAGAACGCTAACTGGTCAAAATGACCGGTACAGTCCTTCTAGTGTTAACTGCTATGACTCTCAGCATCCCTTTCTATATTGGGCAGGCATAAAAGACTGTTTAATTTTTTTTATTATAGTTTCACGGGCGATCAGCCGTGTGAGGTTTGAAACTGTTTAATTTTGTCGGAGGACTCTATTAGGCTTGAGCTTCTTTTACATGGCATCAATCTATGACACACAACCACCAGCTTTACTTCCCTTTCCCAAAAAAATCCATTGCCCTCTGCTGGGTTTGGACCAGAGACTAGCATATTACCTGTAGATCACAGAGGATATCAAGGAGGACATTGGTCATAGTAGTGGTTCATACCTGTTTTTTGTTATTTTTAATTTCTCTGCCTAATACTTAACATAGAGAAAGCATTGCAAGTGTATGTATATCTGATAGTGCAATATCAGGATTTCCCTGGAAATATGTGTTTTGAGGCCTCCTTAGCAAAAAATATTAGGAATAGGTTTACTTCTGTACATGCATGCATAACTTAAAACAAAATGTCAGTAAAAGCCCAGTAAAAGTATCTTCAAAAGATGTCACTGAATGCTTTTAGGAAAAAGTGCATAACAGATAAGGTTGTATAAAATGGGACAGATAAGGATTTTCTTCAAATAAAGTCCACATTTCTCCAAAAATATGTTTTATTTAAATTTAAATAAAATTCCATAATAAATCAATTCACTATTTAACACACTACTGAGACTTGCATCCAAAACTATTCAGATTTTTCCCCATAGCTTTTTTCAATAACTTCTAGCCCATAGCCTAAATATGCATCACATTGAACTATAATTTCACTTTTTCTAATGTGCATTCCTATTCATGAAAATGAATCACATGTTATTTTTTCTATGTATGATTACTAGCAGATTATTCATTCTTTCAATCCTCTTTTTTTTGGGATGCTCATCTGCCACTGATTACATACAATTTCATGTCATTCCTATGCGACACTAGGTGCTAATATCATGACTGTGTTAAAAAAGATTGACTATTCACGTAAGTTACAAAGTGTAGCAACGATTATTTCTCTTGTTTTTTTCATTATTTATACACATGGTCAATTTTGGCCTTGCCCTCATATTGCCATACCAAATAGCTTTGGACGTAATATTGCAAATAGCAAAATGAAATGTTATGTACTATAAACATAAATTGAAACACTATTGGGATCATAAAATATGTAGAATAAATACCAGCATGAACTCAACATCCATTTCTGTTTCTCTTGAATTAAATGTTCTGGGTGTACAATTTCCCCTACAGTTTATACAGGGTTTAAAGTATGTTCAGCAATGGGTTGTGATGTTGATCATGGGAATGAAGGGGGGAAATCTTGACACCACAACCCGACAGGGGTTTTTGTGGGTACCATCCCCCCCCCAGGGAAACAGATGAGGCAAAGAGAGATCACTGGCCTCTCAGGAAATGGAGCCAATGAAGCACTGAGATGCACAGAAGTCCTTAACAGTTGCAAAGATTGTCACCTGGCACACAACCAAAGCATGATCTGCTACCCAGAGAGAGGGGAACAAGGCAATTCTTGCAGCCTGAGCAGCAACTTCCAGGAGGGGCCAGGGAAGGAGGGTTTCCAGAATGCAAGCATCTGTGCCATCTGTCTGCATTCATCAGAACGTCTGTGCTACCAACCAAACCTGAAAGATGACAAGGGAGCGAAATGAGAAAGAGGAATCTGTGGAGTAGATCACCTAAAGACAAGGGGAAACCGCAGAGAAAACCCAAGTCAGAAATCGAACCCAGGACCTCCTGAATGTGAGTTGTGGTGCCACCTTTCTCAGTTCAGCAATGGGTTACTATGGAAATGAGTTTGATCTAATGTAGGGAAGTTGCTAAGTTTTATGTAAACTAGGAACATTTAGTAAAAGAACATCATTTCTAGCATACCAGTGACGCTGATGTGAACCTGACAACTGACAGCGTTATCAAACAACAAAATAATTTTTAAAATTTTTAATCACATTTCTTTATTTAAAAGTTTTGCATTTATCATACAGTTTACATACATTACTTACATTATTTACTTTTATGCACATTATTTTATGAATCAGGTAGAAAATCATTTTGTACATTTCTCAATCCAGAATAACACACACAATATGTACATTAAATTGTGTACTCTTTGTTGTAGTTTGGGTAAAAGTATACATAGTTTTTGGAACAACATGTAATAACCAAACATGTTCACAAAATGAACCAAAGTTACTATGAAGATGGCAAAATATTCTTTACATCTGCATACCTCACAAACTTATTGAAAAGTAGTGTTTTCTCCATTCACACATACTTTCAATAAACAGCATATATATCTATATTCTTTAGTGAATGTATCTATGATTGCAATCAAATCTAAACTAATTCACTCTAGGCCATTGGGGTTTTGTTAGTTGGAATGTAATTACAAGTAAAATATTAAATCATTGTAAGTCTGTAGGATTAACCTTAATGCATAAAATGCTGTTTCCAAATTGTATTTAACAAGAGGAAACAAAGGCACCTCTTAAAGTTATCACAGAGAGAGAATATTTATTGAAAACCTTTATGATTAAGGGCTACTTTTTAGCTCAAAAACATTTTATTGGTGCATAAAAAGAGTTGCTTTAGTGAAAATGCATATGATCGCAATCACTAAAAGTATTTGGTTTCTCTATACAGAGTTCATCTGCATCTTTAGAGATGAACCTTTTCATTGCCTGCTAGATTCAACATGATGCTGGCACTAGTGAGTTTATGGCTACAAAAACAGTACAGATTTTATGGTAACAATGTTGTCTCATAATGGCAGGTTTGCAGTTTTAGTAGTAATTAATTTAATTTAATTTAAAAGGTGAGTTAATTAATAACACTGAACAACACTTACAACATATTTTTCCGGGACGCGTTTCGAAGGTAACTTTCCTCCATTATCAACCGGACAATAACTGGGTTTCCATGGTGCTTGATGGTGCAGATGGTGATGCTTCTTCTGGTGTTTCTTCTGGTGGCGGTTCGATGAACTTACTGAAAATGTCTCTCTGAGGAATGTCGAAATTAAATACTCAGTTTCTATTTTTTAAAATAAAGATTTGTTCCCATGTGGACAGTTCTTGTTTTCCGGTTATGTGTTTGAGAAGTTTCGGTTCTAGCTTTATGTCATGATTTTTTCTCCAAAAGTGAAATGCAACCGCTGATTTTTCTAATTGTTTACTCTTAATGTTTCTAACGTGTTCCTTGGATCTAATTTCTAAATTTCTTTTGGTTTTTCCTATGTATATTTCATTACAATCACTGCATTCAATTTGGTATATGCCAGATTTTTTGTTAGGTGGAATAGCATCTTTGATGTTTGAAAGTAGTAGGTTTTTTATGGAGTAATGGTTTACTGCTGCTAGCTCAATGTTGTATTCCTTGAACACCTTTTTAAATTTATCAAAGGCCCATGGATGATATGTGGATTTTTTGAATATCATTTTTGTTTTTGCTGCTGTGAGAGTTGTAGTTTTTTTTAATAATTTTTTCTTTTCTGCTTGTTTTACCTTTTTATCTACTAATTCTTTGGGAAAGCCGTTTTTTTGTGCTATTTCAATTATTTTGTAATATTCTGTTTTATATTCCTCTGCTGAAAGAGGGATGTTCACCAATCTATGTGTTAAACTATTGAAAATTGCTTGTTTGTGGCTTCTTGGATTGTAACTATTAGCTTTTATGTAGTTGTCTGTCTGCGTTGGTTTTCTGTGAATACCGAAATTTATTCTATCCTTGTTTTTGATTAATTTTAGATCTAAAAATGGTAATTTATTATCTTTTTCTACTTCCACTGTGAAATTTATACTTTTGCCCTGTATGTTCAGAAGTTTTAATGCGTCACTGATGTGTCTTTTTGGAACTATTGCCAATATATCATCCACATATCGCTGCCAGAGTTTGAACATCCACGGGAAACCTTTTGTGATCCTTATTTCCAATGAACTCATGTAAATATCTGCTAAGAATGGCGAGAGAGGGTTGCCCATTGCTAAACCTGAATTTTGACGGAAATACGTTGTTTGGAACTGGAAGGAATTTTGTTCTGTGCATAATTTGGTAAGTTCTATGTATTCTGCAATTTCTGACGATGACATTCCAAGTGATTTGAGCCAATTTTTGATCAGTGATGGGAGCTTTTCTATTGGTATACTGGGAAATAGTGACTCTACGTCAAAGGAGACAAGGGTGTCCCGTCAAACTTCAGGTTTAGCAATGGGCAACCCTCTCTCGCCATTCTTAGCAGATATTTACATGAGTTCATTGGAAATAAGGATCACAAAAGGTTTCCCGTGGATGTTCAAACTCTGGCAGCGATATGTGGATGATATATTGGCAATAGTTCCAAAAAGACACATCAGTGACGCATTAAAACTTCTGAACATACAGGACAAAAGTATAAATTTCACAGTGGAAGTAGAAAAAGATAATAAATTACCATTTTTAGATCTAAAATTAATCAAAAACAAGGATAGAATAAATTTCGGTATTCACAGAAAACCAACGCAGACAGACAACTACATAAAAGCTAATAGTTACAATCCAAGAAGCCACAAACAAGCAATTTTCAATAGTTTAACACATAGATTGGTGAACATCCCTCTTTCAGCAGAAGAATATAAAACAGAATATTACAAAATAATTGAAATTTTTTTTTTTTTTTTTTTTTTTTAAATCAAATTACAACTAAGCAAAGGCTTATCTAGTAACATTTTCTTCTTAAATAAGTTCACATATAAAGGCGAGTCTTCCATTGAAGGCTCCCATAGTTTACACATAGTTCTTGCGGTCTCACATTAAGTCATCTGGCTTTTTTCTTTTCAGTCTTCGAACTTCACAGTTACTAAGAACTTTCAACATCTCTTTGTTTTCATGGTGCTGCACTTTTAAATGATGTTTCGTTGCAGTCTTTTTTATTTCTTGTATAACAGTGTCGATCTTGAGGTCTCTATGTATGTCATCATTTCGTACATACCATGGTGCATTATATAATTGAAATAGCACAAAAAAAACGGCTTTCCCAGAGAATTAGTAGATAAAAAGGTAAAACAAGCAGAAAAGAAAAAATTATTAAAAGAAACTACAACTCTCACAGCAGCAAAAACAAAAATGATATTCAAAAAATTCACATATCATCCATGGGCCTTTGATAAATTTAAAAAGGTGTTCAAGGAATACAACATTGAGCTAGCAGCAGTAAACCATTACTCCATAAAAAACCTACTACTTTCAAACATCAAAGATGCTATTCCACCTAACAAAAAATCTGGCATATACCAAATTGAATGCAGTGATTGTAATGAAATATACATAGGAAAAACCAAAAGAAATTTAGAAATTAGATCCAAGGAACACGTTAGAAACATTAAGAGTAAACAATTAGAAAAATCAGCGGTTGCATTTCACTTTTGGACAAAAAATCATGACATAAAGCTAGAACCGAAACTTCTCAAACACATAACTGGAAAACAAGAACTGTCCACATGGGAACAAATCTTTATTTTAAAAAATAGAAACCGAGTATTTAATTTCGACATTCCTCAGAGAGACATTTTCAGTAAGTTCATCGAACCGCCACCAGAAGAAGCATCACCATCTGCACCATCAAGCACCATGGAAACCCAGTTATTGTCCGGTTGATAATGGAGGAAAGTTACCTTCGAAACGCGTCCCGGAAAAATATGTTGTAAGTGTTGTTCAGTGTTATTAATTAACTCACCTTTTAAATTAAATTAATTACAACAACACTGTTTTCAAACTTCTATGAAAGGAACTTAGTAGTAATTGTTTGTGGCACTGTGACTATACCTATATCAGAAAATATTTTGCAGTGCCATGAGATGAGATTAGCCCTACATGAGTAAATAAGGTTGCTAAGGCACAGACTTGTTAACTGGAGGTCTGTGATTCAAATCCTGCCAGGACCATCCTCCCTAACTGAGATTGTTTCCAGATTTTATAATTTCTTCTTGGGGGATATTTTTCTATTCCTCTTCTAGAGCAGCTTGAAGTAAATTTGTTTACAGGTACATTTCTTTTTTGGCAGGCCCTCCTCATGAGAGTTTCCCAAATATGCTCAATAGGATTGAGATTGGGACTATGTGCTTGTCATTTCACAACATTGATGCCTAGTTGATTTAGTGTAATGGAAATTTCTTGCACTGTGTATATGTGTAACAGATGCTGCGATTATATTCATGGCCTTTGAAACATCCTCTGTTATCATAATAAATGGCATGATGGTGACATAAACATGAGAATCCTCAAAACTTGATGCAAGTGTTTCTCAATCCATGACATGTAACAGTAGTAATTACCTAATAATAGTGAGACAGAATATTAGAAGACCCCAAAAGAAAATCGTTCATGTGAGTGTTTGTTAAAAGTGTAATTTGTTTTTCGATGTTGGTATGAACTGCCCAAATGACGAAAACGTGTTGCAAATGTTCATTGTTATAAACAACTAAGTTAGTTTAAAGACGTCATAAATATTTCCATATTTGATTTAAATATAAATGTATAAATATTAGAATTATATGTGTTCCATAATAAAAGTACGGGAGGATGGTTAGGGATCGCTTCCCTAACGAGAAAGAACTATTTGATGGACGCATACGCGGATGTATATGAAAAAGGCGGTGTCACGTGAAATGACGCTAAAAACTGTCCATTAACGTGTGTGTGTTCGAGCTGAAAGGACATATTTAGGTAGCGTGAACATAGAATGTTCACCAAATTTTCATCAAGCATTGGTTCCACTAAATGAGAAGGTGGAAGCATTTTAAATCATTTAGAATGGTGCTGAGAGAAATTATTTAATGTAAAGTATCGATGAAGTGTTAATAAATTAATACATTGTGGTGAAGAAACATCGTGTGATTTTTCATTCCATCCGTTACCACGACCTAGATAGAAAAGGAGTCTCATAGCACAGCACATTCCGTAATAATAATTGCAAAAACCGCACCAATAGATAAAAAGTGAAGTATCAAATAATTAAGTTAGAACAATAAGATGACAATAATTGAAGCTATTATAGAAATGAAGCAAATGCATGTAACAGCACTTTGCAGATAAAGTAAACTGAAGTTTCATAACATATGTTTTTGCAAGGCATTACAATCAATTTTTAAAAAAGTTAAGTGTCCAGAGTTTTTTTGCATACCAGTGTGGTATACATTGTCCTTGAGCAAACTTTCCCCTTAGTATAGAAGTAACTACTACAAAATCTGTACTGTTTTCTTGCCTTTAAATTCCATTATATCTGTTTCTTGAAACAAATTTGCATGTTTTCAGAAGGTACCAGTCAATACTATCTTATTCTGAATATAAATTTCAAACAATTTCTTCTCAGTTCTATTTCTACTACAAGTTTATGAAAAGATTATATGTTTCTTCACAAGAATTTGCTTCTCTTCACCTTAAAAAAGGTGTATAGCAGTACAACAATATAAATAGACATAACCTTATTAGCTCTTAATCAATAAAAATATAAGCTATCAGTATAAGGTACCTATTAACAATAACAGCTCATTTATACTGTTATAAACAGTAAAAGTCTTCTCCTCACGTTTAAGTTAATTTTCATGCTTATTTTGTTCTTCTTGCTAACTGTTTTTTTGTCTGCTGCAGTTAGGATTACCAGAGGGCCGGAAATTCCTGGACATGCACTACATTTGAACCATTTGTCTGGTGTCTGGGGGAAATTTTTGAAAAGTCTATGATGTCCTACATTTTTAGAAACAAGCCCTGATTGTTAGAAAATGAACTGGGAACTGGGAAATTAGAAATGAATTATTGATTATTAGTTGCAACTCCTATGGCAACATGGCTACACTGACTGCAGCCAAAGAGTATTCTCATGAATTAGTAACATTGAAAGAGAGATTGGCAATGCAGTATTTGAAGTCCGAGGTAAAAGGCTGGTGTTCCATAGAGGCAAAGAGATACTTTACTCTCACTCTTCCATTTGCATTTCGGTTATCGAAAAATAAGGAAGTGGAAAGTAAACTGTCTGTCTTCCAAGAAACAAAATTTCTCAAAATTCAGCCAGTATTTCAGATAGGTATTAAAGGTTTCTTTGCTCAGCTGACTCAGTCAGCGCTGCAGAGCCAACACTTCCATTTCACATTGTTCATCACCAGGCATCATACGAATCTATAGAAATAATATCATCATATGTTCAAGATACTTTAGAAAAGAAATGTGTGTTACTTTTTGGTTTCCGGTATAGGCCGTGTCTTGTTGGCTTTTTTAAGAAATTAAAAATTATGCTGATGTTTTACTGCAAAACTATGTTTGGTTTCCTCAATGGGCGACTGCAAACAATCCATCCAATTAGTCACTGCCTACTCTGACTGGCCTCGTCCCATTCCACTCGTGATCCTATTGGCTCCTTCTCCAATAGGAAGTTGATCTACTAATAGGGTCTTCCATATCGTGTTGAGTGGTTGAGTGTCACAGTTCAGACTGCTCATTTCTTTAAATATTTCTATGCTTTCCCTCACTATTCGTTAAGAGAAATTGTCACAGATTGCTAAAATGTTTAAATTGTCAAAGTCAATGTGGTGGCCGGTGTTTTTTGCATGTTCCGCAATGGCAGATTTTTCTGATTGAGAGAGTTTCATGTATCTTATATGTTCCTTTTTTCTTGTATTGATAGATCTGTCTGCTTGACCTATGTAGAATTCACCACAAGGAAGGAACCAACAGGATTACGAATGGGATGGGACAATGAGGCCAACCAGAGTAGGCAGTGACTAATTGGATGGATTTTTTGCAGTCGCCCATTGAAGAAGTCGAACATAGTTTTGTGATGAAATGTCAGCATAATTTTTAATTTCTTAAAAAAGCCAACAAGCCCATACCAGAAACCAAGAAGTAATGGACAAGGCTGTGGAAGTCTACATAATCATTTAAGAAATGTGTAGCTTTGGAGCTGACAATACAAACAGAAATTTTGGAGGCATAAGTCGAGGGTAAAAATGCATTCACCAAACTAAAGTGTAATTAGTTGCAAAAGATTGTTTCTTCAGTGAAGTATAACAGGAAGTTTATGATCAAATTTAACGTTGAATGTTTCAGGATTTTAAGAAAATATAAATGTATATACCTTTAAGTACATATTTAAATAGCATTTAAGTTATAACTTTTCATTATTTTTGCATGTCCTATATTTTTTACCATTGTGTCCTACATTTCCATAAAATAATCTGGTAACCCCAGCTGCAGCACTCAAAGTACTGGTGTAGGGAAATAATTTATTATACAAAAGCCAAAGTAAAATACATATATGGAGTATGTATGCAGTGAGTATTAATATTCACAAAATTAAAGATAAAAATAAATAAAGTACAGGACACACATAAAATTTGACATTTTTCACTTAACATATTTTAAGTGACAAAGAATATTAGGATTTTAGGGTTAATCATTTATGATAAATTATTTTTTTTTAAATCTGGCACCCATCAAAATGATGGGTCCAGCCTTCCTAGCATTAAAGGATGAGCATATTTATTTTGCTACTTGCATCTATTCATGTACTAAATAAAAGCTAGAGAATAATAGTTATGAAAGAGGTATTTACATTATAAAACACAATCATAATTTTGTTCAATGAATGCCATGTTTGCTTTACTTGTAGCTATTGTTTCAACATCAAAGAATATAGCTGAAATGAGCTACAGTAGAACCCTGCTAATCTGAATTAATTGGGATGTGAACTAGAGTTGCCAGGTCTTACGTTTTTCCTATAAGTTGTATGTTTTTTGGGCTAATCTTACATTTTACGTTTTTTTTCTTCCCTCCCATAAGACAGTTTCTTCCGTTTTTTTTTATACTTTTTGGGGAGGGAATAAACTTTTTACTGCAAATTGCAATTGCAGTGTTCTGATAGATTGCACTGCTGTATAAACAGATGCTTATTTCAAGAAAATTGATAACGGTAATAAAATACAGTTGGCTATTCCGTACTGCATCATGGTTCAATGTTATGTTCTCATCCTTGTGTTTGTTTAATATAGCTGGAATATGGACGTGTTTATTTATAGCATAGATCGTAGAACCAAGCAAACCCTTAACTGAAGAACAAAACTAATTTCTAATGTATGCAAGGTTAAGATGAGTAATAAGTATTTCCTTAGAATAGAAGTGTTGTCGTGGGTACTAAAGTTATTAAAGGTTTAGAAATATATTATTTTACCAAACTGAGTTAATTTAAATTTTAATTTTAATTTCAGTAGTTTAATTTGCAAAATGAATGCATTTGATGTGAGAAACAGATGCACCAAGGAATTGATTGAATCTGAATTACAGAGTGAGTGAGTGAGTGTGTTGGGTTTAAGGGCCCGTCGACAACTTGGTCATTAGGGCCCCGAGTCCAAAAGTAAAATTACGTATGGTTAAGTGTTAAAACATCACCCATTAAAAACTAAAAATCTAAGGTTAAAATAGATAAAAAAAGCTAAACAACTATTAAAATGTTTCATTTAAAATGCTAAAAACAGAAACTTAAAATTGCTACAAAGTAAAAAACACTAAAACGTTAAAAAAAAAAAAAAAAAATACGGCAATCTAAAAGGCTAAAATCTCTTAATTAAAATAACCTTACACTTGCTACATAAAATCAATTGTGGTGAATTACAGATGATTGTAAATTTTCCATATTCATGTAAACAACTTTTTTTTTATTTCTTTATGCCAACAAACTTACTGTTGGTATTTTTAAACACATAAACCATGTGTGGGCAATGTTTGAAAGGTAGAACTGGAACTTAAAAATTCAAATCCCAGCTGACATTGAATTTTTAAGTTCTAGTTCTACCTCTCAATTTTTTTTTTTTTTAAATTGCAAAGTGTGGTACAAAATTGTTAAAAAAAAGGCAAAGTCTGAAAATAAATATCAACAATAAAAGTGTTCATGGCCAAAATGAGTCTTAAAAATTCTATTTTGGCATTTAGTTGTGTTAGTAACCAAAAATCTTCCATTTTTATTTACTAAAAAAGGAAAATCTTCCTTTTTTTGTAAACCAAACGTGGCAACCCTAGTGTGATCAATTTGGATTTGAAAGTGTTTGGATCATCCGAAAAATGAAAAAAAAAAAAAACTATATAAATTCAGCTATAGAATTAGCAGCTACAAGGTAATGTAACGTAGCGATGTGAGGAAGTGACTACATTGCGATTAAGTTTTTAAGTTTTCCGAAACTGACACAAATAAGGAATATCTCTGAAATAGTTCACTCTACAAAAAATGTATTCAGATTGTGTGTTTTAGCGAGATTTACATTGTTAGTATAGTAAGATTTTGTCTATCTTTTACAGTTTACAAGTTATTCAAAAGTTATCCAGAGCAAACAGAACCACATAGGTTATAGCCAGAAAGTACAAAATATACATTTTATTTGTCATAGAAATATCTTAAACATGTCATTTTAATCAAAATTGTTAGAGCTATTTTCAAGAAAATCAAATTTTTCGAAAAATTTTCCATGTAAAGGGTAGTTTAAGGTGTGGCTATTTTCTTCAAAATCTTCATGTCAAATCCTTAAAAGACATTAAACTTAAGTATAAACTTTGGTTTTTAACTTTGAATTATGCTGTCTACAGTGACACACACACACACACACACACACACACACGTACGCATGCACGCACGCACACGTACACGCGCACACACACACACAGACCTTTTTCTAAAAATGCTTTTTTTAAATTCAGGGGTTCTTAAAACATATTTCTGGTGAAATCTCGATATCAAATTTTTGGGTGGAATACAATACTTCCTTCTACTTATCAGTAGAGAAAGTAAAAATATTTTCTCTACACTACAAATAAACTTTTTATTGTTTTTTTGAAATTATGGATTTTGTGTTCAGATTATCTGAAATTTTGAATTTGCAAGGGCTTTGGATTAGCAGGCTTCTACTATATACATCTTTTTGATTAATTTTAATTCCCTAAAGGTTAGTTTGTGCACTCTTTATTTTAGTCAAACAGCTTTTTGTACCCTAATACTGGGAAAGTATTCAAGATCTGGCCCATTCTGTATTCTACTCTTTTTATATCTCAGTGCTGCATGACATGTTACTTTTTAGCCTTTTAACTGCTGAATAAAGTATTATTTTAATAAGAGAATGCCATTAGTATCTGTGTGATATGTTTTGTCCTTTCTTAGTTTGAATGCAAAAAAATATATTACTTATTCCTGAGGAAATACAATATGTCAATACTTAAATTAACACTATATGTACAGATTTTAAATGAAAGTTTTGGAAACATTGTTTTTAAGTCTCATGTCATATGCTTCTGTATAGGAAGTTCATTATTCCACAGAAATGCACAGCTTAAACAAAACTGAAGTTGTGAATGAGAATAAGGCACTGCTTTCATAAGCTGTCTTTGACATTGCATTATTAAGTTTAATCAGATTTGCTAGCCAGGCACTTCCCACACAGTTGAAGTACTGCCTCTAGGTCCATTTTGACGTAAACTGGAGTCTGAGACACGGCTGAGGCGTCTTCCCCACCAACTGCGTGCTGCACTGGCTGCTGCTTGAATACCTCTCTCTCTCTGAGCTAGGAGTACTTCTCCATAGTTATCATTTGGTCCTGATCTCATACCATATTCATATTTAGCTTCTTTCTCCAGTAGCTTCTCCCGTTGTATCTGAGTCTTAACTTCACCTGGTACATCCGGAATTGCGTATGCCATGACTCCTGTCAGTGCAAACACTATGTGCTGCAAACAAAGCATTGCAATAAGATTTAGTTATATTTGGAGGTCATAAAAAATGCACTGCAGTGATTTGGAATTATTTTTATTAACATTCAGACAAATAATCTGAAGCACAAACATTTACATATCTTTACTTGCCAATTACTAATGTATATTCTTCTGCCCACTTTACATTAATCATAATAAATATTTGTTTAGAGATGTTCTCAGATTAGGACATACACATGGTTTATAAGATGGTTTATTGCCACATATGCTTATGCTCAGTAAACTGGTGACTCGTCAAGTTGGAGTATTAACAATATTTAGATAAAATTAGAACAAAGTGTACAATATATATGTCTATATTACTTTCCTTAGATAACAAGTTAATAGATTTTATCAACTATAAATTTTCCCAAGATAAGTTACAAAAAGGCATTATGAGAACTAAGGCTCATCATTCATATATTCCTCCACTGAGTAGTAGGCCTTGTCAATTAATATACATGAAATAATTATATGCATGATATAGATAAAAAGTAAAACCATCACCATTTATATCACAATATAGTTGTTTCTAATGAGCTCATACTGGGAAAGAAAGCTGTGCATATTTAAGAAAGCTTAGTAAATCTGCAAGAAGCTCACCAAAGGAATAGTGGGAGCAAAAGGCAAAATGGTAGAAAGAGCAGTTAAATTCAGGTAAAGATAAAAGGGTAAAGGGTACAGACACAGGGGGACATCTCACTCACTTCGACCTACACGGACCCATTGTGGCTACCACCCCCAGGAGGCAAGGATGAAATGAGGGAATTGAAGGTGCCACACAGAGTTGCAGCCAGACAGGCCACAGAGATGCCCGGAAGTCTCTAACAAGTGCTGAGATCTCTTCATTCTGGTGCCAGGCCCTACCAAGCAGCCATCACACCACAAGTCCAATATCACACTGAGGATCCCCTCCGACAGAGGACTAGGCCGGCCAAATGCCACCTTGCGCCAAAAAGAGCAGTTGCCATGCGCAATCATCCATGCCATCTGCCCGGCACTGTCAACATTACACGTCTAAAAGTACACCTGAAAGATGATAAGGAAATGGAATGAAGGGATGTGATGGAAAGGATACCATGGAATGAAATAATGCACCCCAGCATTCGCCTAAGTGACTTGGGGAAACCTTGGAAAAACCCATGTCAGAGTGCACGGCCATAGGGATCGAACCCACGACCTCCTGAATGCGGGTCACAGATGTTACCACCTGAGCCATCCTGCTCGGTTAAATTCGGTTTAGAATAAATTTATTGAAGGAATCTGATATATTAAAACAATCTTGGTTATACGGGAAAAATTGAGGAAAAAAGAAACTTGGGTACCTACACAAAATACAATAACATTGGAGAAAATAGGTGTGGGGGAACATGGGCAGAAAGAAACAACAAAAGTAAGGGTTTCTGGAAGAAAATTACAAGAGGCATTAATAGATTTTTAAAAATGGAATGGGGGAGAGAAAAATACATTGAAGTACGCAATAAAAAGGCCATGCATGGGCTAGGACAGATGTAATGAATCTAAGGGGCATGATAGGGATGAAAAGAGCAGAGAGATGCATGAAATGCGGTAGTTTGTATGAAAATTGGCACAATATTTTGGGATATAATGGTACGGGAAAAGGGAGAGAGAATTTAATACCTAAGAAATGGAAGGATTTTCCAATAGAGCTAAAAGTTAGGAAAATTTTTAACTCAAGATCTGATGAATATATGGAGAAAGAAGGAATCTAACACACACCTCCCGCTCAAGCCCAGCCAATCCCCTGTGAGCGGCCTAAATATAAATACGGCACCTCCAGTCATAAATGACTCTGTTGTAACTGAACCTTTGCAGAGAAGACTCAGACCACGCCACCGATGATGTCCACTGTAGTTGTGGACAAAACGTCTGGACCTCAAAACTCTACGGTTACGGCTTTTAAGCCCGGAAGAAATCTCTAGCCCTAATTCTAACTCCAGCCGTGAAAGCTTCCAACTACTCATGACTAGAGAAAATGTTTAATTTTTGGTGGGAGTGTTTATGCTTTTTGTAAATCAAATACCTCTATAGAGGAATTCCTCGTCCATTTAGACAAAGTATTAGCTCGATATGTAAGAAGAAATCTCAAATTATTGCTGGTGATCTAAATATAAATAAAATTTTTTTAGATAATATTCAAGATGTTCGTCGCCAGGAAAGCTTCAAATTATATTTTGTTAGATGATGATTACAAAAAGCTAAATTAACTATTTAATACTTACAATATAATGGGCGGATTAGTGAACCTACAATAATAATTGTAGAAAGAAATATCTTCCGGGCTGTTATGCCGTGGTCTGCTGGAGATCTGTCTTCCAGACGTTTCGTCTACAACTGCGGTAGACATCCTCAGTGGCGTTGTCGAAGTCTCCTCGTGGAAGGTATCACTGCGACTGATGCGTCGACGAATGAATGAATGAATGAATGAATGAATGAATGAATGAATGCGGGTATTTGGACATGCAAGCATGCCCGGGCTGCTTAGGGAGCGTCCCCTCTTCAGCCTAGCTTGGTTTTTGTTTTTTAGTGGGGCAGAGATCAGTCAGTTTGGGTGGCATTGTTCGTCATTGGTGATTCTTTCTTTTCCAGGTCACACATCTTGCCGTTTCTACTCAAGAAGACAATTTGATTGTTCGTTCGATGTTTTTTCTAGTTGCTGCTGCAACAGGCTCTTGTCATCTTTTTATTAATGTTTGTTGTGGTTTGTTTGGGGCAATTTTGGTTTTTTTATATTAATTTTTTTTTATAATAATTTTGTTTTTTTTTTTGTTTTTTTTTTGTTTTTTTTATGTTTTTTTTATAATTTTTTTTTTTTATTTATATTTTAAATGTTTGCTAGATGCTGTAGGAGGTCCTGTAGTTTCTGTTGTTGGTCTTCTTGTTGTTTATTGTACACACTGATGAGGGTGAGTAGTGGTGGGTTTTTTTCGTCCTGGTTTGGTGGAATGGTTTTCATCTTCTGTGCTGTATTCATTAATCGTCGTCTGTGTGGTCGTGTATGGGCATTGTCAATGTATTGGAGCATTAGTTTGGCTATGTGTTGGACAATGGGCATGGTATTTGTGTAGTTGTAAATGTGGCTGTTTTTGAAGTTGGGTTGGAGTTTGAAGGCGATCCGTAGGCATTTTCTTTCGAAGGATTGTATCTTCCTCATTGATTTTGGTGTGATGAGTGGCATGGTGGCTACTGCAGCATATGTTAGGTTGGGACGAATGAGGGCAATGTAGAGGTGGCGTAGGATATTTGGAGAGAGGCCGCGCTTATTCAGTTTAGCAAGGTAGGCTATAGTTCCAAGTATTGGCCGAGTTTTTCTCAATACTTCGTTGTAATGCGGTTTTATGGCAAGGGAGTGGTGGATTTTGATGCCTAGGTACTTGATGGTTTTTTGGCACATTATTTCCTGGTTATTAAAGTTTATCGTTACATTTCGGTGTTTTTCTTTTATTTTTTTTCTGAAGGTGATTGCTTGGGTTTTCTGCACATTAATTGTTATCCTCCATTTCCTCGTCCACTTTAGGAATTGTTTAAGTTGTTGTTGTAGTCTGTTTTTTGCGGCTAGTAGTTGTGCGTGTGTGCACCAATAGGCGGTGTCGTCAGCGTATTGTGCAAGTTGTATTGAGGGGTGTATTGGCTGTGGGGTGTCGGAGGTGAATAGTATGTACAACAGTCCAGATATTACACTTCCTTGTGGTGTACCGGCTTTCATGTGGATTGGGTTTGACGTTTCTCCATTTATTTTTATGTTGGCTGTTCTGTAGGTGAGGAAGTTTGCTATCCAGCGTGTTAGTCGTTGTGAGAGGTTCATATTTGTTAATTTGAACAGCAATCCATTCGTCCAGCATCTGTCGAATGCCGACTGGATGTCCAGGAAGGTAGGCTTTATGCGTCGACTGTCTGTGGGGCTCCATTTATACCATGCGCAATGTGCACTGATTGGCCCGGGGCGTCCAGAGGCATGGTGGCTGGTGGAGGGGGTTCTATCTCTCTTATGCTGCTGGTCTCTTCTGATTGGCTTACCTTGCTATCCTGCTTCTTATGATGTTCTATGACCGGATGCCAGTTGCTGTTTAATCTTAAATTAAACACAGCAACTGGCGCATGGTATAAATGGAGCCCCACAGACAGTCGACGCATCAGTCGTAGTGATACCTTCCACGAGGAGACTTCGACAACGCCACTGAGGATGTCTACCGCAGTTGTAGACGAAACGTCTGGAAGACAGATCTCCAGCAGACCACGGCATAACAGCCCGGAAGATATTTCTTTCTACAATTTAGACGCCGGCCGTGAAAGCCTACGTAGCTTTACTACAATAATAATGTTACAAATCTGCTCTTCTACTCTAATGAGTAAAGTCTTTTATGCTACAGAATTTCTGATGAAGCTCAGCTTTGTAATTAATACTACTAGGAGTATTCGATAGAATAGATTCTTATAAAAGATTTGCTCACTTCAAATCTTTTCAAATTTATAGAAATTAAATTTTTGACCTTACCTCAAAGATAACAACAAAAGCCAATCTAGCAGCAAAGACATGCCAATATTGTGGTGAGAGGTCGTATTTGTTTGTATCATTGGGTCCATTGCGATATCCTCGATACTGACAAGTAGATGGGTCAGTGTCAGTGGGATCAGCCCCCATGTCTTGGCCATAATCTGTTGTGTTGAACTCTGTAACACAAATTGCAGTAAGTAATACATTTGAACCAAACAATGAATTCCCTATGAATGCCAGTAAGTCACAAAACATTATTTAAAACGTCTAAAAGCTGACTGTGAGAGTGTGAAACTTCTTGGTATCATAGTAGGTAAACATCTATCTTGTAACCTACATATTGATTTGGTACGTAATAAGTAGGGCCCGGATTTTTAGGTTCTTAAAATTAGCTTTTTAGTTATTTTTGTATCTTAAAAAAGTTTTTTTTAGTTCTTTAACCTCCTGAAATAGTTTTTATATTATTCTTGTTTATTAATTTTATTATTAATTGTCCTCTTTTTATAGCAATGTTGCTCAAAATGCGATTTTTGGTCAGAGGGCACCTGGAAAATACGTAAATAAAATTATAGTTTATACGCTATGTGCATTATAACAGGTGTTTAATCCTTACCTGCATTCCAGCATTCGAGAACAGGTCGTACAGGTTCTCCTGTACGGTATGTTTATCTGCACAGCACCTAGCCCCTTAATGCGATTTTATCTGTGCAGTTTAGGTGTTCATATTTGTCCAAGCTTTTGTGTCTGTGGGCATGGTTTCTTTCACTTTTGGCAGATTTGGCAAAATATTACTTTGCCATTTCTGGTGAAGTTTGGATCATTAGCTATCCACTGGCGAATCAACCACCTTCGAGATGAGCTGACTTTAGGCATGGCATTGGCTCCTTAAATTACCTGCCTAATCTAAGGAAAGATTGACTTCTAACGATGTAGTAATTGTATTTATTAACAATACACGATAGTCGACTGGACACAACGGATACTATTTTTAAACTGATTGATTTGAGTTTATGGTGGGTTCTCCTAATGACCCCTTTTCCCTCGACAACAATCCCCACATTCCTTGCAACAATACAGAGCTTGGTCCCACACAGCTAAATAAAAACAGTTGCCTATTGCATTGTTACTACTCCTCTAAGCATACATAAGTGAAAAGACGTAGCAAAGATGTATCAGTCAAAGTCCATTCACAATTTCATAAACATTTCATTTTCCCATTTTAAAATAAAGTTTTGTTTTAATTTTAAAATAAATAGGAGATTTAGCCTCTTTTAGGTTTTGAAGTCTCATTTAGCCATTTTTAGGTTTTATAAGATTCAAGTATTTGGCTTCAATGATCATGAAACAGATAATTAAATTAAACCACTGCAGTTAACTATTAAGGAATAAAATAGTTAAAAAACCAAGAATCCGGGCCCTAGTAATAAGTTATGTGTGGTATCTCTCTTAGCTAACCTAAAAAAATCAGTACCAATATATTTCCTTTGAATGGCCTATTTTTCATTCTTTCAATCTATATTTAGATATGGAATATTACTATGTGGCAGTAGTCCAAGAATAACAGAAATATTAGGGATTCAAAAACAGATAAGAATTTTGACAACTTCAAGTAAGCTCAAACACTGTAAATCTTTATTAGAAATTCTAACTGCTGTTTATATACTATGATGTGCTGGTGCAAATAACAATTTGGAAATCTATGATGTAAGACAGGGAGGGGTGTTACATACACATAACACACCCAGTAGATGATTAAACATACTCTCTGGGCTTGTAGGTATGGTCTAGTGGGTTTGCAGGTTCCAGGATAGTATGTTTAATCATCAAGACGCTAGCCGTGAAAGCCTCAGCTTGTACATACATAGTAGAAATAAAGTGAATATGCCATATCACAGATTGCAGAAGACCTCAATGTACCTCGAATGCACCTCGTATTATAAGGTAGTCGGCATAAAACTTTTCAATGTACTTGTACTACCATAAAAAATTACTACCATAAATGATCAACTTTTTAAAGAGGGATTATATAAATGGCTAATAAAACGTCCTCTATACAACATACAAGAATTTGACACAGAAAATAAATGTGACAGTATGCAATACAGATAATGCACCTGATGTATTACTCGTAGCAAATGAAGCCTATGTAACGGTTGTGATTACCAAAATGGCAAATAAAATAAATAAAAAATGGCTTGAGTGTGGCTGGAATGCTTCTAATAAGTGGTTATCTGATGTAAATATGGAATTGCTGTTATGTAAACATCTGAAATTATCAGTTAAAGCTATTCCTTAAACTTTTAAAAATCATGAGTTTTGAGGAGTTTTGTGTATTTCTGATGGAATAATTACATTAGCTGTGCTCAATAGTAACAGATTTTCTTGATAGAGTAGTGTAGATGTATGCATACAAAACAAAATAGAACTCTTTGAACCCCTGTCATGCAGGAAACCCAGTTCAAGTCTAAGGTATTGCTGGGATTTCTCAGGCAGAAGTTGCCATTTTAAGTTACCTACATTTGATTTTATTCAATCGAATTACTGTGGAAAGCAGGACATTACTGTGGCTAAAACTGCACATTTGTGGTGGTGGTGGTTGTGGTGGTGGTGGCAGTGGCGGTGGCATTGGTGGTGGCGGTGGTGATGGTATTGATATGATAACAATAATTATAGGTTTCTATGGAAGGTAAAAAGGAAATCATAGCTAGCAGTAAAAAGTAAGGAATCAAATCAAAATAATTTAAATGCATTTTATTAGTTTATAAATAGTGTGCTATTTATGTTTAAAATAATTTATATTAGTTCTATTTCGAGGTAGTCATGACTTTGGCTTCATAACTACGGTTAAGATTAAGCTAAAACTTTATATGTATATACTTAGCACTTTAATAAATTAAATTATATTGCTTACCAGACAGGGAGTAGTCAATGTACCCAACTAAGGTACCCGATGGCGAGTAAACATATTTGTATACCATCCGAGGAATAAAGTCACTGGTGTACGCTATCACAAATGCCTGCAAAGACATTATACAGCCATTTACTAAATGAAAATTGTGCATCATGAGTATCATTAACTAAGAAAGAAAATTGCATATTTCATTAAAACCAAACTTTCTAGGAAGAGAAGAAAAACTGTTAATACCTTTTTAACAAAATAAAAGCTTTTATATTCTTTCAATACAGTAAGTCATAGCACATTGGTTTTGGGCATTATCTAGTGCCCATAGAAAAAAACCATAGAAAAAGTAAGCCTTTATCTGTAGTCAATGAGATGCATTTAGGTGTCAATGAACAGAGCAACTTAAATCTTGGATAATATTACAAAGATAATGTTACAATAACTTTATAACCTAAGTAATAGTAATTGCACTTCCACACTGTCCATAGCAGAGATTGGAAGGTTGAATCAGATTTGAAAACTTTAGTTGCATGGCCAGAACTTGTTGAGCCAAAGATTCATATTTTATGCCCTGGTTCTGGCATATCATGCATCAAAATGTCATGCATAATAGACGTATATTTAAATAATTACACATAATGGCAGTCTGTGATCGAGGATTGGATTGCCGTGAGATATTCTAAGAATCATCACATAAGAATATTTGCTACATGCAATTGTACATAAAAGTTGACTAATATTTTATGAGGGAAGCTGAGAAAGCTTGGGAAATCAAAAGATGTTCTATTGAGTTCATCTTTGAAAATTTACCACAATTATATTTATAAAGAGTGAAACGATTTGTTATAATGTTGTTACTTAATTGTAATAAAGTTAATTTTGGCAGAAACTTGAATATTGATTAATAATATGTAAGCTCTTGTTATCTTTTATCTGCAAATCCATCGACGCCCTAGAGATAAAGAGCCACATTGCCAACTTGCCTCTGATAAAAAAACTGTCACAGCTCAATGGGTCTTTTGAAAAGAATTTGAACCCTAAAGAAATCTGAAGTGTTACACTCACATGACTTTCTGTACTATTGTACTAACCATTTTTACAAATTCTTATTCCTATATCTTCTTCATTTTAGCACAGATAAACATTTTCAGAAATTATCTTATTTCCTTGTAGGTGTAAGAATATGGGAATACAGTAGGCTCTGAGCGATAGTCAAATTTTTTAAAGCTTTCAGATTCCATTCTCTTTGCATGGTTAACATATTAAAAAATGAATAACGATGTTCCATTTGACAGAAGTATAAGTTCCCCAAAACTCACACAAATAACAAAGCATATCTCAGAAATGGTTTACTCTACAAAGAATTTATTTAGACATAAGTTATATATTTTAACAAGATCTACATCTTTTTTTTTTGTATAGTAAGATTTGGTCTATCTCTTACCGTTTACCAGTTATGCAAATGTCACCCAGAGCAAATAGGACTACATGGGGCTATAACCAGAAAATTCAAAATATACATTTCATTTGTCATAAAATATCTCAAACTATGGCATTTTAATCAAAATTGTTGGAGCCATTTTCAAGAGAATCAAAATTTTTGAAAAATTTCCCATCTTAAGGGTAGTTTAGGGTGGAGAAATTTTCTTCAAAATATTCACGTTGCATTCTTGAAACCAACTTTGGTTTTTAACAGACTTTTTGTTTTTGAGTTATGTCGACAGACTGATACACAGACAGACATACAGACACACACACATGGACCTTTTTCTAAAAATGCTTTTTTTGGATTCAGGGGGCCTCAAAATATATATTTCTGGTGAAATCTTGGCATCAAAATTTTGGGTGTAATCAAGGCCATCTCTAAGTAACAGGCCTGGATATGCGATTCGTGACGTCACAACGCGAGGCTGACGTTCCAAGCAATTCATATGGAACAAACACATGTTTTACAGCATTTCTGCGCTGGATGAAGCATGCATTCATTTATATTTTCACATTTTGTATTAAAAGTTAATGTGTGTTATGATAGCGAAATTTAGATTTCCGATTGAATGGGCTTTTGAAAAGATACGTTTTAATTTAATTGCCGGATATGAGATTTGCGATAAATATTGAGTAATAACATAAATAGATAATAGAGTAGCAAGTGTTGTAAGGTGAGCAAGATATGAGTAAATAATAGTCGTTAAATTTGTAGAATAAACGCATTATTGGTTTGAAATTAACGAGTCATGACGTCATACCACATAGTTTAAAATAAACGTTCGAAAGTCAGTTCTACAAACCTTAAAAGTCGCGCGATATATCTAATAAAATATAAAGTAAACATCGTTTAATCCTAAAAAGGTAATTATATATTCAAAATTCATAAAAGAACATGTTATAATAGAAAGGGACATTTCTAAATTGCGGGAAAAGGAAATAACATTTTGGATACGAGGCTTTCTTGGATGACGTCATGACATTCAAATTGGAAGCGAACGGTCTTCTTGGCGTGGGTAAGAGAGAAGCGTCTAGTCAGTACTCAACCAGAGAGCAGTACGGGAGTTCGTGCAGTTCGTGCTGCGCCGATGTGATTGAGATGCTTCTACAGATACACATATAGAATCGGCATAACTCCCGAAAACATTTAAAGATGCAATAAATGATCTGCAAAGTTGTTCTTGGGTTGTCCTTTACACTCACGCAAACCCGAGATAAAGAGATTATGCTCAGCTAGCCGGAGATAACACACCAAACCACATCAACGTGACCAACAACATCACGTCACCAACGACTGCAGCTTCAAATGGCGAGGTAATAACTAGGAAGCAATACTACAGCTTCAAATTGGCTTCCCAACGTGTGGCTTCGAAAGAATGGACCAAACCCCAAGACGACCGAGCCAGCATCGAACCAGCAGACAAGAAGGTGCCCAGCGTGTCAACATCTGTGAAACGTGTAGTGAACAAGTTTAAGTGCAGTTAAAGTGAAATAGTGAAAATATTGAAAATTTTGGTGAGTAGAAAAACACATATAAATAGCTTAGAAATGGAAGACAGTGATAGTGAGTTTAGAGGTTTTGATAGTCCGGAAATTCAGGAAAGTATAAGTAGGATGGAAGAATTTAATCGGAATGTAATTGGTAGCAGAATATACCAAGAATTAGAAGATCAGAACGTTAGAGAAACACCTAGAGGTAGTACAGAAATGTTTAGTAGTAATTCAGAAAGGCCAGCATTTATGTCAGAAATAGAGAATATGTTTCAAACGATAATGAAAAAGATGAGTACAGAGTTAAGTCAAAAGATAGATGAAAATAGTAAAGAATTAAGAACAGAGTTAAGTCAAAAGATGAGTACAGAGTTAAGTCAAAAGATAGATGAAAATAGTAAAGAATTAAGAACAGTGAAAAAGATGAGTACAGAGTTAAGTCAAAAGATGAGTACAGAGTTAAGTCAAAAGATAGATGAAACTAGTATAGAGTTAGGACAGAAATTAGAGAAGGGACAACAGGAATTGGGAATGCAATTGGAAAATCAGAAGAGAGCTTTAGAAACCTTTAGGGAAGAAGTTAGGGAGGAAATTAATAAAGTTAGTAGTGAAGTAAAAGAAAATAGAGAACAGGTAGAACAGGTTAAGGGAGAATTAGAGACAATAAGGCAAGAAGTAAAGAATTCTGAAAAGAAATTAGGTCAACAAGTTAGTGAAAAATTAGATAAAGAAAGGGAAAGAGTAACATATAGTTTAGACAAACAAAGGGAAGAGGTAGTGCAAAGGTTAGATAAAGACAGGGAAGAAATTAGAGAAGAGTTACAGGGGTGTAAAGTTAGAATAGAAAGATCTGATGTAGAAAGTGAAAGGCAGGCTAGAAATTTGGAGGATGTTACAGACCAAATAAAAGGAGTAGTGACAGAAATTACTCAGGTAAAAGAGGCCTTAGAAAATTTGAAATTAAATGAAAATGCATGTAATCACAACAATCTTAGTAATGAAGTTGCAAGAAACGAGGCAATACCAGATGTATCAGCTGACATTTCGATGCAAAATAGAGGTAACAGTAATTCCCATTCTGATCTCAGAAATAGCTCAGGGATAGGTGACAATTCAAATTTACAGTGGCCTAACCATGTCTTAAATGAAATGACACCTCCAGTTTTTGAAAATGAAGATTCAGATGATCCTAAAGCCTTTTTAGAAGGGTTACAAGAGTACTTCACGGTGAAACGTATACCAGAGGAGTACAAGATGGTGATAGTAAGAAAATGTCTAAAGGGTAATGCTGCTAATTGGCTAGGCCTTTCTATGGGTAACAATAATGATTACAGGACCTTTAGAAACATCTTTTTAACCAGATATTGGGGAGCTAGTAGGCAGGCTAATATTAGAGTTGAATTAAGCAATGGAAAATTTAATCCTAGATCGGAGGAATCGATGGTAAACTATTTTATGAGAATAGCGAGAAAATCGAAGATGTTGGACCCTCCCTTGGATGAAAAAGATCTAATAAATATAGTTACTCCACATTTTCCGGAAACACTTCAACATTACCTAATCATAGCCCGACCCGATAGCATTGCAGCTATGATAGAATTATTATCAGCCTTAGAAGTCAATAAGCCAAAACACGCATTTGGAAATACATATGAAGGAAAAGAAACTGTCAATTCTTTCGGGCAAGGGGCACAGTATTATCAGAATAGAAGTGAGGTTAGGGAAAGATATAAAGGACCAGTACCAAGGATGGAATCATTCCGGTGGGAAAATCAAGGTAGATATAACCAGGAAGGGCATCACCAAAATAGAAATGGTAATCTAAGGGGAAGAAATATAAGGGTGAATTATATGAATACAAATAGATTTGATCGAGGTAGACGGGGACGTTATTTTGGACATAGTAGAAATTCAAATGATGGGTATTGGACAAATGGAGATAATGAGTTTAGACCGAGGTCACCAAGACAGGGAGAAAGGTATTCTAGTGGACGAAATTCCCCCGAAAATGCAGAAATGGTTGAGGCCATTAACACGGTCAAAAACATGGTAGGAAGTAACCCCGATTTAATGCAGGAAAACAGAAGTAACAATTTGGGAAATAGTACAGGAGCAATACCTAAAAATCAGGGAAACGCCAGACCCGGTCAAACGCGCCTTCAGTGAGAACTGGGTATCATAGTAATGATTGTGATAAGTACTCGGAAATAAATAGTCCTGGAAGGCAAATGATGATACAAAAGAAAAGAGAATGGAAAAATAGAATTGACGAAAACGAAAAAGTAGGAGATCCACCTAAAATCAAAATTGGAGTAAATGGAAAACAATACAATGCAATTATAGATACGGGATCAAATAGCACAGTATGCTCACAAAATTTTTATGATAATTTACAAAGTAGTGGCTTTAAAGTAATGTCTTTACCAGTTAATGGGATATATTGCTCGCTAGCTGTGGGAAAACGAAAAGAGAGAGTAAAATTTCAAGCAATGATAAATATTGAAATAAATGGGAGAATACTTGGAATTTTATTTCTGATTGTAGGAAGACTTGTGACAGATATTATAATCGGTTGTGATTGTCTTTATGCCTGGGAAGCTGTGGTGAATTTTAAAAACATGATTCTAGAAATGAAAGTTGAAGATGAGACCATTATAGTGCCTTTTGTGGAAGATAGTAGTTCAGAAACTATTGTACGAGAAAAAGAGGAAGAAGAAATCCAAGGGGATACATTCTTTGTAGAATATGTTAAAGTAGGAGCTATGGAATTAACTGAAGTAAATGTCAAAGAGTACATTGTCGATAATAAAGAAAATGTAGAATGGGATAAAAATGATTTCATAGACAATTTGAGGGTTTCTGATGCAACTAGGTACTATGATAGGGAGAGTAGTGAAGACTTAGAAGAATTGTTGAGGGAAAAAGTAACTCAGGCTGATCAACTAAATGAACAACAGAGGGATAAACTGTTTGAAATATTAATCCGAAATAAAGAAGTATTCTCTGAGAAACCTGGTAAATGTAATATTTATACTCATTCGTTTGAGATGATACCCATCAAACCTTTTACACATAAAGCGAGAGCTATCCCTAGTACGATAAGAGAAGAGGTAGATGCAGTTATAAAGTCAATGTTAGAAGATGAGGTTATTGAGATTTCGAATTCAGAATTTGTGAATCCCCTATGTATTGTAAATAAGGCCAATGGAAAGATTAGGGTGACATTAGACGCGAGAAAACTAAATCAACATTGTAAACCTGATAGATTTAGACCAGAAAGTGTAGAGGTAATATTGAACAAATTGCAGAAGGGCAAAATTTTTTCTACTCTAGATCTTACAGCATCTTTTTGGCAGATCCCACTTAGAGAAGATTTAAGAAAATATACAGCGTTTTTACATTCAGGAATATTATATCAGTTTCGAGTTTGCGCCTTTGGTATGAATACCAGTGGTAGTGCGCTATTAAGAGCTTTGTATGAAATTTTTGGAGAAACCATAAAGAAATTTGTAGCTCAGTATGTGGATGATTTTGTAATTTTTTCAGAAAATATAGAGGATCATTTAAATCATATCAATTATGTGCTTAGTCAGTTAAAGAAAGCAAACATGACAATAAAGCCAAGTAAAACTGCATTCTTTGTGAAACAGACAGAATTTTTAGGTTATGTTATTTCAAATGAGGGAATCAGGCCTAATCCCGACAGAATTGAAAGCATAAATAAAATACCAGCTCCTAAAAATATAAAACAATTGAGAAGATTTCTTGGTATTCTAAATTATCAGTCAAGATTTATCCTGGAATATGCAACCGTAGTAGCCCCATTAAGACAGCTATTGAGAAAAGATGTAAAATGGCAATGGTCATCAGTAGAACAAGAATCTTTCGAAAAGGTAAAAACATTGTTTGCAGCGTCAATTTTATTGGAAAAACCTAGGGAAGATCTCCCCTACATAATTTATACAGATGCTTCAGGACTAGGTTATGGTAGTGTCATATTACAAAAAGATGAGGAAGGAAAAGATCACCTCATTGCTGTAGCTTCAAGGGGGCTTTCAAGGACTGAATCACAGGCTTGCACTACAGAAAAAGAAATAGCAGCTATTTACTTTGCACTTGTAAAATTTAAGCAATATGTATATAACAACCCAGTAATAGTTTACACAGATCATGTTAGTTTGGCATTTATGAACTCTTGCAAACTCACAAGCACACGTATTTCTAGATATATCCATGAGATCACATCCCATAACATAGAAATCAGACACATAGCAGGAAGTCAAAATATTTTTAGTGATTTGTTATCAAGGATGAAAACCAATTATACAATACCAGATACAATTAGTGACAACAAACATGATGTAACCATACTATATTTGAAAACCTTAGAAGGGACTCAATTAGCTAAAGAATTTCGAAATTTGGAACAATTACAGACAGAGGACGATGAACTTAAAAAATTGAAAGAAAAGGCACAACCAATCACAGAAAATCTAAAAGATAATATAGGTATTTATGAGGGAAAAATCTATAAATTTCATGGAAGAATTGAACCTAAATGGAAAATAATGGTACCAAAAGCTTTACAAGAGAAACTTATACTTGCTTATCACAAAACACTAGCTCATACAGGTAGTGAAAAGCTAATCATGGTAATTAGTGACCATTTTTATATAAAACATTTGGCAAAGAAAGTGAGAAAAATATGTTCCAGCTGTGATTTATGTCAAAGGGCCAAACCATTTAATATCAAATTTGATATAGAACCTCAGACAATTATAAGAGAAGGGAAAAATGTACTAGTTACTGCTGATGCACATGGGGAGCTACCAGTAGGACAATTTGGATGTAGATATATGTTTGTTCTTCATGATGTTTTTAGTAAATTTATTAAAATTTATCCTGTTAGGAATATCAGCAGCAAAACATGTGTAGGAAAGATAATAAAAGATTATGTGCCTAAATATGGCAAGATTCAGGCAATCTTAACAGACAATGCTACAGTTCATCGGAGCAAAATCTTTAAAGAAACCCTAGAAAATCATGAGATAAAATTATATCATTGTTCCTCATACTTTCCATCAGGGAATCCAACAGAACGTGTCCTCCGAGATATAGGAATTTATTTACGTGTACTTACACATCATAATCACAAGGATTGGGTGAAATATTGTCCATTGATAGAAAAGATTATCAATCACACCATTAATGTAACTACTGGGTTTGCACCAATAAAATTAATGTTAGGAATTGAACCAGAACCAATATTGATAGGGGAACCAAAAACACTGAAAATTAATGACATTCAGTTAAGTGAGGAAGAAAGAGCGAAAATTGCTTTTGAACGAATCAAGAAAAAGGCAGAGAAGCGAAAATTAAAGAAAAAGAGTAGAAAACATAAATGGGAACCTAAGATAGGCGATTGGGTACTAGTTAAAGACCATAAGTTATCAAGTGCCTTGAGAGGTAGGAACAAAAGGATGGAATTGTTATATAAAGGTCCTGCAGAAATTATATCCAAATTTGGTCATCATACCTATGAATTAAAAGATGTTAAAAATGAAAAATGTCTGGGAAGATGGCATAAACAACTCCTTCGACCATACAAGAAACCGTGTGGTGCCTTGGAACCTTGATTTAATGTAAAAGAAAAATTGGAAGTGTCATTTGTCTATTGGCGCCCAATCAGCTTTGAGATAAAATGTAAATGTTAGCTTACTTGAAAATCATATATTGGTCAGGTACTTACATATTCATGAAAAATGCAGAATGTGAATTGCTATCTACCACCAAGAGCTTAAAAATATATTGTATAGAGCTCACAAAAAAAAAAACAGCTTCAGAAAGATTGTTAAAATGTTCATCTCCGCATAGAGAGAAAACAGAATATTTACTTTGTAAAACATTTGTTAAAATATTTAGATGTATAGATAGTTATCACAGAAAGACAAAGAAAGAACTTGTCTAAAGAGTGCAATGGATTTATATAAAAATATATGTACATTTTAGTGCTTAAAGGATCTAGTACAGATATGTGTTACAATAACAAAAGTGAAAAATCACAGTGCAAGTGATAGTGAGAGCGAAGTGAGCAAACATGAACTAAAAGAAGGAAGTATAAAGAAAGACTCTTGAAATTTAACCTTTATATAGAAGCTTCATAGAAGAAACCATAACATATTGTAATTAGTATTTAAGGATTAATGTTTAGTCAAGTGTACAATTGTTTGTCATGTTAAATAGATTAATGAGAAAATGTGTTAATCACCAATTTCAAAACAGTGTAATTGAAAATTGTATACAAGGGGAGTGTTGCCGATTATTCAAAATACAGGAGTAATTTTTAATTTTTCTTTCGGGCAAGACATTTACATTATTTTATTATGAAATAATAAAATAATATAAATGGGGGCATTTGATAGCGAAATTTAGATTTCCGATTGAATGGGCTTTTGAAAAGATACGTTTTAATTTAATTGCCGGATATGAGATTTGCGATAAATATTGAGTAATAACATAAATAGATAATAGAGTAGCAAGTGTTGTAAGGTGAGCAAGATATGAGTAAATAATAGTCGTTAAATTTGTAGAATAAACGCATTATTGGTTTGAAATTAACGAGTCATGACGTCATACCACATAGTTTAAAATAAACGTTCGAAAGTCAGTTCTACAAACCTTAAAAGTCGCGCGATATATCTAATAAAATATAAAGTAAACATCGTTTAATCCTAAAAAGGTAATTATATATTCAAAATTCATAAAAGAACATGTTATAATAGAAAGGGACATTTCTAAATTGCGGGAAAAGGAAATAACATTTTGGATACGAGGCTTTCTTGGATGACGTCATGACATTCAAATTGGAAGCGAACGGTCTTCTTGGCGTGGGTAAGAGAGAAGCGTCTAGTCAGTACTCAACCAGAGAGCAGTACGGGAGTTCGTGCAGTTCGTGCTGCGCCGATGTGATTGAGATGCTTCTACAGATACACATATAGAATCGGCATAACTCCCGAAAACATTTAAAGATGCAATAAATGATCTGCAAAGTTGTTCTTGGGTTGTCCTTTACACTCACGCAAACCCGAGATAAAGAGATTATGCTCAGCTAGCCGGAGATAACACACCAAACCACATCAACGTGACCAACAACATCACGTCACCAACGACTGCAGCTTCAAATGGCGAGGTAATAACTAGGAAGCAATACTACAGCTTCAGTTAGTATGTTAGTGGAAAACATGCTTTGCATAGTTGTTAATGGCAGAGCATTCTTCTTACGTTCGCAATGCGAATATATTTCCAGTTTCTTTCTTTCTTTTCTTTTTTTCCTGTAGATAATACCAAACTGTCTTGTTTATAATAATGCAGTAGTTTTTCAAGAGGATGTTGGTTATTACTTTTATTATTTTCCTCGTCAAAATAGCAGACCGTTAACTCTCAATCCCTAGCATTACAGTCAGCACCGATATTATTAATGTCACATGTCTCAGCACCTAAATGTAGAATTAAGTTTCTCTGGTTTTCTACTTTAAGAAATTCTTGTTCATATGTCTTAACAAATTTACTATTTTTTCGTGATCACCAAGCATTTTCACCTTCTCTAATAAATATTTTAAATGCAAGAATTTCTATCAGGACTGAGGGGTTGAGAAAGCTGTCTGAGGTTATCAGGATGGGGTAAAGAAAGAACATTGGAATCACGTAACTGCCTGTAAGCTGCTGGGTAAGAAAAATAAATTGAGTACGTCCATAACAGGGTATCGGGCGTATACTTAATTTACTTTTGACTGACCAATTTTACCTGCTCTTTTAGGAATTTAGTTTTTAGATGTTCTATGGAATCTTCATTCATGTCCTCCCAACATTCCTTTAAAATGTTGGCGGCCTGAAGTAGTTTATGTTCTGTTTGTTCACTTGCTATTGTGAACCAAAAGAGCATCAAATTTAGACCATTTATCCAATATCATTTGTTTACCGAGTATCCATTTAAACTTACTATTGGGTATTACAATTTTACCCTATAGAACCTAAATAATAAAATTGGAATTAATTTTTAATGTTGCTACAATTTTAGGAATTTCTTCAGTATCAATTTTCACAAAAAGTACATCGTTTTCTTTTATGATGACGATGAATCCTTCTAATTTTATGTCACTAATTCTATTTTTAAAGCTCTGAAAATCAACAATTTTTTCACCTTCGAGTCATTTTCGAAATGCTATGGATTTTCAGTAAATTTAGGAGTTGTTCTGGGTGCTACAAAACGCTTTTATCATTTCGTGTAGCAGTAAATTCCTTCACTATGTGCGTTCAGAAAAATGTTTAATACATACCACACCTGGTTCATAATTATCCCTTGAATAGCACATACCTACTGGTCTCTCCTGTGTGGATACTTTGGAAATGAAAACACTGTAACATACTTTTCTACACTTGTTTTATAGTTTGAGGTATAACCCGGCACACATTTCCTAGGCATTTTGTATTGAAAACTACACCACTTTGTAATTTAATTTTTCGCTCACTTAATTTTTACTGACACGTTATAAGGCACAAGCAACTTCTTAGTGTTCTAACCACGTACTGATGTGTTGCATTCCCGTAATAAACAAATAGGTGATAAACATAAGCCTCTCATGATGACGTCATTAACGCAATCTCTTTCCGTATACAGGCCTGTTAGATAAAGATGGCCTTGGTGTAATACAATATACTTGCTATACTTTACCTTACTATACGTAGTAGAGAAAGTAAAAAGTCTGATAAATTCACACTACTGGTAAGAAGATGGTTGCTAGTTTTTTTCTAAAATGGGCCATATTGCTACTGTAGCATTAGAGGATAGACGTGTCATTATTGCCAATTAGTACACTATTGTCTGTTCACCATATATTTTTAAGACGTTTGTGAAAAACACCCAAATAGTTTTATATCATGTCAACGCATCTTAGCATGTAGCTAAACGAACAACTGAGTTTATGTATGACCTAAAGCTCAGCTCCATGTAGCCTCCACCATACAGCCCGGACCTGGAACCTTGTGATTTCTTTTTGATCCCAAAAATTAAAGACAAAATGCATGAACTCACTTTTTTATCCTCAGATGTATTAAAAATGTATTAATGCTAAAGGGAAATTATTTTGAAACAAATAAAATCTTGACTTTTTAAAAAAATAATCCTGCCCTGCACAACAGGGTTTCTTTTTCATTTTTGGAAATTCAATAAATAAGTAAAATCCTTCCATGATGTGTAAAACTTGATGTCTTTGCACTCTGGCACTCTTTTAGTTCACATTTAGTTCCAGTTTCCAGTCAGTCCTTTAATATCAATAAAAGAAGCTTACATTGGATACAACAGCTGCATAGGTGATTCCCTGTAATATGCCATACCAGGCACCTATGTCTTCTACTCTTTCAGCCAAAGGCCTTCTCAACTGGGTGACCATCTTGTATGCATCTAGTCGTATTTCTCCAATATTGTTCAGTAAAGCAAATAGGGGAGCCAATGGAAATGCTGCCACAAACAATGTAACAAAGCCATATTGCAGAACTGGAAAGAAACAAAAGAAAGTGTAAATGGAATACAGAATTGATGAATGAAATAAATAATATGTATATGAATTTCAAAAAATATATGACAGAAATAATAATTTACATTTTGTTAGTTGTGAATCTTATCAATGTGTAGAACATAAGTTTAAAAATAAGCCTTCTGCTGGTCTTCTAAAATGGCTGGTTCAATCTATAGAGTATGTATTTTTATGCAACCTACTATCTGTTCTGATGTACCAAAATTAGTTATAATCAGAATATCACCAGCTCAAATTTGGTCTACTAAATTTTGAAGATAATCATAATTTTCTGGAACAGTTTGTTCCTAGAATGTGCAATATTCATTCAAAGCAGTACTTATAGATAAATTCTTCAGTTTCGTGATGGCTGCTATAATTTAATTCTTCTAGCCACGTATCTATGCATAGTTCTGTCAAAATTTGAGTAGGTACATTTGAGTCAAAAGTATTATTAGCTCTGTTTACTGTCCGTTCCATATTTAAAAAATAATTAAAAAGATTGCGAAATTAAAAAACTTATGCATAAAAAAATTATGCTAACTGGTATGGTCAGAATGACTAGTAGAGCTTTCTTACATTACAGAAGAAATACAATGGGAACCCCAATCAGTGAATTTCTCATCTAGACTGGAACCTAGGAATTTATAAATGCAGTAATCAGTGAGAAAACATATGCTATACAATAATGAATGACAGAACATATCCTCAAAGACCACACTATGTTCATTAAAGGTTAAGACCTAACTTTTTATGCAGCACCATATTTGCCTTGGTACCTACTAAGCTTTAGTTTTGATTGCTAAGAATACAATCTAATTGCTAACAAGTTTTATTTTAAAATTAAGTTTCTTAATGTCATAAACAATTAGAGCAGGATTGCAAATGGGCTTATCAAATGAAACATATAATTATGCAATGACAAAATCATAAGAGTTAAGCCTGTTTGTATAACATATTGGTTAGGTATCACTTTCTAACTGATATGGAAAAATCTAAAGGGATAAAAAATATCTTACCCATTTCCAGATATTCCTCAAACAGTCCCAAACGTCCTGGATCTTGTAGCTGGTAGTCCTCTTCCCAAAGTGTGTACTTTCTATTTCTATTCTTAGTATTGCTTCGGTGAAGTCGTTTACTCCACCAGTTGTACATTTTACTGCCAACAAATTAAACTATTGGTGAAGTACATTTTTATGAAAATATCTGATGTGTTACACTTGCATGGTTTTCTCTATTCACTTTAGTTTATTTTTATACAGCTGTTAAAACCAATCCTTACGAAAGCTTATTTTTCCATCTACTTCAAACCCTTGAAGAAATAGTTTTATTGCAGATTTTGTTCTGAGTACAAGAGGGACAGAAGAAACTAAAGTATGGTAGCCACAAAATTTAAAGGCAGCTGACAGTTTACTATTACTATTATTTTTCCTGTTGTACAAATAAATATTGTGCAAATGATATTTATATCACCGACGGCACATCTTGATTTCACAGCATGTTTAAGGGGAGGCATCGGTGAAATTTGGACAAAAATGACGAAAAATGCGATTTTTCGTTGTTTGCCTTAAAATTATGTCTGTGCCTTGTAATTTCAGAATCTACCATCATTTACTCCTCGTCACCATTTAAAAGGCCGTTACGCCATGATTTAAATGCCCATGGCGTATGTATGTTGTCATATACCTAAAACTTTAAAGTCATTTTTCTCTGCTTTCTATTTTTTCACATTTTTCAATCTTCAAAATGCATCTTCTCATACAGTTCTTAATAGATTTCTTTTAAATTTTGCACACATGTTCTTAGATAGTTGCTTCATAAAACTTGGTATTTTAAATGCTCTAGATGGAGTAGTTTAATTTTTATCGAATCTTTATTTTGAAAATTATTAATAATTTGAAAAAAAAAATGGACATTGAGGTATTCAATATTTTTTTTCTCCAAAACTGTTTGACATAGCCAAATAAAAATACCAGGTTTTGTAGACATAATCTAGGGGAACATATGGCCAGAGTTTAGTTTACCTAGAACAAATAATATTTTATAAGAAGCGTTTGCTATACTACCCTAAAATTGCAGCAAAAAAACCTATAAAAATTTTTTTTTGGAAAAAATATCTTACATAGAAAAGTGAAATTTGATAAACCTTCTAGTTATGCTTTGGCACAGATACAAACAAATTTTCACATCATTGTGACAAAAGTTGTGGATTTTTTTAATTTTCACAGATGCCTCCCCTTAACTATACAATACTTCAAGGCATGGCAAACCTATGATTAGATTTTATGTTGAGCCAGCCACCTTTAAATTTTGCAGCTACCATAGTACTCAGATGAAGCAAGAATAAGTTCCCTATAGGGACACTATTTGAAGCGATAATGCCTCATGTTGTCAGTGCAATGGTCAGTTGTTTTGGGTGCCAGTAAAGCCTGTAACTTGACAATGTCTCAAATTCCTTTGATGGTTCTGTCCCTGCTTCCAGTTGAGTGCTGAAATTCCTCTCCCATGGTATGCATGTTGTTAAGAAACCATGACACTAATTATCGTTATAAACTCCTTTTTAATGAATGTTTCTAATACTGCAAACAAAACATTGCTGACTGATAAAGATTATGAGACAACTCACAAAGCAAACAAAACTGAGTTTGCGTATAAATACCTAGAAAAATATGCTTCACAATGATATTATAAATTTGTGTAAAACTCTATTTGAGCAATCCTATGTATGCAGAAGTGCCCAATAGTAATACCTAATGTGCGTAGAAGGGCAAAACTGTGCAAGTGAGGCACCACCGGTGGAGGTGCATCTTTTTTGAATAGTTTTACTCCTAGAGTAGCATGCATTCTGTGTCACACACATTTGCTGTCCTTGTTGCACTGTTTCAAAACAAATAAGGGCAGAAAATTCCTGTTAGAGACTTTTTCTGTTAGAAAACAATAGCTAGTGCTAAATATTCCATTTGTTTTCTATCTGCTCTCAGTCTAATGCCTTTGATTTACTTACGGATACAGAATCTCCAAGAAGTTGTTGAGCAATTGTTTTCCCACCATGATGATGGACAGCTGTATGCAGAGCTCTGAGAGACAACCTGCAGGATCACAGACATCAATTTTCAGTCTTGTGAAAGCAGAGTTTCTGGCGCTAGCATCACCAGGATGCACAAAAAACCTTCCCTGGAACAGCCATAAACATGAGGTAGGCTTAAAAGGAAAGGTTGATTATATTAAAATTTAAGTTTTAATATTGCAGAATAATACAAGTTGTGTCCAGAAAGTAAGTACTGTTTTGTCCTACCACTACTGCAATGCTGGTGTTGCAGTTACACACATGTGCATTCATTTCTCTGGTTCATTGTCTGTCCACTGATGCCATTACAGCCAGATTGTGTTGGGTTTTCAGTTGTTAGTGATCATCTAACCCGTTTAAGACAATTTCTATTCCTGCCCAATGAAAAGTGTGTTTCGTAATATGGAATGTGGAGCCAGCTGAAACTCACTGCCAACTTGTAGAGTTTTACGGTGAAAATGTTATGATAGTTGGAATGGTGAGAAAGTTGGTTGCAGTGGCGGCTCGCAGTCAAAATTTTAGGGTAGGCAAAGTGTAACAGTAACAACAAAGAACAACAACAACAACAACAATAATAATTAATAATAATAATAATAATAATAATAGTAATAATAGTAATAATAGTAATAATAGTAATAATAGTAATAATAATAATAATAATAATAATAATAATAATAATAATAGTAATAATAGTAATAATAGTAATAATAGTAATAATAGTAATAATAGTAATAATAATAATAGTAATAGTAGTAATAGTAGTAATAGTAGTAATAGTAGTAATAGTAGTAATAGTAGTAATAGTAGTAATAGTAGTAATAGTAGTAATAGTAGTAATAGTAGTAATAGTAGTAATAGTAGTAATAGTAGTAATAGTAGTAATAGTAGTAATAGTAGTAATAGTAGTAATAGTAGTAATAGTAGTAATAGTAGTAATAGTAGTAATAGTAGTAATAGTAGTAATAGTAGTAATAGTAGTAATAGTAATAGTAATAGTAATAGTAATAGTAATAGTAATAGTAATAGTAATAGTAATAGTAATAGTAATAGTAATAGTAATAGTAATAGTAATAGTAATAGTAATAGTAATAGTAATAGTAATAGTAATAGTAATAGTAATAGTAATAGTAATAGTAATAGTAATAGTAATAGTAATAGTAATAGTAATAGTAATAGTAATAGTAATAGTAATAGTAATAGTAATAGTAATAGTAATAGTAATAGTAATAGTAATAGTAATAGTAATAGTAATAGTAATAGTAATAGTAATAGTAATAGAAATAGTAATAGAAATAGTAATAGTAATAGTAATAGTAATAGTAATAGTAATAGTAATAGTAATAGTAATAGTAATAGTAATAGTAATAGTAATAGTAATAGTAATAGTAATAGTAATAGTAATAGTAATAGTAATAGTAATAGTAATAGTAATAGTAATAGTAATAGTAATAGTAATAGTAATAGTAATAGTAATAGTAATAGTAATAGTAATAGTAATAGTAATAGTAATAGTAATAGTAATAGTAATAGTAATAGTAATAGTAATAGTAATAGTAATAGTAATAGTAATAGTAATAGTAATAGTAATAGTAATAGTAATAGTAATAGTAATAGTAATAGTAATAGTAATAGTAATAGTAATAGTAATAGTAATAATAATAATAATAATAATAATAATAATAATAAACCCCGTTTATCCGAAATATGGGGGGCGAAGTCATTGCGGATAACGCAAACAATATATTGTTTGGTTGTTTAGTAAGTGCAGAGTGAATGAGTGTGACTTACGGACGAATTACCGCCAAAACTAAAATCACGAGTGTCGGCAGACTTTTTTCCAGGGGGGAGGGGGGCACATGTTGGAAATTTGCAATCATATAATATTAAATCATTATTTTACTGTCAAAATTTATAGTATTTGTTGCAGATAACCGTATTAATTTGTGCTAAACAAAAATTGTTCTTTACATCAAAATTAAAATAATAGTTTAAAAGTCAGTAACTGACTGCACATTAAGTTCACCAACTTCCAAGGGGGGGGGGGGCTCTGGCCCCCCTTGCCCCCGTTTCGCGACGCCCATGACTAAAATAGATTAAGAAATTGAAAAATTGTCTGACTGCAGATTTGTATTAAATAGCTGAAACACTCCTCTTTTCATTGTCAGTGCGCCGCGAAAGCGAAATTTGTAATAGTTCACTAATTAAGTCGGTCATACTGGTATTACACAGAGATAACGACAGATTCAGATCTCAGAGATCTTCATTCGTGGAGTATGGCTGTTCGGAAAATGTTGCATAAATTTGGATTTGGGCAGGCAAGTGTTCAGACTGCTGGCAGACGCGTCTACGCATGCTCGGAGTGCATATACAGACCGAATGTTTCTTTATCCCTGTTCAAGGGCCTCGTACTGAGGAAATGGGGCCGGGCAGGCAGAGGTTAAGCAAGCTGGCTCTCCACTACCCAGGTTCCATGCGTATCATTTCTGCCGCGGGTTTCAAACACGCAGCGCAGTTTTGATGAATCGGAATTGAGTTTAAAGGATTTGACCATGCGGTGGTCATTATAACCGAGAAAACTTTTCTTGAACTGCAATTTAGTGGAAAATGACGGTTCAAATGATAAAATGCAGAATCATAGTTAAACATTATTTGTTGATGTATTACGATAGGGTAGGCAATGCCTACCCTGCCTACCCTGAGGAGCCGCGCCTCGTTGGTTGATGGATGATCTAATGTTCATGACAAAACACAGAGTGGGCAGTCTTCTGTTGTCACTGCTAGTTTGGTTGAACAAGTGAATGAGGCAGTTTGCAAAAACAGACAGTTCACAATAAGAATGTTTTGCAATCTATTTCTACAAATTTCAAAAACTGTTTTGCATGAAATTGTGACTTTCAGCATCTTTCTTTGAAGAGGGCATACAAAAATTTATTATTGCTGTGACAAATGTCTGAATGCTGGTAGCAGTTATGTCAAAAAAATAGGTTAAGGAGTGCCCCTAAAATACACTGCTGCACTGCTGACATCATCCTGGTTAATAACAATGTTGTTAACAAACAAACATGAATGGGGAAGCAAGTGATAGAAAATGAGGTAAAGGAAATTTGTGACAGAAGAGAAGCCACTCCATCATTCATGTTTTCCAATCAGGTCGAAACCTCAAAAAACCCATGATCACAGTGAGTGACTGCAGGGATTGAACCAGGAACATAGTGTGAAGGCTGAAGCCAGTGTCAACACAATTGACATCATGTTGCCAAAAGACTGTCATTTATTATTAACAAAGACTGCAGAGATTATGAATATATCCCATGGATCAGTTGAAGACATTGTAGACATTCTTACTGTATACGGCACCACTGGTAATAGATGCTGGTATTAGATGAAATCAAATGATAATTGGTAGCCGAATGCTGGTATGGGTTCTCATCTATCCTTGCGGTCTACTGGGAAAAATACAAATTGGTTGGGGAATTGAATGTCACACTGGCAAGTTGGCCATGGTAGCTTAGTGGTAAGAGCAGCTGTGCATGAAGTGGAAGATCCATGGTACAAATCCCAGTTAAGGCATTGAATTTTCAGTCCTCATTCCACCGATTAAACATTGCCCACACATGACTTGTGTGTTTAAAAACACCAGCCGTAAGTTGGTTGGCATAAAAAAATAAGTTACCATGTGGTACATTGCTTTCTGGTCCTCTCATATCTCTTATAGGCTGCAGTATGTGAGGTGTCCTGTGTTGTACACCCTAGAGCAGTAATGTCAAATGTGTGCTTGAGCGCTAGCATGCACTTTGGGGCTTAGCAGGCCCACATTGACCTCAACAGCAGCACCCACTTGCTCTACCTGGGACAGTGTTAAACTGGGCTGTACAACTGCACACCATGGAAAAAGCGAAGCCACTTTCACAATTGTAGTCTCTTAACATAAGCACAGTAGTTAATAAGTATTGTGACATATTGAATACACTCTTAGAGGAGTCTGATGAAAGATTTTCAGATTTGGAAGCTCTCAAATCTAAACTGGATCTCGTTTCCTTGCCCTATTCTATTGGTCCTGGGAATGTTCCAGTTCGTCTACTAGAACTTACCGATTATTCTGATCTAAAAAAGGCATCTAGCAATAGTAATATTGTCAGTTTTTATCAAGCCCTTGATTCATAGATATATCCAGAATTTTATAAATTTGCTGCAGAAATTATGTATATGTCTGGCAGTAGATACATCTGCAAACAATTTTTTCTTTAATGAACTTGAAGTGCCGTCTAAGAGCAAAATTGCCTGATGATAACCTTACCTCTGCTTTGAGAGTTGCTTCTGTAACCAGTGTTTCACAAACATTAAGACGTAGGTGGAAAAGCATAACCTGGGTATAATAAATGCATAAGTAAGTTCAAAGTGTGACCACAAGTAGAGGTTTTTATTTGGAGCTATTTTCATTTTATGTTACAGGAGCAGTTTGTTTCCTTTTGAATTGCAAAGTTAAAAGTTATATAAATATTTCTTATCTTTTTTGGTTTTAATGTTTTGTTTTTGGAATATTCATATGGTTTTGAATAATTACATTATTATCATAATTCATACTAGAACTTTATGATCACAAAATCTATGTAAATAAATACTTTTAAAAGAAACAAGGAGAAACAATGTCAAAAAAAGTTTACTTCTTTTCCCCGTCAAACTTTGTACACTCATGTTCTGTTATATTTTACTTAATGGCGCCACTACCAGTGTGTATACCACAGTCTGTCTTGGAGCGCTTCATGCCCACAAGTACCGCCAAGGTCACAAAATTGTACTCGGGTTGACATTGCTGCCCTAGAGTCGACACTCAGGAAAGCTAAATATTTGTTTAGCACTAAGCCTTTTATAATCAGGCTCTACATACTTCTTGTCTATATGATTTAAAGTGAAGTTAAAATATTTCAGTTAATTACCTTGAAGAAAGCAATATAGATGAGCGATGAGTAGAAATTCACAAACTGGAACACAAAAATCTTAAAGGTATAACTATCTTCATATTCAGTCTGGGTCCGAGGATTCTCCACATTTGTTAGCCAGGTTGCTAACCTCTGATAAATCTGTAAGAAAATGTTTTTAAATTATGTCTTTTATTGCATTCTGAACATTAAAGGCAAACAACAAAAGCTTATCAACAAATATACACTGAGCTGGCATTGAGGATGTGTTTGATAAATCACAAAACCTCAATCTGTCCTTAATATTCACAACTAAAACAAGCAGAAGTATATGTTTCCTTGAGTTTTTTTTAGAAGTCATTTTTAAATTTATAGGAATTTTTACATCCATTTCAATATTAGTTCACTTCTAAAACCTGAACTATTGGTGTGTGACGGTTTTTAAGCGTATGTTGCTGTAGCGATGAGTCTTATCTTCAGGATGTTTATGGGTCAAGCAGATAAATAAGGGCCATAATTATTATACTTCCAATAAATATTCAAATTTTCCGCTAATTCAGCTTTATTGTGATAAACTTGTAACAGTATAACAAATTATCTTCACTCTTTTACAAATACTAATACTTTTAGGTCCCAAAACTATTCTGTTCAAGACCTTTAAGTTAAATCCTCACTTTTTTCCATAAATATCTTGGAATATTTATGAGGTAATTGCACATAATGAATATCTATATGCGATATTCAATTAGACATCCTTCAGCAATATAATCCAATGTCATGGGACACAAAAAAGTGGATAAAAGGAAGAAAGACTTAAAAAAAATTCAAAACAAAAAGGGCAAGATACAGAGATGTCTCTGTGAAGACATTCCAAGGACATCAGGCCTGGATCTCCTCCCAAAGACAACCAAATCTGAAGACCTTATCTCCAGGACTGGATCTTCAATGTGTCCCAAGGAATATGACTGAGCATCCAACCCAAGGAGCCCAGGAACATCACGACGGAGGAAACACAAGGTAAGAAGACACCAGAAAGTAGGACAAAACCTGTTTCTATCCAATCATATTTTTTATTAATGAAACTACAGGATGGAAAAGTCATTAATACATCAACTATGAGTAAAGAAAATGTAGAAAGAATGGAAGCAGGTGTAGTAGGATTATGGTTCAAGTACCACAAGCAGTAGAAAGGTGAGTAGTGATAGGAGAAAATCAAACAATGATGATTGTTTGAGAGGTAGAACCGGAACTTAAAAATTCAACGCCCCACATGGCTTGTGTGTTTAAAAACACCAACAATAAGTTTGTTGGCATAAATAAATAATGATGATTGTGTTCGAAAAATGATCAAAAATGCAACAAAATAAGCAAGATTTAGACTACAAAATAACAGACTTAGGTAAACAAATCAAACAAAGTAGAAGAGAAATAACTGAATTGAAGCAGGATTTAGGTTTGAAAATTGAGCAAAGTAGAGTAGAGCTACAAATAACTAAAATGATTTGAAGAAAGAAATAGAACAGGGAACTAATGAACCATAACTAGAGACATGCATAATTTGCGTATCGCAAATTTTAAGATTTTTTTTCCATTAAAAACACGACGTTTGACATTTTCGCATTGTATTCACGAATTTTAATGTTTATTTTTATTAAACCGTCATTTTTACATTTTGACGCTTCCTGAGCACATACAATAATTTCAAATGACTTGGTAACTTTATCTGCATACAGTTTTCTTATTATTTTGAGATACAGTATGGTGCAGGTTACGATCGTCAATAATTGTGGAAGAACCGTTCAGAGAAAAGGCAAGTTTTTATTTTAAAGAGGAGACAGAAAGAGGGTTGGAAGTTAAAAGAATTGGCCTAAAAGAGGGAAGGTGTTAAGTTCACGAGGGTATAGGAGGGAGAGTTCTGGGGGTTCCGCTTAGCACCCTCGTTAGCACGAGAATTTTATCCGGCTATTTGCCGGCATCGATGTAGGGATGTCCGGGGTACAGCCATGGCCTAGGCCCTCACCGCATACTCGGGAAGTGGACGTGGAATGGTTAGGTTTCGGGTTGGTTTTTGGCCATAAAAAGGCCGCTGGTTGAACATTGTCATTTACTTAAGTCCCATCGTTGGTGTCGTCCTCTGTACTGTGGTGGTGGGTTATTGGTCGTTGAAGTTCCGCTATGAGCATAGACAGTTGTGCGTAGTCTGGTTTGGTTCCCAGAAGTAGAGTAGTTATCAGGTCTGCTAAGTTGGACTCCATTAAGGTGAAGCGGTTTTCGGAGAGCTGTTGGAAGTGGGTAGCGTTGTCGAAGCGTGTTGTGATGCCAGAGTTGATGGTCGAAATTTGGGAAGTAATACTTGTGTTGTAGTCTTGAAGTTTCATATTGATTGTTTTCTCCATGGTCTCGAGTAGCTCTTGGCGGTCGTCAGCTTCTAGGCGTGAGTGGACGTCGGTGAGTTGTGGGAATTTTCTCCGGTGCTGTTGGTGATGAGTGATTGCTTCAGTCAGCGTGGAATTGAGTTGTCTAACTATTGCGGCGATGTCTGTGGTGTTTGTTGAAGTTCAATGTTGATAGTACATAAACAGACTCGTTTTCCGGAGTGCATTGCCTAGCGCGTCTGATAACTGATTCAGTTGGTTGTTTGTTTCTTCCGCTTGTTCTTTTTATGTGTTTACGGCGTGCATATAGAAAGCGGCCAAATTTGTAATACCTTTAGCTGTTTTCGTCGAACTGAGAAATATTGCCATATTGCTACAAACAAAACATTAAATGCATTATTCTTACTAAACCTCGTGGTGTAGTCCTACGATACATAACCTAAAAGGCGGCTGTAAATATGCCGAAAGTTGTTAATGCCAAAAGTCGCGCAAGTGAATTTAGAGCAGATGGACTTCAAGAGAGCAACGATAGTAAATATTGTGACATGGCTTCTCCATGTCATTAAGACTCTTTGATTTTCAAGGAGGTTGCCAGAGAGACAGTTTGAGTTGTTGCATAGGAAGAGACAGAAACTAGTATTGTGTTAGAGTTTGGAAAGATTAAGAGACAGAAACGAGTAGTATGGCTGTACTTGAAGCTTGAGAAAATAAAAAAAGATTTGGTAAATTTGTTACATTTGGTGTCAAGAAGTGGGATGGAGGGAGATTCGGAAACCAGGATGATGGCAATGATGAAAGAATTATTTGCCAAAATGGAAACGAGAAACGACAACCTCGCTGCCGAGCTGAAAAAGATAAAGACGGAGCTATCGGCGAAAATTGACGGGCAACTGGCTGGCGTGACGGAAGGCGTGGAAGAACTCGGCGAAAAGGTGGAAGACCTCTGCCAGCACGTGGACGTCGTGGAGGACGACGGGGAACGTCTTGGCGCCCTGGTAGTAAGAGTTGACGAGAGCGTCAAAGTACTGGATGCCAGGGGCAGACGGAATAGCGCGGAGCCGGGGAGGGAGCACCTAGTGGCCGAGGCGACAGTTGCGCCCGTTTCGGACGATCAGCAGGGAAGCGCACAAGCAAACGAGCAACACGCGAGAACCGACTTGGCGTGTGACATGGGGGGACCGTCGGGGCCATCCAATCACCTGACGCATAGTGCCGTGAACGGAAGAATGGTGGACATCATCGTGGACGGCAGGATACAGGAGAGGCCGTGCCGAGCACGAGTGAACACGAGTGCAGCGGTGGACGCGACTCGCGCGGATGTGGTGGGGTTTGTTGCCGGACCCATCGGAAGCAAGGTGGCTGCGAAGGTGCGCCAGAGAGGTCGGCGGACATGGTACCCAGTGAGCCGTTTCAAAGTGCGCAGGATGGCCCGTCAACACACCAGGAAGAAGGGCAACTGGACGAGGGACCGTCAAGACCGGCGGTACTGTTGCAGAATTTCGAAGCAGGATGGCATACATCGTCCTACCTGGACCAAGGGACACTATCCAACAGCGATACCTAGGATCGTGCCCCCTGGAGAGCGAGGTCCTACTGGCCCTCAAGGTTTACAAGGATTCCCTGGCCCTCAGGGTCTGGTAGGCTTGCCTGGAATGAAGGGTGAACGTGGATTCCCAGGAATGAAAGGTGAACAGGGCAATCCAGGACCTCCAGGACAAGCTGGTGCACCAGGACCTGAAGGACCTAAGGGTGACTCAGGCTCTCAAGGACAACATGGAGCTCCAGGACAACCTGGTCCACAGGGCCCTCCAGGAGACAGAGGACTTCCAGGATTACCCGGCCCAACAGGACCTGCTGGCCTCAGAGGTCAGAGAGGTGCACAAGGTGAGACAGGTCCACCAGGGAAGCCAGGCAGTGAAGGACCTCCAGGACCACAAGGTATTGCAGGACCTCTAGGACCACCGGGACCAATTGGAGAACAGGGACCAGAGGGAGCACCAGGTAAAGCAGGAACACCTGGTATTGCAGGAAGACCGGGAGATAAGGGACCTGTAGGACCTTCAGGACCTCCGGGAACTCCAGGGGCACCAGGTCTTCCAGGGCCACCTGGTCCAAATGGACCTCCAGGACCAGCAGGAGAACGGGGTCTTCGAGGAGAAACTGGACCACAGGGTGTAGAAGGGCCACAGGGAGCTAGAGGAAAGCCAGGACCTCCAGGGCCAGAGGGAGGTAAGGGTGATAGAGGAGAAGAAGGTCCAAAGGGTGCAAAAGGACACCGTGGTCTCATTGGTCTACAAGGGTTACCTGGACCTCAGGGACCTCCAGGAGACAAAGGCATGACTGGACCTCCAGGATTGTCGGGAAAAGATGGTGAACCTGGAACTAAAGGTATGCCTGGAAGAGATGGAAACCCAGGACCTCAAGGTATACCAGGACCACCAGGCCCTCGTGGACCACCAGGAGAAGAGGTTCGATGGGTTAATCCACCGGGGCGCAAGGGAGATGCCGCAGTGATAGTGCTGGTCGGGACGACCAGCTCTGAGGAGGGAGCAGTGTGACATGGCTTCTCCATGTCATTAAGACTCTTTGATTTTCAAGGAGGTTGCCAGAGAGACAGTTTGAGTTGTTGCATAGGAAGAGACAGAAACTAGTATTGTGTTAGAGTTTGGAAAGATTAAGAGACAGAAACGAGTAGTATGGCTGTACTTGAAGCTTGAGAAAATAAAAAAGAGTTGTTAAATTTGTAACGTGACTATATCTTGGGAAAGAGAAGATAGCTGTACAAAATACGCGGAAACCAACAAACATAAAAGAATGCTTCCAAGAAGATCGCCGCAGTCCGACAGGCATCGATAGCAACATCATTCCGGGCTACCAAAAAGAAGAAAGATGCGTCTCGAGAATTGACCAAAGCATTCCTCAAGGCAAATATACCTTTAGAAAAGATGGATGATCGCAACATTAAGAAATGGATGGACAAATACTTAGAAGGTAGAATACATAATATTTTATAAACAAATCTACTTTCCTTTTTGGAGTGTTTATGAATTTTCACGCGTTTCTGAGCGTGAACTCAATAAGCTGAAGTTGATCTTCAACTATTGGTACTGCCAACATTTACGACATTATCATGCAATATTTTAGCGTGTAATTTTAACATTCATTTAAACACAGCTTTTTGTTTAAAATACGGTGTAATATGAAGGAATTGTTATTCTTCTATAATGCCATGGTGGCAAGGCTCGTGTTTAATTTTACTTAAGTGTATGCAATAGTGAACTATCTGCGGTTTACTGGTGTTTTGATAGAAGTCCAGTGGAAAAAGCTTATTCAGAAAAACAACGTTAGGGTTTCGAACGTGAAAAATCTAAGTCCAAAAGCACTCCAAAGGGTTAAGTAGCCTCATATCCTGGAAAATTATATTTAACTCCCTGTCCCTAAGCTCTAACGGTTGATTTCATTCGTAATTCTTCTTCATTCTTTTCTGCAGGGACAGGATATTTACCACATGTTTGAACTCTTCGTGTAGGGGACTTGGCAAATTTGCGGCTACAAGATGTGAAAGAAAATTGGAGGAGAAAGATATCGACGTTTCCTGTGTTGAAACCACCAATAAAATGGGGAAATGTATATTTGTTGCACTGTTCAGAATTTTTACAGACCTGAGCTTTTTGTAGCTAGTGTTCATTGTCTGGGCAGTGCACATGCCACACACTGCATTCATTTGAGAGTGTTTAATATCTGCTGACTCTGTTGATATTTAGCACTTAAACATTTACATCAATTCTATACGATGAGTTACCTCAAAGCTGGATAGAATGAGCAGGGAAAAATAACTGTTTGGACAAGTGGCCTCCCAGATACCCGGATTTAACTCCATGTGACTTCTTCCTAGGGGATACATAGAAGATAGTGTGTATGTGTCACCTTTACCACAAAATGTTGGAGAACTCAAGCGCAGAATTTCAGAGGTTGCTGCCACTGTATGAGAAGATACGCTCTAAAGAGTATGGCAAGAATTTGATTACTGTGTAGACATATACCGAGTTACACGTGGTTCCCAGATCGAGGCTTTGTCAGCTCAGATATTGCAAACAAAACCATTTGAGATCCCGTTTCTTATGACATATAAACAAAAGCTGTATCAGGTGTTATTTTTGTGTAATAAATGAAGAAAACTGTTACCGGACTTTAGGGACACCCTGTATATTAATAATTGCTTGCCTTTGATTTCATTCTTTACTTCGACAGTCAGTAAAATTACGTTAAAGATAATACCGTTTTGAAAAAAAAAAAAAAAAAAGAAAAAAAAAAACACCGCTTTTGATCAAATTATAAACCTACATTTTGCACGTCCCTAATAATTAATAATCGATAACGTATATTCACGCTGCGGAAAATAAGAGATGTTGGAAATTCAACGACATTGGATTATATTGCCGAATGATGCTTAACTGTATACCGCGCGTAGATATTCGTAACGCGCAATTATCTCGTAAACATTCCAAGTTATTTACAAAACAAAACAGGGAAATGCATTGAAAGCATAACTATGGCCCTTACACTGGTCGACAAGATTTTTTTCACAAGAAATCTGAATAGTGAATCTAGTGCATTTTTTCATCCTGAATTCAGATATGTAGTCAGAATTTTCCCATCAGGCATAGTTTTTCTGTGAAAGCTACTTTTCAAAATGTGATTTTAGCGTTGTCTTTGACCTGTCATAGGAACCTTTACCTCATATGTAGCTATTTTACTCAAGCCGTATTTATTGAAATTATTTGTAATATCACGCTGAAGCACCACAAAACAAGACTGTGCAGGTTCATTCATGTTTAGACATGCTCAGACCTGTCTGGCATTGTGATGTGTCAGTATTGAGCTGACTGTGACATTGTTCACTAGTGAAATATTTCCTTCCTTTCTGTTTAGAAGTGTATTGTGTATGTTGTGCATGTTGTATTTCAGTGCTTAATGTTTTCATCATGCCAAGAAAGTGTGTAAATCATGCAGATAATTTCTGCTATATTTGTGGTGAGCTGACCTTCAAGTCTCAGAGGCGAAATATGACCCCACTTGTAAAGAAGTGTTATCATCTTTACTTTGGCTGTCAAGTTGGTGATTTTGATAAGAGCTGGGCCCCAAATACATGCTGTGTTTCGTGTGTTAGACTACTGACTGGGTGGAAAAATGGTACACATCATATGCCATTTGCAATTCCCACGATTTGGAGGGAACCGAAGGATCATTCAACTGACTGTTATTTTTGTTTGACAAATATTAAAGGAATCACATCTAAAACAAAATCTTAATCTGCATTGAGACCTGTCTTACACAGTGAAGAGTTCCCCGTACCAGTATATGTAGATACAACCTTAAGTGATAACTCTGATTCTGACCTAACTGAAACTCAAAATGATTCAGATGAAAATAAAAATGATCTTACATATGAAGCCAGTAGCTGTTCATCAGAACCATACTTTCCCAATCAGCAAGACCTTAATGACCTTAAATCTGTCTAAACTGCAAGCTGAAGTTTTAACTTCCAAACTCAAAGGGTGGAATTTACTCCAAAAAGATGTAAGAATAAGTAGTTATCTTAGAGAATACTTCTCTGAAGAACATGGCGTTGTGTTTAGTAATAATTTAGACTAGACTAGACTACCAGATGGCAGGCTGAGAACAGCCCGAGGTGTGTCATCCGTGTACCTGCCCTTTTAGGGCTTAACCACTGCATGACGGGATTAGGAAGTTATAGGATGGCTGGTGGAGAATGAGGATTGAGGATTGTTGGGAGGTAGCATATTTTATGCTCCTCGTCGGATGTTACTTTCAGCTTGCAACTGTCGTTGGGCACTGCTGATGGGTGGTCCAAATATGGATATTGGCGAAATGTTTTGGACTTCCAAACTGCTCTTGGAAGGACTGTCAGGAGTTCAGCTTGCGCTGTTGATGGGGAAGCTCCTGTGTTACCGGGGGTGCCCGCAAGCCATGCGGGGAACCCGGTGTCGCACAAGCGTGCGTTCTCTAGGGATATAGTCCCCAAGAGACCTAACCAGGGCGCTCCGATGTTGTGGAAACTGGTCGTAGAATTTTGTTGCCCGGCGCCTAATTTCGTCCTCCACGTACGGGAGGGACGAGGCTTCGTGCAGTAGTCTCGTGGGGAATCTGCGGTATACAGAATAGATTACACGAAGACCTCTATTCTGTATACGTTGCAGACGCAGGAGATGGGTGTCTGCAGCCATGCCCCAGATTTCGCAGGCATACAGGAGGATAGGGATAATGAGAGCCCGAAAGAGACGTAGCTTTAAGGGGATTGGCATCCCCGACCGCAGCATAGGGTACAGTGAGGCAATTGCCCCACTGGTCCGCGCTGATAGGTCGTTGATGTGTCCCCGAAAAGTTAGGCCCTTGTCGAGCTTTACTCCCAGGTAGGTAAGGGAATCTACCCACTCAATCCTTCGGCGAAGGTATGTGAATGTGGGGAAGTTGGCGGGAAAGCGGCGTTTGGTGAAAAGTATGGCGCGGCTTTTCTCCGGGTTGATGGACAATCGCCAACGCCTACACCACTCTTGGATGAGGCGGAGGTGTCGCTGTATGGGGAGGAAGGTTCTGCGAGGGTGTTTATTTGTACAGTATAGCAGCACGTCGTCAGCATACTGGGCTATGTTAACGTGCTGCTCGGATGGAATGTCGGCCACATATACGCTGAACAGCGTAGGGGACAATACAGAACCTTCAGGGACTCCGCCTCTGATTGGCCTTCGTGTGGATTTGGTTCCCGCAACTGCGACCACAAAGGATCTATGTTTTAGGAATGAGTGTAGCAGGTGTATTAGGTGTGTGGGTAACTCCAGTTGGATGAGCTTGTAAAGGAGACCGGCATGCCAGGTCGTAGAGAAGGCCTTCTCAACATCTAGAGAAACCGCGGCGGTATAGGCTTTGTCCTGGAAACCCAGGGCAGCTGCCTCCACCACACGCAGCAACTGCTGAGATGTTGAGTGGCCAGGCCGGAACCCAAACTGATGGGGAGGGATGGCTTGAATGTCCCCTAAGATGGGAGACAAGCGGACTAGAATAAGCCTCTCGAGTACTTTCGAGAGTACAGACAGGAGACTTATGGATCGGTAGTTGGCAGGATGAACCGGGTCTTTCCCTGGCTTCAATATGCAGATCAGTAATAATTTATTTATCGGTTTGACCTATAAATGCACTGAAGACAGACTCGTCGCCTCAGCAACGTACGCTTAAAAACCGTTGCAGTTGTAATCTAGTCATTATACGAGGAGAAAAATTTCTGCTCTTGATTATCAACAAAATCCTGTTGATTATTTTATGACTTAAGCTTTGAATTGAATTGGTGCTCACAAAAATGGGCTAACTATTGAAATTGAAAAAATAAGATATATTCTCCCATCTATTGGAGAAGTTTCAAACTATCTGTGAGCTGGACAAACGTACAGTGCCCGTGTGCAAGATGGAAAGTTTTCAAGTTTTTGTTATTTCTATTTATACCAACTTCGTTAAGCACAAAATTTGGCCTAACTGAAAAAAAAAAGGGCCATTCCTTTTAGTTTTATGCCAGATTAATGTATGGACCTAGTAAAAAGAACTAGAGCAAAAGAACTGTTTAATTTATGTAGTTAAAATGACATGTGCTATGTTTATAAACTCTGAATTAAAATAACCAGGATAATGTCTGAAAATAAGCAGAAAATGCTAATTAGTAAAGCAGCATGCATAATGGTTGACAAAGACAAATCCCTAGGGCGTTTCCTCTATGTAGACATTACCCTTATTCGCCCGGCCGCTGCGTCCTCCAGCCGCAGCCAAGGCCACGGAGAAGTGCAGGTTGGGGGTGACGGGTCAGCACGCTGACTCCCCCGACGTTAAAAAAAATTATTTTATTATTTAACGACGCTGTCAATTGCCAGGATCACATCAGCGTCGCCGGTGTGCCGGAATTTCGTCCCGCAGGAGTTCTTTTACATGCCAGTAAATCTACTGACATGGAGCTGTCGTTTTTAAGCACACCTAAAAACCATCGGCCTGGGCCGGGTTTGACCCGCGACCTTGGGATTAGTAGGCCAGCGTCTAACCAACTGAGCCACCCAGACTGACTCCCCCGACGTGAGCAGACTACTTGACCTTTTAGGGACGCTATCTTTCTAACAGGATAGCTTCACAATAGGCCCTTTAGGGACCTAACGAGGCTGAGTGCACCCCGTACCAGACCTCCCAGTGGGGAAAATCCCATGCCGGTATCAGTATCGCTGCATGTTATCACTGTTGCCCGACATTTTAATTATGTACTTGTTATTTGATTGTACATATATGAATCGATAGCTGCACCTTCAATTGCAAAATTATTGATTTTATTGTTATGTTGACCTCGTACAGAGTATATATGCTATAACCTTTATAAAAGAAGACTAGAAGACAGATTTAATTTATCGGAATATTATTTACAATATTAATACTGCATATTAAACTCCAAAAAATTATTATTTGATTGAATATGTGAGAATCATTACGTAGTTTCACTTTCAGCTGCATGAGAATGTGTATAGATGTCAAAGTATTGATTGCTACATGCAGATCTTTTGATTGGTGGTTAGCAGTGTCGTTATGAATGGGTGCACCTTTGATGGGTAGCAGTATCGTTATTGTAGGACGTGCAATCAAGTGATAGAGCTACCACATTCTGAGGGTACAAGGTATGATTTCAAATTTTAACTTAAACTTCATGTTTTCAATTATAACAAACTTTGAGATTAAACTTGAGGCATGAACTACCTACCTTTGTGAGTATCATAATGATGACCAAGTTAATGATGGCTGCTGTAACTGTAGTGAAGATTTTGGCATGTTGTTTGAGAAATATACCATTGTTGCTTTTGCCAGTACCATAAATAACTGTCACTAGTGAAACTCTGTATATGATGGTGCCCAATACAGCTCCCATCACTACCGCAACCTGAAAAAAGACATGAATAATAGTAATAGTAGTTGTAGTAGTAGTAGTAGTAGTAGTAGTAGTAGTAGTAGTAGTAGTAGTAGTAGTAGTAGTAGTAGTAGTAGTAGTAGTAGTAGTAGTAGTGGTAGTAGTAGTAGTAGTAGTAGTAGTAGTAGTAGTAGTAATAATAATAATAATAATAATAATAATAATAATAATAATAATAATAATAATAATAATAATAATAAATGATAATAATAACAATAATACACATGATGAAGTTGCATCATTATCATTGAATAAATAAAAAAATGGAATTAATAATCAGATTACAAAGAAAGACCTAAAAAGATAGACCTAAAACGAAGAGTGTGTTTTTTAAATACCTATAACACCAACTAAAATCTAATGTGTTGCATTCATATGACGTTCTCTATTCATTATAGCTTATTTTTATCTCTAAACCCCAGCGCAACAGCCCATGAAGGGCCAAGGCTAGACGCCCAGCCGCTGCGTCCCCCACCTCTGCCCACTACAGGCATCATTGGTGGGGTGCAGTACTGGAAGCGGGATGTGGTCACAGCCTCGAGCCTTCCCAGCCAGTTATGCGACCTTCTAGACCTGATAAGCAGCAGCGCTACCTCGCGCTAAAGAGACGACCTTACAATTTCGATCTTGGTATAAATTTGCGAATACACGAGGTTGAAGTATTAGCCAAAACTTAAAAAAGTGGGTTGCCATATGCTGCCTTTGATAGTAATCTAAACATCTTGCATATTATTATGAGAAACAACAGACTGTTGAGCATTGGATAATTCAAACCGAGAGGAAGGGACGGAATGAGAGTGTACTACAGGCGTGAAGGAACCCAGGTGAGGAGAGTACCGACGTGAGGGTCCTTAACGTGTGCTGGAATTCTTCATCTCGACACCAGGGTTCGCCAAGCAGGGACCAGCCGCATGGGCTTTGACGACGGTCCCCCCTGACATGCCTGACTACCTATAAGGCCACCCATCGGTCGAGAACAGCAGTTACAGTGCGCAAATCCCCCACACAGCAGCGGTAGCTCGTCCATCGCCAACATTTCAGACCCTGAAAGACAGAGTTGAAAGGAAGGTGAAATGAAATGGGGGGGGGTGGGAATTCAGGGGATGTAATTATCCTTCCCAGCATTCACGCTTGGTGATCCGGAAAAAAACCCGGAGAAAATCCACGGGTCAAGAAGGTCGGCCACGGAATCAAATCCATGACCTCCCGAATGTGAACCTCACACGTTACCTCGGAGCCATCTTGATTGGTTTGAGATAGAGGATGATTATCGAAGCTATTGTCTTTCTCTCCATAACATCAATTCAAGTGTGAGATAAGGTTCAGCGTACGATGATTCTGGTGATGTTGCCGATCATGTATCACTGATAATCTTAATGTTAAAATATGACTTTATTGCGGCGCTATTTCCTGCTGGCTGCAATGTATTTGCCATTCTGCCATATTTGTATTTCTCCGATGTTGTCCAGTGACTGAATATTTGTAACGGCTTTATGTCTTGTTTCCGGTTCCGAGACTCCTTTGACGCGCGATTCCGTTACCTCAGGTTTGGGGAAGAGTACTCCAAAGGTGTGCACTGTGTGGTCCCTTTCCTCCGTACAGATTTAAAACACACTTCAGGTGGAACCGGTTTTCCTTTTGGTTTTCCCCGGTTTCCCGTTTTGATGTTCGCGAGGGCGGGGGGATAGGTGTCTTGGCACCTCGTGAATACTCTTCCCCAGGCCAGAGTTACTAGAAGTTCGCATCTGCTCGCACCTTAAATGCACTGACACGCGATGCATGCATTTTCCGTATCTCACAGATCACTTTTATGACATGATAGTAGGATATACGCACCTGGCTTAGGCTTTTCAGCCTAGTAAACGCTTCTTTGGGGACAGAATTCATGGTTTTCTTTCTTAGTTCGGGGTTATTATTGATTCCTCTGCCGTCGAAATAGTACCATTTTTATTATATATGTATTATTATGTTAGTCATTCAATACAATGCATGCAGTACATGGTAAATGCCTCACTTGCTCACCATAAACATAACGGCCGAGGTAGTAGCCATGAACCTCCACGCCCTGCTCCACGTAGGCAGATATGGTTCACGTTCCATCGTGACGGGGTTTAAACGAAAAGTTTTGACGGAGGCCTCAAACTCTGGCCGAGGGTCCTCGTCCTCTTCCACGTGCTGCAGATCCCATTCCCAGACAATCACCGCTTGCTTCCGCTTCCACAGTTCTAAGAACATTGTTGCTGTAAAATGAGAAATCTGTATAAATCACTCGCCCATATGGAAATGATTACCTAATAATTTAATTGAATCTATGGCTGTCATAAATTTCAATGGCGGTTTAATTATTGTTATATCTACAGTAAAAACTACATAGCACAAGTTTTCACTAAAAAGATCGAGGTTCAAATAAAACTTAAACTTCAAAGTTTAAGAGAGAAGGAAGGTAGAAGTAGTCCCAAATCATATTCTGTATAATAACTCAGAACATGAGTAAACGAATCCTGGTAATTAACAATTCTTTTCTCCTTCACAAACAACAAAAGATAATAACGCATGCAAAAGAAGACTTTATATATGAGAGAAACATGCTTGTTAGCTGTTGTCTTTTCCAACTGTCTATACTCTGTTCATCAAGAGATTAGAGGAGACGTAAACAAAGCCACGTGCGTTTTGACCACAGCGCACCCTCTTGACGCTTTCGCCGTGTAAATAGTCCCTTGAAGAAATAATGTTACTGAGGTCTGAAATGTCATTTAATGTTTGCTAAAGCATGAACTAAGTGTACTAAGCATAGTTAAAGTGTAAGAATACGCAGTTAAGTGAATTTGTAGCCAGCCTAATTCATACTGCGCGCGCATTATTCAGTATGAAAGTAACATGGCGGAACAAATGAGTTGTGAAACATAAGTGCGCCAAACCGTTGCGAAGTGGTGAAAAGACAACAATATTGAACGTGTTTAACAAGTTCTGCGAGAAATATCCGGAACTTGCTATCGAAGACGTGATGAAATTAACATCCGAGTTTACCGGTGTGTCAGTTGGAAGTATTGACTTCACACGCAAAGAAAAATCGTCAGTTGGTGAAGATCCCGGCCAAAAGCTTCCACGTACCAGATAAATGGTGGATGTAGTTTGCAACGAATTTGTGAGATCTGCAATCCGTCGGAAAGTTCACCAGTTCTTTGTTAACAATGAACCTCCACCTTAAACAAAGTGCTGTTGGCAGTTAACTCTGATCCCGATCTTCCAGACTTAAAACGAACTTCCCTCCACAAGCTGCTTTTGGAGATTGGTTTCGAGATTGTGGGCAGGAAATGAAAAAGTGTTATTGTGGACAGAGATGACGTAAGTAACAGTTAATTTCCATGTGCTATATGCTATTTGGATCAAGTAAATATATCCTTTTAGTAGTGTAAAATGCATATTATACCTACGCGAAGCGGTAGGTAACTGTGTTGCGTCATTGTGAATGCACGTGGCCGCGGAGTGATACAAACCGGTGCTTTGTTTATATCTCCTGTAATCTCTAGACGAACAGAGAGTATATTTGTGTATTGTGGTTTTCATTTGATACAATCTAACTAATGCCCTTAACCAAAGACACATCTTTGCTGTTTCATGCAGAGTTAATTTCTAATATGTTCACATTGTCACTCACCCCAGAAAGACATGAAGATAGCAAAGAAGACCGTCGCGGGATTGTCGAACAGATAAGTGATCTTTGCGAAGAGACACGAAGAACTAAGAGGTTGATAGTCACAAACCTTGTCGCACAGAGGGCACATGATGATCTTCCCTCCGATGCTGGGATCGCATATCTCCTTGCTGTAAACATCACAAGGAAAATAAAATTGCAGATGGTATCACACATATCTTTTGTTTCCAAGTAGCTATACTCAACAGTGTAACAGTGACAGGATTTTGTGCTAAGTCAAGGACTAAGGGACTGTCACGGTTTGCATTGGAATAGGAGGGAGATATGGCAAGCCACGGAGCACAATGTTCCAGGTCCATTACAATTCGCTCAGAATGGAGCATTGTCATAACTAATACCAGGGCCATGTATTCCAAGGAAGGAAGGGAAGCATTGCCTCCATTTTAGTTGTTAGTAATATATTAATTTCTATATTTTCAGTAAAGTGGAAACTTTGGCGATTCAATTTTCAAACAGCGAAAAAAATCTAAATTGGTAATTTTGTATGGGAATTGCCACATAGGATTACTTTCAATATATGGCGTTTGTGGCGGGCCTATCGTTTGGCAGCTGAATCTATTACCTACATTTAAAATAGTTTTTCCTAAAATAAGGCAGTGGATTTTGAGAATACATTTGGTTAAACTGAATTTAATTACATTTTGCGAATATTAATTTGGATCAGCCACTTTATTAAGGTAAACACAAAATGTGTTTTAACCAAACTCCAGGATTTCAATATTGTAAATTTCTCAAGGTAAATTAAATTTGAGCGACTGTGAAAACAATTCCGTGCAATGGAACGAAACTGCCTGTGAAAAAGCTTATGAATAACGTCATCGAAGCGACGATTGTCAAGTGAAAGTACAAAGGAGAGGCTGTTTTGATTCCGCGCATCCCGATGAGTCCAACGGACTTGCCATTCGATTTGAAACGGCTGCAATTCCCTGTGGGTCTGGCCTTCACTATTAGCATGAAAAATCACAAGGCCTGTCGTAGGAAGTTTGCGGAATTAACTTGCAGTCGTGTTTCGCGCATAGACAACTATATATCGCGTGTTGGAAAGCCATCATCTTTGTTTATTTACGCACAGGAAAAGAAAAATGTACCAGAAAGCTTTGCATTGAATGTTAACTACATTTATGTTTCATGTAAATAAAAGACATCATATTCATTTCAATACAAAGGAGTACCACTTAACCAAACACCCAAACCTACAGGATGCGTCTAATATTATCGATCTCAATGAACTGGAGTTGAAAAGTTGATTGATAATCACTTATGAAGAGTTATAATCAAATCAATAATTTAGATGATAAGAAGTTCACCGGGTCATCTAGTCTTTTTATATAACACCCCAAACGTGCCACCACGTGATTCAAAGAAAAACTACTTGATGCTATTCTAAAATAAAGCTTAAGGTTTGGAAAATTATTCATACCTTGGTATATTGTCCATGGAGTTCATCGACATAAGTCCATAGCTGAAACACAAGAGACCAACGATAGATGCCGGGATGAGCATGTTCGTGTAGAAGCCCAGCCAAGCGAAATAAAGTCCGATTTTCTCTCCAAAGTATTTCTTGATAAGACCCAAGGGTTGACGTTTGTACCATTTACTGGGTCTGGCCCATTCAAGGTAGAGTAACTGTAAAACAAATTGGAAAGTTATTCCTAGAGGATGCACATCCACATGAACAATTAATTATTAAAAAAAAAAAAAAAACTCGCCAACAATTCAGATTCTTTGCGACGTGCGGTCGCTGGACTGCATATGCTTAGATTGTCATCAATGTTGCACATCAAGAATGTCGAGAAAGAAAGGAAGTAATGAATTGATACACTTCATCCCGATTAGAGGCAGAGTATGTGTGGAGGGGATTCCACATTGAGCCCAAACTGGCTATTGTATGTCAGACCCCTGGGAGGAAGGAATGGTATCCAGGAGAGCAGCGAACCAACGTCCCTAACGTGTGCTAGAGATTCATCTCGACACCAGGGTTCGCCAAGCAAGGACTAGCCGCATGGGTTTCGACAGCGGTCGAACGAAGGCCTAGCTACCTACAAGGCCGCCCATCGGCCGAGAACAGTAGTTACATTGCGCGTATCCCCTACATGGCGGCGCTAACTCGGCCATCGCCAACACTTACGATCCTGAAAGAGTGGATTGAAAGAAAGGTGAAAGGAAATGGAGGGGTGCGAAATTTGCTGGATATGATTAACCTTCGCAGTATTTGCGTGATGACTTGGAAAACCCCTCAAAACCCCATGGGCCAGGAAGTTCGGCCGCGCGAATCCAACGGAGGCAGGCGTAGAAGAGGACATTTTGCAGGGGATTTCAAAACGGACTATGCAGTTTCATTCTTCGAGCAACAGAAGAACACCTCAATACTCTTTCTGTATGGTCAATGAACACCATATCTGCCTCTGGTCAGCATTCTAGGTTCCAAACTAACAGTTCAGTGCTCTGCTGGAGGCAAGAATTTACATTTAACTATAATCATCCACTACTCTCCACAAAGTCTGGGAAGTGAATGAAAGCGCGACACTACAATTGACGAACACCCATTAATAACCTATGGTTCAAGAAGCTATCATTTGTCTTCCTCCAAACCAAAGTTTCCGATACCGCTGTAGAATGAAACAGCAATAGAGAACATGACGGGGAGTAATTTTAAATGAAACAAATTAAAAATATAAAATTAAATTCAGCCTTGAAGAGCTAAGTACTCTTTGGATAATAGTAATCAAACGTATGTAAATACTGGCTCGAGTTTGACTTACCCTTCTATCAAGATTGATTCCATTTGGAGAGTTCACGTCATAGCGACCTTCGTGAAGAGGAAACACTGCCAAGTATGTCCCATTGTTGAGCAGTCGTCGTATTCCAACCTGCAAATTATTTGTTAAATTAATTATTGCCCTCAAGAAAACAAGTATTACACCCTTATAATGCATAAAACACGTACCTTTTCACTGTCGTCATATTTGGCACGCATCATGATTTGCCACACCACCTGGCTTCTTTGTGCTGCCGTGAAGAAGTGCTCTCTGTCCTTAATGATAAACCTGCAGGAAACAAATTGTAGAAGTTAATATCACTCTCTGGAAAAATGGAAAAAAGGAAAAAAATTATTCACAATAACCCAACTTTTTAATAGTTTAGTAACAAAGGCCCTTCTTTTGATAATGTAAAACAATTTTATTTTTCTTTAAGCTTTCATAGCTCAGTACATTAAACGCTCTTGAAACTAGAATTGCATGTCGACTCCTGGGATATATCCTTCGCTACGTTTCAAGCCACCCTTAGGATATAGTACTTCTAAGCTACCCCTTTTGTACGTCCCTGCCAGTAATGGTAGGTTTCCCAATTCTGAAGACGTCCAACGTTCATTTTGCATGACATTTGGCGGAGACGCAAAGTAATTTTCGGTCTTAAACGTCATGTCTGGTTGTAGACGGCTAAGTCCCTCGTGACAGATTTATAGAGGCGCCCATTTACTGTGACATTTCCCTCTTTAATGCGACAGCTTGGTGAGCGACGCCGTCGTCACAATTTGGTGTCAGCTTCGTTGTCACATTTGGTGGAGACACCCATCTCCTCCGCCACAATATCTCAAGTACAAGCATTCCAATACCAGCAATACATCAGCAGGCATACACAGTAATGATTACATTACATTAATCATTCTAATTAACCTTTTTTTTTCATTTATAGTCATAGTTTCATTGAACTCCCAATGACATAACGCGGAAGTCGCCACTGTCACGAACTAATTATAATATCTCTTGTCCGTAATAATAATTTTATATTTTTAGATCTGGTATGCTAAGCCAGCAGTGATGGAACAATGATATGTTTCAGTGAGATGCTGCAATGTAAGTTAGAGTAAGTCGAATAAAAGTGGATGTAGAACTTCATTTATCGAATGAGGAGTGGAGTATTTTGAAGGAAGAAATTTATCAACAACAACATAACTGGAGGCAATATAATAATGTTTACTTTAATAATATAGCCTCTGCTTTTACTCTTAGTTGTTGGAGGTGTAGCGCTAAACACATGGCAGATTGAATTACAAACCATGAATGTTAAAGGGTTTTGTAAAGAGGCAAGGAAGCATTTTGCGGAGTCAGAGCTATAAAAATTGTTTAATAATTTAACAGAGAAGAGATCATTGTTGCTTGTGTGCTAGGTTGAAATATGCATGGAGAAAGAGAAAATTATATTGCTAAATAAGGAGGAAATACAGGTTATAGTATGGGCAAGAGCAGGAGTTTGAAAGGTCAAAAATTGTTTTTACTCAGGATGAGTATCCATTGTGTGGAGGGTAATAAAACCTAAAATATTATGTTTGAATGTAAAGAAACTGAAAACTCAAGGAATTAATTCATGATTCACAAGCTTAAACTAGACAAAATAACAATGATTAAAATACTTGCAAAAACGAAAAACTCTGTTAAAAACCAAAGCTGGTATTGAATTTTAACATCTCCTAAGGATAAGACACGAAGATTTTGAAGAAAATTTCTCCATTCTAAACTACCCTTTACATGGAAAAATTTTCGAAAATGTTTATTTTCTCGAAAATTACTTACGATTTTTATTAAAATGCCATATGTTTAAAATATTCTTATGACAAATCAAATGTATATTTTGAATTCTTTGACTATAGCCCATGTAGTCCTGTTTACTCTGGATAACTTTTGCATAACTGGTAACCGTAAGAGATAGACAATATTTTACTACACAAAAATGTAGATCTTGCTAAAACACAAACTTTATGTCCAAATATTTTTTATAGAGTGAACCATTTCGGAGGTATTCCTTGTTATTTGTGTGAGTTTTGGAAAATATGCTTCTGTCAAATGGAACATCTTTGTTCATTTTTTATATGTTAACCGTGCAAAGAGAACGGAATTAGAAAGCTTTAAAAGATTTGATATCGCTCAAAGTCCACAGTATTCTCATATTCTCCTTGTGTTAACAAGGAAATGAGCAATAAGATAGTTTCTGCAAATATTTATCCCAACTAACACGAAGAAGATATAGGAATAAGAGTTGGTAAGAATGGTTTGTACAAGAGTAGAGAAAGTCATGTGAGTGCAATACATCAGATTTTTTAGTAACTTTTTGTTCTCTTTCTTACTGTTCACCATTTATGCATCAAGCGCTTTAGATTGAAGAGTTCTTCTGAAGACATTCCTAGAAAATTCAAGGTATGACTTAGAAACTGTCATGGAACCGTCTGTTTGTGTCTGTCACTGGATACTGACTGTCTGTTCCTCCGACTGAAGGAGTGGAGTGGGGAATATCCGCTCATGACGTAAGATTCTCCAAAGAGAGAAGGTTGGTTATCCCTGCACTACACTGTACTATGTATCCTGGACCGTCTGTGTGTAACAGTCAGTTTGTAATATTGTCCTAATGTCCTGTGATCGTAACCTGCAGAACTCTTGTGGAAATGGAAAGGTACTGAAATGCCTCTCCTGGTTAGGGGATACTGGTGTGACGTAAGTTAGACTCAGCTTCAGGGTCTCATCCCCATACCATACCAGCTTGTTTCGTCAGGAGTCCACACAGGAAACTGTGAACTTCTGCCACTTTGACGGTAGTTCGTGTTCGAGTGCCATATCTGTGGATAGATGGCACAAACTTCACTATTACCATCTATTTTTCATTTGTACTTCTGTTTTAAATTTAAAGTGGAACTTTGGGTCCTGGCACGAAATATCCAGTTTCACCTTGGCACTGAGGGAATCTACGAAAAAACCCCCGTCAGATTGGCCGGCCACGGGACTTGAACCCGTGACCTCCGAATTCGGGCCACAAGCTCGATAATTGCCATTTTACCAATTCAATGTTTTATTTCCTTTGTTAGGTATCATTTTCACTTCGTTGGGAATTTGATTAACGGTTGAAATGCATGATTTTAAAGGATCATTATCAATTTTTAAGTAATCTTCACTTTCAAGAAGTTCTATTCTATTAATATAATCAGATTGATCTAAAACTACAATTTTCACTTGCCTTTATCCTTTAGTATAAATTACGTCCTTTTCATTCAATGATTTTATAATCTGATTATTATGATTACTTTTAGGATGATTTTTATTTATATCTTTCAAAATTTTAGTGCATTTCATGTTAATCAAAGATTTATTACCTTCAATTAAATCTTGACTGGCCATTTCAATATCTGCAACAAAATCATGTGTTTTTTTTTTAATTTACGCAAGTTTTCATACCTTTATTTAGAAAATTTCTTTCTTTCTCATTAAAGTTGCAATTTGATAAATTAATTACATTATTTGTTTGATTATTTGGTTTATTTATATTCAATTTCTGTTGTTTTTGGCATAATCTATTTAATTGTTTTTAACCTCTTTGTTTTTCTTTTCATGCTATAATTTAGATTCTCAAACAATTTAGATTCCAAATTAAGTTACCTAAAATATGTATTAATTTTAAATGTAAGTCATATAGCCTAAGTTCAATATTATTTAACTTTTCAAAATGTAAACTGTTGTCCCTAAAGCACAGATAAATGATGCTTTAAAACTTTTAAATTTACAAGATAAAGCCATATAATTCACTTTGGAAAATGAAAATAATGGATGCCTTCTGTTCCTAGATTTAAAAATTAAAAAACATAACAATAAATTGAATTTTGATATTTATAGAAAATCTACTCACTCTGATAATTACATAAAAAATAAAAGTTTTAATCCTTTTGCACATAAATTTGCTGTTTTTAATAGTTTAATTTATAGGTTAATAAATATACCCCTTAATAAAGAAGAATTTGACACAGAATATAAACACATTATTAACACTGCAGTAATTAATGGCTTTAATGCAGATTTTATACATAAAAGATAGAAAAATTTAAGTATCAAAAAGCTGTTAGAGAGGTTTCTGCCTTAAAAAATAAAAGGTAATTGTATTTTTAGAAAGTTTACTTACCATCCATGGGCCAATAAAAAATTTACAAATTTTTTTTAAAGAATATGGAATATATTTGGTCCCTCATTTGTTGGCATAAATAAATAGTAATATACAAAATGTACTAAATTGTTCTAAAAAAGATAACATTCCAAATTATAAAAAATCTGGCATTTATCAATTTAGCTGTTTGGATTGTGATAAGGTTCATATTGGTAAAACTAAACGTCATTTAGAAACCAGAATAAAAGAGCATTTTAGAAATATTAAATATAAACAACCTGATAAATCAGCTGTAGCAGTTCAGTTTTGGTCATTTAGTCATGAAATTAACCCAGAAGTTAAATTATTAAAAAAATTAAGTGGAACTACATTTATTTTAAAAAACAGGAACCGTGTTATTAATTTTAAAATACCTTCTATAGATCGTATTTATAGATTTTTGTTTTCAGAGATTGGTAATTAAAATGAGCATCATTAGCTTTGGTAACGAATTTGTTTGTATAGCTTTGAGGATGAGTTGGAGTTAACTCGAAACAGTGTCAGCACCAAAGAACTTGCAATATTACTAAGATAAGTGAAGCTTTTAGTTTCTAATTTGTTCTTACTTAGATTCAATTCTTAAATTGAGGTTAGGATTACTGCTCCCCGTTTTCGTTTCCAATTTATTCTGCATGGCGCAATCACCTTTCCGTTCCCGGACTGTTGTGCACCGCGGTTTATCCGGTTGCATACGAGTACTACCAAAATATGCTCAGTTCAGCTGTTATTAATTTTAATACAAATAAATTTATTGTGTGATGAATCTAAAGTGTTTATACCTTCGTTATAAACCCATCTTAGGAAAGCAGATACTCACTGTTCCTCTCGGTCCTGGCGGTAGGTGGCAGTGTAGAAAGAAGGATCCTTAGCAATCAGTTTATGGTCATATTCGAACACTTTAAGAAACTTATTGAAAAGCTGTCGATAACGCCCACCAGAATCCTGTATTTGTTCCTCCATGTCCTGTAAACGACGAATTATTTTAGTTTTCTGTCACGGTATACATACATATATTGGCATAGTTCATCTAATCTAAGGTATTGCAAAAGGAAATCTCTCCAAGTATGAATGCCATAAATATTTGTCAATAATATAATACCACGCATGCAAAAACATAATAACAGCCATTCATTTTCCGCTGCTCATTAACAGGATTTGCAAGCACTAAAATCCATTTAACATGCACAGATTTTCTTAGAATAGATATGTAATTAATGAGCACGCACTTATGGGCGAAAAGAACTACACTAGATAAAAAATGAAGGCAATAAGAATAGCAGTGATAGCTTTCTGTTCTTGTAGCGATGGTATCTATTAATGTATTTCTATATTTATTTATTCTTACGCATATTATTTGTATTTGATTATTTTCTCATTTTATATGCGAGTGTTTGTTATGTTCCAGTTGCACGTTTTTGATTTAATAAGCAATGAATTAGCACATAAAGAAATTAATATACCTCTCATTAATGTTCTTAAATAGAGGATTTTTGTCAAATTATTGGGTATTAGGCAAATGAAATGTTCTTTTACTCAAACAAAATCCTTTTTACAATCCATCGCTTCGTGAATGGTGAATGTCCTTCAGTGCTAGCCGGCGCGTAATTGTTTGGAGAGAGAGAGAGAGAGAGGAGGGGGGGGGGGCGAGAGAGAAGAGGAGTTCCTTGTTCGACACTCGAGTAGCAATCAGAAGAGAGAGAAGTCCTGAGTTCGTGACCGTTGAAGGGAGAAGGGAAGTCCTGTGTTCTACGTCTAGTTAGCGACAGAAATAGAGAAATTACTTATGTATGTTTCTAAACGTTTCTGAAAAAAAAAAAAAAAAAAAAAAAAAAAAATCGTGTTTATCTCCTTTATTAGCTCAACACATCATTTTACCAAGAAAAACAAGCATAATACAAAGAAGCAGTATTAGTGTCTTCAAACACGTTTATTTTACATTGCATGGACTTAGTTCTCTCTACTGCGGAGTGATTTCTCGTACGCACTGTTTAATGCGTGTAATACCTTGCTTTATTACATATCATTTTTTACAATTAAAAATTTATTGATTAACTGATATAATATAGTCCATATTTTTACTGCTGCTGCTGCTACTACTACTACTATTACTACCACTACTGCTGCTGCTGCTACTACTACTACTACTACTACTACTACTACTACTACTACTACTACTACTACTACTACTACTACTACTACTACTACTACTACTACTATAACTACTACTACTACTACTACTACTACTACTACTACTACTACTACTACTACTACTACTACTACTACTACTACTACTACTACTACTACTACTACTACTACTACTACTACTATTACTACTACTCCTAGATCATTTTAGTTTTAAATCTTGTTTGGTTATTGTAAATTTATGTAACAAACATTGAGAAACACACTATAGTTCAATGCAAGTGTTAAGTAGCACACCGAAATCATTGAAACATGAAAATACAGTGCACAATGTATTTTTATTCTTTGTTTAGTTCTAAAAGGAGAAAATAAAGAGAAAAGTAATTTCACAATCTTAGAAGACTCGAGAATTCTGCATAACCACAAAATGTGCATGTATCTTTGTAAATTTTAGTTCACGAATTTCGTAGGCCAGCTTGAAAGGAGCGTACCTGGGTGTTATTAATGTGTTTACTTTCACTATTTAAGAGACGAATAAAAGTTCTATGCCGCAAATGTTGTCTAATGCTGGGCTGTGGCACTAAAGCCGTTAGTACTTTTGTGCACCAATAACGTTTCGTTCGAAGCTACGTCGAACATCTTCAGTGGTGTGACAGTAGTACTCTGCTACTCTCGGCGACGACTGATACGGAGCCGTTTGGTTTCACAGGTGAGGATGTTCGACGCAGCTTCGAACGAAACATCTGGAAGGAGATTTTCCACTAGACCATAACCCACAAGCCCGGATAATCATTTTGTATTTTATGACATCGGCCGTGAAAGCTTACGCAATTTGAACTTTTTATTTGTAATGATAGTTACATTATTTACTCACTCACACAAACTACCCAGTGTCGTTTGTTTACCTATTGCTAAACGGAGCTTCTCTATAGCTGACACAAAATTTAATGGCGGGTGGCAGAAGGAGCTGGTCAACACAACATCCAATCAGACTTGTCACGCCTTGCAGTGTTGCGTTGCTGTGAAAACATGCTGTAAAGCTGGTGATATAAAGTAGTCATCAGCTATCAGCCGCCATTAAATATTGTGTCTGACATAGTTCCCCAAACGTTTCAAGCACCTTTTGTGGGACATTTCTACGCCGTAAAAGGCAAGCGTAGGGGGTGAAATACTCGTAGTACTTCCTCTGTTTCTCATAGTTTCGTTCTAATATTAAATCTAAAAAATTCAGTACTCAAACTTTGGGATATCAGAGTAAACTTTTTATAGGATGTAGATGCATACCTTATTAGTTGACTGATCTACTTTCACCTCTAAAGTTATTCTTATATTTTCTGAGAAAATGGGCAATTTATGCTCATAATTTCATTCACAGAAAAAGCGGCTCAAAGCAAATTAGAGAAAACAAACTCGCATACATTGGCAAAAAAAGAAAGCACATGGCTTATGAACACAGAGGCTGTCATTCTTAGCAGCATTACCAATTTCTAGAATACAACTTCCCCTAAAAATAGGCTAAAGTTTACCTTTTTACTCTGGAGTGTGTATGAGTTATAATTTCTTTTGTGAAGTAATGCAGAATTCACGGTAAAAAATGAAAGATTCAGTAACCTTTTTAAAAATATATTTAAAATATAATTATTGTCCCTAAAATAATGAAAGCGGGAGACACAGGTTCGATTCTTGATACCGGACTAGGGATTTTTCTCCCGCTGGGAGACATGGTCCGGGGTGCACTCAGCCTCGTTAGGTCCCTTAGGGGCAAATTGAGGAGCTGATTGATTAAGTAGTAGCGGGAGCTGGTCGCGAGGACCGCGGAACCGGCCGGGAGGGCCCGGGGCGCTGACCACGTCCCACCCTCCGGTACTGTACCCCACTCAAGCAGAGGTATGAGACGCAGCGGCCGGGCGGTAGGCCTTGATCCGGCAAAGTCTGTTGCGTTGGGGTTTAGTTAGTTTTGGAATAGTGAAATTATAAAAATGGGAGAAGAAATTTCAATTTATAAGACTACAGGAAACTAACAATGTAATTTTTGGCAATATTTGCCATTTAGGGACTTCTTAAATGTAATATAATGATTATCCTACCTATTGCACAAAAAATTGCGTCTATATGTGTCATGAGCGAAATTAATTAGATTTTCTTTTTCTTCTCATACGAAAAACAACAAAATCGAAATACATAGTTTACAAGTTCATTGAAAATTTTCAAGCAAAGAAGCAGCAACTGCAATAACTCGTACACCATGCACAATATACTTAAATTTCAGGGGTAAAGGATATTTATTTAGTTATTTTTACTTATAGATGCAGCTACAATTTAGTAAGATATCATATTGCATATTAAAATTTATTAAAAGCATTCAGAACATGCAGGAGCAGAAGGTTGAGTAAAATTATTGAAGAAGCTTGCAAAGTAACACACTTAGGAAACACGTGACCAAAGGTTGCAGATTTGACGAACTCATGCTCACATGTAGAGTTGGACGACCAATCCAGTCGGCGACGATCGACTTGATATCGGCTCGACGAATACTAGAGTTCTTTAACAGGATTCGCTACATACCACAGTTTTCATCTTGAATCTGAATTATCAGCAATCCCATACATTGGCTGAAACCCAGACCCGTTGATGTATATGTGTTTGATAGGCAAGAGCTGCTTTAAGGAAGCGTTTATGTACAGGGTTATTCGGAAGTCCATGAAACATTTTAAAAACGCATAACTACCAAAATACACAATGGATTAAGCATATTTTTACTTTCTCTAGAGGAAGTATTGTATTCCAGCAAGAAATTCGATGCCGAAATAGTACATACGTTTTATTTGCTGAAAACTGGAGAAGAGAACACCCAGAAATAGGTTATGTTAGCGGTAATAAATTGCAGGCCACGAGTTGCATAAGTGAAAAGTTTTGTTGTAAATTTCTTCTTTATTTAATGATTTAAATTATGTAAAATGTTCAAAGCAACGCATTAATCTGCAATTTGTATTTTCATATTAGTTTAAATAATTTTATGGTAGCCTGAAATATTATATTATATTTCTTCGTTGGTGGCTCAGTTGGTTAGACGCTAGCCTACTGATCCCAAGGTCGCGGGTTCAAATTCGGCCCAGACCGATGGTTTTTAAACGACACCTCCATGTCAGTAGATTTACTGGCATGTAAAAGAACTCCTACGGGACAAAATTCCGGCACACTGGCGACTTTGATGTGATCCTAGCAATTGACAGCGTCGTCAAACAAGAAAATAATAATTTAATTTAGATTTTTTACGGTGTGAGCTGGTAAATACTTGTTTTTTGACTTCTATGATTGTTTCCGTTCTTCCTTAAGTAGCTCCCTAAATTTGTTATTATCGTCAACATGTCTTTTTTTTTCGATTTTGATGAATGGCACATCCTAGAGACACAAAAACACTGATCGTGCAACATTTAGGTGAACTATTGTAGCGTGCGATGTCACTACGCTACCAGGATCTTCTGCGTCCACAACAATTAGTTGCACATCTAGGTTAGACATTTACGCACATTGAAAATGGTTATTTTCTCTGAACTTACCCAAGCTTTGCCCAGATTAACGAACCTCTTGTTTGAGCGCAAATAGAGAGAAAGAGAAAAAGGCAAGAAAAGAGAAAAGAAAAGTTAGAAAACTTAAGCAAGTCAATAATACCTCACGCATAAAGCTAAAATTCGCTGAACATATATACAAAGCTTTATAAACACACACTCAAAGTGACAATGCTTCTTGCTAGTAGAGACAAAACTATTAAAATATGGTTTAAGTAAAAGGTTTTGTCCTATATATTTGCTAACTCTCCTTGGTTTTTATTTACTTAGGGCAAACTATTGCCTTTTTTTGGTTTTAAAGGTATTTGTAATAAACCCTTGCATTCTGGCAGGTTTAAGACTATCCAATCTAATTTTCTTTAAATCACATTCAAAGCTAGCTCCCCTTCCAGATATTAATATTAAGTACCTGGGCGACCGAGCTTCACTCGACGCGTTTCCTCTCTGTTTTTGAGTAGAAAGAGATGTGAATGTGTTACCTAAAAGTGAGTAGAGACAACAGTATGAATATAATATGTAGCATTTCTATTTCAGACATACGGAAGATTGTATGGCTTCTTTGTAGAAGAGTGAGTAGAGAAAGAGATGTGAAGTGAGAGGAGAAAGCAGTGTGAATGTAATAGCATTTCTATTTGAAACATACAGAACATGGTATAACTTATTTTAAAAGTGGGTGTAAAATGATTTTTGGTATAAAATCATGTTTTTATGGAAAACTGTTTATAGGAGAGTGAGTAGAGAAAGAGATGTGAGTATGTTACCTAAAAGTACTTAAGTAGAGAAACCACTGTGAATGTAATATGCAGCATCTCTATTTCAAACACACAGAAAAGTGTATGATTTGTAGAAGAATGCGTAGAGAAAGAGATGTGAATGTGTTGCCTAAAAGTGAGAGGAGAAAGCAGTGTGAATGTAATAGCATTTATATTTCAAACATACAGAACATGGTATGACTTATTTTAAAACTGGGGATAAAAATGTTTTGTGTGTGTGTGTGTGTGTGTGTGTGTGTGTGTGTGTGTGTGTGTGTGTGTGTGTGTGTGTGTGTGTGTGTGTGTGTGTGTGTGTGTGTTTGTTTAAAATCACGTTTTTTATGGAAAATTGTTTATAGAAGAGTGTGTAGAGAAAGAGATGTGAATGTGTTACCTAAAAGTGAGTCTAGAATACACTGTGCATATAATATGCATGTATACAAAAATGTAACCAAATCTTTAGTCGTTTCTGAAATACCGGGGATATATATGCAAGAATTGCACTGTAAAAGCGGGAGTAAAAAATATTATTTTTATGTAAAATCGCGTTTTTTCGGGAATTACACTTATATAGATGAACTTAAACAGCAAAACCCTATCTGAATACTAAATTTGATCGAAATCGTTAGAGCCGCTTCCAAGTTGCCCGGAATAAATATATTTATATACAAGAATTGCTCGTTTAAATATATAAGATAGAAATATTGATAAAATTCTCTTTCATCTCTACTTTACATTTGAGGACACCTTAAGATTAATTATCTTATTTGCATTTTTTATGTAATAGACTTCAGCTGAGAGCAATTACTGCTTTTCTCACAGAACGTGCATCTTAACACAATAGGGGTGTTTCAGGGTAACTTAGATTGCAGATTGTGCAAGAAAGAAACTGAAACAGCCTGCATATCATCTGCTCCTGTGGAACTTTGGCTTAAAGGAGACACTTTCGGGAAACTGTGTTTAGAACCAGAAAAATGTGAGACTATACCAGTTCGGAGGCTGTATTCCTTAATAAGGGTTGAAGACGTAATGAACTGGATATAAAACGATACCTGAGGCTGAAGTGCGTCCAAACAAACGACGAGGAAATCTGTATGGAATAAGACAAGACAAGACCCAAACTTGTTGCATACTTTGGAACATTTAGTACAAATGCCGGCCGCGATTATTGTCCTAAAGCTAATAACATTTTTATGATTGCTGCGTCAAGCCACCCTCCCCTCCCAAATAGTACGGAATGTTCAACTTTAGGGGTATTCAGCCCACAATCACTAATCAGCACAAGAAAAAGCCAGCCAGCCTTCAAGGATGGGTGGCAGAAGTTCTGAACGCAATTGCGACGTCGGCATCTAGAAGGCTCTCGAAGACCAGTTAAGGAACAACTGCTTGGCGCAGCTTGTCGCAGGCCGATGTGCGGCAGCGTCGGTGATTACAAGTCTATTCACGAGGTGCTGACGTCTGCACTAGATTTTGTGTCGTATCCTGGCGCCTCGATCTTCAAGTCCCTGAGTATTTTTTCCATCATAGCGTCGACTTCCTTGGCGCTGCCGTCGACTGTTCCTTCGGCACCCTAAGCAGCTCCTAGAAGTCCTGCAGGGCATGAAAGCGTCGGCCAAGGTCTTTCACCTTCCCGCCGAGTTCCTTGATGTCTTTCTTTGCTTCAGTCAGTCGTTCGACAATATTGGTCGATGGCTCCGACTTCATCTTGGACATTTTTGTCTTCAGTTTTCTCTGCATCTTCTCCATCATAGATCCCATTTTCGTCTCTATGTTCTCCATTGCGGGATCCACTGTCAGGTAGGGTCCACTAAGTTACGTTATACATTTAAATGTAGTGAGGCAAGTTTCGTATAGATTTGAACATCCTTATGCTAAAATTGTTGTTCAAAATTAACTTCCTGCCCTCTGAACTTTGGAAGTGATGCCCCTTACTCGCTATGTTCAGGAGTTTCTTCCTCTGCATCTAACTCCCGTTATTCTTTCTTGTCAATAACTTAAACGCGATTTTACCCCAATTACGACAGCTTAATCTTATACTATCTGTACCATACATCTACTACCAATGTGGCAGATATTACGAGGGCAACATTTAAACCTTTTTAGAATGCCATACTAAAGTTTCATTTAGTTGTCTTTGTCACCTATTGTCAAGTGAGTACTGTTTTTCTATATACACCACTTTTATAGGTGAAAGTGGTTAATTAACAAGAAGCATTGTCTCTGTGGAAAACTGTTGAAGACTTGATTACCCTTGTTGCGATTTTGATTCCTTCTCTTGTAGGTACAATTCGCTTGAAAATAAGAGGAAATGAAAAATAAAGTTAGCATGTAAATACACTTAACAGTTTATCACGTCCGGAAATCCAGCATGTATAATCCAGCATCATGTGCTCGGCGATAATTAAATATCGCACCGGAAAAATATCATTCTCCATTTCCTTTCTTTCGACTGACATTGCATAGAATAAAATACATGAACTCTAATTCATAAGCGACATTCAACGAAGGTATAAAATTAAAATCCTATGGTGCAAAGAAATATTTTAAGTGTTCATATAACATTTACAGAAATTAAACAGATAACTGTGAAATATTCATCATATTTTGATGTAGGAATCCTTAAGGGGAGATGTCAATTAAAATGGTCAAAATTTCGATTTTTTTATAAATTTCCATTTAATTTTCTTCTGTGATGTCCAGGATGATTCTCAATATTTAAATGGAGGAGGTTTACAAAGCCTTTTTACTGTCATATAAACCCAAACTTTGTACTTCATTTTCGGAAAGTTTCATTTTTCAAAATGTGCATATGTACCACTTTCTCGCAAACCATATGACAGATTTTTATGAAATGTTGTACACCTATACCATATAACTACACATAGAGATAATTCATTATATGCAAATCTTGCTAGCTGTTGTATTTAGTAACTGATAGTACACATTTAAAAAAGTATCAATTTTGCTGTATTATATTTAAAATTTATATAAAATAAATCAAGCATCAGAAATCAAAATCCTTACAATGAATTGTTTTACTATAACTAAATAAACAGTGTGCAAAATTTGAAGTTTATTTCCGAAGGTTATTTTAAAAATGGTACAATTTTTTTAATTTTGAAAAAATAATATGTAGTTTTGCCAAACAAATTTTTTAAAAATGTATTGGGATTTACCACATATAAGGGAGTAAACTATATCCAATTTTCATAAAGCTGTGATTAAAATTAAGGAAGTTATGCTTGATTATATAGTATGCTGCATTTAATTGACTTCTCCCCTTAAATCTTAGAAATTTAAAATGCCCAGATGGTATTTTGTTTTCTGCCTGCTAAAACTTTTTTACTTTCCTCTATCAAATTATCAATACTATGCTGGATTTCGTTTAGTTTTCTGAATTTAGTAGGCGCTTAACTGCTTATGCGTGCATTTTGAGCATAAATAGGTGAAGTGATACATTTTTATGGTATTTTAATCCATCTAAATTTAACGTAGACCTGCAAATATTTTGCAACAAAAATGGTAATACGAACCAAAAATAACGTTTATATCATAAAACGTTGTTTTATTATTAAAATTTTATAGTTTTGTTTAAATTAATATTAAAGTATTACAATGTCTGTCACTACCTTGCATTTATTATGAATGTATCAACATTTTAGGAGCGATGCTATAAAACATTCTGTGCACAAATTTCTTTTGCAGGCCTAACGTAATTTATAAATACAGGAATAATGTCTTATTTTAAACTATTAAAGTATTTAATGTTAACATTTTATATACGTATATAATTTTAATTCCATTATGGTTTATAAATAGAGGATGATTAATTCAAATTTAACATTTGAATAAGTATTAATAAATGTATCTTAACACAAAACAACATGAATCTACATTGAAGCACTAATAAACATTGTTCTCCTCAAATACAACGCTTTAAAACAACAACGGTGCAATGTTTTTAAAGTAAACAGTAAATGTTTAATTAATATATGTGCAAATATTATTGGTCGAAAAAAAATTAAAAAACAAATTCTCACCTTGATTGGCATCTTCATGTTCATTACTTCTGCGTAACGTGTCAGTACTTTCCAAGGGACGTGAATTTTTACGAAGCACGTCAGCTGATCGAAGGACATCTGAAAGGAAATTCGATTCTCATATTATTTACTTTACAGCATAACACCATGTATTATTTTCTAATTCTGTGGATAACGACTCACTTGTGAGTAAACTATATACAGAATGTCACAGAATTCAAGCGACAAAAATTCAGGGGTTATAGAAGAGTGCTGGGCAGGTACTGTGACGATTTTGCTTGTGATGACAATCTGTAGTAGGGTCTCTCAAAGCTTAAAATCGTACGTGGTGCAATACAACGTGCAGACATTCCTTGCACCTTGCATCGTGGTGACTCGGTTAAGTTCGGCTCAACTCGTGCGCTGCAGAGCGAAGAAGCGAGGAAGCGTGTACTGTTCGATGGGTTGCTTATCAGTGAAATAGATAAGTGCAATACAACTACCTAATAATGGAGCAACCTGCTCCAAAGAAAGCAAAGAATGCCGAAAATCCATTTAAATCAGAGTGGGGACTTCCTTATTTTTTGAAAGTTGTGATGATGGGGCCAAATGCTTAATCCACGGTATAATACTTAATTAATGTATTACTAACAATGAAAGCGGAACCGACTACTTCCATGGAAAACACGCTTCTAAGTTCACCTTTGCTTTATGAATCAAAATCACAACGAGCCAGTGCGCCACTGATATATTTTCCCTGAGTTGCTGCTACATAAGATAAGCGTGGCCTTGCTCATGTTCAAACATTTCAAGGGAATACCATCCTAATGTGTACTTAAACTTTGAAAGAATCAGAGGAATTAAAATTGGATGCACTCCAACATGCGTCATTCATCTGTTTAAAACCTTGATTGATAGCCGAGCACGCTAACGACTGCGTTATTAAAATATGCTTTACCTAACTGTTGTTTGTCTGATATGCATGATCTCCATATGAAAGCGGAGATATCAGTGATGCACTGGCCCTTGCTGAAAGAGCATTTTTCCAGAAAAAGCAAAGCTTGAAAATATTGCAGTGGCAGCAGATTTCCTGCTATCGCGGAATCAGTACCGCATTCGTAGTGTTTATTTATTTGTATTGATCAGTATGAATACTGAAATAAAAAAAATCACTGCGTAACTTCAATGTTGTGACCAGGTGTCTCTAAACATCTGTGACCCCTGAAAGTTTGTCGGTTGAACTCTATAATATCCCGTATATTGTCCGAAGTGTTTATGTATAGTTTTCCAAAAAGTCACAAATATTATTTCTTGGCATAACAGTTTTTACTTTCTCCACATCGAAATATTCTCTCGTTTACTGCTCAGTTTTTTAATGTTCCATAGAAGTTTATAAGTATAATTATTTTGAAAAGTTTTGTTATTTACAAACTTTCGATGTGATAAATAATTAAGAAATTACACACGTTCTCTCCGGTGTTAATTGTGTACGTAAACCGCTCAACACAAGAAAATACATAGAATCACATTGAAAGCTCGTTAAACCTATTACTTACACTGAAAGCTATAATAGTACCCCGAAAACTGCAGTTTTGTTACCGGTTTTCAAAAAGTTACGTGCCATGTACGTTACATAAAGAGAGATGGAGAGAATGTGACAGAGTGGAAGAGAGTGGGAGAACGGAAGATAGAATGGAAATGCAGAGAGGGGAAGAAAACTAGAATGGCATAGGGAGAAAGGGAGAGAGAAAAAACAAGGGGATGAGAAGCGATGAGAAAGTAAGAAGGGAACGACAATAATCTCCGTAGGTAAAACAATAACGTCAGCAAGGCTGTGAATTTTGTTATGATATTAATCAAGGCCTAACCACTCACACTTCAAGATTATAGGTACTCACTTGTTTCCCTTCTACTTCCAATTCAAGGCCTTCCTTCATGAGCTGGTCCTGGAAAAACTTCCGTCGGTCTTGACGCGTGACCTCTGCCAGCGTGGCGACTCCCATGTCCTCCTCTTCATACACCAGGACCATGTCGATCCTGCGGCGGCCATCTCGAAAGAGTAGGGTTTCCGTATCTGGCAGCTAGGAAAAACAAAGGCAAGCATCAATTAGATGTTGAGCTAAATAGTTTAACTAGGCCTACCCCTTGCAGTTCTTGAAAATTTTAATTAAATGCTCTAGCGACTAAAGTGAAACTACCTTCCTCTGAGTCAGCCACTCAGGGGCTTACTATCTCGCGGACCAGTTATCTAGATCAGCGATGACAGGTCCTCCAGTAACTGATTGAGAGGGGCTTGTATCAGTCACAAAGTAATTTCTCCCTGCTGTAGATAGATGATGTATTACTGCTATACCTATATATACTGGCGCGCATAAAAAGAGGCCCATAACTCTTATTTGTGTTGCATTAGCAAATCTAGCTCCACAGTGTAACCTTGTTTCTTGAGCATTATTCTGGCCACTAAATTGTGAAGCGGCATTTTCTTATATTGGAAAGCTTAACTAATTAGGTTTAAAAGTTATCAGTAATTATTGATCATCACACAATTTGATAATTATCCATAATTTCAGTGTGACTGGGTTTTAAACTACACATATAAATCGAAAGCCTTTTAAAACTGTAAATATATTATAAGTTTCATAAATGTTTAAGAAATAGAGACGCAGTTGGATAGAAAACCTGCAAGATTTAACCGGAAAATAAAATGTGTTGCACTCGCATGTCTTTCTCTATTCTCATCTACTAATTACAAATCCTTATTCCTCTATCTTCTTCATGTTAGTTGACATAAATATTTGCAGACATTATCTTATTATTAATTTTTTATAGGTGCAAGGGGAATATCGGAATAGAGCAGGCTTTGAGCGACAGTTAAATCTAAGAAAGCGAATAACGATCTTCCATTTGAGAAAATATAGGTATTGCAAAACTCACACAAATAACAAGGAATGCCGACATTATATTTTTGGGTCGAATACAATACTTCCACTACTTGCTATAGGTGGTAGAGAAAGTAAAGATAGAAGCTTTACTTAGTGGTACTACCAAACTGTATTTATGTTTATATATAGACAACACAGTAACTTATTTAAGTCAAAATTAGCAGAAATGTAGACGAAATTTCATTAATATGACTATTGGTATAACTAATACTAGTATGACTAATCACTGAGCCGTTCAATGTTTCATAAGTTGCATAGAATCAAATGAGAAGTTTAAATTTGTAGGTTAAGTTGATTGTTATTAAATGCACGTGTACACATCATTAAAATTCATGAAAAATCATGTAAAATGCTCACTTCAATACTGCACCTTACAAATTTGTGCAGTGTATATTTTTAAGTACACTTTAAAACATTATTTCAATTAGTAACAATGCACAATTCTAGTACATAAGGATTTTAATGTAATAACCCTAAGCAGAACGCAAGAGACTGATATGTGAAAAAACAACAAAATAAACAAAAATCCAGAATCCGATCGCAGCACCAACTACCGGTGTGTCAAAAAATTGTATTGCATAAAGTTGTGAATCTAAACCATTCTCGAATCGACTTAATAACACACACAAAATTTCATAAAAATTAGTCCCGCCGTTTATACACCTACACACACACACACACACACACACACACACACACACACACACACACACACACACACACACACACACACACACACACACACACGAAATATTGACTAATTTATCACGTAAATGTGCATCTAACGAACGGGATACAGGACTGTCTTATGAATAATTAGTCGGAATAAATATATAAGTGAATATAGTGATAAAATCACGAGAGTAAATTATTAGACTTACCAATGGCATCTTCAACTTAAATTCACATTTAGTATCGAGTACCGAGCTTCCTGGAGCTTTAAGGAGCACGTCTTGGAATGAAGACATTTCTACTTATACCAGAATCGCTGTAGGACTTGATCTTGCAGAATTTCCCATAACACGATGAGTCGGAGTTTTGTCCAAAAGAGAATCTAGTAAATAACTTACCCCTTCTGCCGACACAACACCATTATAGAAGATTAGATCTACGCGCCGACAGCTGTACCCTGACAATACTATTGTGGGCGCCTTTAACGTAACTAATGACCTAATAGGAGAATCCATCAACGCAAGTAACCACCACAATTATTGGCGGAGTACTTCATCTCTCCAAAATATAGCAGAACTGCCCAAGTGTAACGTTACAAGCAAGTTGTCCATCTTCTTTCTAGCAATGTTCCTACATGTTATGGCAATATTTCTTGAATTTGGGGTTAAAATGCAGTATACAATACAAAATGTCATGTGATGACTTTCTCTACTCTTGCACTAACTAAACTTACAAACTCTTATTCGTCTATCTTCACGTTAATCGAGATAAACATTTGCAGAAAGTATCTTATTGTTAATTTCCTTGTAGGTGCAAGGGAAATGTGGGAATACAGTAACTTTGAGCGATAGTCAAAATCTTTCAAAGCTGGCCCCTATATGTTCGCTTTGAGATTCTGTTCTCTTTGTACGGCAAAGAGATAGAAAGTGAATAACGACCTTCCTTTGAGAAAATATATGTTCTGAGGCTCCCTAAATCCAGAAAAGCATTTTTAGAAAAAGATCTGTGTGTATGTGTGTCTGTCAGTCTGTGGACAGCATAACTAGAAGACGAAATGTCGGTTAAAACCAAAGTTGGTATTTAAGTTTAATATAAGTATGCGACGCAAAAATTTTGAAAAAATTCCCCCACCTTAAACTACCCTAAAAAAGAAAACTTTTCGAAAGTTTTGATTTTTTCAAAAATGGCCCAAATGATTTTGATTAAAATGCCATATCTTTTAGATATTTTTTGGCAAGTAAACTTTATAATTTGAATTTTCTGACTATAGCCTCTGTAATCCTGTTTACTCTGGATGACTTTTGCATAACTGGTTAACCGTAAGAGATAGACCAAATCTTACCATACAAAAATATAAATCTAGTTAAAACACACAAGTTATGTCTATATGTATTTTTTTTTGGAGTGAACCACAAGATATTCCTTGTTATCTGTGTGAGTTTTGCAGTACTTAAACTTTTCTCAAATGGAAGGTCGTTTTTCACTTTTGTATCTCTTGGCTGTATAAGGAGAACGGAATTTGAGACTTCATTTAGCGACCAGCTTTAAAAGATTTGACTATCGTTCAAAGTCTACTTTGCATTCCCATATTCCTCTTGCATCTACAAGGAAATAAGCAATTGTATAATATGTACAAATGTTTATCTCAACTATCATGAAGAAGATATAGGAATAAGAGTTTGTAAGAATGGTTAGTACAAGAGTAGAGAAAGTCATATGAGTACAACACATCAGTTTTTTTTTTCCCAGGTCAGTCACACAAACAACTGATCCCTGTTTGGTGGAGTGAAAAGTTGTTTATCTGAAGGTGGGAAAACCTAGGAACTTCTAGGAAAATCCATATTGTTTCGATGCATTGGCATCGCGAAGGGAGGGGGTAATAAGGGGGTGTCACTGCTCCCACTACTACATTAATAGATTTAATGTTCAGTCAGTGACTGACTATTAGACTGTTTTAATTTTCATGTAAATAACAATTTCAGCACAAATTAATGCAGTTATCCGTTAGAAATACTATAACTATTGACAACAGAATACTGCATTAACGTTGTTTCATTGCAAACTTCTAAAAAATGTCTGCCGACGCCAATGTCTCCATGGCCAAGAGTTAAAAAAGGGGGAAAAAGAACTGCGATTTCCTATTTGAGAAAGTAAGTATGTATTGCAAAATGCAGGCTGCGGCGCGAACCGGAGTTGTGCAATAATGGCAGTCCTATACTTGGCTAACATTTTGCTGTCCAACGCGGCGCCAGTGATGCATTTTTCTGGTGCCCTTCATGAGCAAATTTTTACTCCGACGATTTCTAATATTATTTAAAATTTCAAGACAAAACTATTTCCTTCCGGATATATTCCCAGTACACACCCATGAAGTATGTTTTTGTACACTTAAAGCTGTATTCATTATTTACCTAACAAGTGCTTTCTCTTTCTCCTCTCGAAAGAAGGGTGGCTGTGATGGCGCCCGCGCCACCATAAACATCAGTTAAGTGTGCCCGAGCACATGGGAAAGTTGGACAGCACTGTTGTATACCATCATGATAAAACTATCTTTTTTACGAATTCAACGTGCAGTTTTCTGGTTGTTTAGAACATAGATGTATTAGGCGATTGTGGTTTTACTGACTGGACTAGAAGAATTACGTCAATGCAATTCGCGCCGTAGCCTGTCTTTATCGTTAGCCACGGCGGCGCTCTTGCTTGCGATGTCAGTCTAATTTTAAAATTGATTATACGTAACAGTGAAAGCTAAAATGCTTCTTTCAGTGGTTCATGGACCTCAAAACATGCATTTTCGATGCAATCTCGATATCGAACTTTAGGGTGGAATAAATAACAATCAAAAGGGGATTTTAATCCTAATTTATTCGTGTTTTGTTCAAGTAGGCAAACCATTCAACAGTCTGCAAAAACTGTGCTTTAAACATTTGACATTTGTGTAATCGCATGTCTGTCAATTGTTTTACAGCACAGAATGGTGGTACAACAGTATATTGCGGTATAAAGATGGTAATTGTAAGTGACTTTTACTGGAAAAGTTTGAAAAGACGAGACGCAGTTGAGCTTCTGCGGATTAGTGAAACACTTAACACCCGTGTATTGCATACAATTTTTGGGAGATAATTATTAATTTAATATGGCGTATGAATGAAATGTGAAATGTTAACCTTGAAGCATAACATTCATCTTTCTATAGTATCTTTATGGTTGAACTAAATTGACATATATTAACTATAGCATCCTTCGTATGTCTCTTTAAGCCGGTATCCCACGGTCCAACTTTTTTTACCAAACTTTTGGTATCCTATGGAATTGTACACAAAAGAAACAGTGTCTGTCACACCGTGATTCATTTTGGTCCAATACAAATGACAGTTCACGTAGCAAGCGTGAGAAATAAACATGGCGGACGCAAATATTAATTTAGCGATTGCTATTATTAAGTACTATAAGTTTGGGATATATTTCCACAAATCTCAGCAGGAAGAAAAGACGTATTAGAAGGAAAATACATTGGTGGACACGGCCATGGTTAGAAGGAAGAGAACAGGACACAGGCCGAGATATATTGGGTCTACTACAAAACGAATTGAGGTTAGAGGACCCGGAAAACTATCGCAATTTTCTACGAATTGACGAAGATTTACTTCTCAACCTTTTACATCGTGCCGAAGGCAAAATTACACACCAGGACACAAATATGAGACAAACTATTACAGCGCGAAAGAAATAAGAAACAATTGTAATGGTTTTAATCTTAATATGGATGGACAGGAGATTTGAAATCATTTCATAACATAAAATTTAAACATACTGTTAACTGGATTTCTTATTATTTTTTTAGATATGGCTATGTAATAACAGCCTCAGTAATACATAATAGTGGACACGAAAAGTCGTTAATGAATCTTTCAAAACAATTAAGCATTTTATTAACAAATGCTTTCAAAATTTTGTCACCTACTGCTCTCCAACAATTATAAGTATATTTCAGATTTAATGCAGATAGCATTAATAGCTTTTAGAAAAAATAATTTTACTTTTAGTATATAATTTATCTGCCACATCGATATGGGAAACGTAATTTTGATAAAAAAATAAAGTGCAAAAATCCATTAATTGATTAGCTCATATTTTAGAATTGTTACAAAGCACAGCCTAGTAGTAAATCTATAGAATAATTTGAAACATAAATAAGAAAGGTTAAACATTTAAAATGTAGGGATTTTTATAAAGGGAGTGAGTGAGCGAGTGAGTAGGGTTTAAGGGCCCGTCGACAGCTAGGTCATTAAGGCCCCTTTTATAAAGGTAATAGAAGATTGTGATATAAGGAACATCTTATATAACTAGAACGGTTACAAGTTGGAATTTATTTACTTTGTCGTACTTTATTTGCTTCTTTACCCTTATTGTTAGGAATAATATATCTTTATAGTAATTTGAATTATTTAGTTTTTTATTTAGTTTGGTACACTTTACTCCAGGCATTGAAAAGATTAAATACTATTTCATATTAATTTATAGACTTTTTAGGGTTAGTCACTAGGGATGGGTCCTCAATATTTGTGGTACCTAGATACTCACGATACTTGCATGGTATCGATATCGAACGATACTTCAGAAAATTTGCTCGATACTTTTTCGATCTTCGGTGGTGATTCTGCAATTTTTATTTTATAATAAGTAAATACTATTGCCGCAAATAGAACATTCTGAAGTACTCGCAATGACCACGTAAACAATAGAGACGAAGACGGAGATAAGGTCAGGAAGATCCTTCCTGCTTATTCAGTGCAAAGTGCAAACCCAAACATCTAATTACTTCATTACAAGTCAAGCAAGAACCTGACTAGTTACATGTTGAGTTGAGTTTTCTAGGAAGTGCTTCTTGACTGGAGATAACTAGAAATGTCAGCGCAGGTAAACAGATAATTGGCATGGCCTATAAGATTCTTATATTGATGCTCCAGTTTTTTAAGACGTTGTCAATGCCAAATGGAGTATCTACTGTTAATTTATAATTTTGTTCCATACAAAATTTTTCAAACTCTTCCAAATATATTGTATTCTGTGTTCGGAGGTTTCCCTCCTCGAATTATTTCATCTATTTCAGCAGTCATGCTTTACCGAAGAGAGAGTTGGCCATTTTTGACATTTGAATAGCGGTTCTGTTGTTTCAAATTACATAAGCTGTTGCGGAAATTTAGCACGGTGCTGCTAGATTCTAACCTGATGATAACATAAGAAAAGTAGAGGAATTATATTAAAATTCAGAGAACGTGATAATAAAATGTGATAAACTTTTTTGCGGATGAAGGCTGTCATTGGTTGAAACTTGAAATTGTTATGCACATGATTGGCTGATTTCAACCAAGTCACGTATGAGTGGGATATAGACTATCCCACTCATACGTGACTTGGTTCGTAGGCACTGTGTTAAAAATTATACTTTTGAGCTACGATGTCTAAAAATTATAATAATGTCCAAAATTATTATCTTACTCAATTGTAATTAAGTACTAATATAAGCATAGGCATACAACAACGTGTTGAACTTTTCTGGTTGTTTCAGATTTTCTGAGAAACCTTTAACTATAGTTTTTTTCCCCCCCTAGAATAGTGACCGAGTACGTTCCAATCGGTAAAAGATACATAGGAAGGCCGAGGCAGAGATGGAGAGATGATATTGGTTGAGGCACGGAACGGATCCATGGATCCAAACCTTGAATGACGATAATGAGTTTAATTTTTGTAACAATTATCGCCAGTGGTCGAATTATGTCATATTTTGGGCAACTTAATCATGTAACTTAACAATGCCAGTACTTTAAATTCATTCTCCCCGAGTTTCTGCTAAAAATTTGAGTAAGACTGATTACAAAAAAACATCATCTGGACAAAGTTTAACCTTAGCATTACCAAACCTTATTTCATAACTTAGATTACCAAAGGGGCGAGGTACTTTGTGAGCATCACTAGTAACAAAATATCTGAGCAAGTTTTTAAACAAATTTATTTTAAAATGGGGTATTATATCTTATCATGTGTACAAAGGTAATATTTAACACTGTTTAGCTATTCCTTGTTTACTTTTTACATGAATCACATTATACAGATGGAGCAGTACTTTATGACCACCTAGACATTTCTTTGTTTCTCGAAAATACCAACAATGAAAAACTTGAAACAAATACGCAATTCAGTAGTAGAGACAGTGATTGACAATAACTACTAACTGCATGCCTTTAATCAAAAAATTAAGATATAAAATTAAAAAATTGCTGAAGGTAATGCTAGGGTTAATGTACAAAAGTGTAAGAAACATCAAAGCTGAGTAAAAGGCATTGAAGTAAATAGAAATCATTGGGTTGTGTGTTCTTTGGCATTTAAATGGTCACGTGCTGACATCTGAAAGAATTATGAGCTTAAAGACATAGTATGTAATTGAAGTAAAGGTTCAAAGTAGTTCTTGTGCATTAAAATAGTAGCAAAAATATAAGCTCAGTTGCAGCAATTCTTAGCCACACTTGCAGACAGAATTACATGAAGCCTGCTGCCTAAGCCCAAATGAACACTTAGAAGATACTTTTATAGACACTTACCCCATAGCGCTTCGTTGGCAAGAAGGAGACCAAAGGCAGTGTTTCGTCCAAGTTAAGTATCATTTTCCCAGTAGCACTTGTCTGGTGTCAGTACGTCTATTTGGTTTCGGTAGTTACGGATGTCTGATTGATAAAGCCATGAACCGGTATTTCCGAAGTCCAAAAGTTGATAACTCAGCCTAGTTAACTTTACGATTGGAGGTTCCTGTTTATGCGTTTCGTTGTTTACTTCAGCTACAAGCTGGTTTCAGACCAGTTGTGCACGCAAATTTGGGCCAAGGACATAACTCGTATGAAATGAATTGAGTTTTTATTTACGGACACCCTTATTCATCGGTAATGTCTGTGGTCCGCATTCGGGAGGTCGCGGGTTCGATCCCCATGGCCGGCCTTCCTGGCTCAAACATTTTTTCGGAGGTTTCCCCGGGTCGCCAGGCGAATGCTGGGAAGGATTTCAATATCCTCCGAATTTCCTGTCCCACCATTTCGCTACATTAATCATTTCATATAACCCTTCATCCCGTTAGGTTTCTTTCAGAGTTGGAAGCGTTCGTGAGCATCACGGCAGCAGCACGGCAGTGGGAAAATACGCTCTGGAAATCTTGTCTCCGGGTTGGAAGGCGAGCCTACTGATTTCCGGACCCCCGTGGGATGGTACACACCCGATGAAGCGGGTTCCCGAATTCCGCCCCCCCCCCGCTTGGAAGTACAAACCAGAAAGAATGGGAGAGGAACCAGTCTGAGCCAGCCTCCGCCGGGGTGCTTCGAACTGGGAAAATGTAGGGACCCTGACCTCTGGTCTGTCGTGGCAATGTACCGACCGCCCTTCGGATCTATTCGCCTCATCCATCCTCCCGAAGGGTGTCCACTCAGGGACATAAGCACAAAAGATCGCCTTTCGGTCGAAGTGCTAATTCCTCCTCTACAAGTTGTCATTGAGTCAATGGCAGCACCAGTGTTAATGTTCGAAAGTAAAATTTGGCATCTGCCTAGAACAGCATAACTCAAGAATAACAATTCGATTAAATACTAAACTTGATATTTAAGTTTAGCACCTTCCAAGGATACATCAACATTTTTATGAAAATCCTTCCATCCCATCTACTCTTTACATGGAAACATTTTCCAAAATTTTAATTTTCTCAAAAATCCTAGCGATTTTGATTAAATTGGCACATGTTTAAATACTTTCATGGCAAATGAAAGGTATAACATGAATTTTCTGAGAATAACGTATGATGTCCTCTTCATTCTGAATGACACGCATATCTGGTAAACCGTAAGAGATAAACAAAGTTTTACTAACAAAAATTGTATATCTTATTAAAGCACATTTATTTCAAATACCTTTTCTTGTGGAGTTAACCATTTTATAGATATTCTCTGTCATTAGTTTGCATTTTCAAATATTTACTCTTTTCTCAAACTGTTATTAATTTTCGTATCTGTTTGCCAAGCAAAGAAAATGAAATTTAAAAGCTGTCACTTTTCAACCAGTTCTTAAAAGATTTAATTATTGCTTAAGCCTACTGATTCTGCTATTGTAAGTGTGCCTACAATGAAATATGTAATAAACCATTTTTACATAGGTCTACCTGGATTAACAAAATCTATATGGAAGAATATAATTTTAAATATAGTTTGTACAAGAGTGAGTAAAGAAAGTCATGTGAGTGCAACGCAGATTTTTTCTACACTCTGGCTATGAAGCTTCCCATGCAGACCTTAATGTTAATTTTTGTCATCGCATTAATACAGATTTTAAGAGAACACAAACATATTTGCAAAATAACTCAGTGCTGCTGTCTCATGTAGAAAAAGAAGACGTTGAAGAAAGACAAATTTCTGCAAGAGGCGATGAATGTATGTTAACGTGGGTGCATCACAAGATTTGATTACGTTACGTTAAAGGTCCCTTACAAACATAAAATAGCAGCATTTGAAATATTTCTTCTAAGGACCTAGTGACCAGCTGATATAATTTTAGACCATGAACAAGGGTAAACCTTTTAGCCACACTAAGATTGCTCAGTCTCAAGTCTGCTAAATTTTGTTTGTAAGAATTCACATACGAGTTGTAGGAAATAATATGTCAATATTCTTACAAACCACAACTGCACACTAGGAAGTACGTAGACCGTTATAGACTAATAGATAAGTAAACACATTCTGCATGGACTATTATCTTATCTATGGAAACTACGGGATAAACATACAGTGTGTGGTCAGTAATGCGATTCCTGGCAAAGTGAAAGTGCTGCTTGCACTATATAATATCACGTGCTGTTTGCATTTACATTCTTAAGATTTCTTAAAGCTTCATAAGATACTAAAATAAACTAATTGAATTATTGTAATATATTAAGTGCGTTAAAAACACCGAGCAAGGTGGTGTCGCGGCAACGTGTGCGACTCGCATTCGGGAGGTCCCGGGTGCTATCCCCGTCGACCGAGCACTCTGACATGGGTCTTTGCTATGGTTTCTCCTTGTCACTAGGCGAATGCTGGGGTGGATTCCCTTCTTCACGGATTTCTTTCCCTTCATTTCTCATTTCCCTCCCCTGTCTTTCGGTTTGGTTCGTAACGCGGCCCGTTCCTGCGAATGCGGATCGATGGTACAGATGCTTGCGTTCTGGCCCTCCTGAAATTTGTTGCCCGGGCAACAACTTTATAATATTTCTTGTGAACGCTGAATTAAAGTGGTGTTACTTGGATCCAGCCCAAAAAAAGTTCTTTAATAGCACAAAACTTACTGAATAAAATAGAACAGGGTTTATGTATGTACCCTAAATGGTTATGAAGGAAGGAATCTTCTTCAGTGTATCCTAAGTTAATGGTACCTATAAAAAACGTTACACAATGTAATGTGTTCTGAACAATATTCAAATAAGTGTCAAGGTGTCACTTGTATGAGTGCCAAGAACTGGCACGCATAGCAAGTCTCTTGATAGTATCTGATGGCCCTTTGCCACGTGAAGAGGCAATGAAATGTCAAGTGAGTGAGTGAGTGAGTAGGGTTTAAGGGCCCGTCAACGGCTAGGTCATTAGGCCCCTGAGATGTCAATCCGCTGACTGAAATAGTGATAATGGAAACACACGTTATCAACATCTTTTATGTTTTTATACTGTGCTGTAGACCCATCTGAAAAATAATAAGCAGGCTTGGGAGCTCTTTTAAATTAGATATCAGAAACTTTATAAATGACCTTCATATAGATGTACGCTTACGGTATCACAACAAAGGTAGTCTCATTCTACAACAAACGAAATAGATGAGGCAGGATTTCAGAATTTCTATAATAAGCTACGACGGGATGCATTGTGGCTTACGCATTATTCCAATAAAAATGCTGCACCTCGTTCTGAAGAACAAATATGTGACTTTCTGCAAAGTTACATTTATATTCATTGTCTTATTCTTCAATTCTGTTAAAATAAGACTGTTGGAGTGCTATTACAGGATCTGGCAGGAGATTTTTCTTCCAATATTTCTAAAAAATGCTTCTACAACTGGAATATTTACGGAGGGGATTCCACACTGAGTCAGCTGTAAAGGCTATTGTACGTCAAACCAAGGAGAGACGCATGAAGAGAGAGCGTCCCTAACCTGCGCTGGAGATTCATCTCTACGCCAGGGTTCGCCAAGCAGCCAACTGTCAGGCGACTACAACGCCACTCATAATAATGAGTATTGTACATTGTTATCCGATGTATAACAATGATGTTATTCATTGTTATCTGTGTTATCCGCCGAAAACAGCAGTTACTGTTCGGAAACTCCCCACACAGCAACGCCAAACATGCCCACCGCCGATACTTCGATCCTGAAAGACAAGATTGAAATGAAGGAGAAATAAATGCAGGGACGGGAAATTCTGGGGATGTAATTATCCCTCCCACCATTTTCCCAGCGACCCGGCAAAACTCCGAAAAAAAAAAAAAAGAAAAAATCATGGGTGAGGAAGGTCGGCCACGGTGATCGAACTCGCAACCTCCCGAATGCGGGTCACAAACCTTACCGCCTGAGCCATCCCGCTCGGTAATGAATGATGAAACAAGAATGTTTATAAGGTATCTATTCCTATACTATAATTAGCCATAATAAGATTTTATGTTATTTTCTAGTTGATATTCATAGTTTATTGTAATGGTCATAATAAGAATTCATTGTACTGGACCAGCAGGATACAGGTTACTGTGAATGGTCGTAGTACGAAATGTGTTACTGCGATTACTTTTTGACAATGATCTATAAAATGGCTCCAATTTATGATTTTAAGTTTAAGACTGCTTGGGAGAGTGGCTTAAATAATATTTAGATAAAAGTACAATGGGAATGTACTACATTTGAATCAAAATCTATTTTTGTTAGCAAATTATAGGATTCTTTGAAATAAAACTCACAATCAAATGTTTATGTACAGCACAATAAAATTAAGAATACCTTATGATATTTCTCGTATCCCAATTTGAATTCTTAGGACTAACAGAGAACTATTAAATGTATTATATTGTAACAAACGAATCACAACTGAACTGTCACTACCGGATCATAACTCACACTGAACTGCAACCGGAACGATTCACAGTCGCAGTCCACTGAGCGCTTCGTAAACGTTTAACTGTCCAACTCGGCACTCATCAGCCGCTCATATAGAACCCAAACACACTGAGGAAGTTTCTAGAAACGGAATATTCTGAACACCAGAAAACGAAGGATCTGGAGCCCAGAACAGCACACAATGATTATTTTTATGGCCTTATCTTTAACGCAGGCAGATGCTCGGGTCCGCTCTGCGGTGTGGGTAATTAGTGTGGATACAATATGTTTATTTTCTCAAATTTTAAGGCGATACGTTTTGAGTAATTCCGAGGTTAAATCATACGAACTTGAAAGCTAAAGAAGTGCAAATGTAATCATGCTATGCTTCATTTAAAAGGAAATCTTACGAGATGTTGATTGATATTTCTGTCAGTGTTGTGAATCAATTAGCACGAAAATACATTTGTCAATGGAAATGGGTTTTTGTGTTTTCTCCCAAATTTCAAAGCACTATATCTCATAATGCAAGTGATTTAGTTACAATTTGGTAAATCTGATATCTCTGTAGGGTCTTTGCACTTACTGTATTTTGTGGAAATCAAAATGGTTTGATTAAAAATCGTAGTTAATTGCCTTGGTTTGGCATGGAATGGCTCTAGGTAAATGATAGAGAAAAGAAAATTAGGTGCACTTTGTTCAATATTTACCTTCGCTGATTAGTTTACGGTGGCGTGCTTTGTGGCTATCTTAATTAATGGTGTTTATCCTGTAGGGTCGCCAACATTTGAGCAAAAAATATTGCGAGATAGAAATGACTAATAGAATGAGCATGAGGCAAGCATAGGCAATGAGGTTATTGCGAGCAGCAATGTTTAGTTTCGAGATTTATGTGAGGTTACGTTATTTAATCGAAGATCATATCGGTGGCTTTTACCCTTTTGGAACAATCGTTCACCAGCAATGGTGTTCACTCGTTTAACCGTGGTTTTGAGCTTTGGGTTTGGATTAACTTATTACCAGGGAGCGAATCTTCATACAGGGAACAAAAACTTGCGGAGTATGGACTACAGAAAGGGAGAGGGGTCATATTGCTTACTTAGCCGACATTCATCTCCTCAGGATAAGAGAAACCTGTTTTATTACATATTTCCATGTAGGTATAATGGAATATGGGAATACAATGAGCTTATGCAATAATCAAATATTTTATGAACTGGTCACTATGTGATTGCTTTGAAATTCCGTTCTCTGCATGGCTAGGAGAAGAAAAACGAATAAGAAAGCAACATTTCAGAAAATTATAAGTTCTATTTGAAAATTCATACCATTAACAGAAATATCTCGGAAAAGGTTAACCCCACAAAAAATATATTTGACATAAGTTTGTGTTTTAACGAGGTCTATATTTTTATACACTAAGATTTTGTCTATCTCTTACGGTTTATCAGTCATGCAAAATTCATCCACGGTGAACAGGACTTCAGAGTCTATTCCAAATAATTTAGGATATACATTTAATTTGGCATGAAAATATCTTAAATATATGGTATTTTAATGACAATTTTACAAGCTTTTCGAGCGAATCTAAATTCTCTAAATTTGTTCATGAAAGGGTAGTTAACGGTGGTACATACACACGCATACACGGACGGACACACACATTCACACGCGCATATATATGTATCTTTAGCAGGGGACCTCGAAATGTGTTATTTCCAGTAAAATGTCGGTATAAAATTTTTGAGTAGAGTGCACTACTTTCTCCAGCTATTATGTTCGTGGTATAGAAACTAAAACAACGGGAAAAATTAAGATTTTTTTCTCTGAAGATAACGGAGATCAAGTGCATTGCTACTGATATGAAGTAACCTTGAATTTTCTCACAAGATTGTGCGTCGGCACATGAGACCATAATCACGCAAATATTACTGCAGACAGCGTGACTTTCTTCAATAAGTCTGAAGATTCGGGAGCTTGATATGTTTAATTTAATGCTTTGTGTTACTTTGTGATAAACTTTGAGAACGTGGTTCATTTTAAGAAGTCTCATGACATTGAAACCTTGGAAACTCCGATGCGGAGAAAACGATCCATGTTCCCAGCAACTCCAATAGGAATCGGATGCAATAAGATGCAATAAATCTTACGATTTTTACTTTCTCTACTACGTATAGTGAAGTAGGGGAAGTATTGTATTTCACTCAAAAATTCGATGTCGAGATTTCACCGGAAATATGTCTTGAGACCACCTGAATCCAGAAAATACATTTTTAGAAAAAGGTCCGGCGCGCGCTCGCGCGTGTGTGCCTGCCAGTCTGTGGACAGCATAACTCAAAAACGAAAAGTCAGTTAAAAACCAAAGTTGATACTTAAGTTTAATGTCTTTCAAGGATACGACATGAAGAATGTGAAGAAAATTAGCCTACTCTAAACTACCCTTCACATGGAAAATTTTCGAAAATTTTGATTTACTTGAAACAGGTTCTAACGATTTTTATTAAAATGCCATAATAATAATAATAATAATAATAATAATAATAATAATAATAATAATAATAATAATAATAATAATAATAATAATAATAATGATTATGATGATGATAATAATAATAATAATAATAATAATAATAATAATAATAATAATAATAATAATAATAATAATAATAATGATGATGATGATGATGAGTTGGTGTTACAGTTACAGACATGAGTCAGCCAGCGTGTCAGTAAGCGCGCGTGTGTGTGGTACAGTCGTCGTGAAAAATGTCCCGTTGAAGAAGTTTTAAGGAGTGTTGAGTGATTGTATCGTCCGAGTTAGTGTATTAAAGTGAGAGAAAGTGAAGAAAAACAGTGAAATGACTGAGTCAAGGTTGCGAGAAGAAAATAGTTGTGAGTTGTAATATCACAAAAGACTGTAGACTGTGTTAACATCAGTAAAAGAGAACTGTGTATTTGTGCAAACGTTTAATCAGAAAATAAGTTAAGACAAACGTAATTGGACTGGATTTTGTCGTTTTGTCGCAATATTAACGCCCTCCAATGTAATGCCATATCGGACTATGAATGAATGAAATGGGTGAAATGATGCTCAAATCAGCCTGAGGTTCATAGAGTTTAAAGTTACCGGACATTCATCTTCTCAGGATAAGGGAAAACCTTGGAAGAAGAATCTTATCCTGATAACTCACCCTAACCGGAATTCGAACTCCGGACCTCTTGAGGTAGACATGCTACCACCACACTACAGAGGCGGGCTCTGCAACTCGCCCATTGAGATATGAATAAACACGTGGAGCCGCAGGCAAAATGATTTATTAATAAGCGTATTTTTCTATTTCCATACAACAATGACAAATATATAAAAACAAATGTTTAGAGTACAGGACTTACAGTAGCCAGCACATACTACATGTAAGGTTGAGACAGTCAAACTTTTGTGCATACTAACGTTCGTATTAAATTCTCTTTGCATGAACTGATGAGAAACAAAACAGCTGTCATTTAACCATTGAAAAAGTTATTAATGTGAATCAAGGTCCTTTAAAGATCACACGTGTCAACTACTGTGTAGTCTTTGAAAGTGCATAATTCATTTTAAATTACAAAGATAGCGTATTTGACCCTCTTTCCTTAAGTTGTTCTTGTGTGTTTAGACACCAGACTTCTTGGGCCTACTTCTGAACAACCACCGCACCGGAAAAAAAAATTCATCACATAATACTCGTTAGGCACGTATAAATATGTACCCAAATTTCCAGCTTTTCAAAATATCTCAAACAGAAAAAAATCCCAAAGTTCCGCAAAAATAACCGAACAATTCTAGAGACAACGCTCAGCAAAAGAAAACATTCAAGCGCAGTTTCTGTGCCTTCCACGCATACGTACCTGCCCAAATTTCCAGCTTTCCAAAATGTCTGAAACCGCCGAAAAAAGATTCCCAAAGATCACAAAAAAAATCACCTTTTTTAGAGGCAACGCTCAGCAAAAAAGACATTAAAATGCAGTTTCTGTATCTTCAGTTGTTTATCTCCTCGTAATGTAAACTAACCTAACAAAATGTAAGTTCTAACCTAACCTAAGCTAAGCTACACCTAACCAAACAAAATATAAGCTAAGCTAATCTAAGCTAAGCTAACCAACCTAAGCTAAGCTACACCTAACCTAACCAAATCTAAGCTAAGCTAACCTAAGCTAAGCTACACCTAACCTAACCAAATCTAAGTTAAACTAATGCAACCTAATCTAACCTAAGCTAAGCTACACCTAACCTAACCAAATCTAAGTTAAACTAATGTAACCTAATCTAACCTAAGCTAAGCTACACCTAACCTAACCAAATCTAAGTTAAACTAATGTAACCTAATCTAACCTAAGTTAAGCTACACCTAACCTAACCAAATCTAAGTTAAACTAATGTAACCTAATCTAACCTAAGTTAAGTTATACCTAACCTAACCAAATCTGAGTTAAGCTAATCTAGCCTAACCTGAGCTAAGCTAACCTAACCTGAGCTAAGCTAAACTAACCTAACCTATCTGAGCTACACCTAACCTAACCTAACCTAAATGTTCTCCTCTGGTGCAATATTGGGCAGCTTTTCGACCATGGCTAATGCTCTAGAGTAACTTTTATAGTTCTTCAATGACATTTAATTAATTTTTGATAGGGTTGTCCACGGAAGTTTGGCCAACTTGTGTGTAGAATACTTCTTTAGCTTTCAATTACTCTCGTTTCACATTTTTGGCATATAATTGGTTACTTACCGCTCCATCGTCTTCCGGAAGGTAAATGCCAGTAAGTCCTCCAGTGGAATCCTCCAGACTCGTGGTCTTCATTCCCTTTGGGGAAGGCATAGGCGACTCCTCCGGAGCCCTCTCGTACCCCACGTTGAGCAGACATAACCGAGGTCCTGTAGGTTAGACAATCACCGTGAGAATAAGGCAATAACCTGTTTTACTCATGCGACTTGTCCTATACTACAAGGTGAATGAACACTGTCAGGAAACCCGCACACAGTTAGGGAGATAAGAGTTAGTGCAGAACACGTGCATTATTTTACAGGAACAAAGATTTCAAAGTATGAAACCTTGCTACATAGAAGACCGAAATATCCTTCAGATGAAATAAAACAGTCTCATTCTACTCTTTCCAAACCAGTCCTTCGCTTGGCTAATTTGGAAGAACAATTAATTTCTGTTGATTGACCTTGTAGTTCGTTAAATTAGAAGCCCAGGACACAAGTAATTTGTAAGTCGCCATTAGGGCGTGCTATCTCATGAATTTGGGATCTCCTTGTGGGAAAAGGGCGACTGAGTTGGAGAATTTAATATCATGTCTCGACACTTTGGCATGATAGCTCAGTGGTTAGGGCAACTGGACGGAAAGCGCAAGATCCCTGGTTCAAATCCTGGCTATGGTATTACATTTTTCAGACTCATTTTACCCTTTTACTCCAACCTTACCCTGCACACGGCTACTAAGTCAACAATAATTGATTTAATTAATTACCATGGATACTATAAATGTTTTTGGTTTAACCCCTGATGAATGAGACATGAATGAGACATAACAGTTGATAATACGCTGAACCTATGTATGGCTCCTTAGTTTCTTTTGTATGTTCTTCCGTGACGTAATAATTTAGTTTGTTTCTATGTGGCAAGAAACTTCTCTACTATAACCCCCTGAGTCCAAAAAAGCATTTTAAAAACAGGTCCGTGTGTGTGTGTGTGTGTGTGTGTGTGTGTGTGTGTGTGTGTGTGTGTGTGTGTGTGTGTGTGTGTGTGTACGTGCGCGTGCGCATGTGTCTGCCTATGAACAGCATAACTCAAAAACAAAAAGTAAGTTAAAAACCAAAGTTGGTATTTAAGTTTAGTATATTTCAAGGATGCGACACGAAGATTTTGAAGAAAATTCCTCCATCCTAAACTACCCTTTACATGGAAAATTTTTCGAAAATTTTTATTTTCTTAAAAATAGCTCTAACGATTTTGACTAACATGTCATATGTTTAAGATACTTTTGTGGCAAATGAAATGTATATCTTGAATTTTCTGGCTATAACCTATGGGCCCTGTTTACTCTGGATGACTGGATGACTTTTGCATAACTGGTAAACCGTAAGAGATAGACCAAGTCTTAATATAAAAAAATATAAATCTCGTTAAAATACAGAGATATATTCTGATGCACTTTTTTGTGGAGTGAACCACTTCGGAGGTATTCCTTGTTATTTGTGTGAGTTTTGTAATATTTAAAACTTTCTCAAAAGGAAGGTCGTTATTCACCTTTTTATCTCTTGGCCGTGGAAAGAGAACGGAATTTCAAAGTCTACATATAGCGACCACCTTTAAAAGATTTGACTATCGCCCAAAGCCTACTGTATTTCCCTTATACCTACAAGAAAATTAACAATAATTTCTGCAAATGTTTATCTCGAATAACATGAAGATGGAGGAATAAGAGTTCGTTAGAATAGTTACTATAAGAGTAGAGAGTGTCATACGAGTGCAACACATCAGATATTTTTACCTTTGATTCTAAAGTAGGATCTCAGTTCCATACCTTTTTGCTGCTCGTTGGTCTGATTCGGGTTCTAACACAGTCGACATTTGCATGAGAACTCTTATCTGTAGGTGTTGGCCATGGAAAACCTATCTTATACACAAGACAATCTTTATCTCGTATCACTGACTTTTTATCTACTTTATTCTGATTTGCAAAGATTTATAACGCTCTGGAATTACGTGTGCACTGGATATACAAACATTTAATTTTCTCATGCAGATTTCAGATACATTACATTCGTTTCACACATTTTTCGAAGCGTTATTTTTCCATAACATAAGACTATCGTCTTCCCAAAGCCTCTATATTTTATATTTTCTTATGAGGGCTTACGAAGGAAAACTTTTTCACGGTTATGTACCTACGACCGAGTGAAATGGCTGTGCAGTAAGATGTGCGCCTTGCACTCAGACGTCCAAGTTTCGATTCCCGTCGACCGCGGACTTGGCCATGGGTTTTTCATGGTTTCACGCTGTTAGGCCGGCGATATAAATATCATTTGCGCCCACAAAATTCATTTGCACAAAAAGAAAGAGAATAGTAATGGTTAGGTATCAGCCGCCATTATATTTTGTGTCTGCCATAGCCTTACCTTTGCCATGCATTTATGAGATAGTAAGATAATGGCGCGAGAAAAATTGTATTTTCAAGCAATTGTGTCTATTAATAACCAACATAACTTTTGGCTTGAAAATAAGCCAAATTGGTGCAAATTTAAACCGTAAAATGTCGGTTTGTGACTTAGCTTTTTTACACATTTTTATGTTAAAATCTATGCTCCTTTGCAATAATACAGCTAGTGTCTCGAACAAACTTGCGGCATTTTATTATGCAACAATGCAAATCTTTACCGGTGTTTTGCATTAACATTGTGCTTAGGTAACTCAATTTATTTTAGAGAGAAGCTGCACATGTTTTTGCAACAATGGAGAGCGGAAAGTATAATCAAGGCAAATTTCGCACTTGTAATTATTCCTTATGCCAAAACCACAACCAACAGAAAGGCTGAAAGAAAGTCAATAGCGAAATTATTGATTATTAAGGCTAATCATTTCATAAAGAAATGATAGGGAGATGGATAATTGCAATAAATAATTCCTATATGTTAAAATCAATGTATAATGTAACAAGCATGAATTACAACTCTGCCAGTGAATAAGAAGTCATTAGCCAAGTTACGTGTTAAGGAAAAGCAATTACTTCTACAGTCGTAATTCATAATTGGAGACTGTGTTAGGTTGTGATTGACAAGGTACTTCGGGATTTGGACTTAGCTAATTCCATAGCAGAATCAGAGAGAAACACTGGCTGTTCCCTGTTACTTGTACTGGCCATATTATTGTCATCGAGAGTGCTACGCCTGACAGTCGCATACTCACAGCGTGGTTTATCTAGGCAACATATTACTCGGCCCTCACCTGACGTCACACGGACTGTATATGTATATATTAAATGTTTTTTAATGTTTATTCTATATGCTTCCTTTAACATCCAAGATGTTAACATCAACGACTTTTGACCTCTTGGAACAATTGCTCAACTGCAATGGTATTCAGTCGCTTAAGGGTGGTTTTTGACCTTTGGGTTTCTATTACTTTGGATTTGTTACAATAAATTCACGCCCATATTCACACTCTCATTCATACTTCCAGACTCTAGGGCACGATGGGGAATAATACTAGTTAAATAAAACTTCCCACCCTTGCAGCCGGGAATCGAACCGGGGAACTCTCCTTTTAAAATTGTGTTAAGTCAGGAAATATTTTTAGCAAGCTTAGAGTTGGGTGAATTTAGAAACACGAGATAGAAACACGTAAGATCACACGAAAATACTAAGTACCACTTCTATTTTAGTTCGAGCGAGAGTAAAAATCTTTTCTTCTTTTGTTAAGTCAAAGTTACTGCCACAAAGGTGAAATAAAAGAAACCGAAAGAGAATCATGTGTCGGAGAAACTAGCAAAATAGGAGAAAAACATGACATGGGAGTAAGACGCTATTCGTGGTGGGAAATTTAGCCAATCATGTGAATTTAGCATAAACACGTCATTGAGTAAGGGTTCAGTATAAATAAGGATGCAAAATGCGACGTTACGGCATTCTCGATAACTAACAAATGGCATCGATATGTCCGAATGGGGAAATTGTGACGCGGGGCGGACAACAGAAACCTTTCGAACCGACAAACAACGCAAGAAGCTTAAATTATTGCGCAGTCAGAAAATAAAGATAACGTGTTTGTAAAGTTATTAACATTGACGTTTCGTGAGTGAAGAATGTGAAACAGTGAGTTTCTAATAGTAAAGCGTGGAATACTGTATGTTAGTGACTAATAGAAAAAGTGGTAAATAAACCAGAGAATTCGAGGAAGTGCTTTTCAACCACTTCGCTCATCTTTACCAGGACAAACGCACAAAACTATGTTCATTTTCCTATTTCTCTTTACAGGAAATAGGACATCGATCCAGCGAAAGTTGAGGCCGCGGGGCACAACACCGCAGCCACAACAAAAGGTAAACAAAAAATTTGTAATTTTTTTTTTTTTTACTAGATACCAGTGCGAAGAAAACAGAGATAGAAGTTAAACAAAGTCATCTGCTTATATTAGTGTGCTTTATGGAGCTGGTGTCTATTCAAGAGCCTGTAAGGCATCCACTCTCCCATTTTAGAATGTTTCTTTTTATTGCAAAAATTATCACGTAAGATGAACAAACATGGTCTTCTTTAAGCTTAGTAGGTAAGCTATTAAAAAAATGAAGCACGTTTTGTCTGTACAGCAGACGGACAGAAGCGGTTCCCCACACTGTACCATCACACGCTACGAACGTCGATAACTTGATTCCTCTTTAATGTGGCTGGACTACTAAGCCTAGTCATGAGATTTCACATACAATTTTTTTTTTCACTTATAGCTATTGGTTTATTCTTTTGGCGCGGTTTGCGGGGTCGTCAGTAACAGCAGAGCTCCATCTACATGTGCCTTTTTATGCTCAAAGTTGGGATCTTATCATCACTTCATTCTGATTCCAGCATCTATGGTGTTAATTCGAAATGTCACCCTCGTGTTTATTAGGTGTTAAGGGTATTATTATCTACTGTTTAGATGTGTTACAAGTCCTTTGCTACAGCATTGTAGCACAATTTTTGGCTATAATTTTATTGTCATACATTGCCCGGTACATGTTTTCAGGGTAGAAAGTTGAATTTATAAAATTAAGACTTGCAACCTAACCTACCTTCTTCTTTAGCATTATTTGCTGCCCACATGCCCGTTTACATCAAACTCTTTAAAGTTGTTATATATTCATCATAGTATCATAAAATACAATGCATGCTAAATTTTACAGTTTCAATCTTGACTTGTTTTTAACTCCTTTTCGTTATTTAATATTCATAAATAAATTTTATTAGAATAGATTAGATGCTAGTGTATCAGTATTGCCTTTACAGCAACTACCAGGCAAACTTAACCGATCGAGTTACTGACAACACAATGTCTCAGCTTACAATGTTCAATATTCACCATTGGTAGACAGGAAAAAAGACAGGAAGAGAGAAGAGCGAGGAGAGGAGAGAAGAGAGCTTACAGAAGAGGAGTGCAGTGGAGAGAAGATGAGAGAAGAGAAGAGAAGAAAAAAGGGAACAGAAGAGAGAGGAAAAGTGATGTGGAGTGGAGAGAAATTAAATTGTTTTGTTGTTTAACGACGCTGTCAATTGCCAGGATTACATCAGCGTCGTCGATGTGCCGGAATTTTGTCCCGGAGGAGTTCTTTTACATGCCAGTAAATCTACTGACATGAAGCTGTCGTTTTTAAGCACACTGAAAAACCATCGTTCTGGGCCGGATTTGAACCCGCGACCTTGGGATCAGTAGGCTGGCGTCTAACCAACTGAGCCACCGATACTGACGGAATGAAGAGAGGAGAAAAAGGAACAGAAGAGAAGAAAAGAAAAGAGGAAATAATGAGAAAAAGGGGTGTAAAGAGAGGAAAGAAGAGGAGAGCTAAGCAGAGGAGGGAATTGTGGAGAAGAGAAGGAGAGAAGAAAAGGTAGACGAAGGTGAAGTATGTAAGAACTAGAAGAAGCTATCAATGAGGTATTTGGTCTGTTCGAAATTATAAGACTTCTCCTAGCCCTCCACCAAAAATGACAAATGCAAGGGTCTGCGACATATTTTGTACTAAGATAGAGTTATTTTAACTGTAATTGTGTGTGTTAGAACCTTCACTTAGGTAGATTGACTGGAAGTTATCCCTTTGACTGCCGAACCACCAGCTACTTTGACAACACAAGGAAATACCATATACTTAACGTACCAAAAGCTTCACGAACAGAAAGTCCAGGTCCAAACATGGCATTTGATGGAGAAGCTCTGGAACTTCGGCGAAGCAGCTCGCAACCCGGCCTCATGGACACCGGTCCCATCGGCCCCGGGGGCACTGGCAGTATAGGTGACAGTGCCGAACTTGCAGCACGCCGTGGATCTGGACTTGGAGGAGCTGAAGTCACATCCACAAGCAGAACAGCCGGCTCGCTTGCAGGACGCGGCAGTTCCACCCTCACCTGGCTCCTCGAAGTGCGGCCCTTGTCTTCCTCTGAAACACACGAAAGCGGTCCAATATCCATTTATGAACTACTGGAAAAGGCCACGTAGTCACGCACCATCGCGTCCCTTCAACACAAGATTGGTACCACGTGGGCGTTGGTGAACATCCTATTTCGTGTCCAACGATACTGTCTTTTGATATTTACTCACGTATCCTGACCAGATAATAAACATCCCAAAGGCTTCCCATTTTCACATTAAACACACTTTAGTGGAACAAATACATGGAGTTGTATCAAGCAAATTCAAGGTAACAAATAATGCATCTGAGACACACGTTTTGTTTCCTATTTCAGATTATTTTAAAATGTTTCCTTAGCGATACTCGGTAACGAAATTACTCATTTCTAAAAATTCCTTTAGTTGCCATTGCAGCACTGATTTGTTCTACATAAAAACGCAATATTACTTTAATGATACTATCTATACATCTAACTTTCCAAGAAAACGATGAAAATTACATCCCATGTGAAATAACCTCACGTGTTAAAGAATTGAAATGTTAAAACCTTTTAATTATACATATCATGCCTGGAGTATAGGATTTTTCCAAATAATGACAATTTTGTGCATAATTAATGTTGTACTAGAAGGAATACTAACGTATGTAACTGCAATTTTTACTTTCTCTACTGGTAAGTAGGGGAAGTATTGTATTCCACCCAAAAATTCGATGTCGAGATTTCACCGGAAATATATGTTTTGAGGCCCCCTGAATCCAAAAAAAAGCATTTTTAGAAAAAGGTCCGTGTGTGTGTCTGTGTGTCAGTCTGTGTCTGTGTGTCAGCCTGTCAGTCTGTGGACAGCATAACTCAAAAACGAAAAGTCGGTGTATATGTTGAATTTTCTGGCTATAGCCCCTGTAGTCGTATTTACTCTGGACGACTTTTGCATAACTGATAATCCGTTAGAGGTAGACCAAATCGTACTATACAAAAAATGTAGATCTTGCTAAAATACATAATTTATGTCTCAATAAATTTTCTTGTAGGGTGAACCATTTCGGAGATATTCCTTGTCATGTGTGCGAGTTTCGGAAAACAGAACTTTCATGAAATGGATCATCGTTGTTCATTTTTGTATATGTTAAGTGTGCAAAGACAACAGAATCTCAAAGCTTTAAAACATTTGACTATCGCACAAAGCCTACTGTATTCTATTCCCCTTGCACCTACAAGGAAATAAGCAATAACATAAGTTGTAAAAATGTTTATCTCAACTAACACGAAGAAGATATAGGAATTACAGTTTGTTAGAATGGTTACTACAAGAGTAGAGAAAGTCATGTGAGTGCAACACATCAGATTTTTCCTTTTACTATTACGATGTGAAGATTTCATTGGAAACATGTTTTGAGCCCTCTGAACCCAAAACGTAATTTTAGAAAAAGGCTCATGTGTGTGTTTGTGTGTGCGCGCGCGCGTGTGTGAACGCGTAACTCAAAAACAAAAAGAAGTTAACAACCAAAATTAATATTTACATTCAACATTTTTTAAAGATGCGAGAAGGACATTTGCAAGAAAATCCCCCAACCTGAACTACCCTTTCCGTGGAAATTTTTTTGATAGTTTTGATTTTCTCAAAAATAGCTCTTACGATTTTGATTGAAATTATCATATATTTAAGATATTTTCTCAAATGAAATGTTAATCTTGAATTTTCGGTAATAGCCTGTGTGCATAACAGGTAGTTCCTTCCTATAGATGCAAAGCCATCTATATGACCTTAGATCAGTGATTTGAGGGGAAACAGGGCGGTTACTCTCTCCCTTTCCTAGTTAGCCTTCGCTGATGACGTAATAGACATGAGGGCAATGAAGAATACTAGGAGCTTGTAACGGCACGTGCTGATGCCCGACACCGAATTTTTTACTTTGTGAAGCTCAAAGCGGCCCATATGTATCGCATTACCCAATGACAGTCACCTTTACCCTGAACAGCCACGCCACTAAGCCAAAGCGAGAGGAATGGGAAAAAGAGAATAACCTCCGGTATCAGTTTTTGGCACTTCTGCGTTAGATGTTAAAGGTGACATAAAACAAATAAAGCCACACACAAAAAGAAGAAGAAGAAGAAAAAAAAAGAACGAAGATGGAGCGGAAATAATAATGATATCGCACTTGACTTATAATGAAAAAGTGTGCCTATTAACTGGAATAATCATTCAACATTGTCAGGGATGGATCTCAACATCAGTGCAACAGAAGAAAACAGCTTTGAAATAAAGTAGTCAATCATTTTGTAACATTAAAATTCTCAGTGTGAGTTCCTCTGTACATATAAACGAAATTGACGGATTAATGAGAACACGGATGGTCATAAGCGGGTCTCCAGACGGGGGTCCATAGTTCAAATTCGCTCACGGCTCTCCTCCTTGATTGAACTTCTTTCCAGGTTTTTTCCAGTCCTCATTTCTGACAAATGTCCGGGAAATACCCTAACCTAAGACCTGGAACGTTCGCTTCACAAATTTCCTTTCCTAAATAAATTCTTTTTGTACATATCATTAGTGTCTACGTTGGTGATGCCATGAATTTATGATCAGCGTAAAATAATAAAGAATGGAAAACATTTTGCATAATTTTATGCTAATCGGAGGTTTGTTCCTTAAAGTTCAATGGGCAAATCATCACAGGCTTGTTGCATATTGAAGATGTTTATATTGGAGCCCTGAGAGTAGGCAGTTTTTCCTATATTTACTCATATTTTTCTGAGTATCAGGAGTTACTACATTATCTGAACATTATGGAGCCTTTATTTTATTAAATAATTACGGGGACAAAGAAAAGGTAGAAACGTTTAAATTTTAATATATTGCGATTATCAAAATTAGTCGACAGTTACAAAACTACGTTCGTCGCTATCTAGTACTTGGAGGTTAAGCAAATCACAAATATGTCCTAGATGCTAGATTTCATTGGAGGTAATTATTTTAATTAAATTATTAAAAAACTAAACCCCCAGCGCAACAGCTCATGAAGAGCCAAGGCTTACCGTCCGGTCGCTGCGTTCCCCACCTCTGTCCACTACAGGCGTCAAGAGTGGGGTGCAGTACTGGAGGGTGGGATGTGGTCAGCGCCCTGAGCCCTCCTGGCCAGTTATGTGGCCTTCACGAACCGAATTAAATGATTATTTGATATTTAAAAAGATTTTCTCACAACACAAGATAAACCAGTTAAACTTTATTGGAAAACTGATTGTTCTACCCACTTTATATTAGTTACGAATGCATGGTTGCTTAGAAATGTCATATTAAGCAACATTGAAGTTGTTACATGCAGGATACATTAAATATTTTACTCTTCATATTACAAATCCATTTTGACATGTTTTGGAAAAAGAAAAAAGAAGAAAAATAATAATAAAAAAAGAAAAGTAAGAATTATACATTTTCAAACATCTATCCCATATGCTGTATCATTGGGGAATTTAGACACACAACAGAAGCGAATATTTTGGAAATGGCGATACTAGGAAAAACGCAATTGGCATAATTGTGCACTTTAATTATCTCTATTTTTGCTTATACCTTACGATTTCAGTTATATAAAGCTCATTGCAAATGGGGAGGATTTTACACGTATTTACTTAACATTCACTTTTCTCATCAAGCAAGTGTCTAAAACCTATGATCCAATTTTTAGGAAATAAATATGAAAACTAAAGGTTTATCTGAGGTAGGAAGAAGTAAATTGTCTAAAAGCCTTCGCCTTGCATCCTCAAATGGTGCCTGGTTTAAGTATGAAATACTCGTATATTATTTGTAGGACTTTGCGTTTTCGAGTTGTTTTTTTATTAAGAGATAGACAAATCAACAATCCTAAATAGTGTGACGCCGACCGTCGGCCGCACATCATAGAAAGCCGTAGTCGATTTCACACATTGCGCGGCGAGTAAACAAACAATGGAGCGGGCCGGAGCAAAGACAGATTTTTCTCGATTTTAGAAGTTGTTCACGTGCCGGGCTTGTTTACCAGAAATGTCGAAAAAAGGTGTATTTTCTAGAGAATGCGTCGGAACTTCTTCTCGGCTATACCAGGTGAGTCAGCTGCCCCTTATTTTCCGGTTTTATGTAATCCGCGTTTACACTCATGAAAACATCGGCCCCTATACAAGTCTTTGGTTACACACTCGATGGAATTAGTACATACTAATATTGATGTTAGAGCATCGCCTTTTAATATACTGGTAACCAGACAGCTGACGTTTGCACCACGTAGTCCGTCTGATGTAGATGTGGTTCGACTCCTCTGCATGCGCTAATTTTTTTACCCTGTAATATTCACAAATAACATTGACTGAACAATTATTATGTTAAAATCTGTTATTATTTTAATTTGTAATTGTTTTATTTCCATTTTATGGTATTATTGTTGCCTATTAGGACATCTCTCCTGGTATACATACCGAGCTGCTTGTACTTTGGCTCTTGCCTCCCCGTAGATCAAAAGCATATAAATGTACTCATCTGTCAGATACATGGTGAAGGAATGACACAAAATATCATGCAACAGCTTACGCATGGACAATGAAGGGAGTCGGCGTTCATAATAATATACACCATGCCAGTCCAATTGCACAGAAGTCATTATGCCTGTTCTATTACAAAATGCGGGCAACCAAAAACGATTTGTTATAATGTTCTAAACCCTCAGGGACTTTATAATTAGATTATTGTGGATTCGGTTTTCAAGTTTTCATAAGCATAAAAAAAATTTACAATGCCGAGACGGGAACGTGTGTTCCTGGAGTTAGCGCACAAGATACAGTCAGCTATTTCGAGAGTGACTGAAAGCGCGTTCCGAGCTCAATATCACGACTTGTATGCCAGGTGCTATGTCATTGCCACTTCGCGAGTTTTCGTGCTTGATTTAGCCTTTTAAGACAGTTTTAATGCTTTTCTGGGTGTTTTAATATTATTACTTAAATGGCAAAAGCTGTTATGAATGTATTTCAAATGTACGAGACGTAGTTTACGCAAAAAATTAAATAAACCGTTATTTAACATGTGCGTTTTGACTGTAGGGGTTCATGGTGGATGAGGAATCTGCCTAATTTTTGCCTAAGTTCTGATCGTCAACCTCTGCTCTAAGTACAAGAATCCGCCGTTTTATTTTTAGTTGACGTTGTTAGTGTGCTCATAATATAGGTCCATTTTTTCAGAGGCGTTTACTGAAGTACGTTGCTATGTATACTCTAATAAAAGGTTTGTAAAATCGGCTGGAAACCGGAATTCGCTCTCAGTAAACGAGTCGTGTGTTTCTGAGGTGTACGTTACCGCGGAGTACGTTGTCCCTTAAACTGCTGTTCCTCTGAATTTTGCGCATTGCTCTCTCTAAGAACGTCAAGCAATACATTTTAGTAAGCGCAAAACTGGACTAAAGTGCACATGCAGTTTGATGGGTGGCCTACCTTCCAAAAATTAAGGGGCGGCTGACTCAGTTGGTATAAGTGAGTGAGCGAGCGAGCCAGTGTTAGAGCAGTTTTTCAGAGTTGAGTATTGAGTTAGCAATTAGTTTTTAAGTGCTGGAGTACTTTCCGAATTGAGTGTTGAGAAAGTGTTTAGTGAATGTGTCGTCGAAGTCAGCTGTTTGTGGGACAAGGAGATAAGGGAGACAGTTAAGTGTGTGGCAAGGTTACGATCGGACAAAACAGCTGTGAATTTCAAGGTCACATCCAATTGTAGTTTGTGTTAACGATACAAAAGAGAACTGTGTTTTTTTTTGTGATTCATTTTTAAACGAGAAGTAAAGTGTCAGAAAAAAGTAACTGGAGTTGCTGTTTATCGCAGTATTTTGCCTCCATCCAAATACCCCGAGATTGAACAATCAAAGGTAACAGAATTTATCCACAGCTCTACCGACTGACAACGAAGGAGAACTTCAGAGATTGATTATGGCGAAGAAGGAATCGCCTTAGTTATACTCAAACATTGAAGTCTTATTTAGCTTATTGTATTTTTATCTACTTTCATTTGTTTGCATATAAATGTCCTGGTTCCTTTAACAAGTCCCGGTTAGTATTTTTTTTGAAACGTTTCCTTTGAATGGATGGAGTCTAGGAGTTCTTGTCCCCTATTGACTAAAGCATCGTAATCAAAGATTCTTCATTACATTATCTGCACTTATGTTCGTCCTGAAGTGTTCCCATTAGGTGTAAGTGTTTCCTCAGATGGCAATGTCCAATTAGTAGCCCTAGTGCTATTCTGATTTGAATTATGTCTAGTCCCAGCGCGCAGCAGTGAATATTTGAGAAATACTCTTCATTATCGGCTTACTGTGTTGATGTCCATCCAGTTGGCTCCTTCGGATTTGGTGTCCTTTCAGGCGGCAACTCTGTCCACCCCGGAAATACAAGTGATATATAGAATGTGTCAATTGATAGTATATGTATATACGTAGCGAATTGATATGTGATCCTTAATTACAAGCAATCAATTATTATTAGGATTATGTGTTTGTATAAAAATGTTCATGGCTTAGCAGCGTGGAAGGAAGCGTACAGTTTCAACGCAAATGGACAGTTTATGACCATGTTTGTTAGTCGGGTACATTGAGAAAGCGAGGAGTTGTGTCAGCTTGGGTTAAAGTTCGCTGTAAGGCGTCATTCTAATGGAATTTTTTAGAAGCTGGCCTTAAAATTCAAACACTAACGGTTTCAGTAGCCTATCTGGAGGTAAAAAAACACCCACGCTATGTTTCATGCAAAAATAGGCCCAATGAGAGCCGTGAATACCTGGAAGTTGGAGTGAATTTCAGAGAATTTCCACCTCCAGTTGATCATCCAGGTTATATCATGTCAAGAAACGCTATAACTCCAGCGTCCACTACAACACAAATGAATTTTTCTAAAAGGATGCCAGTAATGTCTGGAAGTAGCATAATTGTAAGGATATTGCCATTGCAATTGCAGTGTTAAGTGCCACTGAGTCAGTTGTATGGAGTTGGCCTGACAGATGCTGCAGTCATGGACAAATACTAAGAAATACCTACTGTCCATACTAAACCAGAGTTCCCTCTGATGTAAACAAAAGCACGCGCTTCTTCTTGTCACGGCCCTAGGCTTGTATTCTTACGCTGTGTAAATAGTTCCTTAATAAATGCAGTGCATCATGATATATTGGGGTAGGAAATGTATATAACTGCATATTTTATTACGGTTACCATAAACTCACTGCTAAAGATAATGGATAGGTACTAATTGTTAAGATATTACAAAATATAGTTTTGTTAATGCCGTCTACTATTGCGCTAACACTAAAAGTACCTTGCTTGTGAGTTATCAACTGTATGCATGTCAGAAATACAGCAATAAGTTCTCCGAACACCGCTGTGGCAAAACAATGAGTCCAACTTAATATTAGAAAAATACTCGTCATTTGCAATACTAGCATTATAAAATAACATACGAGTTTACAGGAATCTGAGAAAAAGATGTGACCAAAATGTGCAAGGAATATAAGCAGATTGATATCAATATGGCAGCTGTGTCATCTTCGGTAGATTGGGGCTTGGGTGTTGCACTTTTGCATGAGGATTGTGATTAATTTAAGTAACACGTTCATCTCCACAGGCTTATAGCATTCGGGGATTGTGATTGCGTAGATAATACAGTTCGCAGTGATATACACTCTAGTTTGGAATGGACAGTATTGTATCGCCCACGTTTTAACGGCCTTTTTCATACCACTGCCTTTTAGAGTACCACTGGACGTTGTTGCCACGTCACTCTGAGGTGGAAATCCACAAGCAGAATCATTAGCAATACCCTGAATGCACAACTGTAAGCGACTTGACAACAGCAGATTCTTTCGCTAAGAGCTCATATATTAAGAGGACCCTCTCTCAAGTTCATGTCATTAGCAGTGGAAGAAGGGCGAGGGGTAGGTTTACAACTTCTTGGAATGTGGTCGTTAAGAGATGAAGTTCTAATATTTAGAACATTTTTAATGCAAAACTGTTTGTTATCTGAAATAGTTGTGCGTTGATTTAAATAACCCTGAACGGAGTAGTGGTAATGGATTTGCACCTGAGATTTCTCAGAGCTTTCTTTTCTTTTTTCTTTTTTTTAATTTATATAAGTATTATTGCAAAGTTCAATGCGTATGCAACTTTTCCTAAATTATGCATTTTAAAACCACGGATCATTTTATGAAAGGTATGTAAGCGGAGTTTTGGGGCAGTTAATTTGTGCGAATTTCGCAGCTTGTTTATTTCGGTCGTAATATTATAGACATCTTCCAGCATTTAAATTTTTTCTTACGATAGAGTTTTTAAGTTGTTGAAGTGAAACTGTAAATAGTTTTCCTAACGCGTGCAGAATAAACGTTGCTATGTCGTGTATGCAAAATGTGCTACGTCACCAGCTCAGCAGCCACCAGTTTGAGAAGCATCGATCTTTTTGCAAAAGTTCAAACTCGGAAACACAAAAAATATTTTATAAAAGTAATTTAAATGTTTCTAGTACACTATTTTCTAGCTCAGTGAAGAAAAAATATATGAAATTTTGTTTAAAACTTATGAAAAGTGTATTGTAATGAGCATTTTTATACATTTTTTTAAAATGCATAACCCAGGAACTATTTAAAAATGTGCTCCAAGCTTCACAAAGCTGTATGGTGTACTTTGGATTTTATAAAATTTGCAGATCGGCTCTGCTAAGGGTACCTAAAGCTGAAATTTAGTCAATATTAAAAAAGTATTCAAAAATTCAAACATTTAGATTCGATTGCACATGTTCAATGACATTTGCCTACAGAGTTCTTTAAAGTTTCGTTCATTTAAATACCCAAGAGCATAACCCCTAAAGACCTGTATGCCTTTTACTACACCTTCATTTTTTTTTTTTTTTACTTTTATTCATTAAATTTTTTTCATACGATCTAGTTTGTAGCCACTCTGGTTAAACATTTTAGCACAAACTGAGAGAAAATGAAAGTTAAGAACTAGCATTTTTTTCTTTTGTTTTCTTTCTTTTTTGTTTTCTTTTTTTTTCCTGCACATTTAAATTGATGAAAATATGACATTTATTTTTAACCTTCTAGGATAAATTGTTACAAGACATTTTATCTAAAGATAAAAATATACATCTAAAAAATAGAGTAAAAACTTTTCTCTACGTTACGTAAAGTAATTCTTTAATTTTTTGTTACACTTATAAATCCATGTTATTTTAACACTGTTGTTATATTAATTATTGTGTTTAAGTCGTGATGGGTTAAAGCGACTATAAATAAACAACAATTATAAAATAATGTAAAATAATAAATAATTTCTGTATGTTAGTTTTGTATATTAGTATTTAAATAATTTGATAACATGTACATTTTTTTTTTTCAAAATTGATCCTTTCTGCAACCGATTAATTAGGATAACACAAGTCAAATATTTTTACCATAAAAATATTAAACTTACATGCATAGAATTAAAGTACAGTTATAATTCTGGTATAACAACTTGTGAAAAAAAATAATATGCATTGCGCTCATATGACTTTCTATACTTGTGCAAAGCATTCTTACAGATGTTTATTCCTCTAACTACTTCATATTAAACGAGATGAACATTTTCATATATTACCTTATTGCTAATTTTCTTGCAGACGTAAGGGGAATATGGGAATACACTGGACTTTAAATGATATTCAGATCTTTTAAGGACGCAGTTATAGCTTTGAAATTCCATTTTCTTTGGACGACCATGCCATAAAAAGCGAATGACGTATTTGTATTTGAGAAAATTATAGCTATTAGAAAATTCAAACAAATAACAAGTAATAGCTCAGAAATGGTTAACTCTACAAAAAAGTATTTGACATAAATTGTGTGTTTTAACGATGCATTGTTTATATAGTAAGATTTTTCTACGCTTATGGAAAAAATAATTCAGAATTAAGGCTTCTCAGAACATTCCCAGAAAATTCAAGATATACATCCCATTTTTATGAAAATATCTTAAACATATGGTATTTTAAATAAACTCGCTAAAGCCAAGTTTGAGAATATCAGCTTCTTGAAAGTTTTCGATGTAAAGTATAGTCTGGAATGGGGGGATTTTCTGGAAAAACTGTGTATCCCATTCTTAAAAAGTGCTTCAAGTTTGGTATTTAACCTATCTTTGTTTTGAGTTATACTGTTTACAGACCACACACACAGAGGCAAAGATGGATGCACACACATACACACAACCATTTTTATAAAAATGTTTTGTTTGTTTTTTTATTCAGGAAGTCTAAAAACAATTCATTTTTAATGAAATCTCGATATCAAATTTTTCGGTGGAATACAAGTAGGAAAAGTAAGAGTTTGAAAATATTTAGATAAAAATTGTAAGATTTAGAAATTTCACCTATGGGTGCACCTAAATGGTTTAAGATCCATACTGGGAATTATTTTTGCCTAAAAATAAACACTAAGAAGTATATAAAATATTTGGCAAACCTGTTTTAGGCTTATCCTCGATTAGAGGTGTAGGGCTGGTTGGAGGCGTTTTCTCCATGTTCATCAACAGTTGTGAAGCCTCAGTTGAACCCTTTCTGATTGACACGGGCTAAAAACCAACACCTTCTGGCTCGTCAGAAGCATTCTGTATAGTTGAAACACTATGTAGTCACATTTTTGAATTACTGTCTTGCATTCTGCACTCACTTTCAGCCTCACTCTTATTCTAGCACACAGTGTTCTCATGTTTCCGGATGTTATATTGCTCCACAGCTGTTCGGCTATCGTCTTCATTTAAATGTTCGTAGCTCATCATACGTCAACAGGCAAGCCTTTTACAAATTCATAAATCTTTCCCTTTCAAGACTGCAAAAGGAGGACAAAGAAAAATGATTCTGAAGGTGCGAACAGGTAGACAGGTATACAAATATGTAAGTGTTTGCGGTGGTTTTATGAAGTTGCAGACCTTGCGTCGCTTCTCTACACATATATCACTGCTGATAAGCTATCAGAACTAAACACAAAGGCACGAGTATAATGGTTACACTGCAGCAATTATTACCAGAGTTTTTATTGCACACTTGTTGAAGTATTTCTCAACTTTGAGTCCAAGTTTTGCTTAGTTTCAGGACAACAGGCTTACATTCACTCGAGGTTTTAGTAGCACACCTTTGTAACATAGAAGAAGCACTTGTCATGCTCTTGAAAATGATTTAAAACTAAGTTTTGGATGTGAAAGTGTTTGATTGACAACTGAAACATCTTCCAGCGTCCACATCGCACGTGTCCACTTGCTTGTTTGAAAGAGTGTAGTCAACTCGAAGTATTGTTTTAACAAACATTTCTAAAAGGCCTTGACTGCACCTGTTGTGTTGGTTGCGATCAATTCCACAGACTAAATAATGCATCACTCGGGTCATCGTTGTCAAGACAACCTTTAGGGGCGTTGTTGAAATATCAATGCGGTTTCGCTGTGGACTCCACGCATTGGTGTTCGTGAACGACATCGCATGACTGAACCACTTCAAAAGGGAAATGTCCAGGTACATCTTTGACTGCATTAGGGAGCTAGCGATGCGCTTTCTGCTGACCAGCTGTTAAAGTTCAGAAAGACAAGGCTGTAATTTACTTTCGTGTGGTATTTGGCAGGGTTCGGCTCACATTCTTGGCGACCTACTCTGACGACTCAAAGTGTTTGTGTTTAAGTTTATCTTTTTTTAAATTATCACGGAAACAAACGAATGGTAGCTCCAACAGCGAGCAGTTGCGAAGACTATTGACCACGTTACGTAAGCCACTGATGGCCCAAATAACAGCATTACTTCCTTCACTTCAGGAAATGAGCTAACTGTAGAAGTAAAGAACTACAGGAGAGCATAATATCTTATGTGTGTACTCACATGACTTTCATTGCTCACTATTGACCAAACTATTCTCAACAATGCTTATTCTTCCATCACTTCATGTTACCCAGATGAACGTTTGTGAAAATGGTTGTATTACACATTTCCAATGGGAATAGCTTATAGTAATCTCAAGCGACAATAAAATCTTTATGTACAGAATAAAGAGAATTTCTGAGCCTATTCCCAGAAAATTAAAGATATACATTTTATTTATAATGCCGATGTCCAACCAATTGTTTGGTCCAAAGCATTGTGTGCAACAAAAGTGCATCGTGAGACATCGAGAGTTGGATACAATTTTAGTTTGTTCCATACAATTTCTATCCTATTTTGTGTATCCAACTGCAATGCAATTGACTTGTATCTAATTTTTTTACCCAACAACTTGAAAATAGCCAATCAGCCTCTGTAACGTAACAATATGGCGGACTGCGCATGTAGTCAGCTGCCGTGTGTACGGTTCGTGGTTCTCTTAATGTGATGGGTATTTTAATAAAACGTTATATTTTTTCTGGAAGATTCATTAACGATTTTTCGGGAACATTAACATATGTTACTGAGCTGGTTACTACATAGCTATATTTAATAAATAATAAGAAATCCAGTTAACACTAGGTTTAAATTTTATGTTATGAAATGAGTTCAAATCTCCTGTCTTAAAGCCATTACAATTGCTCCTTATCTCTTTCACGTTTGTCTCATATTTGTGTCTTAGTGTGAATTTTACCTTCGGCACGAGTATTTAATGGCATTTCCGGCACATATAAGGCTGGTTCACAATAACCGAGAGTAAAAAACAGAACGGGAACGACAAAGTCACAATATATGTATCATAATATGAGCGTTTCAATTAATGGGAGGATTTCCCAATTCTCGGGAACGGGAAAGAAGGAAGTGAAAGAAGAAAATGTAACCGGAAGAAATTCCTGAAAATGTTCTGGAAATATTTCAGATGAAGATGTTGGTAGAAACAAGAATAAGATCTTTACTGTCGTTTGGTGAAATATTTACGACATCGTTAGGGAATATCTAAGAAAACACAGAAGGGCCCGGTTGAAGGGAGAATTTAGAGGCGTAAGCTACGCTTGACATGAAGTGGTGGTTCATTGTTCTCAATGTGTAAACTTTCAGACGAGCTAGTGAGAAAGGCGGCAAAAACAATCCTTAATGTAGAATTGGTGATACTATCAAGCATATTCAGAGCAACGCCATTTGCAGAATTGTTCTCTGGAGACCCGTAATCAAGCTTGGAGCGTATAATTGAATTGTAAGTAAGGAGAACGACATTGTGATCAGTAGACAAGGTTTTAGCAGCTAAAGTTCTTAGTAAATTTATAACATCCTCCTCAGTCAACTTTAAGAAGCTTCAAATGAGAAATCCAAGTTATGCACTGACCAAATTGCATTCCAAGAATTCATGTTTTATTCTCTGGAGCAATAAAAGCAATAAGAGCGTGGATTTTATAAAGGAGCTTCTTGAATTAATTCACTCTTGAAAGGAGAAAATCCAAAACCCGTATTGTTACTCTATTCTTGCAAGTTGTTGAGAGCCGTGTGGAGCAGGTTGTAGAAATGTTCCGTTCCGTTCTTTACAGAAAATTGTAAGGCTTCGTCTGCATACAAAGAAGCCTTTACTGGAGGTCGAAGACTGGAGATCACGCAGTTGGCAGATCTTAGAACAGCGTGGCGCTTAATAGCGATCCTTGGGGAATATCATCTGTTAGACCAATACTACCAAAGAGGAACATTAAGGATGAAAATTACATGAATAAGAGGAAATATTGTTGAATAATATATTCCAAATGATCAGAGTGTCTGTAGGGCCAAAACCAAGTGAGCCTGACTAACTTAATACTTTATTTTAAAATCCTTCATAGAATTTCTAAACTAAAAACTCTAATGTTTATAAATATTATGAAGTTTTTTTAAACCTACTCAGTCCTTGACAACAGATGGCAGCACTATAACAGTAGACACATAAGAGTGGACTAAGCTGTATTTATTGAATGTGTTTGACACAGGTCAGCTGACCTCACGTGCCAGGTTGGCTTCTCTAGGGGCATATGAAGCAGATGAACCGATGTGGAAACAGAAGAAGACCTCGTCGCTAGAATTGCCATCGCCGCTGGTACATACCATTGCGGACATGCGAGGAGTCTTCGACCTGACATAATGATAATAATCAATGATCCTGATGCACTACGTATACAGGTCAATAGTGGCACATTCAAGCAGTTACGTGAATGCAACTGGAGTAGTTTGGTGTAAATTGTCAGAAATTGCCTCCAGGGACCATATATATCTTAACCAATTATATTGTTTGATGTTCTCTACCTCCTGTATTAATTTGAACAAATAGTTTCGGAACATTCTGTATGCTAAATGTACTCCCAACCAACTGTATAATTTGCAATATTGTAGAAATATACATCTTTTCAATGTAGTTCCCCTTGAGCTGCATTCACTTGCCCCACCTGTGTTTGTTTAATTAAACCCTGAGAAAAGCGACACTCAAGTTGCCAGCATATAAAACCCCATCTCGGCAATGTCATCGTTACTCTCCTCCGGGAATTGGTCTTCTCCTCTGTTTATTTGCTACGCTTTTCCGGCCTTTCATAATAAAAAAACACAGTTTTCTTCTTCTCTACCTAGGCAGCTTCAGCGCATATAGTCACTGTTCTCATTTGCACTATCATTACTTGTTAGGGTTTATTCGAAATATTAAAACACAAACTTTATTTCTGAAAACGTTTATAAAGTTCATAGCAGATCATATACGTTTCGTTAGGAAGTTTATTGTTATGTTTAAGGCTCAAAAACTGTCCTCTGAGTGCACGTTCTTTTCTAGAAACACATTGCCTTGATCAATCTGTAAATAGTAGAAGCATATAAAGTTTTTGTTTGTTTCACTAATCATTTTAAAAACATTTTCTGTCCTTCATTTGCATTTACAACATTTTAAGTAGTGCATTTTGCGTGGCTGAGAGGCCGTTCTCTTGTTTCTCATGAGCTCTAGCATTAGCCGCGAGTGATGGCTAATAATGGAAAGATTTGGGACTAGTTCAGTTGGCTTCTAGAAGATAGGATTGAGTTTAGGAAATGGATCTGAGGTAAACCCCATGACACCATGATAGTGGTAGAAATGTGTGGTTCACGAAGTGCTGTGTGGGTGGATTTTCTCCAGTTTACCCGCCATTATTCATTCCATCAACTGCCCCACAATGATCTTTCAGGAATTCTCCGATCGCTCATTCAGTTCATTGCCTGTGATCTTTCAGAGATACGGGTTCTTCCTGGGTGATTAGTCTGTGCATGGTGAACTGGTGATACGCACTCTGTAGAGGTTTTGTACATTTGACATTGACTCAGGCTATTCCGGACCTGTCCGCATGGAGCCTCTGGGGGGCAGTTTCGTTGGTACGTCAGCCTGGAACTGCAATATTTGCCCTTGCCACTGGCTGATCCTGTAGGACCCTTCCGATTCCATAATCTCATCCCTTCCTTCCGGAGGTATAAGGACAATGGACCCATGGCCAAAAAGAACCACGGAGTAATAGATATGGGTGGCCGAATTTGTTGGAGCAAGTACAAATAATGGACGACGGTTAAAAAACGACTGCGCCCTGGCTTACTGAGGTTTTATCAGTCTTCATAACTAGCAATTGAAGAGGAAGTACCCCAAAGTTAGACATAGAACGTTTCCTTTCCAAAATTCATCTACAAATACCATTTTATTGCACGTATCACCATCATCAATAGGGTGAGGTATTTTTAGATACCTCCTCTTCAAGTTTAGTGCACAAGGACCGTGGCCCACGGAATACCGGGCAGCGACATGGTAAACAAAGCTGTTTTCATGCGCACTCAATCAAACGACATGCGTACAAAGTAAACGCGTGCCTCTAAATGAGCAGTTAATTTGAAATTATATTCAGAGTTACAGTAAGCTGAAAGTAGCCATTAAATTACACATTGAGATATATAACATGTACACTGCGATAAAAACTTGAACTGTGTGAGAGAGATTAAATTATTTATCATCATCTACAAGGATTAGGCCAATTGACCTGTTCCGTCTTCTTGGTCTGCCAACATTTCTATGTCCTCTTGGTTTGTAATCTAACATTTTTAGGTAGTTGGTCCCCATTCATTCTTGTTATCTGTTGGTACCAGTTATTCTTTTTTGCTCTATTAATTCAGACAAATTGAAAATATGTAGTTGTTTATTTTCACATCTCTGGTGATCTAAAAACATTGACACCAACAACACTGCTTAGAAATTTCATTTCATTGATTTCCATTTTCTTTTTAGTTGCTGGATTTATAGACCAGTTTTCTGCACCACAAGTTACAAATGGTACGGCTAATGTTTTATAAAATTTTAGTTGTGTTGAAAGTTGTGCTTTATTTCATAAAGTCCTTATTTACACCGTTTATAAATTTGTACATAAACATTTTTACTTTCTCTACTGGTAAGTAGGGGAAGTATTGTATTCCACCCAAAAATTCGATGTCGAGATTTCCCCAGTAACATATGCTTTGAGACCCCCTGAATCAAAAAAAAAAAAAAAAAAAAAAAAAAAAAAAAAAAATGCATTTTTAGAAAAATGTCCGTGTGTGTGTGTCTGTGGATAGCATAACTCAAAAACGAAAAGTGGGTTAAAAACCTAAGTTGGTATTTAAGTTTAATGTCTTTCAAGGATGCGACACGAAGATTTTGAAGCCAATACCCCACCCTAAACTACCCTTTACATGTAACATTTTTAGAAAATTTTGATTTTCTTGAAAATGGCTCTAACGATTTTGATTAAAATGGCATATGTTTGAGATATTTTTGTGGCAAATGAAATGTATATCTTGAATTTTGTGGCTATAGCCCCTGTAGTCGTATTTACTCTGGACGACTTTTGTATAACTGGTAAACCGTTAGAGATAGACCAAATCATGTCTCAAAACATACATTTCCGGTGAAATCTTGACATCGAATTTTTGGGTGGAATATAATACTTCCCTTACTTACCAGCAGAGAAAGTAAAAATGGCAGTTGGTGGATAAAGTTGTGTATTTTTACACATCAGAACTTTTCTTTTATTTGGTCACTAAAAATAAAGCAGTTTGCTTTCCAGTAACCTAATTTTGCACCAGTAATTTGTATCCTTCCTACGCATCTTTGGCTATGACGTCAGCATGAGGAATACCATGCATCAGAACATTAACAAAGGGCAAGTCTCAGCACGAAACTGGGAATGATGTAACAGAAATTACAATTAATCATCGTAGCGTATTTAATATTTTAATGTTTTACGACGCGAAAGGGAAACCACGGAAACAGCTCTTCCCGAAGGGCTCAGTTATATTCTGTTGCATAATTACATCGGGATTCAAACCCCTAATCATCTGAGCCACTCTCTGTGGGAAAGAGCTTCTTAAGAGGACTATCGACGACAGTGTGTATTAAAATTTTAGTGACTTTCTTCTATCTAAAAATGCCGATCACGCAATCGTGACGCACATTCTGTGAGGAGGAGGAAAAAAGCTATGTTCTTTTTATAGCACAGGTACAGGTATTTTAGGGCTCTGAAAACAATCGAATTGCATATTGACAACCCTGACGAGGAAAACAAAACTAATAATTTGCTTTCTGTAGAACATTGACATCAGGGAAACGCAATCTCTAGGGGGCGGGGCAAACATTGATTTATTGCACTCACAAGCCTTTTCCCGCTCCCTTTAGTACAGATTATTCTTACAAATGCTTATTCTTCTGTCTACTTCGTGTTAAACGAGATAAACATTCGTAGAATGTTCCTTATGGGATCATCACAATTAAAAATCTGATGCGTTGCACTCACATGACTTTCTCTACTCTTGTACTAACCATTCTTACAAACTCTTATTCCTATATCTGCTTCGTGTTAGTTGAGATAAACATTTGTACAAATTATCTTATTGTTTTTCTTGTAGGTACAAGGAGAATAGGGGGATACAGTAGGCTTTGTGCGATAGTCAAATCTTTTAAAACTTTGAGATTCCCTTCTCTTTGCACACTTAACATATAAAAAAATGAATAACGATGTTCCATTTGACAGAAGTACAAGTTCTTCGAAACTTACAAAAATAACAAGGAATATCTCCGAAATGGTTCATTCTACAAAAAAAATCTAAGAACATCTAACCCTTCCACATATTCTCCAAATAATTATACTGGAATTAAAATTCGTGTCGAAATAGCTCTAAACATGTTTATCTATAGTTTCTGCTTTCAAGTGAAAAGTTTTCTTCTAATACGTATACAACAAATAACCTTTCTTGAATGTGATTAAAATTTAATTAGATACATTTCTGTGAATTTGATAGTTTCTGAATTTGTCTACGTGCTACCAGCTTGACATGGAACAATATTCTGAGCTTTTGATGTGTAGGACATGATGCGAAACAAGCAACAGTTGTAGCTAAATGAGTAACGATTTAGTGAGTCATCGAGGTAATCAATACTTCCGTTTCATGCTGACGTGTCATTGGTTACAACTGTGTTCAACCAGTAGCACGAATACCGCTCAGTCATTGGAGGGGGTAAACAGAAGGAAAGAAGAGTAAGTTACGAAGGCATCGTCAAATGATCGTGGTACCCTTGCATTTGACTAAATTCGCTTTCTGTACAACGAATAGGAGATTACAGTTGGTTTAAGCGATAATCAAATCCTTTAAGAGCTGGTCGGTATGTGATGACCTTGACATTTCATTCTCTTTGCATGGCCAGGGCATAAAAACCCCTTATGTGTGCGCTCATATGCCTCTCTCTACTCACTCTTGTACAAATTATTTTTATAAACGCCAATTCTTCCATCTATGTCATATTAGTTGAGATAAATATTTGCGAAAATCATCTTATTAAACATTTCCTTGTAGGTATAAGGGGAATGTAGGTGTACAGCACACTTAATCGAGTCAAATCTTTGAAGAGCCGATCGCTATGTTTAGGCTTTGAAGTTCTGTTCTCTCTGTCGAGAGATAAAAAAACGAATAACGATTTTCTATTTGAGAAAGGTATAACTATTTGAAAATTTAAACAAAGAATAAGGAATATATTGAATGTATGTATTTAACTGAAAAATAATGAATTTGACATAAATTGTGTGTACTTTAACGAGTTATACTTTTTTTGTATAGTAAGTTTTCTATTTCTCACAGTTTAGCAGTTAGGCAAAAATCATACATAATGATGACGACTTCAGAGGCTATTCTACAAGAATTCAAGTTATACGATAAATTTGTCTTGAAATTATTTTAAAAGTACGGCATTTTATTTAAAATCTTTCAATTCATTTCTGAGAAAATTAAAATGTGGAAAAATTATTCCATATAAAAGGTAGCTTGGGGTGGGGATATTTTCCTGGAAACCTTTGCGTCGCATCGTTCGAAGATAGTGAACTCAAGTATTAAGTTAAATACTTAATCGACTTGTCGTTTTTGAGATATGCTGTTCACAGACAGGCAGGCTGGCAGACAGCCAGGGAGGCAGGCAGACACACAGAGATAGACAGACACAGACAGACAGACAGACAGAGATAGACAGACACAGACACACAGAAAGACAGACAGACCTTTTTCTAGAAGTACCTTTTTTTCTAATTCAGGAAGTTTCAAGACAGAATTTCCAGTGAAATGTTTTGACACTCTGATTTAGGATTGATGAAAGGAGTATATTGCAAAACTATGTTTTTTCTCAGTCTGTTCAAAAAGTCAAAAGAAGAGGGAATGAAAAACAGCAAAGTTATCTATATAAATGTTATACACACACTTACTGATTACACTAATATTTTCAGTGAAATCTTGGTATCGACTTCTGTATGCAATGCAATACTTCCTCTAGTTACTGTAAGATAGAGAATATAATAAAACAGTGTATATCTGTACAGACGACAGAAGCTGGTACACAGGGGTGTGTCCATCTGAGGTTCCGCCTGTCATGAGTTGTGACCCCCTGTAAGGTACTTTCATATCATCCTTACCCCCAGAGTCTGACGCACAATATGCCATCGGCAGACGTGCCGGAATAGTTACCCTGACAGACAGACAATACCAATAAAACAAAATTATACAACAGATTTGTACTTTATAATCAGATAAATATAACAGAATGTTAAGAAACAATTTTTTAAATTGTATCCGTGGAGTATTTGACATAGGATAATAAAACCCAGATTTAACATTTTATAACTCGGAAGCCAAAACAGATATTTCACTGAAATTTAAAACCCTCCAATGTTTAAATAAGACAACATTGAAAATAAATTGTCAACTAAATTAGCTGAAAACTTCAGAAAATCACACTTCTAGTTTCTTAAGAAGTTCCTTATTTGGGTTTTGTTTCTTTAGCTGAGGTGAAGACATAATACACAGTGCGTGAAACGTGTAAGGAGAAACGATTTTGTAATCTTTCATTATCAGTCACGGGCTGTAATCGCCTTCTGCGTGTATTATCATGGATGCCTAACTTACTTTGTCAACGGATTATTTGTCATTCAGCTGTTCCACTAAGCCAGCTCAGTTTCCTTACAGTTAACGTCAAGGATAACATAAATTTCTTCCTTTTTGACTGTTACAGAGTGATTTTTAAAACCTGAAATGACATTTTAAGTAATTACCCTCCATATGCTTTTACAATTATAGGTATAGATTATACAGCAGAAAAGGGTATCTCGCGCACTGCGATCTGCGTAGATCTATTATAGATGCCGCCCCTAAGGGGAAGGAATGAGGTGAAGGAAGCGCAGGAGCTTACAGGCTGCAGGCTGATAAGTCAAAGAAAGGTCCCTAGTAGTTCCCGTCTGCTGGCGCTGCCTAGAGAGGGCGATGAACGGCCATCGCGTGTCCACGGGGAGTACCCTTTTCTTAGAGCAAGCATCTGCACCACGGAATCTAAAAGCATACCTGAAAGATTAGGAGGAAACGGAGTCAAAGGGAAAACCACGAAAAATCCAAGCTCAGAGTGGACTATGAACGAGAATGTGAGCCTGATATATACTTCCCGAAGAACTGAAGCCAGAGAACATAGTGATACCGGATGCTGCGGTTTGGACCGAAGTTGGCATGCTAACTTATCCCAAAAGCTGTATCTTGAATCGCTACTCGTATTTGTATACATAAATTAAAAATCTGAGAAATGCACGTATGTAATTAATCAAAGATAATGTAGATAAACAGGATACCAAGTTATCTTGAGCGGTAACACCGGCACGGTGCAGAGGAACTTGTTGATAACCCTTTGCTTATACATTAATTTAGAGTATTAGCAGAAAATTAAATTTATCTCATTTATTTATTATGAAGATATCTTAAAAACATGGTACTGGAATCTAAAACCTTAGAACTGTTTTTGAGAAAATAAGAAATAAACAAAATATTTTGATTAAAAGGTAGCTTAGAATGGGTTGATTTTCCTGAAAATATTCCTTTTGCATTCTTAAAATATGATCAGTTTACAAACAGAAAGAGACAGACACGCATACGCAGATGTCCGCACCTTTTTATAAAATTAAATTTGGAATTCAAGAAACGTCAAACAATAATCTGTTAATCTCCACATATATAGAATGTTAATAATAATAATAATAATAATAATAATAATAATAATAATAATAATAATAATAATAATAATAATAATAATAATAATAATAATAATAATAATAATAATAATAATAATAATAATAATAATAATAATAATAATAATAATAATAATGATAATGATAATAATGATGATAATTGCCATAACGATGATGATGATGATGATGATGATGATAAAGACAACAACAATAACAATAAGAGTGCACCGAAAGGACATTTTGAGTTGCGTAACTAATGTCGCGTGTCTTTCAGACTGTGACGCCGGGCGCGGCGCAAAACAAAGCAATGTCTGGGCCGGGCTGGTTGACGCCACAGGACGGGCGGGTGAGCGGGAAGGGGCGTTCAAGATCAGGCTGCCTCGCGCAAGTGTTTGTTTGTACGTGAGTAACAACAATGGAAGCGACCAAACAAAAGGGGGTTTCTCCATAACTTTCGAGAAAAATCTGGCTACGTAATCACCGGCGTGTGTGTAGAATTTGACTTCATACCCTCTAGTATAAGGAGGCGATGACGAGGAACGAGTTTTTCGGATACAGACATGAGTCGGTCAGTGTGTCAGTGTGCGCCAGACTGCTGTGAGTGTGTGTGTCGTCGTGAAGAAGATTCTAACGGGCGTCGAGTGATCGTAACGTCGTACTTAGTGAATGAGGGACAGAGAAAGTGAAGAAAGACACTGAAAGGACAGAGCAAAGTTAGGAGAAGTAAAAACTATGAGTTGTAATAGCACGAAAATCTGTAGACTGTGTTAACGACGAGGGGAAAACTATGTATTTGTGGTAAAATTTTAGAAAACAAAGTAATAGAAAGGTAACCATACAGATTTTGTCACTTTTTTTACAATGTTTACAACACAGGAAAAAAAAAGTGACTATCATTACGCAATACCGAGCGGTATGGTTCAGGCAGTAGCGTCTGTGGCCTGCACTTGAGAGGTCGTGAGTTTGAATCCTGTGGGCGGCCTTTCTGACCCACGGATTTTTTCGAGGTTTTCCCCGGGTTGCTACGTAAACACAGGGAAGGATAATTACATCTCCGGATTTCCAGTCCCTGCATTTCACCCCATTTCTTATTTAATTTTACCTTTCATCCTGGTTGGCTGTTTCAGGGTTCTAAGTCTCGGCGTTGCATGACAGGTGCATTTGCTCTCTGTAAATACTCGTCCTCCGGATCGTGGGAGGACTCAGGGTTATGGGTATCTGTAGGCCCGTAGGGGTGAGGAGAGCTGGTTGTACCAGTCGCCATCGGGAAGTTCCAATCTGTAGCTGTTAGGGATGCTGCCTTCTGCTGTCCGGCCACCCTTAGTATTATCTAATCTCACCCCTCCCTCTAGGGGTGGAGGTGTCCTGTCATTCTCACTGCCCTTGCTTTTACTTTGACAATAATTTATAAACTGAATGACGTCAGAATCTGTAGGCTTGACAGGTCTTTGTATCGTTTTATTACACAATGACACTAGTGTCTTTTTTAGCTGTCAAGTTTGATGGAGGTTAAACACATCACGCTAGTACTGTCTTTACATTTCACATTTTTTTTTAGAAGTTCAGTTCCAATTGCTTTGACAAATGATGGCAATCGATTCCGTTACTTTAGGCTTAGCTTCTATAAAATTCCAGGTCTAATAGAGGTGTGCTTACATTATGCTATCTCTTCCATTATTACTTTTCATACAATCTACTTATAAAAAGGAAGCAATTGTTTCAAACGCAAAGCGCCGATAAGATCTTAGATGTTAAAGAAAGAAACAAGGGTGATAACAATGGAATGTTAGTGCTAGCTGTCTTAAAAAGATAAACAAGTCCAGCAGTAATAGTTAACATACTAGCCGCCACTGCTAGCCTGACTTGTCTGTGTGTAGACATCAAAACAAGATCAAGTGCATAAGCCTTTGTGGTTTATCGATTGTTAGAGGGTGGAACAACACGTCATCAATCAAGCACTTTTATTCTACCAAGTAAAGTAGGTGCCCTACACGGAGTGGTGCCTTTATCTACTAGAAAGTAAGAATTTAATTGCAAACTCAGTCAAACGGTCGTGTTCTATTCTAACACGAGCTTCACGTATGTCTGGCCACACTTATCAAGCAAGAATCAAAAGCACTTTGAAAACTCAATTAATCAAACTAAATGTTGCAAATGTCAGGCCAGGCCAGCTGTCGCAGAAATACGAGTTTGCTCATACACAAAATGCCACAACTCCAGTTGACCTGACATGAACAGTAATGATCAAATTATTTATTTATCTTTAAGCTTCCTCAATTCAGCGGTTACCATTGTACATAGGGCGCATAAATATATATGTTAAAATATACACACAAACTGTTTATAATTATATTAAATTATTTAGAAAAATATTTATGAAACAATCTGATGTGTTGCACTCACATGACTTTCTCTACTCTTGTACTAACCATTCTTACAAACCCTTATTCCAATATCTTCTTCGTGTTAAGATAAACATTTGTACAAATTATCTTATTGCTTATTTCCTTGTAGGTACAAGGGAAATATGGGAATACAGTAGGCTTTGTGCGATAGTCAACTCTTTTAAAGCTTTGAGATCACGTTCTCTTTCCACACTTAGTATATAAAAAATGAACAACGAAGTTCCATTTCACATTATAAGATTTCCCAAAGCTGACACAAATAACAAGCAATATCTCCGAAATGGTTCACTCTACAAAAATATTTATTCAGACATAAATTGTGTGTTTTAGTGAGATCTACATTTTTTCTGGAGTAAAATTTTGTCTGTCTCTTACGTTTACGAATTATTCAAAAGTCATCCAGAGTAAACCGACTACATAGGCTATACCCAGAAAATTCAAAATACATGTTTCATTTTTCATAAAAAAAACCCAAACATATGGCATTTTAATCAAAATCGTTAAGTCATTTTCAAGAAAATAAAAATTTTAGAAAAATGTTCCATGTAAAGGGTAGTTTAGGGTGGGGCGATTTTCTTCAAAATCTTCGTGCCGCATCCTTGAGAGACATTAAACTTAAATACCAATTTTGGTTTTAACCGACTTTTCGTTTTTGAGTTATGCTCTCCACAGACTGACACACTGACTGACACAGACACACACATGGACCTTTTCTAAAAATGCTTTTTTTTTTTGGATTCAGGGGTCCTCAAAACATATTTCCGGTGAAATCTCGACATCGAATTTTAGGGTGGAATACAATACTTCCCCTACTTACCAGTAGAGAAAGTAAAAATAGATGGCACTAGTGAATGTTGTGCCATCTATCCACAGATAATGAAAACAGATAGACTGTATTGCACCCTAATGCCATCTAGCGTCACAGGGGCGGTTATTATTTTCTCTGCTATTCACTATAGAAGATATGGAGCATATATTCTAGTAAAAAGTATAATATAGAGACTTTAGGGAACACACGGGTTTTGAGGCTTACCAGATACAAAAATATTCTCTGTATCCTCAACTTTAGAGGATAGAGAGCATATTATGTTCTAACAAAATGTTCGATGTAGAAATGTTACGAAAAACATGCGTTTTGAGGTCCACGTAATACAAAAAAATGTTTTCTCTACCGCTCAACTATAGAAGATAGATATAAATTATCTTAGGTTGTGATATATTTGTTAATATGTTTTATTAGATTTTATCACTTATATTATTTCCTTTATCAATATTTATATTTAGTATCTATTGTATTATAAATTATCTATTTCATGTTATTGAATGCGAAATTGTTAGATTAAATTTCTCCTCAGCTGATATGACATTATTTTTGGATCGAACTTTAATATTTTGGATAAATAATTTAAATTCTTGGCTTACTATCAATAATCATTATAAATATTTCTTTTGTCATAATAGTGTTAACTTTTATAAAAGAAAAGTTTTGAAAATCTCATTCTCATTCTCCTTTCGAATGTTGATTTGACCATACATATTATATCGATATATGTAGAGATTTCACAGCAGATGCACGAGAGTAGGCATTTTAATTTTGTCTTCCATATCTGTATGCATTGCATACTTCTGACGAATTCAATATTGTAAATACTTCACAAGTAATACGCTTTTTGAGGTCCACTGAACGCACAAAAAGTATTTCTTGAAAAAAAAAAAGAAAAGAAGCTAAAGATATATTTTTGTCTCTGTGAACTCAAAAATAAAGATTCGGATAATTACATATTTGAGGCACACATCATTTGTGCATGCCAGACGAAGATTTTAAAGAAAATTATCCACCACAAACTACCGTACATTTTACATAGATAATTTTGATTATAATTATTTTTCATTTTTCAAGAATTTGTGTATAGATTTTTATTAAAAGATAGCATATTTTTGCATCATAATGTAAGTGACCTTTCTCACTAAATGTACTTTAATAATTAAAGATTTTCTAGAAAACTCGTTAAACCATGTTTCATTTTCCGTGGTTAAGGTCGTTACTGCTTTTATTTATTTTTTTCAAACGGCATAAAGACAAAATGACCTCATTCATTTATCATTTTAATAGGTAATTGGGTCAGGGAAAACACCATCGTTATTCTCGTAAGATCGATTGGTGACAGTGCACGAATCTTTGACCTAGCATGTCGTGATGTAATACTGCCTCGTAACATTATAAGGCAGGTGCATCTAACTGTAAATAAAAGTAGGAGGAAACTTTACAAAGAACTTGAAGAAGCATGCAACAGGTCTATTCTGAAGCTAAAACAAATGTCATTATGAAATAAAAAGCGCGTCACTTGAGCTAGACAATTCACTCCCATAGTAAACTCTTATCTGCAACTTACTTCGATTTTGTTCCATAATGGTGAGGAATAGGAAACTTATTTTTGATGCGTGGTTCTTTAACTAACAGTATTTATAAATAATATATTCCGTGTTTTAAATCATAAAACAGGCATGGGCACGAGATGAGAGGTAGCGATTGAACTTGCCCTACTTATCCCACATTCTCTTGCCGAGTGACGAAGATTGTTTTGATACAACATGTGCAGTGGTGGCTTCGTTATTACAGACGCCTACATTAAATAATCTTCAAGTTTATAACTTTCTTTATCTTATGCACGTAATATTCTTATGCTGCCTTATGATTAACATACTAAATTGTTTCTCTTTCACAATAAATAAAGCAGTGAAGTTCCATTGCTATTAAATTCAAAAATGTTTGATCAACATAATAAATCGGTCAGTTTTAAATTCAGTATTGTGTTCAAAAATGTTTATTTATAACGCTTTATATTTGCAAATTAAAGTTCGAATATTAAACAGCAAACTTTCCTGTTTTTGTAATGAACAAAAAATTATCTCTGGCACTCTTCACGAAACAGACAACCCGATGAAGCCATATTCGCCATTAAAAGAACAGAAAGCTTTTTATCTGTCAAATGTATTCAAGATAACTAAAACAAAGCACAAAAGACAAGAGAAACAGCAGATACTTACGCCAGGATCGCGATCTGCGATATGCCTTATCCAGATCTTTGCTCACGCGATGGATGTGGTGCAACAACATTCAGAAACAAAACACTAAATCGTACAACTGACGCATGTTTCCGTAATAATCAAACTCGGCTACGTCTGTTTATATATCTGTATACAGCAGTAGCATTTTTGACACCATCTCGCACTAAACATTTCGCCTGCTGTGCCCTGGCTAGGCAACTTCTTCTACACGCAGCTATTGCAGGTCAGCCAGTGGAGTAATTTGCAGGTGCTAATGCAAAGTGTTTCCGATTCGCATGTCACCGTTTACAGAATTGTTGATATCGCCCGGAGTTACCGCTGTGTACTCGTTTGTTTATCTTCGTCATGGTAACACGATAATCGATATGTACGTAAGTGTGCATGTAGAGATAAATATTGTGTGGGCATTCGCTATAAAAATGGGAGGTCGGTTGGTGCGATAACAAACCACGCGTGTTTTCATTTATACATAATTAATTCGGAAGAAAACATAAAACACTCTACGCGATATAGTGGAATATTATCATTGGTTGCTGCATGAACACAAAGGCTAATGTCCTTGTCCGAGGACGTGTCCTTTGGGATTATATTGAGCTCATTGTCACCTCGGTATGTGGTCTTATATCAGTTCGTTTTTATTATATTAAACATAAAAATGTCAGGGACTTTCTGGTTAGGATTAGACATTATTAATATATACACATACGGCAAACAATATAAAAAGAAGTATATTCGTTATCCGTAGCATGCGAATAAACTCACCTATTATTTTACCTTCATTCATGACATACTAATTCTTGAAATGTCTGGTATTCGGTTTTTTTAAATATTATTTTAACAATTTAAACAGTGCTTGCTACTTTTTCCTCCCTTTTCCTTTATTTCTCGTGCTTAACGTGGGCGAAATTTTTGTTTCCTTTTCGTGGGAAGACGAGCTGCGTTGAATAGTCACCTTCCTGTATCACCTCTTCCTTGTTATTGATCTTTCAACGGAATATGGAGTTAGGTATCGTGGAACCACGGTCTACTCTTTGCGTGTATACGTATTCTTTACTATGCTGTGACAAATAGTCTTAGTTACGTAGTTGCCTTTCTTCTCCTCGGATCCCTAGGCAATACTGGGGAGGTTTCTCTCTCCCCCCAATTTCTTCTCCATACATTTCACTTCATTTCTAATTTCCCTTTGTCCTTCATCCGCTTGGTTCTTTCAGCGCCCAACATGTCGATAGGTGTATTGGCGCTACATGTCAGGGAGAAAGGATGCTCTTAAATACTTCATCGGCCCGATACTAGGAGTCTCCTGATCTCTAGTGCGCAACCAGCCGGGGTGGAGAAGCTTCAATCTGGAACTAGTAGGGAGCCTGCCCTATGCTCTGTCGTGGTTCCTGGATCAGTCACCGCCCTATGGCCACCTAGGTGAGGTAGCGCCAAGGGCAGCCAGATCTAGTGGCAGCAGGCACAAAGAAGTGGCGCTTGTAACGTTTCCAGACATGTGTATTCCTGCGGAGAGGCCACCCGTATCCTCAAATCAGGAATGTATCAATGCCAGGGTAACCCTGCTCGTGGAATGTGTAGAACGGAAGTACAAAAATAGTGCAACTACCTCCTGTGGCTCCCAGGAATAGTGGATCGGAGGTCTGCAGTTTAGGTAAAGTGATGGAGGAAGTGCTGATATACTCCGCCCTCTTTCAGTAATATTAGTTGCTAGCACATATGTGTGGCTTGTAAGCAGCTCTTTCTTCAAATTCTTTCCTCTTTAATTCACCACACATCACCATTTTCCGTATCTAGCCCTGCAGTCCTGTAGATAGAGAGCAACGTCAGCCAACTGAATGCTCTATGACGTCAGCGAGCATGTCTCTTCTTGCTCTCGGCAATTTAGGTCACATACATTTTTGTAGAGTTAACCATTTCTGAGATATTTCTTATTATTGGTTTGGTACTTATCTCAAATGGGAAATAGTTATTCTTTCTTTTCCCTCTCTAGTCATGAAAATAGAACCCAATTTCGAAGCCATCACATGACAACCAGCTCTTAAAAGATTTGACTATCGTTTAAACCTATTATGTATCCCTATTCCCATTGTACCTACAAGAAAATATATAAGTAAGCCGTTTCTACAAATGTAGTCCTCGATTTACACGAAGTAGATGGAAGCATGTGCTTTTATACGAATAATTTGTACAAGAGTGAGTATAGAAAGTCACGTGAGTTTAACATCAGACTTTTTACTTTACAGTTTGTTTACTAATATTGCTAACTTGAAAAGATTTTACTTGCATGATTTGCAAGAGGATATTTGAGAAAGTTAAGGAACAACTTTTGTCGTATTTACCAATTAAAGCTATGGCGTATGCTATGCATAGGCGATTCTGCTCGTGGTATATTAAGTGGCTCAGTCACGACCGCTTTGATTCAAACTGATAACGGTGTGCGGGCTCACGAAGGATTTACATTATTAATAAAACACTAAACTGCAGTCTCGCTCTGCACCATGAATTGTGACGGGCATTAAAATGACACTTGTCCATGCACATAGCTCAAGTTTACTAGGTTAATAACGACCAACTGTTACGCAAGTAATGTGCAGTTTTACCTATATTCTCTCCAAAATTCGTGTAACGTCTTATAGCTGCTGCGGATTTGAGAGACGAAGTTTAGTTTATCTTTGGATCAAAACTGACTGGCTGCTGTCGCTGCTGTCCTTCGAATTCTTTCCATGCGCACGTGTGCAATGACTCAGTAGAATTGCCGGGAAGCTTCTGGACACTTCTGGTGTTATCGCGCTGTTCGATCATGCACAGTTGCCCTGTAATCTCGGACCTCCCCCATCCGTTCATTGCTTTTATCGATCCAATGTCACACTGTATAACCAACTGGGGTTGCTGCATATTTCGTGATGTTAGACTAGTGTGTTTGGGCATTAATATTTCTCTTCTTTACCAACATCACGTTGCAAAATGTCATTACAATGTTTATCTAACGTCTTACGAGAATACTTAAGTCACTGTCTGGCAATAGTGATGAATTTTCCTTTGCTGTATGTGCATCTAGGTTAGCATATAGCTCAGTTCACCTTCATAAGTTCAGCACATGTACAGGAATATAGACGAAAGATTATGAATTACTTCAGTAATCAGAGTTGACCCAGAGGAAGTGTATATCGATATCTTCAAATTGAAACGTAATTACCAGAGCAGGCATTGCAGCACCTTTCCGGTCCCATAAGACCATAAGAGCACTGCAGGTTACGATCACACGGGCATTAGGGCAAGATAAGGCACTGACTGTGTTATGCACGGCCGCTTCAGGGTGCATAGCACAGTACAGTGCAGCAGTTACGAATAAAAGCTGATTGTGGATTAATTTGCTATTGAAATATATCTTTAAGTATGTTTCAAGTGCAGGACCCTAGTTATAAATTTATGTATACCATTGTGGACGGAGAAGGGGCCCAGATGACCTAGTTGTCAACGGGCCCTTAAACCTCACTCACTCACTCACTGATTCACTCTCACTCATTCATTCACCTATTCACTCCCCCGCTTGCTCTACAGGTGGAGAAAACAAGTTTGTTTTTGAAACACTGAAAATGTATATGGTCATAAATTGCAGCAGGTACAAAATAATGTTTATCTGTAAATTTATGAATGGTATAAATAATTCAATCTGTCACATGTAATTCAAACTTTTATTCTATTGTTTCTTTTACATATCTCAATGTGTAATTTAATGGTTACCCTGTTTCTTGCTGTAACCCTACATATAATTTCAAATTAGCTGCTCATCTATAGTATACAAATCTATATGTCATTTGATTAAGTGTGCATTAGAGGCAGCTTTATTTACGTCAGTATTTTGTGGGCTACGGTCCGTGTGCACTAAACTTGAAGAGGCAGGTACTGAAATGTCTGGCCCTGGTAATTACAGCTAATCCTCTGGCAACCATTAATGTAATGTAGCTCAAAGTGATAATCATAAAAAGAAACTTAATCCTTATTGGTGATCGTTACATGTAATCGTTAACGCACTGTAACAGCGACAATTATGACCCTTACACGAAAATAACTGTTTGTCACATCCCTAATGTGCAGGGATCGTCGATAAAACTGATTTCCTTTGTTCCACTCTGGATGAAATCAGACATACATAGGTGCCATTGTGTCAAATGTACAAAGAGCACCAAATAAAATCTTTGGCGTATTTTGTATCGTTTTTGGGGTCTTTTGAGGCGTGAGCTTCACCGCTAAACTGGGCACTCGTCAAATTTTCCCCTTAGATTTCAATCCCTTCAAAGTCGTGCCCTGTACCAGGCGATAAAGTATGGCTACCAATCACGGTACTGGATTCACTCACTCTTTTAACCAATATGATCGAGAGCGTAACAATTTATTTCGTTTCTACGCCATTTTGTAACCTTTCTTGTGGTAACTATTTGACAGGAATGACACCGTGGCCATGGTTTGGTATAACGATAAATAATGTGACAGACGCGAGGTGCAGTGAGATTTTCTTTGGTGCTTTGCCTAAGTTTATTATTACCATTGTCTTATGAGATGTCAGTTAAATGCTGTATCCAATAAAAAATACACATGTCAATACGTATGAAAGTACTACCTAATCTTAAAGTGTATTTTGCGTTCGTGGATATGCTGATAATATTTTATGAGTTGGATTTATCGATTATTGTGATAAATAATGCAAGAGGGCAAGTGTCAGGAGCTAGACATCCTGGCGCGAACTTTACTCATGTTTATACAACTAGACAAACTTTCTTCTCACGTGCTATTAATTTAAGTTTACGTACTCTCCAATATGTCTTGTTTAAAATAGCAAAACTTGGAGCTACAAAGAGGGAGGGGGTGGTAACTACCCCCCCTCCAAAGTGAGTAAGGTGGCGCCGCAGTATCGTGAGCGTAGTACACTCAGGAGGTCCCGGGTTCAATCCCCTACAACCTCCCGCTCTGGTTAATGGGTTTTTCGTGGTTTCTCCGGGTCGGTAAGATGGGTAGTTCCTCCTCTATTCTCTACCTATCATCTCGTCATTGTTATCCGTTTGAGCACTGTAAGGCCAGTCGATGGTGTTGCGGCTTGGCAATGGATGGCCACTTTATAGAGGTTTCTTTCCTGGTGTCGATAACGATTGCCCAATCAGGACCCACTTTCGAAGGTGCCCCACGAGAGGGGAACCGACGGAGGTTAGGAATATCTAAATGAGTCCAGCGGTGTTCGAAACTGTAAATTTTAGTACCCTGTTCATAGTTGCGTCTGTTTTCCACCATTCAATATGCCCATATAGGGCGACGAACGATTCATCCAACCAGGCAGCCCTCTAATGTCCACGGGATGAGCATCCGCGCCATCTGTCTGGTATTGCAATTCGCCACGAAACCTAGACGCACACCTGAAGCGTAGGGAATACAATGAATGGTAAATAATGGAAAGGGAACCGTGGTACATATTACACCACCCCAGTCGTCGCCTACTGACCATGGAAAATCACGAAAAACACAACATAAGAGCGGACGGTCGGCAGGAATCGAATCAGGAACTTCCAGAATGCGAGTCTCACGCGTTACCGCGGAGCCATCTTGTTGGGTCTTACCAAAGCAGGGGCATTCCATCAACAAATTCCCTATAGAGATTTCGCCGGAAATACACGTTTTGATGTTCGCTGATCAATAAAACCGAAACATTCGTGTGTCTGGGGAGGGGAAGACAGTACAACACAAAAAAAGAAAAATTAAATGTACACCTTATACTTAAGTTCAGCACTCAGCATCTCGCAATAAGGTGACACAAAATTTACAAGAAATTGTACAATTTATTTCAAATAACTTGATTTTTGGCGTCGCCTGTCAGAGATATCCATTAGTATTGGTTTAAATTTCTCAGTACGTTGTAATTTTTTCGAAATGTATCACTATTCACTTGTTTCTCACGATGTGGAAAGGACACAGACTTCCAAAGCTAGCATATACCGAGCCATTTTTTAAACATCTGACTACCCATCTTGTTTCCTTTATCTCTCTTGTCTGTACCTACAGTCAAATGTGTAAATAGTTAACCTATTGTGTAAATGTTTATCTCAATTAACAAGAAGTAGGGCTGGCGCAACGAAAGCTTGCCAATCTACAGGACGACGACGACGCTATCTGGCAGGCTGAGATCAGCCCGAGGTGTGTCATACGTGTACCTGCCCTTTTAGGGCTTAACCACTTTATGACGGGATGTAGGATTTTGCAGGGTGGCGGGTGAAGTTCGAGGTAGTAGAATCTACAGGATACGCCGAAGACGTAGCGTTACGCCTGTTGCAGGGCGATAGTATCCCTATTCCGGGCTCCAGTACGTATCTTGGTCCCCCTCTTCAGCACCAAAGTGCCAGCAGGATGGCAGGTAGCTTCCCTTTGTCCTCACAGATATATGGTATTTCCGACAGGTTGTTTTGGTATTTGAGCGTACAACAAATTAAAAACCTATTATCATATTTAATACAACTAATCATGGTGAAGTGGAGCTACACTAGCTTCACCTGTATAGCTGCTATTGTCATTCATTTATTCACTTTGCTAACTAAAATGGCAATACAAGTCATGGCAAAAATGTCATCTGAAAGAACAAAAGATAACCTTAGTGCAGGTCATCTTAAACAATTAAACATGTTCCACTTGGTTTATGTGTATTTATACTGTGACAAATGACAAGTCAAGTTACTTTTTTCTGTCACTTCATTTCTCTTTTAAAACTGAAGCACAAAAACACAGACCTCTTTTATCATTAACACAACCTACAATTCGTGATCTTGCAACTCACAGCTCTTCTGTCTTCTTGTAACCTAGACATGTACTTCACTCTCTGTGCACCCTCTCTAATAGAGCTAAATCCATTGATCATAATCATAAAACTGCTTCACACAACAAACAACTCCGATGCAGCTATTAAATGTCCAAAACTGTCTCTGACGATACAAACTAAAATTTCTCTCAATGCTGATTGTACAATAACTCACTGCTAATAGCTGTCTCCTTCAACTCTTAACGAATCCGAAGAACTGTTCTCTCTCGCCACATTCGCTTGTGTAGACGAGAACGACGCAGCACGGATTTTTCCCAAAAGACAACTTTTCTCGAACTTCTCGTAAATAAACCGGCAGTCGAAAGTTTCGCGAATGAATCCTCTAGAAACGCTTTGCTGTGCTGTGCTCATAGACGCCTTTGTTATGCCCGCTACACTGTTACAAGTTTACTCGCCGCACAGTGGTGTGAGGTAGCTAATTTTGAGTTTCCCCTTTTGAGGACACAGCTGCCTAGTGGTATAAAGTATCTTGCCCGTGAGTGTTTCTGACAGATGAGCAGCTGGCCTCACAATACTTTCGTTGTTGTGCTGCTGCATTCTTTTTGCCTGTTTAAAATTATTGTATGTTGGCAGTATTATGTTCTTCTTCTTTGCATCATGGAGTAGGAACGTTTTCTATTCCATCTTTAGCTCATCACCTTGCACTAGGCCGACCCACATCTCTTCTTCCTCTTGGTCTGTACATTAATGCCTGTTTTGGGAGTCACCCTTGTTCATTCTCCTCAGATTATTTGACTAGCGAATATTGAATCCTTTTATGTTCTGTACAACTGGGTGTAGGTTTAGTTCCTTTCTCATATTATCATTTTTATATTAATTACCTAGCTTTTTGCAACCCTTAACCCTTCTGAGGAACTTCATTGCCTCTGATTATATTTTCTTAATATTACTTTTCCTTAGAGTCCATATTTCACACCCATATAGCAAAGTTGTCTTATAAAATTTTATTTGTATTTCTTTCCTTGTTTTCTTTTTTGGGTTCCTGGAGATTGTATCACATATTAACATTTCTGACATCACTAGAAACAAAAGAAACTTCATGAAATATAAGAGAACTCGAAAATTCAAACAGCAGGAATATCCTGTAAATAATGAATGCGATAATATAATCTGCAAAAAAGCATGTTTTAATGAGATCTCCTTATTTGTGTTGTACATTTTTGTCTATTTCCGATGGTTTTACAAAATTCATTCCGAATAAAGGGGATAGTAAAAGTAAAATATACATTTTATCCTCAAAATATCAAATCATAATTCATGGTGTCTAGCAAAATTTGCAAACCAAGTTCAAGGTGATTTCTAGGATTTTTCAAGGTGAAAAAATTCCATTTCAAAGAGATGCAAACTTATGAATAATCCTGGGAAAGTGATAAACATGGTAAATGAAAGTACCCTAAGATACATGGAGTTAAAATTTAGAAACGAACTGGAAATACTAGAAATCTAAGGATCAGCCCAATTATTAAAAAGGTTTCATCAGAACAAAACATGGAATGTAACCCTTATTATGAACATTATTCTTTCTAAGGAACATTTATTTTTTTAATATATAAGATGTGATCTACACAACTTTTCCTTTTTCTCAGACTTGTATAAAATTACAAATTACTGAGCTGGTGAACAAACTGTAGTGCTACTGGCAGATCAAGTCTTTGTGTAGCTTCGACCTTGGTCAAAAAGAGTGCAGTGGAAGACCAGCATAAGTCACTTGCAAGAGTGTCAATGATCCCACCACCGTATCCAGAGCAATGTATCTCAAGTCACAATGAAATACAGAAGTGTTTTAGAAAAATTCAAAGAGCGTTTTTGAAAATCAAGGTGAATTCCAGGTTTTCAAGGTGCAATTTTAAATTCAAGGTGATTTTCATGACATTCCAGGATTTCCAGGATGCTAGACACCATGATAATTAAGCTATTTTAATTAAAATCATTAAGAGCCATTTGTGGAAACACTGGAAGTAATAAAACACTTTCATATAAAGGATGGTATAAGAATTTACTTGAAAATCTTTGTGTTGCAGAACTTAAATAGCAATTCAACATCATGAGTACATAATTGTTTAAAAAAATATTTATTTTGGGTTCAGGGGATCCCAAAATATGTTTTCTAGCAAACTCTCAATCTGAAAGTTTTGATTGGAATAACAATATTCCCTCTATTTATTATAGGTATGGGGTAGAAAAAATAAAAAGAAAAGGATAAGGAAAAGTGCTCATGTATTACAGGAGTAACAGCGGTAGTAGTTATAAATTATTTTCTGCAATAGGCTTCTTGCATAGAAAGAAGGGATAGGTAAAAATGACCTGAACAATAAATCACAGCAAACTCCTTTTAAGTCCTTCATATTTATTTCATTACAAAGCAATTAATACATACTCTCAGACAAAACATGGGTCCATATTTCTTTCAGTTCATTTTAAAACAATTACTACACAGTGAAAAATAGAACTTGGTAATATTCACATTTAAATAGAAGCATTAGCTTAATACTCAGCACACTTTTAGCTCACAAGCAACTTAATGAGCTAATATCTGATTAATGCTAAGTTATCACCAGCCTTGTTTGAGATGAGATGCACGAACCAAGTGCCATGGCAAGTGGAAGTTACTCTAGTATATTGTTGAGGTTATCTGAAACAAATAGATAAGGATTGTGAAAATTCATGCAAGAGTCCTTATAACAGCAACAGTAACAGCAAGAGCAAGAACAAGAAGAACAATAACAAGAACAAAAAGAACAAGAAGAAGAACAACAATGAAGAAGAATAACCAAGGCCATGGAGGAGTGCAGGTTGGGGGCGGTGGGTGTCAGCACATCGACTCCCCCAAATGCAAGAAGACTACTTGACCTTTCAGGGACACTACTTGTCTGTCAGGATAGCTACTCAATGGCCCCTTAAAGACCTAACGAGGCTTAGTGCATCCTATACCAGACCTCCCATCGAGGGAAAAATCTGATGTTGATATCTGAGGTTGAACCTGGGTCCTCCGCACCACTGCACTATGGAGGAGGTGAATAACAATAACAACAATACTAACAACAATAACATAATAACAACAATAATAATTTAAAAAATAATAAATAGCTAACGAGTTTGATTAAAATACTGTATTTTAAGATGTTTACTTGCAACATACATCGCTCAAAAAATTAGAACAGCACTGTCCAACTAAGATATATTTTTCTTGTCTCCTTCATAAGCAAATTTTTGCTTTGATGATTTCTAATATTAATTCAAATTTCAAGAAAAAACTATATCTTCCCATTACACACCCATGAAGTATATTTTTGTAGACCTAAAGCTGTATTCATTACTTCCCTAACCAGTGATTTCCCTTTTTCCTGTCAAAAAAAGGGTACTTGCCCTAACAGTGGTTGTGATGATGCTTGTGCCTTCTTAGGCATGAGTTAAATGTGCCTGAGCACATAAGAAAGTTGGAATATTCATTTACAGAAAGTTTTAACAACAGTGTAGGTCTTATTATTTATTTATGCCAACAAACTTACTGTTGGTGTTTTTAAACACACAAGCCGTGTGTGGGCAAAGTTTAAGAGGTAGAACTGGAACTTAAAAATTGTGGCATTGAATTTTTAAGTTCCAGTTCTACCTCTTAAGTGTAGGTCTTGTTTACCTGTTATTATGCACAAGAATGTTCTAAGCTGTAATTGCCAACAGTGATGACACTAAAATGGAAACTCCTTCAATGAAGTTATAGTTAGTGCATCAAGGAACTCTAGTAAGCGGAGGGTCTGTGGTTCAAATCCCAGCTGTGACATTGAATTTTTCAGTTCCAGTTCTACCTCCCAAATGTGTAATTAGTTTTTGAGGATATAAGTTAATGTAAAAAAAAGTGAGATAATAGTTTGTTGCGAAAATGATTCGCATTTAAGCTTCGACCAAGAAATAAGTTGAAAAACTTTGCCGTAAAGAAACAGACAGTACTTTCAAGAACTTGTTAAAGAAAGAATTGATTTATTAAAGAATTCATCTTAAAATCAAATAAAACGAGTATTTAGAGAAATTTTGACTTTATTCAAAGAAAATCTTGCGCATGCCATTTTGTAAAACTTTATCTGTTAACCACTAAATTCAATCCTGAAATGAAAATCTCTGTTTTCAAATGCAAGCAACAAAGCGTCATATTTGAAACTGCTACAGTACAAAGGTGAGCCCTTCATCTATACAGTGCAAATGTCAGTTTCAGATAATCCTAACCCTTGAACACCACTTTAGTTTTCAGCATTATCTATAACTGCTACTTACACCATTACTATATGAAATGATCAATACAAAAGAGGAAATGACAGCTCTTTGCATTCATCACATTTCTAAGATAAACGAAAAGAAGGTACTTAATTCTACTTTGAAGTACCTACCAGATACAGTGTCCAGAATGTGTCTTATATATTCTTCTGTATTCTGGTCTGCTCTGTTGCCAGGTGTTATGTCTAACTCATAATCTGGACTATAAAGCAGAAAATCCTGCAAAAAAGAACACAAATCATATACAATGAAAGCAATAGGCAGAGAAGAGAATAAAAGTAAGTTTAAAGATGCTATAAGTTATGTGCTGATTATAAAAATATTAATTGTTAATTCAGTTTTTATCTAATTGTATATATATTGTGAAGCACAAAACACATAATAGAAAAATGTAACTGTAATAAGATAAAAGTTTGATGTTGTACTTTTTGAAAATACTCTACAGAAATACCTCTTGGAATACACATATTAACATATTACATCAATAATGCTTTGCATGCACATTACTTTTCATAAATATCAAAAAAAGGTAAACAGTATTTTTCTACATATGAGTCCCTTATAAAAACTTGATCTATTAAGCCTGTTTGACAGCTCCTAAGAGTGTATAATGTGAATTCTGAATCACACTATACACTACATTTAAAAGGCCTTAATGTATGCATCTTGCAGTAAAATTTAGCACATGAAACGTGTTGATTAAACTGCATGTTATTGCTTTAACCAGTTCAAGTGACACACACATTCTGTCCCATATGTTTGTCTGCTATACTATACATGACCAAAGGCCAACTACTGTCATTTCACACAGTGTTTGGGACATCCTCCCTGCTCTAGGGGTAACATGCTAGCCAAGAATCCCAAGGTCACAGGTTCAAACCCAAGGGAAGTAGATGGATTTTTTTAGGTGTAAAAACCCTTAGCATGGCTTCCTTCAGAAGGAAAGTAAAGCTGTTGGTCCTGTGTCATAGATCTACAGCACATAAAAGAACCTCAAGCCTAATAAAGAGGCCTCTGAGCACAATCCAGCAATCTTTCATGCCCATAATAGAACAAGACGCAGAGAACCACAACAATTAAACAGCATAAAAAAAGAAAAGGAAATGGAAAATAAAAAAGAAATAAAACAGAGCGTTTGGTTGGAAATTATTGCTGCAAAGATTAATAATACTATATCCCTGAATGAACATACCAAATTTGAATCTGGAATAGCAGATGGTATTTGTCTACCAATGATGATGGATGTTAAATAGGTCCAGCATCGTGCAGCATTGGGAAGATTATAACCACCTGCAAAATTGAAGTACAAAAATGCATAGAGTAATAATTATATTTATGGTGTTAATGTTACAGTAAGAATACATACTTTGTAATTCTTCAAGTTTGTAATCTTTTGTCACTACTCATCAAGAGTTTATTTTCTCAAACATATAATTGTAAAGATTAGTAGCTACATGTGCAGTAATATCAAGCAGTTTAATCAACAGTTTTTCCCCCCCCATACATTAATTTATGCCTATTTTAAAAGTTTTTCTGGAAATTAAATGTTCTTCCACACTAGCAGGGGTAGTAGAGTGAGACTGAACAATTCAATACCATAGCCCAGATTCCAACCATGGATCTTCTGGTCTCTGTCCAGCTGCTCTAACCACTGAACTACCATGGCCAATGTACCGACATGACAAATTCTCCAATTCACTCACATTTTTCCCAGTAAACCACAAGATCACAAATTGATATGAGATAACATACCTGAAGCAGTATTATGTAAAACTGATAAAAATGAAGTGTTTAAAACGGTGGAGCACATTGATAAATTGTTTAAAAACACAGACTTATTTTTCAATTTAGCAGTATTTTGTACCCAAAGAGATATTTTAAAAGCCCACATTAACTTAACTTCATTCCTTTGATGTTGTTCTTTTGTTAATAGTTAAACTGTAAATTTGTAGAGTGTATTTGGTTATTGAGGCTAAGTTTGTGTAATTGATAGTTCTGTGTTAAAAGTCATTAATGTAAATCTATTTAAATTTCTTGGTATGTCTGAGGTAATTGTAAGATTAAATATTGAATGCAATAACATGACATAATTAACGTAATGAAAAAGTATTATTGACTGAGGCAATATCATGACATTGTCTTGGCAACGAAGAAATAACTTTTCAATTCTATCTTGCGATAAAGTTTTAAAATGGTTGGATGCCATTTCTTGGAAGTGTCACAAGAAACCAAATATTAAATGATTTGAAGTTTAGTAAAGCAAAGTTTTTCAACGATATAGATACCAGTTATCTATGAGTGTCATGAGAAGATACAGCTTAAATATTTTAAACATTTCTTTGACGATTTGTAGTGGACAGATATGTTTATAAGCAACATCTAAAGGGAATACAGAGCAAATTATCTCGGACGTGTCAATCTTATTGTGAAAAAAAAAAAAAACAAAAAGTGAAGAGTTTTAACTAAAATTAAAATCTGGTGTGATGCCCATGAAGGGCCAAGGCCTACCACCCAGCCGCTGTGTCTCCCACCTCTGCCTACTACAGGCATCATTAGTGGGGTGCAGTACTGGCGGGTGGGACGTAGTCACCGCCCCAAGCCCTCCCGGCCAGTTATGCGGTCTTCTCGACCTGGGGTCACTCCATCAAGTAGCTCCTCAATTGGCCCCCTCGAGACCTAACGAGGCTGAGTGCACCCCATGCCAGACCTCGCACCGGGGGAAAAATCCCCATGCTGGTACCAGCGATCGAACTCAGGTCCTCCGTGCCACAGGCAAGCGTGCTACCAGCTGCGCTACGGAGGTAGTCGTGAAGAGTTCACTGGAGTGCATTATCTTAATGTTACAAATAAAATAAAAGACACAAAGAAATGTATCTGTATTTCTAAGGAGTTTAGTGATATGCTTTTATTCTATGCCATGCCCAGAGACAGTATAAGAGTGCTCATAGCTATGATGATAATTAGTCGACATCTTGCAAACCGCTGCATACTTTAATGGCGAAGTCCCACGCTTCATAGTTTAACCAACTATAATGTTATATTCTTGAAATAATTGAAAGGCTTGGGGTGAAACATGAGCCTGGAATATCTTTGTTGTATTTGATCCTTTTTGTGAAGGGTTGTGGTGCCCTTCAGCTGTTGGTGTTTCTCCACAAGTTTGTTAATTATGTTTCTGTAGAATCGTTCTGTATAGCAACTTTTTGTATGTGTTGAAAGCTGCTACACAGAATGATTGAACAGAAACAAACTTGTTCGTCCACAGTGCATGTCTCATCACTGTTTCTTTCACTATGCATGCAAATTCAGGTTCATACTGTGAGCAAATACTGGTACAGATATAAGAAATCCTTTGTTTATAATGAAAATGTAAATCCACACTTTGTTTTGAAATGCAGGACTGACCTCCACCTAGAAAGAGCAATGGGACTCTCCAAGTTAGCAGTTCTTTCACACAGAGACCCAAGCCTTTGGGAGTAAGATTGAAAGCACAAGCTGGATCTCCATTGATGCAGTCAGCACCACACTGCACTACTGCAGCCTCTGGACGGTATGTCAGCCACACTTTCCGAATAACGCTACACCAAAAGTAAAAAGGTAAACCCAAATATTAGTAAGATATTAGCATCTTAATCTTGTTCCTCCCATACCACTAGGTCTATTAATATCTTAACCACTAAAAGAAATACATTAAAGGCTGATTCACAACCAATGACAATGGTAATGATAACCAGAATAAGAAAGTTGAAGTACATGTATTTAAATGGGAGTGTTCACAATCAATGGGAAGCTTTCCCAGGTCCTGGGAATGGGGAAGAAGACTTGGCCAAGTTTTAAGTTATCTGTTGCTGTCCTTGGGAACGGCATTTCATATTGTGTATATTAGGCTTTTCACTGTACAAATTAATCAAGGTGGCCTTGCCATGAAACAGCTGATAGAGTTCTCTCTAGTCTAGAAAAAATATCAATGGTCAGTTAGAAACAGATGAATTTCCAATGTGCAATATCCCCTCCATTTTCTGTTATCTTGTTGTTATCATTCCCAGGCTGTTGTGAATCAAATATTGAGTGCTGCCTTGCTTGCCATTCCCAGAATCATTATGGTTACTGTTGTCAGGTGGTTGTGAACCAGGCTTAACAAAGGCACCAGACATAAATGAGGCATCTAGAGAAAACTCCATTGTAATACCTACACCAATTCATAGTAAATGAATCATGAACCCTTTCAAGATTAAAAAAGGCACACATGGCACTAACAGATATCTTGCAAAATTCATGAAATTGAGAATACTGTAGAATTGCTACTTTGTTTCTAAAGCCTAAATTCCTCTTAGCAAACCAATGCATTGCTCTACCATTAATGTCCGAGTAAAAACAATAATTTTGACAGCTATTGACTTTAGTTGACCATCCAATCTCAGTCCTCAATATACAATGAAAATAGTTTAGTGATGTTCATTAACATGCTGTCTCTGGATTGAGCTAATATGCAATTAGTTTGTAAAGCATGAACTTTTAAGTTTCAGAAGTTTAGTTGCCACAAAAGTGGACGTCTTGGAAATGTTAAGCTCTTGTGCTAAACGTCTCAGCAATTTTTATTTATGGGGAGCATTAAAGAATAAAATGTATGCATTAAATTTGCACACGTTAAAAGAATTGAAGGATAAAATCATGAGAGAAATACAGGCAATCAGTGAACGTGAACTTTTGCAAGTAAACTAGAATTGTTTTCAGAGATATGGGGAATGCGTTTGTGTTGAAGGTCACCAATTTCAACATCTGATGTAGTGCACGTAAGCCTAATGCAAGTTGGTGTTCCATACCCATGACTTGCTCGTCCTTCATGTGTAACTCTGGAGGAGAGCGCACCGATCCCTGCCTGGTTCCTTGCCACTGCAGGGCAGTTAGGCTGGTCTAAAAACACATGGTATAAATAGTATATATGAGGGTCAGTCAAATGAAAATGAGACAGACAGAAAAGCAGTAGATAAACTGTTTATTATTTTAAAAGTAATCACCATAACTATTTATACATTTATCCTGTGACACAAGGTGGTCAATGCCTTAATAGAAAAATGCTGCCTATGGAACCATCATTGTATCCAAGGATGCATTTCTTTGTCTGAACCAAAGCGCATGGATTTGAAACACAAACACCTTTCTTGAGAGCTCCAAAGATGTGGAGATTGAATGGGGAGAGATCTGGATTGTATGGAGGATGTGTAAGAGCTTCCAGCGAAACTTCTGCAGTTTAGTTGAAACAATCTTGGCAGGCATTATTGTGCAATAGAACGATGTCATCTGACAACACTCCAGGCTGTTTGGACTTGATGGTGCGCTTCAATTTTTGTAGTTTCTTCTACATCTCACTGTTCCTCTTTCCCAGCCTCCATGGTGATGTCACACATGTAAAGACTTGCTGACCTCACTTTGCACACATCTAACAGACGAATGGCATAATGGTGAATGTTCGCACAGTTGTCCTGGTTTCCAATTGAGGGTACTTCTATTCACACACCTATAAGCATTACCAATTTCTCTGCCATGCTTATTATATTGTCTCTCTTGTTTTTGATTAACCCTTATATATATGGCTTCTGTTTGTATATATGTTTATTTAAATAATCATAATCAACAATACTTACCTACGAAATATCCTTAAGAAATTGTCATCTCTCAGACCATCTTTCAAGGGAATATTGACTGTATGAAAGCGACCTCTTCCTAAACCAGTATCTTCTAATGATCCTGTACCTGGGTAAAATCCTGGTTCACACTTATGAAATGACACCGTTAGAACACTGGGAGTAAAAGCAAATGCATTTTCTACACCATTTCCTGAAATCAATTAATAAAGTGACAACTATGTTTTTAAACAAGACAAATTTGTATTTGGTTCAAATAATTGGCATGAATTTAAAAGATTAAAGAGAAACACAACAATTTTGATGAGTAATTAAGTGTTCTTCCACACATACTAAGTATACGAGGTCAGTTTAATTAGTCCTATGACTTTGACGAGAAACTGTGCAAGAATCACATGTTTCTTGTTGGCACCTATTCACACCTATTCTGTGTATAATTCCAGAAATTTATCATCTGTTTCTTAGAGCATCATAGGTAGCCTGTAAAAGCTCTAGTTTTGTGTTGCTTCATAGAAAATGAAGAAAAGTCAATTTTGTATTCACATAAAGCATAATTTTTTGCTTGGTAAGATCATGAAGGAAACGGATGAAATGCTGAAAAATTACATGGCATGATTCACAAGTGGTACACAGAATTTTGATGTGACTATTTGAGCTCAAGAGATGCTAAACACACAGGATGGCTGGTTGATGTCACAACAGAAGAAATGGTGAGCAAAGTTCCGTCATTGTGACAGAAAGCCAATGAGTGAAAATCTGTGAGATAGCCAGGACCCTACACATCTCAAACGAATGGGTACGTGATGTTGTGCATGCATATTTGGGTATGACAAAGCTGTCAGCAAGTTGGGTGCCACAACTGGTCACAGCTGACAAGCAGAATAGTGTGAACATTTAAAGGAGTGTTGGAACATGTTCCGGCACAATCCAAGTGAGTATTTGCGGCAGTTGATTTCCTTCAGCGAATGAGCTCCAAAGAAATTGAAAATGGTTTCAGCAGCAGAAAAGTCATGGCAGCCATCTTTTGGGATTCCCATGGTGCGATACTTATTTATTACCCTGGGAAAGAGTAAAACAATCACAGGTTCACATTATGCCACAATACTGGATCAATTTCACCAGGAACTGTTGAAGGAAAAGGTTTTCTTTTACCAGGATATTGCACCTGTGCACACATCTGGTATTGTCCTTGCAAAATTTGAGGAATTGGGCCATGAACTGCTACCTCAGCCACCATATTCTCCACATTTGTCTCCAAGCAGTTTCTTCCTGTTTCCAAACCTCAAAAATTGGTTCGGTGGGAGGAAATTAACATCCAATAAAGACATCATGCAGAAACAAACTTGCATCTTGCAGACTTTAAAAAATCATATTTTATGGAAGGGTTAATTAGAGAAAGGTGTACTGATTGTGTTAAAAGAAGATTATGCTACTTGATAAAGTTAATTTTTTGGAAAAATATGATATTTTCTTTAAAAAGTCATGGACTTATCAAACTGCCCTCGTAAGCTGAAGCTGGAAAGACAGAATCAGACTAAAACATCTAATGCCATCCTTAGAATTGAACCTTCAGCTTTTGATAATTACAGATATATTTTCTAGGTGTGTACTTACCATGATGCAAATCAAAATCAATGTAAGCAATACGATGAAACTTTTCTTTCAATTTATGTATTGCTAATACTATGTCATTCACATAACAGTAGCCTTCTGCTTCATCCCTGACAAACAAAAGGGAAACGGACATAATATTAACCTAAATTATTAACACATTCCGCATAGAACGCTTATCCATTTTATTTACATCATACTGATCATGTGAAAAAAGTCTGTATTTCTTACTATACCACATTGAAATTTTCTCTCTACACAGCATAATGCATCTTGTTCATTCTTTGTTTGTGGAAATATTATGCTAAGTTCATTTTGTAGCAGTAAAGCTTGCTAGTTTCTTATATGTAGCTTTTATTCATTTTAAGGTAAAAGTAACACTTGGTATGCAGAAGTTCAGGCTACAAGCGATAGGAACCAGAAGTAGCAAATAGGGTAAGGGGATGGTGCACATGAGAGGGGAATAGGTTTCATCATTGCCAGGTTTAGCCATGGAAGTTTAGATTTCAGTATTTTTTTTTTTTAAGTTTTCAACAAATTTATTATTGAATGAAATGATTAAGTGTACCAGCAGTTCTATATGTAACACTGGAAACAAATCCCTCATTGATTTTTACAGTTATGCCTGCTTTTACTACTTACGGTACCGCAGGTGGCGAAACTGATGATACATGGAATGAACATGGAACACCGGTGGAATGAGATGGCGGGGGAGACCAGAGAACCTGGAAGAAACCCGTCCCAGCAACACTTCATCCACCACAAATCCCACATGTGGTTGCCTGGAATCGATTTGGTGAGAAGCGAATGGTCTAACCATTCAGCTATGGCACTGCCCTGTTATGCTTCGTGTTCGGCTTGTTCAGAATTGAATAGTTGGAGGTTAAAGTGTAACAAAGTCATTAACTGATGATTATTCTTTCACATTAGTGTGCTGTATTATTAGTGAAAATGGAAGCAGCATACCAGAGCGTTATAATATGAAGAGTTCGTAAAGCCTGCCACAATGTTGCAACACCACATGCCCAAACACGTGATGAGAAGTACATTTGGTTTGTATCGCCCATAGCCTGAATTTTTGTACAGTTAGTAGCTATTAAGATACAAATTTGCAAAAGGCATGACTCTTTTGTAATACAAAAATTCACACCCGAGTTTCTTGTTGTTGTTGTTGATGATGATGATGATGATGATGATGATTTCAGATTAACTGTGTTCTAGAGTTCCGAAGTATTAAAATCTATAAACTAGAGGAGCAAAGGTGTTTTTAAAATTTGACAATAAGTTTATACATTGTAATAACATGCTCCACTGTTCTAAAGAGCTCATTTTCATAAAAGTTTCATATTACTGTAGTGTTGTTTACAGTACACCAGTGAGTCCTGCCCATTGCAGCTCTATTAAAGAATTCAACTGCTGTTACCCCATAATAAAATTCCATACTTAATAACGCTACGAAAGAATGCAGAATAAACACTTCTTAAATTATCCACTAGTAGAGCTGGCACAACAAAATCTACTGTTGTACCTGTTGCAGGACAATGGTATCCCTATTATGAGACCCTGTATCTAACGTCTTGAGGTGTGCATATACAGTGAATGTGTAGAGGGAGAGTAGACAGTGGGAGCGGCAGGTACAATGCGGGGGTGGAAATGGCATGTGGTCTTCAATCAAACAAGGTAACCCTACTTTATATGAATACTTTTGCACAGATCTCACTGGCAAGCTTTAGTTGCATTAGCTCTATTTTATTTCTAATCTTATGCAAAACATAAAGACTGCCACATAAGGGAATGACCACTTTGAGAAGACAAATGGATACAGTATAAACTGTCAAGTGTACTTGCCTGTCTCTGTAGTGCTCAAATGATGTATCAGTTTGTCTCAGTCCGTTGTCCACTGTGAACATGTAAGCAATTATCTTAAACCTGTGCTCACTGACCTCTCCTTGGGGATCCTAAGTGAAAGTGATGCAACAACTATGCATGAACACATACGCATATATGCCTACAAATTGGTGAGGCACCATTGTTCCTAAAGGGAAGAAAAAGTTTGCTGACCTCAGCCATGGCTACAACTTTCATCCCTTCACACCAAATATTCTGGGTGCCTCAGTGGGTTAGACACTGGCCTACTGATCCCAAAGTCGTGGGTTCAAATCCAGTCCAGATCAATGGTTTTTAAGTCTGCTTAAAAACGACAGCTTCATGTCAGTAGATTTATGCAGGACAAAATTCCAGCACACTGGCAATGCTGATGTGATCCTGGCAATTGATAGTGTTATTAAAAAACAAAATAATTTAATTTAATTCACACCAAATAGCTGAACTCTGGTGTCAAACTTGAATGTGGAAGGAACCATGTTCAGTTCCCCACATAATCTATATGCAAGCCCCAAAATAACTTTGTGTTTAAATAAATACCAAGTGATTTAATAGGATTCGTAGGTTCAGATGGATCTATAGTCCTTAAACTAAAAATCAAATTGTGAGTTTTGTTTTGTTTAACCGCTAGAAATTGTTTATTGGAGCTCTGAGAAACCTTTCTCCACTAATGGCACACTATGCACAAGCTTTTTCATCATGAAAAATATTAGGTTCTGAGTTATAGGGCCAATTTTTTTTTGATCAACAGTTGACACCCATACATATGTGAATATTATTTTGCCCCTTTTTTAAGAGAATTAATAGACAGGGAGCATGATCTTGCCCTTTTTCAATAAGAATCTGCAACAGCTCATATGGCCAATATTTAGATGAGAACAACTGAAAGTCTGTTTCAGGACAAAATTATTAGTAAACACTTGTGGCCCCTCGATCCCCTGTGATTTCTATCTCTGGGGTAACTTAAAACAAAGTATACAAGACAAACCCACACACCCTGGAAGAATTAAAACAAAATATCCACCGGGAAATTGCCAGAATTTCTCAACGTGAACTACAGTGAGTGATGGATAGTTTCTTAAAGAGGTGCCAAAAACGTAGGGACGACGGTGGCCAATTTCAGCATCTACTTTCATAAAGTTACTAAGTTAAGCCTTTAAAAATATTGTATGGTTTCATCTGCGCCTTTCTATGGTAGCGGAAGATGGCAATGAATCTCAAGGATCCATACAGGAAAACACAGTACAGTCACCAAATTCACATGCAAAGGACCATTCAGCAATGTTTTGAAAAACTAGTATGTATTCTTACCTTTGAGCATGATGCCATCCACCACACCAATTTATTGCTGCATTTGCTCTGCCTTCAACAAGAACTTTTGCAGCTGATATTGAAGCTCCTGCTATTAACTGAACAAAATTGTAAATGCCATCCACCAGTGGGCAATCATAACCTGTTAGCATGATCACATCTCAGATTTCATAGTGAAAATGACAAATAGAATACATTTTTGTATGCAATGCTTTAATTTTACTTGGTCCTAAAACTTTGCTTTTCTATCAGTTCATCAGTCTCAGAATCACTCAGTACAATTAACAGAAAAAGAACTTAATGAGATGTTAGACTTCACACAGGAAGGAAATGCTATTATAGCTATTATAGTCAAAGCAAATTATTTTGTAATTTTTGCTGCAAACACTGCACCATTGAAAGTACATTTCTGTGCACATTTTATTATCTATTACAGTGCACCATTAAAATAGCTTTGCATTAAAAACTTCATGCCCATTTCACTCATGTTTATCTTTCTTGCTATTTTCCCATTTTTGAAAAATGCATCACTTTCCCCAAAAAATTGATGTGTTGCACTAACATGATTTATTGATACAAATGCTTACTGATTTTAATCAAGATAAACCTTTTTATTTTTAGATCTAAAAAGAAAATAAATAAATTATACCATACCATGTAATTGCCTACTGTAGCTTCTTTAGCTTCAGCAAGATGGTTTGAAATTATTTTATTGCTAATTTTCTCTACTACATACCTGTAGTAGAAGAACTATTATTTTTCCCACTCAAAAATACAATATCAAGATTTTACTGAAGATAACACATTTTGAGATTCTCTAAATCAAAGGAAGCATTTTTAAAAACCAGGTTTGTGTCTGTATTTTTTTTATTTCCTTCCGTACCACAATGATAATGTGCGTGCCTGCCTCTGGTACAGAGGACCAGGGTTCGATCCCTGATACCAGCATGGGATACCCCCCCCCTCCCCCTGGGAGGTCTGGTAGAGGGTGCACTCAGCCTTGTTAGGTCTCTGAGGGGCCAATTGAGTAGCTATCCTGATAGAAAGGGAGCATCCCTAAAAGGTCAAGTAGTCGCCTTACAGTTGCGAGTCAGTGTACCACTGCCAACCTGAACTCCTCCATGGCCTTGGCTGCTGCTGGAGGATGCAGTGGCAGGGCGATGAGGGTAACCTCCATATAGAGGATATGTTCTAAGGATTATTTTATTATTAGAACATGCTACATTACTAGGATTCAAGCCTTTATACAGCTATTGTAAAATGAGGCAATTGCAAGTTGTCTGCCACATGGGCAGAGCATAGTGTCATTGCACTTGCACAGTGACAGCACATAACATAACTAGGCTCACTGCATATAGTGCATTGTACCTCTCACTATTCCACGCAGAATCAAATGCTTCCAGCACAAAAATAGAAATATTCAAGTACTGCTAAGCTTGTACAAGAATTTGGGAGTGAATATTTTGCTGCAAATGGTGACAGCATAGAATATAAGTTATGCAACAACGTTTAAGCATCACTGTACCTGACTTCCTCTGTGCTGTGATTATGTGACAGACTGACCATTCCCACTTCCCATAGTTCATGCTCTGCTCACTCTGAGTACTCACTCAGAAATTAGAGAAGAGTGGCATATGTACCAAACAATTCATGAAATAATGACTTAATTAACATTAAGTAGAAGAATAAACTCCTGTAAGAATAGTTTGTTGAAGAGAGCAAGTAGAGCAAGTTACGTGAATGTAAAGCATCTGCTTTCTGGATTATGGATTTTCTCTAAATTATTTATTTACTCAGAAACAAACCACTGCACCATAAATCATTGCATGCAGTATAGGAATTAATAATGGTTATGCCCTTGGTAACTTACAAACTTTGTTGTCCTCAGAGCTTTATCATTAACATAATATTGTTGTGTATAGTAACTATAATAAAGCAATTTTTGAGATGAATATAACAGTCATATTGTAGTTTTACCTAGACCATATTCCAGCTGCTCTTCATCATATTTTTCCAAGTCATCACTTTTGTTCACTTTCTGTAAAAATTCGATGTATTCCCTTGAATGGAACGAAACCAGATCATCTTCTGTTGCTGGCGCACATGGTATTATATCCATGTTGGAAAGCAGCCCATAGCAATCGATGAGGTTGTGAACTAGTTGCGCCTATAAATGCAAATTTATAAACAAAGACTGGTAATGATTTTGTTCCACATCACCCTGAAATCAATTCGTTTTTGCAAACTGGTAATAGTAAGAAAAATGGTACTTTATGCCTGCTGCAACATTTTCTGTACTCGTTTTATCAGCATTAAGAAATGCAGTATTATAATTACAGATACATTAAACTTGTTGACTCAAGTACTTTTTTCTCTGATAAAATAGGTAAAAGGTACAGCTGAGTGCAATTTACTAATGTACATTACCATCAAATCACTACTTTATACATACATTTATACACTGATAATAGTTCAGAATACTAGGAAAACTGAGTGTGTAACTTATCTTTGCACACAATTGTAGATAGCCATCTAAGTCATTATATGAATATATTAATAAAAAAGTTGCTTTCTTCGCATCGCTTAATTCTTAGTGGATCCCAATATTAAATACCACAATTTTCTTAAAACTGCTTGTATACAGCTAACCTAAACTACCTTGGATCTATCTCGTTTTACAATGTATTAGTAAAAACTGGTGAGCTGCAATGTGTAAAACCATACTTTCTGTAATTGAGGAATTGCATGGTCCCTGCACATCACTTCCCATTTCTCCTCCTAGCAAGCTTGTGTAGTAGGATTTCCCACCACACCTCAATACAGTATAGTTTGTCCAGAACTTCCTGACACTTGATATGAACGAGAGAGGAGAAATTTAGGAGAAGTGACTGGAGTGGTGGGGAACAAGCGAGTGATGTCAGAACTAAGGTAGTCACAAACACAAGCGCTGTATGTTTACGTATTATAAACAATTATTGTGTAGTTATCACAGTGACAGCAAGCAATGGCCTGATCCCCACCTCTCCTATTATGTAAGTGGGCATGCCTCTTCTATCGCATCTATACTTCAAGAGTGGGGGGTGTAACGACAATCTGTAACAAGTGACCATCCTTTGGAATGACGTAGTTGCCCCCTCTACCTTTGTGGGGGGAATGCAAAGTGGCATGTGGCAATCAAGGGTGGAGTGGGCACATAAATTCACAGCAGTTCTTGTCTACTTGCTCTTCAAAATAAAATTCATATAATTTTGTATATGATTAAATATGATCTTATGTAAATAAATATTCTGTTTCTGTATATGTAGTTAAAAGAAAAGCCAGAATGCCAACGAAAGGATCCTAACTTCAACGTTTAAAATTACACATTTTTGCATATTTTGAAGTATAATAAATATTTCACACCATACTACAGACTTTTACACATTTTATTATTATTGTGGATGTATTCCTCTATTACCACAGATTCCTTAAAATTGCCTAACCAAATCTCAGTAACCTCTGTGGAAAAACGGCATAAGGACTTAAAGATTTCCTACTATACTTAACATCAATCTTATGAGCTATTTATCACTGTGAATTTGTATTTTCCTCCAATTAAACCATTGCAGAAATTTTTTTTGTTATAAATCCTTTTTTCTACTCCCTACCTCAAAAATGTGCAAAGAATATTAACAGGACCATGTAATTTTTAGATATGAGTTTCAATGTTCAGTTACACTGACACAATGAATAAGTGACGTTATTTCCTAAAATGGACTTTCTGATTTACTTATTTTATTAAATTATATATGTATAAAAATGTTCCCAATAGAGTTGAATATTTCTGGAATTTTATTTTACTTTGCCATAGATAAAATCGGATAATCTTTAGAAAGGTTCCCGCGATGAGTTGGTCAGAATTTCGGCTAAGTCCCATTCGGCAGTGTGTACGAATGGTCACGAAAGTTGCCGAAGTTGCTGTGTTAATGCAACGCTGCCAACAGCAAAATGTCCCTAGGACTTTGTTGCCAACAGTAAGTTTGAATGTTTTTGCGGGAGTCGTCATTATGCTATTGTGCTTGGTGCAAGGAAGAAGCTCCGTAAATGGATTTTTTCTCCACTCGAAAATAAAAAAAATAAATAAATAAATAAATAAAATCAATAAATAAAAAAGAACGATAATTAATAAAAATAATATAATAGTATTAAATATAATTAAATATTTATAATATTTTAATATAAATTTATAAATAAATATTTATATTTTAATATTTAAATATTAATAAAAATAATATAAATATAATAATATAATAGTATTAAGTATAATATATATAATATAAATCTAATATATTAATAATAACAATAATAATAATAATAATAATAATAATAATAATAATAATAATAATAATAATAATAATAATAATAATAATAATAATAATAATAATAATAATAATAATAATAATAATAATAATAATAATAATAATAATAATAATAATAATAATAATAATAATAATAATAATAATAATAATAATAATAATAATAATAATAATAATAATAATAATAATAATAATAATAATAATCCATAATAATGGATTAAAAATAATAATAAATGCATTTCGGCTCAAATCCATAATAATGGATAAAAAATAATAAATCCATTTCGGCTCATAATAATATAATAATAAAGAACGAGCCAGTAATAATGTATGGAGTTGCGCTACGCGATAGCGGCGTATGTCATTGTTATGTTACTGCCAGATTGCAGGTGGTTGCATCACGTGTTAAATAAAGCACGTGTCAAATAAATATCGGTGTTTAATGTGTTGGCAATGAAAACTAGTGTAGTGTAAAAAGCAATGTTGGCAATGTGAAATAGCGTGTGCTGAAATCTAGTGGGCGATTGTGAAACTACTGGGCAGATGTGAAATTGCGTGTGCTGCAATCTAGTGGGCAATTATGAAACTACTGCCGGTACTGCCAGCGCATGCGCAGAAGGTAGGGAAACTACTGCCGGCGCATGCGCGGAAGGTAGGTTCGGACACTTAGAATCTGGCTGGCAGAAAGGGAACGTTTGTAAAGATGAGCCGATAAAATCACCTAATACAGATTAGTTGAGAATTAGATATTTTATTGCACAAGATTCAATTTACAAATTTTGTTTAGCATAATATAATTCTTGCAGCCTTTGAAATAATTTCTCTAAGAACAAAATGGCTTGTTTCAAGGTGTGTACATTGTCATGTAGCGAACAAAGTATTTATTTACATCTTTAACATAAATTCCCACATTTAATAAAATTAAGTAAATTTATGCTGTACACATAGTGCAGAACAACCAACATATTTATGCCTTAAATAAGGAAGTTCCATTTCCTTACTTCCAATAAAGTTTTGAACTCATCCCTGCCCTGGTAATAAACATTTTACTTGCAAGTAAATGCACAGTTTTTGTTGTTAGTTGCCTAAACTATCATAATGTTGTTATTTATAATGTGGCTTTGGTTTCTGTTGTGGGTGGAAAAATTGTAAATGTAAATACATCTAGACTCAAGAAAAACAGGGAGAATAGTTTGATGGAAAGAAGAATGGAATGAAAAAGCATAAAGTTTTATGAATGTTGAAGCATTTTAACACCTAACATTGTAACAAAGGACACTTAAAGGAATTGTGATTACTGTCGACAATTTTTTACTAGAGGTAACAAGACTTGATATGGAGATCCTTCTCATCAAGTGTAAAATTAAGCAATTTTCTTCTTTTCTGCATTATCACATCGATATGCAAACTGACTTTTTGATAGACATAGGTTATGTTACTTCAAAATGTTTTTAGGCGTAACCTGTACGAACATTTTATGTGCTGGACTATCTTTAATAAATATTATTGCTTACCCTGCCACATACATTAGGAATCTTATCACATTCCTTTAATAAATCCAGATCTTTGACGTATGCCACTTTCCTTGGAGGTAACATCAGTTCATTTTTTTCTGAATCCATTCTGAACACGAATGGTTCTCGTAAGCACTACAGATTTGGATATATTGGTTACAAACTCCGTCTTTCGAGACAAAAATAACTCCTATTGTGTATCACATTGCGGTCAAACATCCGTCAAAATTACTTTATGATTCGCGCCATTTGTTTACTTATGTCACAAAGCACCATGTGCTGTACATACTTGTGATAGCAAATGGTCACTGTGATCCAAAATATCACTATCGCTCCGGTGATCGAATTGCTCGTGCAGTTATAAAAGCTTTATAAAATGCTTTAAAACTTTGTAAAAACTTCGTTTACAGGATATAGTGGTGGGGAAACCAACTTTGTCGGAGGGGAAATATAAAAGTAGATTAAAATAAGGCTTTCCAGTGCGGTCCCAGACTAATCGCTATTACCCTTCGTTGTTCTGTGCTTTCGAGGTTTGTAATGCCATAGCCAGGCCGGATCTATCAAAGTCAATGTCATACCATTCATTGCAGTGTGAATAAATATCACTATTATAACTATAATCAGGGTGTATAGTCCATTGAACCAAGGAGAGTATTGCTGTAATAATTAATAATAACCGTATTGTTAATAATACATTAATTCTTATATTTTTTCCTCCGGCACATCGGCGACGCTGATGTAATCCTCGCAATTGACAGCGTCGCTAAACAACAGAATAAATAAAATCTTATATTTTCCTTAGTCACAGTTGTGGAAAATTTAGCGATACAATTTTTAAACGGCGCCCGGGAATTGCTATACTGGTAACACTTTTGCAAGTAGTTTTCTGAGACCCAACAGATGGCATGGAGTGTTTGTTGGTGGTCAATATTTTGTTTGCGGAAGCAAGATACTCCTTGCTAATTACCTCCCTGTGGGCAACAGCTGGCTGCTAAAGCTGTACCTTTCACCCGGTATGCCAAAGGGAAACCAAACCAGCCCTAATCTGAAGCCATTCAAATTGCATAATGGACCCATTAGCGAGGAAAGGAAGAAATATCTGCAATTGCTACTATCTTATATATCACCGCTTTCCAACAACTTTAATCGAAATTCTATCACAGCAAAAACTGTTAGCGATCTTCTCTTACATTCAGATAACGACAAGGACTTGTAAATAGGTATGTGCATTCAGTGATTTATGATTCTTTGTTAAATGAGTTAGCCTTTAAGGACAAGAAACAATATCATCCTCATAGAAGTTTTTCTATAAAAATGTATGTGTTTTGTCAGAAGTCGAATAATAATTACAGATTGAACCTTATTAATAATTTATTTCACGTTAAGCTGCAAAACTATATTACGCCATTAACTGCTACAAGTGAATTATATATGTTGGATGTTACTAAAATGCAACCAGTCATATTTAAGTCCAAGTCAGTGGTGTCATTGAGAAGAAACAGGGAACAAAACTAATTGCCCTTTGCTGGTGACGTAATATATGTGAGGAAAAGAAAGAATGCTGAGAGAATTCTGGTTGGAATTTGTAATCGGACATGTTGACGCCCGACTGACTTTCTTATTTGTGAAACTCAAAGGAGTGCAGAGTTATGCACTACAGAATTACAGATTTGTTTATTTCAATTTTGTCTGGTGCTGGTACAGCAGGCCCAGCTAACAGACTTACATTTACATTTATTTACAATTGTTTTGTTTTTACATTTTATATACAACGGGTTTTCCAGGAAACCCATACAGTGGCCGTCCTTGGGCCACCGAGAACAGTTCCCTGTTGTATTGTCTTTGGGTTTTGTTTCTAATTTTTTTTTCTTTATATACATATATACACTTTATTTACACACATGCACTCCCGCATTCGCTCTGGCATATCGTGAGACATGTCCTCACGCACACACAGACACACACACACGCACATAAAAACACTATTTACAGACGCTATTTACACTCGCTTTATATACATTTCCGCGGTTTTCCTGGGCGGGCAGGTTGCAGCTCCTGACTGGTTCCCTGGGGTGCAGGCCTCTGAGGTAGCTTGTGTGCGGCCTGGGGCCCGTGTTTGCATGGACGCACATCAGTCGGTGAGCCAAGCGACGTCTAAAACATTTTGATTCGTGCATGTTTTCGATGCTTCGGCTCACCTTTGCCGATATTGGCAATGACGTAATTGTCGTGAGTTATGCACTAAGCCAACGCCACCCACTTATACCCTGCACGGCCACACCACTAAGCCACTTTTCTTAAGCCAAAGCGAGTGAAGGGGGGAAAAGAGAAGAATGATCAGCGGTGTCACTTTTTGGCACCTCTGGTATAAGTAAAAAGGTAAAATTTATAATCTTGATATGTGACTACAACCTAAAGACACTTTTACCAATGTATAAAATGACAATAACAAGTTGTATTAATGTAATTAGAGGAAATAAAAAATGCTCTTTTTGTCTGCCATAAAAATGTTAAAAATTGACCAGTCATCTTTCACTGGGGCCGTTCAATTACCTGTATTTCTTATGACCATTTTTTTTTCTTTTAATTTTTAAACCTGACTACTCAAAACCTGCATGAAACATAAAATGCTATAACGCTAAAGGAAACAATTTTGGAAAGTTGCCTGTAGAAATATATGTTTTTATAAAGACGCAAAAAAGATGCCCATCTCTGTGGTATGGCAACCTGTTCAAGAGGTTTGGAGTTCAAATCTTATTTAGGGTGAGTTACATGAATGTCTTTTTTCTTCTAGATCTGCTCTGATCCTGAAATTATGAATATCGGGTAATCACGGCTCAGTGGGTCGTGGGCTCAATTGAGCGTTTATTTTACATGTTTCATTCATGCTCCTCAGAAATGACCTGCACCTTTCAAATAAGTTAAACTAAAAAATAATCCAAAAAGTTATATTTCCCCTTAAACAATCAATGTCAATAACCCCACGGTGACATTATAATATATTTATTTCTCAAAACTCACTTCCTTCGATGAGGGTAGCACATCTGCTCCGTATTCAAGAGGTTCGTAGTTAAAATCTTGGGGTGAATTACCTAAATACAGGTAGAGCGAATTCTCTCCACATTGCATATTTTTATATAGCTATTGTACGTTCTTTTTTGTTTGCGGCGGCGTGACCAACCGGTTAGACCGTTAGCCTGCCACCTAGGCGGTCCCGGTTCGATCCTAGGGACCCACAAATGGTATTCGTGGTGGACGAAGCGGTGTATGGGCGGGCTTTCTACGGGTTGTCCGGTTTCTCCCACCACTGATGCCACCAACCGCTTATCATCAGCTGCATTTCACCTCCATTTCATATCATCCTCTTCCTCACTCTCTTACCTGGTGCTTGACTGACCACCCACTTCCAAGTCTTCACTCTGTCCGGTCCGTAGGTTCCTGTGATCCCCAACAGGCGTCTGACCCAATGCACAGGCTTGTAAGTCCTAGGGAGTGCAAGCCCCACATAAGGGGGGAGGTTAATCAGATAAAGAATGAGCGTATATTTTATTCTATTTTCGTTTAATTTTATTGCATAATCTGTAAATTATACATGTTTTGATGCAACTGTTAGAAAATGTTTAATAAATTTAAACATTTGGAATATTGACCCTGGATTAAGAAATTAGGTGTCAGGGTTGCATATACATACTTTTATTTTTCCTTGTATTTTATTTATTTTCTCCGCAGTAACGTGCGAGACCCGAATTTAGAAGGTCCCTGGTTTGACTTTCGTTCACCACTCACTTTGAACTTGACTTTTTGTGACTTTCGGTGGCTGGTAAGCAAATGCGGGGGCGGTATCTCACTACCACGATTTCCTTTGTTATTTCCCTTTCAGCCCGTTTGTTTTCTCATATTTCCGCCGTGCTTCTAGGTTTCATGGTGTGGGACGTGCTGGTCATATAGCGCGAATGACTCCTTTTAGGAAAGAATATTTCTCGTTCACAATAGGGCTGCCTGGTTGGTTGGGTCGTTCACCGTCCTTTCTGGGTAGCTCCAGTAAAGGAGGGGAACTACTAAGGACTAAGGACTTCCGCGTATCTCTGTGACCTGTCTCCTGCGGCCTATTAAAGCTGGTTCACTGCTACCCGGGAATGGTAACCAGAACGGCAACGAGAACGGGAATGCGCATTATCCATCATCATAGCAAATTGGATATCGTGCATTACGAGTTAACTTGTTTCTAACTGAAAAAGGATTTTTTTTTCTAGCTTGCGACTAGAGAGAGCGCTAGAGAACTGTTTCATGGCACGGCCACCTTGAATAATTTCTATAACGAAAAGTCTAATATGCACTCATCCCTTTCTCCTGAGTTAGGGAGAGGGGGTGGCTGCAATGGATCTCGTGTAGGTCGCAGTGTCCATACCTTTCCGTTGTATAACCCAGGGGAGAACAGGTAGTGCCAGTGTGACGTCAGCTCACACCGCTGAGCATGTTTGCACTGAAGACGCCCTCTACTCTACTTACCTTGCTGATGACGAGCTCAGAGTGTGACGTCACCGCGCTCTGGGCTGCTGCCACAGCGGAAGAAAATAGTTTGACGCATGCGGGATGCAGCAATGTGGGAAAGACAGGAAATGTATCTGATGTTATAGTAGACGAGGTTTAACTTGGCACCTACGTTTTAGAAAGAGAAAGAAATAGGTATTGTCCATCACTTGTCACCGCTACCCGTGAAGGAAACGAATAGTTGTTTATGTTCATCTACCTTTATGTAAACTCCCATAGCACCTATATTCGCTCCACTCTTACGTCCCAACTTATAAACACAAGCCGGCAACAACTAACCAACGATACGCCGAAACCAAAGCACACAACAAAATATAGTATCTTAAACATTGGCGATTATCTGTGAGTTTTCAAAATGTATGATAACCCTGGTAAAAACTACTTGAATGTAACGCGATAGCAGCGATATTCCTAAAACTCTCGGGTAAATATCGTTCTTTTGCATCATAAACACGAGGTATGAGTCCACGTGTCATTTGTTTGTGTTAGCCCCAGCTGATACGAGCTAACGAGCGCCAGGTTATCGCGGAGGGATATAAGGTATGGATCTAAGGCTGGATGGAGTATACAATACATTGAATTATGATATAGTGGTGGCTCGTGAGCTGAACTAAAGGTGAAACTCTAATCACATGCAAGATACATATATTTCTTATATATTAAGTTGATTCTTCTGTCCTTTCTGTTGGCGTATTTCTCAGTTATTTCTTACGTAGTTTATTTCCATTTTCCATTACATATATTGACATAACATTAAGTTTTATTTGCAATGTTTACAAATGTTCAATGTGACTCCCTATTGTCACTCGGCAGATATCCCACCTGTAAGACAGTTCATCCCAGATACACGTGATCATGTCCGCATCTACACAAGCTACCGCTACGTTAATTCGCTAACGAAGCTCATCGAGATTGGTCGGCAGTGGAGGGTTGTATACATTATCTTTAATGTAACCCCACAGACAAAAATCCAACGGTGTTAAATCGGGAGATCGTGGAGGCCAAGCTATGTTCCCGCCACGTCCAATCCAAGTGGGAGTGGTGTGGGATAGGGACGTAGTGGCCTCATGGTGGTAATGAGGAGGTGCTCCATCTTGTTGAAAAATGAAATTCTCTCGCATGTCTTCTTGCAACTGCAACTTTGTAGTTTTCTAACATATCTAGATATGTGATGCCAGTCACAGTCTTCTCATAAAAAGAATGGTCCATACACTTTCACGGAGCTTAGCGCACAAAACACATTCAGTTTTGCTGAGTCACGTGTATGTTCCAGGCATTCCGTCAGTTTCTGTGTACCCCATATCGTTATACTGTGGCGAATTACTGTACCACTAAGGTGAAAAGTTGCCTCGTCACTGAACACAATGTTCTTAAGAAAACTATCGTCTTCTTCCATCCTGTTCAGCATGTCCGCACAGAACTCAACGTTTAAGTTATTAGCACTCAATGCCTGAACCAATTGCAACTTGTGCCCCTTACACTGTAGTCATCGTAAAATTCTCCATACCATAGGTTGTGTAATGGTCAGCTCCAAACTTGCTCTAGTTGTAGACTTCTTTGGACTTCGTGCATAAGTTCTTCTCACGGCTTCCACAGCGTGGCCTGCTACAGGAGGGCATCCCTGTCCTTTCGGTGTCCCACACAGCAACCTGTTTCTACGAATCGATCATACAATACTTTGATAGTTTTCACCTGTGGGGAAGCTTTTTGATACTCTGTATGAAAATGTCTTTGTACGGTACTCTGCGATTTAGTACATGGAACCCAATGTACCTCTTTGCTAGTGTGCAAGTGTAGCTGTCTGCACCGAGAGGGTGTGTATAGCGGGTGCACATGAACGGGAGTGTTGATGTGATGGGATTTCATATTTCACTTGAGCGGCAATGTTATTGGGACAGGATGTTCGAATCTACTCTTTAAAGAAAGGCGAAAATGTGCCATCGGCAAATTTTTGAGGTATACGAAGCATTTGGGAAAAAAAGCTAGCAGTTTAAATCTTACTTCAAGATATAAACTGGCATTTGTCAAATGTTACCAAACATTGAGGAACATGGTAAGCAGATTATGTTATCAGATCACTTTCACAATGAGTATAAATACAAACTTTATTATCTATTTTACATTTTAAATATCAGAAGGTAGGTACAAAAATAGTTGCTTTTTTAGTTAGGTATATTTTTAACAAGAGGCTGCTACACAATAATTCCTGTTCATGAACACTTGATGAAATATGACACTAAATGAAACAACAGCACATTGAAATACTTTACAAACAGTACAAAACAAAAATATTATCTGTATTTCATGTATGAGTTTTATGAGCATATATCCCTGCATTTATGTTGAGTTTTCACTATTTCAGAGACACAAATAAAAAAACAAAGGAGAGAGAGAATTAAAAGGCAAATCTTAAATAATGACCTGAATATCACTGGAAGTACAAAACATATACTGTAACGTGAGGAATTTCTCTGTAAAGCCCTTGTAGAATAAAAAGGCACATTTAATTTGAATAATTCAAAGTTCTCTGAAACAGATTAACCCTAGCATTACCAAGGGGCAGGATACTTTATGCTCACCCTCTGTAATTTTTTAAATTCTGTCTTTTAATTTTTTGATTAAGGGTGTGCAGTTAATAGTTATTGTCAATGTTTCTAGTACTGAATTGCACAATTGTTTCAAAGTTTTCATTGTTGGTCTTATTGAGAAACAATGAAATATCAAGTTGGTCATAAAGTTCTGCCCTCATTGGTATAATGTGAGTCATGTAAAAAAAAAAAAAAAAAAAAAAAAAGGAATAGTTAAACAACGTTAAATATTACCTTTATAAACATGACAAGATATAAATCCAATTTTAAAATAAATTTGTTTTAAAAATTGCTCAGACATTTTGTTACCATTGGTAATCACAAAGTACTCCCCTCCCCTATTGATCATACAACTTCTGGAATAAGGCTTGGCATTGCTAGGATTAAGACAGGCAATAGAAATTCAAGTTTTTCACTTTTGTGTTTGACGGCTCATTGCCAAAATAAATATTTTTATGAAACACTTCTGAAGAGATGAATGATGCAACAGTCACACTCACCACCACAAGTATTTTTAACACATTGCACATTATCACACCACAACCCACATTTTAAGATCAGTTCTCTTTCACTGTGACATCTCATCTTCTTTTGCGATAGAACCATTCAAAGGCATAACCTTTCAGACCAGCATTTTTCTCTGTTTCCTCCTGTGGCGTATCAGCAGCACTCAGTTCAACAAAGGTAATATTTGGTTGGTAACCAAACTGGTTTGCCAAGTAGTTGACTCTTTGACCAACACCATCTCGTCCATTAGCAAAATACCCACCTTCTTTGTTACCATTTCTGTACCCACTCTCATGGTGCCCATGGTAGCCAGCAGTGTAGTTGAAACGATAAAGGAGGTCTTTGATATCATTTTCTGTGATACCATTTGGAAGTCCAGGCTGTTCAACACCAACTGGAGGTTTTCCAGAGTCTGGTTCAATAGGAACATCTCCAAATACACCACCAGGAATTGGAGATGGAAAGCTTGGATTTTCGCCTCCAGGTACACCTGGAATGGATGGTATACCTCCTGTTGGGAATCCTGGGGTACCATTAGTTGGTAACACACCACCAAATGCATTAGTACCTGGAAACTGTCCAGTGATAGGAGTATCTGAAGACTGGTTACCTGGTGGCGAACCTCCAAACACAGCAGCACCACCTGGTATTTGTCCAAGTACATCACTGCCAGGAACTTGACCAAAGGGCACATTTCCATTGCTTGGGACAAATGGTATGGTTCCATTGTTTGGGACAAACGGCACATTTCCATTGCTTGGAACAAATGGTATGGTTCCATTGTTAGGGACAAATGGCACATTTCCATTGCTTGGGACAAATGGTATGGTTCCATTGTTTGGGACAAATGGTATGGTTCCATTGTTTGGGATAAATGGCACATTTCCATTGTTTGGGACAAATGGCAGAGTTCCGTTGTTTGGCAAAGATCCAAACCCTGGAACCTGGTCAAGTGGAGTTCCTCCAATTACATTTGAACCAGGAATTTGTCCAAAAATGCCACCTGCTGGAGGCTGTCCATTACCTTGACTGCCCGCATCAGGGTTTTCAGTAGTTTCTGCTCTAGGAAATGCTGCTGGAAATGGTCTTCCTCGTGCAGCTGTAAAATAAAGTATTTTCCTTCTTCAGAGAACTGTACACAAAAGATTGACTGTTGCATGCATTGACTGTTGCATATGCTACATATTTGAAAATTAGGTATATTATTTTTGTCATTAAGATCTCAGTATTGGTAATTAAAAAATACAAATGCTATTGGATGAGTTTGTATGAATATAATGCACTAAGAAAGCTCTGTTTTATGAGAAATGATTTTAAAACCTTTGAAAGCATCCAAAAAAGACATTGCATCAATGATTAAATGTTATATTTCTCACCAGATTTTGGAAACCTAGAAATTGTCATGCAATCCTGATCATGGAAAAAAGTTTTTTTAAAAATCCAAATGATTTGTCCAATTGTAGATTTAAGGCAAATTTGTTAGGCATGAGATTTTTAAAGAAATCTACAAAGCAACTCATATATTCTATTTTTGCACTTCTTTCCCCTCTCATTTTTGTTCATTACAATGGAAAACTATTTATGCTTGCTGAACAATTGTGCCCTGAGGCAGTTTGAAACTATACCACTATTGGTATATGCAAAATGGATTTTTGTAAGATCACCAGTAAAATGAAAGTTTCTAATCTAATGTTAAGAGGATGCATCAGAAAGTTTTGTACTGGAAGAATCTGAAAACTTTTCCATGAAGAAAATGTGCAAATAGTTTTGGACATTAGTTTTAAAAAACAAGTTCTAAAAGAATTACTTTAAATCATCATAATTTAAATAAAAATAAGTCTTTGGTGAAATCGAGACTTAATTTCAAAAGAATCCTTGCCCATGCCATTTTGTACCTTGTGGTCCCCTACATGCACCTTGAAACCAAAATCTCATAACTCAAGCAAATGTTTTATTTTTTATAATTTCTGCTACACCTTTGTGATTATCATACAGTTTTGGAGCTCATTTTTCGAATGAAGTATTACTACTGACTTTGTCTGAAATGTCACCTATTTATCATTTATATGGATGAAATATTAAAAATATAAATCCAAAAACCTCAAGAACTAAAGTTGGGAACTGGAAACTTAAACCAGTTTATTTACAAGCACTTTTGTATGTGGATGATGTGATTATAATAGCATTCTTATCTGAAGGATTAGAACATGTGATTAGTGAACAGCTGTTATGAAAAGGGATTGTAATTAATACAAGATAAAATTAACGTTCTTTGAATATCCAAAGAATACAAACAAAAGAAAGAGATTAATATTAAATATAATGACCAGGTTTTAAAGAGAGTAGAAAGTTTTAAGTACTTGTGTACTCTTATTTGTAGTGATGGTAGGGTTGTACATGCAATATTATACAGACTAAAAATGCATCAGTACATTACCATAAATAAGAAACTAGTGTTACTGTAATCATAGATTCAGAAAATTAATTATCTAAATATAAATTTAAAAATATAATAATCAAAATAATGATGAACAATAAAGAATGAATAGAGAAAAATGTAAAAAGCTTAACCTCATTAATTTGAAAGAGATGAGAGTGGTTGCAACAGTTTTAGAGAAGAAAGCGCTACTCATTGGTTTAGAGCTTGGCTTGTCTGTCAAGGCAAGCACTTATAATTCTTTGGGGCATCTATGTGCATGAGATACATTGAAACCAACAATCACAAAGTTATATCATATTGAAGCAGATTTTTCAGTTGTTTAAATATGACTTTAGTTTTGTTTGGTTGGTGAATTGTTCTATAATCTATATTGGTTGGCTGTGTCTCATTGGAAATATTGGACACATTTATTAAAAGATGCTATCACCATAATTAGTGTCACCCTTTCTAAACAAAACCCATGCACACCCTGGTAGAGGAATCTAAGTGTTCAATAGCTGCAGGGGGCTGCACCAAAGGAATCTGAGACATTGTCGGGCAGCATAAGGCATTATTGCTTCTAAACGCTTCACCTATGAGGAGCACATTGCAGCTTCAAAATTGTCTCATCAACATGTGACTTCCAACACTTATTTACTGCTTCATTAGTTAAGTAAAAAAGAAAAAAAGTTGATATGTAACTTAAGAATGAAACTAATATTACAATACAGGATACCAAGCTTGACACTATTAGACAAACATACAAGCAAAGTAACAGCAGTAGAGATGAGATAATTAAGAATAATTTTGGGAAAGACTAATAGGGATAGGATAAGAATGAAAGAGTAAGAGACATACAGAATTAAAGAAATCAGTAAATTACTGAGGAGATATAACTGAAGTGGTTTGGGCATGTCTAAAGAAGGATGGAAGATAAAAAGAACAACAGAAAATGAACAAAAACAATGACTGAATTTAAAAGAATGCATATGGTTAGAGATAAATGGAAGAAAGGAGTAGAAAGAAAAAAAGCGTTGTTGTTAGCTAATGATAGATTTCTGACAATGAAGTCATTAATCCTCTTGCTCTCCAATATTTTTCACTAATGGATGGGGTGCTAGAAGTGGCTGGGCATATTTGAAGGTGGTCTTGGTCCTTTTATAGATTCCCCTCAGGGGTCTCCGTCTAGGGGATATGTGGATGGCGACCACAAGGTACCCAAGCTGAGCAGAACATTACTTCCACTTATTGGTGTTTTTCTCCTCACTTTTCTATCTGACCTTATGACCTTACCTTGGTCACCTCTTGTTTCCTCCCAACCCTGATGCTATTAGGGTTCCCGAGGGCTATTAGGGAGTCTTTATTTTTCCAACCTTTCCATTTCTCTAATTTCTCTATAAACTCTTAACCCCTAACATGCTGAGATGTTGTTGTTGTTGTTGTTGTTAGCTAATGCTGGATTTCTGGCAATGAAGTCATTAATCCTCTTGCTCTCCAATATTTTTCACTGATGGATGGGGCACTAGAAGTGGCCGGGCACTGATGAGATGTCATGTCATGTAATACGTCGTCTGATTATTAATCTGAGGATATGGCCGATGAATTTATTTTGATAATACTCCCAGTCAGGTTGGTGAGACCTGTAAACCAACGACAGGTGTGGTGTGGTCCTCCAGACATTCTGGTGATTGTGAGAGAGTGATGTAACTGCCAAAACATAAAAATATGGTGCTCTCTAAAAAGTGGTTGCTATTATTGCTAAATCTCTTCAATATTTATGAAATATGACTTGAGGGGTAAAATGTTCCGGAGTTAAAATAGTGCACCATTCAGATCTCTGGGCGGGGACTACTTCTCAAGAACCAAAACATTATGTCAATAGAGGAAAAGAAATGTATGAGTAAACAAACATTGTTAATTATTTGTAGAAAAAGCACCACAGAAATATTGTAAGAGATACCATATAACTGTTTAATACCAAAGGGTTAATAACTTACATGTTATGGAAATTCACATGTTCACGTTTTTGCAATTATGGTGACTATTATAAACAAGAGCACTGAGGATATGATGAATGTATCATGAAACTAATTTGCATTTAATTTCAAGAACTTGCAGCAAATACTAACATAAGCTTATAGTCTCAAGATGTTTGTTATATTTAAGAAATGTACATGAACATTTGATGTTTGATATTTATGATAACTGTAGTTTCCCAAATTTGTGTTCCATAGAACATTATATTTCCAGTAGGCGTGTGTGAATATTTTGAGATGGTCTGAGTATTCTCGGTGGCATTACAATTAAAATTCCTTTAGATTTAGATATCCTCTAATATTATATAAAAAGTATCACTCCAGGATGGAATCAATTTAAATAAGTAAACAATTTCATTTTTAAAATTGTAGCATACATATTAAACTGTTGCAAAGAAAATGTAAGTATAATTGTTCATATATATTTCCTTAAATGAAAAAGTATTCCATGGTCAACAAAGTTTGGGAAACACTGGTTTACTGAATATTTACCAAAAGAAGGAGGTCTTGATGGTGTAATCTGTGGCTTTCTGGTGGTTGTAACAGGAACTTTGCATGATCCACATCCACTAGCCACTGTGAACTTGGGGTTTACAGTAGATGTTGGTGTTCTAATGGTTGTTGAGGCAGGTAATGGAGCACTGTTTGGTGCAAAGCCACGTCCTGTGGCACCACCAGGAGCAGCGGGCATCAGAGGTGTGCCAGGAGCTGAAAAAAGTACACAGAGATTTAAAATTTTGAATTTAAAGGTACAGCACTACTTTTCTATTTCTAGGTTATTTTTGGGAAAAAAACTTGAGAAAATTACTTGAAACTTAGTAATTTGAACTTTCAACTTTGTAACGATTATACTCCATAAGTTCATTAATCCAAAACATTCAACCATTCAACCCCCTTCTCCCTTCTTTCTCCTTCCCTGTTTTGCTTGATTATCTGCAATGTGCTTGAGAGTGCCAGTACTTTGGCCTGGGTTTTACTCTGTGCTCAATTTTGGGCAATGATGCAGTTGCTGTGGATAAGGCATGTGGTTTGTCACCAATTTGGTTTGTTAAGCAAGTTTAGCTTGGATTTTATGTTTCAGAGCTTTTAGCTGTTTCGGGTGTGATGTTGTTTGTTTTACCCTTTAACTTGGTTTTTGCTTTCACTTTTTAATTTCTTAATTGTTTTAACTTTTACTTTTGACTCTTAAACTCTGGAAACTTACAAGTTATTTACGGTTCTAACGTTTTAGCTTTTTAGGCATTTAGCTGTTTTCTATTTAGCTTTTACTTTTTAACTATTAACAGGTTTAACCTTTAAGCTTTTATCTGTGGTGCTTAGAAGTTTCTTAGCTTCTTAATTTTCCCATTTTATCTTTTGACTTTGGGTCCAAATGACCAAGTTGTCAATGGGCGCTTAAATACACACTCACTCTCCTTCCATCCCTACTTAATTATATACTTAACAAGGCAAACACTTTATTTACATAATTAAAATTGGTCTAAGAAAGCAGTAGAATTTATGAAATCAACTGGTATTCATTAATGTACAAACTATAGAATAAATAGACTAAAATAGACTATAATCAAAATTAAAAAACTAATGATTGAATTGAAGACAGTGTCTGACTTCCCAGCACATATGTATATTTCCCATTGTGCCCTTCTTGTGAATGCAATGAAAGTTGTTAGATGTTCTGCATCCAAGATATTATTCTGATTTTAGTGGCTGAAGATTGGGTGATGATTTCGATCAAAAGCCATCACTGAAAATTAGCTTTGAATTCTAGTTAAGTGCCTTAATTTCCAGCTCAAATTCTAATATATAAAGTAAACATACACCCAAAACTCTGTCATATGAAAAATAAATGTTATAAAGCTCTGTACTAAACAGAATGCTGGACAGCAATTCTCATCTTTCATGTGAAGTGAAATAACTGAAAGTTTACCCTTATCCCAATTGTGTCATAAATAATATTTTTACTTTATGAGTAAAAAAGAAATAAGAATATTGTGACACTGGCCTTCCGCCAAGAAGATGCTCAAGGTCAAACTATCTCACACTACTGCTTTTAAAGACGTGACCCGATGACAATGGAGCATTCAGAACAAAGATGACTATAAGCGCAGCAGAACAAAGCGATCCCAGGCAGTTCTAATAGCTGTTTACATGTTGGCTCGTATACAAGAATTTTCAAGAAAATGTGTATTTTCCAAACAATTTGCTGACACTTCACCTGAACTATGAAAGTGAGAGAGCACAGAGTGAGAGTTAGTCTTTAAGTGCTGAGCAAGACCTTTGGTTAATTTAGTTTTTAAGTGTTGAAGAAATTTCCAAGTTGAGTGTTGAGAAAGTGAGTGTATCGTCGAAACTAGCTGTTTGTGACACAGAGAGAGAGAGTAGAAAGACAGTGAAATGTATGTCAAGGTTACGAGAGGACAGAACTGAGTTCCAAGACCACGATGAATAATGTGTTTCCAATAAACAGAGAACTGTGTTTTTGTGATTCAGTTTTAGAAGAGAAAGTTTTAGAGAGAAGTGATAGAAAAAGTAACTGGACTTGTCCTTTGTCACAGTGTATTAAACTGAACCACTGATTGTGTATGCTACCTATAATTTGATTACCAAAACTCACTATTTGGATAAACTGATAGCAACAAATTAGCTGAGACATGGAGGCAAATATGCAACAGAGATCATCTAGCAGAAACTTAAATTACACAAAAAGACAACACACAATTATTATCATGCAGTCAACATCAGAAAAATAGAATGGGGCTTTAGCATTACAGGATGTCAATATATACCGGCATTAACATTCATTTGTTTTTCCAGTAGGGTGACACAAATTTTTACAACACCATCCAGCTCTTAGGTACTCATTATTTGCCCATGCTTACTGTTTTCTATTTTAACTTATTGACTTGACTTTGTACTACACAATATGTAACTAGTATTTGGCTTGGCAGCACTGGAATGGCTATTCCATTTGATGTGCTGTGTTTTAAGAAATCTGCTTATCTTAACATTGCATCAGATGTATCAAAGAATTTACAGGAAATTATTGCGATATGACCTAGATGTTGAAAAGACATTAAATAAGAAAGAAAAATGAAACATTCATACATTATGGTAGCCGCAAAATTTATAGGTGGCTGATAGTTGACTATTACCATTCTTTTTCCTGTAGCACAAATAAATTTTGTGAGTGCATATGATATTTATATCACAGACAGCGCTTACCAGACTGCGTCGTGACCCTTGACCGTTGTTGTTTACATTCTTTGCATTTAGATATAGTTCAAGTGTAGATAACTTGAAGCGAACTGCTTAGGAATTCCTATGTTCTGCTTTTATGCCTGTTTGATCCTAGCATTATTTGAATATACATTGTGACCGTGCGGTACATAGGTTTATAAACATATTTTTTCATGCCACGTGATGGTTTGGCTTGATGTAATATGAATTCTTCGTAAAGGATATCATTGGGAACAAAAAAATACCGAAAGCCAAGCTAAAAAACTCACTTTTTTTTTTTTAAATTAACGTCCTCCAACATTGTGTCATATCGGACGAATGAATGAAATGAAATGGGTGCAATGATGCTCAAATGAGCCCGAGGTCCATGGAGCTTTAAGTTACCCGACATTCGTCTTGCCAAGCTAAAGGGTAAAGGTACAGACACAGAGGGGACACCTCGCTCAATTCGACCTACACATATCTATTATAGCTACCACCCCCAGAAGGCAGGGATGAATTGAGGGAACCGAAGATGCCACACAGGGTCGCAGCTAGACGGGCTACAGAGACGTGCGGAAGTCCCTAACAAGTGCTGAGATCTCTTCATCCCGGCGCCAGGCCTCGCCAAGCAGCCATTACACAGTGGTTCCGGTGTCGCATTGAGCGTCCCCCCGACGGGGGACAAGGTCGGCCAAACGCCACCTAGCGCCGAGAACAGCAGTTACCATGCGTAATCATCCGCGCTATCTGCCCGGTACTGCCAACACTACACGATTGAAAGTATACCTGAAAGATGATAAGGAAATAGAATGAAGGGAAATGATGGAAAGGAAACCATGGTATGAAATAATGCACCCCAGCATTCGCCTAAGTGACATGGGAAAACCACGGAAAGACATATGCCAGAGTGACTGGCCACGGCAATCGAAACCGCGACCTTCCGGATGCGGGCCACAGACGTTACCGTCTGAGCCATCCCACTCGGTGAAAGCCAAGCTAAATTTTGAACTGCTTAATTCCCTGTCAATAAAATCACATAATATTTTAAGACTACTTGTTTTAATTTATAACAACTTCTTAGTGAGGCAGTAAGTTATCTTTTGTTCTAGTGGCTTCATAATTTAGTTTTCTGTTGATGGGAATAGAATCTGTCATCTTCGTAGCAACAAACATGGTGCAATGCAAAATGTCAGCAATAAATACTGAAGAAACCAACAACAATAAATTGTGCGGATTACTATCTGCATTTCACAATCGTTTATGTTAAAGTGTACTTACGAAAGCCCACACGTATGTTCTTCATTTTGAGGATCTTGAAATCTCCATTCTCATCCGTTGCGTAAACAGTCACGTGGTAAATACCATCTGCAGTGATGAAGCCGAACTCTCCCATGATGATGCCATTCTCATCTGAAATTAATCATTGAACGATTTGTTTAAAGGACAATGGAATTAGAAAAAATATTTTTGCTGCAAAAGTCTGAAAATTAATGTAAAATTAAAATTTTTATTTTCTCTACTGGTAAGTAGGGGAAGTATTCTACTCCACCCAAAAATTCGATGTCGAGATTTCACCGGAAATATATGTTTTGAGGTCCTCTGAATAAAAAAAATCATTTTTAGAAAGAGGTCCGTGTGTGTCTTTGTGTCAGTCAGTCTGTGGAAAGTATAATTCAAAAATGAAAAGTTGGTCAAAAACCAAAGTTGGTATTTACGCTTAATGTCTTTCAAGGATGCGACCCAAAAATTTTGAAGAAAATTGCATCATTTTAAACTACCCTTTACGTGGAAAATTTTCCGAAAAATTTGATTTTCTTGAAAATGGCTTAAATGAGTTTGATTAAAATGCCAACGTTTGAGGTACTTTTATGAGAAATGAAATGTATATCTTGAATTTTCTGCCTATAGCCCATCAAGTCCTATTTATTCTAAATGAATTTTGCATAACTGGTAAACCGTAAGAGATAGAGCAAATCTTGCTGTACAAAAATGTAGATCTTGTTAAAATACAGAATTTATGTCTAAATAATTTTTATAGGGTGAATCATTTCAGAGATATGCCTTGTTATTTGTGTGAGTTTTGGGGAACTTATACTTCTGTCAAATGGAACATCGTTACTCAATTTTTGATACTCAAGATATAGGAATGTGAGTTTGTAAGAATGGTTAGTACAAGAGTAGAGGAAGTCATGTGAGTGCAACACATCAAATTTTTTAATATTGCGTCACAAAACTTTTAGTCAAGTCCATCAAACCATAAGGATTACTTCTCCTTAAAATAAGTTGGGTAATCTGAGGAAAAAAAAACCAGCTTAAAATTGTTTACTTCCCCATTAAGTTAAATGGGAAAACCAATAATTCAATTTTCCTGTACCCATGTTTCAATATTCTGGGACCTAAACTGTTAAAAAGTTCAGTAAATATATAAAGAAGATGCTGTAAAACTGAATTTGTATTTACTAATCAAAGGAACTGGAACTCGACGAATTTAATGGCAAAAGAGATATCTTCTAAACTGTAAGAGACAGAAGCGGAGAAGCAATTGGACTGATATAAATTGAGTATACATACATTCATGAAAAATTGCACTTCTAGACTTAATAAATCGAAAATGATACTCGTATATTGTTATATACCCGAAGAGAAGCAATGAGCGTTGAGCGATTTGGCTATATGGGTTCTCAATAACATAATAATAACTCGATCAACAGGTTAAAGTAACGGCCAGGAATAAAGTATTCCATTGCCTTTTCAAAATCTACTGTTGCAGAAATTATTATAGTGTTTCCGCTATTCAGTCATCATACCTTTCCATTAATTTGATTATAAACTAATAAGAATGAATGTAATTATTTGCGGATTAGTCCGAAAGCATTTGTGGGAAGTATTTTACGCATCCAGATGCTCTTAGAATTACCTACTATAGTTTTTTTTTTGTTCGAACATGTGCTCTTTTTACTCATCTTTTGTAGTTTTAATATCAAAGAAAAACAGCTTAAATGGTGACACCTTATATGGTGCCTGGTCTACGGCAGATCTATCTCCAAACGAATCTTCTAGACTCTACTTAATGGAACTCTCTCGGGTTCCATACCGGCACACAACGGTCATTATGTTACTCCACTATTGTCCGCCAAGGGTTCTGCCCTGGCCCGGCACGGCCTGGCGGGTAAAGGATGGGCCGTCGCGCGCCAATCCCCATCCCTATCCATCGGCAATCGGTTTCACGGCCACGGTAGCAATATTATTCCAGTATCATTTGCTTATTTATCGGAATTAGTGTTATCAAAAAACGTTCTAGTGAACCATTTGTGTCCTGGAGTCTTCTTGATAACACTTAAATCGACCCACTCTCGGAACAATTGTACACCAATGTAATATTTCCGTATCAGAGCATGCTAAGCATAGATACCAACCTTTCATCTCGTGACGGTGTTGGTAGCCCTCGATGTTGAAACCAAACTCGTAAGGCCTGTTCTCGTCCGTGTAGCCATCCTCCCCAACTTGTTGACCGCATGCAATCGCCAGCACACACAGAAGGAGCAATGCCTGTAACAATAGTTGATTATTACTCTCTCTACTGGTAAGTAGGGGAAGTATTGTATTCCACCCAAAAATTCGAAGTCGAGATTTCACCGAAAATACATGTTTTGAGGCCCCCTGAATCCAAAAAAAGCATTTTTAGAAAAAGGTTCGTGTGTGTGTCTGTGTGTCAGTCTGTCTGTCAGTCTGTGGACAGCATAGCTCAAAAACGAAAAGTCGGTTAAAAACCAAAGTTGGTATTTAAGTTTAATGTCGTTCAAGGATGCGACACGAAGATTTTGAAGAAAATAGCCCCACCCTAAACTACCCTTTACATGGAAAATTTTTCGAAAATTTTGATTTTCTTAAAAATGGCTCTAACAATTTTGATTAAAATGTCATATGTTTGAGATATTTTTATGATAAATGAAATGTATATCTTGAATTTTCTGGCTATAGCCCCTGTAGTCGTATTTACTCTGGACGACTTTTGCATAACTGGTAAACCGTTAGAGATAGACCAAATTATACTATACAAAAAATGTAGATCTTGCTAAAATACACAATTTATGTCTCAATAAATTTTCTTGTAGGGTGAACCATTTCGGAGATATTCCTTGTTATGTGTGTGAGTTTCGGAAAACTTGGAACTTTCGTGAAATGGGTCATCGTTGTTCATTTTTTTTTATATGTTAAGTGTGCAAAGGCATCAGAATCTCAAACATTTGACTATCGCACAAAGCCTACTGTATTCTAACATTACCCTTGCACCTACATGGAAATAATCAATAAGATAATTTGTACAAATGTGTATCTCAACTACCAAGAAGGAAGATATAGGAACAAGAGTTTGTAAGAATGGTTAGTACAAGAGAAGAGAAAGTCATGTGGATGCAACACATCAGATTTTTTTTATTACCTACTAGCTGAATTACCGGGCGTTGCCTCTGGTTTGACGATTTCATCCCCACAACTTATAGACTTACGTTGGATACCATTAAAAACCCAAAATAAAGAAAATAAACAAATAGAAACACCGGCAAAACAATATGTAGAAGCGCTGTTGAATAACTGGAAGAAAAGCAGGTATAAAAAGCTGTGTGAATGTAAGACGTTGCACTTCTATGTCAGTCATATAGAAAATAGTATGAATTCTTTGTAGAAGAGGGGGTTGAGAAGGAAATGCGAATGTGTTTTGTAAAAGAAACGTTATTAAAGATAAAGTGTGTATGTAATGCGTTGCATTTCTATTTCAAACATCGAAAATTGTATATATTGTTTGTAGAAGAGAGAATAGAGAAAGAAGAGCGATTGTGTTTCATAAAAGAGTAGTGTGTTGATTAAAATCGCGTGAATGGAATGTGTTGCATATCTATTTCAATCATAGAAAATTGTATGGACTGTATATTGAAGGGGGAGTAGGGTAGGATATATGGATGCATTAAGTAACAGAAAAGCGAGTAGAGAAAAACAGGTGAATGTTACGATGTAGTAAAATTGATAGCATACAAACCTTCTCCATGAAAAAATAGATATACGTACCAAATTTCGCGGTGATCAGTCAAGCGGTTTAGGAGGGCATAGAGGACAAAGATACAAAAAATTAATATACATATATTCATATAAAATTATGTATATATATATATATATATTTTTTCTATAGAAATAAAATTCGTCTAAGGATTACCTTAGACTAATATTCATACAACAATGTATTGTAAAAAATCACTCATACAGACTGTTGCCCCCCTCAGAATACTTCTCCCTCAATACAATGTACTTGTCCCACCTCCTTTGCCATTCTTGGAAAACGTGCAGGAAGCCATTCTTTGAGAGCCTGTTCAGGGTTGCCTCTAAAGCTTTCACCTCTTTGGTCTCATTGTCGAGCCGACGTCCCTTAAGTTTTTTTATGGCTCTCAGGTTAAGAAAAAAGTCACATGGAGCTAGGTCAGGATTATAAGGTGGAAGAGGTACCGTGGACATATGATTTTGTGCCAGGAATTCGATAACCGCATCAGCAACATGTGGCTTGGCATTGTCGTGATGAAGCTTGCACTGCTGAATGAGATTCTTTAGCTTTTTGGGGATGTGATCCTTTACCAATTGCTTCAGGATAGTGTTGTAGTAATCTACAGTGTCTGTAGAGTGTCTTGGAACTGTGAGAATGCAGACTATTCTCTGGTAATAAAAAACAGTAATGACTACGCCCTTATTGGGTGACTTCTGTACTCGTGATGATATTTAGAGGCGATTATCAAACACGTTCACTCTCACAGGCTGTCAACAATCAACTGACAGAGCTATCTCTGTGTGATTTTCAGTGATTAGCGACTAGAATACGTAGTTCAATGGCACATGGACAGATGTCGCAATCAGACACTTAATGAATGGAAAAAAAAAAAAAAAAAAAAAAAAAAAAAAAAAAAAAAAAAAAAATAATCAGTGCCAGTCTTTATTGAACATCCCTCGTATTTGGATTAATTTAATTGGTAACTGAAATTTTTTACAAAACAGGAATTGAATTTCAACATCCTTAGAGTAAAAAAATCTGACTTGTTACAGTCACATGACTTAAAGTCTAGGAAAAAGCATGGGGAAATATTCTCAAAGATTAATTTGAGAGTGCCTTGAAGTTAATCGGGAAAAGATGTGGATGAGCTGCCATGTTGCCATTTACAGAGAGACTTTTGATGTAGCTGTGATGTAGGTCGAGTTCACTTTTGTATTTATAAGACCATAGGGGTGTCAGGTTAGTATTCCACTTCCATGTAGTTAACATCATGGAACAGTGTGTTATGAAGTAGTACCTGCAAAGCGACCAGCCGTATTGACCTTAGTTGTCAGAGCGCTGCATTTGTTTGTTATCCGTTCGCTAGAACAGCAAAATACTAATAAGCTGGCGTATAGTCAATAATGCAACACAAGTGGATAATCTCTTGCGCCTACAGATGTCTGATACGTTGCTGTCCTGAAGACAGACTGCAGATACACTGTCTCGCCGTGTATGTGCGATAAGCTCGCGTAAACAACTCGGCAGTTTCACATTCTTTCCAATACGTCTCATGGCTTTGCCATCTAGCACAGGGCCCGCTCACATTATCAGCGGTGTCTTGTTTATTTCAAGCAGAAGACAGAGACATTACACCCACCAACAATTTGCATGACGTCACTCGCGCAGATCCACGGCTAACGAGATAGACTACGGCGCGAACTGCAATGAAGTTATTCTTCTAGTCCAGCAAAGTCCAATGAAGTAAAACTACAATCGCCCAATAAATCCACATTTTGAACAATCAGAAAAATTGCTCGTTGAATTCATACAAAGGACACAGTTTTATCATGATGATACACAGAGCTTGACGTTTTAAATTAACAGTTAACAGAATTACAAAGAGCTGTAGAGTTAATTTATGTTAATAAGATGAATGAACAATCCTTTCTATGGATTACTTATAGAATATGCTATCACTATTCCCCTTCACACAGTTGACTGAGAGCGAGGCTTTTCTGTAGAAAGAGTTTGAAAACTTCTGATAAACAATACGCATACAGCGCGTGGAGTATGCATAAACACCGACGAATTGTAATGTGATATAATATAATGCAAAACATACAACTGAATACTGACAATACACACAAATTATAAAATTCTTCACTATCAGAATTTTGGTCAAACTTATAATATTCTGCAGAAATGTAAATTTTGATTTGTGCATTTTTGTGACATTGTGTTATTTTCTAGTTTAAACTCTGCCACGATAGATGGAGAAATTTAAGAATGCCACTGAAAGATGGATTGGCCATCGCAGGAAGTTTTATTAGCTTCAATACAGTTCAATACAGACACCACCAGCAGCTGCTGCAGAAGTTGTTTTAATAGCTGAACGTGGGTGTTGTGAGTTGTGGTTTTGAAACAAGCAATTGAATTACTGAAGGAACATCTATCAGGGCGAGTGAGAATCATCATTTGTTCTGCGCTTCCTAAACAAGATAAACACGCGAATATTCCACATAACTTACGGAAATGTGGATGGCGAAGGCCGCTCAGGCAAGGTCGAGGAAAGTGATAGGGATGACTTACCAATGGTAGTCCACCTTGAACATCGCCGACAATTAGTGACCGCCTCTATTTTACCCTTAAGAGAAACTCAAGTTTGATTTATCATCCACGAGACTCATACTGGAGGTCCATTCTCTGGGCCGTGTTTACGATGCAGTTATAAATCTCTCTTAAGATGTCGCATGGTTAATACCGAATAAGTCTGGAGTTAGTTACTTAGCACGTAATTTATAGTATTTATGGGAGGTTCTGGCACTGAGATTACCATCTCTTATTATGTGCCAGTGTAATAAATTCAAAAAGTGTGTGAAAAAGTTTGAATCTTCTTCCAGAATCACGCAATGTCGGCGTAATTTCATAAAAGAAGCTGAAAAAACCATTAAACGGTGATGCGCAGTAGAGAGCATATTATATACAATTTAGTAAACATAAAAAACCTCCGAAAACTGTTTTATTTAATAATGAATTTTGCGCTCAGCCTAAGGACAAATTTGTACTTCAGTGTAGTTTTTCCTCGTCTCCACCAGTGAGCCACTTTTCCAAATACCGTATATAGTTTCATATCTCTTTGTAAAATAATATCCCGAAGCCTTGCTATTTAACGTAAACGTTTTGTCTCATCCAGTATCCCAGACAATGTCTTCTCCACTTCTTTATCAATTTCAACATTGTTCCCCGATCAGATCGCTCCAAACCAAATTTATTAGTTTTGTCTGTCCATTTTGTACATTCCATTCTGTGTCCATATTTCAGTTTGCACTGTTATTTTCCTCGCTTTGTTGCAACGTTTTAGCTTCCTCACTGCTGCATTTCATCAATTTGTTTTTATTATTTCTTCGAGGGTCCAATGGGGATTTTTGTCTGTTGAAGTGTGTATCATTCTCCATTTGATTTCTAGAAAATCCTCAATGTTACTTCTAATAAATCATCCAAGAATTTCCAGTATCCTATCTGGAATTTTCATGTGCATTATCATTACTTTTCTATCGCTAACCATACTCTTTTTCCTTCTCTGCTCTTTGTTCATCTTCATTGTTTTTATACTCCTCACTATTGTACTTAATCTTCATTAGCATGCTGCTTAGCATCGTTTCCTCACACCGATTTTCTGGTAATTATCTAGAAGAAATATCAGTAGGCATAAATAAATGGAACATAATTAAATGTTTTTATATCTGTTTAAGCCCCTGCGAAATGGTTTCACCGCACTTGCACTCCTGTTTCCTTGAAGGTTATGGCTATCACGTTATTAGTTTGGGAAACCTCCAAAGAAGTCTGCACAGAAATGGTGTAGACTTCATCTATGTACAAGCTGGATGGCAAGAGGAGCTGATCAACACATCTAATTAGAGGCTCGCTACGCCTTGCAGTGTTGTATAGTTGAACATGCTGTGAAATCACACTGTAAAGCCATTTGAATGTGAAATGATTAAAAACAGAATTAAGTTGGTGTCCCACGGTCCAACTTTTTGGTCCAAAGTATTGTGCACAACAAGTGTGCATCGTGAGACATCGAGAGTTGGATACAATTTTGTTGTATAAAATTTCTAACCTATTTTTTGTATCCACCGCGATTGGGTTGCATGTAATTTTTTCATCCAACAACATGAAATACCCAATCAGCGTCAGTAACGTAACAATATGGCGACTGAGCATGCAACTGTAGTCAGCTGTTCTGTATGTACTACGGTGTTTGTGTGTTGCGTTTGTGGTTTTTACAGAACTTGTAGCGTTCTAGAAGTGAAAAACTGGACTCAAGAGGCCATTGTATCCCTTATCTAATCGTTTGAAGGCTTCGAGTTTTTGTTTTTATGAAATGAGTTTAAATCTCCTGTTCATTCATATTAAGGTTAAAACTATTACAATTGTTCCTTAGCTATTTTGCGCGGTAATAGATTGTCTCATATTTGTGTCCTGGTGTGTAATTTGGCCTTCAACACGATGTAAAACGTTGAGAAATAAATCTTCGTCAATTCATAGAAAATTGCGATAGTTTTCCGGTTCCTCTAACCTCAATTCGTTTTGTAGTAGACCCAATATACCTCGGCCTGTGTTCTATTCTCTTCCTTGTAACCATGACCGTGTCCACCAACGTCTTGTAGTTCTAAGACATCTTTCCTTCCTACTGAGACTCATGGAATTATATCCTAAACCTATACCTAAAATAGCAATCCCTAAATTAATATTTGTGTCCGCCATGTTTATTTCTTACGTTTGCTACGTGAGCTGTGTTTGCTACGTGAGCATCATTTTGGATAAAAATGAATCATAGTGTGACAGGCACTGTTTCTTTTGTGTGCAATTCCATTGATACAAAATTGTGGTAAAAAAATTGGACTGTGGGGCACCGGCTTTATCAAAGTAGGAGGAATCTGCTTATTCAACATTAACCTGAGAAACCTAGCTCATGAGGAGTTGTAAAGATAGCAACACATTTTTTCACAAAAGAGCCATTTTATTCAGCACATGAAACTTGTAAATACTGAAACTATGGCAGACAAAATTTCATGGGAGCTCATAGGTGACTACTATTCTGTTTCCTGTAGTGCAAATACATTTTGTGAGCGCAAATGATATTTATATCGCAGGCTTTTAGAGCGTGAAATCACAGCGCGTTTAACTTTACAGCACAGCAAGGCCTGGCAAGCCTCTGATTGAATATTGTGTTGACCAGCTGCAGAAAAGCTAATAAGCTTTCGTAGTAGCTGTAAAAGTAAGCGCTAGAATGTAGAGGAAGCCATGTGACTAACACATCGTAATTTCTTGCAGAATGAACGAGTTAACGGATTGTATTCTCGTGCTCTTCGACACCATGAGTTATTTATTGTGAAGATCAGAATCGCATACTTGAGAACAATGCAGTATAATTAGTATTTAGTTTGAGGCAACCTTGGCATGGGTCAAGGAAACCGGATTTGGGAGTTCTAGAATGAAGCTTTACTTGTATTTGTTTGCATATTATATGTGTATGTTTTCTGTACATAACTTGATTTGCAAGGTGCGTAAGGTCAGGATCGAAAGAGAAAGGATAAACAATGTTGGCATTGTCAGGAACGAACGCCTAGACTTCCAGTCTCAAGTGTGAGGAACGTAAACAAAAAGTAGCAAGAAGTTGTTCTTCGTTCTTCAGTTTCAACATCCATAATTTATTATTTAGGGGCATTGTTGCACTGTCAGAAACATGTGATAAATAGACACTGCAGAATTCGTAAATTTGGACTAAAACATGATGTTTGCAATAAGAAGTATTATTACCGGAAGTGAGAGCGTTGGTTACTAGGGTCTTTGGGGTATAAGTGCGCAGACATTAACGGCAACTTATTGATATTAAGGTGAAACATAAGCTCCTCAACCATTTCCTCTGTAGTGCATTGTTGAATACGAGTAAATAAAAATAACATGTTTTATTTCCACAATTAGCATAGAGAGATGGATTCAAAAGATATGTTATTCATGTTTCTTTTATCACTTGTTGCTCAAATGAGTCGTTTAGCCACATAATGATATTAAACAATTGGTTTCCAGCCCGTCTACTGGAATACATTTGTGAACATAAACTTGACGTGTGTGTATAGCTTGTCCAAAACGTCCTGGCACTCCCCCACTCCCGAATCAAAGATGCGTATTAGCACTGATGAGTCCACTTGCATAAAAGAGAAGTGAGGGTCAGTCTTCCCACTGTCCCGAGAGTGGTAATCATTAGAGAAAGTAATATACTCCATACACACAATTAATAAATATTTTATTCCGGCTGTATCTGTTTCCAACCCTGAACACGTTGAACTGCAGCATGACATACTCTCTGAGCTGAAGGTGTCTTCACAAAGATTGCTGTCTAAAAATATAAGAATTTTGAAGAAATATAATTGGAAATAGAGGACATATTTACAAAACAGCAATCAGTTCTTTGAAGCATATGTTATCAAACTTATCAGTTCGTTGGGTGGACGATTGGAGTGTGAGGAACACAAACATGTTCAAAGCCCCAAGCCTAAACGTGAAATGCTTTTGCTTCGTCTTCAATTATATTTATTAACTTCCTGACAAAGTAACTACTATAATTAGAGCCTCTGAAACTCTCAAAACCAATAAGGATAATGTCACTAGTGGGTGGTCCTGATGTCCTCTGCTGTCGAGGACGCTGTTAGTCACTATGGTCAAATGTCAGAGATGATAATGTGTTCCAAGACGTCACACGCCCTTCTCCACAGGGTGAAACGTTATCGAGCGCTGATCAAGCATCAAGCTGTGATCGCGGATCCGAGGCTCACGTAATGGAAACCCGGCTGCATGTCAACGTGTATCCGAAGGCTGTGAAACCTGCGTGGATTGCCAACCTTTGACCTTGCTGGTGTGAGCGCATCTATTTCGAGATTCTTTTGTTTCCGATCGTGCGTAATCAAGAGGTAAATGTCGGATGGAATTCATCACGATTGCGCAGACCACGATTAACATGTTTGTGAATGCAGAAATACAAGTCACGACTGTGATATGTGTGACTATTTAACAATCCTTAGCAACTAATGCGGTATGCCTGTTTTGCTTTACTCAATAATAATGTGCTATCTTGATAATAAAGTACGGCATTAAGCGGAAATGCAACCTTTGTAGAGACCTTTGAGAGTGTGATTCCCAAACCCACGCCCATGATTGCTTTGGAATACAGCAGTATTCTGTAACTTTGTCATAATTATTGTAATTAATTTAAGAAAAAAGAAAAAAAAAACTTTTTTCCGAAATTTTTCATTTCAGCACACCTTTATAATTCTGAAAATTATAAAGGAAAAATTATTCTTATAATACAACTAGACACACATCAAAGATAGGCGAATGAGAGGCTTAAAATTGGGCCACGTAATACAGGAATTCGGGTGCAGTAAGGATGAAGTAGACGGGAATTATGTTGATAAAAGAATGTGCATTTATAAAGTTCATGGTTTTTCTTTTGGTGCCTTTCGAGTGATCGATTGTCGGTAGTTTATAGCGCCTAAGGATCGCGCTCGGGTTATACATTCTTCAACGGAAGTTTCCAATCACATTTCAGTGATTCACGGCAACGCACGCTTCTCATTATTGTTACGGAAGCAGTTATTTTAAACGTATTGATACATCAAAGTTAGAAGATATAATACTTTAATAGTTATAATTTTTCATGCTAAGATTTAGAAACATGAGACAGTATCACAACCCCTTATACGGCTAATGAAACCGTTCCTAATAAACACACACACATACACACACACACACACACACACACGACGTACCCAAAAGGACCAGCAAAGCTTAGTATGTTATGCGCGTTGGCAAACTGATCGCTTTTCAAGAAGGAAGGAACTCTGTTAGGAAATGCACGGTTTGGACGCTGCCTCGTTCGATGCATTTTCTTGTGAGGGTTAGAAAAAACCGCCTAAATGTTTACGTCTTAAATGTCATGCGACATACATACGGCACTTTACAAAATGATTCTTATCCTCCGCAAGGGTTCACTAGTTAAAAAACAGATGACTTACCTTTTTAAGCACTTAGTTGTTTTCTCTTTGTTTTTTGTTTAACGTCTTTTAACCTATTAAGCCATATCCAAGAGCAAATAAGGAAATTACTGAAATTGTGCTCAAATGATCCGAGGTACATAAAACTTAAGATTAAACTGATATCCATCTTTGAGGATAAGAGTAAACCACCAGAAGAAAAAAGAAAATGTCCCATCCTGGGATTCAAATATGGGGACTTGTAATAAATAAGGTTGCTACACCCACACTATAGTATGTATTCCCTTTGTTGTGAAATTAACCAAGTTTCTGTTACTTAATTTGAGATTAATTTATTGAAGTATAACTAATGCAATTTTGTTTTGTACAAATTATTACTAGGCCATTCTTTTCTTAGTGACTGTGGCCAATTATATCCCATAAATCCCTGAAAAATAATTTATTACACATTGCAATCTACTAATAATCAAAATAGCACACCAATTTAATTTGAAACCCGTGTTTAACAATTTTTCTTTTAATCATTTAATTAATGTATCATTCGATGTTCCAAAAATTGGACGATGAACAGAAGTGATAAAAGAATAATGGAAACAGCAGAAAAGAGATTTTTAAGAAGTATTGCTGGATATTCCCGTTTGGAGCACATAAGGAATGAAACAATTAGAGATCAACTAAAATATATAAATTAAACAGCAAAATCTCTACCTACAAAACAAATCTGGCACGATACCAAATAATTGACTAACCAAAATAGTTCCAAAATACAAACCCGGAAAGTGCAGTCTGAGAAGACCTAAACGTTGGTGTAAAGATGAGCCGAAACAGGCCAATTTGGCCCATCTTGATGATGATGATGATGAAGTGGATGTGTTTTTTTCCAGAAGAAAGGTTATTTGTAAATGTTAAAACTAAAGAGAGATTTATTTGAAATTATGAACTGGTTTTCTGTTATAACAACAAAAGAAGGTAGAAATACATGTACTTCCTGGTTTTCGTTTTTCTTGGTTGGCAGTGCTGCGTAAGTCGAAGTACACTAATTGAAATGAGTATATTTTAAGTTATTTTCATAGAATTTAACACTTTCTGATCAAATCCTTGCGATATAGTGTTTAAATTCATATTTTATTTATGAAATAGTCTACATGGTCTGACCATATAAGCTATTGACAGGTTTATTTCAACTACTGTTAGTATGTTAATGTGTTGAGGGTTTATCACCTATGGCGTGATAAATTAATGTTCACCATGATTTTGTACTTTAAAAGTTCAAGGCCATCGTTTATGAATTCACAATTGACTGTACCGTAACACGTGAGGGTTAGAAGTGGATGGACTATTGGTTTTAGAGCGAATATGACCCACGTGCAAGGATAACGGGCGTTAGGAAATAGAAATAGCCGTCGTCCTTCACCTCTCTATGCACTGCAAAGTAGAGAATTGAATATTAAAATTCGCATTACAGTTGCTTGATTGCGGATAGCCATGAGAATAGTAATACTACGCTGTAATAATAACAGCTAATCTTTACAACTTTTAAAATAATGACAACGCTCAAAAGCAAATTGAAGAATCAGTGTATAATAATTCAAAATTATAAGAGCCATTAAATTCAATTAGCATGCCCTTCTACCACTTTGGACGTGCGGTATAATATCTATACCAGCGATGTACAACGTTTGCGAAAGAGGGAAGGTTAGGTTAACCTCCTTCCGTTATACGCGTAATTAGTCACTCTTTAAACCCAGCCGTGTATTGTGTTACAGTGGCGGTTTGGTAACATGTATGTTGCGTTCGATTTAATAAAGCACATTCAAATCTTACGCGACAAATATCTCTTCAATAGTGACTTCTTTGATACTGCTTAAGTTTAAGAAGTCTAACAATATTCGGCGACAAAGTCGAAGTGCAGAGCCTCAGGAGATCCACCAAGTAATCGTCGCATGACATATTGGGATACTTTTAACATAGTTCAAGTTGGAGAAACTCTGTTCGCAAATATATGTAGAGCTATACTCACTCTTATACAAACTATTCTTGTAAATGCCTATTTCTCTATCTACCACATTTTAATCGACGTAAGCATTTTCAGAAATGATCTTATTGATAATTTTCTTGTGGGTGCAAGAGGAATATGGGAATATAGTAATCTTTAAGCGATGGTGAAATTTTTTAAGAGCTGGTTGCTATGCGATGCCTTGTAAACTCCGTTCTCTTTGCAAGGCTGCGAGATAAAAAGGCGAACAATATAATCATATTTGAGAAAAGTATAAGTAAAAGCAAATTCAAATAAATGATAAAGAATATCTCGGAATTGGTTTTCACTCAAAAGAAAAAAGAAGTATTCGACATAAATTGTGTGCGTTTTTTAAAATGAGATTCACATTTTTTATTTAGTAAGATTTTGTCTGACTCTTACTGCTTACTGTTTCTGCAAAAATCATCCAGAATTAAGAGGTGTTCTGAGGACATTCCCAAAAATTGAAGTTATGAAAACAGAATCGATTTTAGTTTATAAGATCTGTCTTTTGTGTTCTCAAGTGTTACATATTGTAACAATTCGACAATTCAACGAATTCCACTCCTGACACGAATGTGACAAAAAAGTCCAGTCCAATTACTCTTTGTCATTTTATTTTCCTCCAAAACTTTGATCACAAATACACAGTTCTCTATTATTGACGTTAACACAGTCTACAGTCTTTCATGATATTACAACTCGCAACTGTTTTCTTCTCCTAACCTTAACTTAGTCCTTTCATTGTCTTCCTTCACTTTCTCTGTCTCTCATACACTAAATCTGACGACACAATCATTCAACACTCATTAAGACTTCTTCGTGACATATCTATCACGACGACAGTACGACACACAGCTGTCTCGCACTCACTGACACACTGACCTACTCATGTCTGTAACCGTAACAACTTCTACAAACACGCCGGCTGCCGGACACTTCTCGAATGTTCCAGCAATCATTTGTTATGCCTTGTGCTCATTGTTGTTAGTCACGTGTGTGGTGTGGGTAAGCTTGGCCTCTAGCGCCTTTGTGGGACAGCCCGGCACTGACCGTCCTTTGTTGTGTTGCCACTACTGCGGGCCGGCGTCACAATATTGACCATTTATGTATTTTACTTGGAATTCAGTGTAACAGATTTTGGTTTTTACACGTATTCGCTACGAAGTAACAGCAGATTTCTACTCCATGGCACTTTTAACGAAGGCTTTGTAAGTCACTTTTAGTCATTCAGTTATATATTTTATAAATAAAATTTAGGTGTTTTATAGCTCATATTCTTTAGAAAGAACAGTGTTTTTCAAACATGAAAAGCATATTTAAACACCCTGTATTTCAGTCGATAGAGCATCTGCCTGCTGTGACAGTGGTCCTGGGTTCGATTCCCGGCTGGGGGTGGGGAGGTTTCTCTAACCAAGACTATTCCTATTGTCCCCAGAGTATGGAAGTGTGAATTATGTATAGTGTGAATGTGTATGTAACCTAATGTATAAAACCCAGAAGCCCAAAATTCACTGAATGCGACTTAGAACCATTACCTATAGGCAATATGTTGCAAAAGAAAGGCCGCTGATATGCCCATTGAAGTTAAAGGCGGGGTATAAAATTAATGCAGGGAGAAAAGCTGTTTAAATGGTTGAATGGTTTCTGAAGTTAGCATACATATTATGTATACACACGTACAAAGAGCACCAAAGAAAATCTCACTGCAACTCGTGTCTCTTTAACATTATTTATCGTTGTACGAAGCCATGACCATTTCATTGGTAGTTTTAGGTTACGGTGTAAGGGTGTATCACTCTTTCTGGTAAACAGTTACGTCAGTAATCACAACAAAGGTTACAAAATGGTGTAGCAATGAAATATATGTTCACGCTCTCGATCACATTGGCTAAAAGAGAAAGAGGTAGTGTGAGTGCATTCAGTGTGTCATACAAATCTGCTACAATGATTGGTAGCCATGCCTTATCGGCTACTACAGGACACGCCTTTAAAAGTGTTAAAATCTAATGGGAAAACTTGATGAGCGCCCTGTAGGTCTCTCATGCAGGAAAACTGAATTACTCTTTTGTTCAATTTAACACAACGCCAATCCCTCCACCATTGAATACATTTATAGCCTTACAAGTTGTACATGTGATATACGGAGCTGACCCCTGATGTGAACAAATTAAGGTCTCTTAGAACCCATACATTTTGCAGGTCATAGCTTCATGCGTATTGCTAAATATGGTCCTCATTTAAATACAGTGAAAGCAAATGTCCATGCGGGTGTATTCTACAGAGCTATTTTTCTTCTTTTGGACGCCAGCGTCAATTACGGAACGGTTTCTGAAGGTCGGTCATACTTACCTTTCTCTTTTTTATAATCTCATATGCTCATTACTTTAAATGATTTTTATCTGACATTTACTTCCACATTCTGTGACGTCCCGGCGTTTTCCTTGAAAATCATGTTTGTATAATATTTGGTTGGGAGTAGAGTTCAATAATAAATCGTAAGCATGGGATGTAATGCGCATTGTAAGGTTAAAATGATTACATAACATGGAACTACACTGACATTCCTTTTTGCATGTGTTCAGCTGTCATGAGCCCAAACTCAAGCTTATAGAGGTGTTTTATCAGCAATATTGTCACATTAACTATAATTTGTTTCATCTTTTCTAGCAACCTAAAAATTGGTTTTGATAATTCCACTGCTATAACCTTTCTGTTTTATTTCCAGAACTAGACTTCATTGCTCTAGTTCAGGCATGGGCACCAGATGAGAGGTAGCGATTGAACATGCCTTGCTCACCCCACATTCTCTTGCCGAGTGACAAAGGTTGTTTTGATTCAACAAGCGCAGTGGTGGGTTCGCTCCACCTGCGCGGAAGTGATAATTTCTACGCTGGTATTAACTATTTTGTTTATATGGCACGTTTTACGTATACCAATTATTACTAACTAAAAACGGATATATTTGGGCCAAATTGTAAGTTGTAATCCGCATATTAAACAAACTTTCCTGATTTTGTAACTTACAAAAACTTCTCTTTGCCACTCTTCATGAAACAGATGTCCCGACGAAGTCATACTCGCCACTGAATGGGGCGTGTCGGAAGCAAAATAGCAATGAAGGGGAGGTGGCCGGTGGAATGGGACAAGAATTTTTCCCGTGCCTGCTCTAGTTAAAAGTATCGGACTTATTGCACTTAAATATCTCCTGTGGTGTCTTAAAATCGCAAAAGTTAAAAAAATATATATATATATATATATATATATATATATATATATATATATATATATATATATATATAACAAAACCTGAATTGGTGACCGAAAAATTAATTTATATAAAGGGCGTTAGGAGTATGAGTGTGCAGATTTCGCATGATGGTAGATTCAAATATGATGAATAAAAAGGCCTAATAGCAAATTCATCTATAGTTAAAAGTAAAGCAGAACATTATTGAATACATTATCTGCAGTCTGACAACACAGTGGGACTGAAGAAGCGAATGTTTTGTTTATAATACAGTTACTGGTGCCAAAATGCATTCACACCTACGACGAATGAAAGTTCAAACTTGGCCGGCCTTAGAAAAATGGTTTTGCCACATGTCTGTGTGTTTATGAGGTTGTGGAAGCAATGAGGGGCAGGGAGGTATTCTTTCAAGCTTTCGGAGTAGTATCACGACCCCTTAACAGCGTCAACATTACTGACCCTCCGCTTTGCGCGTTTGCCATACGTATGTGCACAAATTTATTCCAACAGACACGCTGGAATGCAATTATTCAACACAATCCTGTGGCTAAACGAAAAGACACAAACAACTTATTTTTTGAAGACAATTGTAGAAGTAAACGATAAAGGAGTGGTGACTTATGGGGAATCAAACATTTGACCAAATTTATTTTTATTAAAGTAGCCATACGGTACAGAGAAAACTGGTACAGGAAGTTATGTTTTAGCTTAACATTAAGAAGTCGGTTTAAAGTCTACATATACACTGCGACTCAGCGACTATGCCAAGGTTACTGGACGGTCTGCGCCTAACAATCGGAAATGTAAACAGACAGGCAGCACGCTCGTCCAGCGTAAACAGGCTAAGCGTTATCGCCAGAGAACTAGAACCTTCTTTTTCGTCGAACGTTCCAGAACTACGTGGCAACTCCAACGAGCGCTCTCGTAAGTCTTGGAAAGTCTGGCGAAGCGAGTTAAAGAGTACAGCGAATTGAGTCTTGCGGAGTGAGACTTAGCATATGCACTTCTGGTGCGACGAAAGGTGCTCTTCTCCGAGCGAGTTGTGACTGCGATGATGTACTGTGAGTGCTGTTACTATGAGGGTATGTCTTTCGTGATGCCACTACATCGCCGCGGAAAGTGAGTGAAGTGAGTGTAAAAACAACGTGAATTGACAGTTAACAATGGAACCGATTCACATTAGTAAAGTGGCTGAATACTTTCATATCATTCGTTATCTGCATTTTCAGTTGTGCATAATGTCTTTAACTAGAACAATATCTATGTTAAGCAGGGTCACGTTGTTTGTTTTCTTCTTTAAAAATGACTTGTATTCTTCATTATATAGATAAAACCAAGCTATTTACAAACCAATTAATTCACTGCGCTATCAGTTTCCATTAGAACGTCTTCAGGAATAAGTATTTCCCCCTTTTCCCTACACATTTCAAATTAAACTTACATTATCTGCCTTCAAGTTGAGTTTATTTATATCCGCTATCTCTAAGGCAACCAGCATTGGTTCCACCATATTTCCATCCAGCAGTGATAAAGCTAGGTATTTAATTAAAATAATTACTCTGGTGCACGTATTGGTATGGATAAAATATTGTATGCTACGTGAGTCTAGAGTATATTTACATCTTTTTTAAATTTATTAACCTCGGCAAGCCTTGTCCATAATATTTTAATCTTTTATACCATAGATTACTATTATTTCTGCGATATTTCAGGTATCTTCCGTATACCCTTCAATGTTCTCCGGAAGATTTTTTGTCCATAGGTTTGCAATAAACCATACATATACAAAGGGATTTATGCAGACCTAACATATTTCTTTCTATAAGTATTCGGCTGGAAATTCATTTGATGAGCAGCTTTTGGCATCAAATTAAGCAGACTTTTCAGAAGTTTTTATTTCCTGGAAGGAGATGCAGAGATGTTTATTCTTTATTTCTTATTTTTATCTTTTGTCTTATTATCGACATTGTGTTCAAGTCACTGAAAGTGGAGTACCCTTGGGAAGTAACACTGAATTACAAATTCAATTACAGCTACTCGAAGGAAATACCAGGGAGAGTTTATTGCTCACAATCCTGTCCAAAGAAACACATGACTAGGAATGGCAAATAAATTGGAAAGAAGTGAGTGGAAAAGACAAATGATTGTTGAAGTAAGAGCACGACTAGAGAGGTCACTCCGAAAGTCATTAAAACGTTTATCACAGGAGACTGGGTACAGCTGCTCAATGTATCAGAGACCTACAAAAAGTGCAGGCTTTAAACCATAGCCAACAATAAAACAAAAAATAAGGAATAAATAATAAACCTCTTCTTCTCTTCACAGGGAATCGAAACTCCGAAAATCCTTAATTTGACGGCAAAGACAGCCCATTAAGTGAACTTCGAGCCGAAAAAATAAAGAAAGAAATGCGTCAGTTCTGCATAAAGCACTGTGCTGTAAGATTGGGGCTAGAATAAGCATATTAAATTGTCTCTCTTGATGATTACATTTAGTGCCATTGACTACAGCAGAATCAACAATTACAACTGCAGCATAGCACCAACTTTTATAAACAACACGGTTAACCTTTACTTATTGCTGCACCATAGACGATAAAAAACTAAGCTTACAGTATGTTTCAAGAACTTTCACTTCAATGTCTACTTCAGTAGCTGCGAGTATTGGTGCTAACGAGGTCCAGAATCACAAGCGATTTGGCGGTCTTTCGCACAATGTGATTCAAGTAAAACTTTCAAGCTTTTGTACAAAGTTTATGAATGTCGTTTAGAATTATTTGTCTTCCGTTTTCTGGCTGTCCAGCATTGCCATTCTGTTAGTTGTATGCATACTACACTGTATGATAGTGCAGTGCTTTAAAAGTCCACTTTTCAGAGCAGCAACCGTTTTAAAACATACTCACCTATGTTTGAAATAGGAGCAAGCAGAAAATTAAATAAAACACATTAAAGTGTAACAGTTAAAAAATAATTGACAATTTTAACGAAAGAAATGCTTCAACAGATTCCATATTAAGAGACGCAAGAACTGCATTTAAAAGGATTGAACAGAATGATTATAAAACTTGCACGAGATCCAAAGGTTAGATCAAGCACTCTGCAGGATACGAAATCAGACCCAAATGCTATGGTTGGCAACTATGATGTGCTTAGCAAAATCGTTTATAGTAAAGGAAGTCAGCTGGGACAAAAGAAGGTTTTTATATACACAGTCATTTAAATATGCAAAGAAGCTATAATTGAGTGCCAAAATGTTCATCGTATACTCTCTGAAGCGATTCTTAAAGAATAGAGGAAGGAAAGGAATTAGTGTAGCGAATGATAACAAAAGATGTTATAAACCCTTAAATATTAATTATGACATGTAAACATTGACACAATATAAACTAGGCTGACTATTTTAGGAATTTAAGAGTACTTTAAGGGAAATTTAAAGGCCCTTCTTGCATAGGTTGCATGTGATAATTTATGATTCAGTATGTCAAGCTCGACTTTCATGCAATATATTTGTTTAAAAGTAAGATGGCATTTTTTAAACTATACTCACTTTGACTTAAAATCTAGCAGCAATTATTAAAAAACGAATCATCTTATCAACCCCAAAGTACATAGAACCATAACAACGCTTCCAGGTTTCTTTTACTAACAGAAATTCCACTGAAGTTCTTTTTTTATCTCGAGAAAATCTAAACTGTAGTGGGATTTAATCTCACAATTAAAAGAACTTATATAAAGATTACAAGAAGTACACATACAAAATATTAAAAACTAAGTAATTTAATTGATAGAACTACTGCCACATACTATTCGTTTCTCTTTGCGTTTTGGTGAAACTAACTTAGAACATCTATGGGGGAAACAAACGACGATCACAAGAAAATAAACAGACGCTAGGAAAAAATAAAAATATGGGATAAGCAGCCATAATTGGTAGAGACACGTCGTTTCGTAACGTTTATTGGTCAATCGTAGTGTTGTGCAGGAAGAGCGGGATAGTCATCTTAAAATTTAATATAACTTCTTCAATAATTTCTGAAAAAACGTCCCATAAAATTCATAAACTTCACATATAATACTAAATAAAGTTCCGAAGAGTGTAGAGGTTATAATGCCACTTCTGATGTGGTGCAGAATTCACAACACTGATGGCGAGTGCAGCACCATTTTAAAATATATTTAAAATGTAAGTATATTATGGCTACAGTGGTTATGTAGAAACTTTGAGATAAAATTCCAATTTAGAAGACTGCATAAACGACCAAAACGACTAAAATGTTATTTTGTTGTTAATTTTTGCCATTTGTGCCCTAAAAACCCCATTTGAGGAAAATAATTAAAATGTCATGCAGTCTATAATCTAAATAAACATAATTCATGTTGCTTCTGAGTTTTATAGTCATTGGTTTACTAGTCCCTGAGTTATGAAATGCATAGTCACACTAGAGTTGCAGCTTACTGCACATTATTTCCTTAGCACAAGTTACGCGTGTTTACAGTGTAAGTAACAGCAGTGATGACGAGAGCTGTAAATTTTGTAGTAGGAAGACAGGCTACAAAGTAATGGATGCAATCGTTTGTGGGCGAATATAAACAGCAGGGAACAAAGATGGAGCCCTCGGGCAAATGAATCTTCTCTTCAAGAGTTGTTGAACTTATATAACGCGATCCTCCGTCTCTAATGCGGTTAGATAATGTCCCTTTATACACCTGCTTCCTTAGGAGCAAAGACAAGTACCTACTGCTTTCAAAATTCAGTGAGTAGCAAATACTCTTTCGAAGTCAGAAGCATACTCCTGATTGCCATTTAAAGACAGATACCGTAATACTGTAAATGCTTTGTTGAAGTTTGGAATAATAATGATCCACGAAAATTTAATTTATTCTTCAACAATGTCGCCTTGATAGGATATATTAATAAGCAATGCAAATACTAAAATATCCTTGTAATACTTTAAGGATACAACTGCTGACTTTAGTTTTGTAGAAAAAAAATTGTTAAAACAAAATAAAAAATCTGATGTGTTGCACTCACATTACTTTCCCTACTCCTGTACTAACCATTCTCACAAATTGTAATTCCTATATCTTCTTCGTGTTAGTTGAGATATACATTTGCAGAAATTATCTTATTGCTTATTTACTTGTAGGTGCAAGGGGAATATGAGAATACAGTAGGCTTTGAGCGATAGTCAAATCTTTTAAAGCTTTGAGATTCCATTCTCTTTGCATGGTTAACGTATAAAAAATGAATAACGATGTTATGAGTGACAGAAGTAAGAGTTCTCCAAAACTCAAAGAAATAACAAGGCATATCTCCGAAATAGTTCACTCTACAACACAAATTATTCAGACATAAATTGTGTATTTTAGCAAGATCTACATTTTTTGTAGAGTAAGATTTGCTCTATTTCTTATGGTTTACCAGTTGTCCAAAAATCGTCCAGAGTAAATACGACTACAGGGGCTATAGCCAGAAAATTCAAGATATACATCTAATTTATCATAACAAATAACTCAAACATAGGGCATTTTAATCAAAATCGTTAGCGATTTTCAATAAAATCAAAATTTTCGAAAAATGTTCCATTTAAAGGGTAGTTTAGGGTGGAGGAATTTTCTTAAAAATCTTTGTGTCACATCCTTGAAAGGCATTAGACTTAAATGCCATTGGATTGATTTTTTAATTATACTGCCCACAGACTGACAGACAGACACACAGACAGACACACACACACACACACACACACACACACACACACACACACACACACACAACACATACACACACAGATAGAGAGAGATGTTTAAAAAATAGAAAACGTAAATTCAGGTATGCATTCCGCACATGTAGACAATAAAAGAAAGTGATATTCGCCGGAACGTTTTTCTTCCCGTAAGTAGTCAACAAATGAAAATCGCAGCATATAATTTGTACAAGGATAATTTAGAAAGTAAGGACCGAATCGCCGTAGCTCATCAAATTTCGCGCGAACATTCAAACGCGCATGCGCACCGACTACCGGCAAACTTTGCCCGTAAAACGACTCCATTTGCATTGGTAGTGTTGCAATATGCTGTTCACAGTGTCAGTTCAACATGTTTAAAACAATCGATTGGCCCGCCGACTGTGAAATACGTTCTGTGACTCGGATTTTGACAGTAAGGAACGTTTCAGCATTGGACATTCATCGATAGATCAGTGAAGTGTATTGGCCCCAATTCGATGAGTGACAGCAAAGTAAGTGGGTAGGAGCTTTCAAGGCCGGACGGGGCCATAATGAATGTGATCAGGCAGGTGATCAACAACAGAAGATTTGGTCAATACCGTAGGTGAAAAGAACAGTGAAAATCGGCAACTGATAATTTCCACTGGTTATCCTCACAGCGGCAGATTTCTAAGACGTCGGTATAAAAAAGCTTGTAAAACATTATGACAAATGCTTTGACAAGCATGGTGACTATGTAGAAAAATAGAGAAATTAGATAAGACAACCGTTTTGCAACTATCTATGAGGGTTTGATGTGTACAACACATCGAGCCTTACTTTACAAATTGCCCTTGTAGCATTACATCCTCGGATGTACTGCAGCGTGAGTTAACTGATTAACGCACTATTTCAGAGACTAGTTTTACCTACATGAGCGCAGGTAAACAATCACTTCGGACTTACCTAGGACCGGCTGTAGATGAACCGCTTAAAGGTTTAGGTTGTCTGCTGAGAAATGAACGTCTTCTTTGATGAGTATGTTTGCTGTCTTCAGCTTCCAGTATGGTACCTTCATAGGACGCTTACATAGAGTCATTAGCAGCTTTAAAGCCTGTTGTTTAACTTTTGTTTGTTCAGTGAACTTTCTCTTCTTTGTTAGTTTTGTGTTCTATAAAACTATCACTTTTCGTTTTACGTTCACCTTTACGAGGCAGTTGCATTCTTTTATTCTTGCAACACCTCGATTTTTCATTTCCTTTTCCTAGAGTCTTATAAAGGCCTCACTGGAACCCTTCCATTGCAAAATTAAATACTTATTGGCCATTTGACAAAAACATCTCTGTGTAAAAGAAGAGGAACTTGAAGAGCATTAAAAGCGCTAATTCTTTGGACCTTAATCTTACATGATCGGAGTTTAAACAGCTGTGAGCTAGGTAAATTTCTATCTTTAATTTTATTGTATTGATTACTTAATGGACCAAATACAATTGTTGAAAACAGAGAATACGATAGCCGATACAATACACCCCCGTGGATAAAATAATGAGTCATGTCTGGAACGCGCGCACACACACACACACACACACACACACACACACACACACACACACACACACACACACCTACGTGCCCATACACCTTCGTGCCTACAAACCTACCTGCCTACATATATATAGACATGCGTGCCTACATGCCTGACAGATTGTCAGGCATACCTGCTTGTTGAAACCTGCAAGTTATTTGGTACTCGTGTAGTTGTTCTCTGTCCTGGTGTTCCAGAGATGACTCATTTTTACTTTCTCTACTACGTATAGTAGAGTATTGTATTCCATGCAAAAATTCGATGTCGTAATTTCACCAGAAATATATGTTTTAAGGCCCCCATGAATGCAAAAAAGCATTTTTAGACAAAGGCCCGTGTATCTATGTCTGTCAGTCTGTGGACTGCATAACTCAAGAACGAAAACTCGGTTAAAAACTAAAGTTGGTGTTTAAGTTTAATGTCTTTCAAAGATCTGACTCGAAGATTTTGAAGAAAATTGCTCCACCCTAAATTACCCTTTACATGGAAAATTTTTTTCGAAAATTTTGATTTTATTGAAAACGGCTTTAACGATTTTGATTAAAATGTCATATGTTTGAGATATTTTGATGACAAATGAAATGCATATCTTGAATTTTCTGGCTATAGCTCCCTGTAGCCGTATTTATTCTGGATGACTTTTGTATAAGTGGTACACTGTTAGAGATAGACCAAATCTTACTATACAAAAATGTAGATCTTGCTAAAATACACCATGCCTTTAATAAATTTGTTGTAGAATGAACCATTTCGGAGATATTCCTTGTTATTTGTGTGAATTTTGGAGAACTTCAAATGCAACATCGTTATTCAATTTTTTATATGTTAATCGTGCAAGGAGAATGGAATTTGAAAGTTTTAAAAGATTGACTATCACTCAAACCCTACTGTATTCCCATATTTTCTTTGTACCCATAAGGAGTTAAAGAATAGGATAATTTGTACAAATGTTTTTCTCTACTAACAGGAAGAAGATTTAGGAATAAGAGTTTGTAAGAATGGTTAGTACAAGAATAGAGAAAGACATATGAGTGCAACACATCAGATTTTTCTTTTTTGTGCACGGGTGCACATCTCTGACATCCTACAAATTCCGAACCGATATTTCTTTAGATAAACCCCATGTGTCCACGTGCGATTCTGTGAAAATTATACTTTAAAAACGAAAAGTCGGTTAAATATAAATTTCAGTATCTTTTAAGGATACAACACGAAGATTTTCAAGAAATGTCTTTGTTCTAAATGATTTACTGAGTATATAATTTTGGTATCACCCTTCTCTACTAAAGAATGAGAATGCAAGATGATTAAACGAGCATATAGAAGGAGTTCCTTTAACACACATTCACAGACACTCAACAACCTTATTTAGCCAACTTACGAAGACAGTACCGAGGATAACATCTTAATTACGATAATATATTACTGGCATGCAATGCGGCGTCTATATCGAAAGGAAGAATGTAGAGACGTTCCAGAAGAGTCGATGGGAGATTAAGGGTCTACCAGCAATTAACCAGCTAATCTAACTGTCCATCACTAACCTGGGGTCAGCGGTGCGCATGAACTTCACGCCTTGCAATTATCTGAACAAACAATTCTGCGCTGCAACATACTGAATTGAAATCATCAGGACCGCTTCTTTTTAAGGGTTCAGCTCTAATAGATAATATCTAAATATTTTCTTTTATGTTGTGTTAAGTTAAACCAAGAAAACGTATCTAAAATCTTATGTGTTACATTCACTTGACCTTTTCCACACATTCTTCAATAAAATTCCCCTCAAAAACAGTTTATTCTTCTCTCTACTTCACGTTAATTGAGATAAACATTTGTAAACATATTTTTATTACATATTTCCTTATAAGTACAATGATAATAGGGAAATACAATACACTTAAGTGATAGTGAACGTTTAAGAGGTTACACCCATCGTCCGACCGCTGCGTCCTCCAGCAGTAGCCAAGGCCACAGAGGACTGCAGGATGGGGGTGGTGGAAGTCAGCACGTCGACTCCCCCGATCGTAAGGGACGACTTCACCTTTTACAGACGCTACCTTTCTATCAATATAGCTACTTAATGGGCCCTTCGGGGGCCTAACGAGTCCGAGTGTACCCCATACCAGACTCCCCAGCGGGGAAAACATCCCATGACGGTCTCTTACGGTTTACCATTTGTGTAAAAGTCACCGAGAATGAAGAGGTTCTTTCCAGAAAAATGTAATTTTCATGAAAATATGATTAACATATGGTGCTTTAGTCAAAATCGTTAGCCTTTCTTGAAAATAAAATTAAAATTGTTCAAACATTTCATTGAATGAGTAGTTTGGAATAGGGGGATTATTTTTTAAAACCTTCGAGTCGTGTCCTGGAAGCTCTGAATTAAATACCACGCGCGCCTGCTCACGCACGGAACTTTTTGTAAATGGGTCCCTTATTTAGGGAGCCTCAAAACGTGTATTTTCGATGAGCAGTCTTTCACGTCCAATATGAAATGGAGCACTGAGAACCAAAGCAGTTAACGATCATAAGTAAATATTTTGTTGTTACCGACGATGTCAATATCCAGGATCAGAGTACCAGCGCTTCAGGATATCGATATTTTATCTCACAGGAGTTCTTTCGCATGCTACTGACATGGTTCTTTTGCTATAAGTGCACTTAAAAACCATCGGTTGGGCTGGGTTCATTTAGAGAAGAAACAAAAACAACCTCTTATCATTGCTGCTATGCATTTATTGTATTATATTTAATTTTTGCATCAAAATTCAAGCAAGCATTATGTTAAAGACACTCCGCTAGTGAGGACATGGACAACTAGCTTCGGTAGTTCAGTCATATTTTGGGTATACGAGTACAAGGTACCGTGCTAACCCTGTGGCTGAGTCACAGGGAAGGTTAAGCTGGCACGTCATTTGTCAGTTGTGTTCCACTACGCCCCGCTTTTTATTCACATCAATATAACTTAAAGCATTCATTTGCACTCCTATTACTTGATAAGTAATTTGCAGTGGTGATATTCTTTTCGATGCTAGCAATACTAGCAGTGTGTAATTCATTTATATTCATCCCATGTGCTCATTGTTGACATTTATCTCTATTGCATGTCTCTTAAGATTTTTATACGCCCTTCAATGTCATAACATCGCCAGTTCCGATTCTACGTCTCAAACATTGCCCACACAGGGCTTGTGTGATTAAAAACACCAACGGTGAGTTTGTTGGCATAAATAAATAACAATTCGGAGAAAGGTTCAGGTGGTCCAACTCTTTGGCCAGCAAAACCGCTAATTTTAACTCCTATTGATGTTCCTTTGGATCCAAATGAAGAACCATGTTTGAGATTCCTGTAGAGTCGGAGAAACATTTTCTTGCGCGAGTTCTGGTGGCAGCAGTTATTCAGCGCACACCAGGTCTCTTGGGAGTGAGTATGAAAACGTGCTTCGCAGGTGCACTTTGTACAACAAACATCAGGGTTGCCAGGTGAGATCAGTCTAATAATGCAAGAGATCTCTGTCTCTGGTGAAATAGGAGATGTAAAATCGCTTTGTTCTTCAAACTCATTATGCATCGAAGTGATATATTTCCAGACACGGGATCCTAATCAAAAGGTTATCTATTTGATTGCTTCTACAATACCTAGCAGTTGGTAATAGGATTTATGAAACTCTAGTCCACGTCGTGGGTTCCTGTCCCCACGGTGAGGTGCTTCATGTCACCATCGGATCAGGTCATCGCCGTAGAACTGCTCGTAAGAACTTTAAGGTATACGAAGAGGTTCACGGTTTGTCCACAACAGGCAGCACACATCCGATAGACATTATAGCGTACCAAGAAGACAGCAAAAAGGGATTTATTATTGATGCAACCATAAGTTTTGTGTACCATCTTAGTCAACTTATGGATCACCTCCTCGAAAAACAAACAATCTCTGCACCTATCACACCCTTTCATAAAAACAAATACCAGCTGGATGACATTAAAATAATTATTCCACTTTCTGTGAACTATTTGAAGGAACTTATACTTCCAAATACCATATTGCTACCATATGAGGCTCTGTAGGCATTCTTAGATCTCACTTATTTGGACCTAAAATTGCAAACAAGACATTTTTGTTTAATCACCTGTATAAAATAGAACAAGTAAGCTACGTTAAATACCTAGGTTGTGAAATTGGAAATACAAGAGAATTAGACCAACAAAGAAAATTACAAATCTTTAGTCATATATGTGGAACGATTAAAATAATTTTATTAAGGAAGGAAACTGTTTTGAAAATAGTAGTCCTGGCAGTCCCAACTCTCTTATGGTGTAGAATGTTGGAGTCTTAAGAGAAAGTAAAAAACACCGAATACGTGTAGCAGAAATAAGATTTTTGAGAGCGGTGGCTGGTTACCGAAAAATAGACAATATAATGAAACGATAGGAGATGGACTGAAAATAAAATGTAAATAATGAAATAAACGAATATCAAGACAAATATTATGAGCATGTACAAAGAATGCCAGAGCATGGTAACCCTAAAAAGATCTTACAGTACAAATCTAAAGGCAAGAGAAACAGAGAAACGCCCACGAAATGATGGAAAGACCAATTCCGTTGAATAACACGGAACAGGTTGAAAGGCCTAATCCTTGTGATTGATGATCATCATTATTTGTGTCAGTCTGGGTGACAGTTGGCTAGACGCTGACCTACTGATCTCAAGGTCGCGGGTTCAAATTCGGTCCAGACCGTTGGTTTTTAAGTGTGTTAAAAACAACAGCTCCATGTCAGTAGATTTACTAGCGTGTAAAAGAACTGCTGCGGGACAAAATTCCGGCACACCGGCGACGCTGATGTAATCCTGGCAATTGACAGCGTCGTTAAACAACAAAATAATTTTTAATTTTTTTAATCATCATTTGCATTTAAAATCTGAATTGCATGAAACTGTAACATTATTAATACTATCACCATATTCTGTCTGTAAATTGTCAAACAGAAACTCAAACCTGTGTGTAATGGCTAGTAATAATATTATTTATTTATTTATTTTTTTTTTACTTTCTCAAATCTGACAATCCACAAATGTAGGAAGCTGTTGATTTGTTTCAATAAAGTAATCACTTTCGGCTGAAGCTGTTAATGGAAGTATTGTTTTACGAGTGAACCATACCATTTTGGCGATACTTCTGTGATACAATTCTCAAAACGTCAGCGCTTGTTGAGTCTGAAAATTCGCGTAATGCACAACCGTGCTTAAATAATTTGTTTTTCCAAAATTTATTTTAACCTGTATCTCTGCATGACACTTGAAGCGCGCGTTTTATCCAGAAGTAGCCTTATAGTAGAAGCTTCCGAATTAAACGCTGGTGTTTACTTATTAATACAAATTACTGTTTAAATGAGATTTTGGTTTCAACTTATTCTATTTTCAAAATTGGCCTTCAGCAGTAATTCTTATTTCATACCATGTGCTGAAACCTACGTCATCGTCTTTCATTACTGAATAATGCATTTATGTCACGGCTTTTTCAATTGCATTCCGCGATGTGAGAAAAGCGCTGACTAATTACTGTTAGAAAACAAAAGATAACCGGTTTTAATTAGGAGAAATTAGGTATCTCATTAATAATTCATGATTTTACGATTTGTCTACGTCGATATTTTAAATGTATTACAGGTAATCGTAAACTTGTTTTCCGTTAAAAATTTAGAAGGTAAGGATCGGTAAACAGGAAAACCTAAAGATTTTTGTTACATCTGTTTGAACATTTCAAAAGTTCCGAAGCGTATAAACTAAAATAGTGATTTTTGGATTCTGTCGGTTTTAAATTTGTATCTTCATGACATGATTTTACAAGCCGGTCGAATTACTTGTACATCACATTATGTTCCTCTGTTATGGTCAGAAGCATGCTAGATGGTGTTAAAATACAGACTTTTCAAATAAAATGGTTGTGTGAACATATATAAAACTGAAAGTATAACAAAACATAACCTAACAAAATTGAAACTGTAATAGTATATTATGCAACAACAGCATAATTGCAATTATATTAAAGTTTCATACGACTGTTTATGTCGACCTCGAGTCAGGTTTGAAATATTTATAAAATGTTTTTAATATTCTACGCTGCTTGTTATCACAGGTGTTAGACATTTTAATCATGCATTTGTTATTTGCTTGTACATACGAGAATCGATAATTGCGTCTTCAATGTTTATTGTTATGTTGGCTTTGACACAATGACACAAAGAGTATAAATGCTGTAACCTTTAAAAACGTAGACTTTCAAAAATGAGAAGACTACTTGAATTTATTAGAATATTATTTGCAATATTATCACTAAGTATTAAATAAACAGAGAAGATTTATTTCATATACGGAAATCGATAGTTTCGCTTTCACCTGCGTGAGAATGTGCGCAGACGGCGAAGTATTGATTGCTACATGCGGATCTTTTAATCGGTAGTTAGCAAGTGTCATTATGGACGGGTACACCTTTGATTTGTGGATAGCAGTATCTTTATGAAGAGGTGCATATAACGAGGTCCATTGCAGTGGCGTATCAGCATTGCATTATGGTACGGTCGAGCATAAAATAATATTATGTGATTTTAGATTATATAAACGTTAATTGAAACATTACCTGTGCTGCATGTTGTACATTAACTGTGGCACTTCCTAGTTCAGGGTTAACATAGGTGAGTCGCAATTAAATTGTGACTTTTCATGCTGCTCTCTTACGGCATTCGATCTGATTTTCGTTTATACTTTATTTGCTCTTCGATGATATACACTGCGGCGTCCATGATGTATTTTTCTGGTGCCCTCCATAAGAAAATTATTACTCCGACGATTATAATAGAGTATTAATTCAGATTTCAAGACAAAGATATCTCCTTTGGAATATCTTTGCAGTATACAACCATTAAGTATGTTTTTGTACATCTAAAGCTATACCCATTACTTCCCTAACCAGTGCTTTCCCTTTTTCCTCTCAGAAGAAGGGTATTTGCCCTAACGGTGGTTGTGATGGCACCCGCGCCTCCAAGGCAGAGTTAAATGTGGCCGAGCACATAAGAAAGTTGAACAGCACTGATATACACCCTTCACATTCATTTGACTCGTGGGAGAACTATTTTGGAATGACTTTTCTAGTTCCTTTCATTCACCTTTGCTCCTTACTGCACCTGGTCAATCGTTCTTACTAGCCTTATGAAAGTACTGACCTATCTTATAGCTGACCTGCCCCAATGTGCGGGGTCAACCCAAGTTATATGGATTTATGACCATCTGCTACCTTGTAGTTGCTCCGGGTGATTTCCCGTTTCCATTTTAGGTTTGTTGCCGCTGGACTATAATGAACATGTCTCATTACATTAACTATCTTCATCAATCTTAAACTTCATATGTGGCTTGTATTCTAAAGTGCCTAGGATCATAAAATTACCAATTCAAAGTCAAAATCATTTTAAGGATTATTTAAACTCACCTGTTTTTTCTTTTCAAACATGAAGCGATCTCTTGCTTACCCTAATCACTTCCTTTACTTGATTTATCTTCTTAGGTAATCTGTTATCTTATGATATTCTATCAATATATTTTTTACATCCTATATTACTTTTGTTGAAGATGTGTTCAAATTGTATCTTGCGGTATCAGTGGTTATTTTATTAGCTGCAGTACATCCTCTTGTACCTAATCTCATAAATTTAATATACAGAAAATTAATACGTATTATTCTTTTCCTTTAGGTTTTATTTCTTATTCCCCATAATTCTAAACACGATCCAAGAGAAGCTATAGGCATTACCTTCCACAACTTCATTTGTGCTTCTTTTCTAGTTTTTCCCAAATGTAATTGTTCCACAGTTGTGGGACTTCTAAGCTTTGTCTCAGTGTGTTTGTCATATTTAAAACTATTATCACATTCCAAATATTGTAAGTGGGATAGCTGCAGCTGCAATGATAAATAAAATAGAAATTAATATATAAGAATTGATGGTTTCATAAAATTGTTCTTCGAAGAGGGATTAATCATATAGAAGTTGGAATTAATAAAAGACCAATGAAAGCTCCAATTACTCTGATTAGTGTAGTTTTAATTTTAATTGTTTTAAAATGTCGGCATTTATTAGTATTTTCGATCTATAAGGATTTTTCCCTTTGAAAGAAATAGTATTTATTTCATTTTTGGATGTCTTTAAATTATACTGGATTCCACCGATCTTTGTACTTCTTTTCCTGGATTATTGACGTGTAATAAGACGTTCCAAATACCTTACAAAAAGGTATGAAAAAACCTACAAAGTAGAAGAAAGCGCATATATACTTTTCTGCTCAAACTTTATTTTAAAATGATTCAGCAATAAACTGTTCAAAATCGATATAACAGGCATTCTGACATGTGGTCTGTGGGCTCAATACATCGTCGGACCGGTCGTTTGCTTTTGTTGTTCTGTCTATTCGGATACGCTATTAGATGTCATATTCATCGCATTTCGAGTTGTATTGTTCTAAATAACTAATTTAATGGTTCTTACTACTGTACATCTGGGAACGTCAGTTACAACCATAGTTTGTGAATCGGCGAGTCACACTTGCCTTTCTCTCATTTAAAGTAATTGTACACATTAAGAATAATGTGTGCCGTCTGCTTATGTACTGGCTTTTCCTGTTCTATAGGTGAGGAATTTGCTTTATAAGTAGCAGGTGCATTATCTGTTTCCCACCGCCGTCACATATTTATAAATGTTTAAGAGTTCTGTGCAATCTCTGTTGTGCGCCACTACTCGTGTTTGAAGGACTGCATAAACCTTGCAACTCTGCCTGGGTTGTTTTGGTTCCTATACACGCGCCGGCCACGTGATGTCCTTGTCTCCTCCTACCACTGTCTCAAAAGGCTCTGAACAAAGTGTCACAACGTGAACCTTGCATTGCAGTTCAATTGAGCAAAAAGGACACAAGTTATGATAATTTGGATATTTTATTACCCACATTTTGAAGTTCTTTATGGAAATTTCTCAGATTCTCCATACCTTTGTGAGAGAAGATAAGGTTTTGAATAAAAAGGGGGAGGGACCTCAGCTAGAGAAAATGACACATTATTTAGCATGGCAGACAGCACTTTAAAAAGGGGCTTCAAACGTATGTTAACGCCCTAGGGGATTAAAACTTCGTAGTAATTTAATTTTAAGCACGGTGCGTATTTTGTCCCCCCCCCCCAAATCTATTTCTTTTACAAAGGCTAAAATAGTATTTTAGTCTTCAATTAAGGAAAACCTTCTCCTTCCAGTTAAAATCGAAGGAAAAAGGAAGCCTTCGGAATCTATGGCTTATTTAAATTTGAGCCGTATCAGCAATTGGTTTCTTTGGACCTCCTGATTGAAAAGTTAGTCGTGTATGTTATAATACCTACTAATATAAAAAAGTTTTTCCATTCATGTTGCACTTTTTACGTCAATTTACTTTTGTACATGTACGTACTTCCAGTAAGTGGAGGAAGTGTATTCCACCCCAGAATTCGATACCGAATTTTTACCGGAAATAAATATTTTGAGACCTCCTGAATCCCCCAGAAAGCTTTGTTATAAAAAGGCTGTGTGTGTGTGTGTGTGTGTGTGTGTGTGTGTGTGTGTGTGTGCGTGTGTGTGTGTGTGTGTGTGTGTGTGTGTGTGTGTGTGTGTGTGTGTGTATGGGGGGGGCTGTTCATTAATAGAGTAACTCAAATGAAAAGCTGGTTAAAGACCAAACTTGGTATCTAAGTTCTCCATTTTTCAAGATAAAGCTCCATCTCAAACTACCCTTTAAGTGGAAACATTTTCGAAAATTTTGATTTTCTTGAAAATGGCTTTAACCATTTTGATTAAAATGTCATATGTTTGAGATATTTTTATGACAAATGAAATGTATATCTTGAATTTTCCTCCTATATTCCCAGTATTCGTATTTACTCTGGACGACTTTTGCATAACTGGTAAACCGTTAGAGATAGACCAAATCATACTGCACAAAAGATGTAGCTCTTGCTAAAATACACTATTTATGTCTCAATAAATTTTCTTGTAGGGTGAACCATTTCGGAGATATTCCTTGTTATGTGTGTGAGTTTCGGAAAACTTAGAACTTTCGTGAAATGGGTCATCGTTGTTCATTTTCTTATATGTTACGTGTGCAAAGAGAACGGAATCTCAAAGCTTTAAAAGATTTGACTATCGCACAAAGCCTACTGTATTCCAATACTCCCCTTGCACCTACAAGGAAATAAGCAATTAGATAATTTGTACAAATGTTTATCTCAACTAACACGAAGAAGATATAGGAATAAGAGTTTGTAAGAATGGTTAGTACAAGAGTAGAGAAAGTCATGTGAGTGTAATACATCAGATTTTTTTTGGAAATATGTCTGTAATAGTTTGCACAATCTTTTATTTACAAATTGGGATGTATCCATTCTATCATGAACTGAGATCCTAGAGATGTTAGTTCAAGGACTATCGTAAAACCCACAAGGTCGGTAGATACGTTGACGATAAGTTCAGTGCAGATTTCTGATGACAGAGATGAAGGGGCTTGAGCCAAATGTTTGAATGGCATACCACTGAAAGTGCAAATGTATGCTTAAATTCATATGTGTCTTCACAGTATGGAAAACATGTTATGAAAAATCAGCCGCTGTCTCCGCTTCCTGCACGCATGGCGTTAATTACATGTAGCTGTAGCCTTTCACTGGCCGATGATGACCCCTCCACCTGTTGGAGCACATATGTATTCCCAACGCGTACACAGATTACATCAAGCGCTTCGTCACTGTCACCACGTCCTTCTCGAAATTTGTCACCAAATCATCGAGAACACCCAGCGAATACACTCGCTGCTGGTGCAGCTCTTTCAGGCAAAACTGAGTAAAGCATTTCTTCAAAAAGTCATTACCATTAAATGGGTGCAAAAAAGAAGTAAAAGTGTTGCATTCATATGAGTTCATCCACTCTTGTACAAACTATGAAAATTGAAGAAGTGCAACGTTCTGCCTCTGATATCCTTTTCTGGAATATCAGGGGATTTTTCACCTTTATTAGGAATACCCGAGGCTTTACTAAATTACAGCTGCAACGACTGAAGTCTAGGATTTATCATATACTTTGTTCAGAGTCTTTTGAGACAGTGGATGGAGCAGGTAGGCAGCAGTTTGCTCGTGCCGCAGGTCACTTACACGTGCTGGCACACTGCGATAGCAAAATGCGCTGTTGCAACATTTGCATTCCTTTTGTACTTCTGTTGCATTGTTTACATGTTTATCCTTTATTTATTTGTTTATTTATGCATTTAATTGGTATTGCTTGAGCAGCTTATTCTCACGCTGAGACAATAATTACATTTAATGTAAAAAAGTAGAGAATGTGATAATATATGCTTGAACCACATTACTTGTATCCCTATATTAATTATATAAATATATATCAACACAGTTGGTACTATTTGCGACCCCCACAAAAAGAACGAAAGGACGAAATGCAAGAAGAAAAATGAAACATTATTTACATACATATGTATATTGGTATTTACTCAAACTTAGTATAAGTTCTTTTACTTTTATTCTTCTTCTTCTTGTTCTTCTTCTTCCACATCCAATTCACGAGAGGGGTTTGTTTTCATCGCATTTTGCTTTTGTTGGAGTCTTACAGTTCTGAATATCTGGTTTAATGGTTCTTATTACATTTGCTGTTCACTCCTCTAAAGTAATTGTCCACATTTTTAATAATGTGTGCCATCTGCTTATGTACTGGTTTGCCACATCCTATAGGCGAGGAATTTGCTTTATAATTAGCAGGTGCACAACCTGTTTCCCACAGGTGCCACATATGTAGTAGTGCGCTGCTACTCGTGTCTGAAGGACTGCATAAACCTTGCGACTTTGCCTGGGTTGTTTTGGTTTCTATACACGCGCCGGCCACGCCATATCCTTATCTGCCCCTTTCAGCGTCTAAAAAGACTGAACAAAGTATATAGATCTTCTAGGTCATTATACAATAACTTCAGAAAGAACACGCGGAGATAAATAAAATAATCATTTTAATTTTAAAGGCTATCCGTACAACATTGGGCAGTCAGCTAATGTAATACCGGGTCGTCAGATTTATTCGGCCTTTCGAGACAGTCAATTGTCTATTCATAACTTCTGTCCTCTGAAGCGAGTTTATTCCCAGTGGGCTAAGTTGAAGGGGTGATGTCAACAGCTTCTACGTCACCTTAGTGAAATGGGGCTTGTATCTAGTATTTACTTGGGAAGGTATTGCGCGCGCGTCTCGTAAACTCGCTACATCATTATGTAATTATAAGGTAAGTAACTCAAATAGTTGGATTTTCATAGCGCAGAGTGTCTCGGCTTTAGTGACACTACTTTTCAATTACATCATGCTATTTACAGCAGTAAAAGAAAACTGACTTACACAGAATATATTAAAAACAGCACACAAAAGCAAAATAACGATGTTATTTATATTATTATAATAAACTGTGAAAATAAATCAAGGCAACATTTAAAAAAGGGCTATAGAGCATTTTAATGATTGAATGAACGAACAAGGGTAAAGTATCCCGTAATGGACAAATGCCTTACGCTAGAGAGGAAGTTGTCTACCATGTAGGTAGACAGCATTATAAACAACTTTTGCACACCTTGGATTTCACTTAGGCTTCCACTAATAACCCTTAAAACTAACTTAGCTTAGATATAGTTTTTGTGTTTACAGATTATCATTCCTTAATGTATTTCACATTGTTTCTAAACAGCTCTAAATCTTGCAGCACTGGACTACTGTGGTCTCAGTTTTTTGTAGTGTTTAACGCCCGCTTTTACTACATACGACACCGCAGGCGGTGACACTGTTGGTACAAGGAATGAAGATGGAGCACCGGTGGAATGAGATGGCGGGGGAAACCGCAAAACCCGGAGGAAATCCGCCCCAGCACCGCTTCGTCCACCACGAATCCTACATGCGGTTGTCTGGGATCGAACCTGGGCCGCTTTGGTGAGAAGCGAATGGCCTAACCACTCGGCTACCGCGCGGCCGTGATCTCACTAATTGTCCGAAGTCGCTTGCCCATCTTGCTCTCGGTCTTTCTCTACTTCTGCTTCCAATGTGTGGTTCCCACGTGGTGTGATTGAGTCGATCTGTAATTATGCTTGTAATTTTACTATAAACTACAAATGACGCGTGGAGGTTTTCAAATAATAAAACACCGCGAGAAAAATATTTAGGGAAGATGTTTACAAGTGGAAAGTTCATTACAATATTACCTTCAGGAGTATTTAAAAAGCATACACAGCTTAACCCGTTCCAAAATTAGTAAATCTAAGGGTGCAACAAAATAAAAAGTTCAAAACAGCATTTTAATTAATATAACAGTTTTAGATCTTATAGGTATATTGTCCTAAACACTTCACCCATAATTTTTGGATAGCTGTATTACACTCCTGCAAGGCATCATTGCGTATCCGCTGAAAGCTTTTAAGTGTACTTGACATTTGAAGATTTACTAGGAATAAATTAATTTTATTTGTATTTTTTATTTGATAAATGTTACTGTGTTAACAAAGTGTTACGCGGAAATGTCATCCAAGTCCGAGGGCTTCATTTGGCTCACGAACATTGTGCGTGTCGAAGCTTTCACGAGCTCAGGCTGGCAAGGTGAATTAATAGACAGGTAGAAGTCAATTAGAGGACTGACACCAACTTAGTTTAAACGCTGGGTATTGCAATCTACCCATTATCTCTAGTATGAACATACTTGTATGCATTTGATAGGTCACTGAATTTACCATGCTGTGTTGATTATTTTCTTGCCACCCACTTATAGAGCTAAGAGGAAGTATTATTCCATTAAAATTTCTGATATCGATATTTTACATGAAATACATGTTTTGGGGCCCGCAGTATCCAAAAGCAGTGTTTTTAGAATAATGTCTGTGTCTGTGATAGTCCAAACGCGTTTCTTTACAGATACACACCTGGTTAATATGATGCCAAACAGGCAGCCCCAGCTGAGCAGGTATATGGGGTAACATGCTAGCCTCTAGTTCCCGAGGTCGCGGGTTCAAATCCGACGGGAGTAATTAACTGTTTTGGGGGTAAAACTACTTAGAATGACTTCCTTTGGAAGTGAAGTAAAACCGATGGTCCTGTGTCGTAGATTTACGGCATGTATGACCTCAAACCTGATAAAAAGGTGTCAGAAACATTAAGCGTCTTTCCGCTTAATGCAGAATGGAACGCTGAGAATCACAGCAGTTAAAAATCATCCAAAAATAAAACTCAATTTATTTACCAGCTGAGCACTTTACCACTTGCACCATATGTCGGATAGACACTCCAAGTGGTCCCAGAACGTCCTCTAGGTTGAAACCGAAATTATAATGTCAATATATATATTTGATAATAGAAAGAAACAAAAGGAGATTCTAGTCAATAGTTAAGGGGAAGACGTAATAAAGCGGAACATGTTAAAGTCTCAAGAATGGAAGCCTAGGCAGATTTAAATGAGTGATAAGGTTACAATTGTTGTTTGTACGAAGCCATAGTGAGCCCGCGGGCTGATTCGTATCTTACCATGACGTGCTCTAAAGTTAGCCAATGGAAATCGCTTCCTTCGTGTTTCTCACGCAAAAACAAATGCAACGCAACACAAACTCGTCTTGAATCGAGCCGAGAGAACGCACGTGCAATTTGGGAGTTGTACGTAAGCTAGCGCGTATACATAATTCGGCGGTTGCTAAAGGATGACAAAGTTAGTGTTATAACGTTGTAATTGAAGTTACAAAGTTACATTCTATTTCAATATCGTCGGCAGTTCTCTACAAGTCTGGAAATTTACAAATAAAGTCATATGTTGGTTAATTCTTCATATGGTTCCATTCCTACCATAACCCACGCATACCCTGCAGATTAGGACCTCTTGCTAGAGCTAGTCCGGACATCAAACACGAGATCTTATAGGTCTTAAAGACGACGTCTTTGACGGAGAGGAATGTTTGCGTCAAGGTAAAACTTTGTTACCGAATATATAATTCGCTATTTACCTGTTGACTGAGGGAAACTTAGGATGAACACCCCTCATACTGGTTGGTGCAGGGATTTGAATTCGCGTTCTTCAGACACCATTACTTTGATTTTTTCTCCCCCCCCCCTTTTTTAACCTCTTGGAACAATTGCTCAACAGCAATGGTGGTTTTGAGCTTTGGGTATAGAAATCTTTTTATATGTATTTATTACATTCAATTCTCACTCCCATTCATACTTCCAGAATCTAGGAGGGATGGGTAATAATCTTACTGGAAGAAACATTTCCACCCTCCCAACTGAGAATCGAACCGGGACCCCTTGCACAACAGCCTCTACCGACTGAGCTACGGGGCTAGCCTTAACTTTTTTATTGACGCTTTCGTTACTACGCGCAATTAAGCAGATTAGTCAAGTGATTAATCTTTAAGAATCAGAAACTTCAATGTGAAGTCATAACATATCTCAAGAGTATCATTCTTACCAAATTTGGTGTTGACACAGTGACACGTTATCTGCTCAGCCGTCATAATAGCATCTGCAAATACCTTTCGTTTACGGCATGTGTAAGAGACAGTTATGCTGCCGCGATTATGTTTATGTAACTCTGTAGGTTAGTGATGGCAATTGTGCTACGTGCGTGCTCCTTAACCTCACTTGAAAGTCACACAGTTTCTCTTCTCTCTGTGAATTACAGTTGTATACCAGGTGCCTCAACCACGTCTAGTATTTCTGCAACTCGCGTGCTAACTGAACATGCTAAGCCCTTTTGCTAAAATCAGGTTTCGTTCTACAGCTATGCTGTTTGTAAAGGTTTATTAGTTCCTGTATTAAAGGGACATTCACAATGAAAATAAAGCGTTAATAAAAGCCAAGCGCAAAGTTAACACGACAGGTTTCCATTCACAACGTTAAACGGAAACGTAAACACGATATCGTAATTATTGACTGGTAAGTTTAATACTTTTATAAAGAAATTATAGGAAAATAGATAAATGATTGCATTAAGTAATTTTCGTGTGTTAAAATCAATGCACAATGTATTAAGCAAGAGTTCCAAGTTTTTATTTTTTTATTCTTTTATTTTCCAGGAAAGAAGTCTTAACCAACTGTCGTGTTAAGGAAAAGCAATTAGTATAAGTCAGTGCAGCTAAGGGATCAAGGGTCGGCTATCTGAAATTCATTTACTCAAAAGAAATATGCACATAGGCAAAGTTTTGAAAATTAAAAAGGGAATTAAATTCTTATAACTTAGCAAGTCCCAGAGTAAAAGCAGCGTTTCAGACGCGAAATTTATTTGGCAATTTATAACGTAGGGACATTGGGGGGTGGGGGGAGGGGGGGGCTCGTAATATACAGTTGTTATAAGAGCGCGTATTTCTAAAATTCACGTTTTAACTATTCTTCTCTCACAGACCAGGTAGTAATTTGCAGGAATTCCAAAAATGGTATTGTTTAATTCACTTCTATCATCCAACAACGAACTGCATATTAATGAAAATAGGTTGAGGTAAGCATTAAAATGTCTATTATCTCGAACACCCGCTGTACGGAGAAGTTTTTTCATTTGTTCAAATAATAACTGTATTAACTTTTCTCCACTCCAATAATTCAGTTCTGAAACTCCGCTAAATGTAATTGATTTAGCTTACGTGTTTATAAGTTTTCTAAGTGCATATAGCATAAGGTACCATTGATATTTCGCGCTAGAAAAGAAGTTATGCAACGCTAAGTGTTGTGCGCTAGAGTTAGCTGGAACCATAGAATTGTGTTTAGCTTGTTATTCTATGGCTGATATCACTTATCATGGGATCTAGTATCTTTTAGTTTGTTAAAAAAGAGTAACATTGAATGATATACGTACTAATTTGTGTAATTAAAGTCAATTTGAATGGAAGTAGAGAGAAGTAATAAAAGGTGACTGGACTGAGTTAATTTGTCACAATATGTGATTTGCTTTCTTAAGCTCGTGCATTAGTGTATATAACGACTATAATTTGGTTCAGTTTTGAGTCACTTCAATTTTGCTCGCGACATAATGGCACAATGAAACACCTGTGGATTATCCTCTTTTTATGCAGCTTCATTCGCTGGAGCGTTGAACACAGGACCTCCCTAATCACTTGAAGTAGCTTGCAATCTTACTCATAGAGCGCGCTGAGTTTGCAAGTTTATCACACTCATTCGCGAGCACGCTCACTTACATAGGGTTACTGGTTGCTTCGTGGTAGGGGAGAAACAGACCTCCAGAATTACCTCATTTCTTCGTGAGTTTTCCTAGAATTAATGTTGGGAAGGCGCTCCTCAACTCTTTATTTCTCCAACTGGCCTGCTAGTGGGCGCTATTAACTGATAATCTGGGAACATTGTGCATCAAAATATGTAAACAAATTACACCGCTAACCATCAGTACACCAGAAAGGGAATTTATAAATACGAAATGTGTATTTTTCTATCAGATACATGCAATTTCTTAAACAGATCTTATAAATACTTCTTAGGGTTAACCCCTCCGAAGGAGTGTCGCCTTGCCGTGGCGGAGGGGCTCAGTACCTGAACCAGACGGCCTACTAAGTTTTCTTTCGACTACTGGTAGGCAAGAGGTGAGGGGAAGCAAAGAACATTCCAAACGGGTAGATGGGGCTCGGTAGTCTTGGTCGACAACTCATCTAGGAGAAGAGGACTCCGAAATCAAACTCCCTCAGGGGCTCCTACTACGGTAGGTACGGGTTTGGCGTACCCGGGGCCCCGAGCCATACTCTCGACTGGGTTCCTCCAAGAGGTGAGAGGGCACATGCCAAACGCCCAATCAACTTTGGTCCACTTTTGTGTTTGACCTCCCTCCTGATACCTCCCTGTACACAGTCTGACGGATAACCTACGCGCGGGTTGGAGGATGGGGTGACGCAAGGGGTGACTGGGTAATCGCGTAAGTCCCAGCCCCTGGTTATCATGTAGGATCTGTGTACGTATCCGCTGATAAAGGTCAGTCCCGGGGAGGGGCCATTGCATGAGCTGATGCACTCCTGAAGGCGATTGGGTCCCTCTGTCTATGCATTGGGAGGTGAGACCCTAGGGTGAGCAAGGTCCAGGCCAGGACTCTCACCTAAGCCGGGGTGGCGCCCAGGAAGTGAGCATGCCATCGGAGACATTTGCAATGGTGGAGGATATCATCGCCATGGGACATCCCAAACAAAATACAAAAAACCAGAAAACGATTGGAAAGGAAGTAGCAGAGTTGAGTGGTCCTCGCTACTTAATATTTACTAGAACTGAGGAAGGAAGGAAATTTACATCGGTGAACCCATTTGTTATCCAAAAGGGTCTTGATAAAATAGCTGGCCCAGTGAAGAACTGCACAAGAGCTCGCAACGGCACGCTCCTGGTTGAAGCTAATTCAGCATCCCAGGCGGCTACTTTACTTAAGGCGAATATGTTAGCTAGCTATCCGGTACGCGTAGAACTGCATAGGACTTTGAACTCCTCCCGTGGAGTTGTGAACACCCGGGCATTGGACGGCATGTCCAATGAGGAGATTCAGGAGAACCTCGAAGATCAAGGTGTAACAGCAGTATACCGGGTTCAGAGAAAAGATGGAGGCGAATATCTGCCTACCCGTACCCTTTTCCTTACCTTTAATCGGGTTGATCTCCCGCAAAGGATAAAGGCTGGGTACGAGGCCATTGAAGTAAGACCTTACATTCCGAGCCCGCTTAGATGCTATAAATGCCAACGCTTTGGTCATACAAGTGACACGTGCAGTGGTAGAGCTACCTGCGTAAACTGTGGAGGCATCGCCCATGACGATGACTGTACCTCACCTCCCAGTTGTATTAACTGCAGGGGAGAACATCCAGCAAACTCCCGAGAATGTCCCCGTTATGTGGAGGAAAGAGCTATCCAGGAGATCCGGGTTAGAGAGAAGGTGTCCTTCTCAGAAGCCCGAAAGCTCTTACGTTTGCGACAGCCCGCTATCCCGAATTCCGGTACCTATAGCTCGGTTGTAGCTAAACCAGTACCGTGTCGGGAAATCGCAACTCAAACTAGCGATATAAATGGGGCAACAATCTCAGACAAAATTCTTGTAGCTAGGTCACCTCCAAAGCCTCAGACATCACCTAAGTCCGCCAGAGCATCTACAAATACCGCAGTTCAATCCAGCAGACCAGGAAGGTCGCCAATAAAGAAGGCGAGCTCAAAAAGTAGACCGATTGTATACGATGTGTCACCGATGAAGTTTAAGACCCAGTATCAAAGATCTGATTTCCTCAAAGACAATAAGATATCTCCCAAGGCACCAAAGGGAAAGAAAAGCCCAAAAACATCTCCCAGGAGATCCTCTTCGGAGGAATCCTCTGGGATGACTACAGACCGGCGAATGTCATCTTCGCCGGTCTCCGTGTCCAATCGGTTCGAGGCTCTCGAACCAAAATTCAGTATCGGAACACGGACGTCCTCGGCAGAGGACATGGAGTTTGAATCTGCCCACACTGGGAGACCCCCAGTAGAAAAGAGGCGCGAAAAAGCGCCAGACAAGAATGCGAGCCCCAGAGAAAAAAAAAGGGCTAAGTTAGTTCGACAACCGCCAACTCCAAAGTAATGAAGAGTTACCTTGGAGTTACCTATCACATACATAATGCAATATGGCTATCCTACAATGGAACGTACGTGGCATTCGAACTCAAAGGCCAGAACTTGAGCTCTTGCTCAAAGAAAACGAACCTCTGGTCGCATGTTTGCAAGAGACTAAGCTGCGTACTCGAGACGCTTTCCATCTAAGGCGATACACCCCAGTACGGTGTGATGTTACACCAGAAGAGGGTGTACCGGCACATGGCGGCGCTATGATACTTGTCAGAGATGACGTATATATGCAAACTCTACCTTTGCACTCTGATATACAATCAGTTGCTGTATGGATTAAACTGCCAAACATACATTTCACTATCTGTAATGTTTATTTGCCTCCGTCCCATGACTTCTCGCACATTGATTTAGAAGATCTAGTTTCCCAGTTGCCAACACCTTTTCTGTTGGTGGGAGACTTCAATGCGCACCACCCACTTTGGGGTTCAAGTCGCGCTTGTGCGAGAGGTACACTCATTTCCGATTTTTTGGACAGTCACAACCTAGCTCTCCTCAACACTGGAGAGCCTACATTCATTTCGGACTCTCATAACAGCTTCTCACACCTTGACCTTGCAGTTTGTTCACCTCAGTTGGCAGTCTCCTTACAATGGAATGTCATCTCTGATTTACACTCTAGTGACCATTTCCCATGTCTTATTAGTCTCTTGACGCAACATACACACTCCACACGTATGCCCAGATGGCGTTTGGACCATGCCAACTGGAACCTTTACACCCAGTTGGCTGTCTTTACCTACAACGAGCACGACTCAGTGAATAATTTGGCGCAGCATCTCACGGAGACGATTCTCTCTGCTGCTGAACAATCGATTCCGCGGTCGACTACACACCCCCGTCGATTTCCCGTCCCCTGGTGGACGGAAGAATGTCGGAATGCCATTCGTGCTCGAAGGCGTGCACTTAGGGTTTTCCAACGTCACCCTACTTTGGAAAACCTGATTGAATACAAGAAAATGCGCGCCAGGTCCAGACAAGTCATTAAGGATAGCAAAAAGTCATCATGGAGCAAATTTGTAGCTTCATTTAACCGACACACACCTTCCTCGGTTGTGTGGGATAGATTAAGGCGTGTTGCAGCTAAAACGACCCAAATACCAATAGCGGGACTAAAAACAGCCACAGGAGCTGTTGTTGATTCATTTGAAGTGGCCAATACCTTTGGCAGTGCTTTCGCACAAGTGTCTAGCTCGGAAAACTACTCCCCTGAGTTCCTTCCATTTAAAACTCAGGTGGAATCTCAAGGTTTCACGTTTCGTTCTAGAAACGTAGAAGATTACAATCGCCTTTTCACCATGGCGGAGCTGGAGCATTCCCTGAAATCTTCGCGATGTTCAGCACCAGGACCGGACGGTATTCATGTACAAATGTTACAACAGCTCTCTCCTGAAGGTAAGGCATTCCTGCTCGAGGTCTATAATCGTGTTTGGGTTGACAGTATACTCCCAGAAAATTGGCGGGAGGCCACCGTTATTCCCATCTTGAAGGCTGGGAAGGACCGTCATCTTCCCTCCAGCTATCGTCCTATTTCCCTCACCAGTTGCGTTTGCAAGGTGATGGAACGCATGATCAATGGACGATTAGTATGGTGGTTAGAAAGTCGTAACCTACTGACTAACATCCAGTGTGGTTTTCGACGACGCCGTTCAACTGTTGACCATCTTGTGTCAATATCGACACAGATAATGGACGGCTTTATGAAGAACTGTCAAACCGTTGGCATATTTTTCGATCTTGAGAAGGCTTATGATACGTGCTGGCGAGCAGGGATTCTACGTTCCCTGTATGCCTGGAACATACGTGGACGCCTACCACTTTTCATTCAGGAGTTTATGAAGGACCGCTTTTTCCGAGTAAGGGTCGGCTTGGTTTTTTCTAATTCTTTTGTTCAGGAGGAGGGAGTACCTCAGGGTTCGGTGCTAAGTGTCACGCTCTTTGCTATAGCAATTAACTCCATCTGGAAATGTGTTCCACCTGGAGTTTCGTCATGCCTATTCGTAGACGACTTCGCTGTCTATTGCACTTCTCAGCGCACGGCGTTCTTACAACGGCGCCTGCAGCAATGTTTGGACAACCTCAGAGAATGGAGCGTGAAAAACGGCTTCCGTTTCTCAACTGAGAAGACAATCTGCGTTAATTTCTGGCGCCGTAGGAGACGATTACCACCTTCGCTCCGATTTGGCCCAGATGAACTTCCCTTCGCAGAAGAGACGCGCTTCCTGGGTTTGATATTGGACAGGAAGCTTAGTTGGTCGTCGCATATTGCACAGCTAAGAGCGAGATGTGACCGTTCCCTAAATATTATGCGAGTACTGAATGGCAAATCGTGGGGAGCGGATCGAACAATTTTGTTGCGAATATATCGCGCATTGGTCCGATCCAAGCTAGACTATGGGTGTATTGTTTATTCGTCAGCACGACCATCTGTGCTGAGAAGATTAGACGTGGTCCATAATAGGGGCATCCGCATTGCTACAGGAGCTTTTCCAACAAGCCCAGTGGTGAGCCTTTACGCCGAGTCCGCAGAAGCTCCTCTGCAATATCGGCGTGAGATTCTCTTGGCAAATTATGGTTGTGCGCTTAGATGTATGCCTAAGCACCCAACGTTCGCTTCTTTTTTCACCACCACGCTAAGAGAACGATATAGAAATAGCACCCTTAATCCAAAGCCTGCGGGGTTCCGTTTCCAAGAGCTCCTAGTGAAGCTTGGAGTGGAACTGCCTGTGATGTTCGCCAAGGGCGAGAGACTTTACCCCCCTTGGCTATCTGGTACGCCCCATGTAGATCTTGGGATGACCATACACCAGAAGTCCACGATGCCTATTTCAAGTATCCGCACGTGTTTCTTAGAATTTTTGTCAGGCTACTCTGACCGTAAATATATTTACACCGATGGATCAAAGAACACCAACGGTGTTGGATGTGCTTATGTTTATGGAACCGAACCATATACATTCGGTTTTCCAAATAGCACTTCCATTTTTACTGCAGAGCTTTATGCAATCTATCGAGCCGTTTTGTATGTTCGCCGTCGTAAATTAGGTGACTGCCTGATTTTGAGCGATTCCCTTAGTGCACTGCAGAGCCTTTGTCAGTTGTACAACCCCCACCCTATTGTACAACGTATCCAGGATGCCCTCCATGTTTTACACGCTTCTGGCGTTGACGTGGTGTGTGCATGGATTCCTGGTCACGTAGGTTTGCCTGGGAATGAAAAGGCAGATTTAGCAGCAAAGACGGCAACTACAGAACCCAGAATTATCATCTCACGTGTTACTTCGGAAGACTTTAGGCTTGAAGTGCGGAGAGCGGTGCTGTCGTCCTGGCACGACGAGTGGTCAGCTCTCCGCGGTAATAAGCTTAGAGAAGTGAAAGAACTTCCGATAAACTGGGTAACTTCCTGTCGCACATCTCGTCGCGAGGAGGTTAGTTTGGCTCGATTAAGAATAGGGCACTGCAATTTTTCGCACGGTTACCTATTTAAAAGGGACCCTGCGCCTCTATGTCCGCTGTGTGACAACGTTTTGTCGGTTCGCCACGTGCTCCTGGAGTGTTACTCTCTAGCGCACCTTCGGGATTCTCTGCAGCTGCCTGCCAGACTTGCAGAGGTCCTAGCGGACGACAAAACAGCGGTTGATAGAGTTCTTAATTTTTTAGCGCAGTGTAATATAAATTTGAGGATTTAAATTTTTTAATTATCTTGTTCTGCTTTTGGACATATTTATCACCTTGCTTGATATCTGGCTATTGCCAGTGATTTCTACCTTGTATATTTTGTTGTTTCTAGTATTTTTATTTTTTGAGTGAAATTTATATCTGGCTATTGCCATGAGTCTGTTAAGGGCGCTGATGACCTAGAAGTTGAGCGCCCTTAAACCAAATCCAAATCCAACTTAGGGTTAAGCTAACTCTAGGCTAATCTCATAGAAGCCGTTTAATGAAATGATATGTTATTTAGTGAATATGACTTTATAATTTGCAATGGGGAATGCCTATTTGTATTCAAATCTTTGGACTCAAATATCCACACATTGTAATTCACGTACTTAAGAATAATTAGAAATACATAGTGTGCTATACCTATTTCTAAAACACCTCAGAGGTTGGGAAATAAGAATACGAAACACCTGCCGAGTAAAAAAGTGTTTAAGGTACTAAGTTTGTTAATCTTAGGCAGACGTTTGAATTGTATGAGTACAATTCGTTAGAGATCAAACGTCTGCAAAAGCTAGCGTATTCCATTTTTGGGCTATAAACTGCATATATGCAAAACACATCGTCACTGAAATGCTTCAATGCTTAAATCTAGTAAAACTCACAATGTAATTCACGCTTAATTTTACCAGATTATTACATAATTTTTAGGGCCTATTGAAACAACATATTAAAATGACTTAAATTCCTGTGACAGGAATGAAGAGACTTGTTGATCTTAGAATAAAGGCGATACTTCATTATTCTAGATGTTAGTTGTTTGTTAGTGCACCAGACTGCGGAAGAAACGCCCAGAAGTTAGCTGTCAGAGCACGCATGAGCTTGGCAGAGACACAAAACCACAGATAATATGTCCTTGCTAGGTGTTTTAAGTCAGGGACATCCGGAAAGAATCTGCATAACTTTTGTTACTGACTCACATTCTGTGCTACACGACTGTGTTCTCTTTAGCTGCTGTTTGTGAAAACAGGCTTCTTAGGGAACTTTTCCAAGAAAATTATACTCGACAAGCTGAAAAGATGGTAGTAGCGTACGTTATTGATTTAGCTTTTTTTTTTTTCGGGTCATCCATAATATTATACTGTGCTTGTCAATGATGTCATTGGTAGCTGATGTTATAGACCAGGGGCACGCAGAATGGTGTCTGCTCCGAATACACTGCGCACGCAACCCGCGTAACATTCTTGCTGTTTGGCGGAGTGGTATTTCTTCGCTTCTTAAACTGTTCACAGTGGCGGATTGATACAGTTAACGATCAGCGCGTCTGTTTCAAACAGAACATATGTGGTCATACTTTTACTATGTGAAATCGGAATTACACACATTAATTATTCGAACATATGAGAAGACGTTCAGATTCTGATGTAATATCTGTAGCAGATACGAAGTTGTGCCGAGAGGTGGTTACGCGAGATCTCAGTTTTGACTTTTCTGCGTTTATCAGAGAGAAAAAAAATCACAGACACGTGTGGAGCAAAATATTGCTGCAACAGTGTAACAGGAGCACATTCTCTCAAACCAACATACCAATATTACCTCACACATTATTTGAACACGTCTGTGCCAATTAAGTCTTTGCACTCCTGTTTTCTCACTAGATCTTTTTGTAGAACTATGAGTTCACATTGCAAGTTAAGTCTTACATTGACTACATCTATAGTTTTTTAGGGTTAACAAACATTGAAATGTCATTCTCAAGATTCTTGAAATCTATGTGAAGTAAACTCGGTTTTTAACTCAACAATGGGACTACAACTAACTAGTTCATCCTCTGGCACATACCAAGCGATTTTATACATTTGAAATAAGTATTTCATAATTTAATTAGTTGGTTAAGAGGTTTGTTTACATATCAAGGTATGTTTGTTATGGTTAGATTGTAAACCTTCTAGAACATTGGTACGATGTAAATCTTTAATCATAACAGAGAAATAATACAGCGAATGATCAAGGGTAAAGTATGTCTGGAGGAAGTGATAGGTGATCAGTCGTGAAGTACTGTAGCTGATGAATTCATTCGTTTTTTATTATGGCGCGAGTATGAGTAAAATTCTGCCATATAGTATTCCTCTTCTCTGCAGTTCCTGTAGTGTTGGACATAGGATATTGAAGATGGTAACTGCAACCGTTATCTTGAACTGCTCCGTGGATCTCGATAGGTAGAAAAATGCGATCTTCCTCTGTCTTCCTTCTACTTAGGTGTTACCCACACGATTTTCAGGTGAGATATTTAATAGAACATGTTTATTTGGGTTTGATAACGAATTTTTACTTTTAAACTATAATCACTCAAATTACTCTCTTATTGGAATATGTCCTAGCACACAAACTATGCATCTTATTAGACAAAAATTATCGTTCTATAGCACTACTGAAATGTTATTCCTCCATATTGGATGGACAAATGAAACATTTTCATTGCATTTGAGTGGGATTCGTGTGTTGGAATAGGTAATTCTGGTAAAAAAATTCGACATTTTGGAGGCAGGATCCATTCGATAATGTACATCTCAAATGTAAAGGAGTTTTTGTCCACAATTGTTCAGAATTTTCTTTTCTGTAACACATTTTTTATTATTTGTTTGAGCTGTTCCAACTAGCTGAGGAATCCTTGATCACTTCTATCTACAGAATTTATTATGCAACTCCTAAAAAACCCATACACGTCGATGAAGAACATGTGCCAAAGAGTTTGATCATCACTCCTTGGAATGTTTGAGGAATAATATGACGATTTTAAAAGATAACTGTATTACACAGTACCCTTCAGTGAAAAGGTTTTGTCTAACTTTTTAAGACCACGGTAGAATTGAGTAACAGATGTGTGCGCATGCGTATACTGGGTTTACTGTATTAGTCAGAAGTATTAACTATTTTTGGGTCGTCCTCCATGGTCTACTGAGTCGTTCTAGGCTAGCGTCTAGTTCCCGAGGTCGAGGGTTCGGTGATGGACTTTTTTCGGGCGTAAAAATCGTTAGCATGGCTTTGGTCGGAACCGTAGAAATGTTGTTGGCCTTGTGCCGTAGATTTACGGCACATAAGAGGCTTCTGAGCAAAATTATGTGGTCTTTCACTTCAGTACAGAATGATACGCCTAGAACAACAGAATTTAGAGTTCGTCTATAAACACTCAAAACACTCGTCTATAAACCTTTCATTAGGTTTATATTTCAAAGTGCAAGAAATCGTTTAAAAGCACTACACTAAATTTAAACATAAATGCTTACTTTGGTGCCTAATTTTTTTTACGATTTTAGTGTCTTTTAGCACAGTTTTGCTTTCTCTTCTGGTAAGTAAGGGAAGTATTGTATTCCACCCAAAAAATTCGATGTCGAGATTTCACCGAAAATATATGTTTTGAGACCCCCTGAATCCAAAAAAAGCATTTTTAGAAAAAGGTCCGTGTGCGTGCCTGTGTCTGTTGACAGCATAACTCAAAAACGAAAAGTCGGTTAAAAACCAAAGTTGGTATTTAAGTTTAATGTCATTCAAGAGGATACGACACGAAGATTTTGAAGAAAATAGCCCCACCCTAAACTACACTTTACATGGAACATTTTTCGAAAATTTTGATTTTCTTGAAAATGGCTCTAACGATTTTGATTAAAATGCCATATGCTTAAGATATTTGTATGACAAATGAAATGTATATTTTGAATTTTCTAGCTATAGCCTATGTAGTCCTGTTTACTCTGGATGACTTTTGAATAACTCGTAAACCGTAAAAGATAGACAAAATCTTACTGTACAAAAAATTTAGGTCTTGCTGAAACACACAATTTACGTCTGAATAAATTTTTTGTAGGGTGAACCATTTCGGAGATATTCCTTGTTGTGTGTGTGAGTTTCGAAAAACTTAAAACTTTCGTGAAACGGAACATCGTTGTTCATTTTTTTATATGTTACGTGTGCAAAGAGAACGGAATTCCAAAGCTTTAAAAGATTTAACTATTGCACAAAGCCTACTGTATTCTAATATTACCCTTGTACCTACAAGGAAATAAGCAATAAGATAAGTTGTACAAATGTTTATCTCAACTAACACGAAGAAGATATAGGAACAAGAGTTTGTAAGAATGGTTAGTACAAGAGTAGAGAAATTCGTGTGAGTGCAACACATGATATTTGTTGTTGTTGTAGCAATTTTCATCGATCCCTCGCCCCAGTATGAAGAGAAGTTTGCCTTACAGAATCAACCAATGAAGAGAAATCTGCACAAGGAGCCTGAGTATGAACATTTCTGCATACCATCATGCTGCAAGACAGCTTAGCAGATGCTTAACAAGGTAGACTAGACAAGTATGGAGAAGCAACAGGTTACAGCTAAATAAAGAAGAGTTAAAGAATACTTTTACAGGAGGCAAGAGTGGGTAATTGTGGAAAGCACGATAGCAGAGTTTATGATGCAGCTTGAGCTACCGACGGCAGGGGAAAGGAGTCAGTGGCGTGGAAATAAACGGAAGAATCAAGCGCGTAAACCTTGAAGGTGGAAAATAGTTGCAGCGAGAACTTAAGTCGTCAGGATAGAGTAAGTTTTTAATGTGTCAATTGGGCTGCATTCAGTAGAATCGTGATTCTATGCGTGTGCAGGTAGGAGGATTCAGGGCTAACTCCACCTCTCACCTGCTGAGGTCACTTGACCTTAGTGCGCTCGCTGATCGTTACGACATTACACTCGTTGCTAAACTGACAGCATTTGTGTGACTCATGTAGAAATGTCACTGAATGGATTACCTGCTGTACTGTTTCATGTGGTACCAGATGCACACATCTGTGGATCCCGTTGCCAATTGTGTGAAATTTTACCACTTGAAATCATCCCTTACCAGCGCTGTGTTCGAGCGGTTAGATCGTTCACCTATCATTGAGACTATCCGGGTTCGATCCCAGGTACCCACATGTGGTATTTGTGGTGGACGAAGCGGCGTCAGGGCGAGCTTTCTGCGGGTGCTCCGGCTTCCTGATTCCACCATTATCACCTCTCCAATCAGACATTTCACCTGCGTTTCATATCATTCTCTTCCTCACTCTCATACCTACTTGATGCTGGGCTGACCACCCACTTCCAGGTCCACAGGTTCGTCTGCTCCCCAACAGGCATCAGACCCTAGGCACAGGCTAAGTCCTAAGGGTTGTAAGTCCTCCATACGGGGAGGGTAATCAGATGACGAACACGAGAAATCATCCCTTAGCCTTAAAGACTCCTTCCATCTTTACAACGTCAACCTGAGTGGCATCTTCCTTCAACTGATATTCTAAATTTGACATAGTTCGTCTTCTGCTAACATTTTTTGACAATTGTGGACGTCTTATGTAACTTCTGTTTATTCACTAATAGTGTTCTTTGATAATTAATAGCTTATAATTTGAGAGCGTGATTTTTCCCAAATGCGATAAAGCGCGAAATACTAATAAAAGCTCCAATGCCTGTATTTTCAATTTTCATCAGCTGTAAAGCACTTTTAATGTGTTTTGAAAATGGGATGAGATACGACATTAGCTCAAGCAAAAACCATGTTCATTATAAATCAACACTTTTATTTTCTTTTCATTCCTTCTTTCTTTCCTCCGGAAATTTCAATTCAATGAAATTGGTATTTTTAATAACTTTTATTTATACTGTTATGACTTTTAAGTATATTAAATCTTAATTTTTGGGGCGCAAGGAATCAATTAGAGCTGACAATGTTGAAGCGGAAACGGTTCACCCTACAAAAAATTTATTTAGACATAAATTGTGTTTTTTAGCGAGATCTACATATTTTGTACAGTAAGATTGTTTCTATCTCGTATGGTTTACGAGTTATTCAAAAGTCCTCCAGAGTAAATAGGACTACGTAGGCTATAGCCAGAAAATTCAAAATATACATTTCATTTGTCATAAAATATCTTAAGCATATGGCATTTTAATAAAAATCGTTACAGCCATTTTCAAGAAAATCAAAATTTTCGAAAAATTTTCCATGTAAAGGGTAGTTTAGGGTGGAGCAATTTTCTTCAAAATCTTCTTGTCGCATCCTTGAAAGACATTAAACTTAAATAACAAGTTTGTGTTTTAAACGACTTTTCAATTTTGAGTTATGCTGTCCACACACAGACAGAAACACACACATACCTTTTTCTAAAAGTGTTTTTTTTTTCCTTTTTGGATTCAGGAGGCCTCAAAACCCATATTTCTGGTGAAATCTTGAAATCGAATTTTAGGGTGGAATACAATAATTCCTCTACTTGCTATACGTAGTAGAGAAAGATCTCAACATTCTGGTGACTGATGAGTCTTGGTATAAGGGCAGACCGATGTACGACTGGTAAGAATAATGGTCCTTAGAACCGAAGTTCCCGTGCTGGTTACTGTGGATGACAAAAAGTGCCTTTATTGTTATGGATTTCCTCACTTATAATTTGGCATAGTGACTAGTAGAAATCCTGAACAAGCCTTTATCTTCTTTGTAAGAGTAAGTACTTGGCAGTTATATGGGTACACACTTCATTGCTGCGTAATTCAAGTGACAATTGGCATTTTGCCTTGGAATGTGATTTTTGAAGGTTGTTCTAGTGTTTATTCTGTCCTGCGTTAGTCACTTTACAGATAATGGTCATCTAAACTTTAATGGTAAAACATTTTAAAACCGCCAATTATTTGTTACGTAGTATTCTAGTATCCTTTGTAAGCATTTTAAGGAAAATACATTCAAAAGTTTTAAATTAAGTTTACATTTTCCTATAAAGGTAGAAATTGTGTCCTCTAATACACCAAATATGTAACGATTCCTCGCTCACATCTTGTTAAAATATGGAAAACTGCATAAATATAGGTTATGTTTTAAATCGACTATCCCACTCTTACTACTTCTCATACTTTTGACCAACTATTATCACCCTTAAGAAAACTGTATCTCTTATTACCTTCATTGAAGAGGCTGCATCTTGTTCTTTCTCTCTGTCCCCACATCTACTGTATCTTCACAACGTGTATAAATAAAACCTTTGAGCAGTTATTGAACTATTGCATCCAATGCATTTCGGTACAATACCACAGCTTAAAGGGTTTTTTTAGACAACCAAATTACGCTATTAATTTAAATTAGTCTTCTAAAGTCTCATTGTGTCCCAAATGGCGCAATGTAGACCTTGTGGTTATTCTGTCTCTACATTTTAATATTATTAACATGGTTACAAATGCACCGGTTAATATACACTGTGACAGATGGATATGTAGATAAGGACCACTTCCATGGCCTGCGCGTTCACCCGACCATAATCCTCATCTGTTGGCACACGCTATTGGTTTGTTTTATATAATGGAATCTTCAAGCGCTAAAATACTTGATCAATATGTCATGGCAGTCCACAGACCATTCCACAACGTTTGTGAGTCTTTGAAAGGTTATCGCAGTCTACGATCTGAGTTCATGCTTGATCAATTATGGACATTTTCAATAAAGTTTCGCAAGATGACATTTTGAAAGCTTCCTATGATCTGATAGTTTTATATGGATAGCGTATCGGTATAAAAGGTAGATGTTTTCAGTAAAAACTCACAAATCAAGCATTTCAGAACACATTTTTCCATTATTTTACGTTGGGGAACCCTCACCCCCCTTCAACGTTTGCCTATGTACTAATTCTAAGCGCTCTATTAAAATTATCATATGTGGCGTGTGTTTTCCCCCATTTCTTTAGAAAATTCTGTTTCTCCTGTAAGCATTCTGATCTAAAATACAAAACGTTTTAATATATTTAGATTTTTATCTTTGTTATGAATAGTTTTACAGTAAACATTTAGGCAGCATTTTATTACTTTCTCTGCTACGTATAGTAAATAGGGGAAATATTGTATTCGGCCCAAACATTCAATGTCGAGATTTCACTGGAAATATATGTTTTGAGGCCCCCTGAATCCAAAAGTCACTTTTAGAAAAAGGTACGCGCGCGCGTGTGCGCCTGTGACCGTGAACGGCATAACTCAAAAACGAAAAGTCGGTTAAAAATCAAAGTTGGTATTCAAGTTTAATCTCTTTCAAAGATGCGACATGAAGATTTTGAAGAAAATTACTCCATCCTAGATTGCATATTACATGGAACAATTTTCGAAAATTTTGATCTTCTCAAAAATGACTAACGATTTTTATTAAAATGCCATATATTTAAGATACTTTTATGACAAATGAAATGTGTATTTTGAATTTTCCGGTATAGTCCATGTAGCTCCGTTTAGTCTTAATGAGTTTTACACAACTGGTAAACCGTAAGAGATAGCCCAAATCTTACTATATAAAAAATACAGATCTCTTTAAAACACACACGTTATGTGCAAAGGCATTTTTTGTGGAGTGAATCATTTCGGAAATATTTGTTGTTATTTGTGTGAGTTTTGCAATGCTTATACTTTTTTCAAGTGGAACGTCGATACTTTTTTATCTCTTGGCCGTGCAAGAGGAACTTGAATGTCTATGCTTTTTCTCGAGTTTATACATTTGCTTTTATTACCCATTTCAAAAGAAAAGACAATGGGATATTCATATAACTCTGACTTATTCCATTTGTACATTTCTCTACATGTGACGCGGAATGACCAAGAAAAATTCCAACCTTAGCATTCTGTGAGATTTCCCATTTGGCAACAAGAAAGGACAAAGAAAGTCCTCAAGCTATGTCCTCAACCTCACTCGTATGTTAACTTGACCTCAGCCCATGAGGTCCCCCAAATTCCGCTACATCTTCGATGTAAAGACACACCGTGAAGAATTAGGTAGTTGAGTGTTAAATTTAGGTAATATTAACAATGAATCGGTTACATTCATTGTTAGACGTTACACACTATCTGAGATACGCCCAGTTTGTGCCACTTGCATGCACAATTAATATCTTGGGAATACGTAAAGATTATCAGCAATATCAGCAGTAACATAAATAGAGTTTTTTTATTATCTAGAGAAAGTCACACCTATGGTGGGATTCTCTGTAATTAATATGCAGTATTCGCTAATGCTAATGGCAGATTCGCGCTTCGTCCAGCACGCCTGTTCATCTCAATGATGCAACGAAAACCCAAACATAGGTAAAGTTTTTCCAGCTTCTCTTTCTTTGTCTTTTAACTCATTTTAAATTCTGAATTTAAAAAAATGTGACGCCGGGCTCGGCGCACAACAATGGACGGACCAGAGCCGGGATGCTTCCCACCACATGCCGGGTCGGCGAGAAAAAAAGGCGTTCAGGGTCAGGTTGCTTCGCGCAACAGTTTGTGTACATGACTGTAACAATGGAAGCGGCAGAAACAAAAGGGACTTTTCTAGTGACTTCTCGAGACCTCTAGCTGAGTTATTTCTGGTGCGTGTGTGTGTCTACCTCGAGAAAGATCGGATAGACGTTATCCCCCATACATAAGAATACAAGGTAGTAACAGGGTGAGTTTTAATCTTAGTTAGAGCTCGGATAATGAGTCGGTCAGTATGTCAGCGAGTGGAGCCAACTGTGAGTGTGTGTCGTCGTGAAAGTTACGTTGGTGCGTCTCGAAGGAAGATCAAAGAACGTCGAGTAATTAAAATCTATTTGGGTTCCCTGTCCATCGGTCGATGCGGAGAGGTATTTCTCGAGGTACAATTTAATTGTTAACGATCGAAGGCGATTGATGAAAGAAAGCAATATTGTAACATGTGCTATGTTGTCTTTGGCAAAGTAAGTGTGTAATGATTCTATAATAGGTATACTCAATGTGTCAGTACCAATAAGAAATAAAATTATAGTAATATTATTGTTTTGTAGTTATTGTAGTTATATATATACAATGCGCGAAACATTCCCCCGATGTTATTTACCATGAATTAAAAATATCGCAAAATTAAAGCGATAGTACAAGCCATATAGAGGAAAAAGAAAGGAAAATCAGATCACATTCCGCGAAATTCGAGAAAAAAAAATTAATGCGAAAAAAGAGTGCCTCTAGTACGAATTCTAAATGTGCCGATTCCCTCGGCGCCAATAGAGACAGGTTTGTCCCAACAAGCGTTTCTGAACGCGTTTCGAACTAATAACATTTTGTTATGTACATGCGCCGGTGGATTATGCTCTCAGAATTAGTTCCGAATTTTGTACGGTTGGAACACTACTTGAACCATGTGATTCTGAATAATTTGCGCATGTCCAGAATTTTCAGTTCTTACTTTTCATCAAGAACCGATTTTACTAGCTTCGATCTATGCCTGACGCAAAATTTAATGGTGGGTGGCTCGATAAAAAATCCAATCATAGACTTGCCACGCCTTGTAGTGTTGTATAGTTAAATCACACTGTTAGGCTGGTCATATAAATATCATTTGCACCCACAAAATTTATTTGCACAACAGGAAAGAGAACCGCCACTAAATTTTGTGTCTACCATAGTTCTTAAAATGTTGCAACAGCAAATTGGAAATTCACAACCAGTTCTGAATTGGTTCTCTCTCAGTTTGGAATAATTCTTAGCTTCTGCGCATGCTGATAATTGACAACTGCTTCTGATATTGTTGGAACAAACCTATAATTGCTGGAGTTAAATATTCCGATTCTCTGTTGAAAGTTAATTTGGTGCTTAATTTTGTGTTGGTAATGCTACCTAAGTCGATAGTGAAGGCACTAATCGATTCGATTGCCTAGTATGTCCTTGGCAGTGGCCCTGTTCATTCATTCAGTGTACCGGTGAATTAGAGCGTCGAACTTTAGACGGGTGCGTGTGCGTACACATTGGCAAACGCGGAAAACTCGGAAGTGAAATAGGCAAGGAATTGATTCTGTTACGGAAGTATAATTTAGCTTTAAAAATATTGAAAGGTGGTGTTAGGAGATAGACATGTGTATCAGAAACCTGTAAAGTGCTTCATAAACACGGATTCAAACGATGAAGTGATCATGGAACAAAACGTGCAAAATAGTCGTTGTGAAGCTTATGGAGAGTTAAAGACACATCACTAAAATAGTATTAAAAGAAACGCAGTTGAGGAGACAGATGGACGTCCCACGGAAGCTTCTTTACAAAGAGGTAGGCCAAGAACAATTACATTTCCTTACTGTGATAATGTCCAGTGCTTGACTAAAGGAATTTACAGTGCGAAAAGTCAAGTAGAGCCACAGCTGTACAGGACGAGCAAATTGTACGAAAGGTAAATGTTTACAAAATCGGCCGCTTGAGAAAAGAAATGAAACATAGTGCAATGGATGCAGTTTTTATTGCTCATTACGATTTTGAAAGTTTTATTTGGCACTCAAGCTTCGTTTTCGTTTTGCCTGTGTTAGGTTAGGTTTAATGTGTGTATATGAGTGGGTCCTGTGTTATCGAAATTTTGCCCGTGTTAGGTTTGGTTAGTTTAGGTTAGGTTAGTATATGAGTTGGGTGACAGGTTCTTGTGTTATCGAAATATTTACAACTTGGGCAGTGTTTATGCAACAATTTCAACGTAAATGCGTTAATCAATCATTCTAGCACATATTATACTCGTTTATACACATTTATTTCATAAATATCTGCCGCATAAGCGAAATAAAATCGCTGCATCGCACGTATGAAATTTGCTCATAAATCAAAAACGAAGTAATGGGTTTTTATGAAAGCATAACATATTTTTAAAAATGATAAAATGCGTTGGAAACTGATGGTGATGGCCACCAACCTAAACAGCAATACACCTGCGGCATTTGATTTTAAATTTTAGTGGACATCAATACGTTTCGCAGATGTGTTCTGCAATACTAGGCCTCCGACTGAATGTGTGTTATTTTCATAGCTTTGTTAGGTCTCTCTATAAATAAAAATCATACGAATCAGATTGGGCTAGGAAAGTGACTCAACCCTCTGGCCTCAAAAATATTTCAAAATATTATCAGAAAATTTAAGATACACGTTTTGTTCATTGTGTCAATATTGATACTTCGAGTTGGAAATTCTAGTTGATGGAAGTTTATTTACTGAAACGTTTTCGAGTGTATTAGTGGTGAAGGAAATAAAGCAATTCAAAAATGAATATTGTCACAATGTGTTAAAATAATATATCGATCAAAATGTCGTAAATTTAAGAAGGTTAAAACTAGCAAACTTTTTCCAAACAAAGGATGGTTGTGGTCCTATTCTAGAAAATTTTCAGATCGCAACCTAAGCAAATGCTGAATATAATACATTTGGTTTATGCGACCTTTGAATTTTACTTTCTCTACTACATACCTAATAGGTAGAGAAAGTATTTCATTCTTCCTAAAAAATTACACTTAGATATTTCACCGGAAATACAGGTTTTTAGACTGCTGAATCCATAATAAACATATTTAGGAAATTATGCACGTGAACAGCATAACTCAAACAGTAAATGTTGGACAAACAACTTTAGTTTGTGTGTCTTTCAAGCCTATCCTAAGATATCCTTTATAAGAAAGGACAATTTTTCGAAATTTATTTTCTCAAAAAGGCTCATAATATTTTGGTTAAATGGCATATATGTAATATATTAATATAAAAACATATTTTATTTATTTTATGTAATTTCCTAGTAGAGTCCCGAAGACCCTCTTCGTTCCTAAGTAATTTCGTATAATTTCTCGTATATAGCCAAAAATATACAACTCTTTAAAACACTATATTAAAGCTTTATGGTAGCATTATCCGTTTCGGAGATGCCTATTCGTTGTTGTTTTGAATATGTTGAATGAGCTATCTTTTTTTTTTTTTTTTTTTTTTTTTTTTTTTTTTTTTTTTTTGAATTGCTGTTATTTTCACTTGTTCCTAGTGATGTAAAGCAAGCATATAGCCACTTCACTCACGTTTAAAATCTGGCCATCGAAGCTGTTACCTTTCTCCCTTGTACCTGCAACGAAATATTTAATAAATCTATATTAGCAAATTTTGATCTGGATGAAGTAGATAGAAAAGTCTTTTGCAGGGATTGTTGTGCAAGAGTTATAGGAATAAATGTTTATACTGTTGGTGTTTTCTCCCCCCCCCCCCCGTAAATATATCCAACACATTTTTATGATAGTTTGGAGTGTTAGTGGACCTTAAAACCTTAAAAGGTGAAATCAACAAATGTGAAAACAACAAATAAAGTGTTTAATAGGAATACAATACCTACTTCAACGTACATTTTAATCTGTACCTTCCTCAGTGGTCTGGTGGTTAGTATGTTGCTCAAAATTCAAAGATGCCTGTGTCCTGGGTTCCATTCCTGACTGGAAAATGGACATTTTTATTTAGCCAAGATCATTCCTCGTACTTTCTAGAGTCCGGAAGTATAAATGAGTGTACAAGTGTGTGCGTGTGCGTGCGTGTCTGTGTGTGTGTCTGTCTGTCCGTGTCTGTGTGTGTCTGTGTGTGTCTGTCTGTGTGTGTGTCTGTCCGTGTCTGTGTCTGTCTATCCGTGTCTGTGTCTGTCCGTGTCTGTGTCTGTCTGTGTGTCTGTCCGTGTCTGTGTCTGTCTGTCTGTCTCTCTGTCTATCTGTCTCTCGGTCCGTGTGTGAATATAACGAAAAAAAAAAGATGCAGAATAGTAAACGAGTGAACATCTTTGCCCATAAGCAATTTGTTCCAAAGGAAAGGCCGCTGTTATGACCTTGGGTATTAAAGACGGCATGTAAATAAAGAATAGATCCTCCACCTAATATAGGTAAGATGTAAAAAAAAAAAAAAAAAAAAAAAAAAAAGAGTAAAAAAAAAAAAACGTATTGAGCAAAAATGGGCAGTTTATTGACTTTTACAAAATGACTGCTTTTGTATGTTAGAATTTTTGGGACATTGACGAGTTAGTGGACAAGTTTTCTTGTCTGAGAGGCTTGGTCTGGCCCACCCACACCTGCATTCAACAATAACTTACCGCCCCTCAAGACTCCTCACTCACACATTCTGAACGAACAAAGGTCATCGGATTCGCCGCCGTCGTCGTAATCACAAAGCTTTGCTAGGTAACGTAATAGCCACAAAATCTTCATTTCACCTTTAACATTACTGCAGCAGGTTCCTTAACTTTCTGGACGTTTTCAATTTCAAATCACGCTTCAAAAACTTACATAACGGCAATAGAACTTCTCATTCAACTGCACAAGTTTCAGTTTTTACATCATTAATCAAATATACTGATGCGGTTTCTGGAAGCCGTTTGAGGTCAAGAAGCACTGGTCATTTCATTGAAGTGGATTTCATAAACCGTGGGCGAAAAAAGTGAGAATAGAAAGGTGGTCTTTAAAACTGAGTTGTAAACTTTTAGCAAGTCATTGTTGCTTGAAATGCATACCGTATTTGATGGACACCTGGTCTAAACAGATTGCAACACAAACTACCGCATGATTAAATAAGTTTGGATTATTTCTTATGGATTTGAGCTGAATTATATCCACTTTTAGATCAACATTTTATCTAATCGCTTAAGAAATCGGCAAAATTTGTTAGAAATGTGAATACTTTACGACTGTTTTTTTTAATTCTTATGAGGACAAAGTATTTTTAGAATGTTATGTTTCTAAAAACAAACATTTGTTTATATTTGACAGCTACTTATAATGTTTCGCAGTGCAGTGTAGTTCGTTCTATTGGTTTCTAATAACTTATTTATTATGATTTAAAGGTTTTGTGTTCATACAAAAATAAATTTGACTAGCGATCATTTTTGGCCTTTAATTTTGTACGACTTTAGATCATTAAGGCCTAAGCAATGCAAAGATTGGCTTGGAAATGAATTTGGCGAAAAAAACCCATCTAAGGCAAGAATTTATACTTGGAACAACGAATTCAAAAGAGATCGGTCTTCTGTTAGTGGTGAATTTATTGAACAGCGTTACTGATAAAAAAATCTGATGTGTTGCACTCATATAACTTTCTCTACTCTTGTACTAACCATTCTTACAAACTCTTATTCCTATATCTTCTTCGTGTTAGTTGAGATAAGAATTTGCACAAATTATCTTATTACTTATTTCCTTGAAGGTGCAAGGGGAATATTATAATACAGTAGGCTTTGAGCGATAGTAAAATCTTTTAAAGCTTTGAGATCCCGTTCTCTTTGCACACTTAACATATGAAAAAATGAACAACGAAGTTCCATTTCACGAAAGTTGTCAGTTTTCTGAAACTGACAAAAATAACAAGGAATATCTCCGAAATGGTTCACTCCACAAAAAAATTTTAGAAATAAATTCTGTGTTTGACGAGATCTACATTTTTTTGTATATTAAGAATTCTCTCTTACGGTTTACGAATTATTATAAAGTCATCCAGAGTAAACAGGGCTACATAAGCTATAGCCAGAAAATTCAAAATATACATTTCATTTGTCGTACAACTATCTTAAACATATGGCATTTTAATTTGAGCCATTTTCAAGAAAATCAAAATGTTCGAAACATTTTTCATGTAAAGGGTAGAGTAGGGTTGGGCTATTTTCTCCAAAATGTTCGTGTCACATCCTTGAAAGACATTAAAACTTAAATATGAACTTTGGTTTTTAACCGACTTTTCGTTGAGTTATGCTGTCCACAGAGTGGCAGACACAGATAAACGGACCTTTTTCTAAACGTTCTTTTTTTGGGATTCAGGGGACCTCAAAACATATATTTCCGGTGAAATCTTGACATCGAATTTTTGGGTGGAATACAATACTTCCCCTACTTACCAGTAGAGAAAGTAATAAAATATTGCCGCTGTTCGAGCAGTACTTTAAGATCCATGGACGACTTATACATTTATTTGGCTGATATTGGGCATTGGTATTAGTCAAATCCAAAACTTTTTACATCGACAGTTAGACGTGAGAAAATTTTGTTGTCGATGGATCCCGCATAAACTAACTCCAATCGAAAACATCAAGGCAGAAAAACTAGGAAAAATTCTAAGGCGGCACTTACTATTTAGTTTCGAATACCGTTACTGGTGATGAATCTTGGATTTATTGTTATGATCCTGAAGAGCAAATCAAGCGGCTCAATGGGTCCTTGTAACAGAATCTATAGGCTACAAAAGGGCGATGAATTTGCAGTACTACAGTGTGCCTAGTTTTTTTTTCTTTTTCTAAAACGTATCATATTTCTTCTAATACCATACTGACACATTGCGTTGTAATTTAAACCAGCTATTAATTTCTCTGTACCCACATGACCTGAAAGGCGCTAGCATTAAGAAAAGAACCCGCTAAAACAGATCAACAAAGAGAACTGAACTGCTACATTCTTAATCAAAATTCTTAGATACATTTTTGATAAAATTAAATTATTAGAATAATGTTCCATGTAAAGTGTAGTTTGGAGTGAGAAAATATTCTTAAAAATTTTCATGTATCGTTGGATGATGTTGAACTCAAATACCAAGTTCGGTACTTAACTGAGTTTTTGTTTTTGTGTTATGCTGTTGAGACAGACGACACGCGTACCTTTGTTTAAAAATATTTTTTGGATTCAAGAAGTCTCAAAAATATATTTACGATGAAATCTCGATATAAAATTTTTGAGTGGAATGCAATATTTACCTTGCTTACTATACGAAGTGGAGAAAGTAAAAATATACATTTTTAATGTAAGAAATAGTTTAGCGTGGGGACTTTCTTTAAAAACTTAATGTCACATTCTTGGAGGATGTTCGTTTACTCGTAAATATGAACTTTCGTTTTGAAAAATTTTGCTATATGCACTCTCTATCATTTTACTTTGTGATGGGGAGGGAAGCAGAGAGACTTAAAAAATGTATTTGTTTTTAAATTTCTATAGCGAATTTGTGGGTGGAATACGATATTTCACGCACTTAACCAAAGTCTGTGGCAGAGAAAATGAAGTAAAACATGCGTTCATATTATCGTAAGCCCTAATCTATAAATGTATTCTATTTTTATTGCAGGCTTATTGAAAGCCTTTCCACGCAAAACTGCCGCACCTAAGTTACTACATTTTCTTGAGAAATCTGCTGAGCTTTCAACTCACTATTCTAGTGACTTCATGAATTTTTCATCTAGTTCGCCACAAATTGAGTGTTGTAAATCTGCTATCCATTGGAATAGCCGAAAACGAAGAACATCAGCAGTCCGAAAACACTTGTGCAAGGTTACAGCTGCAGTTGGTTTGGCAAATCACTGCAATAATTTTAGCTCAGGAGCAATTTACTAACGTGGTGCTAGTAGAATATAAAGCGGTGCAGATTTTGCAGATAATTTATTTTGCAGCACTGCGCAGCATTTTAAAACCTGGTTAGATTTAAATGTGTCCTATTATTAAAGCAAAGCTTGAATAGGTGATCTGACACATTTTTCAATTTGACACAGATGAATTGAGATGGCGCAGAAATTTCAATTCACAGTCGTAATTTAGTAGAGTTAAAAATGGCATTGAAACAACAAAACGAGCACACACGGTTGACTAAAACATTATTTTAATGATAAATAGAGCGGTTTTTCTTCATCTCAGGTTCACTGAGCGAGATGGCTTCGTAGTAAGGGATGAGGCTCGCATTCGGGAGGTGCTAGGTTCGATTCCCTGAGCCGAACTTTCTGACCCATGATTTTTTGGGGGGTTTTCCCGGGTCACCAGGTAAATCTTGGGAAGGATAATTACATCCACCGAATTTCTCGTTCCTCCATTCCATTTCACCTTCATTTCATTCCGGCCTTTCAGGGTCGGAAGTGTTGGCCATGGGCGAATACGGCGCTGCTGTGTGGGAACTGGTGTTCTCTGCGGATGGGTGGCGTTGTCCCCTGATCGGTGGCTGCTTGGCGAACACTGCTGTCGAGATGAATCTCCAGTACAGTTTGGAGAGCCTCACGCTTGCTGGCGCTTCTTGGCCGAGTCCCAACACGCCCATAGAGCGCTCTCACTTCATCCCTTCCTCCCGAGGTCTTAGCTCAATAGCCTCATTAGTTGGCTCAGCGTGGAATCACCTGCTTAAATATTCAACCTCTACCCCTCAGGTCATTAAACAAATCAGTGTGACTTCTTGACGCAGCAGGTAGCGCATACCTGGTTCCATTGGAAACTGCAGTTATGTTCCAGTATTCTTAGTTTCTATAATAATAAAAATGAACGATTACAACCATATTGTCATTCCTTACAAGCTTTATTTTGATTGCTTCCCGATCAAGATAAGTATTGGAGTCCCCACATTTGTTGCATCTCATGCTACATAAATTTATCTGAGTCGTAATGGCAAAAACCACGACACAAGTGATTCGCAGATCCATTAGTTTGGCGAGGTCAAAGGATCACGTCACCAATCGTTATTTTGGTCTGACAGAAATATCTGGTTTCACAGCTAAAACCAGGCATTTAATTGCTTATCCTGATGTTGACTTCGCCTCAAAATCTGTACCTTATGGAGATATTACGACCATTCAAGCTGCTTCTCGAAGATCGGTTATATTGAAGGTCAAGGTTCAAATTCCTCCTAAAAATCAAGTTCTGAGGAGTTTTCGGCTGGGCGTGATACATCCCCACACATCCATCAAGCAGAACTGAATTATTTAGTGCAAAATATTATTATTATTAATTATTATTATATTAATCCATTTTAAAATAGGTTAATTGACTTACTGATCACGTATGAGTGCACAATGGCATCAATGTTAAGTGGCCTGGAGGGTACCAGATGTGAAATGCACACTGATACAGGCTAAATTTATTCACCTTGTTACGATAAAAGTTGAAAATTACTGTTTTAAAAAATCTTTTGACGACAGTTTTTCCAAGTGAAAGGTAGCTTGGACTGTAAGGATTATCTTCGTGTTGGATCGTAGAAGATGCTGAACTTCAAGTTTAGTTTTTAATCAAATTTTCATTTGTTTTTTTTAAGGGAGCCTAAAATAATGTGCTTCGTGGGAGGCTTTTTATGAGAAGTAGTTGCGATATTTAGCTTTTGCTTTGCTTTAACGAACTGGATTGAATTGGTTTCTTGAAGGTGAAGAATAATTCCACCTTGTTCTTTTATTATTGTCTTATTGTCCAGCTGCAATAGTGGCTTGAAGATTCTTTGCTATTCTCGGGGCAATGGTCTCCGATACTTAACTTGAGGCAGTATTTTTGTGTAAGCCCTCTCAAATAATTCAAATTGTAAATATAGAGGCAACAGGAAGCCCCTGAAATAAGCATGTTAAATTATGTATAGACAGCGTAGGCTGACTTCTTTTGTTCATTTGTGACACAACGAAGGAGAAAGAAGTGATTTTGATCGACATTATAACGGCGAGAAATAATAATCATACATCGAAAAGTGAATAATAATTGTGAAATTTAGTGATATTCATAAAAAAGGAACTATATCGCCAATAATTGACTAAGATAAATAGAGTGTAGCGAGATTAGAAAAGAAGATTGACTTTCCACGATCATTGACTGTGCCTAGCCATTTTGTTTGTTAGCGAAGAAGTCCGTCATATTTATCTAGAAAATTGCAATAGTGTTTCATGAGAAGGATAATGATTTTAAGTGTTAATAAATTGTTTAAAACATTCATTAAAACAATATTGGTTGCTTTATGGATAAAATAAATCCGTACTACTCCCTATAACAACAGTAATAACATCTTATAGCTCTCAGACTGATGCTAGGCCGCGAGTAATAATTCCAACGAAGATTAATAAAAGCTAATCTACGTTCGTCCCACGTTAACATCAGTATATTAAAAAGTCGTTACAAACTGAAATGTTTGCTTTTAAATAACACTTCGAATGACATTAACAGTTTAAATTATTTTATTTTCCAATACTTTTAGTTTGAAAATAACACTGATTTATAAATTATTGTTAGATATCACTTTTCCACAAAATTTAGCCATCTATGCCAAAATGACTTTTTACAATCCCTGTCTGTTATGCAACTTAACATTTGAGTATAGTTACTAATATTTATTTTCTCACTGAATTATCACAATTAATTTTAATATTATACACTCTTTTCATTATCCTATTTTATTTATATACTTAAATAACATATTTCCTTCTTTTCTTTTGAACAAATTCACAGTATTTGTGAACAACTTGTGCAAAGTCTTCCTTCGTGGTCTAGGGGTAACATGCTAGCCCAGCGATGTCCAACCTTGTCTCTTTGGAGACGCTTAGATAATTAGCCGCTGCTTCCACACCTCCTCGACTCTTGCCTGCGATGTGTATAAACACAACGAGACAGTCAGCATCCAGTCACGGACATAGACGATTCCATGGCAGTTTCTAAGTAATAACTTGAATTTCCCAAGAATGTCCTCAGAACAACTCTTCATTCTGGATGACTTTTGCATAAATGGTAAACAGTAACAGGCAAAGTCTTACTAAATAAAAAATCTGATGTGTAGCACTCACACGATTTTCTCTACTCTTGTACTAACCATTCTTACAAACTCTTATTCCTATATCTTCATGTTAGTTGAGATAAAAATTTGTACAAATTATCGTATTGCTTATTTCCTTATAGGTACAAGGGGAATATGGGAATACAGTAGGCTTTGAGCGATAGTCAGATCTTTTAAAGCTTTGAGATTCCGTTGTCTTTGCACGCTTAACATATAAAAAAATGAACAACGATGTTCCATTTCACGAAAGCTTTGTTTTCGGAAACTCACACAAACAACAAGGAATATCTCCGAAATGTTTCACTCTACATAAAAATTATTCAGACATAAGTTGTATGTTTTAGCGAGGTCTACATTTTTTGTATATTAACATTTTGTCTATCTGTTACGATTTGCGAGTTATTCAAAAGTCATCCAGAGTAAACAGGACTACATAGGCTATAGCCAGAAAATTAAAAATATACATTTCATTTGTCATACAAATATCTTAAGCATATGAGATATTAATCAAAATCGGTACAACCATTTTCAAGAAAATAAAAATTTTCGAAATATTTTCCATATAAAGGGTAGTTTAGGGTGGGGCTATTTTCTTTAAAATGTTCGTGTCGCATCTCTGAAAGAGAAACTTAAATACCAACTTTGGTTTTTAACGTTTTCGTTTTTAGTTATGCTTTTTTGGATTCAGGGGGGCCTCAAAACATGTATTTCCGCTGAAATCTCGCATTTTTGGGTGGAATACGATACTTCCTCTACTTTACTATACGTAGTAGATATGGTAAAAATAGTTATGGATCATAAAATAGAGGAATCTGTGATTATAGGAACACAACAGGCCTAAGAGGATGCAGTCTTGGAAGTATGAGATATTTGTAGTGGATCCAACGGAAGTTGCGTACCATCATACTCTGAAGGCTGAGGAAAAAGAAACAAAAACTTAATCACCGGAACCCATATGATTGCAGGTCAATATCCTAAGTCTGCAGGTATTGGATAAAAATAGAAGGACCAAGAAATTTGTATCTTTACGATGACCGTGGCTCCAAGGCTAGGGTCACTCAAAAGTCTAGTTTGGCGCATTGCCAGCGGCAAGAATGGCCGTGATCCTCTAGTTAATGTCTGAAATGAACATGTTCTTGGCTGTGAATTAGTTTACACCCAATCATCGATAATCCGCAGGCTGTTAAAGGCACGTGGAATGTTGATGAAACTTCCCAGCTCGAGGGATTTTCTTGCACCTGGTGCGTACCTTTGGTTGCCATTTCGACACTGTGGTTCATTCCCCTTTGCACTGACCTTAAGCTTTTTGTATTCCACGTGGATCACACAGATGCTGGATTTACATATACATTATGCTTTGAGATAAGTATATGTGCTAGCCTTACAGGAAAAAGGTCCCAATAGCTACAAATGTAGGCACATAAAAGTATTAATTCCAAATTTTGCTCTGTTATTTTCCCTACATCATTTGTATATGAGAAATAGCGTTGTTTCACACGTGGTTTACAGATTTCTATCATGCCAAGCCCATCTTTCTAGTGTATGGTATGGTGTCTGCTTCACATTCAAGAGGACCCGAGTTTGAACCTCGATTAGGGTGAGTTATCCGGATAAGGTTAACTTTAAGCTCTATGGACGTCGGGCTCATTTGAGCACTATTTCACTAATTTATTTCATTCACCGTCCGATGTAACACTACGTTAGAGGACGTTAATTTAAAAACAAACACACAATGAAGAAAGATGAAGTGCGAGAAATGGGCAGACAAATCAAGTAATGAAAATATTTACAATGGGTGAAGGAACAAAAATGCTACAACTGAACAGAAAGACAAGAAGTTGGCTGAGAGATATAGGGCCTTAATATGACAGGGCTGGACAACTGGTGCTCGGAGAGCGTAGATTGCTCACGACCTTGACACAAGTGTCGGTTTAGCAGAGAAAGAAATAAAGATCGTTCAAGCTATCACGGCAGTCGCCAAGCCTGTTTTATGATAACCCATTTAGGGAAAATAAAAATCTTTGCTGCACTCACATGACTGTCTCCACTCACTCTTACACAAATTATTCTTACAAACCCGGATTCTTTTATTTATTTCATATTAATCGATATAAACATTGGCAGAAATTGTCTTATCGCATATTTTCTTGTAAGTACAGGGGAAATAAGGAAATATTATTGGCCTAAGTTAACCGATAGTCAAATTTTTAAGAGCTGGTCGGCATATGATGGCTTTGAAATTCCGTTCTCTTACTGAGCTGTGACAAAGAATAAAAGAGAACATATAAATAACATGAAAATACAAACCAATTACAAGGAATATCTCAGAAACGGTTAGTTCCACAAAAATTAGATAAATTGAGTGCTTTAACGAGATCTGCTTTTTGTGTAGTAAGACTTTGTCTATTTCTTGCTGTTTACCAGTTACGCAGTCATCCAGAATGAAGAGGACTTCATAGACCATTCTGAGAAAACTAAAGATATTTATTTCATTTGTAATGAAAAACATCTAATATATGGTATTTTAATCAAAGTCGTTATAGCAATTTCTGAGAAAATAAATTTTCAGTTTTGTTCGTGTAAAGGTTAGTTTTGAACAATATCTCCCGCCATAATCGTGTCGTATCCTTAAACACCAACTTATCTTTAGTTTTTGAGTTATGCTGGTCACAAACAGATGGACACATTGTTTTGTAAAATGCATATTTTTCTATTCAGGGAGTCTCAAAACATATTTCCGGTGAAATGGAATTTTTGGATGTAGTAAAGAAAGTAAAAATGCATCTACACTTACGTACTTTTTAATTTCAGGATCAAATATTAGATGTCAGAAGTTAAATAAATCATAATGACTTGAATAAATGAGATTCTGAAACTAAATGCAGTTTAATAGTGGAGGTAGTAAATTGAAAATACTAAAATGAAAAAGAGTTGGAGAATTTATGAGCTTTAAGAGAAAGCATGTTCACATAAATCATGCAGTAGTAAAACGAGAAGAAACAAGTTTACATCTTGTTGTATTTACATCGGAGTCATGAGAAATAATCTACAGTACATACAAATTCTATAGCTGGCGCAGTTCACCTTCACGTGCGAGTGACGAGGTGATGAGTGCGTGATTAATGTTCCAAGCACGTGTTGCGTAGAAATGGAAGGAAAAGAAGAAATATCAATGGAGGACATTCGTGGCGCCAGTTTCAGCTTCAGGTGTTACTGTGACTAGAGCATGGACACATTCGCTTGTTTGCATTATCACAGATCGAGGATGTCACTGCAGATTGTTTGTGACATGGGAAATGTTGTTTGTTCTTGATTTAGGAAAGTTAAATTGAGTTTTATGTATGGTCGCGCTTTGTATGCTATCATTATCAGTATTCTATTCTACGGGGAGAACAATTTCCTGTTTTGCCTGTCCGCGTGCTCGGCGCGGTAAAATTGCTTTCTGTATGCATTCAGCATACCAAAAAATGCACACACTACCAACGAAATCTCGGTCAAATTTATAGGTCCAAAGAATCACTGTTTGCTTGAACGTTAGATTAAATAACTTCTTATGGTCAATGCGTGTCAGTAAGACTTCTAATTCGAAAGACCAAGCAACTCCCTGCTTGAGAATGTATTTCTTTGATTACTACAACTATTTCAGACACAGTTTTATCACAGTTCTCGTGCGGAGCGAGAGAATTTATCTGGGAAGGTCAGACGTCAAATGATGTTTATCTGGACTATTTCATAAATAAAATATAAATTTAAATACTATAGGTCAAAGATTTGATAGAATATGTGAAATTCTATAAAAATAACACTGGTTTACAATGATCCATTGCCAAGAATGGAAATGGGTGTTTATGTATTTTGACTCTCCAAGCAATAATGTTATTTTTTTGTGGCACTCTCAGTTTTAAAAATACTTAATTATATAAGTGGTTATAAAAAGCAATTAGGTAGATTTTTTAAAAATCACCCAATAACTTTTGCTACATCTGTGGGGAGTATACTATTAAATCACGTAATACCCGTAGTGAAGGAACTGTATAATATTTATTTCTGGTGCAATTTTGGTAATCAGGAACGAAAATGGGCACTGCATATTGTCTGTGTGAACTGTTCATCTAGTTTTAATGGTTGGGTGAAGAAAAAAGGTAAAGTTACAATGCTATTTGCTATTCCGATGATATGGAGGGAACCGACCAATCACACAGGTATCTATTTCTGCAAGGTTAAAATAGCAGGGCAGAAGGGCAAGGATAAAGCGATAAAGTATCTCTACATCAAATCAGCTATTCGACCCATACCGCACAATTCCTCATTACCTGTCGGCGTTCCTCTAGACACATGGTCATTCTAAGATGAAATCCAAGTCGAAGCTAGTACAGATACGCTCTGATTTCGATTACGAAGAAATGATGCCACATCATAATTATAATCTGAAATATATTCATTACGATTACTGCAGATCGTTTAAACAAATGAATGGGTAGTTTGTACAGAACAAAAGAATGGCCAGATGATGACTCGTATATTTTAACGCCTCTATGCATGAACAACTAAAATTCCAGCAGTTATACTGGATACTGAACAAACAATCTCATCTGTCTCTCAACAACAAAATATTAACACACAATTAGACCTGTATGGACTTACCGTATTGAACTTGGGGAGTGCCAGTAACTCCAATATTGACATACTACGAAGATTTGAATCCAAAACTCTTCGTTGTCTGGCAAAAGCACCATGGTATGTCTTCAACGCCACGCTACATAAGGATCTACACATTTCAATTATAAAAGAAGAAATCACATCCCGTAGTCTTCGTTATCATCCGAACGTACTTGCCATCAATCTACTAAACAGTACTAAGGTTGATCGTCTACAGCGATGTAACATTTTGGATTTACCATTCCGATTTAGCTACCTTTAGTGTTCCAGTCATTACTTGTAACAGGTTTACTTAATGTTCTGATAAGAAGAGATTGTAAATTTGCAGTCAATGTAATAACAATGTATGAAATAGTCTCTGATATTATTGAGCTACACTTAAGTGTAAATCAGCAAAAATTGTTCAGTATAATGCTAAAGAACTGACCTTTATAGATTTTTCCCATCTTATGCTTGAAGGTAAAGTAATATTTTCCAGCTCAGTGAAACTAGTGACACCATAATTATTGGTGTTTTCTCCCTCCAAATGGAGATGTATACATGCTTGGTTTTTCCCACAGAGACGGAATATCGTGTTTCTTTGGAGTACTTCAAAAGTTATGAGATCATATCAATTCAAAGCTTGAATCCACAGTGCAAAATCAGCTACGACGATTCCTAAATAAACGTTCAAATGTTTCAGCCACACGCACTCGGGTACTTACTATGCAAATATACAGCTGAATTTTCTTTTTTTTTAATTCCTTGCTACTTACCAGAGCTTTTTAACGTTACTTCGTTTCTTAGATTAATTTGGTGTACCGGTAAAGACTGCTGATGGCAGATTCGCACAAGTTCTTTGCTTTACCGCAGCTGTCAAAAGGTTACGGTGAAAGTATGAATTGTAATGTCGCAGTCGCTGTCTTCTTCACGTTTGATTCTCTATCTTATTTACAAACCCAGTGGCGGCTGCGATATAACACTGTAAACACCGCAATTATTTTTGACACGTTATGGATTTATTTTGATTATTTCTCTTTGGATGATATTGAACGTAATGTACATGAGGTAATTTAAAATCTATAGATCCAAATGTAGGATCTTTCAAAAGTCAATTCAAATATTAAACTGATATAAATTTTATAATAGGATCATGTTTAAAAATACAAAAACATCACAATATTCGACAAACAGTGGGCTTACAAAACATTTGAAAGATGTCAGCTGTTCCTTGTTCAACGTATGGCATTTTATCTCGCACCCCATGCATAGCATTTTACAGATAATGTCTTGGAGTATTGGCAATTTCTTGGAACATGGCATCTTTCAGTTGCAGCGGGATGTTTGAATGTATTAGGAAAATGGGTTCTTTAAGGTAACCCCACAACCAAAATTTGGCCATAATTGGATCTGAATATCGCGTAGGCCATATTGCTGGTAAGTGCCTACTGATGACAGGACCAGTGTGACACATGTGCCATATATCGTGATTCTGGGCCAGTAATTAAACTCTAATTCAGCAAGTCTTCATGATTTAAAAGTTAGTGTGGCTTCAAATTCATCATTAGCTCACTTTATTCTAAAAAGACAATAATAAATAAGACAGACTGTTACAGTAAACGAGGAGCGCTACTACAGAATGTTACACTTGCCATCCTAAACTATGTGATCACAATATGCAAAACACAAGATTCAAGCAAGATGGCGTTTCACAGCACTTCTACACTCCTGCAAAACAATTAATTATGCAGATGTTTGGCGTTCCTGTAATGAGTAGGCACTTCCCAACAATATGGCCTCCACGATCGTCAGATCTCAATGCAGCCGACTTCTAGTATGCGGTTACCTTACAGAACGAATTAGCAGTATTCAAAAACATTATCTGAAAAATGTTGTGAATGGGGTCACAGACGGAACGCTATACGTGAATAACAGAACGGGGAGACATCTTTCCAATGTATTGTAAACCCTATTATTTGCCTAACACTGTGATGTTTTTGTTTTTCTCCTATCTGAAATATTGTAATATTTATAGTAGTTTAATGTTTGAACTTACTTTTGAAAGGCACAATACATACGGATCGTGCACCCTAGAAGCCAGGCTCGAAGTTTCTCGCGCGCTGTTTCAATACCAACACTATAATTTTACGTCACTGCCATGAGATGGTAGGAGGTATCATACATAAGCGCCGAAAGTTCAACAAAGAATTCAGACGGTGAAGGGTGGGAGGCAATAATGACATTAACTCATCTATGGCTTTAACGAAGCACCGAATCAAAAAATTCCCTTAACAAAAAGTGTCTAAAATAATGTTATCTATCAGCTCCCGAAATTTGTTGGACTAATTTTCGAACATCCAAAAGAACTATAAAGAACTTCAGACTAGTTATTTTTATTATAGTTGTTACAACTTTTTATTATTATGGTTATTATAACTATTATTATTGTTATCATTGTTACTATTACTAGAGTTATTATCGTCATAGTCGTTATCGTTCTGAGCGGCTACAATTGTGCAAATCTTTCACAATATACGCAACTATTATTCAGCAGATGCTATTCCCTTATTCGAGGATATCAGAATTTAAACTTTTGTGAACACCCTAAAGTATACTCACAAGCCGCTGCTGTATAAACGGCACACATTTCTCCATTCCTGGATGTTATATTTGCAGTGAATTAATCGTGACGTGTTGTGTAACCAGTATACCACTTTCTCCATAGCTAATACTTAATAGTGATTCTGCAGTCTATAGGATGCAATTAAATAAAATACTAGTAATAACAAAGTATCGTGACACGGGTGGCCAACATCGTTAAATCACGGACCCGTGAACGTGTTTTTAACCGACTAATACCGGAGAGATACCCCAAACATAGATATGGAACGTTTTCTTCCGGTTTTTTTGTCATCGGATTCCACCGGTGCCGTACATGTATAATAAGAGTGGGAATTCAATACTACTAAAATATCTTGTGTTATATTTAAATGACTTTCTCTATCCAGTATTATTAATTTGAATGTAATTTCTACAAACCATTCTTACGAATAATTATTTGTGTACATGAAGATAAACCGTTGCAGAGATATGTAGTCTCCATATCAGAAAAGGAGATGTTTAAATTCGGGACGTCATAAGCTGGCCTTAAAATTCCTTAGTCTTCCCAAGAAATCGCCAGAAACAACCGAATGGTGACTACACTTTAAAAGGTAAAAGCACGGACAGATTAAAACCAATAATAAATGGCCAATACTACAAAAATATCGTGTTTTAAGAGAGATACAGCTTTTGTGTAGAATATTTTTATCAACTGTACAAAATTACACAAAATTCCTTCCGCATGAAGAGCACACAGGTTATTGCCAGAAAACTTGACATATACTTACATTTTACTTGCTGAGTAAATATTCTGAACATGTGATGTCTTAATAAAAATTGTTAAAGGCTTGATAAAGTCAATAACTTCGAAAACCTTTCCATGTAAGGATTGAGTGGGATCGGAATATTATCTTCAAAATCTTCATGTGGCACTTTTGAAAGATACTGAACTTAAAATACCAAATTTAGTACTTATTGGACTTTTGTTTCTTGAGTATGCTGTACACGTACACAAACGCGCGAAAACGCACACATTAGCTCACCAGTTATGCAAAAGTAATCTAGACTGAAGAAAACTTCAGAGGTTACTCCCAGAAAATAGGAGACATACACTTCATTTGTAATGAAAATGACTGAAATATATTGAATTTAATCAAAATGGTTACTTATTTTTGAAAAAATAATTTCAAAAACTTACCGACAAAACCGACACATACATACACTTTCCGAAAGGTCTTTCTGCGATTTGAGGGAACCTCGAAACATACATTTTGGTTAATTCTCGACATGGAATTTTAGGTAGAATACGATACTCCCCCTACATACTATACGTAGCAACTATGGAACGACTTGGCAATGGATACAGTTCTACATTTTGTCAAGGAACCCAGCAAACGGTACACATTTACCTCGAACTTGATCGCAGAGTCTCGGTGTAAAGGTCAGCTGGGACCTGCCCTTCATTGTCTTCCAGCATCCAAAGAAACTTCTAGAGGTCTATGGTTTGCTGATTTGAAACACAAGGAACAGCTGGCCTAAATGGGATATGAGCAATGGCCTGTAGAATAATTCACGTGGAGGAAAGCCATCAGGTGTAGTTAGGCTATCCGCTTAGCGCTAGTGGCTGGCTGGTTGCATAAGTAACAGGCCGTAAGTGCAGTCTGATCCAACTCTCTCAATCAAGTGTACACAGAACATTTATTTCCAGACATGGCCCTTCCAGTTGTTCCTCAGGACTTGACAGGCCACGAGAACAAATGAATGGATAATGCACAATTTCTGTTCTAATGCCATGGGTTACTTGTTTTGTATACTACAGTGGTGGTTTCCATTCCTTTGTATTTTCCTGGAGTTAGAGGCAAATGTAGATTAGCTTTCAGGGTCAGAAACTATGGAATCGCCTTTAGCTGTACTAAACACCCATAACAAGCATCGCTTCCTGCTTCCTGTTGAATAAAAATGTGCCAAAGCACTTACAAAGAAAGGAAAATCAGAAGAAAGTTAAAACGCATGCTGCTTTGATCTACGAAGAATTAAACATAAAATGGAATACTTTAAGGTTCTTAGCGTCGCAGTATGCATATTCTTTAACTCCAGGATCAGATGATGGATTTGAAGGAGAAAACTAGACATATAGAATTCAGGTTAGCACTATTAAATGATAGCTCTAAATCCTAGATCATCGCGATGAATACAAAAAAGTCATACATTAAATTCTAAAGGACACCATTCTGCATCTTTAATTTAGTACTGCTATTCAAACGAGAAATTATCACTAGCCAGGAAATGAACCCAGAACCCTAGAGTCCTAGATCGGCACGGATGTATATTGTTTAACACCTTAAGGTATGGTGTTCTGGGGAAATAAAATATTCGGGTATTTGTGTTAAAATATTCGTGTTGTATCTTTAGGAGATGCCTGGCCTGTATTTTGACACAAACAACATTTTTTGTTGTTGTTGGAATTCTTCTCTTCAATTCAGGGGGGCCTAGAAATAATTTGTATTTTTCTCATGAAAGTATACCAAGGTTTTGGGTTCAGTGTAATATTTCCTCTATACTAAGATGTACAGGAAAAATGTTCATAAATATTTACGAGTTATAAGACATATAGACTTAATTTAAAATACCATAGTGTTAGAATGGGAGCACAAGACTTAATTTGGTAAATTAGTTCAGAGTGTATAATTATTAAGTTGAATATTGATTTATATTTGGTATTAATAAAAAAAAAAAAAAAATAGGAAGGTAATAATACTCAGAAATGTAATCATACAAGTAGAGCCCGCAGCTCCGGTTGCATTACTAAATCGTGGAGGTTCTTCTTTCTCCCTACCTACACCCCCTCTCTTGACTTACCTGCTCCTCTTTTTCCCCCTCTCTCGCTGTGAGGGTACGGGTATTCAGTGTAAATATATACGCATTTAATTTTTTGTCACTCTTTTTCTGAGATGATAATACAATGCGTATATAACATTACAAAACCTTTTGCCTGTTTCTTATGCTTGTGCTATTTGATATTGTAGCGCAAATGATAGTACAAGAATAGCTGGTTCAGTATAGGAATAATTGTGTTAAAAGTTAGCAGTAAACCATTAAACTTTCATCGTATTGAAGTGTTACCAATTGTTACAAAAAAGTTGTTTTTTGAAGTTAGTGTAAACATTTTTCTCTGTGCAACAATTAGATAAGAGTAATATTGAATTAGTGACCCACTATAGACCTCTATCTTTGGATAAAGTAATTAGGATTCCACATAATTCTGGTCTCTAGTCATTTCAGCTAAACAAACATTTTAAAAAGTACTAATTTTTCTTTAGTTTAGCATATTATACTTATATCTTCTAGCTTTACGAAATCGGATCGTGATAATTTAATTTCTTTTTGGAAGCGTTTGAAATCTCAATGTTGATTGAAAAACATGTTCCATAAGCAAGTGTAATTTAAATCTAGAATCGTAGTGGTCTTTGTGGACAAGAAAAAGATAGACACCGAATGTCACGTTCAAATGTTTGGAAGTAAAAACAAATAGCTAGAAATTAAATAAGGTAGGCAGTGCAACAGAACCCAAGGTTAGTAGAATATCCAAATGTACCGAATGGGTCATTCAAATTCTGTAAATGAAATAAGATAAATCTCTATAGTTCTAAACATATCCTCATTGAATTGTAGGTAAAAAAATAAAATAGCATAATATTCAAATATATTAGAATAATTTAATCTAAATTTAAATAAAATTTCAAAGTGATTGCAATTAATTTTATTCTTGTCAACTGTGTATGTAATGAAGATATTGGGAAGAAAAGTATTTCTTCAAACTAAACTTAATTCAGGCATTGGGGTTAACATTAAAAAATTAAAATGTTATAGAAATAGTTCCATTATAGTTGCTGCACATATATTTGAAATTTTAACAAAGTAAATACGAGTAACATTTTCAGTAGCACAAGTGGTATTAGTCAGAACGTCATGCCAAATTGATAGATGGAATGGTGACGAACCTGCCTCATTGCAAATCGAGGACACTGCAACAACATACACTATCCACACAACCAACACAACAAAACAACACTACACGCCGGAGGACGAACACTTAGAAAGTGATTGTGTCCCCGTGCGTCCATCTTTTAAACCTCCCACCCCTCCCTCCAAGTCCCGCCGGGATGCTGCATGGTCTCGGATCGGTTCCCACTCAAGGTTCCGATATTTTGGACGGACGGACGCCGGATCCCCTCCAGTTGACCGCTCTTGTGATCGGGTCACCGCACATGAAGGGATGGGTATAACAGGTACTTGTTGGGAATTCAGCAGGCCTTGGCTGAAGGCAACCAATCATCGCTGACAGCTGTGATACTGGCGCGGCACTGCGCGGCGCTTCTATTTCCGGCTTCTTACATGAATTGCATAACTCAGAGATCGTAACTTCATTTTATGCCATTGAGTAGCTCATATTGTTTGCAAGGAATTAAAACTACAGTCAAGGTTTTTCTGTTTTTCACCTACGATTCGATACTTAAGGAAATCCCAGTTAACTCTTCTGTGTTCAGGATGTATACTAACTGGAAGGTTACACACAGGTAAAAACTGACCAAAATACTTTAAAAATACCATTTTTACTTTCTCTACTACGTATAGTAAGTAGCGAAAGTATTGTATTCGACCCAAAAATTCGATGTCGAAATTTCACCGGAAATGTTTTGAGGCCCCCTGAATAAAAAAAAAAGCATTGTTAGGAAAAGGTCCGTGTGTTTGTGTCTGTGTGTGTGTTTGTGTGTCTGTCCTTGTGTGTGTCTGTATAACTCAAAAATGAGAAGTCTATTAAAAACCAAACTTGGTATTTAAGTTTAATATCTTTCAAGGATGTGACACGAAGACTGTGAAGAAAATCCCTCCATCCTAAAGTAGTCTTTACGTGGAAAATGTTTCTAAAATGTTTATTTTCTCAAAAATGGCTCTAAGAATTTTAATTAGAATACCATGTGTAGAGATATTGTTATCGCAAATGAAATATACATCTTGAATTTTCTGGCTATAGCCAATGTAGTTCTGTTTACTCTTGATGACTTTTGCATAACTGGCAAACCGTAACAGATAGAGAAAATGTTACTATAAAATATAGATCTCGTTAAATCGCACAACTAATGTCCAAATGCATTTTTCTGTGGAGTAAAATCATTTCGGAGCTATTCCGCATTTGTGAGAGTTTTACAATACTTCATACTTTTCTCAAAAGGAAAGACGTCATTCATTTTTTATCTCTTGGCCATGCAAAGTCTTTACGTAGTAATCAGCTTTAAAAGATTTGACCATCGCTCAAAGACTACTTACTGCATTCCCATATTCCCTTTGCACCTACAAGGAAATAAGCAATAAGATAATTTCTGCAAATGTGTATCTCGATTAACATGAAGATGAAGTAAGAAGAGTTTGTAAGAATAGTTGGTACAAGAGTAGAGAAAATCATGTGAGTGCAACACATCAGATTTTTTGTTTAGTTATAATCTGCTATTACTAATGAATCATCTAGTTTCACAATCTGTATTTAGTGTCTGTTACTGATGATTAGAAGCAAATTAAAAAGTTTTTAAATGTGTCTGCGTACAGTTACAGATATCCTTTTAGAATTTAGAAGCCGTTTTCTCCCTTTCACGTTTTTCTGCATTTTATACGTTCAAAATGCTCCATAGGATATAATTGTTCGTTAATTTCTGTAAACAATTTTTAGAGAAGCCTCAAAATTAATTGTAAGTATAAAACTATTAGGAGTGATTTTTTCGGTCACCTTAGAGGAACATCAGAATTCTAATTGAAAAAATGAATGAATAAATGAATAAAATCTGAAGTATCTCGTTGAGGGCAAATGCCTGCAATATGGAAGCTCTTTTACTGGCTTAACTCACGTTGTGAGGCGTCGGTAAATAACATTATAAATACTAGTATTAATTCTTGCACACATTGAATTTCACTTAGAGATGTAAGAGTTCTATTTAATACACTAAAATTATTGAAAAATATTTTTTCTCATAAGATTATATATTTTCTCAAAAACTAAACCATCGATAAAGCCTGTTTCAACATTTTTTTTTCTTAAGAAGTTGTTACATTAATATACATATATTCATGGTATATACCATTTTGTTAACGATTAAAATGATTGATTAAACAATACATTGAAAACTACTGAAGATATTGCAATGAAAATATTGTCTTGCGGGTTACCAGATATACAAAATGAATCCAAAATGAATAGAAATTCGGAGGCGATTTTTAGAAAATTCAAGATACATATTTCATTTGTTGTGAAAATACCTGAAACATATAGTATTTCGGCAATTGATTGCTCTTTACACCAGCCACGCGTAGGATAACGATTGGAAAATAGAAATAAAATCAAAAACATTTAGTGCCATAGCCTGGATTTGAACCATGGATCTTCCGATTTTCGTCCAATTGTTCTAACCATTGAGTTACCATGACAGCATGCCGATGCGAGATCAAATTCTTGCATCTGACTCGCATTTTAATCAAAATCGTCAAAGCCATTTTGGAAAAGTCCAATTTTTGAAAAATTTTCATCTAAAGTTTGGGTTTGGGGTGGTAGGATTTTCTTGAAAATATCCGTGTCGCATCTTTGGAAAATGCGGAACTTAAAATACTTAACACTAAGTTTGGTATTTAACCGAATTTTGATTTTTGAATATGCTGTTCAGGCACACGGATTCATATTACACGCACGCAACTTTTTCTAAATGTTTAAAAGGCGATTCGCTTTTAACTGGCCGCTTTGAAATTGCGGTCTGCATGAAATCGCAAGAAACCAAATAAGGATCAAACACTTCAAAATTTTGAAGAATTGAAACATTCAATCCAATAACAAATTTTTGAAGCTGTATTTGTATTGTACTGTATTTGTGTTTTTATCTCTATTTGTATTGTATTCTCTATTTGACAAATTGAGTGTTACCAAGCTTGACATTTTCTGTGTGGTAGTAAGCTTTTGTCTATCCCCACTAATTACTAGTAAGACAAAAGTATACAAAATTCATTTAGCAAGACTTCACAGTACATTCACAGAAAATTCAACTTACAAATTTATTTTGTCATAAAGATTATTTTAATATGATATTTTGACCAAAATCGTTATAGGAGATAAAAAGCAACTAAACTTTTTCTATATAGATGAAGGGCAGTTTTCTAGAAAATCCGCGTCTTGCATCTTGAAAGACAAACTTTATTTACCCATTTTCGCTTAGCTTATTCTAATCTCTCCTCTGCGTCCTTTCCTGCTCTCTCTCTCCCTTAATCTTCAACTCTCCCACCCTCCTCACTCTCCCACCTCCTCTCTCTCCCACCCTCATCTCTCTCCCACCTTCCTCTCTCTCCCACCCTCCTCTCTCCCACCGTCCTCTCTCCCACCCTCCTATCTCTGCCACCTCCTCACTCTCCCACCCTCCTCTCTCTCCCGCCCGCCTCACTCTTCCACCCTCCTCTCTCTCCCACCCTCCTCTCCCTCCCACCCTCCTCTCCCTCCCACCCTCCTCTCTCTCCCACCCTCCTCTCCCTCCCACCCTCCTCACACTCCCACCCTCCTCACTCTCCCACCCTCCTCACTCTCCCACCCTCCTCTCTCTCCCACCCTCCTCACTCTCCCACCCTCCTCACTCTCCCACCCTCCTCACTCTCCCACCCTCCTCTCTCTCCCACCCTCCTCACTCTCCCACCCTCCTCACTCTTGCACCCTCCTCTCTCTCCCACCTTTCTCTCTCCCACCTTGCTCACTCTCCCACCCTCCTCTCTCCCACCCTCCTCACTCTCCCACCCTCCTCACTCTCCCACCCTCCTCTCTCCCACCCTCCTCACACTCCCACCCTCCTCTCTCTCCCACCCTCCTCACACTCCACCCTCCTCTCTCTCCCACCCTCCTCACACTCCCACCCTCCTCTCTCTCCCACCCTCCTCACTCTCCCACCCTCCTCACACTCCCACCCTGCTCTCTCCCACCCTCCTCACACTCCCACCCTCCTCTGTCTCCCACCCTCCTCACTCTCCCACCCTCCTCACTCTCCCACCCTCCTCACTCTCGCACCCTCCTCACTCTTGCACCCTCCTCTCTCTCCCACCTTTCTCTCTCCCACCTTGCTCACTCTCCCACCCTCCTCTCTCCCACCCTCCTCACACTCCCACCCTCCTCTCTCTTACACCCTCCTCACTCTCCCACCCTCCTCACTCTCCCACCCTCCTCTCCCTCCCACCCTCCTCACACTCCCACCCTCCTCTCTCTCCCACCCTCCTCACTCTCCCACCCTCCTCGCTCTCCCACCCTCCTCACTCTCCCACCCTCCTCACTCTCCCACCCTCCTCTCTCTCCCACCCTCCTCTCTCTCCCACCCTCCTCACTCTCCCACCCTCCTCACTCTTGCACCCTCCTCACTCTTGCACCCTCCTCACTCTTGCACCCTCCTCTCTCTCCCACCTTGCTCACTCTCCCACCCTCCTCTCTCCCACCCTCCTCACTCTCCCACCCTCCTCACACTCCCACCCTGCTCTCTCCCACCCTCCTCACACTCCCACCCTCCTCTCTCTCCCACCCTCCTCACTCTCCCACCCTCCTCACTTTCCCACCCTCCTCACTTTCCCACCCTCCTCACTCTCGCACCCTCCTCTCTCTCCCACCTTTCTCTCTCCCACCTTGCTCACTCTCCCACCCTCCTCTCTCCCACCCTCCTCACACTCCCACCCTCCTCTCTCTCCCACCCTCCTCACTCTCCCACCCTCCTCACTCTCCCACCCTCCTCTCCCTCCCACCCTCCTCACACTCCCACCCTCCTCTCTCTCCCACCCTCCTCACTCTCCCACCCTCCTCGCTCTCTCACCCTCCTCACTCTCCCACCCTCCTCACTCTCCCACCCTCCTCTCTCTCCCACCCTCCTCTCTCTCCCACCCTCCTCACTCTCCCACCCTCCTCACTCTTGCACCCTCCTCACTCTTGCACCCTCCTCACTCTTGCACCCTCCTCTCTCTCCCACCTTGCTCACTCTCCCACCCTCCTCTCTCCCACCCTCCTCACTCTCCCACCCTCCTCACTCTCCCACCCTCCTCTCTCTCTTACACACATGGTCAGTGTGGATATCTCAAGGTCGTCCAAAAGTGCGGTGGTTGTGCTCTTGATCCAGCGAGAGACCCGAGTTCGATTCCCAGTACCGGCGTGGGCATTTTCTCCAGCTAGGAGACCCTGTCCGGTATGGACTCAGCCTCAATCTCTTGACTGAGAAGGGAGTGGGACGCTGACCACGTTCCCCCCTCTAGTACTGCGCTTCACTTCTGAGGCCCATGTGGGGGGAGGTGGGAGAGGCGGTTGCCGGGCGGTAGACCTTAGTCTGGAAAGAGCCGTTGACCCACGGGGTTAGTTTGATGTCTCGAAACTATATTTCCGGTGAAATCTCCACATCATATTTATGGGTAGAACGGAATACTTCCCCTACTTGCTATGCGTGGTAGAGAAAATAAAAATAATCGTAAGAAGCATCTTAAATACTGAAAATGCCTTAAGATATTAACATCGAAAAAAGGTGTTTTAGAGCATTTTCTCAAGCCCTTTGGTCTGAAATTCTATAGATGTATTTTTTAAATAAAATATTATATTTTTATATAAATTCTATAATTTAGAAACTAATTACGTAAGCAAATTTTGGAAAAACGATTCTAGAAATTTTGGGGACAATGTGAGAAATGTAAGGAAAGTTTCAAATGTGCAACCACATATTTGCTCAGGATTATGCAATTTGTCTTATTTTCACTCCAATAACAAACATGCCCCTAAAAATCGTAAGAAATTAAAACGCCTAAATTACAAGTTTGAACCATGCATACCCAATGTACACCGTGCGGGATGATTGACAAGGCTTTCTCAAACTTGTTTATTTACATATAAATTAGCGAATACAACCACAGAGTGGCACAGGCGGAAATGTTTTAGGAGCACTTATGAAGCGTTGTTGCAACCTATCAGCGTCTGACGTCTCATTTAAGCTGCTGGTAATTTTATAGCCCTGTTAACCATGAAGAACTGCAACTATTATGGAGGTATTACACTTAACAGAGGCATAAAATGATGTCTTGCAGCTGCAACTTTCATTCTCGGCATATTACTTTCCCGTGTGACATAGGTTTTGCTTGAAGTTATTCCACTGTATCAATACTGAACAAATTAAGACAAGCATTTGTTTATCCCAGGTGAGCCAGTGGTCCCTTATTTTCCAGCATTTTATACTCTAACATGAAAGCATCACCCCTATCCTAGGTTCTACCCACATCTACGCTATGTGTTAAACGTTCTTCATTGTTAACAGGGCTTTAAAACTACCAGCAGCTGTGGTATTGTAAATGACTGTATCCTGTGTAGTAAAGCCAGGGACACGGGTTCGTGTCTCTGTGAAGTACAGTTTCATGCTCATCTAAGCTTGTAAACCAAATTCATAATAATCTAATTTTAAAGTCTCTGAGGGTTTAGGACATATCTTAAATTGTTTTGGTTACCTTCATTTTGTAATACAATAGACATAATGAACTCTGACCTAGTGAACTGGCATGATGCAGTTTGTTATTATGAATTTCGACTGCCTTCATTGTCCATGTTTATGCTGTCGCACGATATTTTGAGCCAGTCCTTCGCAATATACTCAATAAACGAGTACTTGATGTGCCTTTGATATACGGAGAAGCAAGAGCCAGTGAACAAACAGCTCAGGTTCTTTACTACGAGAGATGTCCTGTTCTAGCTGGTGTTTGTATTCCTCAAAAATAAATATCGTGACAAATAACAAAATCAGTCCGGTTACTTTTCTATCACTTTTTCTACTAAAATTTTATCACAAATACACAATTTTCTTCTCGTCGTTAAGAGCCTACAGTCTTTCGTGCTATCTAAACTGTTACTTCTCGTAACCTTGCCTCAGTCCTTTCAATCTCTTTCTTCACTTTCTCTGTCTCTGATACACTACGACGATCTACGCTCGTTAGGTCTTCTTTACGATGATCGGTGTATTTATCAAGACGACACGCCCACGCACAGCTTTCTCTCACTAACACACTGACCGGCTCATGTCTGTAACTGTAACTATTTAACTCTCTCCAACTAACTGCTCTCTGCCGTTGCCTCACCTCCTTATATAGAGGGTGACGTCACACGGACCTTTCTCGATCTCAATAAACGCGCCACCGGTGACGCGGTCGGTTCCTTCTCAAAGGCTCCGGAGAAAACTTCGTTTCCTGTAGTGTTTTCATTGTTGTTGCGTGCTCCCTCGCGTGAGTGGTGAAAGGAAGCTTGACCTTGCTCCTTTGTTTTCTCGCCTGCCTGGCCTGTAGCGTGAAGCAGTCCGGCCCGTCCGTCCTTTGTTGTGCGCCGAGCCCGGCGTCAGAATATTAAGGGAAAAGTACTCTGAACTTGTGGAAAATTGCGTTTCCCGTTTTTAGCTTCCAAATTCCATAAAATTATAGATAAACATGATATATACATTGTCGTTTAAAAAGTTGCCATTGATAAAGGTAGTACAAGTTCCTCGAACATTGCATTTAAATGGTATATTTACACATTCAAGACCTATATGTTGTATCAATTAAACTTAGAACAATACGTACGCGGTCCACATCTGTGGTGTGGAGGTAGCGTGTCAGGTTTCCTGTTTCGAATCTTAGTAAGACCAAGTTACCTGGAAAAGGTTTTTTCTTATTGTGAGAAAATACGCTGGATAATTTTATGCTCTATAGACCCCGAGTTCTTTTAATCATTTCACCCATTTCATTTATTCATTGCCTTATGTTATCTATCAGGTTAGGGAATGTTAAGCTGATGACGTACATTCTTCTTCTTCTTCTTCTTCTTCTTCTTCTTCTTCTTCTTCTTCTTCTTCTTCTTCTTCTACCAAAATAGCATTGGATGCCATGTCTGTTCTGCGATTACAAAATTTGGTCTTTCCATCGGTTTGAAGCTCTTTCTAGATCTTTTACCTTGAGGTTTAAAGTGACATATTATCTTTGGTAAACGGGAATTTGACATTTTCTGTATATGTTGTAGCCATTTAACTTGATAATTTTGTATATTCCTAACCATTTCTCTACAATTCCACTGCATCCTAATCTCTTCACTATTCCAAAATTTCTTCTGATTATGCCATTTAATTTATTATATTTTTTGCAAATTTTTTTCCACGTCTTTTTAATGGTAAAGCTGTGATATTTGACAACCCAAATAATTGAAAGCTGTTACTAGTTCTATTGGCTTATTATTTTTAGTCTCGAGAGTCCCTTTCCAGTAATAGCCATAGATTTAGTTCTGCTTTCTCATATTTTCATATTATAATTTTCTAAGATGTTGCATAGTTCAAACACTAATCTCTGTAAGTCTTCATTCTCTGCTGGAAGTACTTGATCTGTGAAAATTGTTGTTTGTAATTGTTTTCCTGATCCCTAGAGGGCTTAATTTTTTCCATAATTTATAATTATAATTTATAACGTCTATAATTTCATTTAGATATAACAAACAATAGGGGATATAGTCCACATCCTTGTCGTAGGCCTGGGTTAACTTGGAACTGGTCTATGTTCCCATGATCTAGTTTTACTTTTATAAATGTGGTCTCAAAATTTTGGTTGAATTTATTAAATTATTTGAGATTTGATATCTTTATAATATTTTTCACAGTATGTTTCGTTTAACCCTATCGTATGCTTTTTCAAAATCTAGAAATACATATAGGAGAATGTTGAATTCTTTCCATTTTTCAGTTAATTTTGTTACTACAAATATGACATCGATACATGAACGTCCTTTCCGGAAACCACATTGTTTTTCTCCAATTTTATCTTCTGCTATTTTCTGGAGTTTATCTTCTAAAATGGATGCCTATATCTTCCATGCTGTTGTCAAAAGTGATATTCCTCTATAATTTGAACATCGAATTCTTTCCCCCTTTTTATGATTAAAGGAATTTTCCAATCATTAGGTATCGTTTCACATGCCCAAATAGTATTAAAAATTTGTACCAAACTAATGTTTAGTGATTTTCTTCTATATTTCCTAAGCTCCATGGGTATATCATCTATTCTACTTGCTTTTCTGTTCATTTTCTTTAACGTTTCTAAGATACACATTTAAAGCTAAAAAGACGACATGAATGATAATTTAGATGACGCTTTTAAAACGTCATACTACTTTTTACTCATAAAGCACTACAAAACGACGTACTTCAATCATGACTGTTTATCCCACATTGTTTCAGCTCCCTAGCATCTGTTAACTTTTTTGCGATCGTCATATGCTTTAGGCATATATATTCAAAGTTAGGTTCCACAAAACATCACTACACCAAACACAGAGATACAGAGGCAGTATATGTAACCAGGTATATAAATTAATTTAGTAAGTTAATTTATATTTTATTGTACTAATTTCTTGTAATCTTTATATTCGTGAGATAGTTTTAGATTTATAGATAAAATTAAAAACTCCAGCGAGATTACTGTTGATAATAATTGTATACTAACAGTACTTTAAAACTTTTGATTAATTTTTAAAAGGTTATTGAACTGAAATGAAAAGCAATAAAACAGTTTTCAGCAACATTTGGTTTTTAGTGAGGTGTCACAAGAAGAGACAAAAATAGGAATGGCAGGAAAATGGGTTGTTTGTAAGCGAAATCGACATTGGCGTTAAGGATTTCCTGTGAATGTAAATAAATATGGTTATTTATTACCTCTTTGTGGATTTAAATACCGCGACAAGTAGATGGTATAACGTGCATTAGAAAAAAATAAACTGCGTGAGAGGTTTGCAGATACTCTTTTCCTCTTCGGAGCGGGAAGATAAAAGGAAAGTATTTAGGTATGCATAAAAAGGACGTAAACAACACGGTATAATAAAAGAAACAAAGAGCGAACTTGATCTTTCTCATGACCAGATGGAGTGCAAGAACCTCCAAACTTCCTGATATTTCGTCACATGGTCCAAAAGCTCGGATTGGGGCACCAGAGATCCTTGACCCAAAGTTGCGACCAAGGCGGAAGGTGACCTTCGAGCTAAAACTAGAAAGAAAGGAACAATTATAATAATCTGCCGCGGAGCAAAACATTTATTAACATGCCAGTTCCTCCTCAGAAAACCGCTTAAAGCACGCCATGAGTGCCTACGAAATATTTCAGCTAGTCATTATTTTTTGCATGGGAAAACCTTTTAAACAGGGTTTATCTTATGAAGGACTACACAATTTATCACTATGTAAATTTAAACAGTGTATATTATTGTACACCGGACTTGCTAATTACAACGTTTTTATGTTAGTATGCATTAAATGTGTTTACTTTCATTTTTGTCTGATGAGCTGTTTATAACCTCGAATAGATACTTCCTCCTCTTCTAGAATAAGTGCAAGAGAAAAACAAAAATACTGTGCCGTAAATATAAGTGAGTGAACGTTGGAGTTTTAGGCACCTAAGTTAGGTTCTTTAAATTATCAGAACTACAGCTTTAGGTACTTAAATATCAGGTGACAAATTAGATATACTTTGAACAAACGACAACTCCATTTGCATTTTCTGTCTCGTTATTTTCCTTAAAATTGTATCACAAAACCACTGTCCTCTTTTTTATTCTTAACACAATCTACAATTCGTCGTGACCTTACAACTCACAGCTGTTCTGTCTCGCAAACTAATTCCGACCATACACTCACAATCACTCAAAGAACCTCAACTAAAAACTGTCTCCTTCAGCATTTAAAGCCTGACTTCTCTCAACACTGCATTTACTTATGTAGCCGGAAAGAGTAGCACAGATTTTTCTCGAAATCCACCTTTTCGTAAACAAGCTCGGTGTGTGAACAGTTTCTCGAACTGTCTGGAAACGCTTTGTTCTGACCGCTCCATTGTCGCCAGGCCGCGTATTTCAAGTAGTGATGTGAGGTAATTTGGCATGGGTGTCTGACGGGTGACTATCATCAGTGTGCGCTTAAATTACAATTATGCTATAATTAATTAAGAAGACACAAAACGTATGCTCAAATGTTTTCTACGCCTTACGATAAACAACTTCACACATTGGTTACGCTTCTGACGTTAAAGTGGTGTGTGCATGGATTCCTGGTCACGTAGATTTGCCGGGGAATGAATGGCGGATTTGGCGGCAACCACAGAACCCAGTATTACCATCTCTCGTATTACTTCTAGGTTTGAAGTGCGGAGTGTGGTAATAAGCTTAGAGAAGTGAAATAACTTCCGATAAACTGGTAACTTCCTCTCGCATATCTCGTCGCGAGGAGGTTAACTTGGCTCGGTTACGTATTGGCTACTGCAATTTTTTGCATTGTTACCTTAAACTTCTTAACAGGAGCCTGCTCCTCTTTGTTCGCTGTGCGACAACCTTTTGTCGGTCCGTCACGTGCTGCTAAAGTGTAACTCCGTGTGCACCTACGAAACTCTCTGCAACTCCTTGTCAGTCTTGCAGAGGTCCTGGCGGACGATAAACAAGCGGTCGAGAGGTTTGAAGTTATTATCAATGGTAAACTTGAAAATATAAATATCTAAATTTCTTATTTATGGTCCCTTTTTTAGAATTTTGTCTTTTATTCTAGCTTTTGCCTCTGTTTCGCGTGTATATATATACATGAGTATATAGGTGTATATATACGAGTAATTCGACTCCCCAACGAGTGAGATGTCTCCGCCATAACCTGTGAGGCTAGCATTCAGGAGGTTGTGGCTTTGATTCCTGCTTCCGAACTTCCTGATCCATGGGCTTTTGCGGGGGTCTTCCCGGGTCACCAGGCAAAAGCTGGGAAGGATAACTGCATCCCCTGAACTGTTTTCAGCGGATAGGCGGCATTGTAGTCGCCTGACCGGTGGCTGCTTGGTGAACTCTGTTGTCGGGCAGAAGAATCTGCAACACACGTTAGGGACCCTCATATTGGCTAGCACTACTCGCGGGTTCCAACACGCCCGTAGAGCGCTCTCACTTCATCCCTTCCTCCCGGGGTCTGACATCAATAGCCTAAATAGTTGGCTGAGTGTGGAATTTCCTCCTCCATACTCTACATCTCTACCTATTTCGACTCCCCAGAATCCACCTTAATACAAATTTACATTGTGGGAGTATTCTTTCATTATTCTGTTCCAGTATGCTATGTAAGCCTTATATATCCACAAAATGCGTCATCTGTGGTCCATCGTGCTAACGTCCGTATACAGAGGTCCCAGTTTGAATTCGCGGTTCTAAGTTTGATTTAGTGACAAAGCGTTCCAGTCGTGACGGGCCATGTTCAGATAACGAATTGTATGTCCTTGCGCTTCATGCCAGTCTTGAGGTTGCCATTTCTCATAACACCGGGCATAGGAATTCTTAAGCAGTTGGTTTCAAGTTTTCAACACTCAAACCATCTGTACAAAAAAAAAAAAAAAAAAAAAAAAAAAAAAAAAAAAAAAAAAAAAAAACCGCGGACAAAATCGGACAAGAATCACTGATAGGGAGATAGGGAGATACAAGCAAATTTGAGTACTGTCTGCAAATATCAAAAGACTAAAAGTGTTGGAGGGGGTGGTTAGCTGCGAATATCCCTTCCTATAGTCTAGAAACAGTAACTAGTCCATTTCTTTCGGTCTTGGTCGTAGTGCTTGGAAATTCCTTGGCCTGATCGTAATGTATGTCAAGCCTGGGAGACTATTACGTGGAAGAACAATTTTTTACCGAAAATGGCCCACTCCCGCAGTGTATGTGTCAAAAGGTGCTGAATTTCACGAGTAAGTAGAATGTACCGCGTTATTATACAACAGTTTATTCAACCGCGATGGCAGCTAACCCCCAGAGCCGAGCTGTATCGCATGCTACAGGCAGGCTTTTGCGAGGCGTGAGTACTCCACTTATCGTGGGAGGGTAACATCACACAGGCAATGAGGAACTTGATACAGAAGATGGCCAATGTAGTACCAACAGAGAAGAATGGAGAAGAATCATCGGAAGATGTTTAACACATTAGAGATCTATAAACATGTTAATAATGATGTCTGTTACTAGAAAGATAAGAACTACGTTGCAAATGTAAATTGCTCTAAATAAATACTTACCCGAGGAGAAATTATTTGTATGGTTGTCAAATCCGAATAGTATTGTAAAGCGTGACACTGCGTAATTTAACTGCGAATAATACTCGTGAAATAAGTCATAATATCCAACTGAAGCCAGTTTTAGCTACGTTAAAAAAAATAATTGCAAAGAGTAAAGTAAGAATATCTATACAAGCTAGCAAAAATGTCCTCCATTATTATTTCCTCTAGCACTCACTCTCATCCCACACAAAACTTGAGTATCGGATATTTTAACGAAAATGTTTTGAGGCCCCCTGAATAATAAAATGACATGTTTAGAAAGTGTATGTATGAGAAAGAGGGAGAGAGAGAGCAGCATAATTTAAATGCAAAAATTCTATAAGTACCTAACGTGTTATTAAAGTTCAGTATCTTCCAAAGACACGACTCATTTATTTTCAAGGAAATCCCCCATCCCAAACTGCCCTTCACGTGGGAAAACATTTGAAAGTTTTTATTTTGTCAGAAATGTTTCACTATTTTGATTAAAATACCACTTGAATATGAGACATCCTTTGTAAGTGAACTGGTATCAGTGACTCTCCCAGGATAGGAATACCAGCAGCGCAAGGATGAACGACCTGCGGCGTGTAGGTAGTTAGTCCCTGCAATGGGGCATAGAAGAGAACATTTTCCTTAAACGATTTTCTGCGATCTTAAAAATGACTTAAATCAGTGCCAAAGTCTTGAATGTTTGCCACAGACTTTTAGGGACATTGCTACTTTCCATGCCAGTTTTCCGATGGCTTCAGGAGCCGAACATTTGACGGAAGAACAAAAACAAGCCCGTGGTGAATGGTGTGATGAAAATGCTGACAAGATCCGAAGGAGGGAACTCTAGACGGGTTTCTGACATCGTCACATGATCATACCTGGATTTATTAGTTTGATCCAGGGACCAAGCGGCTATCAGCGGTGTGGATCTTTTCTGATGACAGTCCATCGACAAAAGTGAAGTGTCACCAGTGTCCATAAGAAAATAGTGGCTTCATTTTCCCTAAAGGCTGGTTGTGTGGCAACCATTTCTCTGGAGGAGCAACGCATGGTTACCGCTAGTTGGCACACCACGGTTTGCTTGCCAAAGGTTTTTGCTAAGCTTCAAGAACGGTGGCCGTCCACAGGACTGCGAGAGATTCTTCTCCATCACGACAACGCGTCCGCACACATGGCTAACATCACCATTCAGTTCCTGGAGTCTACAGAAGTCAAACTTATGATTCATCCAGACCTCGCCCCCATGTGACCCTTTTTCTGTCCTAGGTGGTAAAAAATTGCATGCCTGGAAAGAGCGGAAATGCTCTCTTTCAAGCTCCATTGCAGGGACACGTTACATACGGGTTACGGGTATTCGTCCTTGCACTGCTGGAATTCCTGGAGTGGGAGAGTCATTATTGATACCAGTTTGCTCAAAAAGCACGAGGCAGTCCCATCCTGCATCCAATTCGAGTGCATCAACTTTATGTGTTGACATTTTTGGAAGTAGCCTCTGAAATCCTCTTCACTCAGATGGAATTCTGTATACTTTCCATAATGTCAGTCATTTGGTGATATTGTCTTAACAACAGGAAGACGAGTGCCGACTCCTATACAAGTGTTGCCAAACTAAAATTAAATGTTTACATAGGTTAATAGAGTGAAAAATATGCTTTGGGTGCTGGATGATGACTTGTATATTGACAATTGTATTTGTATATTGACCAAGGCCATGTATTGTATGTCTAGGTGTGCGTAATCTCCTTGCTGAAGAGGACGCACTTGGCCTTCGGACTGAGTGATACATCTTTGGAATGCCAAATTGAGAAAGGTAAGCTTTGTCATTACTTAAAAATTATGAATAATAATAATTGTTCTTCAAAATATGTCTATTGGAAACTTCCATGGGAAGGTATTGAAATAATCATTTTTTTTAATTTCTTAAATGATCTAGATTTAGTGTTAAAGGCCTGTTACAACTAACATAATAACTGAGTTTTAGAAATACAATAGGTGTATCAATTTGTATTTAAAAACGTTACAACATTTTAGTACTAGGTTGATTGAAATATTGAAATCCACAATTATGAAGCAATCAACTCCTTTGAGCTGAAAATGGAGCGGATTTGCCCTCTTATTACAGACGCGGTCAAATCACTAAGATGGTAAATTATAACAGCTTCAATTAGTAATTACATTTTAAAATAAAACTGTTGTCACGTTGAGTATTTCCTTTAACACTTTTGGTAATATGGATGCTGTACCAGCAACATAATGGCCACATATTGAAAGTTATAACATATAGGGATGATATTCCAAATATTTGTGTTATTCTTTCATCAGAACCTAATGTTTGGGCACTAATTACGCTGGTAATTCGGAAACTAACCTCCGGTGTCAGGAAATGCTTGAGGTAGTGGAGAAGTGCCGTTATTTATACATCGTCGTGCAGTGTGATATGCATTTCAAGTCGTGCTAGCAAAAACGTCAAACTGCTACGGGTTTGCTCACCATAACCTTACATAATGAGTTCTATGGGAACTGTGACACATTGACATACACAGGTGTTAGAATTATGTGTGTGCGGATTTGCGTGATGGTAGATTCAAATACGACGAACAAAAAATCCAATGACAAATTTGAAGAAAATTTCTCTACCCTAAACTACCCTTACATGGAAAATTTTGATTTTCTAGAAAATTGCTAACTATTTTGATTAAAATGCCAAATGTTTAACATATTTTTATGACAAATGAAAGGTGCATTTTGAATTTTCTGGCTATGCATAATGTAGTCCTATGGGTGGCTTTTGTATAACTGGTAAACCGTAAGAGATAGACCAAATCTTACTATACAAAAATATAGATCTTGCTAAACCACACCACTTCCAAGTAGCTTTTCTTGTACAGTGAAGCATTTCGGAGATATTCATTATTTGCGTGAGTTTTGGAAAACTTAAAATTTCGTCGAATGGAAGATCGCGATTCGTGTTTAATATCTTAACCATATAAAGAGAAGGGAATCTCAAAGCCATATTCCCCTTGTACCTACAAGGAAATAGACAATAACATTTTTGAAAATGTTTATTTCAAGTAACATGAAGATAAAGGAATAGGAGGTTGTAAGAATGGTTAGTTCAAGAGTAGAGAAAGTCATTTGAGGCAACACATCAGATTTATTTATGCAACCGTGCACAATAGAGGGAAATGAAGTAATATTTGAACTTAATGTCAATAACTCGCAGGTAAAGTCTGCATACTCATACACCTAACACCTTATATACTCCAACTCATTAGTAAAACTTCTGGTGTAGATGAATATGACTCAACTTGCGGAGAGGGACTTCGTACCTCGACTAAAAGGCTATCTTTTGTGCCTGTGCTCCTAACGGGGTACCCCCGGGAGGATGGATGAGGCGAATAGATCCTAAGAGCGGCCGGAACGTTGCCACGACAGAGAAGGTGGTGTCCTACATTTTCCCAGTTAGAAGCATTCCGACGGAGGCCGCCTAGCTTCCCTCCCTGCCTCAGCCTTGTGCCATCACATGCAAGGGGGGGGGGGGGGGGAGGATGGTAACCAGTGGCTCACCTGCCAATATGAGGGATGAGGGTTGCAGAGCGCATTTGATCCCCCTGCCGGACTGCTGCCGCGACGCTCGTCGACACTTCCAAACCTGAAAGAAACCTAACGGAATGAAGGATGAATTGATATGATTAACGTAACGAAATGGAGGTAGAGATAATTCGGAGGATATAGAAATCCTTCCCAGCATTGTCCTGGCGACCTAGGGAAACCTCCGAAAAAACCCATGGGTCAGGAAGGTTGACCAGAGGAATCGAACCCGTGACCTCCCGAATGCGGGCCACAGACGTTACCGCCTGAGCCATCCTGCTCGGTGGTGCATGTTAATTTTGTGTTTACAATGTTTTAAGGACAAAACCAGTGCTTTTACACAAATTTATAACCCGAGTGCGATTACTTTTCGAGGTATTTATATATTAATAAGAGCAGGGTGGGGACGGTGTTTAGTTTTATACAACAATAAATAAAATTTCACACTGTAATTGTAGAGCTTCTCGGGAAGACTACACATCTCCAAATGCAGTTATTCAAAATAGTGTAACGGACAGGCGAAGAATATTTTTCAAACTGGAGGCCATACTGATTATTGCAGAACCACAAATTGTTTTTAAACCAATGAAACATTGGTAACAGTTTGCAGAGTTGAGGCGCTGCACCTAGTTCTCCCCTTTCTTGTTACACTGTTGGTATTCCTTGCAGATATTCCCTTTTTCATAGGCAAGCTTCTTCTACTCGTAACTTGCCAGGCTTTCGCTGCTGTTACCTTTTCCTTTGCAGCGCGGGCAGTTTTCCTAGATTTTAGATCGTTTATAAATGCTGGACTTGTTATAAAATAAAATTTTCTGGATCTTCATTTGATTTCTGATTTGCTTTTAATATCTAGGGAAGTTGCTGGAGGACCTTAATTGTTTGAAGCTTATAGAGGGTGTTTAAGCTTGAGTCTGATATGCTTATGTTGTTGTGTTCTCCTTATTAGGCATTGCCTCTTGAAGATTCTCCAAAGGAGCTTGATTCTGAGATTCAGGAATCTAATTTTCAACAGCAGGTTCTCTATTTTCAAGTGAAAATGCACACAGTTCTTAATTTAACTTCCGTAAATATGATGCACACCATTATTAAGATATGATTCGCATCCATAAGTGCTTTATAGGTTATGTACAACAATAAATATGTCGTATTTTATATGCTGTTTAAATCGTACACATGATTCTGAAAATATCTGCGGAAAGCTTTATAATGCCCTCTGTCATTGAAGCTTGAATGCGTTTATTAATTTTATATTTCTCCCTCCGTTCGACAAACATATTTGTAATTGTTCTTCGCGATCCAAAAAAGTAGGCCCACCACCGATATCTTTTTGAGCTTGCAATTTTCTTTAACGTATAGTATGGTAGGCTAATATATTTTCTGCTTTTTTAAATGATCTATTCGAGATTGCACTTTATTCAACTCAAAGTGGATGGTTGGGATGTTTATCTCTTTTTCTGGTTTCCCATATGTTTACAGCAGAATCGTTCTTGTTTGAAACAGACAATAGTAGATTGCATAAAATGAATACCACCCAGATGCGGCTGGAATAACCCACTTGATTATTTCATGTTCCTAAAAGCGTTACCACATAACCGAATTAAAAAGGAAAGTAGGCTAAAGAATGACTACAGTAAAGCAGTACAATGGAAGACTATGTTCAGGATTAAGTAGCGTTGGAGCGTAACGTGCGTCTATAAACAAGCCAGTGGGTGTAGAAATTACAAGCGGCCTTGAGTACAGTGTCATCAACCATTCATTACCTCGCTTTGTTTATATAGCAACACAATAAAACCTCTTATTGGTAATAGCAGCTTTCAAATCTTTGTCCCGAATTACTACCTCTTGGATTTGTGTAATTTTTTAATAGCTTTAGCAGGTATAATACTATTATTGTATGCGCATTCCATGGCACAAAGTCATTGCGTTATCAGCGCCACAAAGTGGAAAGTCGAAGCCTTGGCCAAACAAACCGTATTTCAGTTTTAACAAACTAATTTTCTTCAGCGGAATTAGCAGTCTGTTGCTTTCATATTCTCAAAAGTCCCTCAACATTGGAATGGTACGAGGAGGGGAATTTCGTCCATGGCTTCCAGGTTCCATGGAGTACCAGAACATATGAAAGATATTGATCAGAGAATAAGAGGAATTGTGATCTTAGATCCGAGAAGGAAAAGGGTAATATGATAGGCTAGATGCTTTTAAAATATCAGTAGGTTAATATATTACACCGTTTTATTTCCATTAATACGGCCGCGCCGTAGCCGAGCAGTTAGACCATTCGCTTCTCACCAAAGCGACCCGGGTTCGATCCCAGGCAGCCGCATGTGGGATTCGTGATGGACGAAGCGGCGCTGGGGCGGGTTTTCTCCGGGTTCTCCGGTTTCCCCCGGCATCTTATTCCACCAGTGCTCCATCTTCATTCCATGTATCATCAGTGTCACCGCCTGCGGTGCCGTATGTAGTAAAAGCGGGCGTTAAACACTACAAAAAATCCATTAAAATCCGATACTCGTCAAAACCAGTAAGAAATAGAAACTCCTGATGTTTATGGCACATTAACTAAAAATGTCTTATCAGTAATATTTGCAGTGTCTCATTGAATGTACGAATGTTAGTAATAAAACCTTTTCATTCAATTATTGTACGCTGCGATAACGTTATAACATTTTGGTTAGAAAGCAAGAGTTAGACGAAGACTTGTAGTAAAATAGACAAAGTATACAGCAGAAGAGGACAGATAGTACTGGTGTGATCTCAGCTCACACTGCTGAACATGCTCGCACCTAAGACGAGTTCAGCGTGTAACGTCACCGTGCTCTGTACTGTTGCCAGGGAAGAAAATAGCTTAAGACATGCGGGATGCAGCAATATAGGAAAGACAGGAAACATATCCGGCGTTAATAACACAACTAACATCTTGGGTGCTGTAATATGCTGTTTTAATTACTTTATTGGTCACAGATTATAAACAGGCACACGTTTGGCTCTATGCTGAGAGAAAATACATAAGAATTCTAGTTTATGTGAAGGACAGCCATGTTATAAAGTGTCTTAAATAGAACAGAACATGTAATTTTCTCTGAAAATTAGAAGAGAGCCATACAGAACAAAATTGCGACACGTTGATTCTGTTTTCCTTTAACTAGTGTATCAATGTTCGAACGTAATGTCTGGGAAATTTGTAATCGAGGACTACAATGTTAGGTTGTGATCTTATAGGGTACTGTAAACAAGGGTTACTTGAGCCCAGACATCAGTTTTATTTTCTTTGTCTTCAGAAAATGCTTTCAAAAATATACTTTTTTTAAATGGAAGTTTTATTATCTTATACTTTAGAATGTGTTTAATTGATAGTCAAGAAACATTTTGATTTTGATAAGTTTTCCATATTTTTAAGACATTTAATTTGGGCTCAAGTTACCCTTATGTTGGGTTTCTTGAGCCCAAACATTTTCTCCTATTTTATTTGCATGCTAAAATACATTGGGATCAAGTAGGACTTAGTTTCTTTAAAAATACACATTTTATCTTACTAGCAAGTTATAAAACATATTTATTATGGTAAAAGTACACGCATTTATGAGTATTGTGAGTGCTACAAACGTTAACATGGAGTAAATTACAACTTAGGTAAAGAAAACAAGCCTCTCTTTAGCATTTTTGGTGGGCCAATCTTTCGAATAATGTCCTCCCACTTATAAAAGAGCAAGTTCTTCTTAGACCACATCCAAGCCTTTTTTTATGGGAGCCATGCAATCTACAACAGCACCATTTTCTTTCATATCTTGAAGAATATCTGGATATTCACTGCCATTCCACATTACAAGAACAAAATTTCCTATTTCTAATGTTTCTTTAATGACGGGGGCTTGTGTTTCCTTATTACTTTTAGGCACTTCTTTTCTGGGATTCTTTGACTGGTGTTTTGAAAGCTTTTCTCTAAATCTTTTACATGGTAAGTGGCCTACAAATTCTTCATCACTATTATGTTGTTGTTAGCTAATGCTGGATTTCTGACAATGAAATCATTAATCCTCTTGCTCTCCAATATTTTTCACTGATGGATGGGGCACTAGAAGTAGCCGGGCATATTTGAAGGTGGTCTCGGTCCATTTCCTCTTGCAGAACACAGAGGACAGAGTGGTGAAGAATATATCCCAATTCTGTTTAAATGTTTTGCCAGACAATTATGTCCTGTAATCAACCTGAAGCTTGCAACTGCTGTTTTTCAAGGATACTCAGGAATTACTGTTTGAATGTTTGGCAGTTCCCATCTTTTATTCTTTGATTTTTCATAGTAATATTTTGCAATATTTTTTTTGAATTCAGAGTTGACTAATCTTTTAGCTGCATAAAATGGTAGATTAACTATAGATTTCTGCACATTGCTGGTACCCTTTTCAGCAAGAAAATCAGTTTTCTCATTACCACTCAGTCCACAGTGAGCTGGTATCCATTGGAAGACTAGGCGTTTTTGAAGTGCTGTTAGATGGGTAAGGATTTTCCAACATTCTATAATTGTTTGGCTTTTTGGTGACAGCTTGGAAGTAATTGCTATAATTGCTGCCCTGGAATCTGAGAGAATAACTGCTTGATGAAAATGTGAAATTCTGTACAAAAGATTTTGTAGGGCTATTCGAATTGCTTCAATTTCTCTATCAAAGTTTGTAGTTCCATAACTTAAAGATTTGTAATAGGAAAAGAGGTGACGTGTGACTCCAGCACCTGCTCCATCTTGGTTTGATAGCAATGATCCATCAGCATAAATATGGAGCCATTCATGTTCTGGAAATCTAGTATGGATTGTCTCTAATGCCAATAATTTTAGAGCACTAGTTGAAGTATCACTTTTCTTAACTTCTTCTGTCAGGTGTAAATAATATGTGATGTCTAATGTTTGTGTCGGATTGACTTTAGATATGAAGTTTTCCTTTGAATTAGGAAGGTATACATTCTTCTTGATGCCTTGAATTTTGGAACGAAGGCTCTCCTGAGTCTTAGTGTATGTGTAAAATTTCTCTTGTGCCATGTATTGAATGGGAGTCTGATCAACCTTTTGTGTTGAATAAGAGCCGCTTTTTCTATTTCATATTCAATGGGGTATTGGTTGGTTAGTATTTCTATAGCTGGTATTGGTGTGGCTTTGATAGCACCTGTAATTAGTCTCAGACTTTGGTTTTGAAAGATTTGAAATTTTTTTGTGTTTGCTTTTACAAGAACTTCGCTGCAGTAAGTAAATAATGGCTTTATATATACATTGTATGTTGTGTTAAGAGTTGCTCTGGAACATCCCCACTTCATTGCTGTAGGATGTTTTAACAGTGAAAGGCGCCTCTCTGCTCTTTGTATTACATTTCCTATTTGTTTGGTCCATGTAAGTTTGGTATCAAATGTAACTCCTAAATACTTTGCTTCCTTTGTTTCTGGTAATTGTTGACCCTCAAAATTTATTTTTATTTTTAGTGGCTTTTTTCTTAGTGAAAGGATTTGGTAGTTTGATTTTGTTGTATTAACAGTCATTAAATTTTCTTTGGTCCACTTTTGTAGGTTGTTTAAGGATTGTTGCATGGTTTTTTCTAGTTCTGTACTTTTGTTTTTTGGTTTTGAAGTCCACATTAGTAAGTCATCAGCAAATAATGCATACTTCACACTTGATTCTTGTATTTGTTGTGGCAGATCATTGATAAATATATTAAAAAGTGTAGTGCTGTGCACTGTGCCTTGTGGTAAGCCGCGGTGTACTTGTATATATTTAGATATATTTCTTCCGTATCTGGTAGCAATAAAGGGTTGTGTTAGGAAATGACATAGCCATGAAAACATTGGACCTTGTATCCCTATTTTTTTCACTTTCTTTAGCAGTTTTGTTCTGCATGTAGAATCATATGCACTTTGGAAATCAATAAAAACTGATACATTATCTTCTTTTCTATTGAAGGAGTCTTTGATTTCTTGACTGAGAAGTAAGACTTGTTCATTTGTAGAGTGGAACTCTCTGAATCCAGCTTGACATGGGGAAATTCAATTTTGGGATTCTAGAAACCAATTTAACCTATTTGACACCATTCTTTCCTCACTTTTGCTATTATGCTAGTAAGAGCTATTGGTCTATAATTTTTTATTTCTGATGCTGTTTTATCTTTATTCAAGAGTGGAACAATTATTGCTTTTTGCCATTTGGCAGGTACAGTGGTGTTCCAGGATAGATTGTAGAGTTTTTGTAGTTGTTTTGCTGTTTTTCCAAGGGTTTTTATGAACTCTGGATGTATGTGATCTGGTCCAGGAGACTTTTTGTTTTTTAGATTATTAATTGCAATGTTCAGTTCTTGCATATTAAAATTTTGATAAAAGATATTGTATTGAGTGTTAGGATCACATTTTCTTTCTTGTTTCAAATCTTTCTTAAATTGTTTACATTCCTTTTTATTACTACTTGTTACTTTATGTGAATTAGCATAATATTTATTGAATGTTTCGGCTATGACTGCATCATTTGTTAATATTTTATTGTTGTGTATGATAGGTGTGCTGTTGCTTTCTCTCCTGTCCTTGACATTTTTTATGAACTTATGGGCTTTGTTGCCATCTGTCCTATAATCCATTTTTTCTAAGAAATTATTAAAGTGATTCTTTTTAGCTGTATTAATTTCGTTTTTTAGTGAGGCACATTTGTTTCGCCATATTTGTGTATCTGATATGTTATTTGTTTGTTCAGCTGTATTTCTAGCTATATCCCTTTGCTTTTTCAGTTCTTCTAACTGGGGATTCCAAAAGGGTTTGAAATTTTTTATTCTTCCACGAGGAATATGTTTTTTTGCAGTTTCTAGGGTGACTTTACAGAAATTTTTGTTCATATGATCTGGGTGGTCATGCAGCTGTGAGTTTGTTTGTTCTTTAAATTTATGTTCCAGTTCAGTTTTATATCTGTTCCAATCTGCTTTTTTGAAGTTCCAATACAGATTCGTGTGATTTTGCCTGTTATTTGTATTATGAAGTTTTACATCAGCAATTACTGCTCTGTGACCAGAACTTTGGTCTTGTTTTTTAATTTTTGAAACAATATCTGTTGTAGCTAACAAGAGGTCTGCGTTACTGCCTGCTCCAGAGTAATGAATGAAGATTTTGGGATCTTCTTTATCATAAATCAGTTCAAAGGTTGTGGTATTCAAAAATTCTTGCACTATCTGCCCTGTAGAATCCACTTTTTCATAACCCCATCTTTTGAAATGGGCATTGAAATCCCCAATTAGGATTGTTTTATTTAATTGTTCAATAAGTGAGAGATCTGGTTCATTCCTGGGAGGATTGTAAATACTGCATAAATGAAGATGTGTTTTGCTATCCCAAAAATTTAGCTTTATTAATTCAGCTTTATCTGTGTTATCCATTTCTTTAACAATTTGAAAGGAGGATTTAATATCATTTTTAACTTCAACTAATATTCCACTACTTATCTGTCTATTTTTGGGTAGTAGGTGTAGTAAAAATCCAGTAAAATTAAAGTATTTAAGTTGATCATTTGTTAGATTTGCTTCTTGTATGACAAATCTATATATGTTATAGTCAAATACAATTTTATTCAGTTCTACTCTTTTTGTTTGTGTGAGACCACCTGCATTCCATTGTAGAATTCTGATGTTAGATCTTCTATTTATATAATGTTTTGGTTCTCGAGAAGTAGTCCCCGCCCGGAGATCCGAATGGGGGACTATTTTAACTCCGGAACATTTTACCCCTCGAGTCATATTTCATAAATATTGAAGACACTTAGCAGTAATAGTAACCGCTTTTTAGAGAGCACCATATTTTTATGTTTTGGCGGTTACATCGCTCTCTCACAACCCCCAGAATATCTGGAGGAAGACACCTGTCGTTGGTTTATGGCTCTCACCGACCTGACCAGGAGAGTTATCAAAATAAATTCACCGACCATATTCTCTGGTTACCAATCAGAGGACGTATTACATGCCATGATAGGTCAGCATGTTAGGGGTTAAGAGTTTATAGAGATTATCACTATTATAAATACTGATATCACTATCTCATTATGCTAACGTACAATTAGCATTATTATGCTTAAAATAAACTGTACTACCATGAAAATGTGCTTGCCTGTGGCGCGGAGGACCCGGGTTCGATCCCCGGTACCAGCATGGGGATTTTATCCCCTCTGGGAGGTCTGGCACGGGGTGCACTCAGCCTCGTTAGGTCCCGGGGGGACCAATTGAGGAGCTACTTGATGGAGAAGTAGCGGCCCCAGGTCGAGAAGACCGCATAACTGGCCGGGAGGGCTCGGGGCGCTGACCACGTCCCACCCTCCAGTACTGCACCTCATCAATGACGCCTGTAGTGGGCAGAGGTGGGGGACGCAGCGGCTGGGCGGTAGGCCTTGGCCCTTCGTGGGCTGTCACGCGGGGTTTACATTACCATGAAAATGTAAAATCAACAAATTAATGAACCTTGTTAAAAATAACAAAATATGTTCAAAAAATCAATAAAAGAGTGAAAAAGTTATTGGTACCTTTTAGATGCCATGCGACTGGCTGTGCCAAAATTGGGATGTGAGAGACGCTAGGGTTAAATATATTTACAATTTAAGAGAGAGACATTTTTGTTCTTTCAAATCCCCATGATGGCAGCAAATTGAGTACAAAACCATCCCAAATCCAGGCTTAAGCCATGAGACTAAAATTTTTATGCCACATTGCCAAGATTCTGAAAATGTTGCCAATAACCACTTTACTTCTCCCCTTTCTACAGAAGTCCAATATAAAATTGCCTCAAGAGATATGGACGTGCAGAGACATCTGGTAGGAAATTACAATATGGGTGAGAGCCTGTTATTTGACATGTATTTTCCAAAAAATGTAGCTGATACCCAGTCATCTGTACTTGTCTAATGTAATTTTCTAATTACACTCAAGCCAAAGATCCTATAAATTTAATTTTGTGTTACATCTGACCACTTTTGAATCTTATACGAGACTGTATTGATAGTCCGTTGTTTCATCTTACTGTGTTTGTTTTTCATGACTATGACTTATTGCTTATTTTGTGTATAATTACATTTTCTGAGGAGCCTCAGTGGTCTCCGTCTAGGGGATATGTGAATAGCGACCACAAGGTACCGAAGCTGAGCAGAACATTACTTCCACTTACTGGTGTTTTGCTCCTCACTGTAACTTTTCTATCTGGCCTTACCTTGCTCATCTCTTGTTCTCTTCTGACCCCGATGCTATTAGGGTTCCTGAGGGCTAGGGAGTCTATTTTTCCAACATCTCCATTTCTCTAATTTCTCTATAAAACCTTAACCCCTAACATGCTGACCTGTCATGGCATGTAATACATCCTCTGATTGGTAATCAGGGGATATGGTCGGTGAATTTATTTTGATAATTTACCTGGTCAGGTCAGTGAGACCCGTAAACCAACGACAGGTGTGGTCCTCCAGACATTCTGGGGGTTGTGAGAAAGCGATGTGACAGCCAAAACATAAAAATATGGTGCTCTTTAAAAAGCGGTTACTATTACTGCTAGTGCACCATCCATCAGTGAAAAATATTGGAGAGCAAGATGATTAATGACTTCATTGTCAGAAATCCAGCATTAGCTAACAACAACAACTTTTGAATCTTACTTTTAGATTCTAATGTGCCTTTAAGGTCAGATCTTACACTTGTTTAGATCTCTTTCAGTAACTAAGAGAGCTACTAAATATGCAGTAGGAAACTTTGTCATAAATGATTTCAGAACTCCACAATCCTGTCCCTACACTAAAACCTGCAGCAAAAAAGGTCACCTTCATCTCACTGTTTTGTTGTTGTTAATGTTTAATGCCAGTTTACTGATAATACATGAAATGAATCTACAAGGTCGTGGTAACACTGGTGGAATGAGATGGTGTGGGAAACTGGAGGAAACCTGCCCATATGTCACTTTGTCCACATCAAATCCCACATGTTGGCACCTGGAATCAAACCCAGGCTGCCTTAGTGAGAGGTGTCCCCATACCTTTGTCTTCATGCTGTCCACATATCAATAACTACTTCAAAATTGGAAGACTCCCTGTCAATATCCAATGTATGCCACACATCAGAAAGTTCTTTAACGTACTCTGAAGCTATTTCAGAAGCTCCTATACTTCATATACAGAGAGACCCAAAAACATCCGAACAGTGAAGTACTGGAATGAAAATTAATGAAGTGTACAATGTAAACTGATGAATAAAAGTTATGAGTGAAGCTGATAAGAACAGTTGAGAAAGAGGGAAAGGAATAGCAGTGGGAGATGAAAGAAAAATGGGAATAAAAATTTAAGGGTGGGAGCAGGATAAAATTAGTGAAAAGATAAACATGTGTAAATTGGAGAAAAGGGAAGGGTTACCATACACAATATAACCAGGGTATTCAGCTCAAAAACAGCTTTAATGATTTTCATTAAAATACTATACATTTAAGATATATACATGACAAATCTAATATATAATCTGAGATATCTCATATTTGACAGTTCTCTTTATTCAGAAGGAATTTCACATATAATTTTACTCATAAACCATAAGGGATAGGCAAAAACACACTAAACCAAAAATGTACATGTCATGAAAATTTATAGTTAATATAGAATAACATTTTTCTTGCATCTCTCATTTCGAAGATATCCATTGTTATTGGTTTGAATTTTCAGTGTTTCATTTTTTAGAAGTACTTTTTCATCTAAGAATGTCATGGAAAGGGCATGGACTTTAAAGACTAACCTAGAGAACTGCAGTTTAAAACCTCACTGATTCAATTTCCTCTATCCCCATGAACCAAAAATGGAATGTGTAATGAAATTATTTCTGCTAACACTTATCTCAAATAATGTGAAGTAGATAGAACAATAAAGCTTTCTAAAAATAAGTTTATAGAAGTGTTAGAAAAATAAACAGCAGTGATTTGTAGCGTATTCACCGCCCCTTTTCTGATCGGCCTCTTCACTTGAAGTCGTTTCGTCGATGCAGCTGAGGAGGCGCCAATTTCTCAGGGTCAGCCTCGACGAGAGGTGTTGGTCTTTGGGAGAGGAACGGTGTGTTGGGCGGTGATGAGAAGGAATGGGTTTTTATACGGGGTTCCTCGGAAGAAAAACACAAGATGCACTTCCCCTATGGACACTTTGGGTTACAGGAAACTCTGCAAGTTCTATATTCCACCCGTTAACTAAATTATGATCTCCTGCTGTGTCGAATGAATCCCAATATCTATATAAATAGTATACAATCATTGGACGTGTAACGACTCAGTGGCACTTGACAAAACACTTCCTAATAACGTGGCGTCTATCCCGCGACCCGCAGACACAACCTTCCCTTACACCCGGTAGCACTGAACTGTCGACTATCTCACCCACGCTTTTCCCCTGATTGGCTATGCTTTGGTGCTGTTTTTAATGAAATGGGCTGAGCTATGTTACTCGTTTTCTATCTACAAGGTCGTGGTAACGGATGGAATGAATATACACTTGGGTTTAACTTTAGTCACACATTTTATTTGCACCTTCTTGTTCACAATTTTTAAATCACATCACAGTAGAAAGTCTTATGTTAGCGGATCAACTTCCCTAACGTCGCCAAAATTTAATTAAAGGTCTCTAAACACTTAGTAAATTCACTTTTACTATTTCATGACGCATACACATAAAAATACGTCCATCTACCTCGGAGATACCCACGCTAGTGAACTGTTTCTTGGCGTCCTTTTGACGCAACACACCGCCTTTTTCATCTTCATCTGCGGTATTCATCCGCGCAACTAGTTCTTTCTCGTTAGGGAAGTGATCCCAATTATCGCCTCCTATTTTTATTATGGAACACAAACAATTCTAATATTTATATGCTTTTAACAAACATTTACATGAACGATTTTCTATTGGGGTCTTCTAATATTCTGTCTCAGCTTATTGGGCTTTGATGTTCATTTGTTTTCTCTTTAAACGTTTAAATTTTAGCAATGGTTTGCGAGTTTGTTAAGAGACTCGCAGTACTTTAGGAAGGCAACAACAATAATATAATGCCAACGTTTTATTGCCTCACGCCAAAATTGTATCAACGGCCGCATGAATTATTTTGTTTTCTTGGCGGGAAACTTGCAGATTTCCCTGGGTAACTGTGCCTATGTTTATTTATTATCCTTTATGAAACTTATAACATAAATATAACTCTACAAGGACTCCTGTTTTTTATATAACTTTCAAAGAAATTACTACAAAAACATGGATAATTAATAAACTATTTCCTTAATTATGACAGGATTAAAGTTCTGACACCCATTGTTAGGCGGAGATATCGCTACAGATTAAAGAAAGTGACTTGAGTTTATGTATCAGAAGGCTGTTTTTCTGTTGCATTGTTATTGAATATTACTGTTACTGAATTAAACATGAAAAACCAATTGATTGTTATCTGGGATGACAGGGCTGGTTGTAGACAGACATGGCACATTTGTTCTAAAAGAAGTGTGTAACCACAGTGTAGTTGGAAAACTGCAGTTATCCTGAGCACTTTAACGTAACCCATCTGTGAAATTGAAAAATTGCCATTTTCTCTCGAACTACTCTAAAATTTTGAGGATAGACTTGTTAGAGTTAAAATGATACTATAAGTTTGAGCTTTATATCTTGATTAGACTTTTTTAAAATTTTTGTAAGCTTACAGTAAAAAATGCTCCTCAGTGCAGTTTTCAACCAAGGACATTTGAACTTCTACAGCTAATCAATGACATACAATGCTACAAAAGTAGGCTTGTTTCTTTTTTCTAATTTATATGGTTTGGGAGAAAACATTTTTTAGAAAATTATGTAAGCCAATTTCTTAACATTTTACCAATTTTACAAATTCTTTTTGGAATAAACACTTTTGTATTAAGGTGCACTAAACATTTATTGCCTAGTTTTAATCCCTATGGTTTGAAAAATGTGTATAGTAAGTTTTAAGTAATTATCTGTAGTACTGTGCACCAAGAAGCATTTTGAACATAATCATGTGTCAGAAAATCATAAGCAGAGAAAAATGGAGTTCAGGTTTATAGCAACCATATATAAAAATGTACTTGATTAGAACTGGCCTGCACCATACATGGGATCCTCGCATCCTTTTAGCTCGCTCTTTAGCAGGTTAATTTTACTTAATTTCTCCCCAATTACACTGGAATCTCTACCCTGAACCTCAACCCATATGTAGTTGTTGTTAGCTAATGCTGGATTTCTGACAATGAAGTCATTAATCCTCTTGCTCTCCAATATTTTTCACTGATGGATGGGGCACTAGAAGTGGAAGGTGCTTAGCCATCTAACAGCACTTCAAAAACACCTAGTTTTCCAATGGATACCAGCTCACTGTGGACTGAGTGGTAATGAGAAAGCTGATTTTCTTGCAAAAAAGGGTACCGGCAATGTGCAGAAATCAATAGTTAATCTACCATTTTATGCAGCTAAAAGATTAGTCAACTCTGAATTCAAAAAAGTTATTGCAAAATATTACTATGAAAAATCAAAGAATAAAAGATGGGAACTACCAAACATTCAAACAGTGATTCCTGAGTATCCTCGAAAAACAGCAGTTGCAACATTCAGGTTGATTACAGGACATGATTGTCTGGCAAAACATTTAAACAGAATTGTGATATATTCTTCAGCACTCTGTCCTCTATGTGATCTGCAAGAGGAAATGGACCGAGACGACCTTCAGATATGCCCGTCCATCTCAACCCATATGATACTCACTAATTTCAGATATTATAGTAATTTCTATTTTCCTTTTTGAAACAAACATTTCTTTTGGGCACTTTTTCCAAATAAGGCTATGCAAAGCTTCATTGGCATTTTATGTTTTACCCTTTGTGCATCTTTCCAAAATTTCAATGGATGCCTGTCTCTGATAAACTAGTATCATAATTTCAACCATATCAGGTAAAAGAAATGTTTCTGTTACCTTTATGCATTGGAGCTTCCTCACCTTTGGTAAGAGCACGATTGTAAACAGCATGAGGTTTCCCCTCCAGAACATTTAAAATGTTTTGGGTGATCATTTGTGGACATGTAATGGTAAGCGTAGCATAAATAGCAATTTCATTGCTATTGGTATTTCTTTTTATTGCACTCAAAGTTTGATAATGACACTTTCTGTAAGGCTATCACCAAGAACTTTACCTTTTGCTTTACATTCTTTTACTTTGTCTCAAACCAATTAGTAAATGTTTAACACATGATTTTCTGGATATCTGGACCATAAATAGCTAATTTTTGCAATGCCAAATGGGCTGTAGAATCACCATCAGAAATTATGCTGGTGTATTGCATCTTACACAACTCAATGGATCTTCTGCACTTTTTTACAGCAGCAGTTAAGATCCAGTGTAATTAGCTTTACATTTACCACTTTCTTTACAATTCTGAGGACACTCAATAAATTCAGGACCTTCTTTACCAGTGCATAACCCCTAGCGCAACAGCCCATGAAGGGCCAAGGCTTGCTGCCCACTACAGGCATCATTGGTGGGGTGCATTGGAGGGCCCTGTGCCTTCCCAGTCAGTTATATGGCCTTCTCGACCCGGGACCGCTACTTCTCCATCAAGCAGCTCCCCTAACGAGGCTGAGTGCACCCCGTGCCAGACCTCCCAGAGGGAATAAAATCCCCATGCTGGTACCAGAGATTGAATCCGGGACCTCCGTGCCAGGGGCAAGCAGTATTTTGATAAATCTGAAAATCTGTAACTAGTCCTTTGAGTGCATCTTACAATTCCAATCCCATATTTACAAGTATGCCCCCTTTTATGCAAAGTCCCATCATATGAAATGGATATATCAATAACATTGTCCTTATTAAATTCTGGATTAGCTTCTATATGTGCTTCTTGATGTGCCATACTCAAAATCCTTTTTCTTTTTTTTAAAAAAAACCTCACTATTTGCATAACTATCTAGGAGATGAGAACTGTAAGTAGATATACTCATGCATCTCATACCCCTTGTAATACGAAACTGCTCCATACCAGCATGAACTTTTCCCATTGACAGAAAGGCTTCTAGCATCTGTTGATTTGCTGCAAATGGTGAGCGACTATATTTGAACTCACCCTTGGACTAAAACCATAAGAAAAGCATTTCGCCTGTAATTTAGACACAAATCCCATTCCCTCAGACACACTAGTACTCATATCTCTAGCTACACATTCACTGCATCTGAACAGATCTAAAATATTACTCTTAAGTATCTTTATAGATATAATCTGAAATGCTCTGCTTTTCACCTGGTTCATTAACTGTAAACAATGACAGCTTGCTACTACTAGCAGTTAGATTTTTATTTTCATTCATCTCCTCGCCATCACTTCCCTTGCTCGTACCAGCAGTTTTCTCTTTTCCTTCTTCCACTTATCGTCAAATCTGTCATGTTCTGCAACATTTACTTTTTCTTTCAAAGCATTTACTCTATTAGCTAAAACTCTCTTAGGAGGCCTTTTTCTAACCATTTTACCTTTTGTTCTGTACATTGTGAAAATATCACAGAAACTAGTTGTTTATAAACTATGTATTAAACTCTAACTTCCAAATAACTTAATATCTTTACCTAATGTACAAGTATAACCCTACACTTTAACAAATTGTTTTAGCCTAGAATTAACTTATTGTCATTATTATTATTATTATTATTATTATTATTATTATTATTATTAAAAAGTAAATCCCTAGCGCAAGAGAAGGGCCAAGGGTTGCCGCCCAGCCGTTGGTGCGGTGTAGTATTGGAGAGTGGAATGTGCTCAGCACCCTGAGCCCTCCTGGCCAGTTATATGGTCTTCTCAACCTGGAGCCACTACTTCTCCATCAAGTAGCTCTTCAATTGGTCCCCTGGGACCTAACGAGGCTGAGTGCACCCCGTGCCAGACCTCCCAGAGAGGATAAAATCCCATGCTGATACCAGGGATGGAACCCAGGCCCTCTGCGCCAGAGAAAATCGTGATTATTATTGAAATTTTATTATTGTGTAATGGTTCCTTGTTGGTTACGCCGACTTTGTAACAGGTCTGGCTGGTCACCCAGTTTGGTAACGACTCACTTAGGGTTCGATGCCTCGGTAGCTCATCCTGTGCAGTAGCTGCCTCTGCACTGTACGACGCTACGTTGATTTTGTATGGGATTGGGTACCGGGATTTAGGTAGGCATGAGTAGCATACTCCTCAGGCATGAGGTTAGATGACAAAGTACATAGCACTGACATTTTCTGATTTATTTTCCACCACCTAAATGCCTCGAGGAACAGACCTGGGCGAGTTTCTGATATTGAATTTATCTATTTATATATTTTCCCCCACGCGCTTTCTCTAGTCCCGTTATGGGGGGGGAGGCAGAAGCATATTGTGTTCCCAGCTGTGTCTTGTGCTTTTGAGGCAAGTCGTCCCTTGGTGAAAAATGACAAAAGATGTTCGTCCTCTGTCGATATCTAGCATTCAGAAATGCACCCAGGACAACATACTTTCAAGAGGCAACTTCACTTTACACAATTCATAATACAAAAATTATACTTAAACCTATGAGTCTTATATTTACATTCTGGTTTGATAATTACAAGTATATATGTACAGGGACATTCCCTTCTCAATTGTAGCTAATCCTTCCTATGATACAAATCCTCTATGTAAACCCACATACAGCAAGTGAACACAGAAAGCTAACATGATTTCATCACAAACCACCATGTGGTTAGCACATTTTCTTGTATGGTTTCTCTCTAGGTAAACAAAAGGGCTTTGGAATTTCCTCTTGTCAACCTGTTGCAGCAAATTTACCACAAGAAACCATGTAATTCAAACTTAAAATGAATAGATATTGAGTCAGAAAACTATTGCAAGCACTTAGAGTGCTTCTAGGCATTTAAATTGAAATACCCCCCTAGCACATGACCATTTAAATTCCCTGGTGGCGTCATTTAAAGTCCTTGGTGACGTCATTTAAAGGATGCAGATGAGCAGACAAAAGCATGAAAATGAAAGCCAAAGGCTTAATTTTCATCGAATTTTCACCGATGAGTTATCTTAAGTAGCACTGATCCACATCATTCTGCAACTTTGATATGCCATGCTTAGGGTAGAGATAGCTCTTGGGAATAATCACTTGATCATGCAACTTAACCCAATGGGATTCATGAAATGGCAGATTTTGAAAGCTTGGGTGGTGATTGCAACGATTGGAATGTTTGTCGTCTAATGGAAAAGGTATTGCTTTGTCTTGCTTAATATAGATTTCCATCATTGTTCCTGACACACTTCAGCCTTGGACTTATTATAAAAATGGCAATTTTCCAGCTATGAGTTATCCTGTTGAAAGCAAATTTGTAAAATGTCCAGAGAAGTTGCATGAAGAGATAAGAGATCTATAGAAATTTCTCTGCTCTATTGTATGTTCTATATGCTATAGTTCCATATTTTATAGCCCCAACTATATTTTAACACACCATACTAAGATATTTATGATTCTGCCAATGAAAAATGTAAGTCCCATTCCATTAGAAAAAATACATTTTATTTCATTCATGTATGATTTGAGGCAGATATTAACAAATCACATAGCATTTGATTGTATAGGGTGCATTTTTAATGCTGTCTTGCCTTGATTGGTTTCTGGCAGGTTATGAATATTGTTAAATTATTTTTATATATTACATTTCCTAGCATTTAACAATATTTCACTTTAATATTAGTTTGATTATAAAGGTGCAGTAGTGCTAATTGCTGATTTATAACTTCATGAAAACCATTTACTTACAAATGACTGGATTCAATCATGTATTACATCATATTGAATTGCAGTAAAACTGTATTGAACTGAATTCTCAATGCAGTTGTCTGACATTTAAGATATTGTTGGACAGAATTTTAAAGTTGAAACCTCTAACCTTATTCCATTATCTCTCCCACTGCATCAGTGCATTTTTGGAGTAGCTTTAGTGGATATTGTGTTAAGCAGAGGGTAAAAGAGTTGGAAGCTTAGGGTTTATTACATAATATTTGGGATTTCTGAAGCATTGGGTTTCTTCAATTGCAAGATGGCAGGAAAAGAGGATAGCAAATAAATCTTTACCTGTTTTGAACAGTAAATAAACTTTCTTTGTAACAAACTCAAAAAATGACCTCAGGTTTTGAAGTTTCCAACAATTAACATAACAAAACTTTGATTCAATGTGTCCACAATTTTGTTCTATGCATGTTCTCACTTGCTTGACCATGTTTTGAAGACACTCAAGCATTACGGGTAGAACAGTTGTATCTCCTGGAGAATGAAGTTAAATAGTTGGTTCAGATTTTCATAGTGTTAGCAAAGACCCTGTCCTAAGAAAGAAAAAAAAATTAGCTGGTATCAAATCTGTGGATCAGGGGCTATTGAGGTTTGGTAATAATTCTGCAGATTACTTTAAGATTTATTTTCATATCATAAACTGCAATAATAAAAGCCATTCACTAAGTATGCTTCAAGAAATAATTTGTATCAGAAGACCTATGTACAGGTGCATCTTCCTGTAAAAGTAGGCATTTTCCTTTTCTGTTTCATCTGATTGGTCAATAATATCAACCAAAATTTTATTCTGATACTCTCCAATTTAAATTTCTTCATTGAATATTGGCCCAACAATTCTCTGGTGGGAAAATGCCGCTCAAAGTCCAAACTTCTAGGGTGACTGAGTATATGTGGCATTCTGAGCATTTATATATCCATTGAGTTTGAGCCAGCAGTCATGAGATTTGGCAGCGCCATGGCCGAGCGGTTAGCGCGCTCGCCTACTACCTAGGTGACCCGGGTTCGATCCCAGGGACCAGCATGTGGTATTCGTGGTGGAGGAAGTGGCGTCAGGGCGGATTTTCTCCGGGTACTCCGTTTTCCCCCGCCATCTCATTTCACCGGTGCTCCATCTTCATGTATCATCAGTGTCACCGCCTGCGGTGCCGTAGTAGTAAAAGCGGGCGTTAAACACTACAACAACAACAACAGTCATGAGATTTGAAGAGCATACCCTATTCCTCTCCTGCTTTAATAGAAAACTTGCAGAAACACGCACAGGCTGAAAGCTCTGTGTCCTGCAATGTATGAACCCTTGCACATTTTGGAGGCTGCAACTTCAGGTGTTTTCTTTGTGCTTTATGGTAGGATTTGACAGACAACTGAGTTCTCTTGTTAGCTGACAGGTTTGTGACTGATCCACCATAATAGTCACAGCATCTTTTGCAAAACTCCATCTCTCAATTTCCCTTGTCATTTCAAGCATTTTTTTCTGTCAGAGGGATCATGTTTCCTGTAATCCAGCAACGCATTTGTTGTAAATAAAACACGAAACAAATATGAAAGGTTACTTTAACTTTAGTGTTGCACACAAATTTAATTACATGCAGAATGACATAAAAGATAAAACTAACTCATCTCTTGTCTTCTTAAAGTTCTTTTGAGACACCTGTTCAAAATGGGATACTTCTCTGCAATTTTTCATTGATATTCCCCTTCAATGAGAATCTTATTTGAAGTAGCATTCAGTAATAGAGGCTAACTTTTCTTTCAAAAAGGACAATCTGTTATACTTCTTTTCAAGGCACCACGACTTCAAAGTTGAATGTCTTGGCCCTATCAACAATTCTTTTCCAGACATTTGTGTTCTGTAAGGTCACTGTCCAGTTTGATATTATTTTCTTAAATTGTTCATAACATCATCTTCCCAGCAGATTTTTGGTCCTCCAGCTGCTATAGTTCCCAAGGGTTTCCGTTTATATATTCCTTTCACCGGCCTTTGATCTTCGATTCTTTTAACATGTCCAAGCCAGCTTGTTGTCATTGCCGTAATGAAGTTTACAATATTTTGGTTATGTATTAGTTCAATTCTTTATTGGTTTTTATTCCCCAATTGTCATCTCTATCTTTAATGGGTCCAAAAGTCCTTAGGATTCTCCTTTCAAAGATTTAAGTTTTTGTTTTATTGCTTCTTTCATTACCCAAGCTTCACAGCCATAGGTGACAACTGAGCTTCTTATGGTCTGATATGATCTTAATTTGGCTTCTTTTGTTAGTTTACTTTTAATTAGGCTTTGGTTGGCAAAATAGGCTTTGTTACCATTGGCAATTCATTCTTTTATTTCATCTTCTATGGAGTTATTGCCATTTAGCATTGTTCATAAATATTTATATTTATGAACCTGCTGAAACGGCATGTCATTGATTTTCATGTTTTTTATATTAGGATTTTGGTAGCCACGTTTGAGATACTTGGTTTTACGTATTATAACAGCAAATGCTTCCTCTAGGGCTCTCTTACAAAATGTACAGTTTACTTTAAAAGTACTCGGCCCTCTGATAGTATCAGTGACCTCTCTGGGGGCTGACCTTGGTTCTTTGATCAACAGACAGCAACATAGGGCTATATTGGAGTAACAAGGCAATTTTTTTTACAAACCAACCCTGCTTTTGTAACCTATGAGATGAAACTTGCATCAAAATAGCAACATATTTTACAGCAACCACAGACTGCAGCAGGCCCATTTTAAAATGAAAAGCAATACAGTGAAGAACATTGGCAGTCAATGAAAACCTGAGGGAGCAATTCATTTCCAAAATAAAATAAATTTCATAAAATCATAAATCACTGGTGTGTTGCCAATTGATTCAAATACACTCTTATTTTAAATTATGTACATTTCAATTGTTGCATCTGTTTAGCCCCGTTAAGTTCTATGATTAGGGGCTTGACTTAAGAAACAACTTGTGACCTAGGTTATTTAACATTGTTTAATTTATATTTTGACACTCATATTCACTCACATCCTAATTTAACTCAGACTGTAATTAAAAATTACCTCACCCAACTGGGAATTGAACTTAGGACCTCTGGGTTGAAGTCAGAATGCAGACCACCCAAACAAAATGAAAGTTTTCATGACAAAATTACTAAGTCCATCACAAACTTGTAACAGAAGAAAAGAAATTACAAGAAAACTAAACATAAATAGCATTATGACTTTTCTCCCTCATGACTCAATATATGTAATTTCAAATTTGCCAGGTCTGTATATGCTTTATCACAAACATCACATTTATATTGCTTTATGCCTGAATGAACCAAAATATGCTTTTTTAAATTTGACGTCTGAGCAAAAGATTTCTCACAAATGGTACACCTGTGCGGTTTTTTGCCTTCATGAATCAAACTATGCACTCTCAAATGTGTCAACTGGGCAAACCCCTTGTCACAAATTTTGCATTTATATGGTCTGGTGCCCTCATGTATAAGATTATGTCTTTTTAAACTTGACATCACAGTAAAGCGCTTTCCACAAATTTCACATTTGTATGCCTTAATGCCTTCATGAATTAAATTATGTGATTTCAAATGTGATGTCCGAGAAAATACCTTTTCACAAATATCACACTTGTACGGTCTTTTTCCTTCGTGAATTAAATTATGCAATTTTAAATTTGATAGCTGAGTAAAAGTCTTCTCACAAATGTGACATTTGTATTGCTTTCTGCCTTGGTGAATCAAATTATGTAATTTCAAATCTGATAACTGAGTGAAACTCTCTTCACAAACATCACATTTATATGGTCGTATTCCCTCATGAGTTAATTTATGAGATTTTAAATGTGACAACTGAGCAAAATCCTTTTTACATATATCACACTTATGTGGCTTTTTACCCTTGTGGATCAAATTATGCCTTTTCAAACTACACATATAAGTGAAGTCTTTTTCACAAATGTTACACCTATACTGCTTTATGCCTTTATGAATTAAATTATGTCTTTTCAAATTTGATAAATCAGTGAACTCCTTTTCACAAATTTCACACTTGTGTGGCTTTTTGCCCTCATGAATCAATTTATGCACTTTCAAATGATATGATCGAGCAAAACCCTTCTCACAAATGTCACACTTATGAGGTTCTTGGCCATTGTGCATAAACTGATGTACTTTCAAATGGTACATTCGAGTAAAAACCTTCTCACATATGTCACACTTGTATGCCTTTCTACCAATATAATTCAAGTTTTGTCCATCCACATTTGATTTGTAAGCAAAGTTTTTATTCTTCTTCTTGGAAGAATTTTCTCCTTGAATGTTATTCTGCTGAATCAATTTTTGTTTCAGACATGAAGTCATGTTATCCAGTTTCCCATTAACATCTATACCAGATTCTTCAGAGTAAACATTTTTTTCTAAGCAGGATATTTCTGTGGCACAAGTTTCTAAGGTATTACATTGATTGCTTTCCTCATATTCAGGGACATCCTTCCCCATATTCAGAGACATTTCTTTTTGTAGGTCTTCATTAGAGACTAAAGCTGATTTACCACTGTCAGAAACTGTTGCTATATGCAATCTGAAAGGTTAGAAGATACATTTTTAGTATTTACAGGAATTAAAAGATAAAATGGAACAAAACCTCAAAAGAATATCAACATTGATGTACAATAGGTACACTGCTGGACAAAAAAAAAAAAAAAAAAAAAAAAAGTCATGTCTGGAACACCAGGCTACTCCAACGGCAGAGAACTCCATGAGTACCAAATAACTTAGTTTTCAACAAGCAGGAATGTCTGACTGCATTGTATGTGTATGTCTGTCTGTATGTATGTATGTATGTATGTATGTATGTATGTATGTATGTATGTATGTATGTATGTATGCACTCCAGACATGACTCACTTTTTTGTCCATGGGGGTACATGCTTAGATTTACAAGAAGAGAAAACAGTATGAAATACTGACACAGCTTTCAAAATAAAACTACTTGACACAAAAGACACTTCCATAATATAGATGATTACTCAGGGGTCTCCGTCTAGGGGATATGTGAATGGCGATCACAAGGTACCCAAGCTGAGCAGAACATTACTTCCACTTACTGGCATTTTGCTCCTCACTGTAACTTTTCTATCTGACCTTACCTTGGTCATCTCTTGTTCTCTTCCGACCCCGATGCCATTAGGGTTCCCGAGGGCTAGGGAGTCTTTATTTTTCCAATCTCTCCATTTCCCTAATTTCTCTATAAAAAAATATTAACCCTTAATATGCTGACCTGTCATGGCATGTAATGCGTCCTCTGATTGGTAATCAGAGGATATGGTCGGTGAATTTATTTTGATAACTCTCCCGGTCAGGTCGGTGAGACCTGTAAACCAACGACAGGTGTGGTCCTCCAGACATTTTGGGGGTTTTGAGAGAGCGATGTGACTGCCAATACATAAAAATATGGTGCTCTCTTAAAAGCGGTTACTATACAGCTATTGCTCTATGAGTGAAAAATATTGTAGAGCAAAGGATTAATGCCTTCATTGTCAGAAATCCAGCATTAGCTAACAACAATAATATAGATGATATAAGCAACATTTTAGATGCAGAATGTTTGATAATTCCCACATTATATTTGCATCTTTATACTTTCCCAGAAACCTGGGCTCTCTAAGCAAAGAACAAGGTGCAAGATTACATACAGAATTAGGCTGCTTGAGGTTAAAGTCTGTGCATCCTTAGTAGTTGGTGATTGACATTTCAATCAAAGCTGGCAGACCAAGAGAAAGTTTAAAGTTACCGCATTGCTAAGGTAACGTGTTAGAGTAAGTTTACAATGGTGTAATACCCATACATTTTTGTGAAAATGATGCCAAAATGTCAGGAAAAGTGTACAAAGGAAGTACCTAACCCAACTGTAAAGCATTTCAACACGGAATTATTTCCTCAATTGAACTGGCATTCACAGGACTCAGCCCTGCACATAGAGTAAGGCCACTCAGAGCGGGTCATGTGACAATGTTCTGGACTTCATTTTATTTGAAGAATGCCCTAAACTATAATGTATAGAATGAACTTCAGAGAAACGAGTGTAGCAATAGTTATCGCAATGTTGGTAGTCTGAAGCATGCTATAGTGAAAGAAGCAAAGGCAGTTCTTTTGGAGGCTATTTGTTCTAGCAGTGATGAATGGCCAGGAAGATTCAAGGCTTGTATCAGGACTCGAGGAGGGCATTGTGAAACTTAAATGTCGCAAGTTATTCTGGTAGTTTCTGTCTGTCATGGCAAGGATTCTTAGCCAATGGCTAAGTCAGACTTCGGGAGGAAGGATGAGATGAAAGTACCCTACTGGTGGCCAGAACGCATCACAGGTTGAACTACAAGTACGGTGGGTCCCTAACAGGTACAGGCAAGTTCTTCAGCAGCCTGACAGAGTTCCAGGTTGTCACAGAGAGCCCGATACTAGCCAGCCAGGTTTGGCTGATCAATTAGTCCCCCTGGAAGGGCAGCTTGCCAACCACAGCATCTCCCCTTAGCCGAGCACCATATTTTCATAGTGCAATCCACCAGCAGTCCGCTGACTATTGCAACCCCAGAAAGACCTCATTGAGAAAATGAAATAAAGTGAAACGGGGAATGTAAGTTAAATATCCTTCCCAGCATTCACCTTAGTGAAGGTTCCTTTGGTGTCTGCTTTATGTCACTTGGTAACAGGATAAACAAAAGAGCCATAGTTTGACAGGAAACTTGCAAACTTTGGTTCATAGCAGCACACACTGTTTTAAGTGTTTGTTATTATTTTGGAAACCAGTTAACATAAGAACTGGTTTTTACTTAAAATAGAAGCGCTTTATGAACAGATTATTTATTTTTCTGGACTGTTGGTAAATTTCATGGCAGCAAATAATACTTGTATCAGAGGTTTTACAGAAAAACTTAACAGCATCCTGATTGTACAATGTTACAAGCTTCGCAGTTTTGCCTAGGTTTCCCTGTCACTTGCGATTATGATCTGTTTCCTTTAATTTTATAAGGCAACCGTATAGTATCTGAGTCTTCCGGGGACGGCAGCATCTTGCTTATGACGAATGTCGATGCTTCATCCCCCTATGTTGAGCTTCTTCAGGTTACACTCTACGACAGCACCTACAAGACTGTGTTGACCAAGCAGGCACTTCAGGTTGCACTCTGCGACGCAGCCTTCCCCAGAAGATGGGAGGACACCGGCCGCTGAAGCCTGCACAATGTATTGGATAGGGCAAGTCAAAATGATGGACCCCACTTCAGTAATTTACTGTGCAAAATGTAATAAATATATCAGAGACACGTGGTTTCAAAAGTAAACCCTCAGTTTTCTTCAGAAAAAAGTAGGTGTAACACAAGGTTGTCCGCTGTCGCCAGCATTGTTTAATGTATACATAGGTGCAGCCATAGAAGAATGGCAAAGAGATTATACTATAGGACAAAACATAAATAATGTGCTTGTAAACATTTTGATTTGCTGATGACTAAATTATCTTTGCAAAATCAGAAGACTTGCAGAGAGCAGTGTTTCACTTACGAAAATGTATAAATAAATATAATCCAATAAGACAAAAACAGCATTTCAAGGAAACAACCGTGCAAGATATAGAACTGAATTAAAAGAAAGGACAATAGAACAAGTATCTTCTTTTAATTATTTGGGTTGCAACACTACATACTTAAAACGACATAGAATTTAAAATTTACACATTTCAGAGGATGTGTGTAACAATATGACAAACACTAAAAAAACAAAAACATTGCAAGACACACACAAAACAATTCCTCTTTTAACTTATGGATGTGAAAATTAGTCTTTAAATAGGAAAGAAAAAAAAAATAGAATCTTGCGAAATGAAGCTTTTAAGAACTGTGGCTGGCATCAGCCTAGAGGAACATTGAAGAAATGAAGAAATACAGAAGAACCTAAAAGTATTTATACTAAATGATAGAATACAGGACAGTAAACAAAAATGGTACTCTCACATTACCAGAATGGAAGAAAATAGACTACCAATATTTCTCTTAAACCACCAACCAAGAGGCCAAAGAAGTGTAGGAAGACCAATTACTCGTACTAGATGTACCGATGACATTGTCCCTGAAGTCAAATACGCCAAATGGTCTAAACCCTGTAGTTGAAGTTTTCTTCAGACATACCCCAATGTGTCCTATGTGCACACCCCACATAACAGGAGACAAATTGAACTGATATTCAATCTTGTGCCAAATCCTTAGTACATGTCATGGTCAAATTCAACAATGGCTGCTGTAATGCAGAAATTTGGGAACTACGCTGGTGTTGTACAAATGCATGGGGATTTAGCAGTTTACCAAATCCTCACTGTGGATATTCACATTCCCTGAAAGTTGGAAAGTCTGTATGTTGCTGCAAATTAACCTTGCAGTGAACTCTGCTTCTTCCATTCAAACAAGGAGATTAGCATAGAAGGATGCTTGCTTGCATTGCAAGTCTGTCTTTTAAGGCTTGAAGCCATTGCAAGCAGTAGGGTTTCAGTTGCAAATGTTTGTAGAAGTACCTGCCATACAGTTTCCTGTGCTATATGAAGTTTTCTTGCTGCCTGGTAGGGGGGACTTCTGTGGAATCAGTGCAAAACATGTTCCACAGTCTGTTCCCGAGTGGAAGGACGGGCAGGTGATTTTTGTTTATAGATGCAGTTTGAATATCAGAATTGCACATATTTCTTACAAATGGCTTTCCCAGTGGACGGGTTTATCTGATATTTGGTTCAGAAATGTCACTGTTACATGATAATCAAGGACTTGGAAGGATTTCTGTTCTCCAGTCAATCCCATTTTCCTGAACTGTTCCTTAATATTTATTGATTTGTATTGCTTAACTTTCAATAGCTTCAGCTTTTTTCCGTTAAGAAAAATATTTCATACTTGTGTAGTGAAAGCTTAATCATTATAAATACTCATTTTAATGATTTGTCTTGTGTTGATTTCCATGCCCAAATATCTAAAGAAAATAAATGTCTTAATTGTGTTATAATTCTGATAAATATTGGCAAACATAAACTGCAGATGGTGTTAGTATTCTGAAGCTGTGAAACTAGAAACAAATAAAATCAAATGTTCATGACCAATAACTGCTCCCTATCACTAGTGGTGCAATAACATTTTACATCCCATATGGCCCAGTGAAGGGGAGTTGTGATGGCATTGAAGGGTTGACATTACTTTGAGACTTGGGTTTGTAAAGTTTGCAGTTTAAAAGTACAGAGGAAACAGAAGACTGAATGCTTTGTCACTCGCTCTGTTTATGAGTGACGCCTTTGTTTGCTAATGGTTATTACCCAGTAGCAGGGGAGAGATTCTCCTTCAAGGCGATCCCATCATGCTTTTAAAAATACTGTATACCAATTAACATAGTACATTGGGTCTGCAATCTTAAATTAGCAGAAAGTCTTACATTATTAAATTAAATTTAAATACAATGAACAAATTAGAAACAAACACAGAACATGTCAATAACCTCATTCTGAGTGATCGTTGTATGACCATAGAGGAAATTTGTGCTAATACAGGCCTTGGTCACAGTTCATTGGTGAGAATCATTAAAGATTACCTGAAAATGGAAAAAAGCGAGTGCTTGCTGGGTGCCAAGAATGCTTGACAAAAGCACGAAAGAACTCCAGATGACCTGTTCAGAAGAAATATTGACAAGGCACCGCTCAGATACACATCTTTTTGGAAAGGGTGGTCACTATTGATGAGACATGACCCCTCTCTTCAATCATGGCACAAGCAGCAGTCAAAACAATGGAAACATTTGGATTCACCACCCCCAAAAAATTTAGAGTTGGCCCATCTGCAATATTCAATATTCTGGAATCATTAGGGTGTTACTGTGTCATATCCTCTTCCAGAGAGCATGTCAATCACTGGAGAATGTTACAAAGACATTTTGAAGAACCAACTGTTGCCTGCAATTGGATAAAATCGGTTCATCCTCCACCAAGGCTCGGATTGTTACCGAATTCCTACTGTAAAATGGAATTGAGACACTTAGGACATCCTCCATATTCACCTGACCTTGCTCCAAGTGATTTCTGGCTGTTTGACACCCTGAAAAACCCTCTCATTCATTAATTTTTGATTTCAAACTGATTGATCATATGAATTAGATGGATTTTTCACACACAAAGCTAAGCTGTGCATAAGTTCAGGCTATGAGCAATACAAACCAGATGTACAGCTTGATTATTTAGACCTGACCCTGCAGAAACGCAGAGGAGAAGGTAATCTAGGGTGGGGAACAAAGGCTGGCAGTATTCTCCTTACCTGTGTTTGTTACCTGTATTGTTTGTTACTCGCTGTTCAGTCACTACAGACCCAAAACCCCTCCCATAAAATAGTTAACTAGTCCATCTATTGTGATACAACTAAGCAGGTTCAGGAGGAAAAAATCATAATGTACCTCGCATTACGTGCTTCGGCATGCAGTGTTGCAACATTGTGGTGGACTTTACCAACTCTGTCCATATTATAATACCCTAAAGACATTGCTTCCGCTTTCACTAAGAATACAGTACATTAATGTTAAAGAATAATCATTAGTCAACACACTTTGTCACACTTTAACCTCCAACTATTCAGTTCTGAACAAGATGAATACAAGACAGAACAAGCCAGAGAGGTGGCAACCATGGTGCTCTGCTTTGAAGACAAAAACCTACTGAAAGTTTAGTACAAATGGTAAAAATAAGATATGCATATGTTTCCAGTTTTACATATAGCACTGCTTGTACACTTAGTCATTTTGCTTAGTAGTAGATTTGTTGAAAATTTAAACAAAAAGCTGAAACATTAACTTTCATGGTTAAACCTGGCAATGATGCAACCTGTTCCCCTCTCATCTTACCCTACCTGCTACTTCCACTTTGTATCGCTCATAGCCTGAAGTTCTGTATAACAATAAGCTGTTTGTCTCCATTTTAATACTGGAGTTCTACTTTGTTAAATGGAGTGTGCACAATAGTAACAGATGTGCCATTAATGCTCGAGCCACTGATAAAGTGCGAGTATTCTGTGTTATTTAGCTTTGTTTTTAAGCATACAAACTGTGAGCGAAACATTTACCTCCTTCACTTATAAGATATAAGGACAATTCCCAGAATGCATATAGCCAATAATGTTTTGTGGTTGTCTTCTGGACAACAGTTTTATATCTAACTCTTAACAGCAAGTAATGAGAAGGGATATGCTACAAAATGTTTGCCAAGCAATAAGGAGGCAGTGTTTGCCCAGATCAGTTTTACCTTTGTAATACTGTTGGGGGGAAGTCCTCTTCTGTTCTATCCTGTAACAGAACAATTAAAATATACATCAGTTTCCATTTCTAACAAATAACTCATTAATGGAATGTAAACTGCCCTCTGAAATAATTCTCCAATTTTGTTGTTGTAAAACTTACGTTAATTTCAGCAGTTGAAGCTCCTACTGGTGCCTTTTCCAGCCAGGATGGCTCTTCTTTAATTTCGACTTTGGTAAGGACTTCACAGTCTGCATTGGGTTCATTAATCTTCATTGCAGCATCTTCAATAAAAGTTTCTCTCCCTTTGGCTGAACAAATATCTGGAACAATCATCTCTTCTTGGAGTTCACCATTGGTACCTATTCCACAGTAATTGTTGCATCCTTCTTCTTGTGAACGAGAATCTGGAAAAGAATCTTCTTGTTTGATTTTCATTTTGGTTCTCATTTCACAGCGATTGTTCCATATAGTATCATTATTATTCAACTTCTCTGTAAGGTCTGTGAAAAAAAATTCTGTTGCATTCTGGCAAGCTGCTTCTGAAAGAGGATCCTCTTGTTTGAGTTTTATTTTGGTTTCCATTTTGAAATAACTGCTCCATCAGCTTTTAGGTTTGAAGTTTCATTAGCAAATCTATGGAAGAATAAAATATATTATTAATTGCAGTTTGTATAGATGTCTCTATAATTTGAGTTGATGAGGGCAAAAAAAGGGAAAATAGAAATAAAATAACTGCTAAACAGAATAATAAAACAAAGTGTAATAATTGTACTACTTCACAAACTATTTATTTTTGTATCTGAGCTGATTTCCTTTGTCAATGATCTTATGCCATAATACAGCAATGTCCAATTGCTGGGCCAGTCTTTTATACTTCCTGCATGACACATATTTGGATGGAGGGAGAGGAGTAAATTGACCTTTGGACTGCCAAGTGGTGTTACCTTTAGTAAGGCCTACCACACATTCACAAGAGCAAACAAATGTAAGAACATGTTTATACTTTGTTCAGTCTCTTGAGACAGTGGGAGGGGGAGATACGGACATCGCGTGTCCGGCGCATGTATGGGAACCAAAACAACCCAGGCAGAGTTGCAAGATTTATGCAGTAATTCAGACACACATAGTGGCGCACAGCAAAAATTGCATAAAACTCTTAAATCTGTATACATACGTGGCAGCCATGGGAAACAGGTAATGCACCTGCTACTTATAAAGCAAATTCCTTGCGTATAGGACATGAACAACGAGTACATAAGCAGATGTCACACATTATTCAAAATATGTACAATTACTTTAAAGGAGGGGATGGCAAGTGCGACTCGCTTATTGCACATACTGCGGCTGCAAATGGTGTTCCCAGATGTACAGTAATAAGAACCATTAAACTAGATAATTATTCAGAACTATATAACTCCAACAAAGACAAAATGTGATGAAAACAAAACCATTCATGAATTTTATAAGATTCATGGCTTTTTCGCCATCTTCAAAGGATGAGGAAGAAGAACAAAAGAAATAAGATACTAAGATTGAGTAAATGCCAATATACATTTTCTCTATGTCAATGTAAATAATGCTTCATTTTTCTGCTTGTATTTCCTTCTTTCGGGTTTTTTGTTTTTTTTTGGTGGGGTCTATATAGTACAAACTGTGTCGATATATATTTATATAATTGATAAAGGAATAAAAATAATGTAGTCCAAATAAATATGATCATGTACTCTAGTTTTTTATATTACATTTATTTCTCGTCACAGGATGAGAATAAGCTGTTCAAGCAATGCCAATTAAGTGCATAAATAAACAAATAAATGATAAATAAACAATGTAACAGAAGTATGAAAGAAATGCAAATGTTGCAATAAGGCATTTTGCTATTGCAGTGTGCCAGCACACCTAAGTGACCTGCGGCACGAGCAAACTGTTGCCTAAATGCTCCTCCCAGTGTCTCAAAAGAGACTGAACAAAGTATAAATGAAATCTCCAATAAATAGTAAATTAAGCTTCCAAATTTGGCATAATATGTTATAGATATTTTTAGCTGAGCTGAGAGATGAGAATTTGATATTCTAGTTCTACTTTTACTTTTTTTTTTTTTTTTTTTTTTTTTTTTTTTTTTTTTTTTTTTTTTTTTTTTTTTGCTTCTTTTGAGAAAAAAGTGCTAGCAAATGTGTGGAGGCAAACCTTGCCAATACACAAGTATTTAAATGCCTTAACATGAGGATATTTATTTCTAGGATTTTAAATACCTCAGTTCCTAAATGTTCTTTACAAATACTTTTAACAATACTTTTAGACAGTGAAATCACTGTTAAGAGTATCATGGCATTCATGGCAAGTGAAGGGGTGTGTCAGTAGGTACAAAGTCCATGTGACATGCAGAGAGTAAGAGTCAAGGTTGGCTCATGAGCCTGCATTTGGACATGGCTGCCACAAAACAAGAAAACTGAAGGAAAGACAGCAGGAGAGACTGACTACAAGATGTATTCAAGTTCTAAATTACTGTTCGATATTTTATATTTACTATTAAGAATGGGTGTAACCCTAAGAATTACATTTTTATTCATGGGTATATGACACTTCAAAGAAAATTGACCAAAACAACCTTGGCCTCGCATAAGCTGCTCAGACGTACCAGTTGCATGAGTAGAGAAAGTGCTTTTGGAAGATGATAAAGTGCAGAAAACATCATCTCCAAGATTGGCATTTCAATCGGATCTATGCACACCTTCTGCATGAAGACTTGAAAATGCAAAAGTGTCTCCTCTGTGTGGATGCCTTGAATGCTGATGGATGTTCACAATGCTTGCACATGGCGATTTGCCAGATGAATTTGACACACGATGATGTCATGAATGGGGCTTTGTTTCCATCAACTGTGACGGATGACATATGACTGCCATTTTTTAATCCTGCAATGAAGTGCCAGTCAGCACACTAGAAGCACACAAATTGCCATCACCAAAAAAAAAATGTTGGGTAAAAAATCATTGTCATGTTTTGGGACAGCACTGGTGTAGTTCTTATTCAATGCATTTGAAAGGGCACTACAGTAACAAGTGCATTCTAGCAAGATGTTCTAAAGAAGCAGGCACTTCCAGCATTACGAAAAAGTGACCAGAAAAGGCTTCACATGTTTTTTACTTTCTCTACTGGTAAGTAGGGGAAGTATTGTATTCCACCCAAAAATTCGATGTCAAGATTTCACCGGAAATATATGTTTTGAGACCCCCTGAATCCAAAAAAAGCATTTTTAGAAAAAGGTCCGTGTGTGTGTCTGTGTGTCAGTCTGTCAGTCTGTGGACAGCATAGGTCAAAAACGAAAAGTCGGTTAAAATCCAAAGTTGGTATTTAAGTTTAATGTCTTTCAAGGATGCGACACGAAGATTTTGAAGAAAATAGCCCCACCCTAAACTACCCTTTACATGGAAAATTTTTCGAAAATTTTGATTTTCCTGAACATGGCTTTAACGATTTTGATTAAAATGTCATATGTTTGAGATATTTTTATGACAAATGAAATGTATATATTGAATTTTCTGGTTATAGTCCCTGTAGTCGTATTTACTCTGGACGACTTTTGCATAACTGGTAAACCGTTAGAGATAGACCAAATTATACTGTACAAAAAATGTAGATCTTGCTAAAATACACAATTTATGTCTCAATAAATTTTCTTGTAGGGTGAACCATTTCGGAGATATTCCTTGTTATGTGTGTGAGTTTCAGAAAACTTAGAACCTTCGTGAAATGGATCATCGTTGTTCATTTTTTTATATGTTAAGTGTGCAAAGACAACAGAATCTCAAAATTTGACTATCGCACAAAGCCTACTGTATTCTAACATACACCTTGCACCTACAAGGAAATAAGCAATAAGTTTTACAAATGTTTATCTTAACTAACACGAAGAAGATATAGGAATAAGGGTTTGTAAGAATGGTTAGTACAAGAGTGGAGAAAGTCATGTGAGTGCAACACATCAGATTTTTCTGGTAGTGTTTAACTACCACTTTAAAAACCACTTTTACTACATACGGCACTGCAGGCGGTAACACTGATGATACATGGAATGAAGATGGAGCACCAGTGGAATGAGATGGTGGGGGAAACTGGAGAACCTAGAGGAAACTCGCCCCAGTGCCGTTTCGTCCACACCACAAATCCACATGTTCACCAATACAATGCACCGGCCCTTTGGGCAAACATACTGAAGGAGTTTCTTTGTGAAAATAACTGAAGTGATTTCTCATGTTCCTTACTCACCTCACCTGGTTTCTATGATTTTTGGCTTTCTCCAACGATGAAAGATACTATCATAGGTCACATGTTCTCAAGTTAGGTCGCTACTGCATCTGCAATTTTCCATTGGTTAAGAGACTGTCAAAAATGCATGTGTAGGGCCCATGATCATGGTGTCAACATTGTGAAAAATGAGTACATCTGCAGGGAGATCATCTTAAAGTGACAAGGTCTCATATTTTTGCTGCATATAATTTATGGCCTTAGAACTTGAATGCACCTCCTATAGCGACCAAAGGGTGTAATGGACCCATACTAAAATTTAGCATTTGTTATATGTGATTTGTTATATAATTTACATAAATGTTTCAGAAATAATTATTTCATTCAAATCTGTATAATATTTCAGTTAAGTGTCACTGCTTGTTAAAACTTAACATTAAAGCAATTACCCAAGACTATATATTCAATTTAAGTTTTAAATGTTTAGTTAAACATGGCATGATCTTAGTATTTCCATTACTCTCAACATAAAATATATATTATGACTATAACCCAGCATGTGTCTTCCCTTGGTGATTTGGTCCCGTAACTCTAGGATAACTTGGGCACTCTGCTCAGGTCCTAAATGCTAGTCTACAACAAAGACAGTTTAGATTTACCTGCTACATTTATGCAAACCAACTTACTACTGGTGTTTTTAAACAGTGTTTGAGAGGTAGAATCGGAACTGAAAAATTCAATGCCACAGCCGGGATTTGAACCATAGACCTTCCACTTTATGTGCAGCATTTCACCGCATAAACACTGCATTAATATTCCAGGGATCGCCTCCATAGCGCACTTGCCTCTGACACGGAGGACCCGGGTATGATCCGCGGTACCAGCACGGGGATTTGTCCCCTGCTGGGAGGTCTGGTACAGGGTGCACTCAGCCTCGTCATGTCCCAGGGAACCAATTGAAGAGCTACTTGATGGAGAAGTAGTGGCCTCAGGTCGAAAAGGCTGCACAACTGGCTGGGAGGGCTCGGTACGCTGACCACATACCACTCTCCAGCACTGCACCCTACCAATTACGCCTGTGGTGGGCAGAGGTAGGGGACGCAGCAGCTGCATGGCAAGCGTTGGCCCTTCATGGGCTGTTGTGCTGGAGTTTACTTTACTTAATATTCCAGGTGATAACTATCAAGAAATATTGAAAAATAAAGTGCTGCTATTGCAACCTGTTAGGTTCATGAGAGAGAGTACAGGGTACGCAGCATACTTTAATATATTCCTCGTTGACAATGCCATCAGTTTGCCAACTGCTGATATGGTGGCTAGACCATTAATGAATCTGATTGATTCAAGTACCTGAAGTGCGGAAATTAGCAGACATGACTAAGCAATAAACAAATGGAACAGCAAGAGATGTGAACCATTTGGTTAGTATGTGCCAAGCTAATAACCATCTTATTCTTCAATTATGTTTGTTTTTATTTTTTAACTCTTTTTCTGCTTACTGGAGTAGAAGTTTGCATGGCAGTATTGGGGTCACTTTTCTCTCCGTTTCTCTCCTTCTCGTCTCCAGTCTTTTCGACTATGAAGAGTGTAACGTGGCCATGCTGCAATACATTCAGACTTGCTCTTATTTGCATTAGCCAGTCTTTTATTTATTCTTTACATAATGGCTGCATTGTGTATTTCTGTTGAAGAAAGCATACAAAGTGACAATTATGTGATGAATTGCAGCGAGTGTTTCAAACTTTTATCACAAATCAAATCTACTTAGAGTGAACTTGTGAATATGTAATACCAATGTCAGAAGATGCAAGCTATTGGAATTCACCAAAAGCTGACATAGTTCCCCCATTTACTGCGCCCTGGTTAATTTTGGGGACATTCAGCTCATTCAGTTACATTAATATCACCAACTGCTCCTAAAACATGCACTTGGTATGGTCATAGGTGGTCCTAATTGCAGCTGTTGTATTGGCAACATCTTGCAGTATTACATCTGTGATTGTTACCTACAACTGTTCAGGACCTGTGTCATTTTCTGGGGCTTATACATTTTTATCTGAGAACACTGGTTGTTCAAGTTGTTCTAGAGTTATTACCTGGCATCAAGAAGGACAAGACAAGAATCAATTATACTGAAAGTCATAGGAAAGCTATGTTTGAGATCTTGAACTCCAGTCTGATGAATACAACTGTTACCTCATCCATCCTCAGAACTACTATTAGTTTTAATGGCTGATATCTTGGACTTTGGAACTGGTGCATCACTTAACAGATTACAGTCAGCGAGAAGTAACCTGGCACTTAACAGCTAGTTGATTCACTTACCTGCGAATGAGACAAGCGATATCTCGTCCAATTGACTAATCATTGCACGATGTGTTTGTAACACAATTGGACGAGATAGGGCTAGCCTTATTTGCAGGTAAGTGAGTCAGCCAGCTGTCAAGCGCCAGGCTATTTCTCACCGACTGTAGTGATGACATTCTGCAGCCATTAGCATTTTTTTCTCAGAAACACATTACAGATGAAAACTCCTTGTTGTTTATGCTGCTGTAAAATACTTTCAATTCATGTTAAGATGAGATTTTCAGATTTACACTGATCAAAAACCATTGACCTTCACATATTCAAGTGACACTAAGACAAAGCTTCATCATGACAGATCTGACAGTTGACAGTTACATTGGACAATTTGTCACAGACATCTGTTACAGTTGCAGAGGGACAACATTGCAGGAGATACCTACTCAAGAATTTCCTTTGTTGGTATGCGAGCAGTATTTACCATGGAAGAAACTGCCAATGTCCAACAAGGCAAACTCTTGAATACCCAATAGCCACCCTTCCTTGTGTTCCAGACAATATTACCAAATGGCATGGACCTCTGGTGCAATGCATTCAAGAGAAGCTTTGACCATACATACGCCAAACATTACAGACAAGCAATCTTCAATTCACAACCTGTCTCATCCTGGTGTGAAAAGTTCAACTGATCTAATCAAGAAACGATTAATTTGGTCATCAATCAAGAAAGACGTAAGGAAACTGGCATTAGCCTGCATACTGTGTCACAGAAGCAAAGTTTCACGGCATACTAACATTCTTCTTCTTCAACTTTCCTGTTCTATCACTATCGTGGTGCCAGAGGATTACCTCGGATCCCTTTCTGAGGCTCACATTTTCCTTTTCAGTCTGGCTTTACTTAAGGTGGGCAATTAGCCCAATGCTTAATGTCCCTGGTTTATCCCCGGGGTACTGGGATAGATCCTCAGTCCTTGAGGTAGGGATTGGGCATTTCCTCCCAACCCAGAAAGGTTTTGGTTTTCCCGCCAATACTCAGGAGGCTGTTTGCAGAGGGTTGCCACTTCCCTATGCCATGCATACTAACATTGAAGTTGAAAAATATGTATCTACCACTAACAGTAAGATTCAGCCATATTAATGTAGACTAATGTAGATTTGTAAGGCTGCCACCACAGTAACGACACTCACCTTCTCACAATCGAACGCTTTTCACAATGGACAGAGGTAACTCCGATTGTAGACATCACATTTGAAACAGTGCCATTGGCAATATTATCTACATAGATATCTTGACTTGGTGCACCACACAGATATCACCACAGATTGTGGGAAGCAATTTGAAAGCTAATGTTACAAATTTTATACTACTTTAATGGGAATTACACAGATTAAGACCACAGCATGCCATCCAGCTTGAAATTACAAAATTAAATGCTGACATTGTCAGTTTAAAACAGTGCAGAAAGCTTATCTTGCTGACAATTGGAGTCCTAAGCTTCTTCTGGTTCTGTCAGGCTTACAACTGCATATCATATCAGAAACAACACCTGCAGGTGACTTGTGGTACACATATTGGAATACCTGCAAATTTCTTTGAAGAACAGAAAGCAGTTGCAGACATCCCCACTTTTACATTCAAGCTAAGAAACATATGAGGACACTAAAACCTGCTCCAATGGAACACTATACCAGCAAGAAAGTTCTTGTTCACCCAGCAATAATGATCAGCCAACTTGTCTTTATCTGACACGACGCCTACTGGAAGCCCTTACAGCCAACATATGATCGATTGTATCTAGTTTTGCCTCACAGCAATAAACATTTGGAAGTATGAACATCTAGAAGAACCAACAGAGGTTGCAATGTATGTGATTCACATTCGGAGGTCCTGGGTTCTATCACCAGTGACCATGTACTCTGACTTGAGTTTTTTTGTGGTTTCCCCTTATCACTCAGGCAAATGCTGGGGTACTCAGTTTCACACCATGGTTTCCTTTCCATCATTTCTCTTCATTCTATTTCCCTATCCTTCAGGCATACTTTTAGGCACAAGGTATTTGGCAGTGTCGGACAGATGGTGCAGATGTTTGCACACTACAACTGCTCTTCTTGGTGCTATGTGGTGTTGGACAGCTGCTGTCCTCCGTGGGTGGAAACGCTTGTGTGATACCGCAACCACAGGGTGGTGGTCGCTCAGCGGGATGGCACCTGATGAGATCTTGGTACTTGTTAGGGACCTACATCTTTGTAGCTTGTCTGGGTGCAGTCCTCTGGCACCCAGCAGTTCCCTCACTTCATCTTGCCTCCTAGGGGGGTGTTAGCCACAATAGATCTGTGTAGATAGCAGTGCGCAGGACGTCCCTCTCTGTATGTATCCTTACCCTTAACATCTACAGGAAAACAAGCAAACAAATCCAGAACTGAGAACTGCATGCTTCATCCTGCTCTGCCACCAACAAACCCCATCAAGCCTGAAAGATCAACATGTTTGATCACATGAGTGAACTTCAACTGCAATGGACACGATCATGGTAACATGTCAATTTTTCCAGAAAATATTTACAGGCTGTCACTGTGGAGGGAGTGTGTGGTGCATGTTAATAACAAATATTGCTTGAAATGACTGTCATTTGTTTTGCAGTTTTGTTTTCTTTTGTTATGTTCAATTGGTTGATTTCTTCTAAAAACCAAATCATAAAAAATGTTTCAAATTCTGAGGTAGTTTAATATACACATTAAAAATCTACCTGCAGCATATCTAGAGTATGTCCTGTTAAGGAAAGTCAAATCTGATGATACTATAATGAAATTTGTTACTGATACAAATCTTTTTGAGCTCTGGCATTCAAAGAGACAGAAACAGACTTGCTGATAGACACAGATACATGAGCCTTTCACGGAAATTTTTTTCTGGATTCAAAGGAATTGCAAAGTATGCTTTCCAGCAAAATATAAATTTTTGGGTTAATGCAATACTTTTTTTTAAAACAGTCAATAAAGAAAGGTGGAGAGAAAGGAAGCCACTGAAAAACTGCTCAAAAAAGGGAGAAAAACCTATCTCATTCCACATTGCTAAACCAAGTGCAATACCACATAATTGCAAGAAGGGTCTGTTAGTATAAGATTATGGTTGATAAAAGCTGTAGTAACAACTGTCCAATAAGAATGTCCATTTGATAGACAACAAATTAGAGGTAGAGCAACAATTTCAGTTCATGGGTTTGGACATGCACTGTGAAAACAAATTATTTGTAAAGCAAAAAACTGTTACTACTGTTGAAGGGATACTTGAACATCAGACAACGTACAAAATGATTATCCGTGCTTGTGGCCGTGGTCTATTGGAAAATCTCCTTCCAGGCGTTTCGTTGGAAGCCGCTTCGAATGTCCTCAGTGGACCAAACGGCTCCGTAGCAGTCGTTACCGAGACTAGCAGAGTACTACGGTTACACCGTGTTTGACGCAGCTTCGAACGAGACGCCTGGAAGGAGATTTTCCACTAGACCATAGCTCACAAGCCCCAGATAATCATTTTGTATTTTATGACACTGGCCATGAAAGCTTACACAATTTAACCCATCAGACAACAGTTTAGAAATGCTGTTTCAGAGGTCAACCGATATGACTGACTATGTTAATATGCAATGTTGAGTACTAAATGTAGAAGCAATATAAAAAATGCTGTAGCCATAGGGTGAAACCTGAAACAGTTGGTAGTTGTCAAATGCTATATGCTGCAGTAGAATAATAATACATGGAAATAGGAAATGTAATACAAGTAAATAAGAACGCCTAAGCATTAAAAAGGTCTATCCAAGTGAATAAAAATAAGCGTAAAGCTCAAAGCAGTAAGAAAATGTAATAAAAAGAACTGTGAAGCAGTAAAGAAATGCAATAAATGTGAATAATAATAATAAAGGTAAATTTCAAAGCAGTATGGAAATCTAATAAAAATTAAAGAATAACTGCCACAAGTAGATAATATAGACTTAAAGTTGGAAGCAATAAAGAAATATATTCAATAAAACTAAATAATACCCACAAAGCAAAATAAAAACAAATCTAAGTCACTGTGAATAAGTTGTAAAGCTTGAAGCAGTAAGGAAATCTAATACAACTAAATAATATGCACAAAGCTGTAAACAAGTCTAGCACAAGAGGATAGTGGTGAATTATAAAACTACTATAATTGTGCCCAACAACATACATGCTCTTTCAGGACACACTGCTAGCATTAACAAAGGTTGTTTTGTACCAGCACCTGAAATTTAATAAACTGTGGCAGAGTACGTAATTGGAAATGATGTAGCAAATTTTGTGTATTTAAAATTGCACCCCCTGGCACATTCATGGAATTTTAGCCTGTTCAATTTCTACAAGGTAGCCTGACATGTTGCGCTACCCACCATGACAGGTTAGCCTCTGAAGCAACATTATCAGAAGTTTAACAAAGCAATATTTTATATATCAATCATTTAACCACTTGTATAAATTTTACGGAAACAAAGGTACGCCTTACAGCTTGTGACTCCACATCATATAACATGGTTCAAGGTTTTATGACTGGCCTTTAAGTCTACATTTGCATGAGAAATTCAAATGGAGTTATTCTCATTCTGGACTGAATATTGCGTGGGAATGCGGATACAGGTCAAACTGAATCTTTGCATCCAATCTTCTTAGAAGTGGGACTGGATCGAAATTTTGTTGCATGGAAACACTTACTGGAGTCAAATCCACTTGAATCTGCCAAAGATGCTGCGAGCTTGTCATTTAGTTTTCTTAGCGAAAGTGGTGTAATAAAACACAACAGAGCCACTTTTATTGTTTTTTATAATCTAACAATATATTCCTCACAAAAGCATTAACTTCAAAATCTACTTAAAGTAGTCAAAAACATATTTTTTAAAGGTTCGCCAACATAATCCAAGTGACCAACATAAAAGCTTGGATTATTTATGCTTGAACCTCGCATATCCATATCAATTTCATTCAAGATAGAATTCAACATGGAAACGTAGATCATATCGAGAATGCGAGTGGACTCAAATTGATTTCAATTCTGCATGGAAAAACAGCGACTAATAAAGCTAAGATTTTTATGTATTATGAACATGTTGTTGTTAGCTAATGCTAGATTTCTGACAATGAAGTCATTAATCCTCTTGCTCTCCAATATTTTTCACTGATGATATTGAAGAGAGCAATAGCAGTAATAGTAATCGCTTTTTAGAGAGCACCATATTTTTATGTTTTGGCGGTCACATCACTCTCTCATAACCCCCAGAATGTCTGGAGGACCACACCTGTCGGTTTACGGGTCTCACCAACCTGACCGGGAGAATTGTCAAAATAAATTCACCAACCATATCCTCTGATTACCAATCAGAGGACGTATTACATGCCATGACAGGTCAGCATGTTAGGGGTTAATATTTTATAGAGAAATGGAGAGGTTGGAAAAATAAAGACTCCCTAGCCCTCGGGAACCCTAATAGCATCGGGGTCGGAAGAGAACAAGAGATGACCAAGGTAAGGTCAGATAGAAAAGTTACAGTGAGGAGCAAAACACCAGTAAGTGGAAGTAATGTTCTGCTCAGCTTGGGTACCTTGTGGTCGCTATTCACATATCCCCTAGACGGAGACCCCTGAGTCAATTATGAACATGTAGAATATGTACACATTTATGTAATAATATTTGGTAAAATACATACCATTAGATACAAAGTTTAAAAATATGTAATATTAATTTGATTTAATTTTTATACAAATGATGCATTGAACATTAAATTACTTGAAGATTCCTATTTTATTAATTATATTTTTACCAAATAAAGTGTGGTACAATAATTAATTAACCATGTCCATATAATAGCAAACTTATATAAATTCCATTATTATGAAGATTTACAATTCTTTTAATTTTCATAGTCACTGTTAGGCACCTGCCTCCTGCAATACTTTTCTAAAAATGCATGATATTTAGGTACTACTTGGTAAAGCGACGAGGCAGATTGACCTAGGCTGTCGAGTGCTATGGTCGCTTCTTATCTTGTTTATTAGAACAGCAAAATAATAGTAACTTGGCGCATAGTCAGTGATGAAATACAAATAGATGATCTCTCACGCCTGCCGATATATGAGAAGCTGTCCTGAAGATATGATTACATCTGAACAGAGTGTACATACATGTCTTACCATGTTTATGCGATAAACTCATGTAAACATCTTTCCAATATGCCTCTTGAGTTTGCCAAGTAGTACCTGGAATATTTGTGGCAACCACAGTAGTACACATGTCATAGGAGAATGCATTCCTTGCACTTGAAGATTATTACATTTGAGATAGAAGAACTTGCTTTTTAGAAATTTGTAGTGCTTTATTCTTAGTATACAGGGTTCTGTGCACATGTTAGTCAAGTTGTGATTTCATTGAACATGTAACCTTATTACAAGCCTGGCACAGAATCACAGCACCATCGGTAGTGAATGAATCATCTATTGTAACCTATGACTTTAACTTTGATGATAATTTGGGCTCTGTAGGGGTCATTGCTGGAGGAATTAAATTAAACACTAAGCATACGAACTTGCTTTGTTGACCTTATATGCTGATTAACACAAGAAAACCAAGCATATGTTAGATTGTCATGCAATAGGCAGGCCGACAACAATTGAAACACATCTATTGTCACATGGAAATCTTTTATCACTATCTCCTAAAACTCCTTTTCTCAGCATCTCAAGTGCAGAAAGCTTAGTTAACAACTGAACGAAAAATTATGTACACTTTTTTTTTATTTGTTTGCTACACAAAGATTGGATAATTTTCAAACTGGATAATTGGGAGTTTATTGTATTTCAGTCGCGAAAAAATACTTTTTTTACAGTACGAGGAAGATTACTTTACATAAAACAAGGTAAAAATATGTAAAAAGAATGTCACTGTGGCCAAATATGTAAAATATTTAACATTTTATTATATGATAGCGAACGTGCTAATTCATGGACATTTATCATTTTACTTATGTGTAGGCACAGTGAAAGAATATGTTTTTACATACAAATCCTAGCTCTAGTGCTTAGAAACGATGATGAATGTTTGTTGGTGTTACCTGTTGGATATTGGCCATTAATTTATATGGCCTAAAATTATTGTTTGTTATTGAAATAACCGTTTTCATTACATATACATTTTACTGTATTCATTGTCCTTTGCACCGGTTCTCTACGGTGTGTATTATATACATCTGTATATAATGTTTATACATATAGTTTTACCTAACCTCACTTTTGTTCATACACCTTACTTTAATGATGTGTGCACTGGTTATTATGCTTGTGACATACTGAAGTTATGTAAGAGAAAAAATAAAGACCTTACACTGTTCAGTATTTTCATTTTGCAAAGATAGATTCAAAATTGAATCCCTAATAACCTACAAACCATATGTTTATTATTGTTGTTAAGATTCACAATGGCGGTTGACTAGCAGTTTAGTCAACCTAATTCGCTTAAAAATTCTCGTAGTGATATCCCAAATGTCCCTTTTAGTAATGAAATATCCATCAGTTTAAAAGTAGGAGGAAACAGTATAAAAAGTGTAGACATGGAACCTAGGATTCCTAGAACAGCGGTCTTATACTCCCTCTCAAAGAGAGAGTCGGATATTACAGTTATTATTGCTTATTCCATTTATACTTCGCCTTTAACTGTAATGGTCATACCGGCGACCTTTCCTTTTTACTATATTGCCATATTGGCAATGGTGTTAACTTGCGTACGGTTGTCATTGAATTTCTTTGGGTTTTATACATGAGGTTATACATGAAACATTTAAACATTCACGCTCTCATTCAGGCTCTGGGGTGGATAGGGAATAATTCTGCCCAGAGAAAAATTCCCTTCCCCGCCGTGAAGCGAACCCGGGACACCTCGCACAGTAGGCAGGTGCTCCGCCAACTAAGCTGTGGGACAGTTGAGATTGAGATAGTTCTTATTTATGGGCACTCTTTAACGGCTATGGTCTTCAGCTTACCATTCAGCATAAAAGCTTAATTTTATTCTGCTCAGAGGCCTGTTTGTCAGGTCTGAGATTTACGTGCCGTAAATCTGTGACTATACTTCCCATCAAGGTTGCCAACCTTTAAAAATAAAATTATCGTACCAGTCACTCAAAATTATAGATTTGGATTCAAAATTATCGTACATCGTAAACCAAATGCTACAACAATAAAAATTACAGTAACAGTTATGAAAATGTAACTTATTAGGGTTGCAAACGGCTGCCTTACAGGGGTGGAGGCAGGCCATGAGGGCAAAAGTGGTGTCGCTATTTGTAATTAGTTTCATTGCGCTGGTGTGACAAACCAGTGAAAATGATATTTCGCCGGTATCAAACTATCATACTTTCAAATTATCTTACTCCCCCATAATTATGGTACGGGTTGGCAATCATGCTTCCCATGCTAAGGATTTTTATTATTATTTTTTCCATCGCCCCGAGACCTAGGGAGCAAGAGGCTAGCTATGTTACCTCTAGGAGGATGGCACTTTGGGGCAAACCTTATGCTGTTTATTAATGGGAAAGAGCCAGGGGCTCTTCATAACTGTCAACATTAGAAATTTACCTTATAATGGCAAATTCATTCTGATGAATTAGTGGTCTCTAAAAGTACAATAACATAATATAATAATTAGAATTTGTCCTGAAGCGCTAGTTTATTTGTGGCAAAACATTTTTGTTGCTGTAAACCCATGGTTTGTATCTTCATTAAAATAAAGCCCGTTTTAAAAATTGTTCTCTTAATTATTACTCTCTGAAATAGTTACCGACAGTCATACATAAAAAGAAACGGGTTTTAAGAGTGGATTCAGGATTACTGTAAGAAGCAGGGTGGTACTCCTGGTGGGTTTCGGCTGCTTTCCAGAAAATGTTAAAACATTTAGCTTAGAGAATTTAGACTTTAGATTAGAACAACTTTGAGGATCATATTCTAAAAGAAGGAAAATAAGTTATACTATTTCTGGTATTAGTAATCTTTATTGCATTTTTAACTGCTAAACGATAATTATTGCAGCAAGAAAAATACACTAAAATATAGAGAGACTCAAAAACATCCGAACTACTGCGCGGTGTTTTTCCAGTGCGAACACGCAAACAACACGCAGCTGCTGTACACAAGATCACGGTTGACTGTTATTCTGTGCTCTGAAAGTGCAGTGTTGAGCCGACGTTGGTATCACGTGTGTGGGTGATTACCAGTGTGCTTTATTATTTTGTCCTGTACTTAGTCACAAAGTTTTATGGCTCAGGGTCGATATATTCGTTTCTAACTGACCAATGATATTTTTACTAGCTTGCGACTAGGGAGAGCTCTAGCGCCTGTTTTGTAGAACGGCCGCCCTGAAAAATTTCTACAGCAAAATGTGGAATACGCACAATATGAATCCAACATGCCGTGCCCGGTAACGGGAACAGAAAGTTAAAACTTAGCCAACTATTCTTTCTCGTACCCGGGGTCCACTGTTTTTCTTAACCGTTAAATTTTTCTCTGAGAAAACTTTTTGTCTACAATTCTCGCCTGTCTGTCTTAGTAGGAAATTTAAACACTGGAATATATTAGAATGATTAGATTTACAGCTAGTCATAACCCAACTTTTCGGCAATTTTTACTTTCTCTACAGCATATAGTATTGTGTGTGTCTGTGAAGAGCATAGCTTAAAAACAGATAGTCGGTTAAATACCTAACTTGGTGTTAAAATGCAGCATCTTCCAAGAATGCGACACGTACAGTTTCAAGAACATCTATCTCGGACCACCCTTTACATGGAATGTTTTTGAAAAGTTTGATTTTCTCAAAATTGTTCTATCGATTTTGATAAAAATAGATGCTTAAGATATTTTCATAACAAACGAAATATGTTCTAAATTTTTTGGAGGAATTTTTTCAGAAGTGCTCTACATTCTGGGTGACTTCTGCGTAAATGGATCCCCATGAGATAGACAAAATCTTACTGCACAACAAACGTAGACCTTGTTTGAATATAAAGTTTGTCTTTACTGAGGTATGAACACTTTCTGAGATATTCTTTGTTGTATGATGTTTAAATTGATAGAGAAATAATGAGGTTATAAAAACTGAGGCATTAATGAGGAACTTGAGTAAAAACGTTGGTGATTCCTGAATGACATTTTTTTCACCTTCAAATAAAAATCTATTTTCGCAGGAATTTCAAGTACTGTACGGAAAGTTTTCTTTATTTACTGCATGAAAATAATTTTGTAAACGCATTCATGACGATTTGAAAAATAGTTGTTAAAAATGGAGCCAGTTAAATGACAAATCTTGTAAAACACCAGAACACGTAAGTTGTAATGGAATTTGTTCTTTAGGCATATGTCTGAGTTAATTTGGGTACTTGAAGTTTTAAAGTGGTTTCACTCATTTTTAAGCTTTGTCAAAATGCATGACTGCTCTCTTTGATTAGTCATTAATGTTTAAATAATTGAAAGTGGAAACATGCCACATGTGGTATTCGTGGTGGAAGAAGCGGTGTCAGGGCGGGTTTTCTCCGGTTTACCACGCCACTCAGTCCACCAATTGCTTCATCACCTTTCCATTCACCCATTTCGCCTGTATTTCATATCATCCTCTTCTTCAGTATCATACCTGGTGCTTGCCTGACCAGCCGCTTCCAGGTCTTCACTATGCGCGGTTCATAGGTTCCTGTGCTCCTCAGCGTCTGACCCTAAGCACTGGCTTGTAAGTCCTAGGGGAGGGTAAAGAAGAAGGAAACTAATAGATACGCAAGACTTTCGAGGTTTATAAAGGCACAAAGACTAAGATGGCTAGGACACATTGAGAGACTGAGGGAAGATAGAATTCAATTAAGAATGTTGAAAGGAAGGTTGTGTGGTAGGAGAAAAAATGATGATGTAACAAAAGATTTAAGGAAGATTTGAATTAGAGGGTGAAAAAGTAAATTGGAAGATAGATTTGTGGAGGAGAATTGTGGTGGAGAGCTCATCAAGGGCTGTAGAGCCAGAAGAGAAGAAGGGCAAGAGAGAAGGAAACTCTCAGAAATTTTAATTAATTGCCAGGATTATGAAGTTAGGGAAAAACAGGAAGATAAGTGTATCAGGTATACCAAATATTATAAACAAGATAATATTTTTTAGAAAAAACATTTATTTTAGCATCAATCAATGACACTTGTTTTAAACGTTATCACAAACATAGGAATACAATATTTTTTTCTCTCGCTTTCTTCCCCCAGACTTTTTATATAAACGTGTATTTGTATAAAAATATAATTTGAACTTTGTATGCCAGCAAGAACAAATAGACTACTATGCAGAACATTGCAGTTGACACGTCTAAAGCAAGGAATTTGTGCACTGGATAGTTCTTAGGGAGTTACCCACAAACTCCGGGTTTCTGTATAGTAGTCTCGTAAAGCATTAAGTTTGTGTTGCATTGCGTCGGTCGAGTATCATTAAACACATCGATGTACACATTAGTCGTCTTATCGCTTGCCAGCAGCAGCAGCAGGGATGCTGGGTCTGTAACCGTTCTCGTCGGCGACGAAGTTGACGGTGTATTCCTTGCCATCATCGGCACGGAAGGTGTAGGTGCCTCGGACCTCGATGGCTTCTCCGTCAGTGCCGGGGTTCTTCAGGGTACCCTGTTCTGAACGGGAGATTCCGTCGCTAGTCTGGAAACTGAAAACAAAAGGTGCAATTAATTCAAAGTTATTACAATTCTAACGACGGTGCTGTGTACAACTTGGCACTTAATGCAAGAAGTGTACGTACATTGAAAATGGAAAAACAGTCATTCAGTTTATCTATGTTAATATGAATGGTGTTGTGGCATACGATGCCAATAAGATTGGAAATACATTTGTACTTTCTCTACAACATAGGCAAAGGAAGTGTAGAATTCATACCGGCATTTCACCGGAAAGGTACATTTTAAGACGCCTTGAATAAAATATTTTTAAAAATAAATGTGATGTTGGACAAATACCAAACTTGAAAGTTTGTCTTTCAAACGTGCAACACGAAGAGCATCATACTCCAAGCTATTGTATATATGTTCAATTTTTCATTATTTACTTTGATAAAATACCAGATGTTTACAACATTTAACTGACTAAGAAATGTATATCTTGAAGCTTTTGCAAACAGCGTGTAAAATATATTCTGAATTAATATTGTATACTTTTGTATTATTTGAAAAGTGTAATGCGATACAAAAATGTAGATATACGAGTATTTAAAATAAATGATGTCAAAGCTTTTAGTGAATTAATAATTTTCGCGGTATGCTTTGATATTGGTTTTAATTTTCCAGAACTGTTCTTTCCTTATTTCTGCCTGGTAGTCAGAAAACTTAGCATAAAGTGACCATTTTTCAATTATATGACTATCGTTTCAGCCTGTAGTTATAACGAAATTTATAATGAAATTCTTTCTACAAAAGTTTAGCTGGATTAATGTGAAATAGAAAACTAAGCTTTAGATAGAATTGTTTTTGAATGAATGGGTGACGAATATCTCATGAAAATAATAGTTTTGCTATTCTTTTCTTTCTAATGATTCTATTCCAATCCGAGGTGCTGTAGAATTAGTTGGTGTTGGTTGAAACCTAGCAAGATTTTCTACGCATTTCCAAATTCATGGACATTCGTAGCACTACAAACCATACAGAATACTGTATGTATACTAACTAATAAGAAAATAATAATAAAGAAATGTTTTAATGTATACTAATTCGTTGGTTTTCCATTTTGCGTAATTATCTCTTGCTGTCATAGTAGCCTTCATATCCCATAATAAATAGAATGGATATCTCTGAGTTTATTTATTTCTAAGACGAGTTTAAATCGCATGACAGCTTAGATTTTGTTTCTTAAATATTGTTTTATGTTGATTATGGCTTTAAAATTTTTAGGATACATTACTGAACAAATAAACGAAATTATCACATTATTTATAGCATTCGCATGCTCTTTATAGGTCTACAGCTTTGTATCACGGCTAGTGCTATATTATTACTTTGAGTTATTAAAATTAACGAAACTGCACATGTAGTTTTAGCCCTTGAAATCGAACATCATTTCAGAAAGCTCATTACCCCTTGCCTTTAGGCAACTTCTCTGACAAGGTTGCACAGCGGGTTCTCTCTGGAAGCTTCCAAGGCGGTGCGGTTACATCATCACGAGAAGTCATACAAACGACCTTGGCACTGGAAACCTGTCTTCACTTTCTCTTGTAGGATTTCTGCCTAAATAAATTTATAAGCTCATGTTTCATGTCCATAACTTTTAGAGGTTTGTTACGTTAAGGAAATTAGCAGAGATGTACTGTAAACAGCCTTCTCTTGCCGTTTGAGGTGATAAACGCATGTTTCTGGTAAGATACCAAGATTAGGGACAAAGTTAACTTGTGTTTCAGTACAAATAGCTCCCCACGTCTTGGGATGGATCGAATAAATTACAAGTTATACAATAAAAATTCGTGTTAATGAAGTGTTGGTGTGTTGTACATTTGTAAATTTCAGTAGGAGTCCAGTCGAGTTGAAATTGGTCAAAACAGTTATACATCCAAGTTGAATAATATAGTACGAAGTTCAAAAGCAATAAGCACAAAACAGGAAAAAAGTGGTTAAGCATAAACTCTAAGGCCTTTTGCCTGATACAAGAGAATTACTTCCCAACTTTCCACAAGCAAATATGGGAAAAAGAATCCATTCTGATACAGCTGATATTTGAGTTCTTTATATTGCACAGTACATACAACGAGAAAGGCTTTGACATCCACAATGCAACAGCTGGAGAGAATGTTTGATTCCTTATCCGGAAGATAAAACAAGACAGTGCGTTATGCAACATGTTATACGTAAAAGATGCATTTGACATACTCGGAAGTTGTTTCATTGTTGCAAAGTACTTACTGCAACGCAGCGTTAAAATGTTTACTTTGTATGTCGGCAAGCGAAGGGTCGTGAAGACTTACTTATGCAAATTGTGCCAACATTTAAGAGGTAAAAGTAGCAGACATTTCATTAAGCACTAGGCACGCTTAAATATTCTACGTAATTTCTCGTTCTGCTGTACAGAAAATGAATACATATTTTAATAGTTTAATAAATAGGTGGAGAAACAATACTTGTGGTGCCTGCTAGTAAGCATTATTCTTTATAGAGCAATTTATATCCCCAAGTCAGCTAAAAAATTCTAGAAAAATGAAGGCAACGAATTAAAGAAATGGAGCTTTGAAACAATATTTTGGAGGAAACTACAGCAATGTTTAGGGTACACACTAATAATCTCTTGGTCCTACAGCCCTTTGGGGCTTAGGCCTAACCCAACTGCCAGCCTTACGACAGAGGTGGACGATCAATCGATACGGGAAGGTAATGTGGTCAACATCACGCATCCCTCAGCCATAAGGTTGGCTTTCGTGGCCGGGATCGTTACTTCTCGAATTCCTCAATTTCCTCACAAGGTTTAATGGGCACCCTAAGGGTAACATGGAAGTCAGGCACATATCGTGGCCGAGAACCAGAGCTCCACGTTCCAGCCCACTGCGCCACAGCGTAAGACGTTGAAGAAATGTGAAGCGATAAATCATAGATTCTGAAAATGGAATGTTTTGTATAAGGCAGGAGTAAGAATTAAACATCGGCCCAACCCACTATTATACAGCAGGGTTGCTGCCTTTGGAGCGGAAGTCCTAGATTCGACCCCCCCCCTTGTACCTATAAAGGGTATGGCATCTCTTGTGTGTGGTTTGAAATGCCATTCAGTAGTTTAAGAATAATTAACGAAGTAGCTGAAGAAGAAAATAGCGATTGCTGTTAACTAAATCCCTATAACCCCTCTGCACATGATGTACTATTCGGACGGAGGCAGATGCAGCAGCGGACGTAGGACACTCTTGTCACGATATGGAGTTTAACTATTGCTAAACATAAGAAAACATTTAAGGAAAGTATACTATTAGGTTACTTTGGGGAAAGGGCTTAAAATAGCAGATACATTTTGTTGTGAAGTCTTTTGGCTTAAGTTGTACCTTGCTAACTACCACCGCTACTGATATTTTAAGTGAAGTTTAAAACTCGAGGTGAACTTTAAGTGTGTGCAACATCTTCCTCTGCAAAATCAAACGTGAGGTTAATTTTCACAGAAGCCGTTTAAGAAACCCGACCTCAAAGGAAAGTCGAGTTCTGGGTGTTGCCACCATCGGAAACACTTATGAGGTCATTCCCCTATTGCTTATTCATTCTAGAAACACAGATGACGTTATGGGCGTAGTGAAGCTGCGGTTAGTCTTCCCTGTCTCGCCCGCATTGTCTGCAAAGTGTCTAGGAACACAACACAGCAATGGGAACCATACATAAAGGTCAGCTTTATTGTAGATCTGCAGTTGAGTAGCTGTATATAGAAAGCGAAAGGAAGGAAAACTGAACGAAAAGACGATGAAGAATAATAGGTACTAATTTGCAGGTATGCGTCAGCATGTTTTGTGTTACATCACGTTCTTCAGATTGTCGCTGATGGATTTGAATAGCCCAGCAATGAAGAAATGCCCGAAGGGTTTTATAATCAAAAGATTAAACTGAAACAATGTTGCCGGATTGTACTCAAATACTCCCATGGCCAAACAAGTAGCCTTTGTTAAACATGTGCAACGTTTCTTTCAATGTTGATGCCAGGGAAGAAAAGCTATTAATTTGGCTACTAATTTTTTTTTCAGAAAATAATACAATAAAAGGTTTTTATACCCTTAAGATTTATTTTTGAGCGCCCCAATCCATATTGGGCGTGAAAGAACACTTACGTTTGCTCAGAGGCCTCTTTAACAGGCTTGAGGTTCTTTTACATGGCGTAAATCTATGACATAGTACCCTTAGTTTATTTTCCTTCCGAAGGAAGCCATGGTATGGATTTCTACGGCCTATACAAGCCATCGCCCTCCACCGGATTTGAACCACCAACCTCGGGAACTAGAGGCTGGTATATTACTCCTACACTACGGAGGTTGATATACCCTTAAGAGACAAACTAAAACGTCAAAATCATAAGGTCAGCTTGTTCTTTATGTTGATTTTATAGTTATCTGAATCTCGAATTAATAACCAGTCAATCTGTATTTAACCACTATAGTTTTAGTAAGAAATGTTCATTGTTTCCCGTCATTACAGTGGTCAAGCCCTGGCAAGGCCAGGTACATATAGGACATACTTTGGGTTGACCTCAGCCTGCCAACGCCAAGACGACACATCTGATATAGGTTTAGCTGGCGAGAAAGCAAATGTTAAATAAAGGCAGTGAATTAAGGTTACGAATACTTCACAAACCAACTTTACTTGTATTCCTATAAGTTATTTGTACTCCTTCAGACCATACAAGCTCGAAGAAGTGTTTCTAATCTGGCTTACAAAATGGAAGAAAACCTCCAGAGACTTCTCAAGAGAAATAATGAATACTTAGGTCCTTCTGGTAGCCTTATGGTGACAGACCGTGTAGTTTCGGTGTTCATACCTTTGTTAGAACTTACTGTGTTGATGGGGATGATTTAGTAATTTTTAGCTCTGTAGCGACGAGATAGCAGCACCAGATTTTAGGCTCCTCAACGGTTGTCTTTTCAGGGACAGTATTCTCGGCTCTAGCATCACTTGTGTAGCTGTTTTTGTTTATGTTATGGGAGTACTTCTGTAGCTTGTATAGCTTTCAGCATGATATTGACTTAATTCTAGCAAAGAAGTTAGAATTTCCAGCATTTACTGATCTGTTAGGGACTTTTTTTTCTTTTCCATGTCCCTGAAGCTAAATAGTTGGTTGCGTATTCCCTGTTATATAATTTTTAAAGCTAGATTATAATGTAAGACATTAGGATTGAGTTGATTACAGGAATTTTAGTTTAACAACTATGAACAATTTGATACTTACGCGAAGTTGTATCCGTCAATTCCGATGTTATCATTGCTGTAAGCAGTGATGACGGCGTCCTTAGGACTCTGGGGCTTGGCCAAGGTCACGGCAACAAGGGCAGCAACAACAGCGAGGAACTGCAAAAAACAATGTAAACAAGATAGATGAATAGTAAGCTGGAGTAATTCAAATATTACAATCATGGTATCGGAATGGAAGTCAAATTCTTATCAAAAATAAAGTTCCAACTCCATAGTAACTGGCAAAACAATGGAGTAAATCGAATAAGTAATGAAAAAATTGATACCCCCGCGAAGATTAAAAGTAATTCAAACAATAACGTTTTGGATAATAAATTACCTTATTTGTAATATGAAAGTGATAAACCATATTTAATATAAGCATTTATGAAAAGAATTTGTGTCATCGCATCCTTGTCTGGAATTGCGTAAGGAGTAACTTAGCAAGTCATTGACTTTAATTCCGTAATTCATCATACTGAAGTCAGAAGACCAAGAAAGTGTTGGCATGCCGGTCTGTCAGTAAAACCTTTGCAGGAAAGTTACCTGGATTTGCCTTTCTTGGCAGGTGTTTCCCTTAACCCACAAAACGAATACTAGCATCTTCAAGGAAAAGTTCATGCTTAAATTACACAATCGTAAGCAAATGGGGAGCGAAGTTGGGTGACGTAAAAACCATAACTGATCCTGCGTAACTTATATCTGATTTTGTGGTTAAGAACGCTTGTTCGAACCTCTTAGAACCTCTTAGAACCACAATATGAAGCAAACTGTATACTTCGAGACTGTCATTAAAGTATATAAACTTATTCTATTTTCAGCATTGTGCGTTTTTGTTGTTGTTTGATTTTTGTTTGTTTTCTAAACGGAAGACATTGTAGAGTTATAAACACTAGAATATATTGGATATTGTTTCACTGAACTAATGGTTTCTATAAAACTTGTGTACTTTATTGATTGCCAAATTTGACAAAGTAAAAAAAGATTAATAACAATATTAATAGCCAATAGGCCAAAGTTTGAGCTTCGGTTTAAAAAGATGGTGATAGTATTAATACTATGGTTTCATGCAATTCTGACTTTTAAATACAGATCTTTTATACGCTTTTAAGGTCCAAATAAGTGGGGTCTAAGAATGTTTAAACAGTCACATAAAGTGGCATTAACAATTTTCCTTATGTTGGTAGTAAGAAGATTGAATTATTTCCAAAAGCTCACAAAAAAGGCTGGAATTGTGTCTCGGGCACCAACTGTGAGACCAGTAATTTTGATGTTTAGTTAATCGATTGCTTCAGTTTTGAATAATGTAAATACTTCCTTAGGTTTTGGTTGTAATATTAATTAAAATAAAACCAGTAGGCATAATTTTGAAAATGATAAGGTGTGAAAATAAAGCTGATTGTATTCTTGAACAAAAATTGTATTATCTTAGAATAATAAGATGATACAACTGCATCGCAAAATAAATAATTTTGTATAGGCGAAGTTAAGAAGGGAACAAAAGATAGAAATGATGACTATTTTGAGGACAAAACAGGTAAAATATCGAGCATTTCGAATACCAGAATAAGTAACAGATTTAATTTAAAATATGAAATATTCCTTGGAAAAACTTAACATATGAGAGAAGTTATAAATAAATCGTTAACAAATCTGTCGAGGAAAGAGATGCAAATAAAGCACGAAGATTTCTGTTGCAAATTGTCTAACAAAGAATGTTCTTACCAGCTTCATGTTTGTGGCGAGTGGCGAGTGTCTCTGGAGGACTCTGACGAAGATGAGTTGTAATGATGAAGATATGGCACGGCGTGGCGATATTTATATGGTATAGGAGCTATGCCACTCCCCCTCCCCATCAATAAGGTAACATCTTCCCCCCACCCACCTCCTCCTTGTGTAACCTTTGCGAAGACACCGGCCATTACATGCTTGGCGGTAGTCTTGGGTTGTCCAAACTTGTGACCTTTAGTGACAAGGGGGCAATTGAAGCAACGCTTGCGTCCCAGTACTTCCGATGCGACAGCGGAATCTGCGATGATCCGTTCCCAAACCGTGGGGCGCGACTCTCAGATAAGCACAACTTCTCTCTTACCCAATAATGTTCATACAAGCTCTGAATATGTGAAGAAATTCTTCTGAATTTTCTAGCAGTTTTTAAAATTACTACATCCAAAGAAAGAGAAGGTGTGATTTGCTATTAAATTATTAATTTACAGCAAATCTATATTGTTTTTTGTTATGGAGAAGTTTTATTTTATACAATATTGTTATTCTTGTTAAATTGTTTTATTTTGATTTTATCAATGTGAAATGTATGTATTTTAGGTAATACAATCCTAAATTACACGTATTTAATATGTCAAATAAGGGCAAACAACATTTAATTATAATTATTAAACCCAAAATATTTAAGAAACTACATAATTCTGAATTTAAACGTATTAAACACTTAATTGACTTATATTATAAGTACGGCACAATTACGAATTTCACTTAGTTTTCGCGTCGACAATGAATAACATAATTGTTTATATATACGAATTAGGAGGAAGAGCAAAAAGCGAGAAGAAATATTGATAATTTTTGGTGTGTTCGGTGTTCTAAGTTGAAATTATAACGATCGGAAGTATAATTACAATGGTGATGAATATGTACTAAACTTATTGCGAATTGACAATTGTTTACGGTAGTGAAAAGGTTTGTTTTCAGGAAGAATTGAATAGTTGAGTTAAAATATTGAATAACTATCAAATAATTAAGATACCTATATCTTAAAAGTAAAGAAATTAATACTCAATCGATAAAACTGGAATAAGCATGATCTAAGAATTAATTATTGCAATTATAACATCTTATGGCATTTTACAATAAATTAGAAGAATTGAAAAATAATTCGCGTGTCACACTGCTTGACTTAAACATTTATCTCGTAAAATAGACGTCTCCTAGCTCTCCATTTGACTAAAACATAGAATAACTACACATTACCAAATGAAAGAACAAAAAAAGTTATATACGAAGCCAGTTGAAACATTCGACTAAATTATTAAAACCCATTACAACGTTAATTCCTCTTTAAGGACACATTGTTATTTCTAAGGCCGAAAAATCTACTTTTTCTTCTTTTTCTATTGAAATTCATTCTTTTCCACACTAATTGACATATAAATGTCAAAATGGCTTTTAAATAACGTGCTACACCTGCCACGCCCTTTTCTGGTTAAGTTTTTTGTGTTTTCCGTAACATAACTTTTTACAAGTAGGTAATATTTTTTTCCAAAACTACTGCGTCCAGGGAGCTCACATTTTCTGAACTGTTAAAAAATTATATGAACTTCAAAATGAGTGCAGCAATTTTGTCATATTTTACATAAAATTTAGAAATTGTGTATTACAAAAATTGAGCTACTTTTTTAAAAAAAATTATATATATTATATAAACAACAGTTTTTACTAAAGAATTAGAATCTGTAAAACTAATCCACTCATTTTACCAGAAATACTGTTTTATGGGTTAGGCATAGGTTTAAACTCATTACAACAGAGGGTTCTTCAGGTACGCGCACCTAAGTGAATTTCAGCATATCAAAATTATTGTTTTATGTGTATTAATTTACGTGGATGTCACATGCCTTGTTTTGGACTTACAAACTTGATTTTCGCATATATTCTACCTCTAGTATTGTAGAATGTGTAGTGCAAAAATTATAATATTAGCTGAAATGGTTTAGGTGATGTTCGTTCACATTACAATACTGATATACTTGTCATGTGTTTAACTACGATGTGCCCTTAAGGAGACCAAAAAAAAAAAAAAAAAGTCTGATGAAATTTTCAAGCCCACCCACGTAGGCTGAGGGTAACTGTCTACTTTGTAACCTCAAGGGGCCACTTTGAATCTCAGTTGAGGCAAGCTATCTATGTAGGGCCCCTTTCGGAATTTGTGCTTATTTTCTTGGGCCAAATATGGGGCTATCTCTCAGCTTAATGTATATTGGATTTCATTCACTGCCTTTGTGGACTTCCTTTCTTACGAAAAAGTAATTATCCAATTTTGTGTGTGTGCATGTGAACAGCGTAACTCAAAAACCAAAAGTCGGTTAAAAACCAAATTTGATATCTAAGTTTAATATGTTTCAAAGATGCTACAGGAAGATTTTGAAGAAAATTCCTGTATCCTGAACTTTCGCATCAAGAATTTTTTTTGAAAATTTTGATTTTCTCCAAAATGGCTCTAACGATTTTGATTAAAATGCCACATGTCTAAGATATTTGTAAATGAAACGTATATTTTGAATTTTCTGGCTATAGCCTATGTAGTCCTGTTTATTCTTGACGACTTTTGCATAACTGATAAACCGTAAGAGATAGAGCAGTTCTTACTATACAGAAATGTAGATGTCCAAATGAACTCTTTTGTGGAGTGAACCATTCCACAGATATTCGTATTTTTTGTGAGTTTTGGAATACTTAAGCTTTCGTCAAATGAAAGATCATTATTCTTTTTTCATATAACGGAATCTCTAAGCTTTAAAAGATTTGACTATCGCTCGTAGCCTACTGTATTTCCACACTCCCCTTGTACCTACAAGAAAATAGGCAATAAGATTATTTCTGCAAATGTTTATCTCAAATAACACGAAGCAGATAGAGGAATAGAAGTTTGTAAAAATGGTTAACAGAAGAATAGAGAAAGTCATGTGAGTGCAACACATCAGATTTGCATACCTTTGTCTACAAAATAAAAATAGATGTAAAAAATATAAATACCAACAACACGATCAGGCCTATTTAAGCATGAAAAACGCAAGTTCTACGATTCGCATTCCGGCTGTGTCAGTGAAATTTAAATTCCGATTGAACTGGTTAAAAGTAATTTATAAAAATGGCATTTAAAATCAAAGTTGTATCAAGCTATCAGAGTAATAATAATAATAATAATAATAATAATAATAATAATAATAATAATAATAATAATAATAATAATAATAATAATAATAATAATAATAATAATAATAAAAATAATAATAATAAAAATAATAATAAAAATAATAATAATAATAATAATAATAATAATAATAATAATAATAATAATAATAATAATAATAATAATACTAATAATAATACTAATAATAATAATAATAATAATAATAATAATAATAATAATAATAATAATAATAATAATAATAATAATAAAAACACTAGAACATATGTACCTGTATGCTTAAGTTATATAATCAAATGGTTGCACCAAATGGGGTTACAAAGAGTAATGTTACTATTTTATTTCTCAGGAAAATCAAATTGTATAAGCTGCTATAAAATAAGAGAGGGGTGTTTTGTTAGAAGGCTGATTATGCAGTATGAAAGTATAGTGTTTAATAAAAGAATAACATTGCAAGTAATAATTCTTAAACTAGTGTGTGTGTGTGGGGGGGGGGGGGGGGCAAAGGACCAATATAGAACTTGGTCCCCTCTATTTTAAATAACTCGCTAAGCAATATATATAGGTATATATGTGTGTGTGTCTATATATATATATTCAATAATGTCCAAGATATTCTATTTATTATTTATATTTCTTAGAAGAATGCTTCTATTAGAACGTTTATGAATGCCAAAGCAAATTTTAAACATTGTTATTCCTTTTATAATTATCAAAATTTAAGGCATTTTGTGTTCTGGACCGTGTGGTTCACAGAGACTGTTGGTATATGTAAAGTTAGTGAATACATATTGTGATACAGCTACTGTGAGCAGAGCTTGTTGCATGGACGGTGGTATCCTTAAGCGCCAGCCGACTGGTTACTTGCAATGATAGAGAACAATGCTCTTGTCCAACGTAAATCCCAATAGCATTGTCTAGAAGGTATTTCCTACCTCACCTCCCCGTGAGTTGGTTATTGCGAAGTGCTGTGAGTACTGCTCAACATCGAGAGAAGCGAAGTCCTGTGTTCGTCAACGATCGACTGGAAGTGGAAGAAAGAAGAGGCTTCGCACGTGATTTAAAACAACTACCTACAAAGGAATGTTATATAACAATGAACTCTGAAGTAAGAAACTAGAAAAGTGAAATGACAATAGAAGTGAAACAAAGTTTCATGTCTGCGATTACTATACATACAAAGCTCTTGTCTTTCTCGGATTAGTCATTTCTACATAGCAAGTATTTAACTATTAAAAAAAGAAGAAAAAATAAAAAGGTTAAATATGAGGATTACAACTTGATTGTTGTTCCACAAATAAAAATATTTTCCCTTATTTATGTATAAGTGCTGCACGTATGACGTACAAGTTCTTCCATGTTGCCATGAACGTCATGGATAGAGTGCAATCAATGACATTATTGTGGGGAATTACATTTCAAAAGGACTATCTCATTTTCTATACAAGCCAAATCATAAAGAGAATATGGTGGAGGTTACAGCGTCTTCCAATACCCACTTCTGCAGAAGTGTTCCACTAATACAGCATTAGAATTCCTACATTGTACGTCATGTTTTTTTTTGCTTGGGGATGGTGATGCTCATTCATCATTATCTACTTCGGCCGATTGGGTATTATTCCATTCCTACTTCAAGGAAATCTTGATCTTCTCGTCTAGCATTTGGGCGTCCTCCTGTTCTTTTCTCTTCTGATGATGTGTATGTTATTATAGGCAGTGTTTCTTCTTAAACTCCATTTGCATGTTGCTTGTTCAATTACTTTAGCCGTTAGCAGTGCTTGAAAATATGAGTTGTTCTTCATAAACATGTTCACACAACAGCCTTTAAATTCAACTGCTAAATTAACAAAAGAACTTGAATATTAGAATATGACTATGTGAAGGTCTAACAAAACATGTTTACGAAGGCGACCTTGACTTGTAATTGATGTTATACCACAGAAAATGAGTGTGAGACAGAAACCGATGATTCTATTTTATACCAAGCAATACACATACATGGCCGTCATGTAAGGACTGATCTAAACCACCGTCGCGGCAGCCAACACCATCACCCCCACCACCACCGCCAACACCACCGTTACCCCCACCATCGCCGCCGCCAACACCTTCTTCCTATTGTTTCTCTTCCTCCTTTTCTTCTTTCCTTATCCTTTTCTTCCTCTTCTCCTTCTCCTTTTCTTCCTCTTTTCCTTCTCCTTTTCTTCCTCTTCTCCTCCTTTTCTTCACCTCCTCTTTCTGCTTCTTCTCCTTTTTCTTATTCTTCTCCTCCTCCTTCTCCTTCTTCTCTTCCTCCTTCTCCTTCTTCTTCTCCTTCTCATTCTTCTCCTCCTTCATATTCTCCTTCTTCTTCTTCTTCTTCTTCTTCTTCTTCTTCTTCTTCTTCTTCTTCTCCTTTTTCTTCTTCTCCTTTTTCTTCTTCTCCTTTTTCTTCTTCTCCTTTTTCTTCTTCTCCTTTTTCTTCTTCTCCTTTTTCTTCTTCTCCTTTTTCTTCTTCTCCTTTTTCTTCTTCTCCTTTTTCTTCTTCTCCTTTTTCTACTTCTTCTCCTTCTCCTTTTTCATCTTCTTCTCCTTCATCTTCTCCTCCTCCTATTTCTTCTTCTTCTTCTTCTTCTTCTCCTTCTTCTCCTTCTTCTTCTCCTTCTCCTCCTCCTTCTTCTCCTTCTCCTCCTCCTTCTCCTTCTTCTCCTTCTCCTTCTTGTTCTTCTTCTCCTTCTCCTTCTTGTTCTTCTTCTCCTTCTCCTTCTTCTCCTGCTCCTTTTTCTCCTCCTTCTCCTCTTTCTTCTCCTCCTCCTTTTTCTCCTCCTTCTCCTCTTTCTTCTCCTCCTCCTTTTTCTTCTCCTCCTCCTTTTTCTTCTCCTCCTCCTTCTTCTTTCTTCTTCTCCTCCTCCTTCTCCTCCTCCTTCTTCTTCTTCTCCTCCTTCTTCTTCTCCTCCTTCTCCTCCTCCTTCTCCTCCTTCTTCTCCTTCTTCTCCTCCTCCTCCTTCTTTTTCTTCTTCTTCTCCTTCTACTGCTACTGCTACTACTACTGCTACTACTACTACTACTACTACTACTACTACTACTACTACTACTACTACTACTACTACTACCACCACCAATACTGCTGCTACTACTACTACTACTACTACTACTACTACTACTACTACTACTACTACTACTACTACTACTACTACTACTACCACCAATACTGCTGCTACTATTACTAATTAATAAACATCAATCTCTAGTTAAATGTTAAGGAAGTATCCAATGTTTATACAGGCTTGTTATCGTTGAAATACAGAGAAGAAATAAGGAAACGAATTGTACTGCGTTAGCGAAGCCTTAAAGGTCACTGCGAAATATTGCGATGATAATCTGTTAGCCAGCTAGGGTTAGAATGTCAATAACTGCTTGCTGTCAGAGAACACTGTTATTATATCTTTCAGGTTTCCTGTAACGCACCGTGTTCCTAGCATTTCGCATGTTTTCTGGCTCGTTCGAAAATGGGTGGCTCTACTCTAATATCATATTGGTATATCATAAATTGAATTGTTGCTAAACATTGGATGCACAGCGTAGAAGGATGAGCACACACCCTTTCAAGAGATAACTTCTCATAGTTGAGTGTGCACAATGTTGGAATCTAAACTGCTGTATCAAGATCTGTATGGTCGTGAGCTTAAATTTAGTTGTTCACATGTTTCCGTTCACAACATAAGTGTGCCAGTTAGATGATGGTAACAGAGCGAGATAGCTCCATGGTAACCTGCAAGCTACGCATTCGAGAGGTCCCGAGTTCGATTCTAGGTGATATCTTTGACTGAGTTTTTCTAGTTTTCTTGGGTCGATAGCGGAATGCTATGTGTTTCATCACAACGTTCTTGTCCATCATTTCTTATACCTGTTACTTCATAAATAATAATGTATTTCAGGGTTGAAGGAAATGGCGCGTTTCGGCTGGGCGGTGTAGGTGCTCTTTGTGAAGGATTCTCTCTAACGCCGGCCGAACTACTCAGGGACCACCCTCCAGATGGGATGGGTTTGAGCGGTGTCGGATGCGTTCAATTTGGAAACGTTAAGGATTCCGTCGGTGGTTACGGATGTCGTCTCCCGTCGACCTTCGGGTCTCTCCTTCATTCATTTCTTCCAGGGATCGCGTTCGAAGCATAAAGGGCCACATTGGTCTGGATGCGTTGTTTTGACTTGGTTTAGGATACACCACGGTGATTTGTATACCTTTATATTTTAGATGATGACTATAGCTCGGTCTGTTAGTACAGAATGACTGTAACAAATCTATTCTAATAACATTTACTTCTACTGTTCTTGCTTCCTCACAAATTAATTAAAATGGTGGAGTAGTATCAAATTTCTGAAGACGAATGCTTGGCATGTGAAGGGGTGGAATCTTATCCTTGAGTGTAGCTGTGTGCAGTTAGGACGTAAAAAGTTTCACATGCATGACTTTTATTACAAAGCGTTGCAGTTTGGAAAATGACTCCAAAACTACGAAAGATAAAACAAATTTGCTGGTTTAGGATTTTTGTGTTCTTAGAAAAGCATAGTTTTAGCACATAAGAGTCCAAAAGGTCTTATGAAGGCAGTGAACATAAGTACGTACTATTTAAGATGTGATGAAGGGAAATTTATGAGACTCCTGTTTCTTCTCAAAAGTTATATCACTTCTAAACTTAGACTGATAACTTTAACAAGATTTTATTTTTCTTATCTACCGTAGTTAAGTGTTTGTAGTCTTCTAACACTGTACAATTTCCGTCCAGTCAATTTTAAGCCGCCTCAAAGGGAAACTCGGTGTTAGCTACCTCACAGCACAGCCTGTAAATACACGGCCTGACGACAATGGAGCGGTCAATATAAAGACGACTATAACCGTGGCAGAATAAAGCGGTTCTATACCGTTCTGTTCACCTTTACGAAAAGTTTCGAGAAGAGGTATATTTTCCAGACAATTCACTGGCACTTCGCCTGGCCTGTATAAGCAAGTCAGGGCGGCGAGAGAAACAGGACCTGTGTGTGTGTGTGTGTGTGTGTGTGTGTGTGTGTGTGTGTGTGTGTGTGTGTGTGTGTGTGTGTGTGTGTGTGTGTGTGTGTGTGTGTGCCCGCTGTCAGTGTTGAGAGCGCTTGAGTGGGTATCGTCAAAGACAATTTTAGACATTCAATCGTTGCGTCGGAGTTGTTGTGTGAAGCAGCTTTTAGTGAGTGTGATCGTCAAAACCAGCCGTTTGTGAGACAGAGAGAGTAGCAGAGTTGTGATAAGTTAGTACCAAGGTTACGACAGAATAGAACAGCTGTGAGTTGCAAGGTCACGACGAATTGTGTTAACGATAAGATAAAGGCTGTTTTGTGATTCAGTTTTTAGGGAAATAGAGTGACAGAAAAACTACCTGTAAACTACAAATAAGTAACCTTCTAAGAAATAAAACATAGCTCATATCTTCCGATGAATTGGTCAACTGTATTCTGAGATCCAAAGAGATAGTTATATTAGGATATTTTAATATAGAGCTTACGTTAACAAGAATCTGTCCCAATCTACCTTAGGTAGATTTTGAGCTTTCTAATTCTCAAGAATTACTGTTATAAAAACTTGCGTTGGTTTTGGATCACTGAGGAAGAATTTTGGTGCCAGAAACTGTACAGGCAAAGAAAAGCTATCTAGGAAGTTCGAATTTAAGATTTCATAAATGCTTCAAACGAATATCAGAATTATGGTCTCTTAAATAAAATGGACAATGTTATCATCTCTTTCATTTAGGAGTAATTTTTAAATTTAAAACAAACCGGTACATTCAAATCCAGAAATACCTCAAGACAGCAGCTACTGTAAAATCTATCCATAATGAATGTATCTTTGTCACCAGTGGTAGCTTCTACTGTTGAAATTTCTGTAGAAATGGGTAAAGTTACCAATATTTGAAACCAAAACCACTTTTGGTGAATCTTGAATGGTTAATAATACATTTCAAGCATCATAGAACATTCTCAAGCGCGCTTTATGCTCCTGGATTGTGAGCTATCAATGAAAATATTGTTATTACTAATCGTTACATCACGAAAGACCAAAATGTGGCATAGTTGCCGTCAGAGTGACGCTCTCATCCAGTAGGAGTGGCCCATCTGATCTTTGACGACCTTGCTGACAAAAAATGCTGCAGATCGACGTGCAATGATACGAAATTCGTGAGACATCGAGGTATCGGAGAAAAAGAAATGAAAAAAGTGTATTACGGCATTAGTTAAAGAGCTGGATGGATATCTTGCATCAGAGAGAAAATACAAATGCCACACTTAAGAACAAAAACAACCTTATTTGCATACAGCAACGGGTAAACACATTGAAAGAAGACTACAGAACAGAACGGCAGGATGACAGGACTTTCAGTTCATTTTTGGAAAACTTGGGCTAGATTTCATATGAAATGTGTTTACTACGAAAACGTCAGATAATACATTTGCTGCATTTATGTTCTGGGACACCTGTGGCATGCAGAAGCTGCTGATTTTACCAACAAAAATAGAACACAATAGAATTTTTTGCTTTCTCTACCATGTACATAGTAGGAAGAGAAGGTATTGCATTCCTCCCAGAAATTTGATACCAAGACTTCATTAGAAATTCGCGTTTTGAGATCCCCTGAATCCATAACATTTTAGAAAAAGGTCTCTCTGTGTAACTGACAACATAACTCAAAAAAGGAAAAGTTGTTTAAATACAAAATTGCTATATATGTAGGTGTAATATCTTCTAAGATTGCGATGCGGAGGCTATCAAGGAAATATCTCCAACTCTAATTATCCTTTACACCGAAAATTTTAGAATTTGTATTTCCTAGAAAGAGGCTCAAACGAAGTTGATTAAAATACCACATGTTTAGGATAATTTAAGGAGAAATGAAAATCTTGAATTTCCTGGAAGAACCCTTGAAGTGCAGTCTTCATTCTGAATGGGTTTTACATAACTCGCAAACAGTAAGAGATAGACTAAATGAAAAATATAGATCTTGTTGAAGCGCACAATTTGTGTTAATTTTATTATGGAAATAACTATTTCTAAGATATTTCTAGTTATTGATCTGCATTTTCAAATACTTATACTTTTCTCAAATAGGAAGTTGTTATTCTTTTTACAAAATGTCAGCTATCAGATAGCAACTAGGCCTTAACATATTTCACTGTCGGTTAAGCCTAATGTATTCTTCTATTTCCATTGTATGTGTAAGGAAAATACGTAATAAAATAATTTCTACAAACGTTTATCTCAATTAACATGAAGTAGATAGAAGTATAGACGTCTTTAAGAACAGTTTCTATAAGAGTGAGTAGAAAAGTCATGTGAACGCACATATTGGATTTTTAATGAAGTAACGCATCCTATATTTGGTGTAAAATTTCCGGATTATTCTAAAACAGAAAACAGTTTCTTCTGTGGAAGGTGTTTTCAAGCCGATGTATAAACAGAAGAAATATCATCTAGTGAAGGCTTTGGTTCGTCTCGCTTTTCATACCAAAAAGGTTCTTAGCAATTCAAGGCTGTAATAGATTACAGCGTGAAATAGACACCGTAAATCAAGTCTTTAGCATTCAATGGCGTATATTACCGTAAACATTTTCAGCAGAACTATGTTGCATAAACATTTCTGAAAGTTCGTGCTTAGAGTTCAGAGCCGTTGACCTGTTAGTAATTGAATATCCTTTAATTCAAGTTGCATCTGAGGCAACTGATTTGTTTATGTTGTGTTGGAACAAGAAAATTATAGTTGTTTAAAACTGGAGAAGAAGCTCGTGATTTTTGGTGTTTTAGTGTCCATTGTACAAGGCGCTTAATCAGTCAGTTCAAATATTAAATCGCTATACATTTTTTAATATTTTTGGCAGGAAAAAAAATATTTCGTTGGCCAAATACTGAAATTAGTTTAATAAAATATGGATACATCGAAATTGTTTGTTTGCTACAGGCCTCTAAATTCGTTTTTTGATGATACTCAGAAAATGAAGGGTTGTTGGATTGAGATCTATACACTGTAAAGGTCAAGTGATTAATGTGTCTAATGACATGGTAGTCAATGTGACGCCGGTCGGGAGCCATCATCCTAGACGTTCAAGGCCAAAGCAAAGACATTATTCCAAACTGTTCAACAATACTGATGTGAAACTCCTAAGTATTTTGTGATATTTACAAGTATTTACAAGATGGAACAATGCAATATCACCACCAGATTGTAACAAATGAGGTCATCAGTTACTGCCTTTGTCTTCTAATCGGTCAGCGTAGAGCTAATGCTGCACAAAGACACAACTTAACCATCGAATCACAACTAAATTGTCACCAGGGTTCGAATTAACGGGGGGGGGGGGGGGGATGGGGGGATTTCCCCTTCTCATTAAATTATTTCTCCGGTTCGTCAAAGAAAGTTTGCTTCGCTGTCAGGGAAATATTTTTTCTTTTTGCTGTAAATATTTACTATTACCCCTCTTTGAAAATACAAGAAGACACGGAACAGTTAAGTTCCCCCCTCAGAAAGTCTGATTCGAACACTGACTGTCACTACCGGATTACCACTCATGCTGAACAGTACTGGACATGACTCACAGTCGCTGTCCACTGAATGCTTCGTAAACTTTTAACTGACTCGGCACTCAGCAGCTTCTTATATAGGTCCCACACACAATCAGAAAGTTTATAAAACTGGGGTATTCTCGAATGCCAGAAAACGACGGATCTGGAACCCAAAGCGGCACAGAGTAGCGATTGTTTCCATATTATGGCCTATTATCCTGTCAGGCGACCGATCATTGACGCAGGTAGGCGCTTGGGTCCATTCTCAGGTGTAGGTAATTAGCTGTGGTGACGTGACAATATTTTCAGACTGACCTGATATCTATAATGAATATTAACTGTTTGACAAAGAGCTGTGAGATAGTAAAGCGAACAGGATTTAATACACTATCTTGATGATGGCGATGACCATCTTGGTGCAAGGTTTTCAGATTATCCACCACCAGACGGACCTCAGCAGGCAAGGAATAAACCGGTTTATATACACCATAGCGTAGACTTTTGTTTTGTTTCCAAAGTTTATGAGCGTGTAACAACCTAACTATATCATTTTGAGGCAAATGTTAAGTTTAACAATTCACATAGTTAATGAATTTGTTTATCTAGTGTAAAGAATGAATGGCCCAGGTAACTAGGAGAAACAAAAGTAGTTAGTGCTGGTTAAAGCAGTCTTCTATTCAGTATAATGAACATGTTCACTTATATTTCACCAGTAATGCATCCAAGATCGTAGGCGAGAGTTTATAAACTTCTAGTAAAATGAATATATGGAGTAGAGATATGGGGATCGGAAGATTGACCTCATGGTGTGAAACTATTTTAGGCTGCTATGACACAGACAGAAAAAGCTGGGGTGCGATGAATGATTATTGAAAGGTATTCAGAACACTAGTATTAATTTCAACAACTCTCAGAGGAACACATACTAAAATTTTGTTTAAAATATCGGGAGAGCGCCAAGAATGAGAATTTTTCAATTCTAAACAAATCAAACATAAAATACTGGTGTGTTTGGGGTATTTGTGTAGGCAGGAACATCTACAGACGTTCGATTCCCGGCAGGGGGGGGGGGTAGGAATTTTTCTCCAGCCAAGATTATTCCTCATCCTTCCCTGAGTCTGGAAGTATGAATGAAAGTATGAATGAGTGTGTGAATTCAAAGTATAAAAACCCCAAGGACCGAAAAACCCACAGATAAACGAGTAACACCATTTGCCAACAGGCAAGGTCGCTGATATGACCTCTGTCGTTAAATAATTAAAAATAATTAAAAAAAACATTACCTAGCTACACTCGAAATTAAAGGAAGGCATATTAGCAGCAATTTATATTTTGTCATATATTTTCAGTAGGTCAACGAAATCATATCGAGCTGCATAAAAACTTCTACAGCCAAATTTGAACCAAGACTAAGGAGAACTGATCTCAGAATATGTTTATAGAATGCAAATTTCTAAGTTAACATTATCTAAGTTCTGAATTCAACTGTATTCTATATTGTCTCAGTTTACGAACCCAAGACAGAATAAAATGTTATATCTATAGGACGTATCCAGAAGACTTTTGCAAAACTTTTCTGCCTCAGATGAGTGAAATATTCTTGCTCATTTTATGGTCATTCTTACTAATCAATAAAGTTCTTTGTAGTAAGTGTCTCTGAAGATGGTTGGGGTCATTGAAACAGAACATGGGTCAAACATTTTGGTCAGGGCCACTTTGAAACATATGCTGTTTTGTTTCAAGGTTCTAATTCTTATTCTGTCTCTAGGAATTAATGCTCTTTCTCTACTCTATTTTTAGAGGCATTACTACATTTGATGATTTTTGTTTGTGTGTAATATTGACATTGATTTATCTATGTAGCTCTTAGAGACTATACGAATTTTAGGTCCGCTCAATTGTTGCTATAGGATTAAGAAATATGAAGAATTTATGGTGCCAAATAAAACCGGAATCCATCTGTGAAGTCATTTGAATTTCAAGGTGAGAGAAAACTCTAGAGGAGCCTCACCTAGATGACCTGTCCCTGCTTGTAGTGGGAGAAGCAAATACTGCAATTCTCGTTTATTTTAAGAAGAGAGGGACAGAGAGGGAGATGGGTGAGAGAAAGAGAGAGAAGTAAGAAAAACGAACCGGAATATTACATTTCTATCCTTAGAAGAGACAAAGAGGAGGATAAAAATAATGTTAACGTAAATGTATAAAATGAACTCAATTATTGAAATAGATTATTTTCCTCTTCTCCCCTCTCGTCTCGTCTCTTCTCGTTTCTTCTCGTCACTTCTGGTTAATCTGTTTAGTTAACGCGTGTGCAGTTGGGTCACAAAGGACATTTGCGCTACCCACAACTAATAAATCCATCTCCACTCTTCAGAAAAGGCAAACCTCTATTCCAGTCCTTCAAGACCAATGATAACCTTGATTTTAAGTGAGTGACAGACACATATTTACTCCACGTGGAGTCTCAGCTGCCAAAATTCTGAATTCCAGTTCTTTTCATTAGTTACAAAGGCACATGTTAAAACGTTGCAACTCTGCCTATAAGGACTCAACAGGAAAGGACCGTGTTGTCATGCGATTATTAGGGTTTCTCAAAGGAGGCGGCCGAACTGCACACGCGTTGAGTAAGCACTCTACTTATCTCCTATCCCCTCCTCTCTCCTTTACTTCCTCCAATTCACCTTTACATTGAGTAGAGGAAGCATTGATATTCCATCCAAAAATTCTATACCATGATTTCAACGGAAATACATGATCAATATGAACTCCAGAAAGTGTTTGTGCGTGAGCGTGTGTGTAAATAGCAGAACTCAAAAACAGAGTCCGATAAATTTCGAACTACCCTGTACACGAAAAAAAAAAAAGTTAATTTCATTTTCTCGAAATGGCTAGAATCGTTTTGACTAAAATACCATTATTTTCATGGCCTTAATATTTCTGAGAATTGCCTCTGTAGTCCTGTTTATTCTGAATGACTTCTGCATAACTGCTATACCGTAAACCATTAATTCCCCCCCCCCCTCCCAAAAATGTAGATCTTGTTAAAGCAACCAATTCATGTTTAATAATTTTTTTTCTGGGAAAGCCATCCATCAATCACATAGGGATGCATTTGTCTATTGTTTAGGACTTGTACTCTTAACGAAATGTATAATAAAACCATTTCTAAAATATTTTTATGTCGGTTAAGATGAAACGTATAAAACAAGATTTTGTAAGAATAGTTTGCAGAAGAGTGAGTTGCTATACATAAGCTTTTTAAGAATATGAACCTGCGGTTTCGTCTGATGAAGGTTTACATGGAACCTTGTGCAGCAAAGAGAGATATCATGTCGAGCGATTCCGTCAATTCCTGAATTAAATATCTTGTAATGTTGGTGGAATGAAGTATGGATATGTGAACGGCCGTGAACCTTTAAACAGAGGATGTTCTTCGACATTCACCTCATGCTTGACCAAGGAAAACTGCTTAAATATCACGGTCTTTATCTCCTGTGGTCAGATGACGAATGCCCATTTTGGAAGATCATTTTACTCCCGTAACGGCATTTACAGAGAATAAACACATACTGGACTTTTCGCATCCGCGCGCTGTCGTGGACTCCGTTAAGGATCTTTGCTCAGGAGGTCATTAGAAAGTACCTATGCTTTTAAGCTCGAGGCCAGTTGATATTAAAGTACCATTAGAAAAGGGACATACAAACTAATTTCTGTGGTTATGTTTTAAGCACATAAGGACAGAACAAGTGAAGACACAAATATTTACTTTTTCTCGAAACCCATTAAATTTCTGGATGAGTAAATGCCATGCTACCCAAGCCTAAAACCCCCTAGCGCAACTTCGCAGGCAAAGGCTACTGTCCCCCACCACTACAGGCCTCATGAGTGGGGTGCAGAACTGGTAGGTGGAGCGTGGTCAGTGCCCCGAGCCCTCCCAGCCGGTTATGCGACTTTAGCTCCTCAATTGACCTAATGAGGCTGAGTGTACCCCGTGTCAAACCTCCCAACGAAGGATAAGTCCCCACTTAGGTACCGGGAATCGATCCCGGGTCACCCGCATCAGTGGAAGGCACGCTACCACTCACTTAAGGAGGCAATCAAGCCGTTTGAAGTAATGCAAATAATACGCAACTGTTTCAAGTCAAGTTCTTGGGGAAACTGCGAGCGAGATATGACCTGAAAAAGTGTGGATCTATAAGTTCATTCTATATTTATTAAACTTTACTGAAAGGTTATTATTACCTCGTTTTCTAACACAGTCACAAACGTCATCTTCTACAAAAATTGGATTTAAAACGATCCACTCGTTACGAAAATACGGCGTAATTGACTTCCTACAGAAAGTCAATGATCTTATGTCGGACAGTTATTCAGAAAAGACGATGTTAATGAGTTAACTTTTTTTTAAAGAAAAAATTAATTTAGCTCATGTTCTTCATAATATATCAATACTTGATTATCCATTAAAAAATGTTGCAAATAGTGCTACAATTCTTTGCAGAGATGCTTCAGAACTAGTAACCCGAATTCCTTATTGCGGGGGTGGGGTGCGGGGGTGGCGTGCGAGGTTGGGGACGGATGAGTGAGTCATCAGCTGTTGCAAGTAACGAGAGGTTTTCTTGCAAGCTTTCAGGCAAGTAGATTTTACTGTGAACATTCCTTGCCTTCCGTTCCACACACACCGATGTTGCCACCATATTGCACAAATTTATTTCAATGATTTAATATCGTTTTATGGCTGAACACTCGTTTTAGCAACACACGAAAAATGCACAAGTAACTCATCTTTTAAAGCTCTCTATGCTAATTCCAGAAGTAAATGATGAAGTGTGACATATTGACAATCAAACTTTCGACCAATTATATATAATAATAGTTTTATATATTATACTTAGAAGTTTTAAGGTTCCTTTCCCAACTGTTAACATTACAGAAGACAAAGCAGCTTTTACAAAAGATACCAGTAATAAGAAAATATAAAATTAAGTTTAGAAGTATGAAATTATTGGGATTGGAATTTATATTTACATTCAGAAAATAGTAAAATATGATACTTGTAAAATGTGGAAGTACCTCTATATCTATAACATTAACGGAAGAGAGCATTTACAATATTCTTTCAGAAAAGTGGTGTATTCGGAGGCATGCAAAACGCCAAATTGTTTATATAAGTGGACAATTATTGGTATAGAAAATTTAAACTTTCTTTCAGAATGTTAATAAGGCAAGACACATACAAACTGCCTAGTTACTTTCATGGCTATACTATTGGAATAGGGACTTAGTTACTTTCAAAAAACTATTAGGTGTTAAGCATACAAACTCCAAATTCTTTTCCCAATAAGATCAAAGTTATCTCCAGAATTTATCGATTAGTATAATTGCAATTTTAAGTATACTATTCCAAACTGTTAAATTGTTGCAGTTAAAAAATAGAAAGCAGCTCTTAACAAGGAGCTAAAGCAAATCAACTTTATAAATATAACATTATGGGAATTAAAATTCTAAATCACATTGAAAAACCTAATAAGACATGCCAAGTTTATGGAGGTACAATTATTGGAATAGAACTATTAAAGTTACATCCATATATCTAATAAAGCAAGAGGCATACAAATGACCGGATTAATTCCAAAAGGTGATTAAATTGTTATCTAATCTGACACCCATCAATTGTGGTTGTTAAAGTATAAGAAATATCTTGCTCTTTTTAAAACAAGTTATACAATATTCGCAGAATAACTCTTGGGACAACCTTATTAAGTCATTTTGGCAGTGTCAAACAAAATTAATCTATAAAAAGACACTTCAGTAATAAATCCTACATTCTAACTATTAGTTATAACTTAGAGTAACTAAGGCAATCAGGTGTTCTGGTGAACTCAGCCAACAAGAAGTCCATGCTCAAAATTTGTAAATTAGAATTCAACGTTCAGAATTCGCGGGCCTGTAAATACGAAGTATGCAATTTCTGAAAACTATCAAGGAAAATAATTCTTAGAATTTTGCAAGTCAGCGAGTAAATTATGAAGTAGGCGGGAGTTAAGTGAATAGAACGGCGCCCATTTCTAAAATTGGTGTTTTTCATGTTTTATTGTAATCAATTATCGGCAGTCCGTAGCGCTTAAAGACCGCGCTCCGTATTGCACTTACTTGACGGTAGCCGAAAGGGGGTTTTCGGACTAGCATTTTGGCTCGCGACAACTTACGCTTCTCATTGTGATACCAAAACAGTTATTTCAAACTGCAAATTTATTAATATTTCAGAACTTAGCAGATATAATACTTCAATAGTTACAGTTTCTCGTGCTAATATAGCTCACCATTGTAGTATCTGGCAACAATTAAGTAAAGGCGGAGATATTCGAGAAGCCATCAAAGGTGCTACACATTGGGTGAAAAGTTATCAGACGTCAAGAGTTTCGGAATGTTATAGTTCCACAAAAAATAGTTAATGTGCCATAAACTCGAATCTTTGTTATTGTCACAGCAATAAATACAAGAACAAAGATATTGTATAATAATATTACCCCCAGGTGGAATTCAACAATTTATTGCCAGCATTATCATTGTAAATATTACAGTTAATACTTAATACAACACGATGATAAATTTAAATTAACTACAATAGATTTCCTTTCTTGTGGTTATCTTATGTTCTAATCAATTGTCACCAGTTAATTTTTACAGCACTAGTGTTATATGCCCCATTAGAAAATACTGCGATAAATGACAATGTGAGAAATCCCACTTCTGACACCACGTAACAATTGTCTGTCACTTTATTTCCCTTAAAATTGAATCACAGAATCACTGTCCTCTGTTTTATCATTGACACAACCTACAATTCGTTGTGACCTTGCAAATAAGAGCTGTCCTGTCACGTACTTCACTTTCTTTCAGTTCTACTCTCTGTCTCACAAACTTCTTCCGACGATACACTCCATCAGGTCTAACTAAAAACTGGTTCACACAATAAACAACTCACCTACAACGATCAAATGCCTGCAAATGTCTCGGAGATACCGAAACTCTCTCAACATTGCCTCGTTCAACTTTTAACGACTCGCTTCTTTCAGCACTACATTCGCTTACATACCCGAGAATGACGTATCACAAATTCTTCTCGAAATCCAACTTCTCTCGGCACTTCGCATAAACTAGCTTGGCACACAAAGAGCCTCGAGAATTGTCTGGAATCGCTTTGTTCTCACGCGCTCATTGTCGTCTTCTTTACTTGCCGCGTAGTGGTGTGAGGTAGTCGACCTTGACTCTCTTTTTGAGCGGCGGCTGCTGGTCTGCGTCACAGTACTTCAAGCGTCGTCATAAATTTTTAGATGCCGGAATTGCAGAAAGCTTGTTAATATAGAGTGTAAGAAAAAGAAGATAAAGTTACGAATAATTAATATTCATTCATTTTCAACAGCTTTCTGTGCCCTGTTGTTTGCCATCTACCTTTGTTTAGTTTGTCTTCATTTTGTAACTCACAAGAACTTCTAAAACTAATAACAGAATCACTACATTCGTGAACTTTACAGTATATTAGGATCATGAATACAATGATCTAACAGTCAGTGAAACACGAATAAGTAATTATGTAAATACTGCACAACAAGGAAGCAAAGACATGACAACCACGGTGGGTCGTTCCAGTAACCACTTCGAAGACCTAGGGATTCTGAAGTAGCAATTGAAGTGATATAGAAGGAAGAATAGATTACCTGCAATATATACGTTTTGCCGAATTATATTCCTATGCAATGCTTGTATTCATAACATCTAGAGCGCATATTCTCTTTTTTAAGATTGCAAGTGAGTAAAAGCCCGTTATCCCTGTACGGTGAATACAATATTTTCCTTATTCTCTTGGAGGACAAACAAATAAAGCTAGAGAGTTTATGCTTTCATCAATCTTTTGCTACATTTTTACTATCCGCGTCAAATCTCTTACGTGTAGGAGCCCGCTACAATATAGCCATAACGTGTCCTTGTGCATAAGACAGCATGACGCACAACGTAAGAATAGCGTTTTGCTATTTTAAACTATGACAGACACAACATTTAATGGCAGGTAATACCTGACAAGTATTATTCTTTCTTGTTGTGGAAATACATTTTGAGGGTGCAAATTATATTTATATCACCTGCTTTACACCATAAAATAAACTAAAGATCTGTATAATAACCCTGGCACCAAATTACTTAAACCAGGGCTAATATGCCAAATATTTAACATTTATTTATTCTACACATTGATATATAAACATATTTTAGAGATAAAATAATAAAGATAAAATTATAAAAATAAAAATACAAATATAAAATATACATAACAAATTATAAAGTAAGGGAAAAAATAAAAATAAATTTAAAAAATTATCACATATAACATAAAAGAAAAGAAAATATAAACAAACTACAAATAAATTTACAAAAGTTATATCCTCAAAACAAAAAAGTTATAATAATATAAAATTTATAAATTTATAAACAAAAAATAAGTTTTTTATAAATACATAACAATTTATAGGATAAAAAGAGATAAAACAAGGATCAATTAAAATGAATTGATCTCCTCACTACAACAAAATAAAGTAAAAACATTTCACACATGCCAACATCACTCTCACAAAACTACAACTATTACCAAACAACAAAGAACAAATATGTAAAATTAAATTATTGATTATAAATATTAAATACAATTAACTATATTATTAAATATTATGTTATAATTATTATTATTTAAATTTATGAATAATAAAATTATTAATACTATTTTTAAAATAAATATTATTGTTATTGTTGTCGAACTCATACACACAAAATACACGTAAGTTGTAATTGCGTATAAATACCGAAGGGTTAAGTTAAAATGACAATCTTTTCTCGTACATGCTGGCACATTCATTCTCTTTACATCTGACATAAGACTTAAGCTTGTAATAAATTATTAATATGTGGGCGTTAATTTATCAATTACTAAGCCAGACGAAGCAAGTTCTAACTAGGCAGCGCAGCACGCCGTGATTGCCTACAGTCGTGGAGCCTCTGAAGGTCATATACAAGAGGAATAATACCGGGTATTCTGTACAGGTTAGGTGATCTGCATTTTATGCCTTTGTTCATTTCTAACGCTACAAAATTTCGCTCTCTTGTGAAGGGCTTTTTGTTTAATAATTGCTACTGTTACAAAATGACAAGATCCAGTTATTTTGTAACTTTATTTTCTACCGAAACTGAACACATAACATAGTTCTTTTATTGACGTTAGCACTGTCTTCAGTCCTTCCTGATAATGCAACTCACAACTGTTTTCTTCTCGTAACCCTGAGTCACTCCTTCGTCCTACACTTTGTCTCTCAAAACGCTGATACAATCCTCGACACTACATAAACTACTTCACTCGCTTTACTTCAACGTGACGTATGTCTTACGACGACTGTATACAGTTACGTATGCTCCTAACACTACCTGCTGTGACAGAATTATGTCTGTAAGTACTATTACTAACTTACTAATCCTGTAGCCGTGCCTCCTTATAACGTAACACGGACCTTCCTCGCCGGACGCCTCGCGAATAATTTCAAAAACCCTTTGTCGTGCCGCGCTCATTGCATTTATCTAACTTCACATGGCGGCAACAAGTGAAAACACTGGTGAGTGTAGAAGGAGGAATAAAAAGAAAATGTGTTTACTTTGCATCTAGTGGGCACAACTTTGAAAGAGCTAGGAAGAAAAATGATTTATAATGAGAAATATAAATAAGACGTCTTAAATCTGTTGCAAACAAAGGAAACACTTGCCATACCCAGTGGAAGTTTATTCGTAACTGTGCTACCAATCGCTTGATAAACATGGCCCTTAATGGTTCAATAAATAATACATTGCTTTTACGAAGAAGATTCAGATAATAGCCTGATGATGAGTTGTTGGACAGTGACAAAATAGTTACTTAGACCTATGTAGAGCTATGTCGGCAGTATATATGTTCACCGGAGTATTTAAGCGAGCAACTGGCATTAAAATGCGAACGACCTTAAAGTATGAGGATTGCTAAAGGCAATTGAAAGTTCAACAGCTACTGTGTGCAAGCACTGTGATAAGCTTGGAGTTTCCCCATCAACACTGCAATATCAACAAAGTTATACAATACCGCTCGTTTCATGAAATATACTCGCATCTTAATTGTTGCAATTATGCTCTCAATGAAATATACTACTTTGATTCAGAAGAACTAAAAGCACACATTTCCAATAAAATCTCGATATCGAATTTTTAGTGTCGTGCAATACATTACATACTATAGAAAGCAGCTAGGAAAAATAAAAGGACAACACGTGCAAGATACTTCCTTTTTGTTTTTACTAAAAGATAACAATTTATCCTCGAATCATAACTGAAAAAATCTGCTGTGTTGCACTCACATGACTTTCTCTACTCTTGTACTGACCGTTCTTACAAACTCTTATTCCTATATCTTCTTCGTGTTAGTTGAGATAAACATTTGTACAAATTATCTTATTGCTTATTCTCTTACAGGTGCAAGGGGAGTATGGGAATACAGTAGGCTTTGTGCGATAGTCAAATGTTTTAAAGCTTTCAAACTCCGTTCTCTTTGAGCGGTTAACATATAAAAATGAATATCGATATTGTTTCTCCAAACTGACACAAATAACAAAGAATATCTCCAAGATGGTTAACTCCACTAAAGCGCATTTGGACATAACTTGTGTATTTTAGCGAGGCCTACATTTTTTGTGTTGTAAGATTTGGTCTGTCTCTTACAAAAGTCAGCAAGAGTAAACAGGACTACATAGGCTATAGCCAGAAAATTTAAAATATACATTTCATTTTCCATAAAAAATCTCAAACACATGGCATTTTAATCCAAATCTTTGGAAATATTTGAGAATAAATATAACATTTCCTTGTAAAGGGTAGTTTAGAGTAGAGGAATTTTCTTCAAAATCTTTGTGTCACATCCTTGAGAGATACTAAAATTAGATACCAACTTTGGTTTTTAATCAGCTTTTCGGTTTTGAGTTATGCTGAACACACACACACACACACACACACACACACACACACACACACACACACACACACACACACACACACACACACACACACACACACACACAGAGAGACATATACACACTCACTCATTTTTTAAAAATGCTTTTTTTTGTCCAGGGGACCTTAAAACATATATTTCCGGTGAAGTGTCGACATGGAATTTTTGAGTCGAACACAATACTTCCCCTACTTACTATACGTAGTAGAGAAAGTAAATACTAGTTCTATTTGTAAATTCAGCATATTTGTATATAAGTTTCTTTAGATATGCATTTTGCAGAGAACTATATCATTCCATAATTTGATAGCTGATAGGCCAAGTTTATTGTTTACATCCTGTGTGTTACTGGGATTATTACAGCAGGCACCTGTTTCATTGTTCTGCGATAACTCGATGATGATGATGAAGAAGCTACCTGACGCGCATGCCTGAAAATAAGCTATGTGGGACTGCATCTCGAAGGCCATCGAGAACCACCGTTAATGTGACAGACAGGTTTTCGAGGATTACACTTGGCATTATTGCGTATTCGCTGCACGGTAATGTTTGGTGGTTCTTTTTCCATCCAAGATACCGGCGGGACGGGGCAATAAAAAATGTTCCTGCCAGCCTCATACAAACCGGCCTTTAGGGGCCAAGGACAAACAGCACTCCATCTTGGGAGCCAAATTATTCAGCACTGAAACAGTTTCTCAATGGGCGTTAGTCATTGGAACTCTTCTATGGGAAAAAACAATTCATTGTGACCAAGAACGAACTCCATATCCATTCAAAGTGTTAAACATAGAGTAGCCTACTTTAATAACCTTAGCAACGTTATTCAGTTCAAGAATACCAAGACTGCTAAGGAAAACGACCTTCACAGACTATGCAGGGTTTTCGTTGCTTTTCTATAGGTAACCAACAAGAAGCTAGCACTAGAAGCACAGTTTTTAACATGAGTCACTTATACTAGAGTAACCGTCAGGAACGATGGCGGTAAATGACATATAATGCGCAGGTAGGGGTAATAGGGGAAGTGCTGCGCTGCAACTGTATCCAATATTTCTCAGGAAGTGAATAACGCAACTTGTTTTGCTTCTGCCATCGTCGGAACTCCTAATGAACAATGGAGTGGATTAATTGCTCGGAATTATTTAATTTCACAGTTAAACTGAAGACAAGTATAAGATGGTCTGAAACAGACTACACCTGATTGGCTAGAAAATCCCATCACTCAATGACAAGTTGCGAAGGGGGACTTAGCGCCTCAAACAAAAGGTACTTTTTTTTTGTGACGGTGACTCCCCGGGAAAATGAATGAGACGAATGGACCCTAAGGGCGGCCGAAACGTTGCCACGACAGAGCAAGTGGCAGGGTCCCTACATTGTTAGAAGCACCCCGGCGGAGGTTGACTTAACTCCTCCCCCCCCCCCCCCCCCGTACTTATATCATCCTATTTGGGGTTCGGAAAACAGTGACTCGCCTACCAATCCGGGGGACGATGTTTTCGTAAGCGACCAAATATCCATAGTTATGCAAATGCATTGCATGAAGTGATCCCTTGCAAGTTGCGATATTGTCTATCTTTGCGTGCGCATCAGTGAAAGCAAAGTAAACAAAAGTACTAGCCTTCCGTGTGCGTAATGTTCGCCCGCCGCTCACTTGTTCACAAGTGATAACAAGGCATGCATACCACAAGAGAAAGGATCTTCCGGTTATAATTCCCAAGTGACTTACGTCAACCTTGCCGAGCTATGTTAATAGAACCGTTTATTGTCCAATAAACGCATCTCAACTTTCAAATACGAAACAGCGACTTTGTCTTTATAACCAATAATATAAAGAATAACAGTTGTGTGCTTGTGGGCGCACGTGTGTGGTAAATTTGAAAACTGGTCAACTGGTTTTGGTAATTCTTTCTCTATTGAAAGCCCATCCTTTTCTGGACTATCAGACAGCTTCTGGTTTCTACTTCTAAATTACTAAAACACCAGAAGGTGTTTCATAATTCCTGGATATTAAATTTGCATTCATATAAGAATGTCTTGCAAAGAAGGTTTTGAATTTTCCTTGAGAACGCCATGTAGTAGAAAATTTAAATAAAAACTCATCAAAATGTTTAACATACCATGCTTTTAAAATTGACTAAAATATAAGTTAATTTCTCCTAGTCCCATACAAATTTATAACCCATGCCTCATATACAGATTGTCTGGAGATTCGTGACTGTCATTTTTTAATATCTGTGAAAATGCTTGTGCGATTCCAAACGAAAACAGGGTGCATGCGACAGACATTTCTGTACGAATAGATCACCTAAGTCAGTATCAATTTTTATATCCTTTGCAGAGCAATAAATGTGAGTTTTCTCAGTTACAGCTCTTACACTCCTTACTAGAAATATTATTTATTGCATTCACCTCACAATTTTAGTTTTAAATGTTAAAAATATTTTTATAGCTATTAAAAATTCATAATCCAAAATTTTCAGAGCAATATGTATAGGATTACGTTGTAACCTGCCCTATATTAGAAATTTTAAAGGTGTTTTAATTTAAATATATAAGACAAAAAAAAAAAAGTTACCTGTTCGTTTTTCATCCAATTCTGAGTTATGCTTAAAGTTTCACAGGCTATTCGTAGGGCATTCAACATTTGCCTTCCATTTGTCACGAAAACATCTTAAACATATTGTATTTTAATCAGAATCGTTAAGGCCATTTTTGAGAAAAGTAAAGGTTTTGAAAGAATTTCGTGGAAAAGAGTGAATAGATTTTATTGAAATCGAGATAATATTAATTGCTAATTGAGTTAATATTGCATTGTCATCCAGTTCTAAGCTATGCTTTTAACTTGGGTGTCTCCAGTTCATCGTGAAGTTAGTCTAATATTTTTTCCACGTAAAGGGTAGTTTGGAGTGGGAGGATTTTTTTAAAATTAGTTAAGTTATTTTTATATTGTTCTGAACTATGTTTAAAGTTTCGAGTCTCCAGTTTATTGGAAAGATAGTTAAAATCGATTGCAAAACTTGTACCGAAAAGAAATAGACAACAAGAGAGTTAGTTTTAACGAAAACTTGTCACGCTGCATAAAGCACATCTAAAATAGGCAAATTCCGCGTATGTTTTATTCCAATTATCACACTATGTAAATGACTAGCGTTTAGCTTGTGAAAAAAAAAGTAAGTGGGAGAAAAAAAAAACTAGAATGAGATCTGCTTCTATGTATGATATTGTTTCTTTTAAATGCTCTAGAGGAATTGATTACCAATGTATGCCAAATAATTTTGTTACATAAATGAGTAGTCTTCAGCTAATATAAAAGATCTTTCAGTGATAGTGGCATATATATTCTCAGCTTAACTCCCACAAAGAAATAAATAGAAGCATATCGCAAACCTGAAAGAATCTCTGGAACTAGCATTATTCTACTCGACTAATCTCAGAGATTAGAAATGAAGAAAGACAACTGTATCCTTCCAATAATAACATACGAAGCACAAACTTGGACAATAGAACCACAGAAGTCTTTAAGACAACTTACATGAGCAAAATGGAAAAGGTAGACGTAGAGAGGTAGGGTATGGACGGAGTAACACTGAGCCAACTGTTGAAGCTGTTGTACGCCAGACCTTGGGAGGAAGGGATGAAGTGAGAGGGCTTTACGGACGTCTTGGAACCTGGGTCAGTGTGAGGGCCACTAACGTGTGCTGGAGATTCTTCATTTCGGCATCAGGGTTCACTAAGCAGCCTCAAATCAGGTGACTACAACGCCACCCATCCGCTGGAAACAGCAGCTACATTTCACAAAGGCCCCACACAGCAGCGTCAAATGCGCCCATCGCCACTTAAAGACTGGATTGAAATGAAGCTGAAATTAAATTAAGGGGCGGGAAATTCGGGGGATGTAATTATCTTTGCCTGGTGACCCGGAATGACCCCGAAAAAACCCAAGGGCAGTAAGAAAGCCCGCGGTAATCTAACCCATGGCCTCCCAAATGCAAGCCTTTCACGTTTGCGCAGTTATCGCACTCGATTAAAATGAAAATAAAAACATTAAATTTATCAATAAAATACTGTATAAAATAAAAATAAGAAAGAACAAGCTTATGTGGGCCAGGAACCTTCTTTTTGAGGGAAGCCTTTTGCCCATAGGAAATTTTTATTTAGACTATTCTATTATTCTCGTCTGCACACTTAGGATACTTGTGAAATTAACATGTTTTGCATATCTACTACTTCTGAACGAAATTTCGATTCTGATGAGGTAGTCTTAAAACATTGGTGTAGTTGGTGCACGTTTGTAATGTTAAACACAATTGTTTATGATATGTTCATAAAACGATCATTAAAATATCCAAGCTACTTTTCTGTACCTGGTGTCACTTTCTCAGCAGAGATTATACTCTATGTATTATATTCACATGTTTTGTTCACTCACTTATAGCTAACACATTTACATCTTTCTCTACTCACTCTTCTATAAACAATTGCCCTAAAAAAACGCGATTTTACACAAAAAAACATTTTTATTCCTTCTATAAATAAGTGGTACAATTTTCTGTGTGTTTGAAACACAAATGGTATGTATTATATTCACATGTTTTCTCTACTCAGTTTTAGGTAACACATACACATCTCTTTCTCTACTCACTCTTCTAGAAACAATTCACATTATTTATATATACAAAATGAATGGTTTTAGCTATGTAACCGTTAATCTAGAAAAGCGATTGACCGATCATCACGAAATTCAGCATGTTTATGCAGTTTTTGTTGGAGAAGCCGTTTATGCTGTCCATTTTAGTATACAATATATTAGTTTCACACAGTTTTCTCTGCTGGCTTTTCTTTTACGTAACACATACATATACCCTTCTCTACTCGCCCTTCAACACACAGTTGACACGCTTTTCTATGGTTGAAATATAAGTGCAGCGTATGAGATCTCCGGAAAAAAAAAACAACACAATTTTACAACAAAACGAAAAGAAAAAGGAAGGAAAAACGCCGAGTGAAGCTCGGTCACTTAGATACTGAAAACTTTATCATTTAAATCAGCTATAGATACAAAATGTTTTATGGTTTATTTCTCAACGTTTGTAATATAATCCATAACGCATTCAACTCAGGTAATGCTACTTATATGACTCTTATGATAAATATTCACTCGTGAATTAATAGTAAACATTGCTCACATTTTGCATAAATTAGTATTATGCCCACAGCCTGTTCAATGGTTCAGTACATCTCTAGAACAACCACAACACGCAGATCAACAACCTTGAAGGTAAAGAAGCTTCCTTTCGTGATATAAAATGTTTTATGGTTTTGAGCGAGTGGAATGAATGAGTAATTAACGATTTAGAAAAGCATATCTTTACCACCGTAGATTTATAATGAATGTGCTAGTTTTCTTTAAAGTGTAAATGTGATGTAATTTTGCAAACCTGTTCTTAGGAGTAGAATTAGAACTTCTGCTCTCAACATTGCAGCAAAAAGCCACTAATGATTGTGACTGAGAAACTGCTAAATACTCCATTTAAAGTTCTTAATTCCTAGAAATGATTACAGTAATTAAGTGCTATACTGATCTTTAATAACGCAACCACCAACGTTAACAAGATTACACCTTAAAATTTACGGTTTACATTTTTTAGAACTACTTCAGTAAAAAGGCTATTTCGTAATGTAAACATTATTGGTGTTCGGGATAATTGCTGTATAATGGAAGATTAAATAATTCAGCAGCATTCTGTTTTCATTCATTCATCATTCTTGTATTTCTAAAACAGAATTTAATACCTTACCTTTTTATTTTCTCTACTACGCATAGTTAAGTAGAGGAAGTATTGTATTCCGCCCAAAAATTCGATGTTGAGATTTCACCGGAAATATATGTTTTGACATCCCATAAATCTAAAAAAGCATTTTCAGAGTAATATCCGCGCGCGCGCGCGCGTGTGTGTCTGTCTGTCTGTGTGTCTGTCTGTGTGTCTGTCCTGTCTGTGTGCCCTGTCTACCTGTCTGGCAGTCTTTGGACAACATAACTCAAAAACGAAAAGTAGGTTAGAAACCAAAGTTGGTATTTAAGTTTAATGTCTTTCAAGGATGCGGCACGAAGATTTTGAAGAAAAATTTTCCACCCTAAACTACCCTTTACATGGAAAATGTTTAGAGAATTCTGATTTTCTTGAAAATGGCTTCAACGATTTTGATTAAAATGCCATATGTTTAAGATATTTTTTTCATAAATGAAATGTATCATTTGAAGTTTCTACCTATGTAGTCTTGTTTATTCTGGATGACTTTTGAATAACTCGTAAACTGCAAGAGATAGACCAAATCTTACTAAACAATAATGTAGATGTACTAAAGCACAATTTATATCCAAATAAGTATTTTGGTAGAGGGAACTATTTCGGAGATATCCCTTGTTATTTGTGTCAGTTTCGTAAAACAAAGCTCTCGTCAAATTTAACATCGTTGTCCATTTTTCTACATGTTAACAGTGCAAACAGAACGGAACTTGAAAACTTTGAGCGCTAGTCAAATCTTTTAAGGCCTACTGTATTCTCATGTTCCCCTAGCACGTACAAGCAAATAAGCAATGAGATAATTTCTGCAGATATTTATCTCGACTAACATTAAGAAGATAGGAAGAAGAGTCTATAATAATAGTACAAGAGTAGAGCAAGTCATGTGAGTGCAACACATCAGATTTTCATTTTTACGAAAGGTTGCCATTTATTTCACCAAACATAAGACGATTAGTTTCCGAAACCTCTATATTTCATATTTTCTTATGAGGGCTTAGAAAGAAACCCCCTTATATTTAAAACAGAAGAAACCACTATTTTTGCATAATATTTCATTTTGCATACTACCAGTTTAAAAGAAATCTGATGTGTTGGATTTTTAACGCTTCTCTATAAGTCTTCTTCCAAAAGGCAATTCTTCTGTGTTTCTTGTTAATAAGATATATCTACAATGGATTTTGGAATAAAGTATAAGGATTGTACTAAGCTAACGGGAGTCAGTTTTTCTAAAAATCCTATTGCTAAATAACAGCTTTGATTTGTTACAGTCACATAATTTCTCTACTCTTACAAAAACTAGACTTTCAAAGTTGTATTATTTTGACTAATTTGAGTTAATCCAGATAAATCTTAATTAGTCCTTTCGTTGTAGCATTCAGTAGTAAAAGTGATATTTTGATTTTTAAAGAGCTCCTTCCATGACCACGAGAATAAAAGGAATACCAGCTTTTCATTTGAGAAAGTGTATAAGTATTAAACAAATCTTAACGAAGGGTAGGATTTGCATGGTTTGTGTAATAAAATTTTGTCTCTTACGATTTAACAGCTATAGAAAAGTCAATTCAGCATGAAGAGAGCTTCACAGGGCCGTTCCAGAAGATTCAGGATACACATTTATCATGTAAATATGTTACACATATCATTTCATTTAAACTCGTTTCAGACAGATTTGAGAAAATAAAACTATAGCGAAAGTTTTCAATGAAAAGGGACTTTGGGAAACTGCATCTTTGGAACACACTGAACCTATATGCGAAGTTTGGATTTAAGTTATGCTGTACACACGCGCACGCACACACGCGCACACACACACACACACACACACACACACACACACACACACACACTTCTATTTTTGTTTTAAATTCAGGGGACATGAAAACCGCGTTTTGGATGAAATTTCTATATCGAAATTTTGAGTGAATTACTAGACACATGGTAGAGAAAGTAAACTTTTGCAACTCGAGCAATATAAGGATGTAAAGCATGGTTCAGTGTTACATAAAGCTTACGTTTATTTAAAATTATGGGTAATAAAATGTATTACTGTAAAGCTTTGTCTCTCTTTCTCTCATTTCTCTTGTGTGCTGTTAGTTGCTCGAAACATGTTGCTACCACAGACAATTTTGTTCCTCTTTAAACGCCGCTCAAAGCAATTTTGAATGTTCTCTTGGCTCTTTATTCGGTGGATGATCACTAATCCCTGCTGATCCTATTGGAGCCTTTAGAAGTGGCAACTGACAACAAAGGATGTTTCTGTAGGTGGCAGTATAGTGCGTTTGTCGGATGGCAAGTACACATTGAAGAATTAGAATATTACTAGTTACAGAACAGTAGAAACTTGCAATATAAAACTTTCCATTTTGACTTGTATAATGCTGATTGTTTTTATCAAGTTCATTCCAAACTTGTAGAATTGAGCTCTGTTCCCCTTATTGTGCAAAATTCTGACATTCTTCAGTCTATCTCTTTTGTGTTTTTCATACTGTAACATGGGTTTTGCCTTTACCTCCCTTATTTTCTCTTTTATGTGCCTTACTTTCTCTTCGCTTATCACTTTTTGCTCACCGTGGTCCGAATGTGTCTGCCTTTCATCCTTTCTTCCCAGGGACCACGTAGGAAGCAGTAATGGTCACTATGGTCTATGGCTGTGATCTAGTTACTGGAAGCCTCTCTCTCTTTCCCTTCCTTTTTACACATCGCAGTCAGATCTGGATGCCCTTTGCGTCTCTCCTTCGCCCCTTCATCTCAGAGGTCCCGTTGGAAGCAAGAAGGGCCCACTGTGGTCTATGTGCGGTGATATACCCCAATTGTCGAAGGTATCTCCTCTGGCTACTCCTAACCAACTGTATCTCGGAAATGGTGTACGGCATCCAAAGCCTATCACAGCACTGGGAAGCAGTCATAGAGCTCTAAAGAGACTTTTTGGGTGACGTCGATTTTATTAAACTATAAAACAAGAGTCAGTTACGTTACTCTGCACATTATCTGAGATCAATCGTATCAATTAATGTTATGATCAGCCCTGCATCATTTCTGCATGGAGAAATTTTTCTTTAACCGTTTCGTGATATCTCCAGTTAATAATCGAATTTAATTTCTTCGGCTGTAAAGTATTAGCCTCAAAAACGCTATTTTCACGGCCTTCTAGATTTCAACACAATGCGTAAAACACGAAAACGTTAATGTAAAAACCTCTCAACATAACCTCGTCCTCGGCCATTTGAAGAACATTTGTGCAAATCATCCTCAGTTTGCGAACATCTAAAAGCTTTTTAAATGATGGTGTTCTCGTGGTAAAGTGTTCCTGAGATTTATTACAATCAGCCTGTCGCTAGGTCGTTACTCGAAAACGCCTATTTACGTTGATGCATTTGTAGGTCTTATATAACAATCTTGTTAGGAAATTCTAGGAAACATATTAGTAGAAATACAGAGAGGCGCAAAAGTCAGTTTCCCCTTCATCAATTCATCAGTTCGGCTTTTTGTAGGTAAATATTGAGGATATGTGGGAACAAAATTAATTGGAGGATATCGTTGACAACATTGTGTACTCATTAATTTGTTTGAGTTTTCTGTTTTTGACTATTGTTGGTGTGTTGAACGTTATTTGCAATGGCAAATTTAGTAAGGAACAACGCATTTACATGCTTCAGTTAATGAAGTACGGCAAAGCGACATCCATAGTTCAAGATGACTTTCGAGCAAGCTTTCTTAATGCACCATTACCAACTTGACAACTTTTCTGGAAACTCGATACAAAATTTGAAAGGACAAGGAGCATTGCAGATGCTTTGAGATCCGGTTGACCACGTGATGTCTAAAACGAAGAAAATTCTCAGTCGCTCAGGAATTTGTAGCAAATCCTCACAAGTCAGCTAGGAAGGCGTCTGCGCAACTGTGCATATCAAGAAATGAGCAACTGTGCATATCAAGAAATGAGCCTGCAGAGAATGCTAAAAGATAAAATTCAAAGCTTTTCGCCCAAAATTACTTCACGCATTAGTACATGAAAATGACTACGACAGAAAACGAGTTTTGTAAGTTGTTTTTAGTACACAACGAAGCAGATTCTAATTTCTGGCTGTCAATTTTAATTGGACATGTGAATAACCATAATTGTGTTCATTGGTCCGACACGAACCCCCATGAGGTAATAGAGAAAGATCTCAATGTCCCGTGTGTTATTGTCTGCTCTCCTAATGCGCTCAGTCATTTTTTCCATGACTGTACAAATCAGACCAAAACTGAAATATAAGTTCCTAATACTTATCAAACTAAAAAATCTGATGTGTTGCGCTCACATGACTTGCTCTACTCTGGTACGAACCATTCTTACAAACTCTTATCCCCATATCTTCTTAATGTTAGTCGAGATAAACATTTGCAGAAATTATCTTATTGCTTATTTCCTTGTAGGTACAAGGGGAATATTAGATTGCAGTAGGCTTTGAGCGGTAGTAAAATATTTTAAGGCTTTGAGATTTCGTTCCCTTTGCACGGTTAACATATAAAAAAATAAATAACGATGTTGCACTTGACGAAAGTTTTGTTTTCCGAAACTAACACAAATAACAAGGAATATCTCCGGAATGGTTCACCGCACAAAAAATTTATTCAGTCATAAATTGTGTGATTTAGCGAAATTACATTATTTGTACAGTAAGATTTTTGCTATCTCTTACGGTTTACCAGTTATTCAAGTCATTCAGAGTAAACAAGACTACATGGGCTATAGACAGAACATTCAAAATATACATTTTATTTGTTATAAAAATATGTTAAACATGTTATTTTAATCCAAATCGTTAGAGCCATTTTCAAGAAAATCAAATTTTCCATGTAAAGGGTAGTGTAGGGTAGATACATTTTCTTCAAAATGTTCCTGTCGCATACCTGAAAGACATTAAACTTAAATACCAACTTTGGTTTTTAACCGACTTTTAGTGTTTCACTTATGCTGTCCACACACACACACACACACACACACACACACACACACACACACACACACACACACACACACACACACACCACACACACCACACACACCACACACACCACACACACCACACACACCACACACACCACACACACCACACACACCACACACACCACACACCACACACCACACACACCACACACCACACACACACACACACACACACACACACACACACACACACACACACACACACACACACACACACTTTGCTAAAAATGCTTTTTTTATTCAGAAGGTCTTAAAATATAATATATTTCCGGTGAAATATTGACATAGAATTTTTGTGTGGAATACAATACTTCCTCTACTTACTAGTAGAGAAGGTGAAAATAGAAAACTGAGGAAAAGTAGACGAAGTGGTAGGATCTAGCGGTGTTAAAAGGGGACACGAATGACATAAACATATCGCTGGGCTTTTAAAAATGGATTGAGAAAACTATTTGACCATATTTACAGGTGTGTATAGAATGTTTACGTATGATAATCAAGAAACAGAAAATTTTGGCATTTTCAGCTAAAATGAAGTCCCAGTATCGCTAATACACCCCTCTGCTTGGTTGAACAACGAAACAGAGCGCTCCACACACGACCCTCACTGCTAAATAAGTGTCCACTAGGAAGATCGGTGAAATGCCATCTGAAGCTTTAGAAACGGCATACAGGGTGTCCCAAAATTAGACCGACAAACTTTGGGAGCTGATAGATAACATTATTTTAAACATTTTTTTGATAAGGGAAGTTTTTTGCTGCGGTGCTTCGTTTAAGCGCTAGATGAGTTAATGCCATAGATTACTGCCTCCCATCCAGTTTAAGTATTTACGGCAAAATCAACAATGAAAATGAAAATTAGTATTGCATTTATTTTAGTAAGGCACACAATCTTAATCCAAGAAACAAACATAGAACACATAAACAAAACACAAATATCATTGTTTACAGTTAATCACAGTTTTACTATTCAAAATTAGACCGACAAACTTTTAAACCAAAGAAATGGCTGGTATCTTTGCGAGAGTACGGCTGAATAGGGCAGGCTGATACACTCTTTGTGTTAATCACAATGGACGTGCATTCCCACATTTGCTTTGCATTCCTGCATTGCTTGTCGGTCTAATTTTGGGTCACCTTATGGAACCCAGTGTACCTCGGAATCACATCTTCTCGGACTCATAGGAATTACTCCCTGAGGCACCTTGAGTTACATAGACATTTCTTTTCAATGCGTTTTTGCACACTGAGAGGTTACATCTGTACCCGAGTGTCTTCCAGTTTCTGGGACAACCGGGTTGATTTAAATTCGGCGGATGAAGCGGAACGAGGCAGGGTCTCTGTCAGTGTGTCAACTGCTCAAACTTAAGAATCAGATATTTGGCAGCTCACGTACAGTTCATTGCAGGCTTGCCAACTACCCGACATGTTACGTGTTACATACGAAGGCCGAGTAAATCCTTTCTAGTGTCCCGTGTTTGCCGAGAAAGTGTATGTTAGTGACGTAATATTTGACACTAGAAGTGTGTTGCTCCCCAAAGAGTGACGTAACACACCCATGTGCTCAAAATGAATGGTTGACCTTTTAAAGCAAATATTTAGCTGCCATTAATTTTAATTACCATTCAAGGGCTCTTCTTCGTTGCTTAAAAAGTTTGATGTTACTGTCCGCCATATCTAACGGGGAACAATGCTTCAAGATAACAATACTGTATTCTTTTTATGAATAAAATGAAGTGACTCCAGAAGGTACTCAATTACATCTTTAACATTTCTAACATGTTCATTTGGAAGAAGATATTAAAATTTTGGATGTCTTCTTGGCGTTGTGCTAATGCTGCTGCTTACCAAGCAGGATTCCCGGTACAACCATGGGAATTTTTTCTCCGGGAGATCTAGCCTCGTTTGGTTCCTGAGGAGCCAATTAGGAACTACTTGATTGAGAAGTAGAGACCTCTGGTTGTGAAGACAACATATATCGGCCCGGAGGGACCGGAGCGCTGACCATATCCCACCCTCCAGTACCTGCACCCTGCTCGTGAAATTGTGATGGGCAGCGGCCGGGCGGTACACCTAAGTCCGGAAACGGCTGTTACGAGGTGGCCTTAGTTAATTGATTAGTTATACTGCAATTTCTGTCTTCATGTGTTGCCCCATATTTTGCTTTTTATAAGTTTCATCATCTTCTTCTTCCACACAAGTATTAGACCAGTTGGCCTGTTACGATCTCAAGAAGTTTTCCATTCAACGAAATTCTGAAAGATGGCATTCGTTTAGATGGGCCAACCAATTCTTTCGGTAATATTTTAAAAGTTCTTTTTTATAATAAGTTTTATAATCTCTTAAGATTACGTGGCTTATCCGATATTTTCATGTGTAAGATTTACAAAATGACTTTGTATGCATTTAATGGAGCAAAGCTTTTAGTATAACGCCTCAAATTGAGATAAAATGGGTTTTCACCTTTCGGAGCAAAGAAAAATGTCAAACATTACAGAAAATTCAAGATGTACATTTTATTTGTCATCAAAATATTTTAAATATGTAGTATTTTGATCAAAATCGTTAGAAATGTTCTTAAAAATAAAAACTTTGAAAACGTTTTCCGCGTAAAAGGTAGTATGGGGGACATTTTCTAGAAAATCTTCATGTCGCATGCTTGAAAAATGCCGAATTGAAATACCAAGTTTGGTATTGTTTAAAGTTATGCTCTTAAACTAACACACATACGAAAGATTAATTTTCTAAAAAGAGTATTATTTTTTATTCAGGGGGTCAAAACATTCCCGGAAATAAATTTTTAGTGAAATAGATTATTCCCCAGGTTACTACACGGAATAAGGATAGAAGAAAGGAAAAAAAAAAAAAAAAAAATAGGATAGGAGACTCGTGATATGTAGATTTAAGCGCACCCCGTAATCATTGGACCAATTTTCTATATATGAACAGCTTTTCCATTCGATATTATACATTTTTGCTATTCTGTGTACTTAGATACTCGCAGTCAAAAGTCGATGAAGAATGAAGCACTTATCAGAAAACGCCATTGTCAAAACCAGCCAGAAGTAGAATAGATGAACTATACCTAAAGAGCAATTAAAGACACATTTATACCTTAATTAGATGCTGTCATGCTATAGGAAGAATGTAACAAGTCCATTAACGTGTGAATTACACCTCTTATATTTCATATACTGTATACCGAGTAAGTCGCTTAAGGATTGGAAATTGTGAATTAAATTTCTAAACTCTAGATTTATGTTTAAAATTACTCATTGCAAAATCCCCAGTGGTTTTGAAGCTTATTTAATTCCATCAATGTTAAACAAAAATGGCCCATAAGGTGAAAAATAATAATTTTACTAATGTAAATATTTGCAATCTAAGACAGAAGCTAGTCTGTAAGTGTTGAATGAAACAGTTGTTAGTAGTTTTTATTTAAGTCCGTTTGAGTGCGAGTGTATCGTCGGAAGCCAAAAGTCAAAATTAACTCTAGATTGTGTTAACTATAAAATAGAGGATTGGGTTTTTGTGCTTTAATTTTAACGAAAATAAAGTGACAGAAAAAGTAACCGGGCTTGTCATTTGTTATACCGTATACTTCTGCTTACCATGTTTCAGCAGTAGAGAAAGTAACAAACAAACAGAATCCTTTTTCCTCATTTCAGAAGATGAAGTGCACTAGAAGCACGAGTAACATTCATACTAAATGTGAAGTGCAAACATGAAAACGACATTATTACATCTGTAATCTGTCTCCAGCCTAATGGAACATGCCACGAACAAGTTCTCAGATTTCCCAGATTGAAGCAGAATGTTCTTCCTTACATGCTTCTTAACCTTCCACACTATCTTTCATCACAGGAGGAAACCAAGAATTCTGGTGAAGACATGAACAAAGCGTGAGAGTGAACTGGTGGACGAGTTTCTGACTGCAGCTATAATTAATGGTTTTGACAAATTAAAGGAAAGCTACAGACATGAACCCTGGAACATTGACTTCGCCACAAGCGGAAGTACGGTGACTTAGATATCACTCTCCTACATCTTTGGATGCCTTGGCTTGTAATGGAATGGTTTTGCATTAGTCTTTCAGTCAATTTTCAATATATCCTCGTAACAAATTCATCTATTGCTATCTTCTGCTTGATTCAAATACACAATATTAGTTTTTTAGGAACAATATTTGAAGCTATGTCTGGATTTGTATTTAAAATATTTAATTCCTTTAGATTGGGCAAATGAACGGTATGGCTCCGCGGTGACGTGTGAGGTCATAGGCTTGATTCCCGCGGCCAACCTTTCTAATGCACGAGTTTTTGGGGGCTTTTCCCGGGTCACCAGACAAATGTTGGGAAGGATAATTCTATCCCCTGAATTTCCCGTCCCTATATTTGATTTCCGCTTCATTTAAATCCGGTCTTTCAGGGTTGAAAGTGTTGGCGATGGGCAAGTTTAGTGATGCTGTTTGGGGACTGCGAATTGTAACTGCTGTTCTCGGCAGATGGGTGGCGTTGTAGTCGCCTGATGGTGGCTATTTGGCAAACCCTGGTGTCGAAATGAAGAATTTCCAACACACGTTTGGGACCCTCACGCTGGCTCGCGCTACTCGCTCGGCAGGTCTTCGTCTCTTCCTCCCGGAGTCAGACATACATTATCTTTTGTGTGTTTCCTTTGTGATTTTCTAGTAAATATTGAACACATATAAATGAGAACCTGTACGACACTTTTGACGCTGTCTCGATTATCCCCGTCGTAGATGAATATGCTATTACAGTAGAGAACATGCAATCTTTTATTAGGGTATAAGTGTGTGGGTGAGAGAATAGACAACACCAGTTAAATTGTCTGTTAAATAGACCGCGGATTTTTAGGTCGTAAAAACCAAAGTTTTAGGCGCTTAAATTAGACACTTATAATATTGTTTAGGCTTTATAGCTTGTAAAATAGGATCAAAAACTCTTTGAAAGCCAATGTTAAAGCAATTCAAGCATTTTATTAATAGCTTGATAAAATTGTGTAAGTCATACATTGCGTGCATACAAAATCAATAAAATTACACCACGATTTCTTATGTTTGTGGTTGTATTAAATGTCACTGTTTTAAATATTAAAAATATCTCTTGAGTCGAATTTATGGGGCCAAGAAGTACCTAACCGTGGCAGTTGGACACAGTTTTAGAATGTTTTTATACAGCGATTTTAGGCACATTTTGGTCACTGTATACTCACACTCTGAGAACTTTTACTGAACTAACAAAGTGGTATCCTGATTAATGAAAAACGTTCTTTGAAACTGGTGGCCACAGAGTACCGTTAGGTATGTATCAGCAACCCTTAAACAAAAGACGTGAAGATTACCTTTACTTGGATAATATTGTTCGCTGTTAAGTGCGCAAACAGATTTCTATCTTGCTCTCAACAGCCTATGATCTTTCTAGACTATTTTCAGCCCAACAATGCTATTTACCTTTTGGTTTAAAATAAATTAAAATTAAGATTTAATTGATTTAGCGTAAAATAGACCAACATAGGCATTTTTAGGTGCTATAAAACTGGCTTTAATAGTCATGGAGAAGGATAAAACAAAAACAAAACCTTTTTCTAGATGCCTGTAAAGAAGAAAATAGCTTTTAAGCTAAGCATCCGCTGTCTACTGATAAATATAGTGCAGGCTAACAAATGAACTATTTGAAGCGAGTTGGCGACTGTTTGGCGATATAAAATTAAACTATTTCTGAACTTTACTGTTTAAAGTAACTGTTTCTGTAATAACATTGGGAAGCATAAGTTGCCGCGAATTGCTGAAATGGTAAGCCGCAAATATCCTTGTGATAACCGGAACACGGGCTTTAGGTGCTACGGACTGCCGATAATTGAATCTGTAATGTCATTGCCTGTAAGAAAGGCAATAAGACAGAAAGGACACTATTTTAAGAATACGCGCTCTTTTATCAACCTAATTCGCGGCTACTTTCACTACCACATCAAAGTTCCTACATTATAGTTGCCAAGTGTTAAACTATATGCATATGAAACACAATTTTTATTCTTTGACTTGCTAAATTTTGCGAAACCATTTCTAATTTTCTTGTCAAAGTGCGTTTATGCTTTTACTTAATAAAAAGATATGATTTGTAGTGTAATGTAGGAAGAATAATCTTTCCATTTTCTTTTATGTACTCGTAAAAGGCATTTATTCAGGGGGAATTTTCTGAAAATTCTCACATGTTAGGTTTAACTATGAATAAAAGTTCGTAATTCGTTTTAAGGTTATGGTCCTCTCTGTCTGTCTCACTCACACGAAGACCAAGTTAATTATCTCAATGACATAATTGCCATTATTCACAATTACAATCAGAAAATGGGCTTTCACTCTTCTTCCCTTTTTAAAAAAATCCAGAATAAATGCCCCTTTTAAAAATCAATTTTCATTGAAAATTTTCAGTTTTATTTTTTTTACATATAATATGTTTATTTTTTAATTACGTCACATTTGTATTTTGTTGGGAAGGGTATTCTGTAGGCAAGCATTGTTGCCTCAGCTTTAAACCTCATTTTGCGTATTTTCATATGCGCATTTATTTTCCAAAACTGCCATTAAAGCTAACTTGATTGGGTTTTCAGGACTTAATATGGAAATTGCGTACATGTTGATATTTTTTATTAGTTTTGGAAAGTTGATAAGTAACAAAGCTTTGTAAAATATTGAAAAGTATTTTAAAAAAATCCCATACTCCACTATGGGGAAATATGTATTTCTTCTTAGCATGACTACAACACAGGGGGTGGGAATTTTACGTTAACTATGATTATTCCTCATCCTCCCTCGAGTCTAGAAGTATGAATGTGTGTGTAGGTGTGTGTAAATTTAATGTTATAAATTAATCCAAGCAATAGAAACCCAAAGATCAAAACCACCACTAGGCGAGTGAACACCATTGCTGTTCAGCAATTGTTTCAAGGGGTTACAAGCCGCTGACGTTACAGGTGGCATAGAACGACATGCTTGAATGTACGTATTATAATATTGGCTATGTAGATTAAGTGGTTTCAGAAAAAAAATAACAATTTAAAACAGAAAATGAGTTAACATAGAGGAGGCAATTCTAGTTTGTCTTAAAGGCAACTCTCCATATAAAAAGACACTCTTAAGCAGCGATGCTATCCCGGAGTAGAATTTATAGCTTGTGACTTGCATTTTTTTCCATGTATGAAAACAAGCGTGGTCAGTCTTTCATATTACTTTTCCACCATGTTGTCAGATTATTAGCATTGTCATGCTGGAGGCTGAAGACGAAAGTCATCTTGTGTGTAAGAGTTTTCATTGCATTTTTCTCAACGACGGGGTATATAAATATTTGACATTTGAGGATGCTGCTGTAACATAGGTACCTTTCACTATCTGCCGCAACTTGAATGTACCGTTAGACGATGCATTTGTGCCAGTAGTACGCGAGGACTTGCTTATTTGCACATGCTTATGACATTCTTGTTGTCGTAGGTTCGGTGTACTGCATAGTCTAGGACAATTACTGCAGCCTTTCTTTTTACTCCTTGAAACAGATCTCTCTTTCATCTTTTTATAATACCCATTAATGTTATCCACTCATTCTTAACTCTGTGGTTCTCGGAAACATCTACAGTTATTTTACCACCTCAAGGTACAATCCCACTAATGTTAAATTCCTGATTTAAAGTATGCTTCTTCTCAGCATTTACTTGAAGTAGAACTATGAAATTGTAAGGACTCATTCTTAGGACACTTGTTAGAAATTTAACGTGGACTTCTCAAAATAAATATATTAATTAACTTTTTAAATTTTTTTCTCTCTTCGGGTTGCATATGAACAAAATTTTTAATCTTATTTTTAGCTATAGCTAAAATGACCTTTTCTGAAGCTAAAAGCGAGACACCTCTCAACTGCTTTTTTAATTACCGTTAACTTTATCCCTTTAAGTTAATGCAATTAGAAAGTATAAAATCTTGTGTACTATTAAAAAACAAAATTTAATTATCCGAGTACTCAGCTACTATTGCTATAAATACGAATACCAAAAAAATTATAGGTATTAGGTAACTCATAAAACCGTTTGTTATTGGACAAATTTTTCTGAAGAATAAATTTTCTTAGGGCGTTTTTCATTTTGCTTAAAGTAATTAAAAAACTCACGCCAACTATTTTTGAAGTTTATTATGGTGAGCAACAACGCTTTTAGCGTTTGTGTTTTTCTGATGTTCATATTTTTTATCTATAAATTGTAAGTCCTATGCTATAGGCTAAGATACTTTTCTTACAATGCAGCTGTAAACACACTTTCGTTTTGGCATTTTGAATCTCTCATGGAACTGTCGAAACAATATACATAGCACTCTGACTGCCACTAAGAGAATGGAATCAAGTTGTCGAAGTGAAGCGGGGGAAAAATACAGGAGTGTTGCCATTAGATTATTTATTTCTCTTAACGAATTTTGTCCATTGATAATATAACTTTCGTAAATATTTAAATACATAGAGTGAAAAAAAGAAATGATACTTTCTAACAAACGGGACAAAGAGGCATCCCGAACAAAGCTATCAGGACACCGGGACTGCAGGTTGAAAAACGGTATTCTCCCGCACAAAACATGACGTCAGTCACTTTACTATAACTCCTATAAAACTGAAAATTACAAAAGGGTCATGTTAAGCTACTGGCATATGCATGAAGAATAAGCCCTGAAAATTTGAACTATAGTAAAGCATAAAAATAGTTACAGAACAACTCCAGTGGCCTCTAAGAAATTCATAGATTTCTGGGTTGTAAGCTGATTTTACATATCATGGTATTATAATAGTGCTGAATTTAAATACTTCCTTCACATCATTCAACTTAGATACCAACTTTGGTTTTTAACCGACTTTTCTATTTTGACTTATGCTGTCTACAGACTGACAGACACACAGACGCACACACGGACCTTTTTCTAAAAATGCTTTTTTTTTTTATTCAGGGGGCCTCAAAACATATTTCCGGTGAAATCTGGACATCGAATTTTTGGTTGGAATACAATACTTCCTCTACTTACTACTAGAGAAAGTAAAAATACATCTACTTTTTAAAATTGCGCTAGGTTTCATACATGTTTTTGCCTGAATATTTTAATTTTTGTATTTGAAAATTAAAAGTATATGCTTACACACCTGACAACAAAACCTAGGGAATTTTTATTTGTAGTATCTCTTTGAATACGTGTAGCAGATTTCATTATTACAATGTGCAAACTGCTCCGCAAGAAACATTTTACAAGAAGGAAAATGCTGGAAATAGCAATAGTGAGAAAAAGGCGATGAAATATTCATAAACATCAAATTCCATGCGACATTTAAACACAGATTTGTACAGCTGAAAATTACATTTTGAAACTGGCTATACATTTTTTTGTATCCATAAATATGTCAATTATTTTATAGAATTAAAATAATATTTGCTTTTTTACCCGATTTTCATGGAATTTCTTATACATATCCTCAAGGGTACAATTTTTTTCTCTGCCACTTATGTAGACAAAGCAAGCATTGAATCTCATCTAAAAATAGCTTTGGAGATTTCACCGAACGTACACTTTTTGTAGTCACCCCAAAATGACACGTTTAGAAAATAAAATAAAATAAAAGAAATGTTGTATAAATAACATATTTTACTTTAAGTGAATATTTTGTAATTAAGGCTATCTGTCTATATGGAAGTGACAACTGGGTACTAAATGAAAGAATAAGCATGGAATTAAAGCTCAATGAAAGAAATTCTAGAGCTCGTTAGAGGTCTTAGCATGAAAATACTTGAAGAAAAGTACGTATAAAGAAAGAATAAAGGCTACATTCAATACAACGGAAAGGGACACCTCGCAAATTCAGCGACTATTACCCTCCAGGAGGAAGAGATGAAGTGAAAACAGTGGGGTACAGGTCACAGAGACGCACAGAAGTCCCTTACAATACGAGACTCGAAGATCCGTACCAAGCACTGTAGCTGGGATAAACGACCTGCAGACCAGGCAGCCCTTGAGTAACAGTCTTTCCTGTGTGCCATCATGCACCAAGAAACCTAGAAGCAGGCTGAAAAATCAGAAGGAAACGGAATGAAAGGTAAGTGATGGTTAAGAAAATTGTGGTAGATTAGAAACCCATCACAGCATTCACCTACTGACCAAGGAAAACCAGTAAAAATAGCCGAATGGGCAGTCAACGTGATCCGAACTAGGACCTTCCGAATGCGAACCTCACACGAGCCCCTTTCTCGGTAAGGAACGAGTTAAAAACAGAGAATTTACACGTTAAGACAGAACAGGAAAAAGTAACTGAATAATTTAAGACCATGTCTCATAAGGCTCTATACTGGTTTCTGAGATATTCAAGGTTTATTTCACAGTTGTACATAAGTGGACATCCGTTTGGTACTAAAATGCCCCAAACTCTCCTGTGTTGTTTACGTAGGAATGCACTTTCAAACTGCAGCTGTAAACCAAGTACGCTCATTACGTATTTTCTTTTTATAGCGTCGGATATCAACAGGAACTTTCTCAAGTGACACTTTCCTTTAAGAGCTATACAATATCCATGGCCCTGAGGTTACTATAAATACATTTACTTTATGAAGAACACTTATATTGAAGAATAATACAGAATACTTGAAGATTCCAAAATGTCCAGTAATTTGGCTGCTTATAACAGATTTCTTTATACAGTTTTGATATTTTTACAGCATGTTTATCACTTTCTCACAATTTTTTAAAAAGCTTTTATTGTTGTTGCTGTTGTTATTGTTATTATTCTTGTTATGATTATTGTTGTTATTGTTATTATTTTTTGTAGGTTGCTTCAATGATGCTTATTCTGAAAAAAACGTAAAGTGAATTTCAATACTAAAAATACTAGTGATTTCCTCAAGATGTATATAAAAAGTGACATGTTTTTGGCCGACCATGCTACTTTCGAACTGGGAGGGTGGGTCTATCGTTATGATATTCACAGTTGTGTGATTGATTTTCTCCGTTTCTGCCCAGAACTTCATCAAGTCCCGAGACAACATAAAAAAATTCACGTGCTGCACTCACATGACTATCTCTACTCTTGTACTAATCATTCTTACAAACTCTTATTCCTATATCCTTTTAGATGCAAAGGAAATATGGGAATAAAGTAGATCTTGAGCGATAGTCAAATCTTTTAAAGCCTTCAAATTTTGTTCTCTTTGCACGGCTAACATATAAAAAAATCAATAACAATGTTCCGTTTGACGAAAGTTGGTATTCCAAAACTCACACAACTGAAAAATAATATCTTCGAAATGGTTCACTCTACAAAAACAATTATTTGCACATAAAGTGTGTGTTTTAGCAATATCTACATTTTTTGTATGGTAAGATTTGGTGTATCTCTTACGGTTTACCAGTTATGCAAATATCAAGAGTAAACAGGACTACGTGGGCTATAGCCAGAAAATTCAAAACATACATTTTATTTCTCATAAGAATGTCTTAAACATGTGTCATTTTGGTCAAAATCGTTAGAGGCATTTTCGAGAAAATCAAAATTTTCGAAAAATTTTCCAAGAAAGGGTAGTTTAGGGTGGAGGAATTTTCTTCTAAATCTTCGTTTGGCATCCTTCAAAGACAAACTTAAATACAAACTTTGCTTTTTAACCTACGTTTTGTTTTTGAGTTATGCTGTCCACAGAGAGACACAGGCGCACCTTTTTGTAAAAATCTTTTTTTTTTTTTTATATATATATTTAAATTCAGGGGTCCTCAAAGCATATTTCTGGTAAAATCTCGACTTCGAATTTTTGGGTGGAAAGTAAAAAGGGTTAAAGGTTGGACATACCTCCATAGGATTACTAATTTGACGTTGTTATAGAGTTTCATGTATTCTTTAAAAACTGTTTTGTAGTTTTCATTACAGTAAGTTATTTTGCTTTTGTATGTTTTTTTCTTATTCTGTGTAGGTATTTCTCATTTACTGCCATAGGGTATGGAAGAAGCTTTATTTGTAATGAAGAAGTTGTAGCATTAAGGCGGAGATTAAATTTATAGTCAATTTAACTGGTGTTGTTTTTTCTTACACATACCCACGCATACCCTGAGATAACGATATAAAAGTTTATCATTAGAGCAGCTGGTATAACAGCGGTTGTAATTAAGTGGTGTGCTGTAGTTTGTTTACTTCATCTCTTCCTCCTGGGTGGTAGGTAGATCTCAAGCCAATAGCAGTGAGCGAGGTGTTCCCCATCGCTATTTAACTATACTCTATGGTCATCAGCATCCTCATCTACTTAATCTTTATCTCAAGTGTCTGAAACATTCCAATCCGTATGTATGAATCACACCTTTTCTCTTTCCTCCTACGACATTCTCTGAATCTATTTCTATGACCATTGACTAGTATTTACTAGAAAGACAATTGAGTGGATGCAGTTAGGTACTTGTGGGAGTCAAGCAGCAGTTGACCGCTGGAGAGAAACTTTGGTTTACTTAAATCTGTTTGGCTTATGCTTCCTGGTCATCAATCTCTGGAAGATTCCTTGCGGAACACCGGAGAGTACAGCCCTGATTAAAATTGAGGAAACTAACTCGAGTTTGAAGGAAAAAAACAGCAGTTTAGGTTTGTTATGTAACTTTTTTTAACGACAGCCATGAGTTGAGATGGCCATTTATTTAATTATTCCTTTCCTGATGATGGCCATGGAGTTTAATATGGCCGAAAGCTCTCAAAAAATTGTATAGATATTACACTACTGGTAACCCGAGAAGGTTAATAATTATCACCATGAAAACTTTAAATCTTATAATAGTCTTTCTCAGAGATACACATTTTATTTGGAATAAAATCATCATCCTTTACGCAGAACTTTCAAGTCTTTACAGATACTGGGTGTAAATTGAATACCCCGAATGGAATGTTTGACATTGAATGAATGCCGAGGTCATGAAAATCAATTACCTTGTCAATTGCATGGCCGTGAGCGTTTAAACCGACTTCATTATTATCTTTAGCGTTCTTACTTTTTCACGCATAATAATTATAATTTCACGTAATGGAAGTTTTCTAAGAACTGTAGATACCGCTTCAGGTATTTGAAAGAAAACAAAGCTCGCCACGTTTTCCTTCAAAAGGGACGTAATCACAGTTCTCAAACCCTGGGCCTAGACAGCATAATACTGATTTAAAGAAACATTCTAAGTTAAAGCCGTTTTAATTATAAACCATTCTTAGATGTATAGACACGAGTATCTCGATGAGTTCTTGGAATCTTCTTGAGTTGCCGCCCTGCGTTTATTGAGATGCTGTGGATGTTATCACGTCTTCAGGAAATACCATTGGTGCACAGAAGAATCTGTTGAGTTCTACATCTGACATCAATATTTTGTGTTCAATAGTTATTATGAAAAAGTATAGCTGCTGGAATAGTAATTCAGCTTTAACTAGATTACTCGAAATGTCCCTGAAAGTGAGGCATCAAATATAATGCATTAATTTTGAAGTGTTTTTGTATTTCAGTATTATTAGGCTATAAGCACATTTAATAAAATATTAAACTGTATGACATACAGCTAACCTAATTTAAATCTTCAGCTATGCTTAAGGGGACACTCTGGTACCAAAATGGCCAAAAATGTGATTTTTTTTCCACAAAACATTTTCTTGAAGAAATGTTGTCTTAAGCGTGTCCAGAATATGGCCATTAAATATTATGTGTCAAATTCACCTGGAAATTGGTGTTCCAAAACTTTAAATAGCTTGTTCTTCATATAACAATTTTTGGGCTTGGGGTAAACTTTTTTGCAGTAAATATTGATGGATAAAGTTGAAACTTTCGGGATATGTAGAATATAACTTGTTAAAGAAAAGTGTGCATTGGTTTGCTGATCACACTCATACATAAAACTATATATTTTTTCCTTTGTAATTATTAATAATATTTCTTTTATTCTATTCTAAATAGGAAAAAAATTCATATTTCTAATAAATATTAATATTTTGGAAAAATAATGCAGTTTTATTGCATAGGCATAGAAAAACTAGCATACGATATTTCAGGCTTCTGATTTAATTCTAAACTGCAAAAAATATACCTTTTATTGCTATTCATTTCTTTCCAAAAAAACATAATGAACCATTTTTAGTTTCAAAACTATTTAATATCTAGCAATGAAACTTATATCAACAGTATATAATCACAGCTACAATTTAATCTAGAAATTTCATTAAAATTGGTTAATCAGGGAAGAAAATCTATTCGGTGCCTGAGTGTCCTCTTAATATATGCTGATCATTCTTTCCTTTGTCGAGCTTCTTTGTATTGTGTCTGCTAAGATTGTGCGCAAAAGGTTCTCTTACCTAACATATGAGAGCAACGTTGAGAAGTTTTAGAAAATGAAACAAAGATTCACTTTAAACAATTAAATTATTTTATTGTTCTTTCCAAATTCCTACTCTTTTAACATAAATACATTTTTGAATCCGATTAAGCCAGTCCTTATAGAAATGGCGTCATTCTTCCTGGGGCATTTGAGAAACCAGATTTTTATTATGTCCCACTCATTTTTATTTTACGATTTGGGGGGGGGGGGTGGTGGAGAAAAAAAGAAAGAAAGAAACCAACCGAAGGTGCTACGTCAGGGCTGTATGGTGCACTCATTGTGCTGACCTTTAGGGCATCCAGACACTCATTTGTTAGTATTGATGTATGCGGCAATGAGTTGTAATATATATTTTTTTTACTTTGGAGCGTTTTTTACGAACCTTTTAAAACTTTTGCGTGATACAGATATTTGTGTACCAGTGTGTGGTAATGGTAGGTCTATCTTTGAATGTTGTAGTAGTAATAACGCCCATTTTATAAGGGGGGAAAAAGGAAAAACTATCAAATATCTTTTTAGCAGGTTTTTTTAGGCGTAGATCTTTTCTGTCGGTCCATTGAGCCGACAGACCTTACTTTCTAGGATTATAATAATTAATCCAGAAATTATATTGCAAACCAAATTTGAAATGCCGCTTTGGAATTTGTGTTTTTCTGCACCAATCAATGCATTGTTGTTTTTGATCGGGAGTTAGTTTATATGGAGTCCATCGACACAATTTTTACACGTCTAACTGTTAATATACACGTTTTAGATTTATGTAATACCCAATGTTATCTGAGTAAGTTCGTAAGATGTCCGTCGATTTTCTTCAAGCATTGCTCGAATAGGGGCTACAGCTATGAAATACATTACTATAAAACCTGGCTCTCTTAAATTTGCTGTACCCATTATAAATCATTACCTTAGATGAAGCTTCTTCGACAAATGCATTTCTTACTTCATCTGCAAGTTGTTTAGGCGTTATATTGATAGCCCGGTAATGTTATGTGATCAGACACATTTTTAGTGTACACAATATCGTTAAATGATGATAATTAACATACTATTAGAGCAAATGGGAAAATTACACAGCAATAAACTTATAAAAGCTTTAGTTATTAGCTGTCAAATATGAAAAATTTTATTATTTTAGATACATGGAATTCCAATATTTTTCAGGTCACCCTTGCAGTGCAAATTTTAATAGTATAACCAAAGAAAGGGAGAAAGAAATGAGACGGCAACTTTTAAGTAGTCAGCAGCGATTTTCTGTGAATATGCAATAGAAATCCGTTAATTCTGGTTAAAGCTTATGCAACTATGAAAGCATAGAAATGGACAAAGTATCACCCTAGAAAAAATATAGGTAATTAAATACGCAGTTCGTATTAAATCACATTTTTTTGTAGTTTTAGTCATTTACCACATATTTCCCGTTATTCGCAGTTTCGCAGTGTTTCAATCTACAATTTTAACACATTTGGTATGCTCTTTTGTTTTATCACGTTTAGAAGGTTCATAATACCAAGTCCAGCTTAAAATAGTGAGCTTCTTTTTAAGCATTTTAAAATTGCACTAGCGTCAGTACAATTATATAAAGCTACAACAAAATCATTTCGAAAACCATTTATGATGATTACCGAAAAAGAAAGCATTTTTAGAAAAAAGGTCCACGTGTGTCTGTGTGTGTGTGTGTCTGTATGTCAGTGTGTCCAACTGTCTGTCAGTCTGTGGACAGCATAACTCAAAAACGAAAAGTCGGTTAAAAACCAAAGTTGGTATTTAAGTTTAATGTCTTTCATGAATGCGACATAAAGATTTTTAAGCAAATAACCCCAACCTAAACTACCCTTTGGAATATTTTTCGAAAATTTTGATTTTCTTGAAAATGGCTCTAACGATTTTGATTAAAATGCCATATATTTAAGATATTTGTATGGCAAATGAGATGTACATCTTGAATTTTCTGGCTATAGCCCATGTAGTCCTGTTTACTTTGGATGACTTTTGAATAACTCGTAAACTGTAAGAGATAGACAAAGTCTTACTGTACAAAAATGTAGATCTCGCAAAAATGCACAGCTTGTGTCCGAATACATTGTTTATAGAGTTAGCCAATTCGGAAATATTCCTTGTTATTTGTGTCAGTTTCGGAAAGCTAAACTTTCTGTGAAATGCAACATCGTTGTTCATTTTTTTATATATTAAGCGTCCAAAGAGAACGGGATCTCAAAGCTTTAAAAGATTTCACTATCGCTTACACTATCCCCTTGCACTTATAAGGAAATAAGCAATAACATAATTTGTACAAATGTTTATCTCAACTTGCACGAAGAAGATATAGGAATAACAGTTTGTAAGAATGGTTAGTACAAGAGTAGAGATAGTCATGTGAGCGCAACACATCAGATATTTTTATTTAATTTATTAATAACCACTGGCGTTTATTGGATACCCCTGACACTCGCACCTTGTAGCTGAGAAAGGGCAATAGGTCACTAAGATGCGCCACAGGTTTAATAACAAAAAAGGAAATCAATGACTTGGGATGTATCACAGAATACAGGCAGCGGAAACTTGTTTGCTGCTTGTAAAGTACACCTATTAACAAAGGACGCTTGGCGAAACTACTTCAGCTGATGGTGTATAGATGGCAGTAATGACTGCGACTTTACTGCTTTGCGGTTGTTGTTGCAAACTACTTGATATTGCATTTGCTCAACATATTCAATAGATGGCAGGTTTGTGTCTGGATTGAATGCAGTTTGCGCGTGTGCCGCAGTGATTTTTCGGCCAGATTCTTCTTTCTGCTTACACCAGAGTGCAGACACTGCTGTACTCTGTGAGAAAATCGTCAAGGGGCAGTAAGCATTTTTTATACCCAGACCATCCAAAATTAACACACGCCACCTTTAAATACTTTTCCTATAAATACACTATATAGGGTTAAACCCCATTGGTAGGAGGAGCGCAACAAAAATTATTCAGGCTGAACCTCAGCCTGCCAGCAGCTTCACTGTCACGGTCAAATTTCCCATGTTACTCCCTATTTTAAACTCTGTGATCACCATATAACTATAGTTACTAAATATTTTCTTAAAGGTTCCTATGAAAAATAATATACAGCACATCACTAGCTAATTTTAGCAACAAAACAGACTGAAACAAGCATCTACATTAATTTAAACATATAAAAATGAAGTTAGGAGAACTAAATATAAATATGATATTGTTGCTTGACATCGAGTGCTGATCTAAAGATAAATTGAAGTAAATACTTAACTTAGGTACTTCATTAATTGATTAAACACTACCACTCTCATTAAATTACCTGAAAAATGTCACATATGTGAAATAAAATTCAGAGGAAGAATTCCTTTGAATCTTAGAGCTACTTTTTTACTTTCTCTACCACTTAACCTTAACACAGAAAATTATTCCACCTAAAGTTGCATATTGAAATTAGACATAGGCCCATTAAAGTAAGAATGTAAGAAAAATTTAATAAAGTATTACAAAAAAGGCACGTTTATTACTATTATTATTATTATTATTATTATTATTATTATTATTATTATTATTATTATTATTATTATTATTATTATTATTATTATTATTATTATTATTATTATTATTATTATTATTATTATTATTATTATTATTATTATTATTATTATTATTATTATTATTATTATTATTATTATTATTATTATTATTATTATTATTATTATTATTATTATTATTATTATTATTATTATTATTATTATTATTATTATTATTATTATTATTATTATTATTATTATTATTATTATTATTATGATGATTTTAAAGGCTCAAAACTAGTTGTTCATCAGCGATCTTGTAAAATGGATCATGGAAAAAGCCAGAGATAAATTTCAATGTAAAAAATACTAATAAAAGCAAAAATAGAGATACATATAGCAAACAACTGAGACAAAATCCAAAATTAAAACGAAGTTATAAAAGAGTTCAAAAGAAATGAAATCTCGATATTTTAAAAATTTCTAAATCCTATGTGTGTTTGTGAACTCAAAATTTAAAAACGAAAAGTCGAATGAATGACATTTATTATCTAGGTCAGGAATATGTGTGTTTGTGAACTCAAAATTTAAAGGCGAAAAGTCGAATAAATATGACATTTATTATCTAGGTCAGGAATAACTAGTGAAAAACTCTTCATTCTGACTAAGTTGAACAATTCTATGTAACTTGTAAACCCAGGTTATAGATAAATGCTTACTTCGCCGAAAATGTAGAACTCATTGAAATATACAAACAACTTAGCAATTTTAATATTCGTGACTGCACTTTTAATTTTTCCCATGCGGCATCTATTAAGAATCTTATGAAATTCTTTTTGTGTTTTCTGTAGTTTATTTTTAACAAAATGACTTTCCAGTTATTATGACTCAAACATGTTTATTAAACTGAGGCAGAACATAGAGGAATTACAAAACAAATATGTAGGGGTAGAAATAATTCTGATAGGAGACTTCAATGCAAGAGTAGGAGAGGAGCAAATTAGGGTTTCAGATTCAGATTTGTTTATTAACCAATTGTGTCTGGTGCTGATACAACGGGCCCAGCTTACAGACTAACATTATCATTTTTATATACAATTGTTTGGTTTGCATGCTATATACAGTGGTTTTTCTAGGAAACCCATACAGTGGCCGTCTTTGGGCCACCGAGAACAGTTCCCTCTTGTAATGTCTTGGGTTTTTAGTTTATAGTGTTTTTGATATTGTTTTTTGTTTATATACATATTTACACTTTGTTTCTTTATTTACACGCATTCACTCCCGCTTTCACTCTGGCATATCGTGAGATATGCCCTCACACACACACACACACACACACACACACACACACACACACACACGCACGCATACACACACACGCACATTAAAATACTATTTACACACGCTATTTACACATTTCCGCGGTTTTCCTGGGCGGGCAGGTTGCAGCTCCTGACTGGTTCCCTGGGGTGCAGGCCTCTGAGGTAGCGTGTGTGCGGCCTGGGGCCCGTGTTTGCGTGAACGCACATCAGTCGGTGAGCCGAGTGACGTCTAAAACTTCTAATGGTTTTGATTTGAGGGAAGTAAACCTGGAAAGCCATTGTAACAGTGATAAAGTACTTAACAATGAGGGTAAAAAAACTAATTGAGTTTTGTGAAGAGAACAACCCCTTGATGTGTAATGTTGTAAAAGGGAAACATAAATGGGGGAATTTACTTTTGTAAACAAAAACGGCCAAAGTGTCGTTGACTATATATGATATTAAATAGGTATAGACGGATATATAGCAGATTTTGAAATTATTAATCTGATATGCACAAACAATCATTTTCCATTAAGAATAGAGTTCATAATATTAGAAGATAACATTAAGGATGAGGATTTTAATTCGGTATAAAACTAGATCTTTACAAATTGAAAAATGATCGAACTTAACAATTTTATACTAAATTGAAACAAGCAGTGGAATGGTTATAGGAGAACAAGCTTAAGAGTTTGTTGGAGGATAAAAATATAGAAGGAAGTATTTTTAGCCTAGAGGAAGCAGTTAAAAAAGCTGGAAATAAAATGAAAGTAACAGAGAGCAGGTATAAAACCAATTATTTGGTTTGACAAGGAATGTTTAGAAGCTAAAAGAAGGGTACAGAGAGAATTAAAGCATTGGAGGCAAACAAGGTATAAAATAAATAGGGAAAATTATCTAGTAAAGAGGCTCGGATATAGGTCATTATTAGAAGTGAAAAATGAGTGGGGAGAAAAGCCGAGCCAAAAATTAATGATGCAGCAAAAAAGTGATGATAAAACCATTTGGGCAATGGTAAGCAAATGTATATATATTTATATTTAAAAGTCCTTAGATACAATTGCTAGTGGTACATTTGGATTAAATTGAGGAAAAAAGGAGTAAGCGAGAACTTTATAAGAGTAATCCAAGATATTTACAAAGAAAATGAATTTAGTATAAAATATGACAGAGGAATGACAACTGAGAAAATATCAAACAATGTAGGACTTAGACAAGGTTGCAAATTAAGCCCAGTGCTATTTAATTAATTTATTGATGATATTCTTGAAGTAATAAGTAAAACTGTTATACATTTACCAATTTTAAATAACCAAGACATACCAGGATGATTTAGTAACAGGTTCCATAACAAGCATAGGTTTAAAACAAGCCTGAAGCAATAGAAAAGTGTTGTAAAGAATGGGGTCTGAAGATAAATAAAACTAATCTGAGATAATGGTGGTAAAAAAAAAAGATTTCAAACAAAAGAGAAAAAAAAATGGTGGTGGGAAGGTTCAGAAATTGAGGAGATTAAAAACATTGATTACCTAGGAGTAAGATTATCTAGTAATGGTGAATGGAGTGAGCAAAAAAAGGAAAGCACTAGCAGAAGGAAAAATGGCTACGAGTGTTATTAGATCATGTATTAACAAAATACCCAATATGCCAGTAAAATGGTTAGAAAGGGTGTTTGGTTCAATTGTAGAAAGCAGAATGGTATATGGAACAGAAATATGGGGGCTAGATGAAGGATGGAAAGCGATAAATGTTATATAAATAGTCAAAATAGACTATTTTGTAGACTTGTTTTAGGCTTACCTAGATCTTCGCCGAATTATGCTTTTATGGAATTAGGAAGATTAGGTTATAAAAGCAAGGTGAATAGAAAGAATACAGAAATATTGGTTCAGAATATGCAATTTAGATGAGGAGAATACCGTTAAACAGTGTTTGGTAGCACAAGCAGGAATAAAGGGGAGAGGGATTTGGATATATAAAATTCAAAAGATTTTACAGGAAGTAGGTATGGGATCATTATGGCTAGATAGTGGAAGAATAGAAAAGGGATTCTGGAAAGAAGTAAAAACAAGAACTATGGGTTAATCTTAATAACAAAAGATCTGTGAAACTATATAAAACAATGAAACATGATTGGAGCAGAGAAAAATATATTGACATCTTGATAAAATAGGAAGGGGAGGGATGGCATTGTTTAGAACAGGACTAATATAATTAAGGGGTATAAAGAATGGATATATTAAGGGGAGATGTCCAATGTGTGAAAAAGAAGATAACTTGGCGTTGTATCTTTGATTATCAAAAAACAAAATATTAGAGAGATGAACTCCTTTTGCATAACCGGGAAAACATAGCAAAAGAGGCAAAAGAATTTTAAACTTAAGATTAGAAGAAAATATAATAGAACTGGTAAAACTTATTGAGAAGGTAAGATAAATGGCTTCGGAAAATAGGGAAAATTAATGAGAACAATTAGGAAAAATAGTATAAGGTATAAAGGGAAACAAAAATATAGATCCAAGTTTTAAAATACTCCGTTATATACGCAACCCGGGTTAATTATAATGGGGCATGGGAAAATGCAACTCCAAAACGAGGACTATATAAGATTTTGTATTTGTTATGTACTATATATGTTATATATGTATGAAGCTGTATATGCTAGATATTGTAATAAACATAGGAAATAAACTAACTTACAAAAATACCGATAGACTTAAGGCAGGCTCTGACTGTTTTTTGAGCACCGATTTTTATTTTAAGTTTCTCAACAATGTTTAGTATGATGAAATGAAACTTTGACACTGAATAAATAAATCTTTTACGTACATAACCCATGTAAAATGACCCACAGGTACGAGTACTAAAAATGCATGCTAAGACATATCGTAAACAAAATCAAAATTTTTAAAATCATCATTCAGTATCCAGGTACTCTAAAAAGTGTATATTAGACTGAGAAGTTTATTATGAAAACTTATTATATGTGGTTTCATGAGTAGCAGAGAAAATTGCACTTAAAGAATGAGCAAATACAAATTACAGTAGACTGCAATTGGAGGTTTGCTGTGAAGGGGAATCGTCTACACCGCCACATTTAAGTGTTCCCAACATGAAACGTATATTTTGAAATCTTTTAAGCATAAAACCAGAAAATAGACTTTTTTTAACCTAAATAACTAGCCACTGTGAACAGCTATGCATTATCCCTATGTTCCTTAATTGAAACATTTATCATGGGTAATGTAACACAATTATTTATTTATGCCAACAAACTTACTGCTGTTCTTTTTAAACACACAAGCCGTGTGTGCGCAATGTTTGGTCTTGGCCAATGTAACTTTGTGGTTACAGCAGCCGCTCGGTAAGCGGAATATCTGTGGTTCAAATTCCGGCTATGACATTGAATTCTTCAGTCTTGAATACAACTCTTAAACAAGATCTACATTTTTTGTATAGTATGATTTAGTCTATCTCTAACGGCTTACCAGCTATGCAAAAGTCGTCCAGAGTAAATACGACTACAGAGGCTATAGCCAAAAAATTGAACATATACTTTTCATTTGTCATAAAAATATCTCAAACATATGACATTTTAATAAAACTCGTTAGAGCCATTTTCAAGAAAATCAAAATTTTCGAAAAATGTTCCATGTAAAGGGTAGTTTAGGATGGGGCTGTTTTCTTCAAAATCTTCGTGTCGCATCCTTGAAAGACATTAAACTTAAATACCAATTTTGGTGTTTAACCGACTTTTCATTTTTGTGTTATGCTGTCCACGGACTGACACACAGACAGACTGATATACACACACACGGACCTTTTTCTAAAAATGCTTTTTTTTTTTTGATTCAGGGGGTCTCAAAACATATATTTCTGGTGAAATCTCGACATCGAATTTTTGGGTGGAATACAATACTTCCCCTACTTGCCAGCAGAGAAAGTAAAAAGATTTAGAGATAAAGTGTACATATATACTTTTTAAAATTACTGTTTTGTTAAAATGTCTTAATCTTTCACCAGCTATATCAAATAGCATGTTTATAAAGTGACTACAAAATGTGAAGTGTCCTACTTTGGTTGTTTATAAGAAAAATGTACCTAAAAAAGAAAACATCTGAAACATGTTCTTGTTTATTGAAATATAAACAAGTTAGAAAGTAACAATTTAAGTTATGATTTGAGTATTGTTTCTGAATCACAAGAAGTTTTTTTAAATGTGTTAAAATTTTCATTTTGATAGCTTGTATAGTTTTCGAGAAACCTTAATATACCTAATTTCATTGAGGTTCAGTGGGAAATTGCTACTCTGTCTCTACCAAGGGCCCTTAATGATTTAGGAAAACAGACTGTCATTCAGAAAGAAACTGCTTTTCAGTTATGAAAGTGTAAGCAGACCGACATATTTCGCAAAAAGGAAGCATTTTGTTTCGTCATTGTCTAACATTGAGAATGGAGGAGTAAATGTTTGTAAGAACGCAATTCAGTTGTCACTTAAAATACCGCCTCATCTGAAGCAGGATGTTATTACTGTCATACGTTAAGATAAATAGTAAATGAAGCAGGTGGTCATAATGTCGTAGCTGCAAACGCAAACACGTTAGGTTTTCATGTTTGTTTTTCCTCTATAAAGTTATAAAAAAACAGTGGGAGGTTTGATATGTCTGCAGCTTCCGCAATAAAGCTTATAAAATATTACCTAAGTTGTACAAAGATTGTATTCTGAAACAACCTTTCAGTTTCAATTTCATTACATTGGCTAAACAATTACATCAAATGAATATTGTACAGAATAGGTTCCATAATACGGTAACAAATGACATTTTGACAAATCTCACTTCTAACATGGCTGACTAAATCACGTGTCCAAATCTAGTCCCAAAATGTCTGTCCACACACACATGCACACGCATTGCTAACAGCTACCTCGTTCAACACTCACGACTCCATCAAATAAAAATACTATTCCCTTTTGTCTCTAAACAAACTACCCCTCTCGCTGTCCTGCAAACTTTTATAGGCGAGCATGACGTAGCACGGAAATTCTGGAAATTCACTTTTTCTCTACGCTTCCACAAACAAGCCAAAAGTCGAAGCTTCCGGAACGTTATCGAAACTCTTTCTTCTGCCGCGCTCATTGTTGTTGTTTACTCGTTGCGAATAGGTAAGGCAGCTTGGCCTTGACCTGATTTTGACGCACGCGGCCGCCAAGTGGTGTGAGGTTGCTTGATCATGAGCCTTTTAGGCGTGCAACTGTGGCTCGCACCAGAATAGGTTTTTCGGTTTCCCTCTTATTCAATCTTCGTTTTTATTATTCGTTAATTGTGTGATGAGTTATACATTGTTTTTTTAACCTGAATCCACAGTGCAATTAACAATAAATCAGTTTCAGTTGATTTCCAATAACCTGACATTCTTTCACTAAATACTATTCTATGTTTACATGTACACACACTTCTATGTTGTAAATTTTATACGTAGTCTGCTTTATCTAAGTTTTGTAAATTCTATATCTTCATCTACTTTTCCTATGACAAAACGACATTTAAGAGAATGCTAGCACACTTTAATACGCATATCGAGTTTTTAGATAATTTATAATTTAACCGAGTTCCTATAAATATTGTGACAATGACAAGTCCATCAGTTTGAAAGAAGACACGTTACCTCCCATCCCTTCCAGTTGAGGGAGGTGGCTATACCTATTCGTAATTAGCTAATGAGTTGACAACACCAGCATAGGCGTGCTCTATTGGTTATCAGAACACAAGGCACCTGCAAGGTGATAGAATCATAATAAAAGTATCACGCAATAAGGTACCCTACAAACGGTAAGGAATAAAGTGTCCGCAAGAAGGTAGTGCTGATTTCTTTACGTGATGGCTGTCACTATGTACGTGTTAGAGAAGGTAATCATTTATTATTCATTGTAATTTGCAAAATCTGCGGCTCTGCTAATGTCATAGCGTGAAATGTGGAATTCTTCTCTATTTCTTTTTGCTCTGATTTTCACTCTATCTGCAAGGAATCTGTCTTCCCTTCTCTCTCCTCATATTGTCTCTCCTCTTTATCATTTTCCATTTTCTCTCGCATTCACTTTTACCTCCTTTGACTTTTTTTCTCAATTTCCCTCTTCCTCCCTCTCGCTCTTTGAGAGAAATTCTGAGAGAGATTAATTCTGTAGTTGCCATGAAAAAATAATTGAGATAAGTTAGAGAATTAATTGGTCATATAAAGAATTTAATTATTGAAACTGATGATGTAGTGGTACCTTTCGGTGTGACTTCATTATTGATGAATATTCCTACAGAATAGAATTAGGAGAGATTCGGAGGGGGTTGGGCTCTGAAGCTGTGTTTATTGTACCTATGCCCCCAACGGAGCGCCCCTAGGAGGAAGGGTGAGGTAAGAGGACACAAGGGATGGCCAGATGTAGACTAGCGGCACAGACATTGGCAGGAATCTCTAAGTTTACCAAATCTGACCACTCCTCGAGGTCCTGCGTGTTCTCCCAGGGGGGACTCTGGCGGGTGCAGCGCTCCCGTATGCGCCTCCCTATCCGGACAACAAGGGACGAAAAGAGTCCCTGTGCACGTATTATCCCTGCCCAGTTGCACCTAACGCCTTTGCTGAATCTTACGATCCAGAAAGAACCAACGAGATGAAGGATGAATGAAATTATTAATGAAGTGAATTCGGAGGAGGAAATTATCCTTTCAAGTATTCGCCTAGTGACTCGGGGAAGCCCCTAAAAACCCATGAGTGAGAAAGGTTGGCCACGGGAATCGAATCCATGACCTCTCGAATGCGAGCTTCACGCGTTACCGCCTGAGCCATTCCACTAGGTTAGAGAATTACTTCCTACCTTTTTGGATTTGACCATCACAAGAAACAACAGTAGTTTTAAGTTTGCAATTTACAGAAAGCCTACCTTGTGCATAATTATATTAAGAATACTTATTATGATCCTGTATGATATCAGCATGCAGTTTTTCGAAGCTTGATTAACACAGTATTAAATGAACCTCCTACACAATAAGAATTTAAGATTGAGTTACAAAATATGCAGCACGTAGCTGTCAAGAATGGTTTTAAACCATAACTGACTTAACTTTAACGGAAAAAACAATTTAAGCAATTACAGCATACCTACAGACCACTAATTTTCCAATTTGTCAAGTTAGGTTCAGTGCTGCAAGTTTGAAGCTGGCGTACGGCTTCTGGTTGTGTAGCAGGTAGCATAATCTCAAGGCGGCTGTTAGCCTAACAGCTCAGCTCTTTCGAAACAGAACGTAATAGGCGTGCTTTGCTGGATATTATGTCAATTTTGGAGGAATGACTTCGCCAGTGATAGCAAAGAACAGACAACGTGATGTGTTAAAGTGAAGTATTCTGAACTGAGAGAAGTCGTGCAAATTCGGATTTTGCAACGCATGTGTAGTGATGGAAATGCGACGATTGTGTCATAGTGACAAATGTTAGCGTAGGAGACAGGGAGGGAGGGAGAATGAAAGGGAGAGGGAGAGAAAGGGAATATATGCTCTATTGTATTACATTACTTTGTTCAACAGTTTCACCGGAAATATATTTTTGAGGTCCACTGGACCCAAAAAGAGCTTTTAGAAAATGTTGCGAATCCTACTGTTAGAAGTAGGAAGAATGAGAGATAGGAGAATGGGGAGGAGAGAAAATGGTAACTTAGCTATAGTAGGTGTATGTCACCCCAAAAGTTTGACATAGAGGTTTCAACGGAAATATGTTTTGAGATCCACTGAATCGAAAAAGCATTTTTTACATTCTGTGCATATGTGTGTGAGTGAGATGGACAGAGAGATAGGATAATGAATTACCTATTGCAGGTGGAGGAAATATTGTATTTTATCCCAATAGTTCGAAAGTTAGATTTCACCAGAAATATATCTTTTGAGGTCCACTAAATCCGATAAGCATTGTTCAGGCCCTGTGTGTATGTGTATGTATGCGCGTGTGTTTATGTATCTCTCTCTCTCTCTCTCTCTGTGTGTGTGTGTGTGTGTGTGTGTGAGTGTGTGAGTGTGTGAGTGTGTGAGTGTGTGAGTGTGTGAGTGTGTGAGTGTGTGAGTGTGTGAGTGTGTGAGTGTGTGAGTGTGTGAGTGTGTGAGTGTGTGAGTGTGTGTGTGTGTGTGTGTGTGTGTGTGTGTGTGTGTGTGTGTGTGTGTGTGTGTGAGTGTGTGTGTGAGTGTGTGTGTGTGAGTGTGTGTGTGTGAGTGTGTGTGTGTGAGTGTGTGTGTGTGTGAGTGTGTGTGTGTGTGAGTGTGTGTGTGTGAGTGTGTGTGTGTGTGAGTGTGTGTGAGAGTGTGAGTGTGTGTGTGTGTGTGTGAGAGTGTGTGTGTGTGTGTGTGTGTGTGTGTGTGAGAGAGAGTGAGTGACCGAGACAGACAAAGAAAAGAGAGAGGAAAAAGTAGTATAGTAATATTTATTTCAGCAATTCTAATTATACAATTTTAACCTACTAATAAAATGAAAAATAAAACAAATACAATTAATTCTAAGAATATTTCCCACAATTACCTTAGTTGGAAGCCACCAGCTATTCCAACTGCATACCATCTAGAAATGTAGACAATTTTTATTCTCACAATTCTAATTATATCAGTGTAATCTAACGTACCAAGATAATAGAAGAAACAAATAGAATTAATTCAACCAGTATTCCCCACAAATGCCTTAGCTACTGGAAACCTGCAGCTGTTCCAATTCAGTACCAGCTAAAAATTTGCACAACTTATTCCACCCTTTTGGAATTGCTTGTTTCTGTTACTTCCCCTTATATTTAACATTTTGTTTAACTGTAGTAAATTACTATATATACAGAATTTCAAGAACCTCTTCGCCACAGCAAAGAGTATTTGTATGGACAACTCTTAAACTATATTTTAGTTGCAGAAATACGTTCACAACATTTTGATTAAAATACAATATACTTAAAATTCTGTGTGACTAATTAAATACATATTTTAAGGTTATTTTGAAATCTTAATCATTCTGAATCAATTTTGTGTAATTTTATAAAAGTATTACATAGATAAAATGCATAAGAATGTGACCCTACGCATTTCAGAAGTGTTGAAGCTATTGTTGGACTTTTCCAATAGCTTATAGACCTTTTAGATGACCTCGTTTTTTACTCGCAATGTCATGCAAGTGATAGGGAATGCAAATTAAGGTGTGTTGCGCTTTTTAAAAAAAACTGAATATGCTGCAGTGACTTGTATTTGTGTAAACCTTCCTTTATTAAGGTGAAGTAGATAAAAACTGATGATAATAGTTATTTACAGACATATAAAAATAAACAACAGAGGGTAGAGAAAGTGAAGCAATATAATACATCAGCTGTCGTTCTAGTGCCACGCTTCACAGATGTCTAATGACTGTTCTGTAATCTGATGGTGAGCGTATGTGATCACAGTTGTCGAGGGCTCATTTTTGAATCTCGCCGCATATCTAGAGAAAGTACTCAGTCCAGATAACAGTTGAGCAATCGGAATTCACGAAGAGCGAATTCCTTTGAAGTAAGAAACAGGTATTTTTAGACACATGATTCACTGAACAAGGCAAATAAAACTATAACATTCGGATATGTAACAAATTTCATACTTAAGTCTTCGAATAGTAAAAGGAAAATGTAGTTTAGATTTTTCAAACAAGCTATTACCGGAAAGAATTTCCTTATTTTTCAAATACTGAAAAATTGGTATAAAATATTGTCTTGAATTTCATATAAATAATCTGAGAAGCTCTCTTTAATTTCGTTGAATTGTGTAAAATCGGGAGATGGACAAAACATTTAAGGAAACATTTATAGGTCAATCAACTACACAATTACTTTGTATAATTATTTATAATACGTGATATGTCTAAAATAGTTGTTGGTGTTTTGCAAACAAGTTTGCTTTGAAGGTTCATTTATAACGAAGAATAATGAAAATAAAAGTAAAATGTAACTCATTTAAAATAAGATACATCAAATAAAATATTTTGAAACGAAAGTTTTCAAAAAGAAAATGTTCGGTCATTACTAATGTAGGGAGTGTTGTAGAAAATTGTTAAATAAGCCAGCAATTAAAGCATTACTGTAGCGACCAAACCTTTTATATGATATAAATGTATGCACTTCGTTAGCGTTTCAGAAGAAAATGAGAAAAGTAGTATGTTGCACAGCAGTACAAAGAGTGCCAAATAAAATTGTATTTTGAATCGTTTTTTGGGGGTCCTTTGAGGCATGTTCTTCACCTCACCTATCAAGAGCGTGGAGGTAATAAGGGGGGGGGGGGGGAGAAGGAAGGTTGATACCTTTTGCTTTTTCTTAAAACGACACAGTGATACATAATTAGAATCTCACACAAGCATACACTGTCATATATACGCTAGCGACGAAAACTTGTATTAAATAAGTGCCTAAACCCCACTTTAAACCAAATGGAAACAATAAAACTAGAGGAAGATGTCATATATATGCTTGTATATAGTGATTTATGATTCATGCTATACATTTGTGACCTATGATTAAATAGATTACTCTTTTATTATAATTGAGTAATCATGTTTAGAAACTAGAGATAACGATATTTATGTATATGGTTTACATAAATATGACATAGGTGCTTATAATGACAATAAACTACTTGTATTTTGTCTCTATTCCTGTTGTAGGCCATGACGTGGGGCAATGGTTCATGAACTGACACTAGTCAGTATATTTTTACAAATATGTGAATCTTTTAACTCAAGGTGGCAGATATTCATAATACTACTACATTGGAACTTAAGATAACATTGGAAAAAATTCGTGAGGTTTTATATATAGCTATTTGGATTATTTTTTCCTAGCATTTGGCTTAAAGATTGGGTTTGTTTACATAACAACGCAATATTACGTAATGGAAAGCAATATCAGGGAATATAATATTAATAACTTCTAAATCTTGAAATATAGAGATTCGTTCTTCTCATAATCCTGGGAGAGCCATTTCCACTGAAGAAGCATGCTTATATTGTGGTAAATATCTTAAAAGCCTAAAAATTCATATCTTAATGAATATCGCAATTTTGTAACCAATAATTCTCAAAGAGAATCACTTGCTCACACTGATATTTCGGTTAAACATTCTCAAGAGGTTAACAAACCTAATGAAGGCTAAGAAAATACGGTGCCAGGCAAATTCACTAACGTAATGGATGCAAATGTGACAATTTGTCCAATTCTTATCTAGTAGAAGTGATTTCTTGAGGCGTCCGCAACATCCAGCTACAAAATATGTACATCAAAGCTAGACAAGAACGTACATCATGTGATATTAATACACACTATGGAAGTACGTCAAATCCTCAAAAGTTCTTAAAAAATCTGATCTGTTGCACTCACATGACTTTCTCTACTTTTGTACTAACCATTCTTACAAACTCTTATTCCTATATCTTCTTCGTGTTACATAAAATAAACATTTGTAGAAATTATCTTATTGCTTATTTCCTTGTAGATACAAGGGGAATATTATAATACAGCAGCTTTTGAGCGATAGTCAAATCGTTTAAAGCTTTGAAATTCCGTTTTCTTTGCAGGGCTAAGATATAATGAATGATGTTCCATTTGACGAAAGTTTTAAGCATTCCAAAACTAACTCAAATAACAAGGAATACCTCCGAAATGGTTCACTCTACAAACAATTTATTTGGACATAAATTGCTTGTTTTAGCACGATCTACATTTTTTTCAGTATAATTTGGTTTATCTCTTAGGATTAACAGTTACGCAAAAGTCATCCTGAGTAAAACAAGACTACAGATATTATAGCCAGAAAATTGAAAATATAAATTTCATTTCTGATAAAAATATCTTAACCATTTGGAAATTTCAATCAAAATTGTTAGACATGTCGACAAAATCAAAATTTTTGAAACATTTTCCGTCTAAAGGGTAGTTTAGGGTGGAGGAATTTTCTTCAAAATCTTCGTGTCACACCCTTAAAGGTTTCTAAACTTAAATACCAACTTTGGTTTCAATCTACTTTTCATTTTTGACTTATGCTGTCCACAGAGTGGCGTGCGCACACACATACACTCAATCACACAGGCAGACAGATATTTTTCTAAAAATGCTTCTGTTGTATTCAGGGACCTCAAAACATATTTCCGGTGAAATCTCGACATCGAATTGGAATACAATATTTCCTTCACTTACTATACGTAGTAGAGAAAGTAAAAACGATCGTTTAAGGCGAAAAGTCAACTTTGAATATCACAGAATCCAATACGATTATTTTTACCAAGGAAGGAAAGCTGTTAGGAGAATATTACATAACAGTAATAAAACATCTCATGATATTAGCATTTAAGCAATAATTGAAGATTATTTTCGTATCGTTTTTGAAACTGAAAATCAAAACATACGGTAATGTTATGAAACTTACAAATGAATATATTCTTCTCTTAGAAGTTACAGCTTATTTTATGTATTCAGCAATAAAAACGAAATGCTGTTGATACTAGCAGATAAGGTTCTTGTAAAAGCCGCATGCCACTTCTTGTATAGTTCCGATTATGAATAAAATAATTGAGACGGGTTACGTGCCCACAGTTTTGACTGAATCTCAGACAGTTCTAATCCACAAAGGTGGGGACAAAAATGCTTTGTGTAAGTGGCGACCGATAACAATATCATCTGTTTTACGTAGAGTCGTATCAAAGATCCTACCTAGGCTACATGAATAGATAGATCATAGAACTCAATCCATACCAAACACTATTATTAATAATTCCTGGTACATTCACTAATGGCATTTTACATCATGCGGCTTAGAATAATCTTTCTGCATTCCTCGTCTTTTTGGATATGAATAAAGAGTTTGATAGTGTCGGCCACAGTCTACCAATGAACATATATCGTTGCCACTTCCACTGGACACATTGTTGAAATATCTGCTTTCGCATAATACCACTCGAATTCAGACAGGAGAAAACAAACAGAAGTAACACGCGACGTGGAGTAATGCAGTGTGATCCAGTGTTGCAATTCCTCTTCAATTTAAGTATTAATTACATATCCAAAGAGCTCACTGAAAATACCATTGCTGCATCTTACGGTTTCAAACTCTTAGAAGACACGGATCCCCTTAGAATACTATAGATGCCGTAAAATCACAAGCTATCAACGTTCAAGGTGAAATTACAACAATTTGTGGAAACATTGCATCTATTTCAGCTGACGAAGAAATTCTTAGCTGCAACATTCAACAAATCACTCATTTTCAATTCAACAGCAAGATTACAAATACTGCAAACAAATCTTGACTTTTGCAATTACACCACCGCGTGAAACACGCGATGGTTAATCAATTTATAGGTCCAGCATTAGTTTATCCTCTTCAAACACCACGTTTAGAGAAAATCCTTTCTGAACAAAGCCGACAAAGTGATATGCAGTGCCATGAAGCAAAGTTTATATAACTATCCAGTGACATTGCAAATAGCATGATTTACACTTGCAATCAATTCAAAGGCCTCTTCCTTCTTCGTACGTCATGGGGAAGCACTTCTACAACAGTTCAACATAATCCAAACTCTGGAAGCAGTCAGCGATTATATGATTGTTGCTGTTATTTTTTTATTATTGCCTTTGGTATATTTGCTATCCATCACATTCTTGCATGAGGTTAGTTATTATTTTTAGTATTCTGTGTCTTCAGGCCAACTCTAAATAGGCTCAGTTGCTTAATAAATAATATATGATCAGCAGTAGATTAATATAATCAATTATAGTTTGAGTTACAGGGTAAGCATGTCATTTTATTTATATATTATTTTGTTACTTTAGCTTCTATACTACAACAAGCATTGATATAACTATGACAATATAGTTACGTTTACTATTTTCCTATAAATTGCTGCCTGCTATGTTCCGGGAGAGCAAAACACCTCCGCGGTGTTTTGTCTTTTTTTTTTGCCAGAACATTTTTTATTAAATTATCCTTTTTTCCATAAACAATACAAATTTGTTACCTCAGGCTTTATATAGAATTGCATTTATTTCTCATCAGGTTGAGCTGAAAAGTAATCACAAAACATTTTTTGACAGTTTCTTTTTACACATTATAATGCATAGACCGTTTATGACTATTGTCAGAGATATGTTGTATACCATTACAATAGAAATCTTAAAAATATAAAATATAGTTCTGTCTCGGCATACTCGGCGCTCGTTGCCGTCTGTCGCTATCACAGAAAGGCGTGGATCAAACAATACATTTTTAAAACTTATTTTAAAGGCTTTATTGACCAACTTTATGAAACAAAATGCTAAAACTTGTCACTCACCGTCTTCCATATATACATTTTTGGCCCCTCTTTAGGAAACTATCCGTCACTTACCGCAGTTCATGCTGAGAAATTTCAGAAATGCTGGAAACTTCCTGGGGGATTTTTTTTTTATTCTCCAGGATGTGTGGGTTTGTCTTATACACTTTGCTTTAAGTTACCCCAAAGATAGAAATCGCTTATTGGAGCTCTAAGGAACCTTTCTCTTATAATGACACACCATACACCAATTTGTTCGTCATGAAGGGGTACTTTATGAACAATATTAGGTTCTGAGTTATGGGCCAATATTTTTTCGAGTTACTAGTTGACGCCCGTGTATATGTGAATACAATTTTGCTGAGAGAGAGAGAGAGAGAAAGCTATTTTGAAATTATTTACAAGACAGAGTATGGGATTTGTATTTTCAGACGTTGTGAGAAATTCTGTAGGCCATGAACAACAGACTGTTGTTGGCTGATATTACCACCTCGCCATGTGTGGCTAGTAAAATCTGGCATACAACAATGGGTAGTCTTAAACTGATGACACTTTTGATTTCAACTCGAGTACTTAGGAGAGGAAAAGGGTAATTGTAAAGACTAAACACTTTTAATGTACAAAAAGTTTTATTTCACGATAAAAAAATAATTAACATCCTTAACATTAAAAATACATGAAACGCAGCAAAAAGAAAGAGTAATCGTTATGAGCGATGGTAGATAAAGAGGAAAGCTGCAGTCCAGATTACTTGCGACGGCCAAAGCTGCCAGGTCTGTTGAATGGTCTCTGCTGGGGCTGCTGCTGATCCTCCCTGTACTCGGGCTGTGTGGCGAGAAATTCAAGAGCTCTCTGGATTGCTGGTGGGATTGGGGGAGGAGTGGGCAGATGGGCTCCCTGGGGCTGGAATCCATTCTCATCAGCGGTGTAGGTGAGGCTGATTGGCACACCGTCATCACCAGTGTAAGAGAATCCTCCCTGGGCTACCTGTGCCTCCAGCTCTGGGTTACCAGCATTCTTCAGGTACCCTTCCTCTCGTGCAGCAATGCCATTACCGGTCTCATAGCTGCAACAGATAACGAAACCTATTAGTACGAGTTCCTAGGAACAATTGCTAAACTGAAAACATACTTTGAACCGTTCAACCGTTGCTTGGAAGTCTAAGAGACGATTTTTTCATCAAACTAGAACAGTTGTTCATTTAGCAAAAGAACTAGAAACAGGCAAGAGACGAGAATCGGCATTTGTTCTTCAAGAGATACTAATATGACTTAAAATAACTTGGTAAGAGGATTTGAAATATCATTTATACTTCTTTTACTATTGTAAAGTAAATTTTATAACTTATAGTCGATAAAAGGCTAAATGTTTCTCTCTCTTCTATATTATCAACAAAGCATATTCACCTGTAACGATATGATCCATCAGGATTGACTTCTGACTCGTAACTGATGATGGGGATAGGTGAAGTGTACTGCTGTGGTTGACCTCCAAACTGTGGAGCAGCAATGGCACTCACCGCCAGCATCAGCACTACCGCAATCGTAACCGGCGACTGTGAAATAAAAACATAGTATTTTAGTCTTTTGCAACATTTTGGTGGACTAATTTAAGGAGCTGTGTGTACTTTTAAGTAATGTTTCACTCCTTAGCCACTGGATGGAGCTTTCAAGGGAGAATTTGGCTGATTTTTTATACTAAGTTTTCATTTGTGGTTGATAGCCATGCCAGTTTCTATGCTCTTGAATGCATTTTCAAGAGCGAATACCAACACAATAAGAGTTCCATAATTATACATATAATTTGGAAGCTTCTATAGTCCACGTGAGAGCTTTTCATCTAGCTCTGGGAAACGCGGCTATCACATGCAGTGCTGTCAAAGAGATATTTTCGTTATCTAACACAAAACCTTTAAATTGGATAACGGAATACAGAATATGTGAAAAACTAATCAACATCTTTCGTGATTCCTCTGCAGTTACACCCGAAATGGTATATTAAAGTTTGAACTTCATTCTGCGTTTGCTAATAGCTTTTGACTATAATAATGTTTGTAGTTGCTAGTTAAAACAAGCAAGCATCTCTGGCTTTCAGTCCACAACTATAGTAGAACTGGCGTGAATAATTGCGTTCTGTAAAACAATACCTAATATATATCTGTAGAACAAGCGGTTTTTTAATACTTGATATCACATAATACTTATATGCAGATAAGTTTTGGAACATCTTTGTAACACTGTTAACAATGAGGCATCGGATAGGTAAGTTAGTATTGGGAAGATTGGTGCAATAAATTGATTCAGCCGAAATGAGATTTCTTGGTATAGCTGAATACATTTGGGTACACAAATGTGTAGTATTCAGAGGGATGGTAAGGTGACCTAACTAGCCCATGATGGGAGTACATCTTCGAAACATCTGAACCATTTTAAAGGTCTAGGATAAAATAATGGTGATAGTAGCGATGAAGAGGAGCTGTTCTTTGTTGTTAGAGCTAAAGGCAAACAAATCTAAGGGTGTTCCTCTCTTTCAGCCTTGTTCCCTAGCATCTCACACAAACAATGTTAATGTGCAAATGACCCAACATATAATTTGTACATAAGGATGAAAGTGCATAAGGTTAACCATATGTAATCAAGGCTGACATCGAAGAATCCTTTCATTTAGGTGTTTCATCATCAAATATGTGGGCATCTTGGACAGGTAGAAAAGAGTGATGCAAAGGTAGCCTTGTTACGTAAGCCAGGTGATCACTTGCACGTGAGAACTGAATTATCGGATTACACGAATGCACGCGTCACTTACGAGACAACCTGTCTGAGTGTCAATCTGGAATGTGCAATAGAGGAATCTTTGTTGTTAGAGGCTTTAGTTGCCGCTTGTTTAGCCCACGCTAACTAAAAATGCTATTCATTGGACTGGAATCTACGTGGGATGCTTAACAGTGAATGTATGTATGCTTTTAGCAGTATTTACTGTCTTCACAACACAAAGAAATACAGTGTTGAGACTTCTTGTGACAAAACTGCAGTATGAGGACATCGGAGCTTTACGCCCACTTCTTTTGCTGTTTTCTTTCTTTCTGGGATCCCTCGCTGCAGCATCCACTTGGTATGCCGTCTGTAGTCCGTGTTCATGACCTTCCAAGCACATGTTGTCAAGAATACGAAGTAGATAAGTATCCGATTCACACTACTCAGGAAGTGGCTAACATACTTCTGGAGGAACGTGTAAGAAAGAGATTTATGAGCTATATTGTGGACCGTAATTTGCTCCCCAATAAGTTCTTTGGTTACCACAATTACGTAGCTTTAAAAAGTAGGGTCAAATTCAAATATACTTCAACATCAAAAATTATAGGCAAGAATATGCATCTATAAATCCAGAAATAATACTGTTCATAAACTTGAGACAGACACCATAGTTTAACAGTATTTAAAAGGGTTCTGAACTGATTTAGGAAGGTACTAGAATAATTAAATCTAATCTCTTCGTACTAGAAAGATTGACCAAACTAGTGTATTGCGAGATTCACTTTTTTCTTAAGACTATGCTTTTGTTAAGAGAAGATACGGTTGAGTTTGTAATTTTTTTCATCTTAGTGTATTTGGCTTTGATAACCGTAGGGCTTCTTTTGTATAATGGACTATTGCATTAAAAACGTTTAAACGTTTTGGCTTCAGTGTTGGAAAGTAAATAAGTTTCTGCAGAATACTACGTGATATCCTTACATGGAGAATACATCAAAATGAATATGGTACAAACAAATGCAAGTTAGAGGAGGTTATGTCAATGAAAGTTTAGAGAGCATTAGTATGCATATTCATTGTGATGAATAGAGAACTCGACGTTATTCCTTAATTCCTATTTTTTTTCATTGTTGAGTTATGGAGTGAATAATGCTAGGCATCAATAATAGGGTCCAAATTTGTAGTACGTATGCATGTTTTATATTTTACCAGCATAATAGGCTCAGCTCCGTTAGGTCCTGAGGGGCCAGTTGAGGTGCTACTTGATTGAGAAGTAGCAGCCCTGGTTACGTTGACCGTATAATTGGCTGAGAAGATTCGGAGCGCTGACCACGTCCCACCTCCAGTGCTGCACCCCACTCCATGACGCCTGTTGTAGGCAGAGGTGGGGGACGCAGTGGCTTGGCGATAGGCCTTGGCCAGAAAAGGGCTGTTGCACCTTGGGTTATGATTATTATGTTCCAGATTTAAAATTTACATTGTCGACACGTTCAAAATGATCCCTTGAATATTTTAAAATCATTCAGGAAGTTCCAAAGGACACCTTCATATAATTATTCAAACTCAGTGAGTTACCTTTCTCTCTTGTAAGATAAATTCCGTTGTATTTTGTACCTTCTCTAAGATTCCTTGTTATTTTAATTGTTAAGAAAGCCTGCCTAAACACATTGCACATGAATGTCACAGGAATGCAATGGCACCCCGTTTTAATTTCACAGTGAGAAACAGGTTGATGACTGACGCTATTGAGAGGTCAGGCACAGAGAAGTTCTCCATTCTGCCGTTTCAAAATTTAGACTTCAAATAAACGCATTAAAGCTTTTGTAGTCTTATTCTTAGGAAGTCAAATAAAATGAATATAAAGGATCGTTGCACTTCTTGGCATCTGCTGGACGATTGTTTGGCAATTCTGTTAATAACGTTTGCAACTGTGGTAGCACGGAAAGTCAACTCATTGTGCATCTGTCTGAGCCGAGGACTTCTTTCTGGGAATTTTCTTCCGGGATGGCAGTTTCAGCCCTACCCTTGCGTAACCTGTTCCACACGATTCCACATACGAAGAAGTGTCTGCCCACGCGTTAGGTGTGAGAACACCATTACATAATTTATAACAAGAAGTTGGTGCGATATGGACCCCATGACGAGGAAGACGACCCTGGGTTCAACACCTGCAGGCCTCCGGGATGTCGTGTCAGAGAATGAAACCAGCTTTAAGACGAGGGGCTTTCCTTTGTTAGCTCATCTTCTATTGTTGATAAGCGTTTCGTGTGGTGATTATATAATAGAACTGAGGTTTTAGTAAAAATAAGCAAATAAAATGTGTTTTAACAGTTCTTGTAGATCCCCGATAGACAGCATTGCCTACAAAGGGTTTCTCTTGAATATTAAGACATTTTTCATTTCAACATACACATGAGCATGGCTATTCTCTCATTTTTAGTTAACACTAAGCAAGTTTAAATGGTTATAAGCCATCCTGTAGCCTATAAGGGTTGAGCTTGGGATAATAGAAAACTCGAATCCGATGATGCAGTTGCATAATAAATACCCAAGAGGAGTAGTCGCACATATCCGTGTTGCACAAAACATTGCACTTGATGACCACCTTTGTGTAAGAGCAATGCTTTTACTTTGGGTCCACTTTCGAATTCAGTTGTGTCAAGTCGCTTAATTGCAGTTTTCATTCAGAGCTTTCCTTCCTTCTTTAAGGATGACTTGTCAGCTTCGAGATTTAGGTAATCGTCTTAAGGACTTCTGATATTTGATTTGTTTGTCATTCAACAGTTACCGAGTTGACGATTTTATTGGAACTACATAATAGGAGTCCTTCTCAAGTTTGAGGTACCTTTGGACACTTTCCAACAACAGACCCTTGTAGTCTTCAACCTTCACCTGACATGGTTATGAGAGAACCGTAAACGACGTCTTTTCAAGGCGTTTCTTATAACTCGAGAGACTGGAGCCACTGTTTCAACCAGAAAGATATTATTCACATGTTAGGGGTGTAAGCCAGAAGAAGAGAATTGTAACGAATACTTCTTAAGGATACCCATCTGTGAAAAAAGGCTAAAAATTTCCAAAATTGCCAAAAATGGATTTTTGTTTTATCAAATAGTATAAGTCGTCTGCTTTATTTTGATATGCTTTTTACAAACTTACGGCCTTTTTATCTATGTCACATGGCCGTATAACTGATTGCCTGTAAGTGGTCATGTCCATTTAAATCCATACAGTTCCACTATCCTTGCTATGACTTCAAATTTAGTTTTTCCACGTTTTTATTGTTAGCACTCTTTGCTCTTTAAAATGCTCCACACGATGCAATTTTCAGTACTTATGCATGAAATTTGGTGTACCTGCTTAGAAATAACATTAAAAAGAAATGATGAGATAATTTTTTCATAAAGTGAGTAACTGCTGAGTAATTAAATATTAAAGTTTATATTTCAAAATTTAAAGGAAAAAAATAATGAATTTAAACTTTAAAATTTATTTTTATCCAAACTAATAACAACATTAAGAAATTATCTCATCAATTTGCTAACAATCTATTACAGGACATAGCTGAAAATTATCAAGTTTTTCAAATCAAAATTGCATCATGGGGAACCATTTATACAACTATTTAAAAAAGTATAATAAAATATTAATATCTTTGCAACTAATCTGCCTAAATGTATGAAATTTAGCACAGTTACTATCCACTATACAGTGATTGTTGTGTTAAAATTTCAAATCAATCCAATGAAAACTGTAGATTTTGAAAATTTCACAGATGGGTATCCTTAAATGACATGGAATTATTTGATCCGCACGGTGATATTTTCACACTCTTCCTATTTCAATTATGATCAAGTTTGCAGCTCCTCTCTGTAGTGTGGTGGTAGCGTGTCTGCCTCAGATTCAAGAGGTACGAGTTCGAATCTCGATTAGGGTGACTTATTCGGATAAGGTTTTATTGCGAACTTTTCTTTTATCCTGAGAAGACGAGTATCGTAATTCATTTGAGCACCATTTTACTAAATTCATTCATCGTCCGATATGACATTACGTTGGAGGAGTTAATAAATAAGTTCATTTTGAAAAACTCTTGTGAACCAAACGTTGTAGTATTGCAGAGCGTTCAAGTTCAAGTGCATGTCTGTTGCATCAGCCTTTGCCTCTTCCATTGGAACATCATGGACAGAACATAGTAGTATTGGGGGTGACGCGGTCAGCATGACTTCTCCCCAACTTGGTTATGCAGTTTCTGCAACCAGAAACTCGAACTTTGCAATAGAAGGTTGTGAGTTAGCATTGAAGAGCCTCAGTGAATCCAGTTCTAGACCTTCCAGCATGAGAAAAAACTCAAGCAAAATGTTAGCATATATTGAAACACCTGTAGATTACTAAAGTATATGCTGAAAATAACACACTATTCAACTATAATACTATAGACCACCGATGTCCAACGTTTGCGAAACAGGGAAGTTTGTCTTTACGTCCTTCCACAATAGATACTTGGCACTCTTCAAACCCCAGCCCTGCATTGTGTTGCAGTGGCGGGTTGGTTACATGTATGTTGCGTTTGATTTACGAAAGCACTTTCAAATCTTTTGCGATAAACATCTGTTCAATAGTGACTTCTTTGGTACTGCTTACCTTTAGGAAGTCTATCGATATTTGGTGACAAAGTCGAAGTGCATAGTCTTAGAAGATACACCAAGTGATCGTCGCATAAGCCATTGCGATACAGGCTTTTGTTATGGTTCAATTTGGAGAAACTGTTCGTAAATATATGTAGACCTATACACACTATTCTTGAATGTTTATTTCTCTAGAACTAACAACAGCACATGAAGGGCCAAGGCTTGCCGCCCGGCTGCTGCGTCCCCACCTCTGCCCACTACAGGCGTTACGAGTGAGGTGCGGTACTGAAGGATGGGACGTGGTCAGTGCCCCTAGCCCTCCTGGTCAGTTATGCGACCTTCACGACCTGGTATTTCTCTATCTACTTCATTTTAATCACATGAGTATTTTCCGAAAGTATTTTATTGATAATTTTCTTGTAGGTGCAAGGGAAATATGGGAATACAGTGGGCTTTAAGAGGTAGTGAAATGCTTGAAGAGCTGGTTGCTATGCTATACCTTTGAAATTCTGTTCTCTTTGCAAGGCCAAGAGATGTAAAAAAGGAATAACATACTCCTATTTGTAAAAGGTATAAGTGTTGGCAAATTCAAGCAAATAAGAAAAAATATCTCGGAAATAGTTTACTCAAAAGAAAAGCACAGTATTTGCCAAAAATTGTGTGTTTTAAACAGGTCCACATTTTTTATTTAGTAAACTTTTGTGTGTCTCTTACCGTTTACTATTTATACAAAAATCATCTAGAATGAAGGGGTTCTGTGAGGACATTCCCAGAAAATTTAAGGTATGACTTAGAAACGGCCGCGGAATCGCCTTTGTGTCCGTCACTGGATACTGACTGATGGTCTCTCCGATTGATGGAGTGGAGTGGGTTATAGCCGCTCATTAGGTAAGGCCCTCCAAAGAAGACAAGGTTGGACATGCCATATGGACACATGAAAACGTTAAAAGTCACGCGAGCACCGAAAACGGAACGTGTCTGATGTTATTTATGCCGGTCCCTCCCATGGAGCGTTTAGCAGGGCTGAAAGTGAAGGGATTCTACCTCGGATGACTCATATAATAACCATTCACCATTGTGACTTTAACCTTCATGCGCTTCACCTCTTCATTCCTGTCATATCTTAGCCACAGAAGATATATGCGGGTCGTTCCCCCAGACGAGAAAGTCACAACTAAATAATGAAGTTTACAGCTACACGACTTTGTTACCAGCTACTCACACTGTTCTGGATTTTCCATCTTGATGTAAACCTTTCCCTTTTGTAGAAAGAAACGCATATTTGTTCACGGTATTTGTTTAACAGTTTTAACTTGATGGTATATGTTTTCCTGTTAATTTGTGTAAGAGTGTGAGAACAATAAAATTTAGCGTCAGAATTTGGTAGCTTGCACACAAAAATTGCATGCATACTTTAATTCGAAATAAATTACAATGAAATACATACCGAATATTCATAGTTGCTTCTCTATATTTGTTAAAACAGCTTTTAGTGAATTGTAGCTTGCTTCTAAAATTGGGCTTCCTGTAAGACGTGACTACCTGAGCGTTGTAGAGAGATGTAGAATGCCATAGAGATCTTAAAGCTGAAAGGAATCTTTATGATTTCTTTTGTTATCAAACAAGCTGACCAACTATGCCAAGGAGCTTGCTTCTTGCCTGTTTCTGTTACTCCTTATTTAGCTAACTTTGAGAAATGAACCTGACATATATCTGTTTGGTTAGGCAGAAGGTCAGTTTTGAGAAAAATCACATATCTTTGGATTTCGAATTCCCTTCATTGCATCTATTTAAATAAAATTTGAACAGAGAGGCTAACGCTGTGACTACTGTCTGAACTTTATACCACTAATTAAAGCATCTTAAAACAGAAATTATGGGTATTTTTAACTTAGAAAAACAAGGGGCAGAAAATGAAATGCTGTGTGTTTTTGGAGATGTACTGAACTTCAGGATTTTCAATACTTTTGAGTGTCAAAACAATATGCTTTTTATAGAACTATATCTTTTTACAATTTTTCAAGGATATGTAGAGATTGAAGCAGTAGTTCTGATACACATTTTCAGTTTTGTTCTTTAAATTCGTCATCCATAAAACCTGAGTAACTTTCTGCTGGAGCATCTAATTTCCAAGTTGCAGAAATTTAAAAAAGAAATCACGCTGGTCATGTCCCTGGCCTAGTGCTGTCTCAATAAGCAATCCTTCAACTTGCTCACTGGGTTACACACACTCCTAGGTCAAACATTACCGTGATGATTATGCAATAAATTTAATTACGGTGGTCATCAGTGCCATACAAATTAAATTAATCCGCATTTAGAGTGAGAAAGTCAAATATAGATCTTGCTCTATTGTAAACGAGGAAACAGTAAAGTGCAATTACTCAATACCCAAACTTAACCTAAAATTAATACAATAATGGTATATTCTATAAGCTCAAAGCTATATCTTAGCTGAAAAATTGTAACGCAGGGAATCAAATTTCGGAACAAAAAACCAACATGAATCAACATCGTGAATAAAAGGCATTATTGTATAACAAAAGAAATAAAGATAAAACAGGGTGAAGCTTTATGGTGGCCGAATATCTGTGTTTCACTATCTTAGACGTCTATAAAACATCTATTACGTCATGTAATACTCATAGTTTCAGAATGTTTTAGCATTTAACTGTATTTCCATCCATAATATAGTTAAATGTAGTTCCTTCAAGTGAATATAGTAACCGGAATTGACTAAAGCGGAACTCAAACCATTGTGTGATAAGCATATCGTCACTTTTTAGATAGTATGTGAGCTTACAGTTGTCCGAAGTATTTCGTGTTTTAATATTTTCGACTAGTTTATGCATTACTTCTTAGCTCCCGAAGCAATATTATAAATTGTTGATCTTACAATCTATTTTTAGATACGGAATAGTTCACATAACCTAATCACATAGCAGGGTGGCGATTTATTTTGCTTTAAACCCTAATTTCTTCCCGAATAATACTTCTATAGAAATTAAGTATTAATAAACTTCCCAAAGAATTGAAATTTGAATTTTTTCCTATATTTTTCTCCTTTCCTTGAAAGTACAAAATATTTAGAATTCGTTTTTTCGTTAACTACTGCAGAAGGCAATTATAAAGGGATTAAATTATAATAAACAATTATTTCAGAGTTTGGTGAAATTTAACACAGCTCGTCTGTTTGTTTTATTTAAAAAAAAAAATACATACCTATACTTCCGATGGAGAAACTTTTTACTTTTATGTTAACTATTATATTCAAACTATTTGTTTACTGAAGATGCCACTGTTATATTCAATTAAGGTCTTTGGTAAATTATGTGAAAACGACTTTTTATAAATTGGCAGATCTAAGAAAATTTAGACATTTTGAATCTATGGTTTAAATGATTTTATACATTCTAGGAGCTTAAGTAATAGAAAATTATAAACCCCTGGAATCGAACTTGAATATTTTTTAAAAAAGAATCATAGAAATGAAGAAAAGTTAGAGTTCTTAGTGTGTTATCCAACCAAAATGCATTATATTAAAATTTTCCGAGGAGCGAAGTAGTATGCTTGAGACTTCATTGTTGGCTTACCATTGTTGTGTTTCTTGCAGGATGGCACCACACTTACAGATGCACTCACTCAGGTGAACTGTGATGCTCTCCGTACTCGGGTCAAGCCTTATATACACGCATCCGAAGAGGGATGCATCGATGTTGCGAAAACATTTTAATATCGGATCTCCCCCAGCGAGTCCAGCGAGTGGGGAAAAAATCTGGGAGTGGCCAGCCAAGCGCTGTCGAGGAGGGGCGGCTGGGATGTTGCTGTGAGTCTAGTTTCGTTTGATGAAGAGCGTTATGAAGAAGCGACTTCAGCCGGTTTTTAGTGCTTTCTTGTAGGTCCTCGTTGCATCACCACCAATCGCACCTGGACATCTTCAGTGACCAAGTTCTTGTGCAAACAAAAGAAACCGCACATAAATAAGTTGAACCTACGTTGGTGAATTTGCCACTTGTTCGTATTTGGCTACTGTCAGCTTTTTCTTTTTCTCTCCGTGTGTGTGAAATTTAGTTCCGTATGAGTACATTTTAGTACGTACTTACAGTAAATAGACAAAGTATGTATTCCATCCAAAAATTCGCTGTCGAGATTTCAACGAAAATTCATGTTTTAAGGACCACTAAATAAAAAAAAGCATAAAGGGCCAGAACGAGCGTTCGTGTGTGTGTGTGTGTGTGTGTGTGTGTGTGTGTGTGTGTGTGTGTGTGTGTGTGTGTGTGTGTGTGTAGCATAACTCTAAAAGATGATTTTCGATAAACATTAAATTAATACTTTTTTATATTCAGTATCTTAAAATCAATCATACGACACATAGATTTTCAGCAACATACCTCCACTCCAAACTAGATGCAAGATTTTTCTAAATTTTCCATTTTTTTTTAAAAATTGTTCTAACCATTTTAATTAAAATACCGCAATGTTCAGATATTTACTTGAGAAACGAAATCTATGTTTTGAATGTGTGAGTGTGTCTGTCAGCTTATCTTTCCGTGAACAGCAAAATTAAAAAATGAAAACCAACTAAATATTAAGCTTGTTTAAATTCAGCATCTTCCAAAAAACTACAGGAAGATTTTCAAGAAAACCCCTCCACCCCAAGCTATCCTAAACATTAAAAAAAATTGAAAATTTGATTTTCTCAAAATTTTAAATAAAACACAGTATACTTAAGATATTTTTATAACCAAATAAATGTATATCTTGAATTTTACAGAAATAATATTTGAAATACTCTTCATTATGAGTACATTATCGCCAAAGACTAACAAATAAACAAAATCGTACTACACAAAAACTATAGCCTCGTTAAGGTATACAATTTGTATAAACAATTTTTCTTTTTTGTGTATGTGATTATTCATTTACCGAGATAGTCTTTGTTATCAGTTTGAATTTTCGAATACTTATACTTTTCTCAAACAGGAAGTCGCTATTCGTTTCTTTATCTATTGGTCATGCAAAGGGAAAGGAATTTCAAAGCTATCACATAGCGAGCAGCTTAAAAGATTTGGCTGTAACTTAAAGCCTATGTTTCTATATTCATCTTGTAGATACAAGGAAATGCGCAGTAAAATAATTTCTTTAAACGTTTATCTGGATTAATATGAGCTAGATAGAGGGATAAACGTCCGTAACAAGGGTTTGTCCAAGAGTACATACAGGAAGTGCAAGGAGTGCAATATATAAGCTTTTCTTTTTCCAAATTTAGTTCTTTCTCGCAACGTCATGGAAAGTATGGCATACAGTGGTTCACTTTTTAACATCTGATTATTGCTTCGGTTTCCTCCTTTTTCTTTACACTTACAACAAAATCTATATTTAAGTTTAAGAGGTGGAAGTAAGACTGAAAAATTCAATGCCATAGCTGGGATTTGAACCACGGATCTTCCGCTTATCGAGTGATTGTTCTAACCACTAAGCTACCATGGCTAAGCTACCAATATGACATTAAATTCCCCGACCTATTCTAGGTTCCCGGTAGACGAGAAGGGAATCTCACATCAGAGATAAATACTCCAAGGGCGACTTACAATTGTAAGTGCTTTATGTCCCAGATTTAAGTAACCCCTAGATGGTAATTAACAAGCAGTAAGGAGTAAGTTTGTTGGCATAAATAAATAATAATTAGTGTAATTAAGTATTTCTGCAAAGGTTTATGTAAAGGTGAATTAATGTAAAGTTGGATAGAAAAATAAGATTTATTAATAAATAATAACAATAATAAGTGAAAACTACGTAAAGATAAACGATAATGTGTAGGGGAAGTTTTGTGAATGTACCACATTAGATGTATGGCCCCCTCCGAAAAAAAAAAAAAAAAAAAAAAAAGAGAGAAAAATCGAAACGAATCAGCCAGAATATTTCAGAGAGCCGAAACTCAAGGCTTAATATGGAAAATTTGACAGAAGGTGACTAAAACAGAGCTTTCAGAAGTAGTTAAACATTTAAACCACAATATAGGTAAATATATTTTCTCTTTAAGGAAAACAAAAATCACTTGTGTTGTGCGGTTTATGGACTATTCTTCTTCATTTTGGTTTCTCAATACAATTGTTCAACATTGTTTTAAAATAGTTTATTTAATGGCGTAAAAAGGAATTTCTACGGCTATTAGATTTTAAAGTATTACACAACATAATAGGGTTTAAGAATGTTTATAGCGTTTAACGCTTTAAAAGAATATGCGTGTTAAGCATATAAACCTGTCTATGCGACCCATTGGTTCGTACATTCCATCAATCTGACCTTCACAGTCTTTAGCTTAGTCTTTGTGACTTTCGTTTGTTAAGAGACACTAAAAAACAACTTTTCTCTAGCAAGAAATTGGAAGAATTCCAGACCCTTGGTTGAAACCCTATCTGCATTCTCTTACTCAAAGAATGGTGTACAATGATTTAAAGTCTTCTATATATGTATACTACGTTTTCTTTTGAATATAAAGTCAGTTGTTGGAACAGGGATATAGTTTCTGGTTTTACCTTCCCAAATATTTTCAGAGGTTTTAACATTTGTTGAAGATCTTTGTATATAAATGCTTGTGCTTCAAATTTTAAAATTACTTTGGTTTGCTTTGGTTACAGAAACAGTTAAATATCCCTTATTCCCATGTGCTTCGATGTTTTTCTTGTTTTGAACGATTTAATATATTCAGAATTGTTAGTATGTAATATTACAGAGATTTAAACTAATAACATTCTTCTATTTCACTTTGTTTAAATATACATGTCTCGTAAGTAAAACTTAGATTTTATGCCAAGTACAAACATTCTCATTTTAATGATCTTATATAATATGAACGGTGTATGGATTGTAATTATGTAAAAGATAAAACATTCTTTGACGATAAGCTTATAGTTAAAATAAAATAAAGAACTCAACACTTGTCGAACTAAAGAATATATATATAACAGAAGGGCATAAAGGTTGTAAATTACTTCCTGCAAACTTTACTACAGATTTTGATATCAAGGATACGAGCTGATTAAGGAAAGCGATTGTTTTATTGGACTTCAACATCTACACGATCCTCTGTGGCAAAAAAGTAACCAGATCAAACACGCAAAAAACATAACTAATTTCTGCTACCACCCTGTTCAGCCAGTATTACTCGTACAATATCTAAATGATATAAAAGTGTAGAAAAAGTAATGTTAAAAAATGAGGTAAAGCAAAACCATACAATTAACTATACAAACTAACTTTGTTATAACATTATAGGTAAATTTCGTTTGGAATAGAAAAAAGAAAAAATCAATGCTATTCAAAGGGTCCCAGATTCGATTCCCGGCTGGAGAGTGGAAATTTTTCCAAATTGTCCAACGATCTAAAACCCACTGCATACGGCTTAACACCATTGCCTATAGGCAATATGAGGCAAAAGAAAAGGCCACCAATATGACCATTGTAGTTATAGGCGAGGTATAAATGGAGCATTGAAAGAAAGACAAATAACGATAGTAAAATGTGCAGCGTACAAGAATAATTTTAGTAACGGAAAGTGTTTCTGAGAATTGTATTTTTTAATAATGCTGAAAATGTTCGTTTTTACTTTGTCTACTACTTTAACAGAGGAAGTATTGCATTCCATACAAAAATTCGATATCGAGGTTTCATCGAATACATAGGTTTTGAGGCCCTCTGAATTAAAAAAAAAAAAAAAAAAAAAAAAAAAAAAAAAAAAAGGCATTTTTAGGAAGAGGTCCGTGTGTGTTTGTGTGTCTGTCAAAGTGTGGACAGCATAACTCAACACCGAAAAGTCGGTTAAAAACCAAAGTTGGTATTTAAGTTTTATGTCTTTCAGAGATGTTACACGAAGATTCTGAAGAAAATCACTCCACCCTAAACTACCCTTTACATGAGAAATGTTTCGAAAATTTTGATTTTCTTGAAAATGGCTAACGATTTTGATTAAAATGCCATAGTATGAGGTGTTTTTATGACAAATGAAATGCATATTTTGAATTTTCTGGCTATAGCAGATGAAGTCCTATTTACTCTGGATGACTTTTGCATAACGGGTATAGAGCAAATTTTACTTTACAAAAATGCAGATCTTGCTAAAACAGAATTTATGTCGAAATACATTTTTTTACCGAATCTATTATGACTTACAATAGCGTTCTAAAATAGATGAGACACCTCGCACGCTGCGATCTATGTAGATAGATATATTGCGGCCAACACTCCCCAGGAAGAGGGATTAAGTGGAGGTCTACAGGAGACTACAGGGGTTGCACACAAATAGGCCAAGAGATGCGCGAAAATACCTAAGTCCCAGGTTCTAAGACATTGGTGTAGCTGTCTAGGGAGGGTAACGAATGACCCGTCGACCAAGCAGCCCCCTGGTGTCCACAGGGAGTACTCTCTCTTTTGACCAAGCATCCGCTCATCTGTCCGACACCACCATACACCACGAAACGTAAAGACACACCTGAAAGATGTGAAGGAAACGAAATGAAAGGGAACTGATGCAACAAAAGTCGTGGTAGTTAGTATTCGCCTACCCACGGGGAAAACAAGAGAAGTCCAAAGTCAGAATGTGCGAGCCTCAGACGTTATGCCAAGTCATGTTGTTGGTATGATCGTTATTTCCTTATAGTAAGCAGAGGTAATATTATATTTTACTTAAAAGTTTGATGTCAGGTTTTAAACGAAAAATAAATGTTGTAAGGCTCCCTGAATCCACAAAGGTATTCTTAGAAAAAAAAGTGATTGTGTGTGTGTGTGTGTGTGTGTGTGTGTGTGTGTGTGTGTGTGTGTGTGTGTGTGTGTGTGTGTATGGGGGGGGGGGGAGAGAATTCGTGATCTAAAAATTAAAACATCGAAGTTAGTATTTAAGTATCTTCCAGGGATGTGACAAGAAGCTTTTCAAGAAAATTCCCTATCTTAAATTACCCTCTATATGAAAAAAATGGTTATTTAGTATTTCTCTAAAGTAGGTCTTACAACTTTGAATAATACACCATATGTTTAAGATGTTTGTTTGACACATACAACTGTATACCTCGAACTTTCTGGAAACGCCCTGTGAAGTGCTCTTCATTCCAAGTGAGCTTTGGTATAATTGATAAAGTGTAAAAACTAGATAAAATCTATTACACATTAACTCCACATATTTGTGGAGTTAAATATATCCTTAATATTCCTTGTTATAGGTTAGAACTTCAGAAAACTTATACTTTTCTCAACTAGGAATCGTTCTTTCTTTCCTGTGGGCATGCAAAGCTATCGCATAGCGACACGCACTTTAAAAATTTGACTATCGCTTTGCTATTGTGTCCTTCAAACAACTGTTATGTAAAAGTGTATTGAAGGTTTATTTACATTAACAAGAAGAACGCTTTTGGGAGGGATACAATAAACTGTAGGGTTGACGGTTAATTATGAATAAAAACAAATATCTTAACAATTTGACGTAGCTCTTCACACTTTGTGTGAAGTATGTTTTTGGCTTTGAGCATATGAAAAACCTGTAAAATTACTATAAGCAAACAGTGGATTGTTGCTTTTTCACACGCATTGACTTAAAATATCGCTATTATTAATGAAAGTTCATTGCTTGGGGGAATTTCCTCAATGCTGGCAACACTGAAGTGAAGCTCTTACTATCTGTCATAAAACTATAAGCGGTGTAACTATATAATTACGATAATGTTTGTAGTGATTTCAAGAACGCTTGCGGACATGTTCGTTAAGGCATTCTTGTGGACATCCGGGAGTTTCTTCAGCGATGACAAAGTTCCACCGCTCGCTTTTCCGTCGGAGGTGAGGTTATTGTATAAGTGAAAGGGATGAACTATTGATGAAGCATCGGAAACCTTCACAGAGCTGTGTTAGTAACTGAACTGGGTCAGACAATGTCGCCAATCGGGTGGTGATCATATTGGCGTTATGTCAGTGTCGGGCCTCGGGAGTTGTCGTAATGAGCTGTATTCTTACTAAGAATTGTTGCGCTGAGTTCAGTTCCCAGTAAAGTAGCTTAAGTAGTTTCCCATCCCACCACACACATTGTTGAGGTGATAAATTCAAGCAAGTTACAGCTCATTTGGACATTTGCTTAACCTTCTTTATGTCCATTTGCAAACCACAACAAGCTGTTAAACTGGTTTAAAATCCAAGTTTAAAAATACTCCACTTTGTCCACAGATAATGACTGTAAATGTGTTCAAAATAAGACTAACGTTTCAACAAAATGATGTTAAGGGACATTGGAACTGAAAAATGACCGAAGAATTATTAAATTGACAATTTTTAGGTTTATGCATATAACAGTTCTCCAAACCTTCTATCGTCGGTTGGCAGTAACATTCTTTACATTACTCCATTTTTACTTTCTCTACTACGTATAGTAAGTAGAGGAAGTATTGTATTAGACAAAAAATTCGACATCCAGATTTCACTGAAAATATACGTTTCGAATTCTCCGGAATCCAGAAAAAAAATCAGTGTCCGTGGGCAGCAGAACTCAAAAACGAGAAGTCGGTTAAAAGCTAAAGTTGCTATTATAGTTTAAAGTCTTAAGGATGCGACACGAAGATTTTGAAGAAAATTTCCCCACCCTACCTTTTACATGGAAAAGTTTTCGAAAATTTTTATTTTATCGAAAATAACTCCAACAATTTTGATTAAAATGTCAGAAGTTTTAGATATTTTATGGCAAACAAAATGTATATTTTGAATTTTCTCGCTGTAGTCCTCTTTGATCTGGATGACTTTTGCATAACTGGTAAACCGTAAGAGATAGACCAGATCTGACTATACAAAAAAGTAGATCTTGCTAAAACACACATTTTATGTCCAGATAAATGTTTTGTAGAGTGAAGAATTTAGAAGATATTCCTTGCTTTTTGTTTGAGTTTTGGAAAATTTAAACTCTTGTCAAATGAAAGATCGTTTTTCATTTTTTGTATGTTAGCCGTACAAACACAATAATTTAAATATTTGACTATCGCTCAAATCCTATTGTATTCCCACATTGCCCTTGCACCTATAAGGAAATACACAATACGATAATTTCTGCAAATATTTATCTCAACCAACACGAAGAAGATATAGGAATAAGAGTTTGTAAGAATGGTTAGTACAAGAGTAGAGAAAGTCATGTGAGTGCAACACATCAGATTTTTAAATATGTATCGCAGGTTTCAAATGCCATGTGTGCTGCCTGAAAATTCCCTGTTTAGTTTAAAATAATTAAATACACAAGTAATAAAATATATTCAATGTCCATCAAAGCAAAAAATCAATTACTTTAACAATAATTATTGTTATTCCTGCCAAGGATTGATGGTGATTAGAGATTATAAAATAATAAAACTGTTGATATTTGAATTTCTGATGCATATTGGATATTTTGAATGTTTAAGTATGTTGGCACTGTGAATAAATTGAATGCTTAATTCCCTTAAAGCTATAAAACAGATTGTGCTGGAATTTTGAGTAATGGATTGTAACCTGAACATCCTTAAGTGTACAAAGTCATATCTTAAAAATATCGAAAATTCAAATTTCAGTCCCAGGTTCTCTTAACATGTGCCGCATACGATAAGAAGCTTCTGTAGTATTAATTTACAGTCTCCTTGGTGTATATAATAACTGGTATCTAATCTATCCTAAACACAATTGTTGGAAAATTGTACTGTGCAATATTTAGGTAATTCCCATCTATGTGACTTGGTTGAGAGCAATCACGTTCATAAAAATTTCAAATTTCAACCAATGACAAACTTCATTCACGAAAAAATTGTCAAATTTCATTATACCTCTTCTGCTTTTCTTAAGTTGTGATCAGCTTATACGCTCAAAAAGGCCGATATGTTTAAATGAAGTTTTATAAACTAATGAACTGAAATTTGTTGAAGCTACATCATCTTGATGTTATATAGAATGTTTAAAAGCTTTATACAACAGGAGTTAGGATTGAGCAAACCTAGAATAAATGTTCCTATAAACATATGCCCGAAAACAAATACCTGTTGAGATATGAGCAATTTTGTGTTGAGTATTTTAACCAGAGAATGAACTTCATCCAACGGATGGATTGGTCAAAGAGGTCCAGTAGCGTGGCCTCCACATTTACCGGATTTCAATCCATTGGAGTTTTGGCTATGGGGATATTTAAAGGCATTCTCGTGGTTAACACTGTCACAATCTTTCGTGGTGTTACAATTGTTTGCTTCTCGTAACTTTGACTCAGTCCTCTCAGTGTCTTTCCTCCCATTCTGTCTCTCATGTACAAGAGTAGCTGTCAGGAACGATGGCGGTAAATGACATAACGTGCAGATGGGGTAATAGGTGAAGTGCTGCGTTGCAACTGTTTCCCATCTTTCTCAGCAATATCTTTTTTTTTTTTTTTTTTTCCCTCTGCCATCGTCGGAAGTCGTAACGAAGTTACTATCATACAATAGAGTGGACTTATTGCTTGGAATTATTTAATTTCTCTGTTAAACTGTAGGCAAGTACTCTCACACACGCTCTGAAACTACGTGATTCCTCGAAAACACGTGATGTGACGTCGTTGAACGTTCGTCTTCTGCGCAACCGCCTTCATTCATGACGGCCACTATAACTCCAATGATACAATTATTCGACGCTCGTTAAATCTTCTTTACTGCGACGTGACGCATCACACACAGCTGTCTCGTTGTTAATCGTGTATGCACAAACAGTCGTGCGAGGGAGCCTGACCTTGGGCGCCTTTATTTGCTCACCAGCCTGGTACACGGTGTGAAGTAGTAGACAGTCCTTTGTTTTTCGCCGCGCCCGGCGTCACAATATGTATTATCATCTCTAATTTGTAGTACAGCGTCTAAACAATAAACATCCGACTGCCTCCGCAGCTGAGTGGTGAATGTATGGGCTTTTCAACCCAGAGGGTCTGAATTCGATTCGTGGTTGGGATTGGGAACTTTTCTTTAACCACAATAATTTCCTAGTGTCTACAGGGATTGAAAGTATGAACTTGGGAGTGAAATTGAGCGTGTTTAATGCTAAAAGGAATAAAAATCATGTTAAGAAACCCAATATTTCAGCGAGCAATAACACCATTAGTTGTTTCTCAAGTCAAGCCCCATATGTGACAAATGAAACTAAAAAAAGAAAAAGAAATACGTGCGCAAAATCTTCTTTGTATTCTGTCCACCTAACAATAAGACCTGATAGTTTATGTAACGCAAAAGGAAAAAGAAATGAAAGGTTGACTATTTTTACTCTTTACATAGCCGCAGTGTTCGTAAGAAGTAGAATATATCACATAAAAATCTTGTACAGGCCTCATAAAGTATAAGCGGTGAATCAGCAATTCTTTTTCTAATTTATACAACCAGCAAAGACGCACATTTACCTTAACTGTCTCTTAGTCGTTCATGGCAGCAATTTACGTACTTAGACAATTTTTGAACCTGAAGGGAAAAGCGATTTAAGGAACCCTGAGTTAATGTCCTCGGAAATCTAACATCGTTAAGAGTTTTGTAGCAGATTTGAAATACCTTTACAAATACGGTGTAAATGAACAGTCTGACTCGCATCTTTTATTAGAAAATGCGATTATGTAAGACCCAAAATGGCTGTTGTACAAAGAGCGCCAAACAAAATCTCACTGCACCTGGTTGTATGAAGCCATACCATTTCGTTGGTTGCTTTAGGTCACGGTGCAAAGATGCGCCACTACCTCTGGTAAATAGCACGCCAATGACCACAGCAAGCTTAAAAATGGCGTAGAAACAAAATATATCGTATTGGCTGAAAGAGAAAGAGGTAGAGTGAGTGCATTCAATTTGTGATACAGACCTCTTACGATTGCTAGCCATATCTTATCGGCTAGTATAGGACACACCTATGAAGGAGTTAAAATTTAAGGTGAAGACATATTGAGCGCCCAGGTCAAGGTCAAAAGACCTCAGAAAACTATACAAAATGTGCTTTCATTTCATTTCCTTATCACGTTTCAGGGCCGAACGTTTATGAGGAAATGTCGGTGAGTGCCTTGAGGTAATGCTAATGAGTGATGCTTTAAATAACTGTTACCCCAAAGTACTTAAACTTTTGTTTAATTTTATTTGTGAACTATGGTTCTCAGCGTTCCATTCTATATTGGTCGTGAAAGACCGCTTAATTTTCCTCAGATGGCTCCCTATCAGGCTTGAGGTTTTGTTTTTATCTGCCGTAAATCTAAGACATGGGACCACTAAATTTACTTACCTTCCGAAGGAAGCCATGCAAAGGATTTTTACGTGCAAAAGTTTTGCAATGAAACATAGAGAGACAGAAGTAGAGTATCCACAGAGGGCATTCCAACATCGAGTCTAAACTGTCAGGACCCTTGGGAGGAAGGAATGAAATGAGAGGGTACTATGGGCGTGAGGGAGATTGGAGTGGAGATTGCTCGAGATTCATCTCGACACCGTGTTCGCCAAGTAGCCACCAGCCGTATGGGTTTCGTCAGGGAACTCTCCCCCCCCCCTCTCCGGCAGGCCTGCAACAAGGCCATGCATCTGTTGAGAGAACAGCAGTTACAGTGCGCAAATCCCCCCACATGGCAGCGCTAACTTGACCATCGCCAACGCTTCCAACCCGCAAAGACTGGTTTGAAAGGAAGGTGAAATAAAAATAAAGGGACCGAATTTTGGGTGATTTAATTATCATTCCAAGCATTCGTCTGGTGACCCAGGAAAATCCCAATTAATCAAGACGATTAGCTGCGAGAATCGAACACACGACTCCCGAAAGTGAGCCTCACCCGTTGTAATGAGACACAACTCCCTTCAGCAACAAGACTGTGTTCAATCTTCTACTCAGAAGCGGTAACCAATAAGCTGTAAGACAACATACTTCAGGCATTTGTTACAAGTATTAATTGTTGGAGGTAACTTTGGCATTTTGTTCACAGTTGTACCACTTTTACCAGTGTAGTGAGGAAGCCAGACAGACACACAAAATATCAGCTGGATGACGGGAACCACATGTTGATGCCGTAACAGGTTTTCCGCATCCCAAACACGTCTAGTTTATGGAAGTTTCTCTGGTTACCATTGCCATGCACTCGCTGCACATTATTATGTTTTATTCAATTGACCGGTTTGTGCATGAATATCTGCCGCCACTTCCTTTTGTGTAGACTGACAAAATCGTGATAGCCTCGTGGTGCTTGATTAACTCCTCGATAAACTCTTGGGTTAAAGATCTCACGATTGGTGCCTGCCTTAGACGGTAAGCTGTTATTAGTACCTACTGCTGTGGGAATGTGGTGATAATGCGTGCACAACTTAAATATTTAACTACCGAAACCTGATCTTTAAAGTTCACATGAACCAAGATCTGTGTTACATTCTCTGCTCGCTCTTTTGCAAACTATTCTTGGAAAACTTACTGTCTTCTTTGCTTCTTGTTAATCTACATAAACTCGGGAATTTTACAACACTTTTGTTCTATCCTACGGAATGAAATGACATTTTGAAAGCTTATGCAGACCGATTTGCGACTAGGATTGCAAGACAAGGATTTGCAGAGAGCAAAAATGCCACCGACAATTGGAATCCATTAACACCAAAGTAGGATGAAAAACGAAGTGAAATGAGAGGTGTACGGGAAGGAGGGTCAGGTAGTCTACCCACGACCTCTCGAATGCGAGCCACATACGCTACAGCCTGAGCCATCCCACTTGGTTTCCCTACCTAATTAAGTGTATTTTTATTTAGCTTTCACAAATTATTCTTTCGAAATGTATTTTTCTATCTAGTTCAGAAATAGTTGCGTTATACATTTCCGGGAAGGCACAATCCAATAAAGGAAAACAATTAAAAACTACTGAAGTACTCAAACCAATAATAACGGATGTCTCGGAAATGGCTGACGCCACAGAAAAGTTATCTGAAATAATTTGTGTGTCTTTAAGAGGGCTACATATTTTGTGTTGTATTTTTTTCTATATAAGCAAATGATTTACCCGTTACACAAATTTGTTCAAACCTCCTTTAGAATAAAGAGTATTGCCACAAAATTTAAGATATACATTTTATTTGTCAAAGACATGTATGTTCATTAACATCGTTAGGGCCATTTTTGTGATAATCGAAAATCTTGTTGCACAGTGTGATTTGTGATGGGAAGATTTTCATGAAAAGGCTAAAAGAGTCAGATGAAAACTGTGATATATTTTTATTTTCACAGATGCATTGACTTAAATTAATTTTATTTACTTCCTGCTATCCTTTATTCAATTACCTCAAGTATTTTTATGGTAAATTGAAATTGAGTATTTTTGGAGAATCTTTAAGTAATATTGTTCTCAGAGTCCCATTGTATATTGTGCGTGAAAGACCTTATCAGTCTTGTGGTTCTTTTACGTTCCATAAATCTACCACCAACTTTACTTCCCGTCTGAGGGAAGCCATGGTAAGGATTTTTATGCCCGAAAAAAATGAATTTCTCTCCGCCGGATTTAAACCCGCGACCTAGGGAGCCAGAGGTTATCCCAGATCATGTAGGACGACGTTTTTATAGTGAATCATCCCATTAAAGTCTTATAATTATAAATTCGGAAGCACCGCGGTATTCTTAATAAATGAATATCTCCAGATATTCAAGGAAGTGGGTATAAAACGTCTGCGGTACTAGTTAATTTCTGATTTCCTTGTCTCCCCCCCCCCCCCCCTCTCCCGACCCGACAGTCTTCCAAGCAGTCTTAGTTCTCCTCTTTAGCCTGTGAGCATCTTTGGAGGTTAGAAAATTATAGGAAGGATGGAGTAACTGCTGGGTAATTACTGTAGATGAACTTTTAGACCGTTGTGCCTTCTATTTACTCTCATAGGCATTTAATAACACGTGTGCTATCACATAACGCAGAAACTCAAAAGGTCAACACAGAACGGCAATGGAGAAAAACAGGCGAATGTTAGGATTCTATACTCTCACTCCGCAGAGTTAAACATTTGGAAAGTGTCGTAATTATGTTACGTTGGACGTAATTATATCACATTATTTAGCACACGCTGGTAATAAATTCGATTACGACAATTTCTTGCACACCAATTATTGACATACTTTGGCATAATATTATGTACATCAAAAATTAGAAATAGTTTCAGCAGCTGCCGTTGAAGGGCGTTGTTTACCGATTGTATTTCTATTAATTACCGTATAGAGTGCCATAGCATCTTTTGTGTGTCTTCGGGGAAACGACTTAAGGAGTTCTACTCTGTCAGTTTGAGGAGGTCATTGAAGTCCTGTCTCCACGAGGTTAAAGTGATCAATTTAATTACCCATTTTCTTTGCATCTGTAAGCAACAGGGTTATAAACATTGAATTCAACTTTCATTGTCACTCTCCCTAGATTTAACATGTTTGTTTAATTTTGTCTGCAAAATTTTGAGTTTATTATTTTTTAATATATACTTATTTTTATAGCACAAAAATTGATACAATAAACATAAAAGTGGTTGCATTTTAAAGAAGACAAAGTTACAGAGAACTCAATTTTAAGTTATTAATGCGTTTCTGAGTCGAAAGGTCATCTGGATTTTCTTCCTCATATTTGTCTTCCAATCTCTTTTTAATGCCACTTCTTGTTAACCGGACGGTTTTTGTAGATTGTTGACACATTACTCAGCTTTACGCTGCCTCTGTTCATCTAAATTCATCGCCTGCTTGCAAATCTTGCCTATTGAAAGCCGTAATTCCTTCAACGCCTTGCTATGTTTTCCTCGTTGCATGAACAAATTGCCTCATTAACACAAAGTTCTAAGAATTTGAGGGAAGCAAATGTAGATTTTGGTAATTTGGCCCGTGTTACGTTATTTACGGATAGGATTTTGAATCCTCTCATGGAGGAGTTTGGATGAGCTAAGTCTTTGAATATGGGCTTGAGTTATTCCACACAAATCATTGAAAAATTAGTATGTTTCTTGCAGTCATACATTTCACTGAGCCTGAGTTTTCCAGTAGTTAACCATGTAGTGTCTGCATCTTTAGGACAGAGCCCGTGCTCTGGTTTTTCACTTTTTGACAGCAAATGATAGTAAATGTCACACACATCTTTCCTTAATTCGTCTAAATTTCCAACAGTTCTACGAATAGCAAGTCTGAATAAACGGAGTTTCGTTGACCTGAAGATAATTCCTTCCAAACAGGGGCTTCCCACCTATAAGGATTCGCTTTTCAATCCTGTGCCCATTCTCTTATGAACATGGCCTGTGCACTGTGGTTCCTTTATTTCAGTGCCAGGTCCATAGGGATTAGGTTCTGTAACTAACATGTATACTTTAGCATCAGCATCTCCCAAGTATTTGACGTCATACATTGGCACGGTTTGAAAAATGTCAATCGCTCCTTTAACCTCCATCCCACAGATATTTACTCTCGCAGTCAAAGTATCATGTTTACCCTAAGCTTTATTTTTAGATAAACAGTTCTTAGACATCACAGATATATCTACATATAACTTTGCCTATATCAATGCCTGTGGCCCTGACAACATCATTCAGCGACATATGCCCTCTTTCGGCCACGAACCATCAAGGGTAATGTTAAAACTTCCAGAGCCTCCATTTACTTGTAAGCTTCCTCAATGTTGTCCTTAATTGCTTTCTGACATACAGATTTTAAGGCTTTATGTAATGCATCTTCAACACTCCACACAATTCTCTTTTTCTGCTGCATGTCTTTTACCAGTTTGTCGCATTGCATACACGAGTCGAATGTTTGTCATGAAGATGTGTTTGTATACCTAAATAACTTTCACTTACATGCAGACGATAATTCCCCTTCTTCATTTACATCACATTCAGAGCAACCGATATTTAACTTGACAGCTATACCTAAAAACACAGTTTTAGTTATCTTCAGTGAATTGTGACGCAGTTTAATACAGCTCCTTTAAAAAACAATCTGATATGTTGCACTCACATGACTTTCTCTACTCTTGTACTAACCATTCTTACAAACTCTTATTCCAATATCTTCTTCCTGTTAAAATAAACATTTGTATAACTTATCTTATTGCTTATTTCCTTATAGGTGCAAGGGGAATATTAGAATACAGTAGGCTTTGTGCGATAGTCAGTGTTTTAAAGCTTTGAGATTCTGTTCTCTTTGCCCACTTAACATATAAAAAAATGAACAACGATGATCCTTTTCACGAAAGTTCTAAGTATTCCGAAACTCACACACATAACAAGAAATATCTCCAAAATGGTTCACCGTACAAGAAAATGTATTCAGACATAAGTTGTGTATTTTAGCAAGATCTACATTTTTTGTATAGTATGATTTGGTCTATCTCTAACGGTTTACCAGTTACGCAAAAGTCGTCCAGAGTAAATACGGCTACAGGGGCTATAGCCAGAAAATTCAAGATATACATTTCATTTGTCATAAAAATATCTCAAACATATGACATCTTAATCAAAATCGTTAGAGCCATTTTCAAGAAAATAAAAATTTTCGAAACATTTTCCATGTAAAGGGTAGTTTAGGGTGAGGCTATTTTCTTCAAAATCTTCGTGTCACATCCTTGAAAGACATTAAACTTAAATACCAACTTTGGTTTTTAACCGACTTTTCGTTTTTGAGTTATGCTGTCCTCAGACTGACAGACTGACACAGACACACACACACACACACACACACACACACACACACACACACACACACACACACACACACACACACGGACCGTTTTCTAAAAATGCTTTTTTTTGGATTCAGGGGGCCTCAAAACATATATTTCCGGTGAAATCTCGACATCGAATTTTTGGGTGGAATACAATACTTCCCCTACTTACCAGTAGAGAAAGTTAAAAAAAAAAAAAAATAAAAAAAAAAAAATAAACTTAGTCTGGAAGTACCGAAGTTCCTTTTCCAATTATTATGTCATTCATCACCATTGCCTACTAATTACAAAAATGTATGTGTTACATTCACGGACTTTCTCTACCCATTCTTTAACAAACTATGCCTATAAAAGTTTACTTTCCATTTAGTTTGTCACTCGACAATCGCAATAGCGGAATACGGTAGGCTTAAATGATAGTCAAATCTCTTAAGAGCTGGTCGATCTGTAATGACTTTGAAATTACGCTCTCTTTGCACCACCAGTACCAATAAGAATCCAGTTGTGCAGAGTTTCGCGTTTGCGAACAATAAATAAGACAGCATTAAAATGAAAAATTATGAGAATTCAAAATTACAGCACACTATACAAATTGAAGTATGATTTATAGTATATTAACTTTACAGAGTTATCTCGCACTTTGGTAATCACACGTGATCTTTCACGACGCAGTAAAAACTCGTAAGTATGCACTTCGATATTTCGTTAGATATTATTCAACACTAAACACATATGATGGTTAATATTCGTATAGGCCCGCAAGCCATCCCTGCTGCTTTGGCTGCTGCAACAGGAGGCTCCACATTTCTACGAACGAAAATTTTCAACACTGACTAATTTTCTGAAACAAAAGGTAGAAGTGGTAACTTAAGGTGCGGTCACTATTTTTCTTATTGTTTAAAAACTGGTGGAATCGGTAACGAGAGCTCCAACTGTTTGAATTTTGTATACTTACGAGTGAAGCTTTCCATATAAAAACATTAATGTAATAGCGAAAACTAACAATCAATAATAATGATGATGATGATGGTGGTGGTGGTAATAATTGTAAGGAATGCAACACATTACTTCTATCAAGAGTAAAAGGTAAATATATAAACTACGAAGGGAACTTCGCAATCGGGTTAAAGCAGTGCTCGTATACCATTAGATCCTGTGTGCTGTTAGCGACACCCCGGGGAAGAAAGGATATGGTGACGAGTTGTGCAACATTTCCATTTCAAACAGATCAGTTCAAGTCCATGCGCAAACCTTTAACTCCCTGGGATTCCCCTTTACGGGACTTCGCACTAGGCACTGTAGATTAGACCTAGCTAAGTAGGAAGGAATCTCTACAAAACGGAGCTCCACCGCCCAATCGCAACACGCCGAACACCGACACCTGGTCCTGCAACTCTAAAGTAGTTGATGAGGCACGTAATGACGAGAAGAGGAAATAAGGAATAAGAACCACCACAGCATTTGGTTACCGCGGAAACCACGAAAACCCAAAGTCAAAGTGTGCGATCACCGGGAATCAAACCCAGCAACTTCCGAATGCGAAACTAAAATTACCAACGAGTCATCTCCTCAGTCATCAAGGTAAAAGTTGCCATAGACTTGTACGCAAGCGTAATCCATCAGAGGACACCAAAACGAAATCGGCGGCTCTTGAGGTTAAAGAAGAGTTCATTTACAGTGATCAATTACAATTAAAGAGTTTCGTTTATCATCATCTGAATAAAAGATCGAAAGTGTAACATTTTAAACTATTATTTTAAATAAGTGGTATTTTTATTGGGTTTACTTTCATTGCGGTGTAGCAGTTAGGTTCAAGGAAGAGGTAGCGATGGCCAGGAACCTTTGGGCAACTTCCAAAACGCCCGCGATAACCTCACAGTAAATTATTCTGTTACTCATCGTTCTCGTTAAAAAGAAAGTAGGCAGGTGTCAAGAATTTTGTACAAGTCATTGAGCCTACAGGGTCACTGTAACTTCAACGTATTGCGTTTGACCCGAAAACGTTGCGTCCATGAGCAGGAAGATATTGTTATAGCAGCACATGACTCGTATCGCGTGCGTAAGTACACTTTCAAGAGGATTGAAAATTAAGGATTCATCGTCTGAAGGTTAAGGAAGATTAGCATAAACTGGGTGCAGGACTCAGTTCATTGTAGCAAGTTGGTATATGCACTAAAATAACAGCTATTTTGTGTGGAAAAGCTTATTTAAAGGACTAGTTGCATTGATAAGTATTTTTTGGACAAACGTCCAAGGAGAACAGTAATTACTCTTTAGCATACATGGTGTTCGATATAGCTATAATACAAGTATTAAAGTGGGGTTTTATTTTCCGTGTAACAATCCTACGGGCAAACTAATATTATTTTAACGTGTATATTCAGACGGCCCTCAATATTAAATTATAGAGCATGGATGGGGAGATGTGTCATTTACACTACATCGAGATTTTAACCCCCTCCACTCTGCCTGACGCCCATTAGCTACCGGCCATGCCCCTTCTATTGTCTATCTACCTCAGAGAACCGCCAGTCCATCAAATTGTCAGTAAGTGGAGAGGGTAAATACTCGATTGCATTCCTGGCACCCCTCTTCTCCAAGCCTGTTATAGTGTGTTCACTAGTCTGTGGTTATTTGGTCTTCGTTGTTGTTTGACCTACATAGCACCAGTACTGACAGTATATTTCCACAATCGTAAAATTCTGCAATATATAGTTGGCATATCGTTATTATTAGTTATTGTTTTTAAAATAGTGGCCCTTAGAGTCAAGTATCCAGTTATATCACAGGTTCTAATAGAAATTTGTATTTTAGAACAACTATAAACTTCCATATATCTTGGCTTTGAGATACATTTTAACGATGAATAATAACAATACTGAACAACAATTTAAAGCAGTGTTTGGGACAGTTCAAAGAACGTTGAAACACAAGTTCGAAAATTAAAAGGAAATGACTTTGCCTAGTATAGTGCTTAGTGACGGTGAAGCCTGGTACCGACTCGACATATTTCAACAGAATGCAACTGACAGATGATGTCCCTAAGAAGTGCAGCACAATTTTTGAAGAGTTCCATTTAATACCGAAGGTCACACGGGCGGATTTTTGCCTCTTGGAACAATTGCTCAATATCAATGGTATCAATGTACGAGAATGAATAGGATAAAAATGGAAATTATTCGAGAAGAGTTATATATCGATAGAGTACACAAGGAAACATTGGATTTTCTTAGGTAGCGTTGGGCTACATAAAGAAGAGATCGAGGACATCCCAGGAAACAATTGGGAACAATGTGAAGCCGGAATGGTCAACTCATGACATGAAGAAAAATGATCATTATTATTCCTTTCATGTAGCTGTGATGCTGAATGTGTAATATTTCTTTGTGCAGGGGAAGTAGCATTGGTATTAATGATACCATACTGTTTGGATTGGACACAGTTGAATTCATCGAACAAATTTATTTCCGCCATTAGATTAAGCTATACCAAGTCTCCGCTTAATATGCGCATAATTTTAATGATGCAACAATAGTGTGCTGAAAAAATGTTATTCCATTGAGTGTTATAATCAGGTATAGGACTTTTCAAGTATTAAACGCAAGTCAAAAGACAATTAGGTTAAATGGTACCAAGTTTTACGCTGTGACGTCGTAGGTAACAAACCACCCCTATCTCTCGTACAGTGCTGGCGTGTGCAGATCAATCACGAGTCAGTGATTCTCTGTACGTTGTATGTAGTGATAATGTAACTAACTTGAAGCTAACTGCTTAAAAATTCCTAAGCCTGATTATCATATTCAACTTATAGTATGAGTGGCTCTTGTTAAACTTGTACTTTTAGTGCCAGTCGTCTAAAAGCTCTTGTTTTTTATCCGATTACCCTCCCCGTATGAAGTACTTTCACCCCCTAGGGTCAGACACCTTTCGGGGAACAGACGAACCTATGGACCGGACAGAGTGGAGCGGATGGTCAGCGCAGTATCAGATAGAGTGAAGAAGAGGGTGATATGAAATGCAGGCGAAAAGTAATGATGGAATGAATGGCGGGAAAAACCGGAGAACCCAGAGAATCGAGAAACCCTGCCCAGACACCGCTTCGTCCATCACAAATAGCGCATCTTTCAACAGATAGAAATCATACAACATCTGCAGCCCAATGGAGTGGTTTATTACAAGTAAACACTAAATCAGTAATATTAGTTAAAAATGAGTATATCAATATGTGTAGATAATTTACAGTATCTATCAGTTCCGTTGAAACTCAGTGTGCCAGATCACCGATTATTTAATCTTGACCCACCCCATCCTAATCCACAGGCGAGATATAGCACCCACTGTGTCTAGCCATACTCTACCAACAATATATGTACTTCCGGCCGTGAAATACGGCAGTTAAACTTACACTGAATGGCTTATAATTCTCTATCTAGGAGCAAGTTAAAAATCAGGCGGTGAAAAGTTGCAAATATATAGCAGTCACAATCGAATTAACACTGCTCAGCAGATTTATTTATATTTTTAGCACTTAAAAATGAAATTAAAATCATTTTCTATACCTTCATGTTGTTAAAGTAAACGTGTTTTATTTCAAAACCAGTTTGTGAACGTGCTTCTGGGATTTATATAGTAATATTCCTTGAAAACACAAAAATATTCTAGGACTGAAAGGGTTAAACGTTATTTAGAGAAAGGATATAGGAAACAGGGTGTGATTCTATCTCTCATACAATTTAAATTGGTTATGGAGTAATTCTCGCAAAATCGAATTATTAATGTTAGTGTTATAAAAAATATGTTCTTGGGAACCTAATATACGAAAAACTTAATACAAGTTTTTTAAACGTGTACAGAGTACAACCTTTTTTGACTGTAAAGGGAATAAGTGAACTTTTTAATTTGGAATGTCGAGCTAAGGTTGTCTAAAGACGAGTGAGTCCCTCGATGGGTACACAAAATTAGTCGATCCTTTCAAGTTACGACATAACAGTATAAGGTTTAGTCGGCTTGTCCCTCTTGGTGGCTGTTCAGTGTTGCCCATGTCCGATTTAGAGGTCTCGTATGATGCGAACAGCGTGTAAAGCAAGTTATGTGGTTTTACTAAATTCTCTCACCTTGCATGACTGCACCAGTCTTGCAAGGTCTAACTGGAAAAGTAGAATAAATCTGCACTTCAGATGAAGAAAGCGAACGTGGGCTGCACCATACATCATGTTAGTTGAACTTGGGGTTTAGCCTATAGTCTCATTTGTCACTTTTTCCTACTCGAAGTCAAAAAATACGACAAACGTCAAAACAGCATTCGCAAAAACGCGACAACAATCTACCACAGAAACAAACCATATACCACTTTCCCTCCCAGCAACTGGAGCTAATTTCTGATCTGGTCTACTTCTCATTCTTGTCAACAACTAATTCAGAACCGCATTAACAAACCAATTAGGTCATCATTTTGATTTGAACTGGCAGTATTTCTTTTCTCATGGAAACTCAATTAGATTTAGATATAAACCTGATTTTATAATCAGAATTTGGGTTGGTCTCTACTTTAAAAAAACTGTTTTAAGTCATTAAGGACATTTAGTGCAGACAGTGGCAATTTCCATGCTGAACTCAATGAAATATATGTTAAGGCTTCTTAAAAAGTATAGCTGCCATAATTAAAATTTTGTCACTTACAAAACAACTGATTCAGAAATGATAGTCAAATAATAACTTAGATTAATAATTCCTAACCTGTTGATACCTCAACAAAGAACAAAATTTGCAAAAATGTTCACATTTTCTCGTTTAGGTACATTTTTCGTTCAAAGTCACACATTTAGATTTTGTAGTCAATTTTGAAATACGTTATTTGCCATAGAGTTGAAAGATTAGGACATTTTAACAAGAGATAGCGATTTTAAATTCATATTTCATCACATAAACTTTGTTTAAAATATTATTTAGGTATTCATAATTACTTTAGACATTTCATACAAAGGTGACATAAAAACTTTCACTGGCTGCTTAAAGAATACATTTTGCAAATATACAAAACAATCACAGCCCGATGTATTATAGATTTTTAGAAAAGTACACCTTAAATTTTAAAAAGGCAAATTTCGGTCAGCTACAAAACCAGGAATGCAGGCAGCTATTGATATCTCTATTTAAATGTCCTTAAAATGCAGCAAACACACACAAATGTTATGTGGGCATATTATACCATATACGCAGATTCATAATATGGATGAAAACAAAAAGCGATGTTATTGAGTTATTTGTGTGTACTAAAAGTCCGTAAGTTTACACGTTTGTTGTAAATTTTAATATTACAGTTTCCCTGATGATGACGCCAAACGGTTCTTCTTTACCGCATTCTCGTACGAATTACACACAAATAATGGAAAGTCTCCAGAGTACTTCACTTGGCACTACATACAGAGTGGAAGTGAAATAATCCGTCAGACTGAAGGACGTGAGAGAATTTATGTAAATAAACAAAAATTCATATACAGTTTTTTTAGTTAAACTCACCGTTAACTAGATAATCGCGTTTGAAGATGAGTATGTGGCAACGTCGCACCACCTGTTGATCGAGTAATTTGCTCAATGAACTATTCTAACGCTCTATAAAAACAATTTAAGTAACGTTGGTCTTGAATCGAATTCAGATGTTTTGCCGCTGAGCAACACACGTTCTGTGCATGAGACCCACAAAATTCCGCGAAAATGAGGTTATTGTATACTGCGCTGTATGCAAACTGACTTCGAACTCTACATTTCCGTGTAATTACAAGATTTTATTGTAATGTTTAAATGCCTGAATTGCTTCCTGTTCTATTTGAGAGTCTTGCGCCTTGATAAGTTAGCGAACGCATGTTTTAATTAATTAAATATGGTTGGTCTGTTCCTCATTTTACGTCCCGCAAACATTTTTTGTAACTTTCGACACCATTTGCGATATTGAATTCTTTAGGAAATCACAAATACTTTAGAAACATAAGTACTAATTTTAAATACGCTATAAACGGCCAGAAAGACATAAATTCACTTCAAATAAAATACATACAAGGTATGTCCAAATCCATTTACTGCGCATACACGCAGTTAGTAGCAATATTGTTGCCAACATTGCTCCCACTTGATGATACCCAAGTGCTTGTTGCTAACATTAAAACGTGAACACACTGTAGTTAAATAAACTGGTGAAAGTTACCCGCAATCCGGACATAACATACGCGTTCTTAATAAGCCTTCTCGTATAGGAACCGCATGCACGGAACATTTTTCAAAAATTTTGATTTTCTTAAAAATTGCATATGTTCAAGATATTTTATAGCAAAGGAAATGCATATTTTGAATTTTCTGACTGTAGCCCTGTAGCCATGTTTACTCTTGGTGGCTGTTACATAAGTGGTAAACCGTAAGAGATAGATCATATCTTACTGTACCAACATTTAGGTCTCGTTAAAGCACACAAATTATGCCGGAATTTCAAAGAGTTCGTAAGAATAGTTAATACAAGGGTGGAGAAAGTCATGTGAATGTAACACACCAGATTTTCCGTTATGGAAAGATGGACTTTAGCACTTCCATGCACTAAGCTTATTTAAGCATTCATTTCAGGTGCTGTTGGCCATCTTCTCCTAATAGCTTGTAGCACCACCTTAAGTGGTTAAATGCAGTGCAGGTTGATCTCCTCCCTAGCAATTCTGGCTTTAAATTGAATGGCTCATTTGAATAAAAATCCACCGTGAAACATTAATATGACCTTCTCTACTCGCCATCGTATATTTCTATGTGACTTCTACAAATTTTCTCACAGAATATTACTTTGTATCTGTTATTATTCGAGTTAAACCTTTGCAGATGTTCAAAGGCGAGAAACAATTAAAAGCAGCAACACTTTAGAAGAATGACAAATGGTTGAGAAAATTAAATCAATAATAATGAATATTTCAGAAATTGCTGATAGATAAAAAGCAATTTTAAAGAAATAGTGTATTTCAAGGACACCTACTTTTTACAGCACGTTTTTGTATCCCTCTTAACGTTTATTAGTTACAAGATTGCAGAAAATACTTCGAAATGAGTAGGACTGCACATGCTACCTCAGAGAATTCAAAATATAAGTTTTATTTGTTATGAAAATATATTAAATATATGGCACTTCAATCAAAGTCGTTACAACCGGTTTTGGAAAAAGTAAATAGTGAAACTATAACTTGAGATGATGCAATTTACTTGAAAATATTCTTTGCAAGATATGGTTATTTAATTAAACGGCTTTTTTGGGCTTAGGGGACCTCTAGAAATATAGTTTCCCCATCGGAAACTATCCTTTACATGGAAAATGTTTTAAAAAATATTGATTTTCTAAAACAACAACTATAACTATTTAGATTAAAATACCGTGTGTTTAAGGTAAATGAAAAAAGTAGGTATCTTGAATTTTCTAGGAATGATCTCTGAAGTGCCATTCTATACAAATGACTTTTGCTATAACAACGGTTAAACTAAAGACCTGATTTTCATGCAAATGCCTGTTTTTATAGGAACATATGACATTGCTTAAACTTAGTATGGCACTTATCCATTTCATTACTTTCTGATCTCAAATATGTGTACTTTTTCCGTGCATATTTGCATACATGTATAATATACATTATATTAATTTTAAATGCATGTTTTAATGCTTGATTGAACACCGAAACTTCTCGATTTTCGTAGCACTTATTCCTTATTTTTTAAAAAAATATATATCCTTGCATAATTTCCCATTCTTCGAATTTTATTTTGTTTCCTGGCTCTCTTGTGAACTGAGATGTGCTTTCACAGTTCCAGCGCGAACCAGTTATGTAGAATGGGCGAGGAATTTGACCTTCAAAAGCAAGGAAATACACCCAGTTGACTCACTGTCACAGTTCGTGCTGGTCAGTGTACTTTAGAGTGTAAGATTTGATTTACATTAAAACCAACTTCTGTAATCTACCCTCTTCAATAAAAAATTAGAAAACACATGCCTGTCACTGGTAGACTCAATGCCAATTGTTGAGGAACTTCAAAGATCCGTCAGTTCTGCCCCTGGGAAACTGGATGTAGGGGCAAAGAAGGAACTGGGGAGGGTCATAAATGTGAACCCCCCACAATGCATTTTTGTGTTCAGTGAAAAGGGTTCTTTGTGGCGAACACTCGAATGAACAATTTGATCTGAAACTGTTACAAATGTGTTCGTTTAAGTTTGCATCCATAACATCTTGCGAAGTAGAAAGGTCATTCTCTGCCTACAAAAACATATTGACTGACACAAACGTAGAAACCTCATAGAAAACAATGTGGAAATGTTAGTTAACTGTGCTAAAAAAGTGAAAAGTAAGGAAATTGGTAGGAGAATGATAGTGCATATTTTAGTGTATTTTTCCTTTAATCGTGCATATTCCGTAGTTTGATAGTGGATGAATGCATGCATGTTTCCGGATTTTATACAGCATGAAAGCCTCGCCTTTATTTATAATCATATGTTTAAGGTATTTTTATGAGACATGAAAGTTGTATCTTGAATTTTCTAGGAATAACTTCTGAAGTCCCATTCATTTGAAATGACTTTTAACATGAGGTTTTGGCCATATAAAGTGAACGGTGTTTCAAAACCATCATATAGCAGTCAGCTCTTGAAAAATTTGATTTTCGCTTAAGCTTACTGCATCCCCATATTTCCATAGTGCCTGCAAGAAATATGTAATAAAACCAGTTATACAAACGTTTATCACAATTAACATAAGCGGTAGCAGAACAAGCGTTTGTAAGAATAGTACAAGAGTGAGCAGGGAAAGTCATGTGAGTGCAACACATCACATCTTGTTTTTTATTTAACTTTTGCTCTTGCCTAATATGTTTTTACTTATGTGATATAACCAAGCAAAACTATTTAATAAAGCTCTTATTATTACATTTCTGTAGTCCAGGCAACCACTTTAGACTCACATGTTTTTATTTGTACGTCTATGTATAATGTTGGCAGTGCAATCACCTTTGAGAATTTCATTTGAGTATCCTTTCGTGCTTTGCCTTTTAATAATCTTTGCGTGCTACATATCTTATTTGATGTAGTATGTCGTTTGTTATTTATACTGAGGTTTTAAAAGTATAAAATATTGCTTCTCAGGTAATTAAAAACGAGTTTTCTGATTTTCATTTAAGGATCTCCTGACTTTTGATCTTATCATTCCAGTTTCAGTTCTGGGTGCACTGACTTGTACGATGCGCTTTAGAACATCATGACCCCATACTAATGGCATAATTAGCATGACAGTATATACTTATTAGATGCATTTTAAGCTTTTCGTAAGTTGGCTGTTCATCTTTTCTCTTTGCTTCTCTGTTTTACATTTATAACTTCTGAAGCATTTTTTAAGAATGTGTATCTTTCACATCTAGTATAATCAATAGTTGAACATACTCGTGGGACAATTATTGATATTTTGTCCATATATCAGGTGAATCACTTCCCCCTACTTTTTTTGTAATTAATGCGACACAATAAGACACAGGTACACCTCGAGTCTATCTTGACCGTGCACTCTACACTTCACATATTGTCATGGACAGAACGCGGCTGAATAAGTGATTTAAATAGCAAAATGTATTCGCGTTATAAATCCATTCCAAAAATATTGTACTCCTACATTGAGAATTCCACTAGCTTTCTGTGCAGTTTATATTACAATATACATTCCACACACAGAGTCACTTCCAAAATGAGCTAAAACAAAATGGTGAATCTGTGCTAAGGGATTGTGATAGGTTATAGCCAATTGGGAACACACTTGCCTTCATAATGAAATTATACGGTCAAATCAACAAACATTAAATGGTTTAATAAAATTATTCAGTGTTGGCATAAATCAAAGCACTTACTGGTTTATTATAGCAAGCATAATAGCTCGAGCCATGTTTATTAAAGAAGATAGAACACCAACAGAATCTTAAACTTACACTAACGACTTCCATGGTAAATTTAGGAGGCGATGGTAGCTCCACATACCTCAACTAGCATTGCAGTTTAGAAGGCTGATATTTAAGAGGCTGTGATGTTCGAGCGGAATTTGTGGTTAGTGCATTCAGTGTGTTGATTACTCATTAAAGCACTCCTGTACGTAAGGAGGTCTGCGTGTTACATATATACGAAAAAATAGGGTCAGCTGATTCACCTGGTATGTTAGGATCCCTTGCCTTCATACATATTACATTATTTGAATTCACAATACTTCAGTGAAATGTCTTCATTTAGTTTCTTTTTTATGTTATACTCCGAGTTCATAGCCAAGTCACTAGACAAAATATTTTCACGTGTATGTTCATCCGCTATACAGTTGTGTAGCGGCAGCAACAAGATGTCACAAGTACCAAATCTTAGCACTACTAACCCATATGATCAATCAAGGCGCTGCCGTGTAGGACTTGGACGAATTTCCGTTCCAGATACGACTCCTTTCCTTTTCTATCCACGGGGGTATATAGCAGGGAGGAATGTGTGTGAAAGTTTTGCGTTTGTTGTTCAGCCGAGCAGTGGAGTGCGTTAGGGAACGTATTTGGCGTTCTATACGCGAGTCATTTTGTCGTTGCAACAAACAATTGCCTCGCATTCAGGATTACACTTCCAATGTTGTTGATAAAGTTGTTTCGTGTTTTGTACAAGCCAAAGTGTAGAACAAAAGGAATAGAAGTAAACTTTTCTCTTAAAGGAACAACATATTTTCAACATTAACTTCAGAAAATCAAAAAGTATAAAGTAAAATCACGGACACAGTTACAAGTAAGAAAGTTGGCAACGTGGAACTATATCCTCGCTGCTTGGACTTCAATAGAAAAGTGATTAATTAGTAGACAATTAATTGTCCTGTTTTGACCTTTGAATTTTTGTGTAACTGTAGTTTATAGCACTAATAACATTGGAGAAATTACTAATCACAGAACCCTTGTCTCACAGTTCGTAGACAATTGCCTTGACCGTGAGGCATATTTATGTATTTTAACCTCATTCGCAATGCTTGTTAACGTCTTATTACATTTGTAAACACGAATATAAAAATGTGCTTAATGGCAGAATACACTGTAGAACTGAAAGTGCCCAGATAGCTCAGTATTGCAAATGCCCTGGTAGTCACAAATAGGGATAGTTTTTTCGGCACACGTAACTACATACCTCGGCTAATGGGAATCTTGGAGCATGCAAAGTCAAATGTCAGCTACCACGATCGTGGTGTAATTTTTGTGTAGTTTCTCTTTATTTGTAGAGGAGAATCCGGTTTTGGACTCGGTTTATTGCGCTAACTACCAATATTCATATTCTTTCTCTGTCTCTCTTTCACTTTCTGTTTCATCTCTAACGGTCTTTCTCTCTTGTCTCTCTTATTCCTTTATTCCCACTGTCTCTCTCAGTTTCTATGTCTACCAGTTTCTCTCTTTTCTCCCTCTGTGTATACATACAAGTCGTGGTGTTTTGAAAACGTTTAGCAACACTATGTTTTATAGGGTGTTTATAAAAAGTTAAAACCTAAGCAAAAGTAACCCACCTCCCTGGTGAGGTGGTAGCTCATGTAGCTTGCTATTAAGGGCTCCCGAGTATAAAATGTCATTGAGATGACTTACTTAGATAACTTTAAGTCCTTCAGCTCATTCAGTATCACTTTAAACATCTTATTCATTAGCCGTTAAAGATACATTATAGTTTCTGGGGTAAAAAATCGATATTTTTCTCTTCGACATTGTATTGTCAATATTTTCCGCGTTCATTGATGTATAACGTATCGGCTGTTGTGCATTTTATATTCATCAAAATCGCATTTAAATATAATGCTGCATTTGCCACGCCCTATTAGGTTTCTGGATTTTCCTGTGGCGGCGTCATGGCCGAGTAGATAGACCGTTCACCTAGCATCTAGGCGACCCGGGTTCAATCCCAGGGACCTGCATATGGTATCCGTGATGGACGAGTGGCATCTAGGTGGGTTTTCTCCGGGTTTTCCACTTTCCACCGCCACTCATTCCAGCAAATAGCTCCATCATCGCCTTTCAAATCATCGATTTCGCCTGCATTTCTTATATTCTTCTTCCTTACTTTCATACCTGGTGCTTGGCTGACCCCCACTTCCAGGTGTTCATTCCTGTGCTCCCCGACAGGCGTCTGACCCTAGGCACTGGCTTGCAACTCCTACATAAGGAGTGGGTAATCAGATAAAGAAGAAGGTGTATTTCCGTGTAACTTTTAATTTTCTACATGTGGGTACCATTTTCTCCAAAACGATTGCATCTAGGAAGCTCAAATTTTCTTAATTTCTAAAACATCATACGAACTTTCAAATGAGTGGAGCAGTTTTGCCATATTTTACGTGCAATTTAAAAACTATGTTATGTATTACCAAAAATTGAGATGCTTTTTAACTATAAAATTATAATTTTGAAGAACGATCCACTCAGTTTGTCACAACTATTGTTTTACTGGATTCACCATAAGTTTACTTACTATACCTTCGCCACCCTTACTTTAAACTGTAATGCAAACAACAGCATGTGTGAGTAATATTTCATTTGATCGTACCGCACAACTTCCATGTCAACAGGCGCGAATGAAAATATAGACCCTTAACTAACGTGCAAAATAGCACTAAATTCAAAACAAGTGTACAAATCATTTGCTGAAACAGTTTGAAAATCTTATAGTAAGAATAAATGGAATACATCAATATGCAAATTCGGTATTAACAACGGTACGTAATGCACGCGGAGGAATACAATTTTGCACTTTTTTCACATTAAAGTTTAAAGTAAGGCCGGAAAAGCTATAGAACAGAGGGTACTTCAAATATGTGCACCTAAGTGAACATCAAAATACTAAAATTGTTTTTTTCTATGTATGGGCGTCACTTGCCTTGCTTTAGAGGTGCCAACTTTATTTTCACATATATTCTACCTCACAATCTGTAGTACACACATTATGATTATAGCTGTAGTAGTTTAGGTGATGTTCACATTACATAGTGTAAATTACTATGCTAAACTAATATGTGCTCTTAAACGACATTTAACACACATAAACAAAAAGCAGGTAATAGATCTGATACTACAGAAAATGCATTACATTTAAAACGTGACAGGAGCTGTAATATAGTAAATTTACTACCATGAAAACTAATAACGAGAAATTAGTTTAAATTAGCTGTTTAGCTGCTTTGGATGTTACACTTTTCACAAACATATATTCATAACCTTTTGGTTATGTAACGTTTCCATTCACTGAATAATAAACCAGATACTCGGATATACGTAGATCTGTTAGAAAGTAATTAAGATCCAGATAGCCTGCTCTTTAAGTGGGACCTAAGGTCTATTGATAGAAAATCTTGTAACATTCAACCGGCTGGTAGCCGAGGTCGTAAGCCGCAGACTCAAAAACTGGAAATCTGCTCAAATCCCACCAGGCTGTGCTGTCTGACTGAGATTTTCTCGAAGCTTCCATCAAGTCCTAAGAACTGGAAGTATCAAACTTAGGCTTGGAACACTTCCTTTCTAAATTTCTTATTCCAGTTATAATTAATTTTATATACCACCACTGTCGCGGCCGGTGCTTTCGTATCTACTAGGAGTGGGCGATACGCTATTCAAAATTCTCATTCATCACACTCGGCTTGCCGTTCTTGCCAATCCCCCACACATACACCAGTTATCGAGGTCTTAAAAGCTTCAGAATAGCTCTTGTAAAAACATTCCCATAAGTTATTTCACACTTTACTTCGCCTCCTCCTCTTCTTTTGCAGACCACAGACAAAATAACAGTGATCCAAGCGGCATCAGTAGTGAACGGGTAATGACGTAATTTAGCGGACCTTTGGGTGCATAAGACGCGATTTTCTGCTTGACCTCTTTCTCCGTGCCCCTGGGTTTCGGCGTTCTTAATGATGCTGAAGATGCAGGTCAATCAAATGCAGAAGGATCCTGGCAGGAAAGGCAGGTTCTGCAAAACGCCGAAAGGCCAATTTCGTTAGTCGGGATTCCCTCACGCGCAGAAAATACAAGTAATTAAACACTTCTGGTTGCCACAACCATGGGCTTTCTAATGACTGCACCAGCATTGCTACTCCTTCAAAGAATCCTACTGTCCCTGTGAGCTTTTGCGAAAGTGATGCATAATGGAATTCTTGGTAGAGTTTAGAACAAGTGACAAACTGCCCTCCCCACCAAAAAATGAAGGGGAAAAAAAAAACTTGTAGAACCGTTACATGTATTTGCATAGACGGTATTTTCACTTCTAGGGAAATGCTACTATCAGTTCACTCTATACACAAAATGTTTTATGTGTTGCATTTACATCAATTTGTCGTATCATTCTTCTGTAAGCAAAAACTTATTCTAGTTACCTCTTGTTAATCCAGATAAACTTACAAGTTATATTGCATATTTCGTTGTAGGACACGTGCTAAAGCAATAGTGAGTAATGTCATTATGTGATGGCTTTGAAATTTCAAGCTCTTTGACGACCACAGAAAAAAAAATCTGATGTGTTGCACTCGCATAACTTTCTCTACTCTTGCACAACCTATTCTTGCAAACATTTATTCCTCTATCTACTTCGTGTTAATGGAGATAAATATTTGTAAAAATACTAATTTTTTTGTAGATGTAAGAAGTGCTTTTAGTGCCAGTCAAATGTTTTAAAAGATGGTTGCTATGTGACGACCATAAAATTCCATTCTCTTTGCATGACCGAGAGATAAAATGAATAACGACCTCCCATTTGTGAAATTCTATAAATACTGCAAAATTCTGACGAATAACGAGGAATATCTTCGAAATGCCCACTTCAGAAGAAATATAATTCCAGATACATTACGTGTTTTAAAGAGATTTACATCGTTTGTAGTAAGATTTGGTCTATCTGTTACAGTTTACCAATTATGCAGAAGCCATCAAAAGTAAATAGGACTACATGGGCTATAGCCAGAAAATTCAAAATATACATTTCATGTTCCATAAAAATATCTTAAAAACATTTGCTGTTTTAATGAGAATCGTTACAGCCATTTTTATGAAAATCAACATTTTGGGAACATTAACTGAGAAGTCACTATTATTACACTATTAACTGAGAAGTGTATGGTTTGTTAAAAGTGATACTGCTCTTCATTTCCGTGGTACTATGCTGACAACACGGACATTCCCTTTAATTTCGTGAGAAATGTGTATTTATTTCATTTTCTATTTTTCAGCTATAAACATTAATTTTACATTTTATTATTATCTATGCGCAATACCAATATATCTGGCTAACCTTAAATAACATAATTATTTATGTGCATGTGTTTTTATAGGCAACATTATAGGTTGGAAGTTTCAAACTGAATTATCTCAGCTTGTTGAAAATACATTCCCCCTTTATCCTGTGTATCCTTCACACGTTGATACTAGAGTTACTTAAAATTATACCTCTTTTACCTTTGTAAGAAACTAAGGGATGGAAATTTTCGTATTATGAACATTTTTTTAAAAAAAAATTAATACCACAAATTGTTAAAATTTCATAAAAACTGCACATTATTGTATGAATTATTTTGTTAAAAATTATAACCAATATCAAAATTTCAACCAGGTATTTTACTACCTTTACTCTGAACTAAATTGGGGAAAAGTTTTAGATCTCTAGCTAGATTTTTGTGGGAGAAGCTAGATTTTTATTAGTACAAAGTAAAAAAAAAAAAAAAAAAAAAAACAACTTCCCTTTCTTTCCGACATTATAAAACGGTAGAGTAGTCTGTTCATAGAAATAAACGTATCTGCTGCCACAACTTAAGCTTTATTTTCTCCACAAATAAAATATGTAACACTACACATGATGTGTATATCAATAATTGTACCCAAATAACTTAATAAACACACTAAATTACTTCAAAAGTAATATCAAATGCACACAGTCAGTTGTTAGCAGCAGAAATCTACCAAGCCAAACACAACATACTAAATAAATTCAGAAAACAACAAATGACAAAGAAAAAGTACTGCTCTCTAGGGGATTTATTGGAGAGCTTGTTCATCTAGGCTACGGTGAATGCATAGGCAGCAGAACACTTAGCACCTCGTTTAAAAACAATATATTCCAAGCCTCCATGAAATGAGTATGAATACGCCCATTTAAGGCATAGGCAGAGGTGCAGTGCTTAAAAATGGCATCCAAAAGGTGTGTTCCCCCTCCTTAGGGAATTAAAACTTTGCAGGTATATTGCTTAAGGTACTATGCAATTTTTTTTCAATAAAAATATCGCTTCACTGTTCCCTTAAGGATGCTTTTCCGATGTAGTACGATACCTAAGAAGATCAAGGAATGTTTCGAAAATGGTAAATACTATAAAAGCTTATTCATTTGGTTGAATATGAAGCGTTAAAACTGCGGGGATGTTGGAGTGTAAGGTGTAAACAAAGTTAACAGATCCGGTTACAATGTCTGCCACCGAGTTTGTTTGTGGTTTGTTTTCAGTGCGGCAAAGAGCGCCTTGGGATGTTGACAGGAGCCAAGGTACTCCGATGACCTGTAACTCGTCGCGTTGATGGATGTGGTCCCAAACAGACAAGGCCAGTCTTGCATCACCGGACAGACGTGGCTCGACTACTGGTAAGAGTGCAATGTTATTTGTTCTCAGTAGAACTGCTAGATAAGGTCTTTATTCGAACTACAAGAATATAGCTGTCAAAAACGGTTCTTTGTGTCAAGGACTTATCGCGTATTCAGCACCTATGTGTTACATCCGGCCCATACTGAAATTACGAAAGACTAAGTGTGTGTGGGCGAGATGGGCAATGCGCATCCTTATGCGACGTTTTACTAATGGTCCATTTCAAAACGTTTTCTTACTTGCTAAGAGGCACCTACTATGTTATTTGAAGAAAAATAAAGAAAATACACTCGTGAAATGGCAATGAGCTAACGGTGAGCTTCAAATATCTGGGATGCAACTTAAATAAACCATCAGCAAGAAGTTCATCAAGGTTACCAAAGCTACCATCAAAGTTCACTATACTTTCTGGCGAAATATTTCTTATTAAAGAAGCCCTTCTAACTGTACATCAATCTAAGGAATATACATAGTATATAATCTTTCGAAGTTGCTGAGTGCAGTAAAAACAGTTCAAGACACATGTACTTACAACTGCCTAGTTCAAGAAATACACATACTATACTCAAAGGCAGTCCGAACAAAAAAGACAATAATACTGGCGTGGATACCTTCACAACTGGGAATATTAGGAAATGATCAAGCTGACTCTGCAGAAGCTTCAAGGCAACCCTTTAGCGACCTCACAATAACCAGTTCTCATCAAGATATAAAAATGCATCCAACAGAAAATTAAAAATGTTTGGAAAATGCAGTGGTCAGATATCAGTTAAAGCACATCCATACGCAGACTTCAAATTTGCCATCATGAGAATAAGAATTGGCCATAGCGATATCACCCATTCCTTCCTTCTCTCCAAGAAACCAGCTGTAGATACGAACCTTCAATAAATGCGTAACAAATACAGTGCATAAAATATTTTTCCAGCATTGGCCATTTTGTATAAACAATCATAACTGCTTTATGCCACCAAATGAAAGTTCTAAGCCTGTTTTTAAAACTTTTAGTTTTTGTCTTCCTAACGTTGTGTGGAATATGTTCCTAATTTTCATTTGTTATCGAAGTAAGCATTTTAATAGAACAGGAACATATAAACACATCTCTCTCTGTCTCTTTCTGTCTCATTAGATGTATATCTATCAAAGAGCTTTTATTTATCTAAGAAACTTTCTTCTTAGGTTACCCTGCACGAAACCTTCGAGTCAAGTACCAACTTTGCGATTTCTATTTATCCTTGCTAAAGTAATATATACGGACAATGACCACAACTTGAACTGGTAAAATACTTTTAATAAAGAAAACGTCACTAAGCTCTATTACATTAAGAAACTCTATCAATGTTTATGATATTACTATTGATATGCCATTTGAATTTATAGCACTACTGGTATTGACTAAGAGAAAAAAAAATGCGCCTGGAGTCTATACCTGTACTATATTCCTTTGAACTAGGGGTGGTGTGATATAGGGAAAAAATGCATGCTTGATGAAGTTCTGGACAGGAACGATAGACTTCCTCTGGTATCCCTCTAGTTCGGAAGAAGCATTCAGCCATGCAAATCCTGTGATTGGTGGTCACTTCCATCTTGCGTACAAAGAACGCACAACATGTCCTTGTGAAAGACAATTTTTTATCAGTCTGAGGTCCCCCCCCCCCCCCCCCCCCCGCTCTTTGAATCAATTGGTTCGTTGAACTACCACGGTAGGAATCGCTTGTTTAACACAAAAATGTTGTCATTTTAGAAATATGTAATATAAAATAGCATAATAATATAACAATAATAATGATGATAATGGTGATGATAGCGATGATAATAATTATAATAATAAATCAGATCACGAATATACGAGGTACTACAAATCATTTTAACACAAACCATTTGTAACTAACAAAATGTTTACAAAAATTCTAAGAATAGCTCTCGCTCTATAGAATAGTTTTATCTGATACTGATGTTCACTCTTCTTTATTCATTTGTCACTCATGATGCAAGGACAGTTTTATCTGACGTCCGCTTTTTTCCCCTCACGATCAATTTTACTGGGATACAACTCGCATCGTCAGCGGAAGTTACTCTGAATGAATCATGTTCAGGAGAATAGCTCTTTGTAGTTCACCAGGGTCAAATAAGATCATTTACAAGGAGCCAGCCAACCACAACAGTTAATCTTTAATATCGTATCGAGTGAATATCTTATCTCGCGATAAATCTAGTAAATACCTTTGTAGAGCAAATACTAACGGAAAGTCTTGTGCCAGAGATAGCGAAGTACAGCAGAAAAGACTAAAAATCTGTCTTTTTAGCTCAAATGATTATCTCTATCTATATAATATTTTACGAGCCATCGATCAATTAGGGAAACAAATATAGCCAGACAAATACTGCTGCTACTACTACTGCTGCTAATTATAATTAACCAGAAATTGATCGTTGAAATAGAAAATTGGGAAACACACAACAAGTATTTTTATGGAGCTGTTTAAGGGAAACCTGCTTCCAGCAATCTTTGTCATAGGTTATACTAGTTATATCTAAACTGTCGCAAAATTCTTCAAATATTCACAGAAAACTTAATACGTGTTTTATTAATCGTGCAAATATGTTAAGGATACGATATTTTAATCATATGCATTTCTGAGTATCAAACATTACGAAAAGTTTTCCGTGTAGGTAATTGATGGTTAGAGGTGCGAGGGATTTCCTTAAATTTCTGTTGAATAGTTGGAAGATGCTTAACTTAAATAGGAAGTTCGCTGTTTATTCAAAGTTTCATTTCCGAGTTATGCTACAAAACACACACACACGCACATGCACACGGACACACACACACACACACACACACACGGACACTTACGAGCGGATCTAATTCAGGTTTCTAATTTGACGTAATGAGGTTAGGGCTGTCTATTTTGTAAGCCTGAATCTGTTTATAAAGTAATAGTCATTGTACAACTGAAAGTGATTAGGTCCATTTATAAAAAGATTTAGATCCATAAGGTCTTTGAACATCTTAATACTAGTTGATCAAATACCTCTCCGGTATCCACATGCACAGTTGGGACCGCCATATTGCACATAGCTGATCATCGTTTATAAAACAAATAAAACCTGAAAGTGGATCATAGGAGGCCGTGACAGCAAAGAAATCAACTTTTAAACGTTCTCCGATACACATCAATAATCTGAATCCAAAAGACGCTCACCGTACATAACGGATAAGTAGAACGAGTCTACTAAATATGCTTTCTCGTATGTTAACAATTAAACGAGTATAACAAGCGGGTTAGTAAGACATTATTAAAAATCCTCACACAGCAAACTAGTGTACACCATCAGAAGCAATGGCAGCTGCTGAGTACAGCAGTCTACCGTCTCACAACGTCGACACAACCACCATGAACAACAGTGCTACAAGAAACTCCAGCTATGCTACAGTTACTCAGACTTCTCCCAAGAAAGAAGAAGCTATCATCATTGACTCCCATGACGGACTTACCATCAGAGACTACGCTCTCGCAGTAAGTAAATTAACTGAACCAAGTAACATAAAATTTATCTCACGGATCTCGAACTCCAGAATATGTATATACCTAACGTCATCTAAAGTAGCAGAATCACTGGTTACCAAACATCCTAAAATAAATATAAACAATGTTACTCTTCAGGTCCGTCCTCTAATTACTCCAAACAAAAGAATCGTTCTTTCAAATGTGTGTCCAGTTATACCAAACTCACTCATAGAAACTCAGCTAAATGCATATGGAATTAAACTAATGTCAAACATTACCTACTTAAGAGCTGGCATTTCAGAGCCAGGACTTTCCCATATCCTTAGTTTCAGACGTCAGTTTTATATTCCACCCAATGATGTGGAGAAATTACCTCCAAGCATACAGATCCTATATGAAGGCACTAAATATTGGATATACCTAACAGCGGATACCCCTACCTGCTTCATCTGCAAGCAGGAAGGCCACTTTGCAAAAAATTGCCGTGAAGCTGACGGTATACAAGAAACTACTCCTCAGGTCTTAAACAAAGACATGTTTCCTGAATTGCCTACCGCTACCAAAAACCTCCAGGACCGTCCCCCTTCCCCTCCTAAAGGAAAAGATACTGAACAGCAGCAATCACCTAACCTCACTTCTACCCCTGAGCCCATCCTGCCATTTCAAGACGAACGCAACAATTCCCCAGAACCTATGCTAATGGAAACACAAACAAGACCTAAACGACCAATATCAAACAGCACAACTGATTCAGAGGATAATGCTTATGGAAAAGAAGCGCGGCACCTCCTCGCTTCACAGCAGGCTAAGAAGATTAAGAAAGCAAACCTTATTTCGTCAATAGCTGAATCTCTCAGACCAATTAAACATATTATCGACGCCGACACCCACAATTATGCACTAAACTTCAGCCAGTTCCAAAGCTTTATGGAAAACAGTGTTGGAGTAACAAACATTGTTCCCATAGCTTTGGAATACACTTCAGATCTAGAATCTCTAGTGAACACAATGCAAAAAGTCTATCCCTATTATACAGAGCGTAGTATAAAGACCAGAAGTAGTAAAATTCAAAAAAAGCTGCTGGAATACATTAATCAGGTCAACAATGCCTCTGAGCGAACAAAACCGATGTGTCCCGAAAACTAATCGCCATAGATATAACACCTTATCCCATAAACAAAATTAACATATGAATAACATACTTCAATGGAATATTAATGGTTTCCATGGCAATTTCGAGTTTCTTAAACTCTTGATCAATAAACATAACCCTGCAATTATGTGCATTCAAGAAACTAACTTCAAAGGAAACTATGTTGCATCATTACGAGGTTATACTCAATATCACAAAAACCGCAAGGACTGCCTCCATGCTAGTGGCGGCGTAGTAACCTACGTTAAAGACAGCATCAAACATCAGACAATACCGCTTACAACTGAACTTGAAGCAATTGCCACTAGAGTAAACCTTCCTACACCTATTTCCATTTGCAACATATATCTACCAAATAAAAGCCCACTTGATTTACATGCACTGCAGGAGTTAACACAACAACTTCCTAAACCATTTATTATACTGGGCGATTTTAATAGCCATAGTACTATATGGGGTTGTAAGCATACCAACGCAAGAGGTAAAATAGTGGAGCAGCTCTTGCACAACGAAAATCTCAATATGCTTAACGATACCTCACAAACTCACTTCAGTACAGCCAACGGTACTTCCAGTGCAATCGACTTAACATTAATCACTCCTGATATCCAAGATAAATTTGAATGGACAGTCGCCAAGCAATTACATGGCAGTGACCATTTCCCAATTTTATTAACTAATGCAAATAACATTCCTTTAAGTTTTAACTGTCAGCCACGATGGAATTTAAAATGCGCAAACTGGAACAAGTTCAGAGCACACGTCTCTGACAATTTATCCTATCTAACATCCCCCATGAATTTCAGTCAGTCAGATACTGACAAACTAGTAAACTCGTTTGCAGAAGTGATTTTCAATTCCGCCGAGGTCACTATTCCTAGGATATACCCTGTTTCTAGGAAGACTGTATGTTGGTGGAACGAAGAATGTAAAACAGCGATAGCATTAAAAAATAAAGCCTATTATAAATACAAAAGGCAACCTACCCCCACACACAAAATCGAGTTTCAAAAAGCCAGAGCTAAAGCACGTCAAGTAGTAAAGCACAGCAAGAAAGAGTCCTGGCTAACATTCGTGTCCACTGTAAACAGAAAAACCCCGTCACGAGTGGTATGGCAAAAAATTCGCAAAATACGGGGATCTTACGATGGAACACATAATATAGTTTTCCACAATTATACAACAAACACTACAAGTACTGACCCCCAAACCATAGCAAACATACTGGCGCATACTTTTGCAGAGACCTCAAGAGAAGAAGCTTACGAAAGCAAGGTGACCCACTGCTACCAACCTGACGAAAATAACCAAGAAAACTACAATGATAACATTACTTTCACAGAATTCATGGAGGCACTTGAAAAGAGTAAATGCTCCAGCCCTGGGCCGGATAACATTCCTTACATAATGTTAAAATCCTTACCGCAAGATGGACTGGTTTACTTTCACGAAATCCTTAATTATATATGGAACTCAAGAACTTTTCCTAAACAGTGGCGCACAGCAACTATAGTACCCATCCCCAAACCAAACAAAGACCTTACTTCACCTGAAAGTTTCAGACCTATAGCCCTCACCTGCTCTATGTGTAAAATACTTGAAAAAATTATAAATAACCGATTGCGTTGGAAACTAGAGAAAATGCAGTTCTTCACCGAACTTCAAAATGGTTTCCGCCAGTTTCGATCCACCACTGACCATCTTTTAATACTTGATTCTGAAATAAAAGCTGCATTTACACAGAAACAACATCTCATGGCAATAAGCCTAGATATAGAAAAAGCGTATGATAAAATTTCACGAGCTTACATACTCAAAACAATACGTAACATCGGTATCCGTGGTAATTTGTATCACTTTATTGACAACTTCCTTCAGGAATGGAAAATTAAAGTTCGCTACAAAGGAACCATGTCAAAAGAAGAATCCATTAATAGAGGTGTTCCACAGGGATCAATAATCAGTGTCACACTATTTCTCATAGCTATCAACAGTATAGTAAGCAGTATTACACCACCTGTAAAAGGTATACTATTTGCAGATGACCTAACTATCTTTTGTAAGGGGAAAAACCCCTCTACTACTGCAACACTTCTTCAAGAAACACTGGAAAATCTGCACACTTGGACTAATCATGCTGGTCTTAACTTGTCATATCATAAATCGAAATGCATATGCTTCTCCAAATCACCATGTAAAGTCCCAAACCCCACAATCTGCGTGGATAACAAGCTAATCGACTCAGTGAAGGCTATCAAAATTTTAGGTTTAACGTTTGATGCAACTCTAAGCTGGAAACATCACATTGATGATATGAGAAATGAATGCCTCAGAAGATTAAATGTACTAAAAACCCTAAGCTGCAAAAACTGGGGTTTTGATCTCAGTACCCTCAAACGAACGTATCAAGCTCTCATTAGAAGTAAACTCGACTATGGAGCCCAGATCTACAATACAGCTAAATCTTCAGTTTTAAAGAAACTAGATACAATTCAAACAGCAGCTCTAAGAATATGCTTGGGAGCTTACAGAACCAGCCCTGTTTCTGCCTTAACAATGGAAACCGACGAACCACCATTGAACGTCCGCAGAACAGATGTGAGCCTAAAATTCGCCCTTAAAACTTTAGCAAGACCCGAATCAATGATCTACCAGTACGTCCTCCCAGAAACGTCCAACCAACGTTTACAGGCTAATTCACAAAAAGAAATGTCATTTAAATCTAAAATAAGCAAATGCATTGAAGAATATAACATAGAAGTTCCTGCCATAATGCCCAGAAAGTTTCATTGTCTACCACCTTGGAGAATACCAACTGCTCAACTAAATTTGAATATTACAGCTTACCATAAATCCCATACAGATGCATCTTGCTATAAACAGCTGTTTCAAGAAATAACAAATGCCTACCCTAACCATACATTTATCTACACTGATGGTTCCAAAACGGACAGCGACAATGGATGTGCCATAATTACCCCAGATAAGAAACTTCAGCTGAAACTCCCTAAATATTATTCCATATTCTCCTGCGAACTTTCTGCACTTAAGCAAGCTTTAACATACATCATCCAATCTAGTGAGAGTAAATTTCTTATAATTTCTGATTCATTAAGCTCTCTCCAAAGTCTCAGAGATCGTTCAACTGACCTCCAACTGCTTCAAGATATCCACAGTCTTTATTCCATTGCTCTAAATAAAAAGAAAATAGTTACTTTCATTTGGGTCCCTTCACACTGCGGCATTAAGGGCAATGAAGAAGCGGACAAAGCTGCTAAAGAAGCAAGTCGGCTAACATACACACATGAACACCAAGCAGTACCTTATCGTGATATTACAAAGTACTTCTCCAAACTAATAAAAACAAGATGGAAACAGGCCTGGAATCAATCGCCTCCAGAAAAACTACACATGGTAAGGAAAGGAGACACCAATTCTTCCCCTGTCTATTCTCTTAGCAGGAAAGAGCAGGTGATTATCTCACGTCTCCGCATTGGTCATACAAGGTTAACCCACTCATACCTCCTCAGCAAAGGCCAGCCACCACAATGTGAAGTCTGCAACACCCGCCTCACAGTAAAACATCTCCTCACAGAATGTAAGCAATACGCTACACAACGACAGCTTCATTACATCACTGGAGACTTATCCACCACTCTGAACACGCCATCCAACTGCAGAAGGGTGTTATCATTTCTCAAAGGTACGGGCTTGCATGCGAAAATATAATATGAAAGATACTTGTTGTACTGATTTGATTGTATTCTCATGTTTTTGGTAAAATAATTGTACTAAATTTATTGTATACCGCTGTATTCCATAGAATAGTCGCGATATGACTTAATTGTTAAAGCGACTCTAAATAAATTAAAAAAAAAAAAAAAAAAAAAAAAAAAAAACCTGAAAGTATTGTTTAAACTTATCCGGGAGTTTAAACCTTCTGTATAATACTGACCCTTGGTCTAATAACGCAACTGAACAAGGTTTTGGAAACTGGAACGGGAAGTTGTGGATTTTAATATAAATAATGTGGCGATTACATAGCTGAAAACGAGATGTCACTACCACATTAGAGAAACAAGTTATTGTTGCTTATGTCTTTTGTTGCATGAAAATCTCGTCCCAGCTACATCTACACGCATACGTACTTGTATAAGTGTATCTGACGAGAACTGCAGGCTTAAGTAAAGGGGATGACTGCAGTTGTGCTTCTAGAGCTTTTTTTCCAGATAGGAATCAAGTCGGGTTCACTCTGTGTTTGTTGTGACGTGATCGGCTTGATGTCAAAACTATACATTGCGTACAATACTGAAGATTAACGTTTCTTTATAGGTTCTTCCAAAATTAGAAGCGTGTACTACTTTACAATGACAACGAACTGCCATCGGTTCCTGTGGCCTATACAGTTGGTATGAAAGAAACACACGAAAATGTTTTTGGTTCTAGAAAACATTAAATACAAGGACCACATCTGGCATATTTGTGGTGATTTAAAGGTTATTTCTAGGATTACAGAGTGGATTCACAAAATTCGAGATAATCAAGCTATTAAACAACACTACGTAGTCAAAGGATGTCCCATGAGAGAAGAATTCGAACCAGGGAAACAGAATATAAAATGCAAGGTATTGGTGAATTCTTTTACATATAAAGCTGGTGCCCATGCAAAACTTTGCGAAGGGAATGGACAAAACACGGGAAGGTTTGAAATATCTGACAGAAATGTTTCCCAGTACATGTGCAGTCAAGATAAAAGCAGGAATTTTCAATGGTCTACGTTTAAGACAATTTTGTACATTCGTACTTACTTCTTTCCTAAGAATTTGGCTGCAGTTAGCGATGAGTAAGCCAAGATTTACTACAAATGGAATGTAGATATCAAGGTAGATGGGAACCCTCCATGATGATCGACTATTGTTGATTTCTTTAGCAGGAAGAATTGTGTAATTGTGTAATTTGTAAGTGGATAGTTGACATATAACAAACATTGTAACTGAAGCCCTTGAGTACATACAATAATAGCTCGTTAACATACATGTGTGCCCACCCCCGTTTATTTCACGTGTGCTCCTCGCAAAATCTGGAAGGTATAATAAAAATGTATGTTCCAGTTTTTGTCATCAGGAAATTTCATTGAGATTTAGAAAGATTTCATAACTGGTATATGCTTTTATTGTGCGTTTAACCTCCGAAAGAATCATAACATTTCGTCATGTTGGTTGCAGAAGCAGGAAAACAACGCAGTAATTGTAGCGCGTAGGGCGTTCCCCGTAACTCCGATCTCATTCATTTGACCACATCATTCCTCCCTCGCATGACTGGGCATCTTAACGCTATTGTAATACAGCCAAATGCAGCCTTTATGAACCCGGTAATGTTATAGCGTAATCATACTGTCGTGCTTCAACTGGATGAGACACTTCTCTCTAGGCAAATCACGCAGAGATCATCTGCTCATCGGATTATGCAACCCTAAATATACGTTAGATAGAGTTTAACGTTGATAAACTCGTTGTCTCAAGCAAGAGACGTGTATCATAATGTATACGGGCGTTTGGTCTTGTTTGTTTTCGCAATAGCATGACCCAGAGTTCAGTATGTTAAACTGTTACGGGCCCTGATGCCCTTTCTGCGTGCCATCGGTCAGCAACCTGACTGGCGTCATAATCCGCTTGTGCAGAGATTTGAAAACTACTTTATAAAAACTGTAATTATAGCCGCAATAGGTGCAATTAGTTATTTGCAACAGTTGTAATAGCATTTTATAGCATTATAACTGTAGGACTCGCATCTTCTTTGCTTTCCTTTCCATTTTCGTTCTACAGCGATCCTTTAAGCAACCCAAGTCCACAGTAAAATCATGATTTATATGCAATGAAAGCAGAAAATGTTCAAACCCACTTCAAAATATATTCTAGATATAATTAACTACGAAGAAATACAGATTTTTAATATTTATGAAGAATAAATAATACAGTTGACCCTTTAACGAATTTCAATGCATTTCATTTCATGAGATTTATAATCTTTTGAAGTTGTACTACTTTTTCAGCGATATAGCATTTAAAAATTAACTTACACATCTATGGGGTTTTAATTTTGAGATATGATTTCTGAAAGTTTGATAAAATGAGCTTTTGGTCTGCTGCAGCTAGTGTTGGTTTTTACCAGTAAAAATCCTGGTCTACATTACAATAAAATACTCGTAAATAAGGCTAATTAAATTGATAAATTTCAAATACATAAAATCCACCACCTTTGTACAATTCATATAATATCTTGGGAATTTATCTACCACTTCATTATTAAAGGTATGTTCATAATATTTATGGAGCAGTTTTGGCTAGTGAATTTCTGGTAGCTTCAACTACGCAGCTGAAGGTGATACTTTACAACTAGTCTTTTGTATACATAATGCTAATAGAAGAAGTGTTTGTTCCCTACTCATAAAATGAAAGTGGAATTACCCAGCTTACTTGCTATTCCCAGAGGCATACTTTGAGGTATTAAAAGGATAGCAGAAATGGGCGGGACAACGCAACGCTTCACCACGGCAGATGGGCTCAGTCGACCACTATGTGAGAAACTCGAAGCGGAAACCAAGGAAGACCAAGAACAAAATGGGTAGACGACTTCAGACAACTATTGACTACAGTTGTGCAATGCTGCAAGGAAAGACAATAAGAAATAATAGTCCATCAACACAAAAATTACATCAGAATTAGGTTACTTTTAAAAATAATTAGTGGAAGACTACTTGAAATCCAATGTGTGAAAGAACTAATATTTAGAGTGCCAACTATATACCCAGGTGGCATAGTTTCCCAATTACAGGAGCTCTTCACCCTCACCCTTAGGCTTTATTTATTTACCTTTTAATTCATTCATTAAAATGTAGAATAAAATGACACTTAAGATCATCAGCTAAGCTGAAGCAGTTTAGTAATTTTTTTGGATACATTTGGTGCGGATACTTTGTGTTAGTGAAACGAATCTTAGGCATGAGTCACACCAATGAAGAACAGGCACCTTCTAAGCACACTCCATGGACAACAATATCTATCAGCTTCTAATGATAAACAGAACGTATTTAATTCCTCTTTCTGAGATTAAGTCAATTGAAGGGCTGAGAAACACATTGCGGCATCTGCCATTTTAAAAGAAAGTGAGAAAAATAAGGTTAAGTTTAGTTAATTTCCCAACGTATTGAATAATTTGTGGTGTGTGTTGTTAATAACATTAGTGCTACATTATGTTACAAATTATTCAGTACGTTGTGAAATTAACTAAACTTAACCTTATTTTTCTCACTTCAAGACTTGCCTATCGATTCTCTTAAATACAATCAAATAACGAATATATGATTAAAATATCGGACAACAGTGACAAAATGCAGCGTAGAGTATTAATAAGGTTTTATGATTGTTTTAAAGTTGACTCATGATCGAGCATAAATATTCGAATGAAACTTGAGTATAATGTTAATTAAGATGCTCCTATGAATATTATGAAACCCTTTACCGCTCGTTTCATAAAATATACTCACATCTTAATTGCTGCCATTATACTCTCGTTGCATAATATTATGTAGTAGTGTAGAAGTGAACTAATTCACAGGAACCAGTTCTGTGATTTGGCACAAAAATGTCGTTGCTAAGAAAGATTTTCGCCTTAGATTGAGAAATAGTGCTTAAATATCCTCATTTAACATTTGAGTGTTCGAAATGGGCAGTGCTTTCCAGCAGTTCTCCCTTGTTACAGAAGCTGAACATTTGAAGTTGTCATATTTTGCCACGAATTCCCCCACTCCGATGCAAGGCTAGCCGTCCATCTTCTTCCCTTTACTTTCACATTTTCTAAGCTTCCCCCTCATCTTTGTGAATGTCAACCACTTTCCCCGGCGGATTACACCCAAATTAATAAACAATGAAAAAGGTCGGCGACATATCCGCTTGCATTCTGCATAAGGACGCCAACTGCGCCGTAAGACTTACAGACCAGATGAACTGCATGACAGAGATGGTACCAGACATCCAGTGCCAGGCAAATTCCTACCCTGCAAAACGAACTTTTATCTTGAAGAGGCAGAATCACACTGAAAAATGTAATAATATAGCTTGAATTTGAACTAAGGATTTCTTCGGCTTTCCATGTTCTAACCATGGCAAACTGCCGGCATGGCGTTAAACTCCCTAAGTAACCTGAATTTTTCTCGACAAACCATAAGACATTCTCACATTCATGTTGATGTAATTTACTATAGTGAGATAACGGGAGGACAAAAGCTTAAAAACCAGCTGCGCGGTGTTTTGCGCTCTGTCACTATCACATAAAGGCGCGGATGAAACCATACAGCATCTTAAATATTACTTTTACAGCAACTTTATGAAAGGAGATGTTGAAACTGGCCACCGTCCGCTAATGGCGCACCATGCACCAATTTTTTCGTCATGAAGGGGAACTTCATATTAGGTTCTGAGTTATAGGATCAATTATTTTTCGAGTCAACACTTGATGTCCTTAGGTACGTGAATAAAATCCCCCACCCCTGTTTTAGAGAATTAACAGACAGCGTGATTTTGTCTTTTTAATACCGTAACAGCTCATACGGCAAATATTTCGATGAGAACAATTGAAAGTGTGTTTCAGGACAGAATGATTAGTAGAGATTTGTTGTCCCCTAACCTAACCTCCTGCTATCTCGTTTTTGTTCTCCCGTTAGAATTTCGTAAGCACTTTAAGGGGACCGGGAACGCCCTATCTTATTAATGTAAAGATTTGAGTTTTTATGTTGCCTTTGCTCAGGTCACAGCTTTCTGAAATTTTTATCGCATATTCATTAAACCTTAACAGAATAGACATAGGGATACGGTATAATGAGTTACAATTGAGGGGTATTCGGAGAAAAAGTGGGAATGTCTTATTTTCCACAAACTGACATAATTCAATTTGAAATTTCAACCTTTAATGTTGTCTATAATAATACATGTACATAAATTATTATGTTATGTAAGCCTAGCTGAATGTATTGGTATTGTACACAGATAAATAAGAATACGTAGAATAAATGTTTATAATTGAAAAAAAAAATGGAAAGTAAACTAAATACACATTTGTCACCAAAATAAAGAAGGAATGTCAGTTTTAACAAGCCATAACAAACAGCATTATTACACCTCTGAATTAATAGTGAGGAAGTGTACCAATGAAGGATCTGCCCTCTGGTGCTCAAAATGATCTAAGGACTTGCAAATCAGTAGGTTTTGTTTCAGACGTTGGATGTAAGCCTAAAATGAATGAAGCCTATTGTGTCCCTCTAAGCTACTCTGTGAGAAGTAATTCTTGGAACACTGGACACTAGATTTTGTCTGTTACCATGTCTGTTTACTGTTTGTTTTATTGTCTATTCTGCACTTCTGTACTTTTTTCCAAACTGCTAGATGTGCGACGTCTGTCGATGACATCTTGCAGATCTATGTTAGAAGTTTTGTCTCTCAGAGTTATGCCCAGGATTTTCCAGTGCTTCGGGTTTAAGTCTTCGGTTAAGTAATATGTCTAGCAATATGAATTTCAGAGACCAGAAGGCCTTCCAAACAATAGCTGCTCTTCTGCCTAGCTTCACCTCATGGGGCTCTCAAGGAAATATTGTAGGTAAAGTCATATTAAACATCCAAAATCTAAACGCACATATTTTGTTATAGTAAAAGTATGATGCATATAACGGATGGCTTTTCTTGTGTATATTAAGATGTTCCACTCGAAAAATTACGTCACTAAGTTGTGTTTAATTCTCTCTGCATCTTGATTATATTCCAATTTTCACTGTATCCTTTGAGTAAAATATTCTGGGCTTTGCAGGTTAGGAATAATGAATTTTTCATGAAGATTAGTTCCCGTCAGTCGTCCTTGGATAAGATTTACATTTAATGTATTCATAATATTCAACAGGAAGATTGGTTTCTATCGTGTTATGAAACTACTGTAATGTGCAAGTAACTCTGTCAAGCTTTTCACCCAATTGCATAACGTAACGTTGTGACCGTTGTTTCCTCAAGCCTAGCACGAAGTAGAAACAAAAGCGTTAAGAAATGCTTCCATTTAAGGCAACTAGGTCTTGAAAATCCTCACAAAATATTCATTTACATGCACTAACTTTTCAGAAGCGTCTTATCTGTTCGTGCTGCTTATAATGTAATTTATTCATAGCTACTGCAAATCGAATGTAAAGAGAAAAGCGATGACATAAGGCGTATGAAAATACACCTATATACCTGTAATAATTCACTAGCTGTCGGCTAAATTTATAAAGTTCAGGTATTCATTTACCTCATTTAAATTACCTATCATTATTTATAAAATTATCCTACAGATTTTATGGTATATTTTCTCCTTTACCTCTCAGCATTATAATTTTATAAAGTCCCTGTAATGATCATCTGATATTAATGGAAATAGTGTGTGTGTGTGTGGGGTGTGTGTGTGTGTCTGTCTGTCTGTCTGTCTGTCTGTCTTTTGGGAGTTTTAGTAATGCCGATGACCCATGGTCCAACCTTTTGGTCCAAATATATCCTACTACATGTCGAAGAAATTCATTTCTGCTGCTTCCAATCTTCTTAGCATGCTTTTCTTGTGAGTCCAACATTTTGAACCATAAAACAGGTATAGTTAAAACTTTATAAAACTTGAGGAGAGTTTCTCTACGGGTTTTCTTTCCTAATGCTCTTTTAATTGTACCATAAGTATGTTAACAGATTTAATTTTCAGTTAATATCTTTTGTGCGATTATTTATTAAGAAAACCCCTAAATAGTTACAATTAAGTACTTGTTCTATTAACAAATTAATTACTACTTCTTTTGCTCTTATTAGATTCTTCCCATTACTTTAGTTTTACTTGGTGATATTTGTAGGTTATATTTAGCAGCAACTTTGAAACTTAGTACTTAAATTCTGGGTTGCAAAGGTTTTCGTATTTTCCAGCACCTGCTTGTATCTAAACAAAAACCAGCGAAGTGAGGACGGCTAAACTTATCAGGATATTTTCCACATTTATGTAAAAACTGTTCTATGTTTCAAAAGTATACCGGATTCTGAGAGACTAGGCAGAGAAGGGTGACGACTGTGGTGTGTTTCTCAGCACTTGGACCGTCATTAGCGCACCCGCCACTCCTAGAACCGTTAGGCAGCAGCAAAATGGTCAGCTTGAACCTCACACACTATAACTTGACATTGAAAACCACAGCAGTTAAGGAGCGTGCATAAATAAAAACTCAATTTGAATTTTGTTTGTTTGTTCTTTGTTTTGTTTACTCTGTTTCCAGTTTCTTTGCTGAATCAATTTATGAAAATGGCTGATGACTTGAAGCCTACAAATGAGATTAACTTTCTTTTCCTTTATTTTAATCATCCTTTTTTAACTTTCATATAGACATGAAAAAGTTACCTTGGGAAAAAATGTTTAGTATATAAGTTTCATAATTATTTACAGTTATTATAGGAAAATTAACTAATTATTAGCTCTCACAGTAAAGCTAGCATTATTGCTTCCTTAATTTTAATTAATTCACATCTGCCATAATGAAAGCGATTATCCACTTATTACGTAAATTACTGTTAAACTGTACTTTTTGCAACTTTCACTGCTTAGGACAGGAGTGATACTTGCACCTTGAGAGCCGTGACCTTTGCTTCACTTAGAAACCATAAATTGTGTTTTGTAATGAGTTATTACACCCATAAGTGGAACAATTAAATCGGAATAAACGAGAGAGTACGAAATTCCGTGATGCGGTTAAAGATAAACTTGACACTTGATAAATATCGATTATAGAGATCCGGAAACAAAAGACAAACACTTCATGCTTCGCTTGTCACAGGCAGGAAGATATTGTACCTTGAAGCTGAGACACGAACTCCAGAGGTCGTAGGTTCACACTTTTTCTCTTTAAATGTGACGAAAGCCAATTCCTTGTGTGAGGTAACAAATAGAAGCTTGCTATCACGTTGGTTATTAAACCTGGAATGTTGGTTTCTTCCGCTATTGTATTGCTTGCAAAAGGGATCTGGGGAATCATCTTGAGTTACATTAAATGGGGTATAAATGAATCGGTATACCTGCGTTGTATCTACGGGAGATCTACTACAGGTCCGGAAAGCAAAATTGCAAGGGTACCGTGATTATTTAACGAGCCTTTTGTAGTTTCGCTTTCTTTCCCTCTCTCCAATGACTAAGTGGTATTCATGCTGCTTGCTGCGATGGACAGGACATGGTACTAATGACATATCTGTATGAAAGGCGAGTTGTGAGCAATTCTTATGTGGCTCACTAAATCGTTACTCATTAACCAAGCCTTATTCCGTAACTTATACTACCAACGGGGGAGGAGTACTTTGTGACCACCAATTGTAACATAATGTCTGAGCAATTTTTAGAACAAATTTATTTTAACGTTCTAACAAACGACAAAATGCAAGATCCTGTTACTTTTCTAACACTTCATTGTTCTCTAAATTTTATTACAAATGCACAATTTCCTTCTCATTGTTAACATAATTTATAGCCTTCTCTGCTATTGCAATTCACAATTGTTCTTCTGAAAATCTTTCACAGTCTTTCAATGTCTTTTTGCAGTTTGACTGTCTGTTATATTTTTACTATTACGATTCGGCCACTCGAGGACACATACGTGCTCGCTGACAAGCTGGACGACTCATTCTTATAACTAAAAACTATCTATTCTATCATTCACTCAGTCAAATTCAAACTGCTACTGACGGTGTCTATCCTACTCATACTGGAGCCAACGTCACGTGATCTTCGAGAGTAGTCCATGCACATCTGCAACGATAACTCAGCGGAATTAACTGGAAGCTTCTGGATAGTGCGGTGTTAACGCGCTGTTAGATCACATACACAGTCACTAGTTACCTTGTAATCTCAGGCCTTTCCTGTATGCTTTACCGCCATTATTACAGTCACGTACACATACAGCCGCTCCCCGTATCTAAGGTGACACTGTCCCCTCTCGTCCGTATATTGTTGAACGACCCAATGTCGCAATATCTTGTCATGCTTATAAAGGTAATAACTAACATTAACTATTACTTTTTTAAATGAATGACATTATACCGACGGGCAGTACTTTATGACCACCTTGACCTTTCATTGTTTCTCAAAAAGACCTTCATTGAAAACAGTGAAACAATTACGCAATTCAGTTGTAGAACCAATGATTCACAATCACTAACAGTAGTAGCTAATAATAATTAGCTTCGTGTCTTTAATTAAACAATTAGAAGAGAGAATTTGAAACATTGCAGAAGGTGGGTATAAAGTACCCCCTCCCCCTCCCTTGGTAATGCTGGGGTTAAGCTAAAACTGTTGCTTGTTTCACACCACGTGTGAAACTACACAAAGCTAGATTATTGTAATTAATCTCTTGCTATCCAAGAAAGGCGTTTTATTACAAGAAAATCTTTCGTTCGGAATCAGAAACTGTATTATAATATAACGTAATAGACAAGCATGTTTAAAGCTATTTCGATACACTACTAATATAGGGATAATTTGTATAAGGATAAAAGGTTTTTTATATTTTTCAATATAATATTGCAATATGTTTACTGTAAAGCTTGACACATTTTTGTGATTCTAATGACAAAGTTTTCCTTATAACACAAACATTTAAGTCAATGAGCGCTGCTTATTTCAATCAACATCTATAACATTTTGCATAATAGGCATTAAACATTTGGAGATAAATCAAAGGAACTTTCCTACTAGGCCAGGTGCGTCTACAGCTCCCCCCACCTTTCCTTGTCCTTATCACAACGCCACGCCTCTAATCGCTCATTACAACTGCCAGCAGTTCATTTGTCAGTAGTTATACCTCACCACTTACGAGACCCCGAGGACCATAAGAAACTGGGAGATACTCCCAAACAGTGCATTTTACGGTTTCCGTAGCATCTCTCCAAAATGAAGGAATAAATTAAGGGGTGATGAACGACCCGTTATAGTGTCCTCGAGTATTCTTTGCTATAAGCAAGCACTTCTGTGTGGCATTTCTCGTACCAGGAAACCTAGAGGTACGCATGAAACACAAGAAAGAACCGGAATGAAAGGCAAATGATGGAAAGGAGATCGTGATATAATTATTTACCTACCGACATGCAAAACTACAAAACTTTCAAGGCCAGAGTGGGCGCCAAATTGAACCCCTAACCGTATGAATGGGAATCTAACTTGTTACAGCGGAAGCGTGTCGCTCGTTAGTTATAGAAGCTAAATATATTACAATTATTTCATCAGTTGGATAAACATTTGCATATGAATTAACTGGTTGGCTGTGGTGGTCTGTATGGAGAATCATACGTAATATCTGCGTTGGGCTGGTGGATTTTTACAGAACGGCTGCTCCATGAGGTTGATAATCAGATGAACTGCGACCCTTACATTTTATAGCAGTGACGCAAGTGAGTCAAATACGCTAGACCTAATTACTGAAAAGAATTTTTTGCACTGACTTTTATAGAGTGAAGGTGTCATTAACTGCTTAATTCTTGACGTCATCCTTGAAAGCAAGTGAGTGGTCAATTTCTTACTCATTCTGCTCTCGGAAAACGTCTATTATTGTATACACTTTTTACGGGAGGTGGGAGAGGAGATTCTTGAAGCGTCCGCTCGCTTCCCGATCGTCTCACACTGTGCGCGAAACTTCGATTTGATAATAGAAATTAGCTACTTATTATAAGCAAGTGCAGCTAATGGTGTTCCAATACATGCAAAAATGTGGTTTCTCAGATAAACACAATGCTTATTACATACAACGTGATTTATAGTTTCCAAGATATTTGTATGACAAATGAAATGTACATTTTGAATTTTCTGGCTGTAGCCTATGTAGTCCTGTTTACTCTGGATGACTTTTAAATAACTCGTAAACCGTAAGAGAGAGACTAAATGTTACTGTATAAAAAATCTAGGCTTCACTAAAACAAACAATTTATGTCTGAATTATTATTATTATTATTTTTTTTTTTTTTTGTTTGTAGAATGAACTATTTCGGATATATTCCTTGTTATTTGTTTCAATTTCGGAAAACTTGAAACTTTCGTGAAATGGAACATCGTTGTTTATTTTTTATATGTTAAATGTGCAAAGAGAACGGAATCTCAAAGCTTTAAAAGATTTGACTATCGCTCAAAACGTACTGTATTCCCACATTCCCCTTGTGCCTACAAGAAAATAAGTAATAAGATAATTTGCACAAACGTTTATCACAACTAACACGAAGAAGATATAGGAATAAGAGTTTGTAAGAATGGTTAGTACAAGAGTAGAGAAAGTCATGTGAGTGCAACACATCACGATTTTTAAAATTATATTTTAAATTACTAATTTTCGCTATCACACCAAACTCTCTATTAGCTTGTTGGCTAAGAACGAGTTATGGTTTCAAAGTAAGACAAATGCTTAATTCAGGTCATTATTTTGAAACCTGACATAACCAACTTAAAAAACACATTACATGTTCTTGTATGTGCGGAGGACAGCAGTTCCTGTTTGGAATTACTCTCCATTTTGTCACAACGACCCGAACTGTGCAGTAACATTTCTTAAGGTTCGATACAGGTGAAGCAGAAGCTGTAAGCTTTTGGTATGCATCAACCATCTTGAGTAAGATCTAGACTATAAAATGCATTCCTTGGAAACCAAGCTGAAGTCTAATTAGCAATAAGATACATTAGCACAGCAACAAATGAAGATCTAGAGAATGCAGCACTAACATTTGATACCTTTCAGGGAAATTATTGCTTCTCTACTATTCCTCTTGCAGTAAGACTGTGAGGCAGTCGAATATAATGCAAATGATTCTGATTTACAAGCAAAAATGTCCTTGTGTTGCAGCCTCTAGAAATAACCATCTGTTTTTATGACTGATGAACATCAGAAGGAGATGATTGTTATCTCCAATTCCCGAAAAGGTGAAGGTTGATGCTCTTTAAGGAAAAATAATGATCTGTGAATGATCTTGCCATATCGTAGTGCAAATATGGCTATCGTGTTTCAGTAGTGCTGTGCGCCGTAAGTGTCTATCTTCTTTACAAAATGTGTGGTCCATAATATACACGCTACTATTCAACAGCTGCGAATCAATTAGCTGTTTTTATTCTCTACCTCTCGTCTATATCAAGAATGTACTGATAGCACGTTACTTTTTAGGTGTATAATGTTATAAAGAGCAATTTTTGTATACAGAGTGAACCATACGTTGAGAGAATATTCTACATGCTAAATGCAATAAATAATTCTATTGCAATTTTACTCGCTAAAACATGGATTACGAGGGAAAATAATCTTTCTACTACAGTTTTAGAACGGCCTAGCATGCCAGTGGCTAAGAATGAAGAGCTAATCGTCGCAGGAATGAAAGCGTATTGTTTTCAGATCAAATTTCAGATCAGAATTGTCTTTTTCTCGCAAATCTAGGAATTTAGCCAGAAATTGACATTGGAATGTAACGTTAAATCTTGTTTTCAACTTGGCTACGCTGCAAACTGGCATGCGCACCGGCACATCGCGGTCTTAAGAAGGAGGTAGGACATGTGTGACCTCACTGCATGTAGCTGTACGTCATGGTTTTAAGTTGCTAGTGAAGCCACAATCTTGAAACTTGGAATTTATTATTTTCATTTAATTGTTTGCATCACATTACTCATGTGTACAATTAGTAGGTCAGTTACATTAAAGAGGAATCAAGTTATGCGCGTTCGTAGTGCATGTGATGCCACAGTGTGGGGAACCGGTTCTGTCCGATTGCTTCACAGACGGGGTTTGAAAACAGAATCTCGTGAACCAGAATCTACTATGATGACCACTAAGCCACATTAATTTTAAAGTAAGTTTTCTTCAAAACTACTCATTTGAGGACCTAAACTTAGTGACCTGGACATTTATCATGAGTATTTCACTCTCATATGTCACTTGGTCCAATTCAATCATCTGCATAACAACTTAAAATTTCAACTAATTACAGCGTTCACTCGCGAAACATTTATCAAATTTCATTATCACTGCATCTGAATTTTAATCATCACCTTCTTCGTTTCTCTTGTGTAGTGATGATAGAGAATATAGCTGCACTGTCCTACAGAGGCGCAACAGTTTAGGTAATTCGATGCAACAGAGCTGCTAAGTTTAAATATAAAAAATAGCTGCTCCCACTTCGATGAAACATCTAATGCTGAAATAGATGAAGTAACTTGAACAAGGAATTAAGCTTGTAGGCAGTGCCAATGGACTGATGCATGTTTACGTCATTTTTCTTTTAAGAGGTTTCTTTTAACTCGTGATTAATAGGAAGACAATCAAAATTGCATTTGCTCGTATTGCTTTTAGACACTTATGATTGGAAAAGTCATTCCGGCCTTTAGAAGCCTTTTTTACCACGACTTGCAAACAACAGAAGCGTTTTAGGTAAGAATACTTCTGTAATTGTGCAAAACTGGTTCGTTCCGATGACTCCTTGCATAGTTTCAGCCAATTCACAGTGAAAAATCACTATTTAATACATAGTATGTAACAAAATAGCTTTGTAACCTAAGCCCTTTTTGCATGCGAGATTAACTATTTTTCGGTCCACAGCAGAGTTGCTTGAACTAAGAATACCACAAATAACTAGCCAGAAATCTTAACCACGAGTTTCTTAAAAGTATTTCTCTTAATTTTGCAACTTCGTTGCAAATCATTCTAGTGGGAAAATTCTTGGAATACGGAGTATCTTTCCGCCTGAGTCAGGATTATAAATATAATGGGAAGAAACCCAAACGTTACATCCAAAACATTTCCTTTTCTTTCTTTCCCGATATTTATGCACACGTGTCATATATATACTTGTAGGTCCGGAGGGTGTGAGGTCAGGTTTCTTACCTCATATGGGGAATACCGCATGATTGAAGCCAATTTCTTTCTTGCGCAATTAAAGCTACAACAAATGTGCCTGTGTCGGACTTTGTACAAAATAACACACACAAAGAACAGAGTTGTTATTATTATTATTATTATTATTATTATTATTATTATTATTATTATTATTATTATTATTATTATTATTATTATTATTATTATTATTATTATTATTATTATTATTATTATTATTATTATTATTATTATTATTATTATTATTATTATTATTATTATTATTATTATTATTATTATTATTATTATTATTATTATTATTATTTGTAGTCTAATGATAGTAACATTGATTGCTGGATTCTACTGCTTATACATTTTCAGTCATACTCGTATGACTTTCTCTACTCTTGTACTAACCATTCTTACAAACTCTTATTCTTCTATCTTCTTCGTGCTAGTTGAGATAAACATTGTAGAAATTATCTTATTGCTTGTTTTCTTGCACGTACAATGGGAATATGGGAATAAAGTAGGCTTTTAGCGATATTCAAATGTTTTCAAATTCCTTTCTCTTTGCACGCTTAACATATAAACAAATGATGTTCCATTTGATAAAAGTATAAGTTCTCTAAAACTTACACAAATAAGAAGGAATATCTCCAAAATGGTTCACTCTACAAATAAATTTATTTAGACACAAATTGTGTGTTTTAGCATTGTTTGTATAGTAAGATTTGCTCTATTTTTTACGGTTTACCAGTTATGCAAAAGTCATCCAGAGTAAACAGGACTATATGGGATATAGCCACAAAATTCTATATACATTTCATTTGCCATAAAAATATCTGAAACATTTCATTCCAATCAAAATCGTTAGAACCATTTTCAAGAGTATCAAAACTTTTGAAACATTTTGCATGTAAAGGGTAGCCTAGGGTAGAGGAGTTTTCTTCAAAATCTTTGTGCCGTATCCTTAAACACCAACTTTGGTTCTTAACCGACTTTTTGTTTTTGAGTTGTCCAGACTGACTAACACACAAACACACACATTCTTTTTCTAAACAAGCTCTTTTTCGGATTTAGGGAGCCTCAAAGCAGATATTTCCGGTGAAACCTCGACATCGAATTTTTGGGTGGTATACAATAGTTCCTTTAGTTTACTATATGCAGTCGAGAAAGTAAAAATGATTGAAGAAAGTGATTCTCAAGGTTGATCAGGAAACATTTTAAAGGCAGTCAAAGATGGCAACTATTAATATGATAGAAGGTCTATTTGTGTAGCTACTCGAAATTCAAGGATTAGTATTTGGGTGAAGAAACAGATGTAAATGAATACAATACTTCTGATAGAGAAAATGTGTGTCCAAGTATTACAAATTATAGTGATCGTAATATTAGAATAACTATCAATTAGAAAAGAAAGTTCGCATATTATTATGAAGTAAAATAAGATATAGAGGATAATCATTTAAATGCATTTTAGCTTTTGCTGAACCTGTATTTTGTTTCGATAGCGTGTTTTGTGTTTTTGTTCATCGATAGAGCACCTTTATGCTGTGAGAGAGGTCCCACGTTTGATTCCAGCATCTGGAAAATTGGTCAGATACCAAAATTGGAATTAATGTTCGGGATCTTCCAAGGAAGCGACATGAATCATTTCAAGAATATCTCTCCGCTCCAGACCACCCTTTACACAGGACATTTACAACAATCCTGATTTTCTTAAAAAATGACTAACGATTTTGATTTTAGCGATTAAAATAGCACATGTTTAAGATATTTTCTTGGCAACTGAAATGCATATTTTGAATATTCTAATTGTAGATGTCATTAAAACACACAATATATATGTAACATTTATGTGTAGAATGAACCATTTCCGAGATATTCCTTCTTATGTGTTTTGAATTTTCTAATGCTTACGTACAGTATTCTCAAATAGGAATGGCTATTCCGTTTTTTCTGCATGGTCATTCAAAAAGGTCTTGAAAAGTTTCTTTCTCCTACTGTTTTCCCATATTCCCCTTGTACCTATAAGAAATTAGATTGATATTATTCCTGCACGTTTATCTCGATTAACATGAAGTAGATAATGAGTAGAGAAGTCATGTGGGTGCGACACATTAGATTTTTAAAAATAATATTACTATAGCAGTGTTTCATTCTTTAGGAATTTACGCTATTAGCAGGACAGATTTTAATTTTAAAATAAAGCTACCATAGATAAGTTTGGAATTAATGTTATCTAATCACGTTGTTTTTCTGCATATTGTTACTTCTAATGCTTGTTCTATGATCCAATTAGAATAGGTAGAGTAAGAATGAGAGGAATAAAAAGAATAACAATAAAAGTGACAGCAATAATTGATTATAATTTCAGCCGCTGACACGTTCACTACTTATGCAACAACAATATGCTGTATCATGTATAATTCTTTGTGTGACCGAAGTTAGCAGCCTAATTAAAGACGGTCATGTCCAGTAGCGTGATAGGTCCTCGCTTATCAGGCTCTCTTTCACGGCTTTAGCTTGTTCTCATCAGGAGTAGATACAAATGATGTGAAAGGAAGATACAGCTAATTAACTTGTAAGATATCTCTCACGTTATTCAGTGGCTTCTATCATAAAGCGGCTTCACAATTCAGAGGTTAATAAGGATACTTGGTGGCGAGTAATTGCTTCAATGTTGTATGATGCTGTCACGAAGCAGTGCGTTGTAAACTAACTAGTCATTTTTTCAGCCGTCTTTTCACTCATTTGTTTGCGAAAAGCGCTCTTATGCACTACAAAATAGTAGGTTTTTCAGCAGTTCACTGTTTGACACGCAGTCACGCTGATTGTCTTAGTGGCTGAGCACATATTCGTAGGCATTCCAGCCTTTGTGGTTCTCGTTCTCTTGAATCCCACGTCGCTGCTATATTTGTCCAGCTATTGTTGTTGTACCTTACGGTGTGACCTGCCCATTTCCACTTTGCTAGTTGTGCGGCTGCCGCGGCGTTCTTCGTGTTTCTTATCCGATCTCTTATTGATATTTTGTGTACTTTCTGTTCCATTTTTCTCTGAGTAGTGTTTAATTATACCCTTTGTTTGCTACCCGTATGTTAGTGTTACGAGGATAATCAGCTGCCTTTCTCTTAAGAGAAGTCATTGCACTGAAGAGATTAAAGGAGGTTATTATAATGATTTAGACGGAATTGGCATAATGTTCAACATCAACTCATCTTTTATAACACGCAGTAAGCACAGGGACCGAAATTACAGTTTGAATATATTTTAGTCGTATATTGGGTGAAGATCAGTGATAAAATATGGACGGTTTGAATTACATAGTCACCATAAATTATGCAACAAAGGAGTATATGGGTAACTTCAAAATTAGGGAAGTTCCTAGAAATTGTATATCAGATTTCACTTGAAATGCATGTTTACAGATACTCTTAGAAAACGTCCGTTGTGTGCGTGCGTGTGCGGGTGCGCGTGGGTATACAGCAAAACTAAACTACGAAGAGTTAAGTTTAGTTTTTTCCAAAGATGCGACACGAAATTTTCAAAGAAAATTCCACCACCCTAAGCTACTCTTTAGAGAGAAAACTTTTCGAACATTTTCAGTTTTTCATAAGTGAGTTAACATTTTGATTAAAAAAACCGCATGTTTATCATATTTCCATGGCAAATGAAATACATACCTTGAGTTTTCTGCAAATAGCGTCTGATATCTTCTTAATTCTGGATGACTTTTGTATAACTGGTAAATTGTATAAAATATGTTTAAAGTACCCAACTTATGTGACAATTTTTTTGAGATATTGCTTGTTCTTGAATATTTACTTTTGTTGTGTGTGTAACAAAATGTCGATGCATACAGTGACTTATGTATATTTATTTCACTAGTTCGTTGTTTATTTACCTACTTTACTTAGTCTTATAAAGTGAAGAGATGTATAATCTTATTAAATTTATAACTGAAAAAAGCTGGTTCTGCTCTACAAAACTAGCTTATGATTCCCAAGGGTAGGATAAGGTGACAGAGGGGACAGCCACCACCTTGACCGCAATCGATCTTTTGTGTGGACCCCTCAGAAGGAATGGATGGGATGAAGGAGCCGATATAGGCTGCAGGACCAGCCAGCGCAGACTACGGACGCGCAGAGATCCCAACATTTCCAAGACTTGTCCATTCGGCGGCGACCCGCCCAAGCCACTGGAGGGTAGTTCACAGTCTCCTCTCGAGTCAGTGGAGTGGAACGGCTGCCATCACACGGGGCTAACAAGTACTTCCAACTCGCTCCAGCGATACCAGCCTCAGCGTCAACCTGTAACGTGAAAGAAGGAAATGTAGTGAGAGGAAATGGGAGAGAGATCAATGGTAGCATATACCACCCCAGTTGCCGACCACGAGTAACCACGGAAAAGCTCATGGTAAGATTGGGCGGCGCAAGGAATCGCACCCGAGACCTCCTGATGGCGAGCCACACGCGTTATTGTGGAGCTATCTCAAAAGGAATAAATTATAAATATCGGTATTGAGGATCACGGAACAAAATCCACGCACAAAGTTGTGTACACAGTGCGCAAGTCAAAGTGTCTGTTACGCCATTGATCCCGTTACGTGAATTAGCCGTTCTCGGAAGATATTTTGCCTCCCACCAGCTTCTGGCCATGCAATAAATGACTGTAATCTTTTCGCTAGGAAGAAAAGGAGTAACAATTAGCGACTTCTCTTTAAGAAGTTTCGTGCTTTTCCTTGTAAGGCAGAAGAACTGGTTTTCCTCAGGCGGCAGCATCAGTATCCCACGATATTAACCCCCCTGTAAATTTGTTTTCCATATGCAACTGGTGGACCACCTAACGTGGCTTGAGTCACGTGCAATTAATCACTTGGGTTCAACCCACGCGCAGCTACAGCAAGTTAGCTCATAAAAATCCCGTTTCGTAAGTCTTTCCATTGAGATGCGGCAGTCCGGGAAGCACGTAACCGAGGAATTTTCTTGTTCAAGGTTCATACGGAGTGCAGATTTGAACCCGAGAAGTAGGTGAAGCATAGTCCATTATTTATTTTGAAAGATGTAAAATACTAGACCAGAATGACTTGATGGATGTGAAAGTTTACTATTCTACAAACTGACATGGCTTTCCCTGTTATGTATTATGTATTCTCGTATCCATTCTACATTATTAAAGACATATTCTTGCCTGTCAATGCTGTCAAATGAACATACGCTTAGTAAAATACACACGGAAATAACATTTCAATGTTTAGTCGTAGTACAACAAACAATTGCGACAAAACTAAAAAAACAATCTGATGTGTTGCACATGCATGACTTTCTCTGCTCTTGTACTAACCATTCTTACAAACTCTTATTCCTATATCTTCTTCGTGTTAGTTAAGATAAACAGTACGCTTTGTGCGGTAGTCAAATCTTTTAAAGCTTTGAGATTCCGTTGTCTTTGAACACTTAACATATAAAAAGGTGAACAACGATGTTCCGCTTCACGAAAGCTTTGTTTTCCTTTTTGCGTATTTTCTAATAGGTACAACAGGATTGGAGGAATACATAGGCTGTAAGTGATAGTCAAAACCTTTAAGAGCGGGTCATATGTAATGGTTTTGCAATTACATTCTCTTTGTACGATCAAGAGAGAGTATGGCAGAGTATGGATAGAAGAATAACGAAAAATATAAAATTTAAATTGAGGTTTTATTTATGAAGGGCATTTATCTGCTATGGTGCTCAGTATAACGTTCTGTATTGTGTGTGGAGGATTACTTAATTTTTTTCAAAGGCTTCTTTATCAGAATTGAGGTTCTTTTACGCACCGTGAATCTACGACACGGAACCACCGGTTTATTTCCCTTCCGAAGGAAGCTTTGCTATGAATTTTTACGCGAGGAAAGTATACGAATTTTAAAAGCCGAACAAACAACATTAAACATTTTAGATGGTCATTTACAGTTCATTTTATAAGATTCTCATACACATCTTCTCTTTCAAATGTGGAATCATTTTAGATAAATCCCTATGGAAAGGTATAGGTAGATTATTTCCGCTGGGGGTCCACACTCTGCCTATGCAAGCTATTGTATGTCACAGCCCTTGTAGGAAGGGGTGAAATGAGAGTGCTCTGCGGGCGTGAGAGAACCCGGGTGAACAGAGTGAGAGTCCCTAACGTGTGCTAGAGATTAATCATGACACTACGATTTGCCAAACAACTACCAGCTGCATGGGTTCGGACGGCGGTCCTTCCGGCAGGCCTGGCAACCACAAGGCCACCATCCGTCTAGAATAGCAGTTACAGCGCACCAATCCCCCATGCGGCAGCGCTAACTCCTCCATCATCAACACTTCTAATCCTGAAAAATCTGGATTGAAAGGAACGTGAAATGGAATGGAGGGACAGGAATTCATATATAATTCTCTTTCCCAGCATAATCTGGTGACCCGGGAATCCCACCCCCGAAAACACCCATAGATCAGGAAGGTTGGCCACCAGAATTGGACTCACAGCTCCCGAACGCAAGCCTTACAGCTCGCCGCGAAGCCATCTCTCTCTGTCAGTTCATAATATATTTGTTCCAACTGCAGCTGTTGAAGAACAGGAGGTTTCACATTGGTCTTCAATATTTAAATTTTATTCAGAGTCAGCCGAAACTGCAGTACCTCTGGCCATTCGGCTATCAGACTGACTCACTTTGATTTTGAAATGAGGCGAAAAACATTTTATTAATATGACGCCAGCCGCGACGTAGGTGCACATGGGTGGTTCGGATTATTCCAGAGTTCAGGTGGGGCGCGACCGAGACGTGCGGAGAGGGGGGGTCTGGCTGCCCCACCCCACTGGCTGTGCGCCTATCAGAAGCGCACATGGTTAAGCTTTTCCACGCCACTCACAATAGCGAACACGTGACATTAACAATAGACCGCGGCATAAAACAAAGGGAACTTGTTCAGCGGATTTTCGAACCTCCTAGCTACGTCATTTCCCGCGCGCGAGTGGTGCGCAATCTGGAAAGGTCGGCGCGACGTCATTTTCAGTGTAACTAGAGAAGAATGAGAGGAATTTAGTTTGAGTTTTGACAGTGGCAGACACGAGTTGGCCAATGAGACAGCCGTGTCTGTGTAAAGAAGATTCCAGAACCATCGACTGACTGCATTGCCATCGTGTGTAAGAGACAGTAAAAGTGAAAAAATAATCTGAACAGAGCAAGGTTATGAGAAGAACAGTTGAGTTATAATAACCGAAAAAACTATAAATTGTGCTAACAAGGAGAAGAAAACTGTACATCAGTAGTAAAGCTTTAGACAATAAAGTGACAGAAAAGTAACCGGACCTTTTTACATTTGTTAAATTAATACTATTTCAACATACCTAGGTCTGGAGGAAAGTAAATCACTCCATACCAGTAATTAACACAAACTTCACAGTCGGACAATATGTTTTTTGTCAGCACTTAAATACATTAAAGGACTTGCAAATAACTTTGTTAGATATTACACTGCTGATAACCCAAGAAATTTTTGGAGTTTTCATTCATATTTAAATTTCATTACCAACATCAGGAAACGGATAATCACTAAATAAATGGCCATCTCAAACTCATGTCCTTCATAGGGAACTGCATAAGAAATAATTTAAAAAACATGGCTTTTTTTAAGTACTTCTGTCCAAGCTGTGCTCAGCCATAGGCCATTGAAGATGGCCATGGAGTTAAGTATGACCGAAAGCTCGAGCAATTTCATAGATATTATACGGCTGGTAACCCGAGCAGCTCGAATTAATAATCATCGCCGCGAAAGATGCAAATTTATAAACTTACATTGATAGTATAAGTTATTATAAAATACAGTTAAGGCCCACTTAGTAGTTGAGAGCCTTTTTAGCTGGAACCACATTGTCTTTTTGACTATATTCATTTCCTTCGCTATGTTGTTTCCCCCTTTCACTTTAGACGCTACCTTCACCTCTATTCCTCTGTTTTGTCATAATTTTCCTTTCCATTTTGCAATATTATGTTTTATTTATCTACAGCCATTACTTAGGCAATGTCATAATATTATTGAAAGTAAATTTAGAGATACTTCAAGTGTCAGCTGTTCACACAAATACACGTCAATCGCGTCAGCATTATGGTTCATAAATCATTATTTGAACATCAACTTTGGTGTGTGACATGAGTGCCATCTTTTGACAGCGATTAACACTGTTTCCGTGCCAGCTGTAACGCTTGTTATGTTGGTCATGGCGTTTACTGTAGTACTTCACAAAAAAGAAACAAAAAAATCAAAGAACTTTGAATTTTTAGTGCCGTGACCCGTTATTTCTGTAGTAAGATTTTGTAGATTTGCAGTTGTATAAATGAAGAGCGTAGTATGCTATTTACAGAGTAACTGGAACAACATAAATCATGAAATATTGAAGAAAATACAACTTAACGGCCAAATATTCGTGCCTATTTGACAGTGGAAGATCGTTATTAATTTTTTTATACCTTGCCGTGCAAATAAAACGGAATCTCAACGTTATAAAAGATTTGACTATCGTTCTATTCTCATATTCCCCTTGTACCTACAAGAAAATAATCAATTGGTTAATTTCTGGAAATGTTTATCTCAACTAACACGAGGAAGACAAAAGAATAAGAGTTTGTAAGAATGGTTAGTACAAAGTCGTGTGAGTGCAACACATCAGATTTTTTGTTTTTGTACACACAAAACTTCTTAAGGTTTCACAACATATCAGAAAGTCCATTAAAACAATGTACCTAAACTTTTTATCGATTACAGCACTTTTTTGTTTTATAAACTGATGTCTCTGGGGCTAAAGGAAAATCAATATTTCTTACATATAATGTAAATAAAACATCTTCACAGTATTATTTTTGAAACCGTCGCTTGCTTATAAAGCAAGACGAAACTTTAGCTGCGAAGCAACACTGATGATTAAAATAAACCTTGTTGTGAACTAGAAACAAGCCCATTGAAATAATAGGCGCTGTACAAGGTCAAGGTCTCATTTGATGTGTTTCGTATGCAAATGTGAAAGCAGTATCGTGCCACATGCATTAATCTAAATACGTAACATTGGAATGCAAGAGACATGGCTGGTTAATAACACAAAAGATTTCTAGATGCAACACTGGGATATTCCGAGATAATATGCCCAAGCAAAGCGAGCAAATCTTGAAAGTTCTTCATGTAACCTAGGAAGTTTCTCATTTGAAGAAAGTGATTTATGGAATGTAAATTTTCGTTTACTTCCGTTACGTTGACGCAGAAAGTGGTCCAAAATTCCTTATCTTATATTACAGATGTTATAAATAATTACTCCTTATGGAATACTAGCATTTCTGCCACAAGTGGTAGAAAATGAATGGCGTAATTACCGTGGCAACAAGACAGCAATGACGCCATCACAGCCACAACATAATTTTCTCCAATATGCCTGTAAGAAAACGTGCAGAACAACCAGCTCTGAAAAGTATGCCATTAATATGGTTTCATTAGTGAAATTAACGCATTTTTCATTTGTACATTCACAAAACTGTTTATATTCTTTTGTGTAAACACCTTTTGATTTTTCTGAAATGAATAAACGCTCAGCACTCTTGCTTCATTCAAAATATCAAGCATAGTACAATCCATGTTTTCAATACTTTTATTATTACTTTCCATTGTGCTCATAAGCGTTGAAACAAATGAAACATCTGCTTAGCAACCATATTGAGCCACACATATGTGATTGATACATTATAAGTTTACATTAACAAATTTATTACTTATTTTTATGTATTTTGCTACTAAAATTGGGTAAAGCGTTATATGTAATAGTGTATAATCTTTTCATAATAATTAGCTAAACATACACTAGTGTTACAGTCAGATTATACCGGGTGGAAGGGAAGTCATTACATTAATTTAAACCAGTAGATCTCGGTATTTGGAACACATTTACTATGTTACGTTTTTATCTCTAACCAATTCCTTCCTAACGGTGCGTCTTGAGAACATAAACGCATGCCCTGCCTTGTCCTTCCGTGTTGATTGTACGAGTGAAAGCCATTCACAAGCGTTAGCTCCCAAAACATTACAGGAAAGCGAAAGCGCCCGACCTGTTTACATCCGCAAAACCAGGTAAATTCCCTGACCAACCTCAACGCAAAATCACAAAATCTTACTATATAGTAAATGTAGAACTCGTAAAAGCACATTTATGTGCGGTATTTATATTTACACATCCCAATTCCTCTTGTTAATGTATAGTACACATCAACATATATTATTAAATATATTAGTTAAAGAAACATTAAGATCTGAATATAGGTATACTCATTTACCATTTTGTGCTGATAATGGGCTGTATCACAGTCCGTAACACCTGCTCGTTTCTCTCCCAAGAAGGAATGTGTTCAAGTGTCTGGGTTGCTTTTGGGTTCAATACACCAGGTAATAAATACAATGTTAATGCCTGATTTACGAACATATGAAGATGTCAGTTGTCTGTTACAGATGTTGGGTGCCTTATACGTTTATTTCCTACTATTTATAGTGCTAAGATTGCATAAAACGTATCCAATTCGTGTTAAATTATCGTTATTTATTCAAAATTCCATAGACTTTGGATTAAATTATCTCAAACATGAAGGCAAATTAATTCTTCGGTTCCTTCTAAATATCTAAGCTAAGATACTGTAGTGTGTTAAGTTCGTTGACAATGTTCATAATTCACATGAAAACGACAATGACATTTTCAATGCCATATAAGTTATTATTGAAGTAATAAAGTTCAGGAGTATACAGTTAAGAATCTTAAGAGAGTGTGACCTGAAGATTATGGGGTTTCTATCACCACTAATTTGTTTTATCATTGTTATGACCTTGGTACAGTCAATGGCACAATGAAAGCTTGACCTTTTCCTGCTGTCCAGTCTAGGAAGATTTAGTAATTGAGATACACTATTCGGATCCAGTTACTTGCCTCAGGTTGTTTTGGCGCCAGTTAAGCATTTGAGTTGTTATACCCTGAACGTTTCTGCAAAGTTTACTTCTGCGAATAAGGAATTTATTGCCAAATATGTGTCTATGGAAATCTTAGCAGCAATATTTTTTCTAGAGTATTAAATCTATGAAAATCGTGAAGGTGAAACGCAATGGATTGCATATTCAACAGTTAGCCTTTCACGGAATTTCGATAACAGGAAATATTAAATTAATTCTACCCGGTGACTCAAAATAGCAGCGATAATGCTTATTGCGTTGTAATGAACTGCTATAAATTTATTTTGTTAAAATATTTTCGGTATTGAATATTATATAGAGGATGATAATATAGTAATTTATAGTAATTTGGAAGTAAAACCAAAATATAGTTTATAATCAGTTTTACAAAATGAAAATTGTTCATATTATTCTATTATTGATATCTGTTAATTGTTTTTAGTGTAATTTTTACCAGACTATGCCCAACAGTGTAACACTGTTTAACGTAAATAAAGAATAACACTTCGAGACCTACATTTTTTGTGCAGTAAGATTTTGTCCAACTCTTACAGCTTACATCTTCTTATGGGCCCTATCTATACTTATGCCCGTCGTCATTTCGGTCTGGTGGCCTTTCGGCTCCTTTTCCTCATCCTTTCCTCCCAGGGGTCACAGATAGAAGCAAAAAGGGCCTTGTACAGTGCTGTGTCCCGCTTGTCGGGTCCCCGCCGCTCGTCTGTACCTTTGGGCTGAAATATTGGCTTTTATAGATATCCAATGCAGCATGCCGTTATTGGTTTCCCTCTGATTTGGCAAACTCGTTAAATACGAGGGCTATTCATAAAGTAAGGTCCGAAGTTTTAAATACACCAAACCACCTTACATAGTTGCCAAATGCTTATTTTATATAATTCCTCTCATCTTTCTCTATTGTTTTATATGGTTACTGGGGCGGCGCCGTGGCCGAGCGGTTAGCGCGCTCGCCTACCACCTAGGCGGCCCGGGTTCGATCCCAGGGACCCGCATGTATAGTATTCGTGGTGGACGAAGCGGCGTCAGGGCGGGTTTTCTCCGGGTACTCCGGTTTCCCCCGCCATCTCATTCCACCGGTGCTCCATCTTCATGTATCATCAGTGTCACCGCCTGCGGTGCCATAGTGGTAAAAGCGGGCGTTAAACACTACAACAACAACAACATGGTTACCATACTTGTTTAAACATTTTTCATAGAAGCTTTTGTATGCCGACATCATAGGAGTCTGCCGCCAGTGAGAATAACGAGTGGTAATTGTCAATCGCCAATCTTCATGGATATTTGATATTGACCAAATCTTCTATGTTCATTAATGGCCGTCCTGATCGCGGCCGTCCCATCCGGTCTTGAAAGCTCTCACTCACTTAAGCACTTTGCTGTTACTGATCATATTGGGGCCATACACTTCACTGTTCACTGCTGAAGCGTTCCTTGCCGTTAAAAACCGAATCATAGACCTATTTCTCAGTCGGTGGACCTATAGATTGTTTTCAACTGTTTGAACCGACACAGTGAACAGCACACTGCAACACTACGATCCAAATGACCTCCTTTTACGCGCAAGGCATGTCTTACTTGACGAATAGCTGTCGCATTTAGTTTTTGAATGCCTCGTCAAATAAAATGTCGTGCGCTTACTGTTTGCACACTCTTGTTTTTAACCATATTGGGTAGTTTGAAATGGAGATTGCATCTACACGACTGGGTGACGAAACTGTTGCAGTCAAGCTGATTCGTGAAGCAGATTTCTTGTTCCATTAAATTAAATGAGTACCATTTTCCTTGCCACTTATGAAGAAACTACAAGCTATTCATTCTAATGTGCTATGCATCCGAGGATAACATCTTAATTTACTTTGTTAGTATTTTTCTGTAAGTTAATCTGCATATTGCACACATACTAAAAATCCACATGCATTTCAAAACTAGTTGGATGGCAATCTGGCAAAATACCAATGCCATAGAAAAGACGTGTTCTTAAGATTGGTACCCTTGTTTTTTTGGTCTTTCTCACGCTACTTTGAACCTGTTTTAACCTTTCAACACGGATCGCCTTAAGGCCACTGTTGGCATCTTATATCACTTGCCATGTATGAGAACAGTTCATCAAAGTTATACTAATTGCAAACAACCTAGCTCTGTTCTGATGTGTCATAAAACCTTCTTCATGGTGCCTACCTCTTCTTCCTGGATTATATGATGAAACAAGGCCTTGAGGGAGCAGGTTCGTCATACTGCTGTACCTGGGCTCGGTACTCGGATGAGTAAGGGTGGATTTCTGTACACTAATGTGTTCTAACTACTCTTAGAAAAGCGTATTCCCTGTGCAGTTCATGTTAATGGAGGTAAAAATTTGCAGAAATTGTCTTATTGATAATTTTGTTCTAGATTAAAGGAGAATATGTAAATACAATATGGTTTACATGATAGTCAAATCTTTTAATACCTGATCGCTATGTGATGACTTTAAAATTCTATTCTATTTGTGTGGTCAAATATATTTAAAAAGGAAAAGAAACCAGCGGAGCCTGGGCTGGTTTTCTCTGAGTTCACGGTTTCTCCCGTCACTCATTCCATCAATTGATCCATAATCACCTTTCCATTCATCCATTTCGCCTGCATTTCATATCATCCTCTTCCTATTCTCATACCAGGTGCTGGGATGACCACCTGCTTCCAGGTCTTCACTCCTTCTGGTCCAGAGGTCCCTCTACTCCCCAAGAGGCGTCTGACCCTAGGCACTGGCTTGTAAGTCCTACATAAGGGGAGAGTAATCAAATAAAGAAGAAGAAAATAAAGCAAACAACGAATATCTCCCAAATGGTTAGCTTTACAGAATAAAAAATATTTGGCATAAAAGGTGTGCTTACTACTTTTTCGTGCGTGCGTGTGTGTGTTTGTGGGGGAGGGGGGCAGCACAAGTCAAAAACGGGAAGTCGGCTAGAAACCAAAGTTGGTATTTAAGTTTAATGTCTTTCAAGGATACGACACGAAGATTTTGAAGAAAAATGCTCCAGCCTTTACATTTACAAAATTTTGATTTTCTTGATAATGACTCTAACGATTTTGATTAAAATGCTATGTGTTTGAGATATTTTGATGACACATTAAAAGTATAATTTCAATTTTGTGGCTATAGTCTATGTAGTCCTAGTCACTCTGGATGGCTTTTGAATAATTCGTAAGCCATAAGAGATAGACAAAATCTTAGTACACAAAAATGCAGATCTTGCTAAAACACACAATTTATGTCGAAATACCATTTTTTGTAGGGTGAACTATTTCGCAGATATTCCTTGTTATTTGTATAAGTTTTGGAGAACATACTTCTGTCAAATGGCACATCGCTATTCATTTTCTTATGTTAGACGTGCCAAGAGAACGGAATTTGAAACCTTTGAATGGTTTGACTATCGATCAAAGCCTACTGTATTCCCATATTCCCGTTGCATGCGCACGAAAACGAGCAATAAGATCATTTCTACAAATGTTTATCTCAACTAACACAGAGGGTTTGTATGAATGGTTAGTACCAGAGTAGAGAAATTCATGTGAGTGCAACACATGTTATCGTCCTCCAACCTAATGTCATATCCGACGGTGAATGAATGAAGTGGGTGAAATGGTGCTCAAATAAGCCCAAGGACCATGGAGCTTTATGTTACCCGACATTCGTCTTCTCAGGATAAGGGAAAACCTCGGTAGAAACCTTATCCGGAAACTCACCCTAAGCGAGATTCGAACCCGCGACCTCTTGAACGTGAGGCAGATATTCTACAAGCACGCTACAGAGGCGGGCTAACTATAATGCCGCAAAGAATTGTGCAAAACATTTATTGAAACACATACGGACTAACAAAGGGAAAATTTTTATTATCATTTGTAATTCCTAATAAAATACATCGTGTCCTAAGACGTTGGCATGGTATACAGTACTGTAACCTCAGTGAAAGGCATTACAATGACATTCAGTGAAGTATGCACATTTAAGTTAAATGTACATTAATTTCGCCATAAATGACAGTATTTATATACATAAAACATAACTGTAAACCACAGGATGAACTTTTTAATGCTTACACGCGACCACCAGATGAATATATTGAGATATTAATCACTGTTTTCGCAACATTTGACATTAGTTCTTATGAAAACAGAAACAACTGATTGATCAGTTTCTTTACAGTGAAGTTTAAACAAAGCAATGTTACAGAACAGTGGAATATTTGCGTGAAGATTTCGTTGGAAGACTTTTTACGATGTTAATAAATACGTGACATAACGTCACTGAATACAAGCATTACGTTTAACTTCTGGTAATGAATCACCATCAGAATAAACTACAAATTATTGGTTTGCAGGATTCCATCAAGGTCGTGTGTCCCTTAGCAATGAATTTTGCGAAGGTCTACTAAGATTGGTTGTTATTCCAAAAAGCATTGTTGCTGTGGGCAACATGATAAAAAGAGATCGGCTTATAAAGTGAGATAGAAGCATTACTTATTCATTATGGAAGACTGCTGTAAAAAGGATTTTGGGTTAAAATTTTGCTGTGGTAAGGATCTATTCCCGGTATTTAAAAAATCCACTGTAAAGGTAACAAAGCTTGAAAGTTTGAAATTGTAACATAAAAAGCTTACTAGAAACCTCGGAGTATAAAAATGCTACTATCTATGTTTCTGAAAAGGAAGGGCAGCAAAACTAGGCTTAGGGAAAAGGATCATCACTATTACAAGATTAGGAAATTTACCATCCCGGCTTCACAAAACATCAGCCAATTGCTACCCAAGGGTCCAACATTCCATCGCCCTCTACCTCGCTAGTAATGGGCCTCTCTCCTCACTCATTCGATTCATGCGCTCAGTCCATTTTTGTCTGAGTCATTACTTCATTATATAAGGGTTCTAGTTTTTGTTTCTCCTTTTTATCCTATCAAGTTTGGTGCAAACCTTTTAGTTCCTTAAGGAACCTCAATTCCGTCATTTGAATTCTTTGTTTCTTTGTTGGGACCCAAGTTTCACAGCTATAGCGGGGATTGCCATAATGCTGTACACATTTATTTTTGTTTCTTTTCTTCCTTTGTTTTTAAACGTTCTCTGTATAGCTCCACAAAATGCCTGGAATATATTTATTTTATTTTCTAATCAATGTATTTTTCTGCGTTAAAGCTATTATTGCACACTAAACATTTAAAACTTTATATTTGTTCTAGACTTTGACTTTCTAGAACAGTTTCAGATCGTAATGGATTGTCATAATCTTTGTTTTTAGTACTATATCTTAAAGTTATATAATTTACGCTATTTGTTTAACTCATGCTAGGATTTCTGTAGATCATTCTCATTTTTGTGAATTCAGATCAAATCGTGTATAAATAATGCTTTTTTGTTGTCAACTCTAATTTCTGGCTTTACTAAAACCGCCCATTTATTTAAAATTACGTTATATATAATTAAACTAGCTGATCCGGGGTGAACTCAGCCTCGTTAGGTCCCCGAGGGGCGAATTGAGGACCTACTTGATTAAGAAGCAACGGCCCCTGGTTATGAAGATTGGATCTCTGTACTGATTTTTACAGTTCAAAGTTTACTGACTGTGAATCGTTTCTTTATTATGTTGGTCTTCCCGTGCGTACTTTTCCTTGATAGCACATACTTCCTCTGTCGCCAAATTCCCTCGTACCACCTTTGGACAGACGACACGGTAGGTGCACGACATCCAAATTGCCCTCTGAATGTTCGGCGAATCACTATAATACAAAATCAAGCACACTCCAGCTACGAAACCAACCATGCTTTCCAAAAACACTGCACGTTTCTCACTAGATGCCAAGTGAAAAGCAGATGTTTAACGCTAAGCGTCAAACTTCCCTCCTTCAAATGGGGTAGACCAATAAATGCATTGATGAAAATACAGTCTTATTAAAGGGTCCACCCGTATATATTTACAAAGAAGCCATCAAAGGAAACAGATGAAATCAACAACAACAAAATCGGGTAAGTGGATAAATAATGATAGTGAAGACATTTTAAAGGACATCATTTATGGTCATTACAAATTCTGTGTTGAGACATAATGGGGCGGATTCCGTTACTCCCGATAATGCGATGGAACGAAAGGATGTGCATCTTAACTGGAATCTGAATCATGCGAGGTTCCGGATTACTTCGCATTTGAGAGGTGAAGGCTTTGCTTGATTGCAACAATCTAAAATGTCAGAACGAAGGAAGACCTTCAGGATGAGAGTCATTGTCTTTACCTCTAGGGCTGGACCGTCTACAGGATTATTTACTTCTAAAGTCGTGATGTTTTGAAACTTGGATCTTCTTTGTTTTAGGCAAATGCTATCATTTAGGATCAGAGAGCAATCATGAGTAATAAATACATACACACAACACTGTTCCATAACATTGCGCAGATTTTTCGTGTGTTGCTGACAACTTGTACAAGATGATTTTTAAAATAAAGCAGCGTCAGGTGGGGTTATTACTAGTTCAAGTGATGAAAACAATTATTCTTATGTGTTTCTTCGTTACTATATTTGGCTTTTAAAATCCTTCGTTGGAGTGAAAGTCTGGGACAGGATATTTGTGTCAAAATGTTGATGAAAATCTAAGTTTTACTCCTCGTGGCCTAGCATCAGTCGGAGAGCTATAAAATTCTATTAATATTATCACAGCGGCAGTACGAATATATTATATTACTTTTAAAAGTGTCTTAAACATTTTATTGGCACTCAAAGATCGTCAGTTTTCTCATGAATCAGTTTTACAAATTTCTCACTAAACATGGCGAACTTTGACGCTAATGAACAAAATGGCTAGGCACAATCTTTTTCTTTCAGTTTGATATACAATTAATACTCTTCTTCGTTACACTGTTGACCAGGGGCAATTTTTCCTTCTTCGTTGTTTCACAATGAACAAAAGAAGTCAGCCTAAGCTGCCTGTGTTCTAACATAGTTATTCCAGGGGGATTTTTGTTGTTTCTATATGTACATTTGGAATTATTTGACTGCAGAAAATAGAAGAATACAGACAGCTGAAATAAAATTCCTCAAACCCATAGCAGAATGCAAAAGACTAGATAAAAAACAAAACAATGAAACAAGACAAAGGTTAAAAATAGAAGAACTAAACAAAATATATAATAAATTGGAAACAACAGTTGGAAAGAATGCCAGCAAACAGGATACCCCGTGTGGCATATAATTACAGACTTCAAGGATATAGAAACCCAGGACGTCCGAAGAAAAGATGGACACAAAAAGATTTTGGAGCTGGAACAGGCTAAAACAGCCTAAACCGTGAAGCAGAAAAAGAATTATTTCAGAGAGCTTACACAAAATACTGCTTCATAGTGTAGAATAATAAGTGAACTGTAGAAGTTTTGGGGGTTGAGATTCAAAGAAATTTAACTATTATAACGGTAATTGTGTTACTCATCCAACGCACAGCCAAACTACCAGTTATCGAAGCTTCGAACTATAGACTACACCCTTCAACAAAGCAGACAAGAAGCGAGTTTTTCTAAATTCATGCCCAAGGGGTTGAAATATCAGGATTTTTCGAAATGGAAAGTCAGAAAAGTTAAACTGAGCACGGAGGATCTTTATCAAAGTCACAAGAAAGGCCTAAAACATATTACTTATAGATACGAGTTTTTTTAGTACTTTTTAATCACATAGTGAGACCCTAAACAAGTATTACAATAGTGGTTCGCAGGCCACACTTAACATCACTAACGTTACATCCGAAGTACAGATTATAAGCTTTCTTCACATAAGACGATAGAGGGCTTCTTTGGAATTTTAATGTAAAACTTTCACATATATAACAGAACATGTCCGGTATATTGCGACAAGATTGGGACATTGTTGATGCTTACTACCGCACGCAATAAACACAATTAGAAACACTGCAGTGCACCGAACTTGTATACACTTACTGAAGGACTACTATAATTCACCTGCATGCATTTCTGAATTCACAGTGTTTCAAAATGGTAGTTGTGAATAAGGATGTAACGAAGGGTAGCAAATTAATTTCTACTTCACCACACTCCCTTCAGGCCAGGTACCTTTCACCCGGTGCAGCCCTCCGTGTTCGTGCATTCTCATGATTGTATGACTTCAAAAAATTAATCTAAAAATATTTTCTAATCCGTAACTCTGGGTGTTCTAATGGTAAAATCGATATTTCTGCGATATGGATGCCTGCAGTTCTTGAAAACTGTGGTTGATTGAACGATGTCATTATCAGCTTTCGATTGAGGCTTTATAATCACTCATTATTTCATCAGGAACAAAAATATTGTCGGCCAGGATTGTACAATCAATGTTCCCTCATCTTATAGAGAGGATCTTTATTTCAGACTTTGAGACTTGACCCTTGGATGAGGATAAACAAACAACAAAGTGAAGACCATAGAAGTTAACAAGTAGCTATATGATTGCAAATTGAAGGTTTTTTTTCTTTCTGTAGTAAGTACTTAAAGCATAGATAGTATTCTATTCGACCCAAACATTCTATGTCCAGATACCACCACGGTGTATATGTTTGCGATCTCCTTAACCCAAAATAGCCATTTCTAGAAAAAGATTTTTGTGTGTCCGTGAGTAGCATAATCCGAATTTTCCGATACCAAAATTGGTTCATCATATTACAAAGAAGGGAAGACATGAATATTCTTAAGAAAATCCGCCACCTCGAACTACGCTTTACTTGAAAGATTTTGCGTAATTTCCTATTTTTACTTTCTCTACTACATTTAGTAAAGTAGAGGAAGTGTTGTATTGCACCCAAAAATTCGATGTGGAAATATCACCGGAGTTAAATGTTTTGAGGCTCGGTGAATCCTAAAAAAGTATTCTTAAAAAAGGACTGTCTCTCTCTCTCTCTGTATGTGTGTGTCTGTGGACATCATAACTGAAAGACGAAAAGTCGGTTAAAAGCCAAAGTTGGTATTTGAGTTTAATGTCTTTCAAGGATGCGACACGAAGATTTTGAAGAAAATTGCTCCACCCTAAACTACACTTTACATAGAACATTTTTTGAACGTTTTAATTTTCTTGAAAATGGCTCTAAGATTTTGATTAAAACGCTACATGTTTGAGATATTTTTATGACAAATGAAATGTATATCTTGAATTTTCTGGCTGTAGTCCATGAAGTCTTATTTACACTGGATGACTTTTGCATAACTAGTAAACCGTAAGAGATAGACCAAATGTTACTATACAAAACATGTAGATCTTGCTAAAGCACACAATTTATGTCTCAATACATTTTTTATAGAGTGAACCATTTCGGAGATATTCCTGTTTATTTGTGTAAATTTTGGAGACAAATGGAACATCACTATTCATATGTTAACCGTGCAGAGGGAACGTGATTTGAAAGCTTTGAAAGATTTGACTATCGCTCAAAGCCTACTGTATTCCCATATTCCCGCTGCACGTGCAAGAAAACGAGCAACAAGATAATTTCTGCAAATGTTTATCCGGACTAATACTAAGAAGATAGAGGAATGAGAGTAAGAATGGTCAGTACAAGAGTAGAGAGTGTCATGTGAATGCAACACATTCTTTTAAACATCACGGCGCAGTTACCATCATGCAAAAACCATCAGATAGGAAGCTGTATGATTCGTTAGTGGGAAAACTGCTAAGAAAGGAAAAACACAGCGAACTGGATACATATTAAGACACTATTTATAAGAAAATATCTGCAATTATACTCCTGACACCTGTATGCATGTCTCTGAGGTGGGGAAGTCGAAATGTCACAAGCAAAAAATACGAGACAGCTGTAAGTTGCGTGTAGCGGTTTTTTAAACTGTTTTATGAAGCTAAAAGTGTGACAATGACTTCTTTTGGAGCTACTTTTACATCTCTACAAATAAATATTATGAAGGCAATGAATGAAATCATAAATGAGTATAATTTGTACGTATCTCCACAAAAGATGACAGAAATGTTGAACAAGTGCAGAATTCAGTTATTTAGGAATATGCCATCTCATTCTAATAAAGATTTAAATCCGAAAGGACGGTACTGAACAGAAAATATAAGACAATGTACTTTGACAAAGTTGTGGTGGTACTCACACAGATGTACGGAACAGAAACCTGGGCAATGAACAACACAACTAGAAAAAAATCTCATGTGTTGCACTCACATGACTTTCTCTACTCTTGTACTAAGCATTGTTACAAACATTCCTATATCTTCTTCGTGTTAGTTGAGATAAACATTTACAGAAATTTGTTATTGCTTATTTCCTTGTAGGTGCAAGGGGAATATAGAAATACAGTAGGCTTTGAGCGATAGTCGAATCTTCTAAAGCTTTGCACGGTTAACATAAAAGTTATGTGTTCTCCAAGGAACATCTGCGAAATGATTTACTCTACAAAAAAAGAAAGAGAGAGACATAAATTATACAAGATCTAGTTTTTCTGTAGAGTTAGATTTTGTGCATCTCTTACGCTTTACCAATTACGCAAAAGTCAGCCAGAGTAAATATGACTTCATGGGTTATGGCCAGAAAATTCAAGATTTCCATTTCATTTGTCATAAAAATATCTCAAACGTATGGCATTTTAATCAAAATCGTTAGAGCAGTTTTCAAGAAAATCAAAATTTTCGAAAACTTTTCCATGTAAAGGGTAGTCTAGGGTGGAGGAATTTTCTACAAAATATTCTTGTGTCGTCCTTAAAAGACATTTAATTTAAATGCCAGCTTTGGTTTTTAACCGACTTTTCGTTTTTGAGTTATAGTGTCCACAGACTGAGACAGAGACAGACACAGACACACACACACACACACACACACACACACACACACACACACACACACACGTACAAAATGCTTTTTTTTTACTCAGGGGACCTCAAAACGTATATTTCCGGTGAAATATGGACATCGAAGTTTTGGGTGGAACACAATACTTCCTCTACTTTACTATACCTAGTAGAGAAAGTAAAAATAGAAGTGGGAGAAATGGATTTAGCAGAGAACAAACGTTGTTGGATGTACCTGTAAAACGCCACATTAGAAATCAGACCATCAGATAATAACTAAATACCTTAAACTTAAACAGAAGGATAATCGAGCCAAAATATATTCGGGAGTTGGACGACCTCGACGTAGAGGGCAAGATGACCTCTGAGGTGCAATGGGTCTCACCACGCTCCTTGCAGATGAAGGTATATACCACTCGATTGAGCATATAGCACTTTTGCAGGAAGTTCCATTCGCTAAAATGTTCAATAAACAATAGATAGTTTGGCGGCTGGCCATGCTCGCTTCATACATTGTATAAGGCTGGAAGATAAAGCTGCTATATCTCTGCGAAGAGTGTTAAGCTTTGCGGCTACCTTGTCGATGTTGTTTGTCGATACATCAATGGTTTTGCTGTACAGTACTGGTCAAAGATAACTAGTAAATACTAGCATATTCCCCTGATGTTTTCTCTGTCAAACATCGCTATCATGATGCGTAAATTAGACGCAGGGAACAGCGGGATCTTAGGGTTATATCCGGGAGGTAGCGGGTTCGATTTCTGTTGAACAATCCACTCTCAAACTTTTCACTGATTTTCCAGGTTGGAAGGACAACGTTATAGTGGAGCCATGTCCAAACACAGGCCCATGAACCGACCATGACTCACTCTACCTGCGCGGCACGTGGACTTTGTACCTATCGACACACCCCTTCACTTGCCGTGAATGCCATCGTACTCTAACAAACAGTAACGGAGTGATGGCGCTGTCTAAAATCATTGTTAAAAGTATTTGTAAAGAGCATTTAGGAATAAATATATTTAAACTTGCTCCTAGAACTAATTATACCTGTCTTAGGTCATTCATCGCTCGCGTATTGGCAATATTTGCCTTCACATACATTTGCAAGCAAATTTTTCTCAAATGAAGTAAATAAAACGTAAAAATAGAACTGCAATATCAGATTTCCATCTTTCAGCTTAGCTAAATATATCTCTAGTGGACATTATGCTGAGTTTTGGAGGATTAATTTACTGTTTATTGAAGATAATCGTTTATTATGCAACGTGTTATATTTCTTTGTTTGTGTGAACAGGACTGTTCAACAGTTTAACAGTACTGTTCAATTTCTAACAGCTTTTGTTACATCAACGTAAAAGCATATCCAAAAATTTTTCTTTTCTTTTGTCGACATCAAGTCTTCGTGGCTTAGGAGAATTCTCCTGTTCGTTTTACTGGTTTTCCCATTGTTCTATAACCAGAAGGTTTATATTCATATGACTGTAATGGAATGCGAGAGATATCTATTCTTTGCAAATACTTTCCCACTTTTCTCCATTTATCTGAACGGAAATATATGTAATTTTTTTCCTTATTTCTTCATTTATAATATAATCTTACTTTGTACATGCTTTCAGAGCTTGGATATATTTCATTTCTGTCGCTTCTATTTGACTCCATTCTTTCTTTTTAAGTGGCCATGTCTCCGATCCATACACTAAACCCGGAACAGCCATTATTTTATAGAATTTTAAATTTGTATCTTTTTGGGTTCTTTTCAAGGTAGGAGCTACTATGTCACACATATATTGGAATTTATTCACTTCATTGCTTATTTCTTTGTTGTTTATTTTAAAGTTTAGATTACAGCCCAAGAAATTAAATTTTCCCACTGTTGTAACTATTATTTAAGACTATCTTCGATTATTATATTTGTTTTCCCACAAATACCATGATCTTTGACTATTCTTCTGATATTTTTAACCATAAACCTGGATCGATTTGAACTTTGAAAAAATTGATTGAGCATATTAGGAGAATATTTTCAAGTCCCATGTCGTGTTGTAGCACGTCGATATTTCTAACATGTAGACTGAGTTTATTGACAGTCTGTTCCAAGAGTTATCGTCTGTAGGACACACAGATAGGCAGTTTGCTACACCACCCCTTTCTTGATCAGCAACAAATACAAATGTGATGATTATCTCCTCTGTCTTGTATTAACATCTGTCATTCGCAAGGAGTAGCATATTTAATGAGTTATTTTTAATTTTATTCCTAATGTCATTTCATGTTTTAATTTTGTAAGAATATCGTCCATATGAATTAATATCGGAGATGAACTGCATCTATGTCTTAAACCATTATTAATTATATCTTGTGATAATCCATTTCCTAAAACTATTTTTATTTTAGTTTCTTAATTCTTTTGTTACTCTAATAACGTCTAGGTAAAATGATATTTTAGGTCGTTCTACTTAGAGAAAACGTTCATGAAATCAGTAATTTCGTAAAGTTGTTACAAAACATATATGACATGAGCTAAAATGTTTTGACCAGCACTGTACACGATGTTATTTTGTGTCCTCCACAAATGAATAAATTAAATCGTTCGTAGTGGGCGATGGTTATAGGAAGATCCAAGTCCCGTTACATAATGGGACACATTTTATGTGTGACATTTGAGAAAATGTTTCTTTCTCCCGCATGTAGATTTAGCAACAAGAGTGAAAGTCTGACCTCTGAGGTATTCCCATCTGTCAATTGGTGTGTATATGCAGCTTCTAGCACGATATTGCCGCTTCTAGCACGCAATAGGCCACTGACGTTGATTGAGGAAATGGTAGATATTCTAATAGTCCCGGCTAATTCTTGTAACAGCTATTGGCGTTACGCAAGTGTGAGGCTGTGCTATACTGGGGTTACTGCTTTTGTTGAATGAGGGATTTGAGGTCACGACCCGAGGTCAACTCTTGAAACATTGCTGCTGAGATTTCAGATCTTTTGTAATCTCGAATCACTCGGTGATCTCAGTCAAAAAGCATTCTATGCGGAATAACATGTTCGATTAATGCTAAACTTAATAAACCTTTTATCTTCTAATAACATTTTGGTAACGTAAAATACAAGGAAGGAATGGTATTCATAGTGTTTTTGGCTTCTACAGAACCTAAACATTAGAAGATACGTCATGCATTTTATTAGATTGGAAAATAAATTAAGCTGTCGAACGTCTATGACAAATATTACGACCTTATGATTCTCAGTGAGAGTACTCCTATGGCCTAATAGTATACTCATTGAACATAAAAATGTAAGAAGCTTCTTTAAAAATTGTGGAAGCAAATTTTTATTTCCGCGATTCTGGAAGTACTTCAACAAATGGGGATTCTTCAGCAGAAAAAGCTCCATTGCGAACTCAAATTGATACTTTGACGGATTCCTAATATTACCAGAGCATTACATCGGATGAACAATCGTTGGTGAGATCGGCGTCGCGCGTGATAACGACCGACGGAGTTTCTTTCTGTGACAGAATGTCCGCAGAAAATATTGTTGCTTCAGTTATTTATAACGCTTAACATAAATACTTCAACAAAGTAATCACTCACCTTTATCGAGCATTTCCAGCTCCCTATGAGAAATTTCAGCAATTTCTCAGCTAATGTTACTTTCAAGTTCAAGTTTCCTGGTTTGTTTTGTAGATTTTCTGTTTTAACGCACCCAACCTCTGATTTAACCACTTGCGATATTTATTTCGGTGACATTAAAATAATAAATTAATACATAGGAAGTGGCTTTAGGCAGAATAAATCGAACTAAAACCCAAGCAACAATCCAAGATGTCCTAAGACAAAAGTGGAATGTTACTGGAGTACTTATGACCTATATCGCTTAAGCAAGGAGGTAAAAGCACAGGGAGGAGAAGGGAAGGAGATAATGACAGCAGACTCAATTACAAACGGATTGAGAACCGAATAACAATGACCATTACGTGCATGTATTTCAATATCCTTACATAACCTTTAAGAAAAAAATTTGAAAGTTCCGTTGAGAATGAGTGAGGGGAGTTTTGTATCGTTTAATACCTGCAGATTTAAAGCCACATCAACACTTGGGAAGGAAATGATATTTTTGAAGAGGAAACTATACCGGATGTGCTCTAAGAGATACACTTTAGCATTACTGCGCGACATCATACGCATTTGTTAAGCGATAACTGCTCAGCTTCAGTAAACTGATTGTATTGTATTGAGAAATAAAATTGAAATGTAGCATATTGAAATAAAATCATTAAACGCATTTATTGACATTATTTAAACGCAATATTGTAAACAAAAGTTGAGATCTATTTACTGCCCTTAGGTTCAGTGTTGCGGCGGTGGCTATTCACTGTGGCCACGTTCTTGGGACTGCTTCTCGCCTTTGTTTACCCCAAGCGTTTTTCTTATTTCTTCGCGGCTAGCATGTTACCCTAAACTACGGAGGACGACAATCTAATATAGCAAATGATTATCTATTAGTGGACCTATCTTGATAAAATGTGGAATAGACGCCCATCATAATACCCGAAGTGTTGTTAGTATTGGAAGCCAAAGCACACCTTTCTGGACCTTTTGAAAAATAATCAATTTGCCGTTCCATAAACGTTGTGTTGTTTTTATTCACCAAAATATGTTGTGATAAACTATCCCTGTTTGCGGAATGTTTAACTATGTGTGTGTGAGCTGGGAGGGGCAGTAAAAGTACCAGTATGTACAAAATTATGTAGCAGAAAGGAAAATTATAACTAGTAAACCTCATTTCGAGCACACAAGAAATTTGTTGCAGCACACAGATGGTTGCAACACCAATAATTTAAGAAAAGATGCATAAAATCTGTTTTTCTGCTCCCATAACACAAGGTGCATAGAGTGAGTAAAACTAGAACCTGAAGAGCAAGTATGTTTAGAGTAAAATTACCTGCTCATTAGGCTTGTCTTTTTGTGCATATTGATAACAGACGTAAGAATTCTTCAACAGTTGGCTTCAAGATATCTCGGCTGAAACCGTTAAATCACAAAGCATCTTGAGGTGATAAGAATTTATGTGTAGACAACAAATACCAAGGGTCACTGACATGCCTGAGTGCTGTCTGCGAGTGCCAAATACCCTAGAAGAGGAGGACCTCCCTGTCTATAGTCCAATAACAATTCAACACCTGTCCTGGTTGTAATACTGAGAATGGTGCCGTGGACGAAATTATGTACTAGTTCGGTCCCTATAGACATCATATTGGTATGAACATTGCATTTAGATTACTTTCAATGACCATCTCTGGCAAAGCCCCATGAACTTCAGCAAGATTGCTCGGAACTTTGGTAGGAGTTGTTTTCGAGCACCATGCTTATTTTTCCTGACTACTTGGACATCACATTTCGTTAAATCAGGTACATAATTTTTCTTGTTCCGCCATAGTTAAACGTTTACTAGCTACTTAACTGTACTAGACCTACTCTAAGAAACACACTTTGGTATAATTCCGCTCAATACATGTACAGCATAAGTAGTTGATATGCACTTACTCCTCAGTTTCTGTAAATTTATTATCTGATAATTTTCTATTTCCAAATAACAGAGAAAAATGCAGTGCATTATAATAAAGTCATTAAACGTATTCATTAGTGTGTTTTAGAAGTAATACCTTAAAGAAAATATAGGAACTGTTTTGTAGTCTTTGTATACCACAAGTGTGTTTCTTATTTCGAGAGAAGTATTATCACTGAAATGAAAACAAATCATGAAAACAAATTGCAATCGCTATCACTGCCAACATGAAAACACGCTCGATTCGTTAGAGGAAAAATTCGAATCGGCACCATGAAAACCTATGTACATCTGTATAGCTCGAATTGCTACTCTACCCTTCTGGATCCTGGAGCGAATTAGTACAGTTCATTTCAGTTGCACACTGATGGGAGCGAAAGTATGCAACCACTTAGAAGTTCCTATGCCAGTTAACAAGGATCTCTCTATGTCCACGAACATGAGACAGAGGAAAGTAATTCGTTGTTTGATAAATATCTGATATAGTAATAGAAACAAAATGTAAACGAGTGGCATAACATATGTGGTAAAATTTCCAGAAGCAGACAAAAAAGTTTCAATAATTAATATAAGACAACGCACATAGTTTAATACATTAATCATTCCTTAAATCAACTTCTGTACTTTAAGAAGAAGCTTTAGAAATATAAATTTGTAATACTTGTAGAAGCACACTGTGTTAATGCAACATTCCCAAACTGCCTCCAATATCTTCAGATTGAAACTGATCACACGTGCATTAACATATATTTAATGTTCCTTCTCACACATTTGTTAGAGGACACTGTAAGCACATTTCGCGAACTCAAGAGTATGCGAACTTGTTAAGTAAATTTCTCACATGAAAACCAGTTTTACAACTTTGCCTTGTGTATAATTTTGTCTCTTTTCTGGCTTGTTAAGATAAGAATTGCTACATCCGTAACTCTTATTTGTGTCAGGGATAAATTAAAAGCCGAATGAAAGAAAGATATGCTGTTTTTCTTTGCAAAACTTTTATTTATTTTTTTATCAAACGTTTTTTCATTGTACTCATAACATTTACAAAATGTAAAATATAATGTAATTGTATATAAAAATAAAGCTTTTCGCATGCGGAGGTCGCACACTTTATGAAGTGAAGAAAATGAACAAAGCAATGATTACGAATACAAAAGAAAATGAATGATGTTACATGGTAATACTCAAATCTCAACAATGCATTCCTTCAAGATATGTAGATAAGGAGCTATACTTGGACTTATACTCATTTGCGGAGTATTATTGGTGATTACGATGGTAAGTGGAAACTTTTGATTTTTGGAGTTTGATTGTGCATTATCAACAGCACTGCTCGAGTTTAATTGTTCGACTCTGACTAAATAATAGTATGTGCTATTCTCGCTTATGAGAACGTGAAATATACTATCTAACCGTATAGCCTAATTTGGGGCGGAACAGTCTGAAAAGTGGTGGTGCAAGTGCACTGAGGACTTTGATACTTGAGGTTTATAACTCTAGTGCAAATAATTTTGACCTGCTACTGTTTAGAATGCTCGCAAATGGGTAGAAGTCATAGTAAGTGAGAACTTGAGTATTTCGTTGTGGTTTGAACCACAGAAGTATTTATTAAATGTACCTAGGTACGAAAATGAGCGAGGAATCGAATGACTATATCACTGTCATTTTGCTCTAACGAGCATAGTTCGATTCGAGCGGTTGTTCCTTGCGTTCACCTAGACAAGATGTCATTGCTCCAGATGTAGTAACGAAAACAACGCACCGCCCGAAGTGCTGTGGCCGTGTTGAGGATGTCCTCTGGTGGTGCCTGGTAGTCTAGAAGCGACGGTTGCCTGCGGGCTTGTATACCGGTTGGGGCGCGCTGCCTGCACCAGCTTCATTCTCCTCTGGGTGGGCGGCGATGTACTCAAGCGCCCTCTGGATAGCCTCTGGGATGGGAGGGGGTGTGGGGAGGTGGTCACCCACGGGGACGAAACCATTCTCGTCAGCGGTGTAGGTGAGGGAGATTCGGGTACCATCAGGGGCGGTGTATGCATAACCACCCTGAGCTACTTGGGTCTCCGCATCGGGGGTGCCGAAGTTCTTCACGAATCCTTCCTCCTGAGCCTGGATCTCATTGCCAGTCTCATACCTGCAACACAAAATGTTTATTTAGATAAGGCATATGTGTTAACTGGAGCCTTTTACACTGCGACACACATTAAATCATAAATGTATCATTGTATTTTAAAGATAAACAAATATGGGATGCTTCACACAATGTGGAGTATCACAGTGTTATTGATGGAACCTCAATAATTGTTACTGGGTAGTATGTCTAATATTCTGAGATAAACCTTCGAGACATTTTCAATGTTTTTAAATGTTTGTCGCATTTAAGTTTATGCTAGATAAGGAAGGATATGAATCGCGAAGTTCACGACATTGCCTGGTATATGCCTCCAAAGTGTTGCTGGAGTAACTCTTGGAAGACCTTGACTGCATTTCCTGTGAATGAATGAACACAACATTCCACAGACTCTTGGGTAAAAATGGAAACCGCGAAACAATGGGAGAAGGCCTAGAGAGAGATACTCGTGTAACGTGTAGCGTTAACACATAATGAGTGAAGCCTTAAATCACGTTTCTGCAATGGTCTGGCTCTGTGGCTCACTTGGATCCATTACTCAGGTGAATTCAGCAGAAACATACCAGAACTTCAGACGTTAGATAATATATCACATGGAAATATTTGTTCTCACCTTTCATCTCTGAGTTCGTGTTGTATAAAATATTATTTTATTAATCTACAGCCATGCCAAAAATAATTGAGGGCAGTAGGAGACAAAATATTTCTAAGTTCTTCGTCGGTTGCAGCGCGGTTTACGCAAGTCGATATTTAGAACATACAGCTGAGTTTAATGAAAGTCTCTGTTGCATATGTAATCGTCTGTAGTACACAGAAATAGGCTATGACTTCAATAAGATACAAAGCAACTATTTTTAAACAAAAACAAAGTATTACTGCATAGGAATCTGATCTGGATGCAACAAAGTGCAGCTCCGTTTCCGATTACTTTTGAATGATGAGATGCATTTGTCTCTATCTCTCTCTCTCTCTCCCTCTTTTCTGGCAGTGCCAGATTGGCTCAGGGATAAAATATTCAGTAAGAAAGGAGCACATAGCTAAACATAAAATACAGCCCAAAATACTCGTTTTTAAACTGAAGATTTTTCTGTAAAAACTCAACAAGAAAGACATGCTGTTTGCATTCGGAGTTCAACAGTTTCCCATGATGACTAGAAATAATCACAAAGATACTCGTACATTACTGAATGGGAATGGGAGTAAAATCCTTGTTTTTTTCCCCCTGTTTAAACAATGGATTATTTCTAAGTATTATATTGATACATTCTAGCAATGCAGTATTGTATTTTTAAAAACATCTATAGAAAGGAAAATATTTGGATCCCTGTTTTCATAAAGAGGACATCAATTGTTCATAGCAGTGGTCTATCATCTTTGAATCACAAGACCCAAATCGAAAGTTCAAATTGTTAAGTTCATTGGTAATATCAAATTTCAGTGATGGCTATTGATTTAGTTTCTAACACCTTACAGTTTATAGTGAACCGAAATGTTAAGTATATAATTATAGTAAGATTGCTGCTTAAACGGAAACGAATCCTGCACAGGCTTACACTCCTCTAGGATGTCTTGCATCATTCACCAGACAGAGTTGCAGCTGCAACAATGTAGGATTTTTTCCTAATTGATCGTGAGGTGAGACCAGGTGGGTCCAGAGATGTGGACAGTTATTGCCTCACTTGATTATGTAAGAGGTGCGTATGTAGTCAAAGGAACATCTGCCGCTGTTAGATAAACACCTCTATCCTACCTCAACATGGAAGAACGCTTGCTTCCAAAGTTCATAACGTCCCCAGGAGAAAGGGAAGTCGCATGTCTTAAGGATAGTTTCATTACAACATCGCGAATGACGTGTAGGTAGGTTCTCGATTTACCTGCTCGTCATATGGTTGCGAAACAATGATGATTGTGCGGGAGGCTAGGCAAGAACCCACGACCACTTTCCGTAAGTGCCATCATCTCTGCACATTTACTACCTGTCCATCAACCGATGACGTTCTACTCAACAGGTTTCTATATTTGGGAAGTTGCAAAGCCATACTGTGCAGGTGGCTTCGGCATTTGTTTATTGCATTGCGCAATGGGATGTTGATGATGTCTGTGCCAGAATTGTTTTTGAGTCGATTAGTGATGCTTTTCGTTTTATTCTTGCTGCACTCTTCTGTTAATTTGCAACCTCACGTTTCCCAGATAGGAGGGCTGTATAACTACGCACATTTCGAATATTAAACTCCATTTAAATATATTTTCCATGCTCAATGCAACTTGTAAAGTGCACTCTGTTCAAAATAAACCGCTGAACACAATTCTGCTATATGGTATTAGTCTTCAGGCTAAGAATAAAGTGGTGCCTTTCATCTTTTTACTTTCTCTACAATGTATAGTAAATAGGGAAATTATTGTATTCGACCCAAAAATGAGATGTTGAGATTTCACCACAAATATACGTTTTGACGCCCCCTGAATCCATAAAAGATGTTTTTAGAAAAGTTTGTGCAAGTGTGTTTGTGAACAGCATAAGTTAAAAACGAAAGATCGGATAAAAACCAAATTTGGTATTCAAGTTTAATATATTTCAGGGATGTGACGAAGATTTTGAAGAAAATTCCTCTACATTAAACTACCTTTACATCGAAAATGCTTCGAACATTTTGATTTTCTCAAAAACAGCTCTAATGTTTTCATTAAAATGCCCCATGTTTAGTATATTTTATGCTACATGAAATGTATATTTTGAATTTTGTCGCTACAGCTCATGCATCTCTGTTGTAAATGTAAATTTCGTTAAAACACACAACTATGTCCAAATGCATTTTTGTGGAGTGAACTATTTCGCAGATATTCCTTGTTATTTTTGTGAGTTTTACAATACTTATACTTTTCTCAAATGAAAGGTTATTCACTTTTTTAGCTCTTAGCCCAAAATAATCCTTCATGTTCCCCTTGCACATAAAAGGAAATAACCAATAAGAAAATTTCTACAAATGTTTATCTCGGCTAACATGAAGATATAGGAATAAGAGTTTGTAAGAATAGTTAGTATATGAATAGAGAAAGTCACTGAGTACAACACATCAGATTTTTTACTCTCTTGCAGGTGATAGGTTGTGCTGAGGCAGAAAATAGTCCCTCGTAAAGCTTTAATCATACGTCAAAAGGTAAGCATATAAAGTTAACGATGCACAGCAGTAATTAGTTCCGGTTTGTTGTACAAGGTTAGATTAAGATTGAGTTATTTTAATGCAACTATTCCAGTATTATATTTGAAATATTGTGTAGGTACGAAGGTTAAACCTAGAATGAAAGTAAGGAAATCGTACAAACAAGTAATTTAACGTCGCTAAGAGTAATCTACAATAGAAAAAGTAGTACCTATGAAGATGTTAAGTAAGTTATAATTACAATATTTACACTACAGTATCTCAAAGTAGTGCTGGATAGTGGGAGGTGGTGGTAAGAGCGCGGATTAATACTTTAATTTATTACTAACCTGAAGACGAGTGCAGAGAAATATATGGAATTTTACATGGTACAAGATTCAAACTAAGAAGTTTACCAAAGAAAAAAAAAAAACAACTTGAGTTGCAACTCTCAGGTCCATGTCATAAATTTGAAGAAACTAACCTGTAAAACAAAGGGAATACTACACTTCAGAGACTTTTTTATCTTTAAAATAAGAATGCTGACCACTTTATTAATCTGAAGTTCTGGTTTCATTTATGGAGACATTTAAACATACACGCATGATCTTATTAATCCTAGATATAAAGAATGTTTTACACTCTACACCTTGTCTTTTCGCTGTTCCCACAGTATATTTTAACGACACTTCACCAGTATGTAAGTGTTCAGTGGTGCTTCTTCCTTTAATTGGATTTTAAAGGAAGAAGGACGTGTTTGGCTTGTTTGTCTTCTAAGTATCTGTTAGCGTAAAACTGTGAAAATATACTGCTAACTTCAGTGAACACACTCCCATTCATTGTGAGTTACAAGGATTTTAATTAACCGCGTGTTAAATGCTAATTGGAGTCGTGGAAGGTGTCTCAGAGCTCTTGCAATACTGCCTTTGTACTCACGAGGCTGCTGTTTCAACACTTTTTTTAAGAACTCTACCTAGTGTGACTGCAAGCTACTGGCTTTGTCCAACTTCAACAACACGCCTTCCGATTAATGCATTTCTTTGTTCTTCTTATCTTTCTTTCTTTTGTTTATCTGATTGTTGAAGATTTTGTTGCTCCATGGGAATTTTATTTGTGAAATATTGAAAATTCGGATCATGTTCTGACACGTGACTCAAATCTACTATTACAATCAAGTTTGGTATTTTAATTGGGGCAAAATTTATATTGTTTTCAGTATCCACACTTAAGTTGAAGCATGCAGATGAATTGTCTCAACATTTTAATGAACTAAGAAATCTCTAAGATATACCAAAACCACAAATAACGCAGATGGGAATAGGTAAAAGTGCATTTGAGGCTGCACACATTTTGGTTCGTGGCTTATCCAATGAAAAATATGCAGGTTAGATAGAGAGTTAACAAAGAATATCTGTTGCTCATAAGGTGTAATGGATATACCCAGCTTACTGTCCGGATCTGATTGATTGGCACGTATAGGAAAAGCAAAATCTGCCAAGCGTTGCAGCAGAGATGGAATTGGCATATTGAAAATCCTACGTCTTACAACTCTGGTAATTTTGACTAAGGAGTTTTGCACACCAAGTTGAAATCCCACCTTTGCGCTAAATTGATTTTTATTTATTTCCTTGTGAAAAAAGGGGTATTCCAAATTGGGGTTACAGAAACGATTTTAAGTAATATTTCTTTTCTTTAACTGAATATGACTAAGGAAAAGAATATATACTCTTGAGTTGAAGTTTATTGGTTCTTAAAAGAATCTACTTCACTCTTTTTAAACCCTGTTTTGTTTCAAAGTACATCTTATAGAAAACGAGAGAAAGCGAGACCAAACTGGCTGATCGAGTTTGTTAAACCACAGACTCATGAATAGGAATTCCAGGTAAATCCAGCCAGGATATTCTTTCCTGAGATTTTTTACCAGGTTTTCCTCAGTCCTTATAACTGGCCAATCCTAGAAGGTGCCATAAATTTCCTTTCCCAATTTTCATTTCAACAATCATCAATGTCTACAGGCTGCAGATCAGTTTGGAGTAAGAATGGACATTAAATAACTATTGCTAAAATAGACAAATGCTGTTTGAAATCCCAATTTGCGGTACTCTACCTTCCCCGTTTAGTTATTATAGAACTACAGCACCTAAAACTTTGTACACGCATCGTTAAAAGCAACCGTTTGTAACATCTTCATTATTTAGTTCCTCGGGATTAATTGCCATTTGGAGTGTCTGTTATGATTGCTTGTTATGATTGCTTTATTGCTGAAAAACAGTATGTACTTTAAATTATTTCCAACCTGCCTTCACAATGTAGTAACAATGAAGGCCACTCTGCAATGCCTGAACCAGAGGATGATCCTCTCTGTGTTCATAACCTTTCACAAGCTCATCGTGAAAGAGCCATGGTCTTGAATTTAAATACTCACTGTAAATCATAGATCACTTTACAGTGCTATTTTGTATTATAGTCTTAAATTAAACTGACCATAGATATAAGTAAGTTATTCTAAGAAGGCGTTTGGATTTCAATAACAGATAATGTTAGGCTATTTTAAATTCCAAAAGCTATCATTCTAATACAAAGCGTTAACAACGAATTCTCTCTTACATTGAAATCTCATAAAGTAATGTGTATTGGCGTTTTCTCTAGATTTACCGTACACAAAACTAGCCCTTTTCTCTACTCAGTGTTTCCAGAAGTCGCTGCCTAGGAATGCTCGCCCAGTTCCAGATATACTGGCGAACACCTCAGCGTTTCAGCGTGAAAACATCTTACACTAGATGTTAATCGTTGCTTGTAAGACATTTCGAGATTATCTTGACATCTGAAGCAAGTACTTACCTCCACTTGTAGGAACCATCAAAGTTGACTCCCTCGTTCTCATAGACAAGGATGGGGATGGGCGACGCGTTCTGTTGAGGTCTGGCAAACACGGCTGTCACTGACAGGAGAAGCAAAGCTGCTATCTGTAACAATCAAGACAATAACATATCAGATATGGCTTGTGTGCAACGCCACGCAGTAATTTCTTGAATTATGTACACTTGACACGAAACTACAAGCAAAATGACATGTCAAACGAGCATAAGAAATTTCTCACGTTTCCTCTTACTCACAAGAGCTATTGCTCCAAAGCAGACCAGTTATGGTGCTTAGAAGTAAAAGAAAAATAGTAACACGTTTAAAACCTAAGTTATCGCAAAGGTATTATTGCCGCGCTCATAAGGTCAACCTGCACATAGAGGTCAGTGCAGATTAACCATCCTTCAATGAAATTCTTTGAAATTTCAGCTCAAAACTTGACAGTTAAATATGCAAAGTTTTGTTTTGAAGAGATAGGGATATTTGATGCAGTGACATTAATATAACAGATGCTCAAAAACGCCTAATTTATTTTTTAACATAGGAGGCTTTGATTGTTAGATTCCCAAATAAGCATAGCTGGCATAATATTCTTAAATGAAGTGAACGAGATTCAAACACGACTCTGAATTGGATTAAAGTAACGGAAGTTATTTGTAATGTTCATAAATACCTAACAAATTTAAATAGATCGAACTAATGACAAATTTTTATGTGTTGGATAACCACTCAAAGGATTTCATAAAGCACATAATGCTTTCATATATTTAGAGATATTGTATACTTCAGATTTGCAGAACTTCTGGACAGATAGTGTTCTTATGGATGGTAAAGAGTTAGTTTAAATAGATGTGTTGAAGGAAACGCCGGCTAAAATCTATCCAGAATCGAGTGAGGCTCCACGTAATTCTAAAAGAAAGAAGGATAAAAAGTGGAAGAGAGTGGTATATGTAATTATTTATATACATAAAAACATTCAACAGAAATGAAAAACAGGGCTCAATTAAGTAAAGGCCCACCTCTGTGGTGTGAAGATAGCGTATCATATTCAAGAGGTCCTGAGTACAAATCACGTTTAGGGTGAGTTATCTGGATAAAGTTCTTCCGGGATTTTCCCTTATCCTAACAAAATAACCCCAGGAAATTGGTCTCCCGAGCCTACGTCAGCATTATTTCAATCATTTTGTTCATTTGCTATAATATGACTTACTCGGACATTAACTGACCATGAGGAGGGGTTCCGTCGAAGTCCAAAAAGTTAAATTAATGAATGAAAACGTTGATGCTAACTTGTATATGGTTGCTAAATGCTGTGAACCAAAGACCACAGCACGTGGAACAATCTGCATTTGTTAACTCGTGGAGTTTCGAGAGGTATGTTCCCACTAATTGCTCCGTAATAGGACAACAATACATAATGGAAGAGAAGCTGTGAGAAGCAGAACAGCATTGTGACATGCGCAGTCTGGAGGACGTGGGAGGAAACAGATTGCGCCATCTTGAACGTAACAACACACAAACGGTAATGTGGTTCATAAGGCATTAATGATCTTACATGTGTGATATAATGCAGTAAGTTAATTATGTTCGTTTCGACAAGTATGTCTGACACTTTCTTATTTTAGTGCTACTGTTTCTTAAGAAGCTGCTATCGCTTGTTACGAAAGCTAGCGTAAGATGGTATTACGGTTGTTACCCGCGACAAACTTTAACCTCAAAAAATCTTACTACTCCAACATTCGTGCACTCCACTCGCTTTACTAGTAGGTATGTGTTATGTTTCACTTTTGCTGTGATAATAGTTTTTCGGGAGAGAATGACAAGCTTTCTCAGAGGTTCAAGAGAAAATAAATCTGGTGTATTCTATTCACGGTCGTCTTCTTAGAGTGGTGCTGCTTACCAAGTGGGAGACATGGGTTCGATTCCCGGTATAGATGTGAGGATTTTCTCCTATTGGAAGATCTGATCCGGGTGCACTCAGCCTCAAGTCCCTGTGGGGCCAATTAAGGAGCTACTGGGGGTGGGGGAGTAGGGTACCGGGGTGGTGACTACGTCCACCCTTCGGTATTGCACCTCACACATGACGTAGTGGGTAGAGGTGGAGGACGTAGCGGCCGGACTGTAGGTTCTGTCGGCTTATAATCGAGATATACAGAAGCTCAGGCTACGAACAATACAAACCAGAAGTAGCAGGTAAGGTAAGGGGATGGTGCGGATGAGAGGGTATCATTGTCAGGTTTAGCCATGAAAGTTTAGATTTCAGTTCTGGCAACATGTATTAGAAGGTTAAGGGAACTAAAATCTTGAATAAACTCTGTTTTGTTTGTTTTGCAAAATTATTAGTGAATTACTAAGACATTTACCTTTGTACATCGTGACACTTCTTGGGCCAGGTACATAATTTGGGTGCTATTTTCGATTTGACACAGTTGCTCTTGAAATATTGGTTTTACTTTGTTAAAAGTTAGGGCAATAATGAGTAGGCTTTACAACAAAGGATAAAATTACACGTTTGGCACAGCTTTATATAACGTAAGATGATCACGAGTAAAAAGTGTACCTTAATACTTAGAGAAAGATCGATTATTAGCGATTAACCCATTGACGTGCACATGAAATATAGAAAGGTCAGAATACATATTAGTATTGTACGAAAGAAGAGCAGGAAGCGGAAGAAGTTGAGGATCGAAGTGTCAAAAGAGTTCCAGTGGGCAATACTCGAGTCACGAAGATCGAGGCTTTGCCCGACTCCCAACGCCCCTTTAACCCACGCCAACTTCGTTATTTGTAGAACTTTCTCTGTTATTCAATCTGATAAAGCAAAGATTGTTCCACATTAATCTTTTGGTAAAGAGGGACGACTCCGGCCTTAACCTTATATAGTCTACAAGTTCCATTGTGGTTCCCTGTTCTTACTTCCTAGGTTTTCCCCATCAATATTTCTACTTATAGAAATTGCAGATTTTTACTACTTGAAGGAGTATTCATCAAGTTTGTACACTGTGCATGTAAATAATGATATTTGTGTAAATTTTCAAGTCTTTTTTGAAAGCAGCTCAGATATCAGAGGGTTTAAATCACACATGCACCTTTGTATAAATCATTAATTTTAATGAGACCTTCTGAAATGTGATTAAGTAGTTAAAAACAAATGTGAATATTCCATGATCTTCGTATAAAAGGTGATTCCTCTTTGGAGATTTGAATATGGTTGTCTGATTCGGGCTTGAAAATAAAGACGAAGAATTGTATCATTTTTTTTTCGCATATAAATATCTTAAACGTATAGTATTTTAATCAAACTTATTAACGCAGTATTTTTAGAAAATCAAATACAATGGAAAGCTGTTTTATATAAAGGAAAAATAAAGACAAAAAATGAAGTAATAATATTTTTGGTTTGTGATGTTGAAGTGCTCAGAAGAGTGGAATCATCGCAGTTTGTACACATCCGTAGCAGTATTAGCATTAGTGATAAATAAACGTTCTCTTCGGTCAATTACGGACAAAGTTACAACTGTACGGCAGCTGTAAACTTCACCTCCCTCCTTCCATCCATATCCAGGACTTTCTGGGAAGAGTGCATGTGGTCAATAACTACATGAGGGTTCCAGGACCTCAGTGGTCACTATTTCTGTAAAGTGATTTTATAGGTTTTTAAAGGACCTTAGTATTGCCTTTGGCAAGGCCGAGTTTGTTTCAGACCAGGCCGGGCCTTAGAGTTTCGGCCCGTGCAGAGCTATATTCTCACCTCAAAATCACTAATTTCTAAGAGCAAAACGTGCTTTTTCTACAAATCTGTGCTTAAAAGTAATGGTTTGCCCAAAAAGTCCACGAGACCTATTCTTACTCATAACTGGAGACTTTCAAACAGCTCACGAAAAAAGGACAAAATATTTTTAAGCAAAACGCACAGAAATCGAATTTGGTAAACAACATTGTGTAAAGCCTCCAAGGTTTGCTAAATAGTGCATCACAGAATTGAAAATATTTCGGTTAGGTATACATTTTAAAAATAATATAGCACCTCAGACGTTATAGAATGTTCTTAAAACAGACTGTTTAGACACCATTGATAGCCTAGCATCTTTAATGTTGCTGACTAATGTTCTAATTCAATATCAACTTTGTTTAGCTGATCCACATAAATGAATTAATAGTTGAATATCGCTCATCTTTATACTGTAAACCGTACCTGCCCCCTTTATTCCGTAAAATAAATTTAAATTCTGTGGAAAAGCAGGTAGATGTGTAAATGCTGAAGCAAACCTATTGTCTCAAGTTTTTATTTAAATTTCAGATTAAGACCCGAAGTCTTGCATTAATGTTTGCTTGATCTGGTGTCACACAGAACGTGTTGTGAAAAAGGAATGTACTTTTTAACTCTAAAGTAAACGTGTTTGTTTTCAAGAAAGGAACTAAAATGAATAGGAAATCAGAATCTGGGCCGTATAAAACGTAAAACGTTAATTGTTGGAAAAATGCTCAGCTAATTGAGCATTGCTCAAGAGTTAGTCGTAGTAATGGTAAGATAGCTGAAGTAGACTGCGTGGAGTCATAAAATCTTATGATCTGACTGGATCAAAGGAATATTATACGCAGTGGAATCTGATGTTCAATCTAATTTGCCTAAGGCACGATCTAATACTGAACTGGTATTTACCCAACGGTTGGCGTTATTCATGTGGTTGTATGTCACGACGTTGGTATTACTGAAATTACTTTTTACGTTAATGTTTTGTGCTTTCGTCTGCGTAAATCAGAAATAATGTCGCTCAAAATAATTATTACAATATACTGCATGACAATCATTGCTGCGTGATCTTTCTCAGGGATTGAAGCAGCTATATTTTCTAGATAACCGTGCTAATAGTATTATACGAGAAGAATGGTTCTTGAAATTTGAAAGTGATATTTGCTCTTCACTTTGCAAAGTCTGATAAAATTTATTCTTAATTCTGTGTGAATTTAAGGTAGTTTATTCTTCTTGAACACCGGTAGAACATTTTGCTATAAGTAGTGTGCAAGAGGATAACCACAATCAATTTGGGACGGTATTTGCTCCGATCTAATGCCTTATCCGGAATGGAAAATAAGTTATTCTGCTATTTTATTCTCTGAATGTAAGACCATTTTATATTAACAGATTGATTCTGGCGTTGGAAAGGAAAGCTATGAACTGCATTTAAATTCTTGTAATATGTACATTTTGATGCAAATTCTGAAAAACTTTACGCATGCAATTTGCTGTCACAAGCTTTGGTATAGTGATAAGTGGGTTTCGAATCTTTATACAGCTATCGTGAAACGAGGCGATCGCAAGTTATTTGCCACATGAGCAGAGCGTGACGTCATTACGCGAGTACAAAACACTGTCTACAGTTTATAGTGTCTCTTGAATGTGTTCACTAGTTCCACACCAGAGTAAAATGTCTCCAGAACAAAAATCTAAATATTCACACATTGCAACTTGCACAAGAAATTGGGAGTGAATGTTATACTGTAATTGGTGACAGCGCTGAATGTAAGTTATGCAACGTTCGTGCGTTGACAGTACCTGATTTCCTCTGTGTAGTGATCATGTGACAGACTGACCCTTCCCACTTCCTATAGTCCATACTCCGCAACTTTTCGTTCCCTGTATGAAGATTCGCTCCCTAAAGATGCTATTTTTAACGTTTTCTGTTGTCTTCGTAGAGATGCCCTGTTATGATTCTTAGGAATAACATTTTTTTCCAAAAAGTTAAGAGAAAAAACAATTGTTTTAGTTGCTTTATCACAAGCTTCACCTTGCACTAAAAAAGTAAATGTTTCTTGAAATTTTAACGTGTTTTCTACACTTGGATTTATAAACATTTACATAAATATTATGCTCTTAAAATCTTTTTTATTTGCAGAGAATAAGCAAAGTTGCTTACTCCTCTAATTAACAGCAGTAGTTGTATTGCAACCATAGTTACACTCACGTCCTTAACCAATGCAAGCCGTGTTGCACGCTTACAGAAGAGCATGATGTTTGTTCATGACCTCCGTTTCTTAAGCTGAAGATGTTTCATACAGAGGCCTTGGTAGGCTTGTTATTTTCCGAGGGAAACGATTAGTTCTGCTGGATTCCCCACTTAACATGTATATTTACGCATAAACATCTTCTTTCCCAGGAACTGCATTGCGTAGCGAACTTTTGTCATGAAGATATGACCTCAACAATCAACAACGTGTTCTATTGCGTTACAACTGTTAATTTCTTTCTAATCGTTTAAGGTCATATGTCGTCTGTACCTATATGCCGTGAGAACCCAAGTGAGATCTGCAGAATGTCTACACAAATTACCGATTTCCTGAGATCGACATTTGAAGCACTCTGAAGGCCAAGCGAAATACATCCACGAAAGTTCTTTCTGTTCAGGTTCATTGACGCGACCACACTACACTGCTTTGTTTATGTTACTAGGATCACGTTTTATATTCTTCAGAAGAAGACAAATATCATGTAATCTGAGATGCTACAGATCCCATCCTTCGATAAAAACGGCCTAATTGTTACGGGAACAATGCTTTCAGGTTTGCAGACGCTGTAAAAGATACTCCAGTTCAAGATATTATCACAACTCTTCCCCTAATCGATGTCTAGAACTGCATAACACAACAGCCCTTAAGAACTAAGGTTACCATATTACCGCTGCTCCTCTGTCTCCCTCAACCCAGAATATACAAGATATTAAGCATTATTGCTTGTGAATTATCGCCAATTGCAGAAGGTAGCCATTACTACTGCTGTTCTGGCGAGAGTATTATTCAACATTCAGAGTGTCCCGTTAACACACTAACCTAAAATAAGTAAGCAAAGAAAACGAAAGGAAGCTTTAGGAGAACTGCGAAGATCAGGAGAAACACGCAGAACAAGCGCACGGGGAATTTAGATGGGATTAGAATAAAAATGAGCTTACTCCCAGAATGTACTGGACAAGTATTAGAGTAAGACATACTGTGGCTATAATAAATAATTGCATAGATCTTCGTAGTTTTAAATTTTTCTTTAAAATAATTTAAACAGTTATCAGAAAATAAAAATTTTGGGAACATTGTATACACAGCCAAAGACTCACATGTTTTGAGTAATTACATTCAAAATCTATGTCAATACTTTTAGGTTATGTTGTACTTCTGTAAAATTATATTTGGTTCGACCATGTTTCAGTATGCTACTGTCACTGTTTTACAAAAGAGTAGGTAAAGAACGTATTCCCTTTCACCCAAAAAATTGGGATATCACTGGAAATGCACATTCTGAGGTCCCCTAAATCCAATAAAGCATCCGTGTGCGTATGTGCCCGTGTATCTGTGAACAGCATAACTTAAAAACGAAATACCAAACTCGATACTTCAGTCTAACATCTTCCAAAAATGCGACAAACATTTTTAAGAAAATCCCCTCATCCCAAACTACCATTTACGTGGAAAGAAGTTCCTCCATTCTTATTTCCGCAAAAAGGTTCTAACGATTTTGATTAAAATATCTATGTTGAAGATATTTTCATGACAAATGATATGAATATCTTAAATTTTGTTGGAACAGCCTCTCAAGTACTCATTATTTTGAATGACTTCTGCATTACTTCTGATACTGGTGAGAGATAATCTTGTTGGGCATCTCGTTAAAGCACTCAATTTATGTCAAATACATTTTTCGTGGAATTAACCATTTCCAATATTTTCATTGTTATTGGTTTGTATTTTCAAATTTTTACACTTTGCTCAAATAGAAAATTGTTGTAATACTTTGTTTCCTGGCAATACAAAGAGAATGCAATTCTAAAGCCATCATATAGTGACCAGCTCGTAAAAGATTTGACTATCGCATAAGCCCATTGTGCTTACAAGCTAATATATAACAAAACAATTTCTACAAACGTTGTCTCGGTAGAGGAAGAGTGAGTAGAGAAACTCATGAAACCCATGCATGCAAGATTTACTCACCACCTGCATTGTCTTGAAGCACGAGCTAGTACTGATATCGTTTTGAACAATACAGTCGTATTTATACTACTGGCTACGACCCCCACTACGTCCTATAATGATACCCCTCGAAAAGTGTCGCTAGAGGCCTTAGACCTCGAGTTGATGCCTTTATCGGGACATTCAACATGCAACCCTCTCATTACTGTGGTGACGTTTCTGTACATGAGCATCAGAAGAATCCTATCGAGATATATCGATATGACCTTCGATTAAACCCATGATAGTAACGTCCTGTTTTAGTGGTGCTGTCTTTAAGCTTCCTGGATACAAACTACCACAGAAATTAGTGTGTAAATAACGTTTTAGACAGTTGGTATTTAAATAACTACTTTTAAGGACATGAACGACTAAAATTTCAAGAAATACAGAAAAATAACCTTTTGTATAAATAATTGAGACTTTTGTGAATGTGAAAAGTGCTTAGTTTGCTTCTGGGGTGGGCGTTTTAAATATCTCGCTGCATGTTTAAGTATCCATGGAGTTAGGCATTCAAATGTTTCATCGCTGTTTTCTCACTATTGATATTTTCAGCACTTTTCTTCCTGTGAAATTCTCTTTACAGATATTAAATTTGCTCTATATATTCACAGAGACACAACAAATAAAAATTTCTCTCTAGGTTTTATTGTCCTAACTAATATAGCTATCCTTATACTTTCAATTACAAAAATTACAAATTTTTTAGACAAAAAACATATTTTTAAGTTCAAGAAAATGAAACTGAAGGAGACATTAAGATGGCAATGGCAATTTTAAAACTATGTGTGTTTTAAACCTTGATTTAAAATACATATTTGGCCAAAATTTAAATTTTCTGTCGTGAGGCAGTTTTAATTAGGCAACAAAAGATAAATTTGATCATAACTATCTAAACCATTAGTGTAAATTTAATGAAATTTAGGCTGTAACATGTTTGTATTACAATATTAGTCGATATTTCAAATTTTCCGTCCTACATAACCTTAAATTAAATTGAGTCTTTGTTTATGGACGCTGTATAACAAGATTATTTATATATCCACCCGAAGGTTTGCGGAGATAGAAATCCTATTTTGAGATTTCTAATGACTACCTTCCGTTCCCAGGCCACAGGTTAGATTTTCGGTATTTGTATGTAATATAAGTATTAGTGTGATCCTGTTTACTTTCACCTTTTCTTGTATGTCTGTCCTCATAGAATGACATGCACAATTTTAGGTACTTTTTAATTTAACTTGTTGTATTTTTTCGTTCCTTAGCTAAGGAGATTGCCATCCCGATATCTAACTATAATGAAAGAAAGAAATGTCTGTGCTTTGTACTCGGAAGGCCGGGTAATCAAATTACGTGTTTTGGTCAATACTAGCTACAGGACTGTACAATTAATGTCACGTGATCAACAGCACAGTGATTCCATAATCCAAAGTCCGCTTTCCGATAGAACTCAAGAGCAACAAAATAATTGACAGAGAAAGACGACTACGCAACTAAGATCAAGTATGTATCGTACACTTGCTCAGATGAATCTACGCAACCGTCGCCAAATAACTTACTTTTTATTTTTATTTTAACTTGTTAACTTTTCAATACCTATTTATTGTATCTAATCAGCTGTAATCCTGTTCTATTTTAAGTTTTAATGTCCTATAACCAGCAATTACATAACGAGGACCTATATAATTTAATTATCTGACATTTATCTTTCAGGGTAAGGGGAAACTCCGGGGAAAAGCTTATCCAGGTAACATACCCTAAACGAAATTCGAACTTGGGACCATTTGAATGTGAGGTAGACAAGCTTCCACCACACCACAGTGGTGGACAAATTCTTGTGTATTAAATAACAGATAAAACAGTTATACTCAGACAGGCACTCTGGCATTTAGACACTAGACTTTAGCATGCCAAGAAACCTTTCTAAAGAAAGATTTCTCAAGCACAATCGGAAATCGAATTATGACATAAAAATGCCCTGGAAAACTCAGAATGCAGTATTACAACTTCTTATTACGGCTTCTAACCTGAAAACAGGGATTCTGGGTTCAATTCCCTTCTGAAGGGCTCTTTTTGCTCGCTTAGGAGGGTTAATTTCCAAGGCACTATTACGAGAGTAAATATTTCCTTCATTAATTACTTTTAAGGCAAAATCTCCGACATAAATGTAGATGCTAAAGATAGCTATACGAGTATAAACACTAATTTAAATATGCGTCTAAAATGCGCCACATGGAGTAGGTTTCTGCTAAACTGAGTAGCATAAATGTTAACTAACAGGGCAGAGATCTTCGAGGGTAAATTCTAATGTAAAGACAGCAAGTAACCGCACAGCAAGTGCCCGAGGTAATGTTATCTAAGTTCCTGTGGCTCTAAGTGCTACATATAGCAAGTCCCATATATTTACGCACCGTCTTCATGATTGGTGAACTGGTGGTGTCCAATTGGTCTCTTGAAGATCACTATGAGGGCGTTGAGTGAAAACTGATGTCAGTCTGGGAACCTTTGTGTTATTTATACAATACCATCCCCACTACCACGTGGGTGCTTACTTCGCAAGAATACGACAATGAGGGGAGTGAAAAAAAGTCAGGATTGCACCTAAATGGATGCGGAGCGAGTGAGATAGAGAGAGATGGAGAGATAGGGTCGCTGAGGAGTCCTTTCTCTGGTGATGGAAATCAAAGGGAACATAATTCACAAGCTATTCGCTTTCTTTTTACACGAAGCATGCGGTATATGGGTTGCATAGGTGAAGGTACACATGAGGATGCGCCAAATGTCGCGGTAGTAGTAGGAGGAGAAGGAGGCAAATTAATGATGATGAACAGGAGGAAGGAGAAATGCAGCACGGGAAAAACGGTACCTCAAGAGCGAGTGTTACGTAAGGTTGACGGAGCGCGGAAGGCACTCAGTCTTGGTGTGCGAGTTGCGTTGATAGGTTTACGACAAGATCGTTTCTAAATGTGTATTTGATAACATGAATGGGACTAGGCGAGGTGAACTTGGAAATTACTAAGATAAGACCGGTGTGCTGCTTCAGTGGATCCCACAAACTCCTCAAATAACTCTGTGGCTCAATTACAAATTATCTAGTGCTTCAACATCTGCTATTCGTGTAACAGAAAAGTCTGATGTGTTAAATTCCCATCACTCTTTACACATTCATCAAAAAACTATTCTAAAAACACTTACACTGCTCTGCATTTCGAAAAACGAAAAATTAAAGTTTAGTTTGAATACTTATTCCCGCTAATTTTGGTGTCAGAAACTGGCCTACTGATCCCAAGGTCGTGGGTTCAAATCCGGCCCAGATCGATGGTTTTTAAGTGTGCTTAAAAACAACAGCTCCATAGCAGTAGATTTACTGGCAAGTAAAAAGAACTCCTGCGGGACAAAATTCCTACACACCGGCGACGCTGATGTGATCCTGGCAATTGGCAGTGTCGTTAAACAACAAAATTGTTCCGCTAATTTTGAGGTGCTGATTCCAAATATGCTAAGTTTTTTATCCCGTCCATTTTTTCTAAATGAACACATTAATTACATACACGGGTGGAAACTAACGCGTCGGCCATACCTTAAGCAGGGAATTTATGTAACAAATATTTCCAATACAATTATGAATAGAGAATCGTTTCGTCGAAAAGAAAAAAAATTGTGTCAAATATTTAGTCATCTAGCTTCTTGACGAATATAAATGGTTTATTATTTCATTAACTAAAGTGCAAACAATGTCAAAGTGGCGTGCATAGTTTAATTTCTAAGAGAGATTTGACAACCTCATGTTAGCATTAAATTGTGGCTAAATTTATTGAAATTGAAATAAAAACGCATTGTATCATTGTTCATACAATGTTTGCGTGACAGATTGTGAAATAAACCATTGATATCCATTCGTCTAAAAGCTTGGTGGCTTCAAATATTCTAATTATTTGACACAAATTATTTTTTGTTTCAGTGAAGCGGTTCTTTATTGACAATAATTGTATTTGAAATATTTGTTACACTCCCTGGTTAACGTATAGCTAAAGCAGTACTTTCCAGCCGGTATAATTGATAATATTTTAGAGGAATACATTTTTTTTCGCACTTCTCCCATAAGCATGGGAAGTATTTTCCCTTTTCAGTACCAACAGTAGTCTTCCATCATGTTAACTGTTCAAGCATCTTGATATCTTATTTCAATGTGTTTCAAATCTCCGTAAAAATGTCACCTGTTCCTCGCCGTAAAATCCAAGACAACTCTGTGGAAAATAGTCCTGTGAACATATAGGGAGTGTAACTTCAAACTCAAGTTACAACCTAATTGTCTCAAATTTTTCAACACACTGTTCAGAATAATTTTGTAATATGGAATCTTAAAATTCTTTACAAGATCTTTGTAGGCATCCCAGGCTAACTTTTCTGTTTGGCTATTATATCCTCAAAATTGGTGTCACACATTAATTTCCTGATCTGAAGTCCATCAAAAACACCTACTTTTAGCTAATTTAGGGTCATTCTGTCATAAAAACTGCATATGTGCTTCAAACACTCACTGTTCTTGTCTAGGGCACATACAAACCGACTACTTGATTTTCTCGTGATAGAAAAAAAGCTTTACAAGATGCATTCATTCAAAAACATGTTTTATGCAGAATAGTGTCATTCTACTACCGGCTTGATGTTAATTTAGATAAAGATTTGTAGAAATCTTTTGATTACGTATTTCCTTGTGGAATATAGTAGGTTTAAGTCAAGTCCTTTATGTGCGGTTTGCTATGAAATGTTGTTGAATTTCCGCTCTCTTTGCATCAACAGAAGAAGAGTATTGCAAAATTCAAACCAATAATAGGGAATATCTTGCAGATATCAACAAAAACTGAATTTACGTGCTTTAAAAAAATAAACATTCTTTGCGTCCAAGTTAAAACTTTGTATGTTACAGTTTATCACTTTGGCAAAAGCTATCCAGAATGAAGGGGACTTCAGAGGCTATTTCCACAAAATTGAATATATGCATTTTGTTTATCAATTAAGTATCTTAAAGATATCACATTTTAATCAAAATAAATAGGGCAGTTTTTGAGAAGTTCAAAATTACGAAGAATTTTGCATGCAAACCGTAGTTGGGATGGACTTAATTCGTTTTTATTATTTTTTTAATCTTCTTCACGAGTCGTTGGAAGACTCCAAACTTAGATGGCAAATTTGGTACTTAACTGACCTATCATTTTAAAGGTTCACAGATATAGAAGCGCATGTACACACGCAGACTTTTTTTTTCAAAAATAACTTTTTGGGTTCAGGAGTCTTGAACCGTGTGTTTGCAGCATTTTTGGGTGAAATACAATATTTCTACTTCTAGTAAAGGAAATAAAAACCGAATAATGACTTCACATTTGAGAAAGGTATACGTATAGGACAGTTAAAACTAAATGAGGGAATATTTCTGAAATGTTTCTCTCCACAAAATTATATTTGACATCTGACATTTGACACCAAAAACCTGCATCTTTTATGCTGTAAGCTTATGTCTGTGTATTGGTGTTTACAAGTTATGCAAAGGTCATATAGAATGAAGAGGTTTGCAGAGGTTATTCTAGGAAATTCAAGATATACATTTAATTTTATCTTGAAAATATCCTAAGCATATCGTAATTTAATAAAACTCATTACAGACATTTTTGAGAAAATAAAAAACTTACAAAGTATTTTCATATAAACTGTAGCTTGCGTGTAGGTTTTTTTTTTTTTGAACTTCATGACGCATCCTTGATAGGTGGAAAACATGATAAGTTTCGTATGTAGGGACCTCAAAACGTCTATTTCCAGTTTCGAATTTTGGGGTACAATGTAGTAGTTTTTTCTAATGGTAGATAATGTTAAAATAGGCATTAACATTTCCAGTAATATTGTTAGATTTTGCATCGTGCAGAATCGGCGAATGAATGAATGCAACAATTACGAGGCGAGGGTTTCCAAGAATGTCGTAAGAAGTAGTAATGACCGTTGCCTGCAGACGCGCTGATTCTGTTCACGACTAGGGGACAATGCCATGGCTTTGTCCAAGGCGAATACCTTGTCCCACAGCTCCAGACCGCCCAAGTGTGAAGCTGCGATACAGCATCACTGAATTGGCATCATCTGCAAGTAGGTTATTACCGTAGGCATCTTTACCATGTATTTATGCGCGTCATGCTCTCCTTTTGATTAAAAAGGCACTATTGCCTCTCTAATTGTGTACTTGGCATTGGGGATGTTTCCATAGCCGGAGTTGAACTTGCGATCCGGCAGTTACTTGCCAAGTATAGTCAGTACAAGAACTGCTATTTCGAGTTACATCAAAGCATGATACGTTTTGGCCAAATGGAACAAGTCTTTAAAACTGCTGGGCATCTAATGCGCAAACATTTGGGTGCAAAATGTGACCGATTCACACAGATCACTATAGTGTGTTCTTCCTTAATCGGATAATTATATTGCATTGTTTGTGATGCAGTAAACAATGCAAATGGCCAGAAACACACCTTTTTACTTTCTCTACTACGTATAGTAGAGGAAGTATTATATTCCACCCAAAACTTCGATGTCGAGATTTCAACGGAAACATGTTTCGAAGCCCCCCTAAATCTAAAAGAAAAAGCATTTTTAGATAAAAGTCCGCGCGCGCCTGTGTGTGTGTGTGTGTGTGTGTGTGTGTGCGTGTGCGTGCGCGCGCGTGTGTGTGTGTGTGTGTTTGTCTCCTGTCTGTCAGCCTGTGGACAACATAAGTCGAAAACCAAGTCGGTTAAAAACCAACGTTGGTATTTAAGGATGCGACACGAAGATTTTAAAGAAAATTCCCCCACCCTTTCTTTACATGGAACATTTTTCGAAAACTTTTATTTTCTTGAAAATGGCTAACGATTTTGATTAAAATACCATATCTTTGAAATATTTTTAAGACAAATGAAATGTATATCTTGAATTTTCTGGCTGTAGCCCCTGTAGTCGTGTTTACTCTGGAGGACTCTTACAGAACTGGTAAACCGTAAGAGTTAGACCAAATCTTACTATACAAAAATGTAGATCTTGCCAAAATACACCATTTATATCCAAATAAATTATTTGTAGGATGAACCATTTCGGAGATATTCCTTGTTAGCTGTGTCAGTTTCGGAAAACAGAAATTTCGTGAAATGGAACATCGTTCATTTTTTTATGTGTTAAGAGAGTGAGATCTCAAAGCTTTAAAACATTTGACTATCACTCAAATCCATCTGTGTTCTAATATTTCCCTTGTACCTACAAGGAAATAAGCAATAAGATAATATGTAAAAACTCTCATCTTAACTAACACAAGAAGATATAGGAATAAGGGTTGTAAGAATATTAACACGAGTAGAGAAAGTCACATGAGTGTAACACATCAGATTTTTACTTTCTCTACTACGTGTAGTCAAGTAAAGGAGGTAAAGTGTTCCAGCCAAACATTCGATTTCGAGATTTTACCGAAAATATGTGTTTTGAGGCCCGCTGAATAAAAAAACATTTTTAGAAATATGTGTTTGTGTGTGTGTGTGTGTGTGTGTGTGTGTGTGTGTGTGTGTGTGTGTGTGTGTGTGTGTGTGTGTGTGTGTGTCAGTCTGTGGAGAACATAAATTAAAAACGAAACCCCACTTATAAACCAAATTTGGTATTTAAGTTTAATGTCCTTCAAGGATGCTACACAAAAATTTTTCGAAACTTTTGATTTTCTAGAAAATGGCTCTAACCATTTTGATTAAAATGCCAATGTTTGAGATATTTTATGACAAATGAAATGTATATCTCCAATTTTCTGGCTATAGCCCATAAAGTTCTATTTAATCTGGATGACTTTTGCATAACTGGCAAACCATAAGGAATGGACATGATCTTAATACATAAAAAATATAGATATACCCTTTGTTATTTGTGTAAGCTTTGGTACACACTTTTGTCGAATGGAACATTGTTATTCATTTATTTATATGTTAACCGTGCAAAGAGAATGGAATATGAAAGCTTTAAAGCATTTGCTATGGCACAAAGCCTACTGTATTCCCATATCATCCTTGTACCTACAAGGAAATAAGCAATATGATAATTCCTGCAAATGTTTATTTCAAGTAACACGAAGAACATACAACAATAAGAGTTTGTAGGAATGATTAGTACAAGAGTAGAGAAAGTATGCAACACATAATATTTTTTGTATTTATTTTCTTCTGTGAGTGGAGCTTAAGTATATGGTAATGAAGTTTTTCATTCTATTACTTGTCTGCCTGCTGAGGAAAGCACGAACAACTCTTACACTATATCTATCAGTCTCTGGAGCAATGTTGATGTCGGCACCTTCATTAATTATTGGTTAGGGTTACGGGCATTGTTGAAATATAGTCGTTTTAAAATATGGTGAAAGGACAATGTGTTGTATTTCTGGCTTCTTCTTTTAATGTCTAAAACTGCTGGTCCTCGTAGCCGTAGTCGCTAGAGTGTGTCTTTGGCGCTCCACCATCTAGAGGGTCACGAGTTTGAATTCCACCGCAGGCAAGGGTCTTCATGCGTACGTAAATTTGTGTATGTGACATAATAAAAGGAGTAAATAAACAGAAAAACTGCGAAAAAAGGTAAACAAGCGAAAACTAAACAAAAACAAGCTTTGTTTTGCAAATTGCAATTGCCGTTCCCTTGTCGCATAGAAAACGTATGTTTACATTTCTAGACATAGCTGTCTGAGCTACATTTAAAGGAAGTATTCATAACTAGATCTAAGGAAATTCACTGAAATGATTTCAGTTGAATTCGTTTACATCAGTTTGTAACCATAAAACTGTTTAAGAGGCAATTTAAGAGCAGCTAAACATTACTTAGTCTTATACAAATAAATATTTAATTTTGTCATCAACACAACACTAAAAGTGAAGAAGATTGAGAAACAAATGAGTTCTATAATAATTCGAGAAAACGTGTTCCATTAATATGCAATAATTTCATGCTTAGACGCTGTGTGAAATTCCACCACAGTTGTCAGGAAGCATTTAAGCATGTAATTATATTTGCCAGCCACGTAAAAGCATGATATATTTAACCGCAAACCCTTACTGAAATCTTTAAAGCAACATATTGCAAAATCCGAGGATAAAGGAAGATGACGTAACTTGGTCAGTGTTTACTTGGCTGTTTAATTACTTAATTCATTTCAGAGCTGTAATTTGGACTGTCTTCGTAGAAATAAGCAAACCAAATAAACAAAGAAATTCTAAAAAAATAAATGTTACATTGTCTTAATGTTAAACACAGCCCTGCTTTGTTGAGCCCGCCACCAAAGTGCTGTTGATACTTAATTTAATTATTCATTATTAAGGACTAAAAAAGCATTAAATTGAAATAAACGCGTGTATTACGAAAGACATTCAAAATTAACAATAGCTGTATCAAATTGAACAGAAGGGGTGCCTCAGAATAAGGTAAATACGGAAGTTACTGCTCTATAATGAATATAAAAAGTAAAATTCTCTAGATGTGATACTATCAATGTACTTTTTGTTTCTTTTTCGGATATATCTAGTAGATAAAGTGAAACAGAAGTTATCCTCTTCATAACTCTTCTTTATTTTATCATCGCGCAATAGTTCCATCCCTACTTCAACTTAGAATGTATTTATATATATTAAAGTATTAATTCCATTTATACGAGCTTAAAATAACAGATAACTTCTCTCGATTTTTTTTTCAGAACAAATGGTTGCGAAACCAGCACATTATGATGGTGTGCATGTTAAGCACGAGACAACAGATAGCAGATTTTTCCCTACCTTTTAGCAGCACTACCAAACTATGCGACACTTGTAAGCGATATTTAGATAGTGTTTATGTAACCGGGCGGGATGGCTCCGCATTCCGGATGTCGCGGTTTCGATTCTCACGGCCGATCTTCCTAACCAAATTGGATTTCTTCGAGGGTTTACCCCTGTTACCAGGCAAATGCTGGTAAGGATAATTACAACCCCCAATTTTCCCGTCCAGTACCTCCATTTCATCTTCATTTCAATTCAGTCTTATGGGGTCGGAAGTATTGGTGCTGCTGTGTGGAGACTTTGCGAACTGAAACTACTGTTCTCGGCGGAGGAATGGCGTTGTAGTCGCGTGACCTGTGGCTGCTTGGCGAACCCTGGTGTCGAGATGAAGAATCTCTAGCACACGTTAGGCACCCTGATGCTGGCTCGCACAACTCGTTTAGGTTCCAACACGCCCGTAGAGCGCTCTCACTTCATCCCTTCCTTCCGGGGTCTGACATAAAATAGCCTGGGCAGTTAGCTCGGTGTAGGATCCCCCGTCCCCGTCCATACTCGACCTCTCTGTAGCCTCACTGTTTCTGACACGTTCAATTAAATATGGATGCAAGGGATATAGATACGTTTTTGTTTATTTGCTTAAAATTGGCTCTACAGATTTTCTACAACAACAAGTTAATCGAAGTGGTTTCTAACTACAGCTCTCTGCAGCATGAAAACGTACACTTAATAGTCTTAATCGTATTCAAAATTACAGTTTACAGAAAACAGACTTAGTGTTAAAACTTGAGGAACAAAGGAACATTTTATGTCATTGCTTCTTTCAAGGTGTATGCTTTGGTTGCAAACACAAGGTAACTGCCTTAGAAATTAAACACCAAAACATTTTCAAAAAGTATTCCACATAAATCAGGTTTGGAGTAGGGAATTCTTCTTTGTGTTTTGTACATTAGATCACGCACAGACGCACACTTAAATTTATACTTCCAGACCCTGGAGAGACAGAATCTCTTGGCTAGAGAAAAATTCTCATTCCAGCCGGGAATCGAATCCGGGATCCACAGCAGTTCCACCAACTGGGTTAGCTTGTTTATATTTATGATTAACCCTTTGCGCGAGATTCGTAGACTTTCTCTCGAATAAAACCTATTCATAGACTATTACCACATAGTTACAGGTGTGCCTTTTAGTTGTAAGTATATTAAAATATATTAAATGTTTCATAAGGTAAAGGATAGCTTGGAGAAGAGGTGTGTTCTGAAAATCCTGGTGTCCATCTTTGGAAGGTGCAGGTTTGGCGGCCATCGTTTAGTTTTTGAGTTATGCTTTTGAAACTCTCATCTCACCTTTTTCTAAAAATGCTGATTCAAGGGGCCTCAAAACGTGCTATGGGGAAGTACTGATATCCAGTTTTTAGGCTGAACACGATACTTCCTCTACTTACAGAGGCAGGTTGTAGAGAAAGTAAAGATATGCTTAAACCGTCGTTCTTCGCGGAGGGAATAATGTTAAAAGGCCACCAAGGATGCATCTTCATTATGCATGTGCAATGCATGTGCCGTTGCAGCACAACAACCTACTTTAGTACTCAACTTGCAAATGCACCTTTCCTTTACGTCTGTTCACCACAAGAGGTCATCTCTTTGGAGATGTGTCCAGGATAACTGACATGCTTCTTATTAAACAAACCATATTTCTCTCTCAACTATTCTCGTAGTAAAGGCGTAGCAGTGAGGCCTGAGGGCTTTAGGAGTATGGACATCCAGAGCATGGCATAGAGGATATCTTGTGCTGAGGAATTGGGCCTCAAGCAGATTTAATTTAACTCCCTGAAATCGGTCTTTGAAAGTCTTTAAATACCTCAAATTTTCTAGTTGCTCTGTGTTCCAAAAAAATCTTTGAGCAGTCATTCTATTTTTACTTACCAATATTTAGAATTCTTAAGGCCTTTGATACTTATGATTCGATAATTATGTCTTATTTAACGAAGTACAAATATAAAAAGTTTGAGACATCTAGAAATGGTGTACTGCAACGTCGAAATAATCGCCACCACTATGAGAGAATACGATCAGTGCCTAAACAAAGCACTATAATATAACTATATTATATAGCACTATAAATAACCTATATATGCTCTTTTTAGAGGACTTATAAGTCATTAGATCTGTATATATTGTACAATGATGACACTCCTGACTTTCGTGAAAGTGTTCTTTGCAGCAATGAATGCTACTTCAGCAACTTCAATAGACACAACATGCACTCAAAACAACATGCAACAAAAACTCTGATGTGTTACGCTCATATGACTTTCTCCACTCTTGTACTAATCATTCCTACAATCTCTTATTCTTCTATCATCTTCGTGTTAGTTGAGATAAACATTTGCAAAAATTATATTATTGCTTATTTTCGTTTAAGTACAAGGGGAATATGGAATACAGTAAGCTTTGTGCGATAGTCAAATCTTTTAAATTCCGTTCTCTTTCCATAGTTAACATATAAAAAAATGAATAACGAAGTTTCATTTGTCAGAAGTATAAGTTCTCCAAAACGTACACAAATAACAAGGCATATCTCCGAAATGGTTCACCCAACAAAAAATGTTATTTACACATACATTTTGTATTGTAGCAAGATCCACATTTTTTCTAGAGCAAGATTTGATCTATCTCTTACGGTTTACCAGTTATACAAAATTCATTTAGAGTAAATACCACTACAGGGGCTATAGCCAGAAAATTCAAGATATATATTTCATTTGGCATAAAAATATCTCAAACATATGACATCTTAATCAAAATCGTTAGAGCCATTTTCAAGAAAATCACAATTTTCCATGTAAAGGGTAGTTTAGGATGAGGCTATTTTCTTCAAAATCTTTGTGTCACATCCTTGAAAGACATTAAACTTAACTACTAACATTGGTTTTTAAACTACTTTTCGTTTTTGAGTTATGCTGTCCACAGACTGAGACACAGACGACGCACACACACATACACGAACCTTTCTCTAAAAATGTTTTTTTTTTTTATTCAGGGAGTGCAAAACATTATTTCCGGTGAAATCTTGACATCGAATATTTGGGTGGAATAAATACTTTCCCTACTTCACTATACGCAGTAGAGAAAAAAAATGTAGGTCTTGCTAAAATACACAATTTATGTCTAAATGTTTTTTTTTTCCTTTTTGTGGAATGAATCAATTCCGAGATACGCCTTGTTATTTGTATCAGTTTTGGAGAACTTATATTTCTGTCAAATAGAACATCCTTATTCATTTTTTATGTTAATCATGCAAAGAGAACGCAATTTGAAAGCTTTAAAAGATTTAACTACCGCTCAAAGCCTACTGTATTCTATATTCCCCTTGTACCTATATGGTAATAAACAATAAGATAATTTCTACAAATGTTTATCTCAACTAACACGAAGAAGGTATAGGAATAAGGGTTTATAAGAATGATTAGTAGAAAAGTAGAGTAAGTCATGTGAGTGCAACACATCAGATTTTTGTGGGCAAAACACATGGATGTATCAGGAGATATATGATTACTCTCATAGTTAATTTCTATGCCTGAGGACAACATTTTTACAATCATTAGGCTGTACGTACACGTATCGGGCAGATGTTAGAAAATAAACGTATTTTATTCTGTGTTACCAAGGGCCACATTTTTAGATGAACATTGTTTAAAATAACTATATATGATTAGTTATTACTGTTTCCACCACTTTAGTGTTTCCGAGCAACATGCATAGTCACGCAGGTAAAGCTGATGTTTGTAGATTGTGTAACCTTAGTCTTTGATGGTTAATCCATCGTGAGAGCCGATGACAGTGCTTGTTCTTTCTTTGGCGGTTCCTGGGCTGCAGAAATGTTACTGGTAGGTTCTTGGCTGACATTGTGGCTGCAGGAATTACTCTAACACTGTAGGTAGAGATGCGCAGCTGTTATAAGTGTCGTAAAGAACATTGAAAAGATATCTATTTATGTTGAAGCATTCAGGTGATTGTTTTCTTTTGAATTTACTTAATCCTTGTTACTTCACTCCAAGGCAAAATAGAAAGTAAAATGTTATGTTATTTCATTCATTAAAGTGTAATTACTTCTTACAGATAGACTTTTTGAACTAATATATGAAGTGAATTGTAAAATATCGAATTATGAAGAAAATATTAGTTAGCGATATTCATGTAATGAGATTGGCAACAACTGGCGACCGTGAAAATTTACGTCGCCAAGGAGACTAAAACATGTAAACAGTGCAACCGAGTTTTATTTATTTAAAAGGTGAACTTAAATAACTTTAATGCGTTATTTATACTAGTAACTGTTACTGATTCACAGGTAATATCTCATCGCCCTGGGGAATTATTGGAGTCCCAACGAAGCTGCTGAGTTAGACTGAAGCATCCAGAGAACGACAGGGGTAAATACTCATTTGCATTACACATAATTAAACAACAGCATAAATATTTCTACCAAAGAAACGCATTGCTTGTAATAGAAACCCGCATGCAAAGAAATAAACAGATGTGCTAGGCCGTTAATTTGAAATGTGATAGTAAACCAGTTTTATGTCAAATTCAGTAGTTAGTACACGAGTGCAGGAGCGCGCAGACTAGTGTCTTCTCCGAAGCCACTGTGAGGAACATAGAAACATCTAAACTGGGAAGTCACACTTCACCTCTTGGTGCAACTGCATATTGCTGTTACAGATATTACGCCAGAGTCTGAACGCCTCATGTGCTTGGATGATAATTAACGTGTATAATTCCGATTACAGTTTAACAGAACCAACAAATTATCTGAAACCAATATATATTACCTTGCACAGTTCGTTGAACACGTCTGTGGCAACTAAGTCTCTGCACTTATGTTTTCTCACTAGATCTGTTTGTAAATCTATGACTTCATATTGCAGGTTAACTCTTGCATTGACTACATCTACAGTAAAAGGGTTAACAAACATTGAAATGTTATTCTCAAGATTCCTGAAACCATGAAATCTATGTCAAATAAACTCGGTTTTTAGCTCTTTAAGAATGGCAACAGTCTAGCACAGTACCAAGTGATTTTATACTCGTAATTTCAAAACAGTATTTTAGAGTTTGATTTGCTGGTTAAGAGAGTTGTCACAAGTCATGGTATGGTTATTATATTTAGATTGTAAACCTTCTAGAACTTTGGCACGCTCTAAATGTGTAATCCTAATAATAATAATAATAATAATAATAATAATAATAATAATAATAATAATAATAATAATAATAATAATAATAATAATGATGATGATATTGATGATGATATTGATGATGATATTGATGATGATATTGATGATGATATTGATGATGATATTGATGATGATATTGATGATGATATTGATGATGATATTGATGATGATATTGATGATGATATTGATGATGATATTGATGATGATATTGATGATGATATTGATGATGATATTGATGATGATATTGATGATGATATTGATAATGTTGATGATACTGATGATGATACTGATGATACTGATGATGATAATGTTGATGATATTGATGATGATAATGATAAATATAAATATGATGATGATGATGATGATGTGGTGATGATGTGGTGGTCATGTGATGATAATGATAACAGACAATTTATACAACATACATAAAAATGCAGATCAAAAACACATAATTTTGTCGTTGTACGCGGAATGATATCTACAATAAAGTCGTTCAATTTTGGTTGGAAAAAAACCATGTCATATCTTGTGACAAATGGGGTAGATGGTATTGACGCAGACATAACTCATACCGATCGTGAAACGACCTGTGCACTCCGGAAATCAACTAAGGAAGGAGACGTGTACCACTGTGTTGCATAGTTACACGGCGAAATGTTCGCGAATCACAGGAATTCACTAATCCACCATTGCCCACACACGGCTTGTGTTTAAAAACACCAATAGTAAGTTTGTTACCATTAATAAATATTTGTTATACCTCGAGACAGCAAGAAGCCGAGGAGAAAACCTCTGAGGACGTCTAAAATTCTTTGTCGAGTTAAACCAGTCGATCCATAAAGAAATAAATTAAGGTAGTGGCGGGGGCATATAAAAACACAGTATTTTTACGAGGAATTCCATGAATAGATATGAAATGATAATGGGAAAAGAAGCTGGCTAGATAATTACATATAATAATGTTTATTTTTATAGTGAACACATTGCACATAAATGCAGGAAAAATTCCAAAGTAGCAGGCTTTTTATCAATTGCATGCTAGAATCATTGGAAGATTTGTCACTCTGACAGACATGGATGATGAATTACTCGGTTTCGGATCGCATCTTCTCAAGCAAGCAATTTCTCAAAGCAACGCCCCTACATCTCCAGGCTGTAAGACAATAAACGCTTACGGTGCAATTGCCGATGAACAATAAGACATGAAGATTTACGAGCAGTCATAGAAATGACCTTGAAATATTGCCCTTTTAACGGTAGATGTATTTCCATGCTCATCCAACCCACCTGCATCACGATGGTGTAATCTATGCTACTTGCGTCACCCTTTATATTCAATTCAATTACCTTCTCTTCCCACATATGGTGTCGCGTAATTATCTGGATTTTATCACGTGTTTTGGCTTAAGCCACATCCTTGAGGAGTCTAAATCCTTTGTGTATCCTAAGCGAATTTTTTCATGTCCAAAATGCTTAATAATCATTCTATAAATATATTAAAACCAATTAAATTTATATTAGCACAAATACACTTATAAAATTAAAAAGCGAAAACCTTGTAAGGAGCGATACTGGCATAAATGCATTTTTTAAGCAAATTGTTCATATGCCTTTTAAGATTTTATGAATTACATGTTTAAAACTTTCCTCAATAGCTTTTTCATTCACTAATTCCTTCGTGCTGTTAAGCGTGGAGTACTCCCCAGTGGCTTGCGGTACCTAATTCAGAAACATTTAGTAATTTTTAATCTGTAATATCCATGTATCACTTTATAAGTTGCTATGAAATATTTAGATACCATTTCTACAAGAATTACCCCACACAACTCTGTTATTGTCATGCTATTATATGTATATCCCTTTAAGGTGACTTTATTCAATAACATTAATAATTTTGAACTAAATGCCAGTACAAAGGATGTAATGTGTTGCACTCACATGGCTTTCTCTATTCTTGTAGTAACCATTCTTACAAACTCTTATTCTTCTATCTTCGTGTTAGTTGAGACAAACATTTGCAGAAATTATCTTATTGCTCGTTTTCTTGCATGTACGGCGGGAATATGGGAATGCAGTAGGCTTTGAACGATAGTCAAATCTTAAAGCTTTCAAATTCCGTTCTCTTTTCACGATTAACACAACAAACATGAATAGCGATGTTCCATTTGGCAGAAGTGTAAGTTCTCCAAAACAACAAGCAATATCTTCGAAATGGTTCAGTCTACAAAAAAATGTATTTGGGCATAAATTCTGTGTTTTAGCAAGATCTACATGTTTTGGTGAATAAGATTTGGTCTATCTCTTAGAGTTTACCTGTTATGCAAAAGTCAGCCAGAGTAAATAGTACTTCATGGACTATAGCCAGAAAATCCAAGATATATATTTCATTTATCATAGAAATATCTGAAACATGTGGTATTTTAATCAAAATCATTAGAACCATATTCAAGAAAATAAAAATGTTCGAACAATTTTCTATGCAAAGGGTAGTTTAGGGTGGAGCAGGGTTGTCAACATTTAAAAGTAAAATTATCGTACCAGCCATTCAAAATTATAGATTTGGATTCAAAATTATCGTACATCATAAAGCAAACGCTACTACAATAAAAAATATCAGTATAATACTTATGAAAATATAAGAGTAATTATATTTATTATATCCACTTACAAGATTTATGACCTCAACCGGTATTACAACTTTAGCACTTATGTTTCTCGCACTATTCATCTCAAAGTTCAGCTTTTTCAACTGTTGCAGCATTGCACCAATTTGTTGTTGAGATAAACCTTAACATCTTCTCATTGACTTGCAGATTTTAAGATCTACCACGTTCTTTCATAACTTGAGACGACAAAATGAGTTCATTTACCGTATCTAGTGCCAATCTGTTTCTAACTTTGGTTTTTATTAAACCCAGTTTAGAAAAAAGAACTCTTTCACAAGAAGTGCTTCTGTAGGGCAAGGAAATCACTGATAATGCAAAGGCCGCTAGTTCTTTGAAATCATTATTTCCACCAAGGGAACACGTTTTTCAGGCATGTTCTTTATTTCACACGGAATATCACGTAATCCGAGTTTTCTACAATGATCGTCAATTTTCTGAACAGTGCCTTCTTCATTGAGATTATCAGACCTGGGCACACTGGCAATAAGAGGATAAAGGGTAGCAGGCTTAGTAGCTATGGGGTGGAGACAGACATTGAGGACAAAAGTGGTGTTATTTGTAATTAGTTTCACTTCGCTGGAGTGACAAATCAGTGAAAATGATATTTCGCCGATATCGAACTATCATACATTCAAATTATCGTACACCCCCTAAATAACGTACGGTTTGACACCCATCGTACAAACATTAAAACTAACGTATGTCCCCATAATTATCGAACGAGTTGGCAGCCCTGGGGTGGAACAATTTACTTCAAAATCTTTGTGTCGCACTATTAAACTTGAATACCAACTATAGTGTTCAAAAGACTTTTCGTTTTTGAGTTATGCTGTCCACAGGCTGACAGATACACAGACACACACACGGACCTTTATATGGACACTGGGAATTAAGAAATCTAGATAATTGTTGGGAGAGGATAAACGCATGAATTAAATTGCAAAAAAAAAAAAAAAAAAAAAAAAAAAAAAAAAAAAAAAAAAAACGCAGTGCTGCTTGTGATGTATTTGACTACACAGAGCTTGCGAAAAGTAATTTGGCTCAATGAATCAAACTTTCAAATCTCTATAGAAGCCAGTAGCTGCAGTTTCCGGGTATGGTGATAGGAAACGTGCAGCATCTAATGGGACTCTATGCGTGGGAGGATCGTGGTCGCCATTCTACAAATGCTAGAAAATACATGGGGAAAAGCTGAACATCACCACCGTTAGCGTTGATTGTGTTAAGTTTATTGATAAATTATTACGAAAACTATGGAAGTTTTTGTGTAATTTTCTGCAACGGTATTCGTGTTTCATTTCACAACTGATTAGTTTCTTTTTAGTAGCTTATGTTATGGACTGTATCTATAATTCATAGAACTTCTACAGGACTGCCATAGAAATAACGCCGATGGAACTATTATTGACTCATTTTTAAAAGATGCTCAGATATATCAAATTTAATATTTTCAAAGGAGGTTATTAGTTCATTTAGTTACATTAATAATTGTATTTGTTTCATATAAAATATTGATTGCATGGGAGTAGTTTAACTGTAAATGGGGGAATGTTGAAGATATTATTAAAAACTAGAATTTAATTTGTTGGCGTAGTTTTATAAATTGTCCATACAATTATTTAATAAACAACTAAGCTGTTCCCAAAGAAATTAAACAAGTTGTATCAAAAAATGAAATGGCGCATGCAGAAAATAAGACAATATTCTTTCAGGAAAAAATGGAAAAAAGAAAATGTGTTGGCATTTAAAATGTGTGTTAAGTGTTGAATGTTGCGTGTAGAATAACATCTAAACATAAGCTTTCTTTTTAGAAAAATATTCCTTTAAAAAATTGAATGTCTTGTGTGGAGGGAATTTTTTAAAAAATGACTTAATTTTGGTACTTTTTGCATTCTTTTGTGTATGAAACACATAGACATATTATGAATTTATTAAGAAACCGTTTTAAGTTATTATCTAATCTTCTGTCTTAGTCTATTTTCGGTTTAGAGTAATCAGTACTAGACATGGACTCATCCTATCCTGGAAATCCTTTTCTTGTAGTGTGTAGATGCTAATAAGAAATCCAACTTTTCATCTGTGTGCTGACCGAGAAAGAAGAGGTTGAAGATAATGAGGCAGAAGTATTTTAGAAAAAGTCGGTGTTGCAATAATTTTACAGCACTTAATATATACCTTGGCAATCAAGAACAATACGCCCTTGCAGAAACATATTCATATGCGATAGACTTAATTAAGAAATGAGTCATTTGAAAGTTCATTTGCCACTTTGCTAATGGCTATATAACTAACAACAGACGCCTTATACTTAAAGGAAAAACATAGCATTGTTCATAGTAAGGCAAAAAGTCCATCTGCAGCGCCATTTATTACATTTATGATCCACCGCCACAAGAATTCACTTGTAGTTATGTTCATTGCCGGCAGTTAGTGTTTAGGGTGGCTCAGCCGTAATTGATTTGTTTTATGTTCTTGGACGGACATGAAAGAAAGAGCAGCAATAAAAATTCTAATGGATTTCACCAAGGATTTCTTTTCACGGCGCTGTTGCCAGTTCTAGAACAAAGAAATGAATTCTCACACACGAAGTTAATTGCATTAATAACATGGTCGCGCCTAGGCGGGTGCGGCTCACGGGTTGACAACCACTAATTTTCATTCTCATCTTCCATTGTTGCAAAAGAGATTACCAAACTGTAAAGGTGACCATTGCTTAGAAAAGTGTACAATGTGGGGTTTCAGAGACACGAGAAAGAAACTTCTTTCGACATTTATGCTTTTAGGTGAAAGGGCTTACATTCGAACTCTATTCGATTCAGACACTTGACTCTTCTGTTAGGTTTTAGCCAACCTGTAGCGGTAACGCAGAAACCATAAGGTCTGTTAAAGTAACCCATTGTTGAAATATTGTCCAAAGTGATAAAAATGGATTTTTACCTTTCTTGTTACTTCTTTATTCTAGTTTCCTATTATACTTTCATCATTCCAATAACTGTGATATTTATGAAGTAATTCAGACATTCAAAAGTTCATACTCATGTGTTTTGTTTAATATTATAGTTTAGTATTTATATGTATAAGGGTTTTGCTGTGATGGACGAATATATACTCAATTGTATCCCGCAGAATATTTGTGACTGTTCAATAAGTTACAAGTGTACAAGTACATGAACTTCGTTATAAGTACTCCAGTAGGCAATACACCGATGAACATCTGGAAAATTGTTCTTTGGTTTAGTAATATCAACTACTTTTATGTTCAAATGTCCTTGGAATTACTTCTGAACACAGCACTTAATACTCATTCCAATTTTAAATCTGTTTTTCTCAATGTTTTATTTATTTTGCTTAACATAATCCATGTGTTAAAATGTTTGACTAATTGTCAGCAAACATCTGTGAATTATTTACATAAGAGATCCACATACCATTTTCGAAAGTTTATGATAAAAGTTATACTTTTATTAGACATGCATGTAATCGATAAAAATAGTAAAATTATTCTTTTTTCTAGAATTATTTCAATTACATTTTAGCAAACTCCAATGTAGGTTTCTTTACAATGGTCTGTCTACAAATAGAATCCTTAGTAGGAGGTAAAAAACAAATCTACACGTGGGACATTTTTAATCAACGCAATTAAGTTAATTAAATCCAGGAAAAAGGCATTAATGTCTCTGAAACAAATGCTGGTGCTATCTGATTGAAGTTTTGTGAGTGTGTTCTTTTACTTCATCAAAAACTATGAAGTCCTTAAATGGATTTTTTTTTTTTTTGTGGTTCCACATTCACTGGCAGGGAAATTACTATCCCTAACCCACGTGACAAGATCATTTAATGCAGCAGTAATGCATCGCCCTATTAATATAATCAATAATTTAATTTGTTCTAGTGAATTATCCAAACTCAATTCCTGAGATAAATGCTTCCTTTAAATAAACAAAGCGTAACCTTAACCTCATATACTGTATACTTGCTTGACAAATATTTCACCAACACAAGTCCAGGCCATATTTGGTGCTAAATGCTGAATGTTTTATAGGCAGATAAAGAAACTGCTGGTTTCCAAAACAGCATTTTTGAGGAAAGAAAACAATTAAGGTAAAGTCGGCAAATTAAAGAAAGAATAGGTATTCATTTGCATAAAGAACTGTTGCATTTAGGTAAGAGGCACCTTTGTTTCGTTTCGCAGTTGAAGATGTTGCAGTAGATGATGAAGAAACAGATGTGTTTATGCAAGGCTGCTTCTCCAGTTGCAATCCAAAGAAAGGAGAGTTAACAGAAAAAGGGAGAAAAAAACCTAAGTTCTTGTAAACCAGGTGGATAAATCAGGTGGTATGGCAGGCAGTAATGAAGAAGCAGGTGCTTTAAGTTATCTGTCATTCAAGCCATAAATATACTCTCAGAAAGTTGGTTCATTTAGAGTTAAATACGTTTAGCAAGAAAGTAATTTTAAAAACATCAGATGTGCTACGTTCTTATAACTTTCTCTGCCCATTGTCCAAGAAACTCCTCTTTAAAACTCGTATTCTTTAATCTACTGTAGTTAGTGTAGATATACATTTGCAGATGTGTCTTCATTACATATTTTCTTGCAGATCAATAGTCAAATCTTTCAAGAGCTGGCCGGTATATAACGGCTTCGAAATTCCGTTTTACTATACGATTAGAAAACAAGGAATAACTCAAAAACGAAAATTCGGTTAAAAGCTAAACTTAGTATTTTTAATATATTTCAAGGATGCGACAGGAAGATTTTGAAGAACATACCTCAACTACCCTACCCTTTAAATGGAGAATTTTTCGAAAATTTTGATTTTCTCGAAAATGGCTGTAACTATTTGGATTAAAATGCCATATGTTTAGGATATTTTTAATTCAAATGAAATGTATATCTTGATCTTTCTGTCTAAAACCCATCTAGTCCTGTTTACTGTGGGTGACTTTTGCATAACTGGTAAACCGTAAGAGATAGACCAAATCTTACTATAATAAAAATGTAGATCTTGCTAAAACACACCAATTATGTCCAAATAAACTTTTTGTAGAGTAAACTATTTCAGAGATATTTCTTGTTATTTGTGTGAATTTTGGAAATCAAACATTGGTCTACTGGAACATCGTTATTCATTTTTTATATGTTAGCCGTGCAAAGTGAACGGAATTTGAACGCTTTAAAAGATTTGACTATCGTTCAAAGCCTACTGTATTCCCATTGCACCTACAAGAAAATACGCAATAAGATAATTTTATTTCTCCAAATGTTTATCTCAACCAACACGATGAAGATACAGGAATAAGAGATTGGACTGTAAGAACGTTAGTACAGGGGTAGAGAAGGTCATGTGAGTGCAACACATCAGATTTTTTTCTGTGAAGTGGTGTAGATTTCGCAGTATAAAATGAAAGATGCAGCATCGTTTTTAAAAATATATGTAAAATACAAATGTTGTGCCTTATGTGTACTAAATTAAAGAGGAAATTCCAAATAACAAAGCTACAAGAACTAAATATCGTTTTTTGGCAATTTTTAACATCTCACCCGTACTCATTATACAAATAGTACAAAAAGGTATACATATGATCGAGAATAAAATGGTTAGACAGGATCGTGTGATTGATTCACATCGTAATTCCACTCCATAAGCATCCAGATGTGTCGGAAAGGTCTTTTTGTTGGTTAATCTTCTGCTCGTGACTAAGGTACGGCTTCCGGCTGTCTTAGATAAGTTACCGCCTTTTCATAAAGTTGTAACACCGCTTTTTGCTCACCATCTATTTCGTAACAGAGTAATTTTGTGTCTAAACTTGTCCTTCTCTGCAATTTGTAATGCAGTTCTTCATATGACTTGCTGTCACATGAGATATATTTCCTACCATTCAGGGTGAACTTTAACGTCGTATGAAAATGTCTTGTTCTATGCTGCGAAGAACTGATCCCATAATCAACAGCTTCCTGTTGATAACACAAGACACCCGGCCAGTGTTGCCAACACAAATTTAGCTATCGGTTTCAATGTTAAATTCGCAATGACATATTTCTCTGCCCAAAACTTTTTTGACCAAACTATCGATACAATATGAAACAAAAGCGAGAATGTATTATACCTGAGACAAATTCACTCTTTGACTTGCGATTTTTTTCGGAATAAGACCACCTATTATTAGATGTTGGTGATACAATGCTCGCTGGTGTATCAATCCCGCTTCCCACGTTCGATTCGAGCTTCCAGATATATTTTTTTTTCTAAGTTAATGAAGAGCATTCTTCTGTCGATTATCCAGAGACAGATGAAAAACAAAGCACTGAATCACTAAAGAAAACCTATATACTCTGATAAAATGGATGTTTTTATGAGGCAAAAAACAACAACAAACATCTAAGAGCCTAGTTATAGGGGAAACGATTTAATGGCAGCTTCCAAAAGTTCAACATGTCCAGATTACACCAAATCAAAGTACTGCCAACCTTACAATGGGATTTACTAGTATCAAACTGGTCCTACTTTGCTAATCTGATTTTGAAACAACACTTTCCAGGTTAAATATTTGTTGTACTGCATTTACTAATATGGACTGTGTCGTGAAGCCGACAATGAAGAAGTATAAATCATTTATTTTAGGTTTCAAAACAATATGTTCTACATATACGCGTGAGCATCTTCCAAAGCATTTAAACCAAACAGTGTACATATCTGCAAGATAAGACGTGTAATAATTACAGTTAACACCAATTACGGCCGTATCTTTACTTGGAACAGTTGGTGGAGATCAACCAAGGAGACAAAATATCGCCAAAAGTAATCAGAGAGCTCTATAATCAGACAAATGAATCACAGTTGGCTTTTGGTAACTTCCAGTAGCTCCGTTCTGTCACTCTTGCCAAACAGTGAAAATGGTAATTAAGGCCAAGGTGGGTACATTAAGTTAAAAAAACTGATCTTGAAACTTTTGAAATAATTTAATAAACAGATTTATGCGAGGAAAGTAAGGACCGAATTGCTGTAGTTCATCGAATTTCGCACTATTGTGTATACGCACCGACTACCGGAATGCCTTGCACGTAAAACGACGTCATTTGCACCGGTAGGGTGCTGTTCACAGTGTCGGTTAAAATGTTCAAAAACAATCTATGGGCCCACCGACTGTGAAATACATTCTCTGATTCGGTTTCGACAGTAAGGAACGTTTCAACAGCGAACATTCGACAGATCAGTGAAGAGCTGGTTATCCAACGATTGGTTATCCTCACAGGTGGTTGATTTCTATGACGTCGACATACAAAACTTGTAGAATCTTAGTAAGTAAGTGAGTGAGTGAGTGAGTGAGTGAGTAGCGTTTAAGAGCCCGTCGACAGCTAGGTCATTTGGGCCCCGTAGAATGTTATTTTTAAACAAAATGACGAGTATGTAGAGAAATGGAGAAAGATGTAAGGAACTAAACAAAACAAGCAGTTTGCAATTATCTGATTGTTTGATTTTATATGTAACAGCAAACCTTACGTTACGAATTGTTCTCGTATATTTGTTCACTCCAAGTTAAACAACACTGTATTATGTGGAAAATGTCTGTTCTGTTTATAGAAGATTATTCTTAATAACACATATATTCTCTCTTACTAAACTGAATTACCTTATCTTATACTTTGTTGTTGGTTTGCATATTCAATTACAAGTGATTTTCTTGAATAGGAACCTGTCATTCGTTTTTTCGTCATTCTTTTATCTATTTCTCTCTGTTTGTTTGTTTGTTTGTTTGTTTGTTTGTTTTTTTCTTCCTTGCTTTGTTTCTTTCTTTCCTTTCCTTTACTTTCCGTTTCCCCGTCTTTCCGACTTTCATTCTTCCCTTTCCTTCTTTCTTCGTTTCTTGCTTTTTTGTTTTTTCTTTCCTTTCTTGTTTCCTTTTTTCTTTCATTTTTGCTTTCTTTTTTTTTTTCGTTTTTTTCTTTACTTCTTTCTTTTCTGTTTTGCCTTTGCCCAAACGACCCTGTTGTCGATAGGGCTTTAAACCTCACTCACTCAGTCACTCAGTCACTCTCTTGTACTTTCAAAGAACAGAATTTCAAAGCCATTACCTAGTGGCCCGCTCTTAAAGGTCGTATATACTATAAATTAAGGCGTAATGCTTTCCCCTATTCGCCTGCAAGGAAATAAGCAATAAGCAGGTAGAAGAACAGGGGTTTCTAAGAACAGTTTGCAATTGCTGATTAGACAAGAGCATGTGGGTACAAAACAACATACTTTCTCGATTTATAAAACCATGTTAAGGTTACTTTGTTATCTATTCCAGAGCGTTAACGACGAAATGCAATTCATAGTGACTGCTATCCTTGAAGAACCCTCGTACCAAGAAAAGTGCAAGTGAGAAAGTTGTAGATCTATTCTGTGGAGAGGCAAGTGAAAATATTGCAAGTGTGCAGTCTTCGGCGGCGGGATGCAACTTGAATAAAATTCCTTATCTAACCTTCAACAGGCTACGTGACACACAAAAGTAACTCTGTGGCGGACCTTCATGATAAATTGGGACGTGGGCTTGACTTATTTACTGGTCTGCACATGGCAGCGTTTAAATTAAACAATGATTATCAGAAACAGAATATCTGGCAGCTGTAACTGGAATACAGAATACGTATTCTGAGATGCAGTTCTAGTATTTCTGTACACAGTACCACCCATTGGTTTAGTAATAGCAAATCTTTACGTCCTTTCCCATAAACTTGAGCTGTTAAGCCAAGTGTTGCTCAGGCTGGTATATACGTAATCCTTAAAGAAAGGGATATTATTTAAATTTTAAGCTATAACTCGATGTATACCTTGATAGTTCTTGCTTGTTTATACAATAATTCGCGGATTCACATTTCATAGCTTACAGAGAGAGCCAATGATCTAAGAACCGGTGCGTGGTGTTTTATCACTGGGCGTGTGGATGCATGATTCCACTCTGTTGCAATCAAGGTCAGTTACTGCAGTATCGCATTATTTACTAGTTTGTTCTACATTTAGTCACTAAGTATATCATAGCTCGGTATATGTTTACTACTGCGAAGATTGTATTTATTTACGATTTGTGTGTGTTAACTTGTCCTCTTCGTCGAGTGAAAATGTAATTTGCAAGAAGATTTCTTTGTGCAAAAGTTCCAGGCCGTACAACAATCGACACACTTTACTTATAATAGAACAGTTCCGTCTAAGAAACTTAAAAGGGAGCGTAGGCTTTTCACCGAAGAAACATTATTCATTATCGTTTATTCATGCCAACAAATCCTGGGACATAAATTACTTACGACAGTAAGTTGCCATTTGGGTAATTGTTTGTGATGTGAGGCTGCGTTTGTGGTTTACAGGAAGAAGTACGAATTGGTTGGAGAATTCGTCATTCTGACAGGTTGTCATGGTAGCTTAATGGTTAGAGCACCCACTTGGTAAGCGGAGGGCCTGTGGTTCAAATCCCAGCTGTGGCATTGAGTTTTTCAGTTCCGATTGTTTGAAGACTTTCCCGAAAAATCATGTGTCTTTCCTTAGAGGCAGGCTCTGAAACAAGAGCTACTAAATTGATGAAGTTAAAGCCATGCTAATAACAGTGACACATGCTGTTCAACAAAATGATCATGCCATTGGGTGCACATTTGTAAGTGGAGTCTCAGTAATGTATAGAGTTGGTCCCGCCTTCATGGATACTTGTGTATACAAAATAATCCTTAATAGATCTCTGACAAACCTAATATTGTTCATGAAAGAGTTTTGATATGCTGCACTCGCATATATTTCTTTACTCCTGTACTAACCATTCTTACAAACTCTTATTCCAATATCTTCTTCGCGTTAGTTGAGATAAACATTTGCAGAAATTATCTTATTTAAGAGGTGGAATCAGGACTGAAAAATTCAATGACATAGCCAGAATTTGAACCACGGATTTTCTGCTTATCGAGCGGCTGCTCTAACCATTAAGCTACCATGGTCAACTTGCCAATTTATTGGTGCAATACTTAAACACCATTTTAACCATGCCCGTTGAAATGATGGAGAGTGCTAAGTTTCTACAAAATGGGAAGGAAATGCTGAAGTGCAACAAGTGACCGCATGCGCAACTGATGAATACCTTATCTGGGGTAATCTAACCGCCGAGCGCAACTGATGGATTGTAAGCAGGTATAAACGGACCGCGAGCGCAACTGATGCACTCCGCTAATAGTTGTGCAGCGGTACAACATTTATTACAGCTGGTAAAGCAACCTCGTTTTCTATTCCAATAATACAACCATAAAGCTTTATGCTGCACTAGTTTTCTGAATTCCAATACAAACAACTGAATGTGATTTGACATTTCCTTGTATACTGAACCATTTCCTCATATATCTTGCATTCTATAATACACCAGCTTGCGTAAAGAACTTTAAAGCTTACAAATACAATATTTGACCAGCCTGTACAACTTGCGTCCTATATTTGTGAATGAACTGAAATCAGCAGGGAAAGCGCAGTCGAAGTGTGTAGTTCTAATAACTTAATTGTTGGTGAAAGGGGTTTGAAATTCTTTTGTTTTTGCACAGGTTTACAACATATACTTTGCATTTTCTTATGCAACATGAGGATGACTTTCCGTGGACAATTGGGCTGTTTAATTCTGAAAATTTTGTAGTTATTACTGTGTTCACAAGTGTGTGCATGTGTAATAAGGAAATTATTATGTCCCTGTTCCAGATACAATAATTCGGACTCAATTCCGCATTCCTACCCACAGCAGTTTTCAAGTCTTGCATTAAATAGCACCTTGTTGATATTTACATATTTGTTAAGTTCTTAAACTATGCAATTAATGTTTATTGCATTATTTTAAAGCCTTGGTTTAGTTGAATCATTCCATACCCATACTATATTCTTGTTTTTCTTTATTGATTACCTTTCCCTAGTATAGAACCCACACCCCCCAGGACTTAGAAGCCTGTGCCTAGGGTCAGACGCCTGTTGGGGAGCAGACGAGCCTATGACCCAACAGAGTGAAGACCTGGAAGCGGGTGGTAAACCAAGAACGAGGTATGAGAGTGAGGAAGAGGATGATATGAATTGCAGTGGAAATCGATGAATTCAAACGTGATGATAGAGCAAGAATGGCGGGAGAACCTGGAGAATCCGGAGAAAACCTGCCCAGAAACCACGTCCACCACGAATATCACATGTGGGTCCCTGAGATCGAACTCGGGTCGCCTAGGTGAACGTCAAATTCTATTATTGGATAAAAAATGTGTGTGAGTGTTTGGGATTTTTTTTATGTTCCATTAATATGCTGCCTTTAATATCTACGGTATATTAGTAGCTTAGATGTTCACTCATCTTACAGTGATTTTCAACTTTGGAACAATTTCACAAGTGCATTGCCTTATTGTTCCGAAACAAGCAGTTGGTGTTAGACGCAGGAAAATGTGTGATCGGAAGAAAGATAAAGAAGCGTAGAGAAACAAGGGTGTAGTACAATTTTTGTGCAATACCTCACCTTGAAGCAGCGTGGGAAGCACTGGACGAAAGTTTTTCCTAAGAGATACGAATGCATGTTGCGCGAGAGTCTTTCCCGAGTAGGTAGTTGTAAACCGCAAGAATTCTTGCTAACATGCACACGTCGGGCTGCATAGAGTCGAGGCTCTAAACGGTAAAATTAATGATGACAGTGACACAGATAAAGGAGCAGAAAGAGACAAAAAGAGGAATATATACCGCAAAGCTACCCACTCAACCTTTTAGATACCATGTAGACTAAGTAACACTTCACGACGTACGTAATAAAAGTTATAATCCCATAAATGAGCTCATAAATAAAGTGTGCATAAAAATGGGAGCTTTACACGTCATGTGTGCTTCTTATTTTACATATTATTAGCTGTCTTATCCGCTGTTACAAGAATGCGTTTTTATATTAAAACAATAATAATTCAATAATATTTTTACTTTCTCTACTGGTAAATAGGGGAAGTATTGTATTCCACACAAGAATTCCATGTCGAGATTTCACTGGAAATATATGTTTTGAGACCCCCGGAATAAAAAAGATAATAAAAAAAGCATCTTTAGAAATAGGTGTGCGTGTGTCTATGTGTCAGTCTGTGGACAGCATAACTCAAAAACGAAAAGTCGGTTAAAAATCAAAGTTGGTAATTAAGTTTAATGTCTTTCAAGGATGCGACTCGAAGATTTTGAAGAAAATAGCCCCACCCTAAACTACGCTTTACATGGAACATTTTTCGAAAATTTTGATTTTCTTGAAAATGGCTCTAACGTTTTTGATTAAAATGTCATTATGTTTGAGATATTTTTATGACAAAAGAAATGTATATTTTGAATTTTCTGGCTATAGCCCCTGTAGTCGTATTTACTCTGGACGACTTCTGCATAACTGGTAAACCGTTAGAGATAGACCAAATCATACTACACAAAAAATGTAGATCTTACTAAAATACTCAATTTATGTCTCAATAAATTTTCTTGTATAGTGAACCATTTCGGAGATATTCCTTGTTATGTGTGTCAGTTTAAAAAAAAACTTGAAACTTTCGTGAAATGGATCATCGTTCTTCATTTTTTATGTTAATTGTGCAAAGACAACAGAATGTTAGAAGCTTTAAAACATTTGACTATCACACAAAGTCTACTGTATTCTAATATTCCCCTTGCACCTACAAGGAAATAAACAATAAGATAAGTTGTACAAATGTTTATCTTAACTAACACAAAGAAGATATAGGGATAAGAGTTTGAAATAATGGTTAGTACAAGAGTAGAGAAAGTCATGTGAGTGCAACACATCGGAGTTTTTTAAAACAATATTCAAATGCAAACCAACCCAAAGGTTCTCATCAATGTAAACGTGTAAACACCATTGCTGTTGGGCAGTTATATCAAAGGTAAAAAACCATAGGTAGGCCTGAGATGTTGAAAGCGGCATATAAAAGGAACATTAAAAAGTGCACAATAAAGAGTAAGCAGCGATATTTATCGCGAGTAAATACCGATGTTATCTAAATTAATATCTTTAATATATGTCACATTACCTTATTCTATGCTATTATGAATATTAGGGACTTTTGCAGGCGCTGTAAGAAAATATAAAACTCCTTTAGACTAAGATTGCGATATGTTCCAGCTTCAGAGAAACGAACAGACCGGTTCCATGACAGACGAAAAAAAGCTTCTGTTAATCCAGAAGCCGAAGGTAATTATGTAAATGCTGTGAAGGCTCTACGGGGGGTGTAGAAATTGCTTCCCTTGGGGTTTAACAGGAGGAGGACTAATAACATACAGCAATAAAAATAACACCTCTATTTAGACATAAAATAGTTATGTATGCCACTACGTAAGAAGGTAGTGAATTTGTCTACGAGTGAAATGTTTACGAGGTTAGAATTTTAATGAGGCATGAACTGGTCCTGTCTTGCAAAATGCATTTATTTGATCGTTATATAGAAATTACATAATTAAAATTGCAATATTTGATAAATATGAATATTTACAAGAGCTTGAGTAGTAATTTACGAGTATATCCTTAATTTCTTTTTGGAACGATTTAAAAGCATAAAATAATTATTTTCCTATATTGTATGGTATGAAACATATCAATCGTAATCCAGCCTTCTCCATTGTGTCCTCTTCTACGCTTTACTCTTTGTCTCAGTATATTCACATTTTTCTCATAATATTGTGAAACAGAATATTTTCCACTCACGATCTCCAATGCATCTCTTTAAAATTGGTTTTCTATTTTTGGCGAAACTCAAAATTTTTTTAGCCCATTCTTTCTAAAACAACTTCGTTACTTTTTAAGTTCATTTTCCCTTATTTATCAAATTTTAGATACTTAAAATACTTTTCCCAATTCGTTACAATGTTAAAGTCTGTCTTCAGTATCACATTATACATAAAGCAACACTTCCTTAAAGATTCCACAGGTGTCTTCTATTTAAGCTTTCTTATTTTCTATCCCCTGTTATAATACCTTTTGACAACTTATGCTATTACTAATGCCACACCCAGAGTATCTGAAACTGTTTTTACTTGGTCTATTACCTCATCACCAATTTACTATCCTTCGAGTTACCATATTTTTTGTCTCTTTTGCATTGTTCGTTTCCCATACTTCTCACCGTTGATACTTTAGCTCCATTGACATGCTTTTTAGGATTTTTAATTCCTCTAAAAGCAGCCAAATCTTCTTCCTCCTGGTAGCACTCCTAGCTCTGGAAAGATTTTTTGCCAAATTCTAGAGGTGGATTTAGAAAATGGGGGAGTGGTTAATGGAATTCTTACCTTGCACGCCCTTTTTAATGCATATCGACATATCTTCCCACCCTAACTCCAATTAATTCCATTACCACAATCAACCGACGGGGATGCCTCGAGCGTGTCTGCGGCCCTCATTCGGGAGGTTGCGGATTCGATCCCCGTGACTGACCTTCCTGATCCATGGGTTGCTTTTTTTTTTTTTTCTTCCTCAGAGGTTTCTCGTCCCCCGGATCGGAGGGTTTCTACTGGTTTCGCCCCCCCCCTCCTCGTGGGATGGTACAAACCTGAGGGGTTAGGGAACCCGGTTTTCAAATCCCAGGGCCCCTTTGGGAGTACGAACCCGAGCGTTGGAGAGGCACCAGGCTGAGCCAGCCTTCGCCGGGATGATTCAAACTGGGGAAATAAAGAGGCCCTGCCACCTGCTCTGTTCCGACAACGTTTCGGCCGCCCGTCAGATCCATTCGCTTCATCCATCCTCTCGGGGGTGCCCCGTCAGGGGCATAGGCACAAAAGATCACCTTTCGGTCGTCCACAGCCTGACGGACACACACACATACACACACAGACCTCTTTCTAAAAATGCTTTTTTATGGATTCAGGGGACCTCGAAACCTATATTTCTGGTGAAATCTCGACATAGAATTTTTGGGTGGAATACAATACTTTCTCTACTTTATTAAACGCAGTAGACAAAGTAATAAACCTTCGTAAGAAAGTTTATAAGCTAAAATTAACGATAGAGGACGGAAAAGATCATGTGAATATGAAACATCAGATGTTTCTTATTACTTATAGACTATCAAAGTTTGGAATATCGCCCGAATTTGGAATAGTGCTATAATCCGAGGTTGTAATGTGGGATTCATATGACCCGTCTCTGTGGGATGGGCGGAGGCGTGGGAAATACTAACCGAATCTCACAAGTTATGCAAGAGGAAATCACCGCAGATTGTTGTCATGCCTACAATAGGAGCTAAGGTAATGTATTACTTTCTTCGTAATAATCGCTTAGCACTATCTAGGAAGGACGTATCCAACGTGATGTGATGTATGAGCTCACACCTTCAGTGTCCGGGAGCCCAATCATCCTTCACCTCTACCCTGTAAACATCTCTTATAGGAAATATTAATAAAGATTGCTTAACGTAATCATGTTGCACGAATATTGCTAATGTAACTAACACTTAAAACATCAGTGATGCTCTTTAAGTTTTAATTTTCACTGTAATCATTATCCGAATGCCTTGACCCGGTTGGGCAACAATGTTCCAAACTGGAATTCTGTGATAAATAATTCGATGAATTTAAAAGGTAATGTTAATTGTTCGGTATTGTGGCAAAGCTTTCACTATTAACCGTTAACCTTGCCGGCCTTTTCCGATTTGATTATCTTTCCACTTGGAGCAACATCTTCTCTCAATTCATCTGCCATTTAATATTTTAAATTCCATACATTGTCACTCACCCTATTAATAATATTATATATAATGCTGTGTGTAACATTCGTGAAGTTTTAACAAAAGGGTTAACAATTGAGGCATGGCCTCACGAAATAGTCACAAGTCACAAAGTCAAACTTTTATAGGAAATTAAAACAATTCTAAAATCACAATAATCTAACACATGCCACAATGTTAACACAGTAGAGTATCGTATATTTTTTGTATATATTGACACAACAAAACATTATTTCAGCTAATCTGTTTTTATTATTTATGTAAAAATCTGATACGTTGCACTCGCATGACATTCTCTACTCGTGTACTAACCATTTATACAAGCTCTTATTCCAATACCTTCGTGTTGAGATAAATATTTGCAGAAGTTATCTTGTTTATCTTCTGGTAAGTACACGGAAAATAAGGGAATACTGTAGTTTTGGAGCGATAATTAAATCTTTTAAAGCTTTCAAATTCCATTCTCTTTGAACGATTAACATATAAAAATGAGTAACGGTGTTCTATTCGACAGAAGTATGTTTTCGAAAACATATTCAGACAAATTGTGTGTTTTAGCAAGATCTACATTTTTTGTAGAGTAAGATTTGGTCTATCTCTTACGGTTTACCAGTTATGCAACATTCATCCAGAGTAAGTAGCACTACATGGGCTATAGCCACAAAGTTCAAGATATACGTTTCGTTCTTTACAAAAATATGTAAAAGATAGCGCATTTTAATTAGACTCGTTAGAGCCGTTTCCAAGAAAATCAAAATTTTCGAAACATTTTCCATGTAAAGGGTAGTTTAGGGTGGGGCAATTTCTTCAAAATTTTTGTGTCGCATCCTTCAAAGACATCAAACTTAAATACTAACTTTGATTTTTAAGCGACTTTGAGTTATGCTGACCACAGACTGACATACAGACTCACAGACACAGACACACACACGGACCTTTTTCTAAAAATGCTTTTTTTTTTATTTCAGGGGGTTTCAAAACACATATTTCCGGTGAAATGTCTACATTGAATTTTTGGGTGGAACACAATACATCCTCTTGTAAACCTAGTAGAGAAAGTAAAAATATTAAGAGCTTATAAGCAATTCTGGTTATGACTTATGACTTTCTCTCTGGAAATACACAATTGTTATATTTTCATTGCTTTATTAGTTTCTTTTTATCAAATGTGACAAGAATAAATATAAATATGACAAGTATAAATATTTAAAAAAGCTGTTCATCGTTCCCTCCTAATCAACGTCTTTAACATCCGAGTCAGTCCCATAATCCGCTACAAGGACACAAAAGAAGGTGTGATTTACCATTGGGGCATAATACATCCTATAGGTTTTTATTTTATTTTACTTGTTGCATTTCTTTTCCTTGATTTTTCATTTTTGCAAGGGCTCATTTCATTACTGCTAAATATTTGTGCCATCCGTAAAAATTGCAACAAAGATAACCATAAGCCAGATATACCATGTTGCAGTAACTTACATTTTTTAATATCTTATAGAATATATGATGCCTAAAATAATGGATATAGCTGAAGTCAAGTTTGTTTACTGTGTATTTCATGCTATTGGTAATAACGTGGACAACATCTGATTTCCTCAGAGGAAATCTACTTCTCTTACCTGTTCATTTTCTGAGTCTAATCGACTTTCAGATTTAGAGCAAAATGCATTAGAACTTAACTAACCTAGTCAATTTCGTCTTCATCACTTCCTACAAATATTTCTGCAATTTGGTCATTCTCTGTAGGCGGAAAATCAAGTTTTCTTTTCACTGAAGTCAAAGTGTGACTTGTGATTATATCTCAGGGAAAATGTGAAATTAAAGAATGAAGGAGAGAGAACCACACCTCCTTGTAATTCTGAATACAGCAGTAAATTATGACTTTTTAGAAACATCTGTTGGTAGATATCAAAATGTAGATTTGTCTTTGACTGTGGCTTACAATTATTTCTGACCCAACGTCTCAATTACAAAAATTGCCGTTTTGTTGATATGAAATAATATGAATTCGAAGCCTTAAGAAAACCTTGTTTGTGGCCCCCATTCGGGAGGTTCAAGTTCAATTCCCGTGGGCTAACGGAACTAACCGCAATCTTTTGATTAATGAAGCGATATCGGTGCTCAAGGAAGTTTAGAATCCAATGTCAGGCCTAAGTATCCTACCGTTTTAGCTTGTGGAATTTCTTCGTTTCCAAAGGTGATTACATATTCCTCAGTTTTCCTTTTATACATGAACCTTACTGCTTTAGCCTAATGTTTAGATTCTTGCGAATTCTCCAATTCGAGCACCATTTGTGTACTTGATCTAGAAACTGTTGCAGACTGTCTGCTGCTGAGTTGTCTCAATCAATTGCAAAAATGTCAAATAGATAGTAATAGCGATTACTGTGCCATCTATCCACAGATATACTGGATGGCACCGTAATGCCATCTGCTCGTCATAGAGGCGAAGGTATAGTTGCCCTGCACTGATCCCTCTGACGAAGCAAGATGGTATGCTAGAGGGATGAGACCTAGAATGCTAAATGTCCAGCCCACACCTATCTACAAATTTGTCCTTCCTAACAGATTCGTCGCTATATGGTCACGTAGTTAAAACGAGTATAATAGTTAGGAAACCTGTAAATTTCTTCTTCGACTGGCACGTTTAACTACCAGTTAACTGAAGTTGTGAAAGGAAAGGTGGATGCTTATTAGTATGTGTGCCTAGTTTTAGACTACTTTCTTACAAACATTTTAAAGAATTTTTCTATAGTCAAATTGATCCATATGATGCAGTTGTTTTAATTTGTTTCAAAATGTTTGTACGATGTACTACTTCAGTAAATCAAATTTAACAAAATTACCCTAAAGCTATCTGACCCAGCGACGCAAAAGCTCTTTTCAGGCCAAGACGTGGTGGCTGCGTCCTACAAATGTGCCCACAGCAGACGTCAAACGTGGAGTGCAGTACCTACTAGAGGGTGGGACGTGGCCAGCAGCCCGGTCCCTCGCGACCGGTATATGTGGTTCATCGCCTCATCAGCCACTACTTCTCAATCAACTAGCTCAGGCACCTAACAAGACTAGGTGCACCCGGGACCAAGTTTCCCCGCGGGATAAAATCGCCAATATAGAACGTTTTAAAATAGTCAAAATTGTTTGAAAAATTAATTTGAAAATTGCGAAAAGTAATAATGCATTTTATGCAATAATTTAAGGTTAATATAAAAAATATCTGATATAACAGATCTTTTCTAAACTGAACTATTGTAAAACTGAATTTTGTATGTGAATATTTTTAAAGATACAACATATGGGATATTTTTATTAGAACACGAATTTGTAAGTAAAAAAGTAGTAGCTAAATAAACATGACATTACAATTTTCAAACATGGAAAAACAGTACTGTTATTCTGTGTAGTAATTGATACAAAGTTGAAGCATAGCAGACCCCAAATTTAATGGCGGGTGGCAGGAAGATCTATTATTTAACACCTTGCGGTGTTGCATAATTACACACGTTGTGTATTGACGCCCAAAAATTCATTTTCCAACAGGAAAGAAAACAATTCGATCATGAAAAGGCCAGCTATCAGCCACCATTAAATTTTGTGTCTGCCATAGATATCTTACATGCACTGGATTTTCTAAATTTCACAGACACGTACCTAGGTGAACTTTAGCCATTTGTTATCGTAATATACAGGTTGTGCGGACAAATTAAATTGACTCTCTATGTAACTCAGGAAACGTGAAAAATTTGGGGGGAAAGTGAAAAGATCTGGATCATGCATAATGTAAAGCTCGCAGCTCCAGTTAGTGGATTTTATCATACTGCAAAATAAAATTTATTAGCTACTCAAGCCATAAATTCTTCACGTCACCAACATTTGTTCTTATAGATCTTGGTGTGGTTAAGTAGTCAAGTGTCGTCATTTCTTCGTGGCATTTTGTGGATGCACCGTTAGTAATATAGACCAGCCTTTAGATTTTGATCCCCTCCGGAGCCTGCGTCAATTACAGAACTACTGCTCGAGGATTGCGAACTAAGTGAAGTTGTTATGATACTGAAAATAATGATGAGCAACGTAATTTAAGTGTTTTCAGCACTGCTTACGTCAGATATAATCGCTTTCAGCGTGGAAAAAATATTTGTAGTATCTCTGTGGATTCCAGAAAGATCACATAAAAAGCAAATGCATGATTATAAAGGATTTTATTGCTGATTTTAATAAGCTGTTACCGAGAAGTTTCAAATTATCATTTCCTAGAAGATCATTAAAGTTGGCGCCACGTTTGTCTCTGAAGTGATCATACGAGAAGAACCCAGAATGAAGTCCTTGACATGCAACATACTCGTATTTATCACCATTGACAGTCCATAGTATGTTTATAGTGCACTTACAGGTGTAATGCACGTTATTTGCTACCACTCACCCATTCTGTATAAGCTGTGACAAGATTGACAATTAAAATTTAATCACAAAAACACACTCCTCTTTTTTATCGTTTCCGTAATCTACAATAATTTGTCGTGACCTTGTAAGTCATAGCCTGCTGCCCAATCGTACTTCAGTCTTTCTTTGCTAATCTCACAGTTATATTTCTTAATTGCGTACTATTCTGCTTTGCAGTAGAATTTATGTTTTAGCACACTGGTACTGTTATCATATGACATGGTTTTTAATTTATTGGGTTTATTAAGCAACCTTTTATTTTTGTTGCTCAATTATGATATTTTTCCATTTCTGCTTTTATATCATCTGAGGAATGGGTTCAAATTTTGCGGGAAAGCGAAATTATCTAGATCATACACAATGTAGCAAAGTTCGCAAATCTAGATAGCAGATTTTATCATACTGCAAACTAAAATTTATTAGCCAGTGAAGCCATAAATACTTCACGTCACCAACGTGTGCTTCTAGAAGTAGATCTTCAAGCTGTGAGCATGCGTGCATGTGTGTCTAATTCATATTTGTATAAAGGTTTTTTTATTTTTTTATTTTGTTTATTCCCATAGGAATACAATGGTGATTTTAACGCTCGGGTAAGAAATGAACTTGCCTGCAGAGTGTGTAATGACTGCCGACCTGCACCTCTTCTGCCTAATGATAAGTCTTAACAGATTTTTTCTACGTAGTCCCCCTAGGGACAAAAAAAATTCTCTAGCCAATCTGATAAGATATTGCTTTCCCTACTTGAGTTTTGTGTCTTCTTCTGCTCTTCAGGGATTTGGCATTTCTGCCAGTTCCAACAATTTATTTGCATCTTCTTCCACGAGTATTGTGACTTTTGATTAAAACAAGTATTCTTCCTTCACTCATTCTATTCATATGTTATTTCCAATTCTGTACATTTCCTTCTATTTTATCTTGTGTTTTTATATGCCTAACTGGCCTTGAATTTCGTTTCTTATAAAATTTCCTCTGGTACATTCTGAAATTTTTCTTACAAATCTCATTGCTATCGCTTGTATTTTGTTTTATCTCTTTGTTTCAGTATACAAAACTCGCTCCATGCATAAGCACTGGAACTGCTATAGTTTTATAAAATTTCAATTTCGTTTCTTTCCTTGTTTTATTATCCAAAGTTTTTGTTATAGTACCGCATATCTGCTGGAACTTATCTTATTTTCTACATCCTTATGTAAATCGTATCTTTCTTCCCAACCTAAATATGTAAAAATCGTGACTTTCTCCACTCTTGTACTAACCATTCTTGCAAATTCTTATTCCTATAGCGTCTTCGTGTTACTCGAGATAAATATTTTCAGAAATTATTTTATTGCTTATTTCCTTCTAGGTGCAAGAGGAATATGGGAATATAGTAGGCTTTGAGCGATGGTCAAATCTTTTAAAAGTTCGAGATCCCATTCTCTTTGCACGATTAACATATAAAAAATGAACAACGATGTTCTATTTCACGATTTTTCCGAAACTGACACAAATAACACGGAATATCTCCGAAGTGATTCAGTCTACAACAAAATTAATTCAATTATAAATTATGTGTTTTAGCGAGATCTAAATTTTTTGTACAGTAAGATTTTGCCTGTCTTTTATGTTTTACGACTTACTCAAAAGCCATCCAGAGTAAACAGGACTACATAGGGTATAGTCAGAAAATTCAAAATATAAGTTTCATTTGTCATAAAAATATTTTAAAGATATGGCATTTTAATCAAAATCATTACCGCCATTTTCAAGAAAATCACTATTTTCGAAAAAGTTTCTATGTAAAGGGTAGTGTTGGGTGGGGTTGTTTTATCCAACATCTTCGTGTCGCATCCTTGAAAGGCATTAAACTTAAATGCCAATTTTGCTTTTAACCAACTTTTCGTTTGAGTTATGCTGTCCATAGATTGACAGACACACACACATACACACAGGGACCTTTTTCTAAAAATGCTTTGTGTTTGGATTCAGGGGGTATGAAAACGTATATTTCCAGTGAAATCTTGACATCGACTTTTTGGGTGGAACACAATACTTCCTCTACTTACCAGTAGAGAAAGTAAAAATTTGAGAGCTATCCTAAGCATTTATTTTCAATACATATGTTTGACGATACTGGATATGTTTCTTGATGTGCCTTTTTTTTTTTTTTTTTTTTTTTTTTTTTTTTTTTTTTTTTTTATGGACATATTTAAACTATATTCCTTTTCCAATAAATACATTTTGTACACGGACGGTTGGAAGCTCTCTTCATTGTCCTCTATAATTATTGCGACTCCATCCACATAAAGAAGCACATTTCAGGTTTTATTTTATTCTTGTATGTTACTAAATAAGATTTTGAGCCCTATGTTCAACTCGAGCAACTATTTACTGTTTTGCATTATTAAATCAGGTTCTTTAAATTTTATAACGCGTTACTTCTTTGTTTTGTGTGGGAATATAAACTAATCATCATTTTAGAATCATAAATATGGTGGTTCAACACGAAAGGTTTTGAAATTATCTATAAAGGGAAATTGAAAATCACGTCAGCATCATTTGAAATTTAAAAAAGCACAATTATTCATATTAATAAGCCTTATCTTACCCTATATGAGAGGGTGAAGGGGAGAGACTCGAATCAAATTCGAATGACGACGGGGGTGCCTAACCTTTCCAGTACGAATCATTCGACGCCACTGGACCCATCCACGTCTTTAACCTTCGGTCTTCCCTGCTGGTGGGTCCTCTGGGAGGTCACCGTTCAGCCGTAACCCACCAACCACCGTCGCCTGATCCTGAAACAGATAACAAAGGGCATTGTGGGTATTGTATCTCCCATGTTTTATAAACCTTCCTCATCCCACTGCCTTTTACAGGACCAACTGGTTGTGTGGACGGTGTTTTCACGTCTTTTACTTCGGTCGTCCTGAGATGTAATTTAACAAGTGGCAACAGCAGATTTTTTCACTAACAGCATATTGAGAGAAATGTATGGTGTGTTCATGATGTTAGCAGCGAAAGAAGGACGAGAGACAGATGTACAACTTCTTGGAATGTGGTCATTAAGGGATGGGTTCTGCTGTACAGGAAATGAGGGACAGCAAAGGCGTGGTAAAAGAAGAACTACCCTAGCATTCGCCTACGGCCCGGGGAAACCAGAAAGATCCATGGGTCAGATTAAGTGATAGCTGGGAAATGAACCTGGGACCTCCCGAGTGTGAGTCAGACCCATTGCCGCAGTGCGGCCGCCTCGCTCGGTAAACTGATGATGTAAGGGAAGGGTAGCGAAGGTATAGGGAAGTTTTCATTGTAATCGTGACATCCGGAAGGATGTGCTGCTCTGAATCAATGGGGGCGAGACAGTTTCTGACAGAACCGCGTTTCTGCGAAATTCCGCAACATTTCTGACATTCACCGACTGAGATGAGATAATGTTCTGAATGGAGAAAGGACAATGACATCAAATATCGCGTTGCCATCTTGACTCCCACCGTTGCAATCGTGTACGAAAAAGAGACAGAAAAAATAGTTCCGCATGCAGACACGTTTTTGTAACATGATCTTCATGCATTGCACTAAAAATAATGACCTCTCATATTTTGTTTGCTGTCATATATAATTTAATTATCCCGGAAGGAATGTTGTCATTTTGGTTTACAACCTATGAACTTATTTTCGTTTGAAGTGAATGCTTCGGGAAGCTTCTGGTTTATAACTCGAGTAAGGCGAAAGTGGAATTTGGCTAAAACTGTTAAAAGTCGTACAGTTGTTCGTAGTAAGGATAAATTTAGGTGAAATTAATAATTTTGTTTAAATCTAAAAACTGCTCTACCACAATTTTAAGTCTGTTCTAAATTTCATACTGCCGGCCTTGTAACCATGGTTGCTAGAGAGAGTCTTAGGAGCTCCACCCTCCAGAACGTTGCGGGTTCGAGTCCCGCCTCGGGCATAGGTGCTTGTGTTGTTCGTGTGAACTTAATAGAAATAAATCCTATAGATGCTAGATAACCCTTAATGACCAAATAAAAAAAAAGATCATGTAGATAACTCAATATATTTTAAATACTGCCATGTTATTTAAATAATAATATAGAAAATCTGTACTAGAAGCTTATTTGCTATTCTGGTTAAGAAAATATTAACTTCATTTTTTAAACAATTTATTCTTAGTTGTCCAGTTAATTTTGTGATAACTTAACCAACTTAAAAGTGCCTCGGCCATTCTCTGAAAAAATAAGAGAAATCTGATGTATTGCATTCACATGACTTTCTCTGCTGTTGCACACACCATTCGCACACGAGTTGTTCTAGGTACTTTATGTTTATCCAGATGAAAATTTGCAAAAATAGCCTTATTACATATTCCGTTATAGATACAAGGGAATACAGTAGCCTTCAATTGATACTAAATTATTTTAAGAACCAGTCGACATATGATGACTTTTGGATCCCTTCTGTTTACATGGCCACGAGAAAAATGATGAAGAACAACGTACCACATAAGATATGAAGTGGCCGAAAATTTGAAACTAATAAAGAACATCAAATGCAAATGGAAAAAGATCTCTGGGATGTCCGAAGAGGCGATTGATGGAAACCTTTATCCTGCTTTGAGTACGTAACAGGCTTTAGGCCTAATACTCGTATGGATGATGATATCAGAAAAGTTTAATTCACAAAAAATGTAATTGGTATAAGTTGTGAGTTTAAAAAGGTTAAATATTTTTGTGTAGTAAGGTTATTAAATCAATTAGGATAAAGACGACTTCAGAGGTTATTTTCAGAAAATTCGATATATATTATTTCTCATTCAGATATCTTAGAGAGATGGCATTTTAACCAAAACCATTAGAGTAACTGTTGGGAAAATAAAAACTAATAAAGCATTTTTCAGGTAGATTTTCTTGAAAATACTCGGGTCACATCCCTGAAAGATACTGCACTTTAGCACCAAGTTTGGCATTTAAGTGTCTTCGTTTTGTAATTATGCTATTTTTTCCAGTGAAATCTCGATATGAAGTTGTTGGATAACTTTTTAAGTATTTATTTATGGACGCTTTTTAGCTGTTATGAATCTCAGCGTCTCATTCTATAATAGGCATGAAAGACCGTTTAATTTTGCTCTAAGGCCGCCATATCTTGAGGCTCATTTACATGGCGTAAATTTACAACACAATTCCCTTCCGAACGTAGGCATTTTAAGGATTTTTGGGCCTGATAAAGAAATCATCATTCTCCGCCGGGTTTGAACCCGCAACCTTGGAAATTAGAGACTGGTATACCCTTAGTTCACGTGGGTGGCATACAATATTTGCTCTGCTTACTATATATAAGCAGCAGTATAAGTAAAAATTGAGATAATTTGGTCGAAGAATATAAAACGTGATATATTGCACACAAAGATGTCAGTGGCGGGGGAATTTAAGAGCATAGAAGAATTGATAGAATATTTAGTGAGAAATCTTAGTCAGTAACGATTGTAGTCTATTGCGGAATTCCAGAATTAATATGTAATTTTCGCTTGACAACTTATTACTACTGCATGCCGATGAGTAAAAGAATGATAATTGCTTGTAAGGAAAGGATAATTGTGTCCACGATTTAATCATTAGATGCACTCATTCCAGAGAGAGAGAGAATGAGTGAATGATTCATGATCAACAATTAAAAGCTATAAAAAGAAATTTAAATGTAACTGGTCTATTACGCAATTTTCTTCTAGCCTTGCAAAAACGTTCATGGCAATTGCTGTATACAACATTGCATTAATTGAACATCTGAGATGAGACCACGAGCAGGTGAAATGAATTCAAGATAGGAAATAGAAACTGCATTGCGGAATGCAGACAAGGAAGCAAATGTAGTGATGCAACTATTTCTGTGTTCATAGCTAGAAATGAGAGCATTATTATGTCCAATAATGTGCATATTAGCAATGGCTGCACTTTATATAAGCTGTAAGGCTATAAGTTCACATATTTCTGCCGGTAACTGAGGACAGTAATGAACAATATTCCATCAATATTTGCTACCTATAATTTTAGTTATTAAAAGCAGTATGTTGTTAGGTTGGTTAGCACGTTTAAGTGAGCGTACTAAGAAAACATGACGGACGAATGATTTGGAACAAATGCAGTATGGGAACCGACTTCGAATACTTTCTGTAAGGCTAATGACCTCACATTATCTAGGCCAGTGGGTCGGGCATTGAGGTGTGAAGCAAAATGGATAGTCTTCTGACAGACGCTGTTCATTTCACAGCGGGGTTACGATCATGCAAACATCATCAGGTATTAAACTGTGTGATTGGTTTGTGTTTAACCTATTAAACACTCTCAGTAGTTTAAGTATTTGCCCTTGCAGCTAGGCAAATGCTGAAGTGACTTCTGTAATTCACGATTCCTTTTCTTCTCTGCCTCATTTATTCCAGTATCATGTTTCAGATCTACTGGTCGGCGGGTGGTTGGGGCATATGCGGAAAGGTGGTACGGATGCTTGCGCTGTGTAAACCGTTTTCTTTATCCCCGCCTGAAACACCTGTTTGTCGTACTCAGGCCACTAAGATCACTTCGTCGCCTTCTATTGTTGTGGTGAGTAGCGTCGGTGGTACGCCTGTGGCGAGATTAAGCACCTCTGCACGTCTCTGTGTCTCTGCTCTGTCTCTCTGCTGACTGCGCCTCATCTCTTCCGCCCACAATAGATCGAAGCCATCGATTTTAAAATGTATAAACTAATATATAGGTAAAAGTTAATGTTAGATTATTGCATACGTTAAGAAGTTTTCCAGGAATCTGAGATCATCATAAATAAGCGGCAGCAGCAGAAGAACAATCCTAAGGTTATTGTGATACAACAAATCATACAATAAACGAAACTTCTAGTTGACCTTTCAACCTCTGCCCACGTATGTAATGTTGCGTAGGCGAGTTTGAGTAATGTGTCTTAATGGTTACATATTAACCTCTGCTTTATCAGTTTATGAAAGGAATGACGTTGTGTTATGAAAAACTCGCACACTTTGCTCATACTTCTAATGGATGTTGTAAGGTATTACATAAATCAATAAGGAGTTTGGGCTCAAGATTGTGTGATAGTTGCGTAAAATGACGAAGCCATCCGATGTGTAGGTGGACATGGAGGGATCCTCCCAACTAAAGTCACATCATTAACACTTGCCCTTTCTTCTTCCTGAAGCGTGACTGTGTGTGTGAAGCACATTTCCTTAATATCACGCAACGATACACCATGTAAATCAATTTCGTGTAGCCCTGCAGTGTCACACAGATTTGAAGCGTCGTCGAGGTCGAGGACAACGGAACTTCTTTGTGCAGGTTACTGCGGAAATGCAGGTAATGCTGACTGGAGCAGATAAAACCTGCTGACTCATTTTATGGAATTTACAGATGTATTGACACTTTATAGGGCTGCCTCCGTAGCTCAGTTGGTAGCGCACTTGCTTCTAGCGCGGAGGACCTGGGTGCATCCCCGGTACCGGCATGGGAGGTCTGGCACGGGGTGCACTCAGCCTCGTTAGGTCCCTAAGGGAGCATCGAGGAGCATTAAGTGGGGGCCTCAGCTCGAGAAGGCCGTATAACTGGCCGGGAGGGCTCGGGGCGCAGGCCACGTCCCACCCTCCAGTACTGTAACCCACCAATGATGCCTGTAGTGGGCAGAGGTGGGGGACGCAGCGGTTGGGCAGCAAGCCTTGGCCCTTCATGGGCTCTTGAGCTAGGTTTTTTTTCTCTTTTTAACCTTTTATAATTAGCCTAATAAACCAAATTCGTTCATTTATATTTATCATACTACTAATTTCTCATTTTCTGGATTAAACGTTAAAATTATTGTTGATGTTCTCACAACCTACTAGATTACTTGTACTGCCATCTGTGAAAATAAAGCTGATTTAGGATGTTATTGTAAGTAGTAAGTTATTTGCTTTTCAATCACTCACGGAATACTCCTAACAAATAACATTTGGACTTTTCATATTTGGGATACTTTTTCCTCACTTCGCACTCGCAAGGTTATTATGATATAAAACCCTCTCGTGGTATTACTACAGATAAATTCATTTTTTATGTAATAAAATGTTACCTACCTCTTAAAGTTCATTATTCAAGGAGCATTCAGAATGAAGAGGACTTCAGACGTTGTTCCCAACGAATTCCAGATATACATTTCATTTGTATCATGATAAGATCTTAAACATGTGGTATTTTAACCAAAATAATCAACTGTCTTTCAAAAAATAAAAACTTTCGAAACTGCTTCCAAGCAAAGAGTAACTTGAGTTTTCTTTAAAACCTTCCTGTTTCCTCCTTGTAAGACGCTGAGCTTAAATACAAAGATTGGTGTTTAACTGACTTTTCAGTTTTGAGTTATGTTTTTTACAGATAGAGAGACGGACTGGCTGACTCACACTAGCTATTTTTTCCCACTCAGGGAGTGTATTTTCTGTGACATTTTGATATCGAATTTTTGAATGGAATAGAATACTTCCTCTACTTACTGTTAAGTACTTAGTAGAGAAAGCAATTAATTCGACTTCAGCAACTCTGACCCAAAAGTCAATAAATCCCCAGCAAGGACGATGCAATTATTGTTCCAGAACCAAAGACATAAAGTGAGAAACAATGGTTGTTATTCATAAGTAATGATCATTTTATGTACAAGGCTGTAATAATTTATATAAGCAATAATGCAGCCTGAAAACAGTGTTGTTCCATTGCCTTTGTATCCTTGTCTTTAATGTTATTTAACAAATGTGTGCCAGTTTAGAGTATAAGGTTTGAAAATTTTAATTTCTCTCAATTAACAGCTCCATATGCAAAGTAATAAGACTGAGTAGGTATTAATATAGATTTATTCGAATGTAGTAGACATATAGAAACGTTAATTTTGGACTTTTCCACATCTTAACTACTAATACTCAGGTTTTACATTTTACAATAAAAATAGTAGGATATCTAATCCTAGTTTAAATTTTTATTTTCATAACAATCATACATAATAATAAATATATCCTCGAGAGATTATAAATATTTCACCTTATAATAATTTTGGGATCCTGCTGGGACCCCAGCTGCTATTTCATGTGTAATTTTGAGTTCTAGTATGGTGAAGGTTAGAGTGGACGAGTTTTAAGTTGGCACTTTTTCCACTATCCTTGTCTAGCACGTGCTGAGGAAAATCGTCCTGAAATAGTCAGTCCCTTTTAAAGCCCTATTGTATTCCCTAATTATCAGCTGTCGTATGAGGGTGGTAGCGGTGTTGCAAATCCTACAAGTGAAGTATCGGTTGTCAACGTGACAATAAAGAAGGATAACCCATCCGCCACTAATATCTACCCTGCCTGGTTCACCATAAAAAGGAATGGCTTGGAAAGAGATGGTGTCAAGTTACACCTTGACCAGCATAGAGACACCCTGATATAGAAACACAAATTAGCCCGGTAGCAACCGGGTTTTGATGTCCCCTTTTCAAACCTTATTAAAAATCCAGAAAATGGGATAAATTCGCACCTTCCGTACTTATGTGTCAACTGCTTGCAGCAACTACATAAGCGAATAAAACAGAGTATATAATCAATTACCTATATTCAAGTGTTTTTAAGTTCTTCAAAACATCCTGAGTGGGAATATGTTGAAAACTGTTATGTTGTGTTGAGAGAGAAAGATTGATCCGTTGATTGATTACTTACATATCGGAGGGGATTCCGCACTTCTCACCTAATTAGCATTTGGTAGATCACACCCTGCACATAACGAATGAGATGAGGATACCCAACGGGCGGCCAGTGAGTAACAAGGAGACGCCCATCGAGGGTGGTTTGCTACAGGTTTCCAGGTAGTTTTTTCCTCCCCGTGCGAGTTTTGTGCACAGATTTTGACTGGTGGACCCCCAGGACAGACGACTGCGACCAAACCTCAGCACCGAGGACTATACATTTACAGAACGCATTTATCACCAACGGAGAGACGCCACCCTTCATCGCAGCTGACACACAAACCTGAAAGCCGGATGGAAATGGCGTAAAACTAAATGGAAATAAAAGGACAGGTAAGGAAAAATTGGGCGAGGAAGGTCGGCTACGAGAATCGAACCCATAACCAACGAATGCGAGCCTCACACGTTACCGCGGAGCCATCTGGCTCGGTGTGATAGAGAGTGCATATCCTTATCCTGAGAATAAAAAAGTCGGGTTGCTAATTGTTGAATGTTTGTATAGTAATAGAGATGGCAGTTATTCTCAATTCTGTGATGCCCACCTCGGTAGCGTGATGGTTAGCGTGTCTGCCTCACGTTCAAGAGGTCGCGAGTTCGAATCTCGCTTAGGGTAAGTTATCCGGGTAAGGTTCTTTCCGAGGTTTTCCCTACCCTGAGAAGACGAATGTCGGGTAACTTAAAGCTCCATGGACCTCGGGCTCATTTGAGCATCATTTCACCCATTTCATTTCATTCATTCGTCCGATATGACACAATGTTGGAGGACGTTAATTTGAAAAAAAAATCAATTCTGTGACAATATTAACTGCATTAAAGTGTCCTATATAGGTTTGAGGGAGTGAAGGCTTTCCTCAAAAGTAAACCTGTATGTAATGTAGTTACCATTAAAATAAACAATATGTGGAAAGCGCCCCTTCCGGTTTTTTCATTTTGGAATTTGCTAAACCTACTTTCATAAGAAAGAACACATATCCACGCTCAGGAGTGCGTCCAAGCGCAACCTTCAGAATGAAATCTTTCTTCTTTACTGGTCAAACCATTCATTGTTAGTGTAAACGAACTTGAGGCAACATATTCAAATGTGAGTACAAATATTTCTCTTCAAAACTGTGGAAATTTCCATGTCCATTGTCTACAGGAACAGATGAACAAATGCCCTCCAGGAGCATCCATTCAATGGGTACACGACTGAATGAATGAACAAAGGTGCGACTTGGCAAAAACCAGTTCTAACATTTGAGTAAGGTTCCTTTTTACTTCTTTTGGCAGAGAGACAAGACGTGCATAGCTGTCAACTGCTAATTAAGTGCAGAGGAAAGGACAATGAGGAAGTGCCGTTTGCACATGCAGGTTACGGACTATCACGGACGGCTGTGAAATTCGCCACACCCACCCGATTGTCGCAGGAGTAAAGGACAACCACACCTCCATTATTCGGCCAATCAATGGATCTTTATAGTGGGTTTGGTCTTTCTGCAACATATGTTCAGTGTTGGTCGTTTTCGTCAACTTTGTCAAGCTTGGATCAGATAAAACCGGACCTTATTTCGCGTGTCAAGGCGTTACCACATTTAACCCATATGATATACATTTAGAACACTTTTCCTTCTTTTGTAGTTCTTAAACTTCTTCCTGGTTTGAGTTACCAGACGTCCGAAAATTCCCGGACATGCCCTGCATTCTAACCATTTGTTAGGTGTCTGGAGGAAATTTTTGGAATGTCCCAAATGTCCAAACCTCTGTCAGTGACAACAATATTAGCAACAGATTTCTGAAACGTTTTTTAAATAGATTATACCCGCATTAGTGACCTAAAATATGCATAAAGGAGCTCAAAATATTCTGAAATTATGTTCTTCGAAATAGCGTCAAAGGTTCATGAAATGTACGAAACACCTCAAGGAGCTGAACTAACTTTTCAAAACACTCTGGAAAGGAACTGTAATCGCTGGAAAACTTAACAGAGAAATGTTCAAGCTTACATCTGTATGCTAAAGGCGAGACCATGCTAGTTTAGGTTAGGTTAGGTTAGGTCAGCTTAGCTTGAATAGCACGCTTAGGTTAGGTTAGCTTGATTAGTATGGTTAGGTTAGGTTAGGCTTAGATACAATAATCATGGAAACGCTTTGATGTTAAACATCAGCTACATTGAACAAAATAACCCCTGCAACTAACATGTACATAGAATTTGAATAATTATTTTTCAATGGCTAAATAATGTCCTATATTTTTGTCAAATGTCCTACATTTTTAACAATTGGTTAAAATAGGGATCTTCCATTTGAGAAAAATAAGTATTTAAACATTCAGGCAAATAATAAGGAATATCCTCAAAACAATTCACTCCACAAATAAAGTGCATTAGAAATAAATTGTGAGTTTTAACAAGATCTACCATATTGTATGTCTTACAGTTTGCCAGATATGCAAAGGTTTCTTACACATTGAAGAAGATATTCTGAGAGCATTCCTAGAAAATACAGGTTTACATTTAATTTTTCATAAAAATATGTTATACACTTACATGGCATTTTCATCAAAATCGTTAGAGCCACTTTTGAAAAAATGAAAAATTTCGAAAAATCTTTCAGGCAAAGGGCAGCCTGAGGTGAGGGAATGTTCTTAAAAACCTTAGTGTCGCATCTTTGGAAAATGCCGAAATTAAATATCAAACTTGTTATTTAACCGACTTCTGTTTTTGAGTTACGCTACCCATAGATTGACAAAGACGTGGAGGTTTTTCTAAAACTGTGTTCTTTTTAAATTCAGGAGATCCCAAAACATGTATTTCCGGGGAAATCTCTATATCGTATTTTTAGATGGAATAAAATATCTCCCTATTTTCTATACGTAATAGAGAAAGTAAAAGAGCATGAATCTGTATCTGAAGATTTGAACTTAATACAGATTCCAAAATGTTCGTGGGAGTGTTTGAATGGACAGTATTTCTGGTAACAAGCAATTTCAGCACAAACTTGAGCACCCATGAACTATTTTGGGAACTTCTTCATTGCTAATTCATACACAGAGGATTAAATTATTATATACATAGGAATTATCACTTGCTCATTCGTTTGTTTTGTACAATTTCACAGGTCATTCTTTTCTTTAGCAGTATCGCCAACTGCATACCGTAAACCGCTAAAGATAAAATTGATTACACATTGCAATTAATTGACAATCAAATTAGCATTACATTTCAACTTGACAACTGTGCTTTAACAATTATTATAAATAATAACAAGAGAAGAAAAAAGTGCATGTAATTCTTAGGTTTTGAGGTGTCACTGAGCCACCCAACTCAGGATCTCACAATTTGTTACTCAGGATGGAAGGGTGAACCTTTGGGATATCAGTGTTGGGTCGCTCTTGCATGGATGACTCTTATCTATGTTTCAGGATGTGGGGCGTCCTGGATCTGGTGTGTTAGTTTCTTAGAAAAATACTCTCCTGCGTAGAATAGCAATTTATTTTCCCAAAAGTGTTTCAGTTCACTCGCTACCGTAACAATCCAAGGGCGTGCAAGAATATGTCTTCATGTTTCTATAGATCTTCACGCCTTTACAAACTAGCATCCGATGTGAACAGATTCTCGCTATACGTCGAAGAGTAGAGACTTGGGCAGGTCGCAGAAGAGATGAAGAGACTTACTGAGAGAAAGGAACAGACAATGTGTCTAATCCATGGAGTGAGGATGTTGAAGATGACGTCGAAGAGTAGTGTTCTTTTCAGTATCACGTCCAAAAGTGTTACATTCCGCACTACAGCGAAGCATTGCGTGAGGTCACACGTCTAGGAGGGCTGTTTCTGCCTTTTTCCCACTTTCTTCCAGTATACCTGCAAAACCACCCCTTTGTCTGAATGTCATTCACTCCAAGGACCGGAAGAGGGTACCGTTAGATAAGCCTGTGTGCTAAGGACTGCTATGAAATACTTCTACCAACACGATTTTACAAAACCAAGTCCTACACAAATGAATAATTTTATAAGTTTCGTCCACTGCACCAACAGCTTATTTTCGTTTACCTCAGTTGGCAGCGCTGAGTAAGTCGAACTACACTAATGAAATTAATGTATCTTAGGTTATGTTTATAAAATGTAACTTTTTCAGTTCAAATCTTTGACATATAATATTTAAATTCATATTTTATTTAAGAAACGGTCTCACTCGAAAATTTATCTGTTGAATCAGACGTCTTATGATATTACATGTGATAAACTTTGTCCTTCTACGAGAAAATTGAGGAATCTGTCTGCGAATTCTGATGGCTGATTCATGTTCTAAATTGACATTCTTGCTGTCTTGGCTGCAACAGCTAGAGATCTTGCTCAAACCAGCAGTAGCATTATTCAACAACAGAACAAACATGGTAATTGTTTTGTTTTCCTTTCTTTCTTTTCGCTGATTAATTAATACGATATGCACGTGGCTTGCAAAGCCGTTCCCATGAGCTTTATGAGTAGGTATACCTTGTTTGTGTTTCTCAGTGTTCTAAAGTCAGGCGGACCTTGACGAAGAGAGCCATGGTGTCGTAAATGTCACTCATGAACACAACGCCCTTTTAGCTTTCATGTGCTATGTGCATCTTCCAGATTCACACGATAAAACTTCTGATATAATTGAGCAACTTGTCATCGTTTATGAAGCAGAGATTAACTCTCTTTTTATGTTGCTTAAAGGAAACAGCTTAAAGTTTTCGAAGCATTAAATAAGTGCTCATTTAAATTCAGCTTGCACAAAGAGCGCCAGAGGAAATCTTCGGTGGATTTTGTATCGTTTTCTGGGATATCTTTTAAGGCAGTGTTAATAGATGGCCCATTATCTAGAGTACTATTTAAGATAATTAGTTGATTATTTAAATACATGTTTAGTGTAATTTTTACAACTGACTGATGAAACAAAACTATATTTACTTTGGCAGAAGCAGTTATCAAATTTGTGAATATCAGGAAAAAAGAATGGAATAACCTTGTGGATAATGCAGATTGTAATAGATTAATTAAAATAGAGATATAGAGCGGAAGAGAGACAGGCATTAGAGGATGTAAAAGATGAACGAGACGAAGACAAATAAACGATTATTTTGAATTTTCTCAAATGGCCTCTGAAGGTTTGGTTCTTGATGATCTTTGCATAACTGCTAAATCGCAAGAAATATACAAAATGTACTACTTAAAAAATGTGGATCACATTATGTTGTGTAATTGAGATTACTTTTTTGTAGAGTTAACAATTTCTGAGATATTTCTTGTTATTGGTTTGAATTTTAAAACACGTACACACATACTTTTTTCCAATGGGAAGTCATTTTTATTTTTTCCTCCTGGTCATGCAAACAACGAAATTTTAAAACCATCACATAACGACCAGCTTAAAAAAGTGTGCTATCACTTAAGTCCACTGTATTCTCGTATTTCTATTGTACCTACAAAGAAATGTGTAATAGAATGTTTCTACAAATGTTTATCCCGGTTAACATGAAGTAGATAAGCATCTGTAGGCATAGATTGTACAGTTTGGACGGAGCAAATGGACAAAGTCAAGTGAGTGCACACATTCGATTTTTTTATTAAATATTTAATATTTCCTCTACCTAGCAGGTACGTGGCAGCGAAAGTATAAAGTCCAGGTCTTCTATTCCAGGAGTTTCCTTTTCATTCAAGACAATACAGTGGCCTCGCACAGCAGCGCTTAAATCAAGACAAACAGAATTACGAAGTCAACAAATTAACAAAGGTTAGACATAGATTTCGCTTTCTTTTCTATCCTGCCTCAACATGAGTGTGGTTATGTAAATAGTAGACTGCAAACTAAGAGAAGATCGTGCGCACGAGCAGGAACAAGACGACGAAGAAGACTAATGAACAATTACAGCCAACTCACGCATTCAATATGCCAGACAAGCAATTGTGTTGTACACGCGTGCAATCAATTTTAAAACTAGTGACTGCGGCAGTAGCAACATTTATAATAATATGAAAAATACATCTCAAGTAGTGACAGTTTGGCTTGAGCATGTATAATGTAGCACTTATATTTTAATAATAATAATAATAATAATAATAATAATAATAATAATAATAATAATAATAATAATAATAATGATATTATTATTATTATTATTATTATTATTATTATTATTATTATTATTATTATTATTATTATTATTATTATTATTATTATTATTATTATTAAAGTATAAGTATATCTAAATGTATTGCATTAAATCTTACATTCCTTAAGATTACACATGCACGCAAACACACATACACACGTACCGTTTTTAGAAGGAATGTAAGTTTATTTTGATTCAAGGGGCTTAAGGAATGAAAAAAGCGGAGCATAAATGTTTTAAAAATATATAAAACAACAGTTAATCAACTTAAGTAAAGGTAGACAGAGGTCGCTCCTACCATCAAAATTCAATGTTTGCCCAAAAATTCAATTTCAACTTTTTCCCAAAGCATTGGCTTACTTATAGTAAACTACTTCTAAAAGTATATCTTTTGAATAGAAACCAGCTGAAAAGATCTTCCATATAAAGCAAAATTAAAATAATCGTTTCCAAGTGTGCGAATTATAGATGCCAAAATAGATATACCCGGGCTCCTTCACAGACCACAAAAGATATAAACATATTGCTATATACAGAGAGATCCAAAAACATAGGTACCTCTGCACAGTGTTATTCCACTGCGCTGCTGGAAACACGACAACATCAGCTGATGTATTCAAGGTCATGCGGTTGACTTATTTTTCTCTGCTCTGAAAATGCAGTATTGAGCTGACACAGTATTGTGTGGTTGAGTTATTACCAGTGTGCTTTATTATTTAGTCCTCTACTTAGTCACAAAGTGTATTATGGCTCAGTATTTGTTTTCTACTGTGTGTATTTATTTCTAATTAGTATGTGTTAACTCAGCTCGCTAAGTGAAATTTTAATTTGCATTGCAGAAAGATTTCCAGGTGATCTGCGATTTCTATCTCTGGAGTAACTTAAACCATAAGGTGTACAAGACAAACCCACACACTCTGGAAGAATTAAAATAAAATATCTGCCAGAAAATTGCTAGCATTTCTCAACATGAACTATGGCGAGTGATGGATAGTTTCCTAAAGAGGTGCCAAAATGCGTGGAGAAAGATGGTGGCCAGTTTAAGCATCTGCTTTAATTATATTGGTAAGAAAATATTTTAAAAGTAGTTTTAAAAATGTTATATGGTTTTATCCGCGCTGTTTTATGACAGCGGCAGTCGGCGACGAGTGCAGAGGAGCCGTACGGACAAAACACAGCGCAACCGGTTCAGAGTCTTTTGGATCACCCGTTATGATTCACCTCTTATTAATACTACATAATAGTACAGAATAGTAAACAAACTAAAACGAAATTCTTATGCCAAAAACGTTATTAGTAAATGCATATATTCAATGCTCCATTGTAGAAAAAAAAGAACTCAGTACAGCACCTTCTCTACCCTAGAACTGCCAAGAAAATATATAGCATTGTTGATGGAGGTGAAGATTCGGTAAATATTTTGGGGTATTTGTATAGTGAGGAATCAACGAAACACTAAATTCGCAGGAAAGTTCTTAAGTCCAGTATGTTGGGACCGGCTGAGCAGAACAAGTGGTCAAATTTGAACAGTTTTGCAACTAAAGTACCCGAAGCCAAATAAAGTTTCTTCAACTAATCGAAGGCCTTTATTCCCGTTTAGTTTTGTTTCTTTTTTACTATCAGGAATTCATTATCCATGAAAGTTGAAGATCAGCGGAAGTAGGCCATAGAATACATAAGACCAGGAGGGTAATAACGATGTTGAATGGGATTTTTCTAGGTAAGTCAAGAAGAAAATTGTTCGAAGTTTAGTTCAATCGATATCAACATATACGCCAGAGAGATGCGTACTTACTGAATGCCAAAAAGATACGATATACAAGATAGAAATGGATGGGATAACAGTTGCCAGTAGAAAGAATTGAACAAAGAATGGTGCAACAGTATGGACACGTGACGATAATAAAGGAAGAACGATGGAAAATGACGTAAATCAAATAGTGAGGGATCGAGGAGTGGAGATGTATGATAGGAAATATTAAGAAGGATAGCAAGGGCAACGCTGAAAGGTACAGAAGCTCAAATGCAAAAATTAAGCTTTCGTTTTCTTTGTTGTTGTTTTTTTCTTTTTCACATTTTACCAGCATCTTAAATAGTGTGCATTGTACTAAGTATTTAACAGATGTATTAGCTTGACAGCAATGGAGATATCTAGAGAAAACAATGAAAGAACACTTGCGACAAAATGCACGTGGCAGTGGTTTATGCGCATGGGCAAGAATTAACTACAAGAAATAGATACTCTAAAAAAAACAGTGTCTCCGCCGGATGAAGCTATCCAGATTATAAACTACCTTTGAGATGGCATTTATGTCAAGAGCTAAATTTGAAAATAGGCATCACTATTGCTTTTATAAGATATGTGGTAATATTAGAGACTCGAAGCAGATGTCCTTATGACAGCCATTTGTCCGCATTAAACAGCGTGCTATTTGAAACGTGTGTGCTTTCAAATGACCAGAGAATTGCTCTTCTTTTTCAGAAGCCCTATAAGAAAGAAAACCGGTTGGTTACTGCCACCCCCTTGGCACCTTGAGCTTGACATGACCATCAAACTGGTTCAAACACGTGCTTCAAGGACGGGTAAGGCTCCTTGGTAATCTCCGCTTCATCTCCTTCATTCTCACCTACATTTTGGGCTTTGTTACCTCTGCCATACTCCTACTCTGGTCCTGGTATTTCCTTCAGCACTTCCCACATATCATTTTTGAGCTCTACCTGTGCATTTTTACTTTCTATACTAGTAAGCAGAGCAAGTATTGTATTCCACCCAAAAATTGATGTCCAGAATTCACCGGAAGTATATGTCTTCAGCTCCCCTGAGTCAAAAAAAAAAAAAGAGGGCATTTTTAAAAAAAGGTCCGCGCGCGCGTGTATCTCTCAGTCTGTGGACAATATATCTCAAAAACGAAAAGTCGATTAAAAACCAAAGTTGGTACTTAAGTATAATGTCTTTCAAGGATGTCACACAAAGATTTTGAAGAAAATTCCTCAACTCTAAACTAACCTTTACATGAAAATTTTGATTTTCTTGAAAATATCTTTAACGGTTTTGATCAAAATGTTTGAGACATTTTTATGATAAATGAAATATATATCTAAAATTTTCTGGCTATAGCCCATGAAGTCCTATTTACTTTGGATGACTTTTGTATAACTGGTATAGATAGAGCAAATCTTACTCTACAAAAAAGTAGCTCTTGCTAAAACACAATTTATGTCTAAATTTTGTTGTAGAGTGAACCATTTCGGAGATATTCCTTGTTATTTGTGTGAGCTTTGGAGAACATACTTCTGTCAAATGGAACATCGTTATTGATTGGTATATGCTAACCGTGAAAAGAGAACGGAATTTGAAAACTTTAAAACATTGGACTATCGCTCAGAGCCTACTGGAGTCCCATATTCTAGTTCTACCTACAATAAGATAAACAATAAAATAATTTCTGAAAATGTTTATCTCAACTAACACGAAGATATAGGAATAACAGTTTGTAAGAATGGTTAGTACAAGAGTAGAGAAAGCCATATGAGTGCAACACATTGGATTTTTAAGTCATAGCATATGTGTCAAGGCCAACATAACAATAAAATCTTATTGTTAGCTACCAAGATACAATGATACTTATAGACAAGCGGTGATTTCGAGTTAGGAAAACAATACGCGAAAAACTATACTTAAACTTGGCCAAACAGGCTGCAAGTTTTGCTTAAAATATCTACAATTAACTAGCCTGTTAGCTTTCAGAGGAAGGATATAAGAACGAAGACAAAGCAAGTCAATAACAACTTATTCGTGGTACATTTAAATATGTTGGTATAATGAACTGATAGGGGAAAAAAGGGATTTACGAGTAGAGCACAAAAGAAGGAGATTTAATTATAGTGTGGCCGAAATAAGAATGTTGCTTGAATTACAGAAACGCTCGTAGAAGTTGTAAGCACGTGACCATAGAGAACGCTCTGATTGGTTCCTGACCGGAGCTCTCGGAAGAAGAAAACTAAATAGATCCATTCTTTAATATTACTGCTGTGTTTTTTCCATTAGATGTGTTCATTTTGAGTGGCTTTCTTACTATAGATGTGTGGCACTAACAAAATATATCTTAATGACCTGGTAAGGAATGTATGGTAGGCACAACATGTAATGACGGATGGTACCTGACTATTACTATTCTCTTTTCTACACATTTTGTTGTTGTTGTTGTTGTTGTTGTTGTTGTTGTAGTGTTTAACGCCCGCTTTTACTACTACGGCACCGCAGGCGGTGACACTGATGATACATGGAATGAAGATGGAGCACCGGTGGAATGAGATGGCGGGGGAAACCGGAGCACCCGGAGAAAACCCGCCCTGACGCCGCTTCGTCCACCACGAACACCACATGCGGGTCCCTGGGATCGAACCCGGGCCGCCTAGGTGGTAGGCGAGCGCGCTAACCGCTCGGCCACGGCGCCGCCGACACATTTTGTGAGCGCATATGATATTTACGCTCGACCATACCAAAATGTATTAATTATAAGTCCGATAGCGATCCTTTAATAAACCTCCTTAACTTTCATTAAAGGACTGGAGTTTAACCAATCGGAGAACTTCAATGCAACAATGGGAAAGTGCAATATCGATTAATTCTCGAAACGCAACTAGCGCGAGTTTAGAAAACGCAAAAATGTGGACAAACTCACAAATTAACTTCAACACAGCATCAACCATAGAAATAAAATTTTTAAGGAGATGGTTTTTCCTACTGTGTCACAATTCAGACAGTGCCAGAAAGGAGACTAGAATGAAAACTGTTGAAATGAGATTTTTGAGATCAGACTATACTCTTTAAGACAACAAGAAATGACATCGGGAATGAGTTAGGCGTTTTTAAACGTACAAATAAAATTAAACAGTTGCTAGATACATGGAAAGATAATGTCAGAATGACCGAAGGCCGACCACCAGCTTTCTTGATCAATTACAGACCCCAATTGATTGAGCAGGAGAGATTCACTAAACAAATATTTACCTCCAAGAGACCGCAGCTGGTCTTATCCTTGAAGAAAGAGGAGGAGGAGGAAGGAAAAAGAAAAAGAAAATTATGATTATGGAAGAGAAGTAATGGCAGTACATGCTATTTATAAAATTATTAACACAAAAAGGGGGCGAGGCACAATTTAGAAATAACTACTTACCTGCATTAAAAAGAGGAAAACTGAGTAATAATATACCTGGATTATTCTAAATTCTATACTCAGCGATATTCATATCAAGAAGCCCATGTCTGTCATTAAGATCAAAGATATATATTCCGCTTTTACTAACTATATATAATAAACTAAGCCCATCATCAGCTTCCGGAACACCCACTTACAGGTATTCATAACCCACATATTATTTCATTCAATAAAATTGTTCATGTTATTTCATGCTACATAGCATAAATACCTTCAAATTTCATTAGCTTTGTAAGGAAAAGTTACAATGCTATATTGAAAACGAAAATGGAAAACGTCGAAAGAAGAACCACCATTAAACTCAAAATTAGACCGACAAAGCTTGCGGGCTGATAGATAACATTATTTTAAACACTTTTTGTTAAGGAAAGCTTTTTTGCCTCGTTGTTTGGTTTAAGCGCTAGACGAGTTGTCATAGATTAATGCTCCCCACCCAGTTTAAGTATTCACGCCAAAATCAACAATGCAAATTAATATTGAATTTATCTTAGTAAGACACACAATCTTAATCCAAGAAAATAACAACACATAAACGAAACCCGAACATCTCATTGTTTACAGTTAATCAGAGCTTTGCTATTCAAAGTAAATATTGGAACGCACGCCCTTTGCGATTAACACAGAGTGCATCGGCCTGCTCTATTCTGCCGTACTCTCGCAAAGACACCAGCCATTCCTGCGGTTTAAAAGTTCGTCGGTCTAATTTTGAATAGCAGCCGGCAGCAGATTTATCAAATGCAGAAATTTTGCAAACGGTATCAAAAGTGTGGCATGCAGAGAGAGATGTATCACATGGAAAATTCAATTTCTGAAGCCAGGACTATTCCTCGAGTGTGAGTATCTTACGCTTAGATTTATAATCTAAGTAAGGGCAATAAATGCACTACTTAATGTCTTTCAGTCTTGCAGCGGTATGTTTCCATTCTACACTTACTCCTACCTCACTTTTCTCTTCTCTCTTCTTGCTTTCCAGTTCTTTCTCTTCTCGTTTTTTTTTCTTCGTTCTTGTCTGAATATTAATATTTGTCAGTAAATTTGTGCAAATATTTTCTTTCTTTTTACATCGATCCTATTCGTGCCCGTCGTTGGTGCCTCATATCTAACAGTCCCTTTCATTTGTTTCTTTTTTTGATTCACCAAAATTGTAAACTTGCTGCCTTTCAAATTTAAAACGTTTTGTAAACAAGCAGCAGACCTAGCCCAAATATAGCAGTGACGTATGCAACTGGAGTTTATATCGATACAAACAGCAGCTGTCTTGCCACGGCTTAGCAACAGTTGGAGAGCTTGACGCTCTTATTTTTTCTTGGGAGCGGTACAGATCGATGTTTAATTTTCGGCGGAATACGTCGTAAATGATAACCGAAATCCTCAGCAACAACCAAGCACAACGAACGACCGTCCACTGTCCAAAATTATAACAAACACTTTAAATAAAATTATGACCACTTAAAACAATTTTATTGAAGGATTATATTTTAATCTTGATCCTTTTTTTACTTCACAATATACAGGATGGAAGGGAAGTCATTACATTCCTTCTAATATGTGTTTCCTAGAAGCATTACAAACAAAAAGGTTGAAAGATATTTTGTTATTTGAATAGTCAATTTCGAAAAAAGAAATAGCTTTTTATCCAAATTAGATGCGTAATTCCACAAGAATGTACGAAGTTATAACAGTTTGTTACTTGTAAGATGCGTAGAGTAACTTATTTCTGACATAGCTTCGGTAACAATTATCATCACAAAGGTTACGAAACAATTAATTATTACTTAAAATACGTGAAGGAATATTCCGAGCTGCTCTTTCAGACGTGAAGTAAGTCGACAATGTTACGTTGAGTTTGGTCAGGGAATTGACCTAGTTTGTGAACGTAATCAGGTAGAGCACTTTCGCTTTCGTTTAATGTTTTGGGTGCTAACGCTCGTGATTGATCTACACTTGCACAGTAAACACGGAAGGACAAGGCAGGGTATGAGTTTGTTTTCAAGATGCACCGTTACGGTGTTTGTTTATGTACTGAGCTAGTGAAGGTAACACTTACACAACCTGTGGTGTTGCAAGCTTGTTTTCGACAAAACTAAAATATCTCCATAAGGCCAGAGACAAAAACATACGGTACAAAATGTGTTCCAAATACCGAGATTTATCCTGGTTTAAATTAATGTAATGATGGTAAAGCAAAGGCAACAGAAGCTGACTTCACTTGTTTTATAAATAGCAATAGTATAAAATGGACATTGGTTTATAGTGTGACGATATATTATTTAAACGCGACTGAGTTAGAATCGGACATAATAACCAGTAAGAAATTGTAAGGAATTAAGATTCTGCCTTAGAAGTACAAATAGCATAAATACCACATGTAAATCTGCTTAATTATTAGTCAGGAAACACAAATAGTTCCAGAATTATTGCACTCCGACGAACATACAAAGGAAACACATATATCATTGTTTCAATAACCCTTTAGTTTGTACTGAAAGGAGCTAGCAGGCCTAGAGTAATCGAGCACAACTGCAGGCTTAGCTGTTAGTATGCATTGCAAAAATCATATCAGCATATAGCTCGCAGAGAGAAATAATGCTTCTACTCTTAAGGTAAGAAGTTAATATGGTACTTGACAGCTAATTTGTACTTGTTTGATAGAGTCCCGCCTTCACGCAACCGACGTTGTTGAAACACACGATTCCCACCAGGTTGTAATGTCGCACTGCATGAGGTTCAACAGAACAATTGGTACTAAGAATTTAATGGGTTTCTGGAGGGGTCTGATAGCCTCCAACTTCTGTTTACACAATCACTTTCCCTTCTGGGTTTCAGGGGAAATACCCAGTGCGCCTCCATCTCGAAGCATGTCTATGATTTTGTCATTGCACGTCAAGATATGGAAGAGTATTCCCAATTTTTTATCAAACTGAGATCAGAAATTCCTCATCATAATTCTACATATTGTATTTTATAACGTTCATCAATTTGAAATTTATCATATTAAATAATTTTAAGCAAAAAGTATATAATCTGAATTGTGATAAAAAGATTATGTCTTTTGAAATAATTATGTGAAAATAAAATCACATCGTAGATGTATAATGAGATAAATATGTATAAATTAATATTTGAAGGTACATTAATTAAAATTGCTTAAAGTAAAAATGTAGAAATTGATAAATAGACAAATTTATAGTGACGGAAAACCAGAATGACAAAAACAAAAACACACAAAATTACCTTAATCCACGTAACTTCATGTGTCACCAGCTGTTGAATGAAATCATAGAATATACGTCAACATTTTGTTCTCTCAATCGAGTTTCCCTGTCACTTATAATTCAATTATATGTGTTGCACTATGTAGAATGTGTATTTGCACGTAAAGGGATTCCATATACATAATTTGTAACAGCTGAGAACAAAAATATTCAAATATTCATATCTCTCAACAAAAGTATTCGAAGAACTCGATCTTTATTTTACTTTTACTTATTCTTTCGAATCTATTGATCATACTAGGTCAGTAGTGTCAGGATTAAACAGCTTAAGAATCTCTCTTCGGATTTTTCTCTGTATGACTGCCAATTTATTGTTGCACTTACAGTCCAGTTTATACAGTTTTATTTGAGAAAGTCCATAGATTGCAACATATACTTAGGTAACCGTTCTCTAGTACACCATTTAGGATCGTGGATTACGTTAACGAATTATCCCACAACTTTTTTTCAAAATGGTAGAAAAGCCCACCAATTTCGTAATCAATTTTTAGACAGATGATAGTAGAAGACGGACTTTTAGCAGTTCAGACTGTTAAAAGTATAAAATTCTACCACTCGGTGCTCAACAACTTTTATCACTCCAATAATGCCAACTTTGTTTTCTTGTGGAATATGAATATTGTTTAAAATGGCGTATCATTTGAATTTAAATATGAGTAAGCTTTAAAAAATTGTAATATTAGTTAATTAAATTTCTTTACATAATTTTCGTCGTTTTATTATTTCCACTGCCTCCCTTATGTAGCAGATTATGGTTTTGTAAAAGTTATGTTGTCAACACTGATTCCGGAAGGCAAATGAACATCGCAACCTGTCATGCCATGAGAAAGGTTAAACAATACCATATATTTATACATAACCTATAATATATCTATAAATATTCAGGACTGTCTAAAAATAGTGATGATGCACGGGTTAAAAGGATTTTATTTTGTTCGTAGGTTTTCTCAACTCCTCGGCCTGCAGTCTCGTTTCGGAATCACACCTAATCACAAAATAAAATCTTGACCTGATTCAGAAACTAAGTCTGACACAATGTTTAAAAACAATTGTATTTTATTAGGATCTCATCTGTATAAAGTAAGTAAAAGGATACTCACGCGAATCCTTTGTTCTATGAGGAAAAACCTTATCCGACAAGTCACTCCAAGCGGGAGTCAAACTCGGACCTTTGGTTTTGCAGGCAAACACGCGAGTCCTACAGAGAGAGGTGACGTCATTTAATCGCCTAGTAGAGACACACTGACATTTAACCTCACTTGTGAGTGAATGTATTATGTTTACCTTGTCTTTGACTCCTCTCCATTTTCTCCTGATAATAAACTTTATAAGGCGCCATGCCCAAGCGAACTGTGTTCGATCCTAGGGGATCATACTTCAGGGTGAACACATGATCCTGGATACTCTCTCTGATCCTGAGTTTGTCTACTACTCGACAGACATCTGACCCCAGGTTCCCGCGTTTATAGTTCGGCCGAAAGTCGGCTTTCCAGTTCGTTACAAAGTGACCGCTTTATTTGTGTGTCAAGCTACAGCAAAGTTAGAATCAAAGAAGACGAACTGGAAACGCAAACAGCGGCCCAACTATAAGTGACGCTGTTTGTGTAAGTCCTCTATACAATAGGGTAAACAAAGAAAGAAAAAGAATGTAAAGGACTTAACTCTAATCAAGAGCTGTTATGGGTTGACACAGAGATTGCCTCCGTTTACGAAATGGGTATACCATTCGGAAGAGCAGGGATAACTGATTATTTTTCAATATGTCGGTAAAACATAATTTGAGCACTCTGAGAGTTAAATTTTGACGACGCTTCTAATATAGTGATATTATTTTCAACATGCCAGTAAACTACAGAATACATCAACACCAGAACATGAAGTATGTTATTCCAAAGGGTTAAAATCTTCAGATTACAGAGCCTTACTGTCACCAGCAATATATTTCACATATCACAAGTTTGATGTGCTACTTCATATAAGTTTCTCTACCCTGTCTGTTCTTACGAAAACTTGTTTCTATACATTCAACTTTGCAGAAATAGCTAAATTATGTTTGGTTATAGATACAACGGGAACAGGGACAGTAAAAATGTTTAAAAATGGAACGTTTTATGCTGGCCTTAAAATTCCGTGGAATCGTGAGGAACAACTGAGTACAGAAAGGACTTTAAAAGAATGACCAAGTATTGAACAATTCGAACCATTAAGTGACGCGTAACAAAGGCTCTCAGGGTCAAACTTTCCTACACCGCTCACGCGAGCAAGCGCAAGACTAACAATAATCGAGCGGCAACACAACGGGATTTCCAGAGTATTCGAGAAGCGTCCAACAGCCGGCGTATTTGTAGAAGTTCCAGGAGGGTTCGTGTTACTTTATCCTCGATACATAAGGAGGCGAATCCACGAGATGAGTTAGTTAGGAGTGAGTTACATGCAGGACTCAGTTTTTAGTTTGAATGTGACAACTGCGTGTGTTGTCCCGTCGTGAAGGAATGTGGTGAAGCAGTCATGAGTGTTGAGCGACTGTATCGTCATACTGCTTAAGAAATAGAGAAAATGAAGAAAGACTGAAAGCACTAAGTTAAGGTTATAACAAAACAGTTGTGAGTCAGTAAAAGAAAACTTGTTCGTGCAAACATTTTGGAGTATAATAAAGTGAAAAAAGATACATAAAAAATAAATAAGTGGACTCATTCTGTCATAATACTGAGGTGGATATTTACCGACTTTTCCTTTTTTGGTTACGCTGTTTTCAGATACGCAGATAAGACATATAAATGGAGCTTTTCTTATATATGCTTTTTGCAGGAGGTTTCAAAATATGTATTTCCGCTGTAGTGGAGAAAGTAAAGACTCTCTGGTTGCTATTTTGCACAATCTACACGTGACGTCTTAGGTGACGTGGCTGATAAATGCTTCAGCGATCATCTTGTCAGTGAATGTTGTATATTTCAAGTCCCGGAATTTTGAATTAGGAGAGAGTTAATTTCAAGTGCTAAGAGAAGTCGGTGAGACTTTGTTCTTTAAAGGTTTATTGCAATACGGAGTTTGGGAGACCAGGAATCTCTACAAAGGTAAAGTCTACAGGTGCCTATAATGACCACCCTCTCCTCTTCTTTCCTTTTAATGTAAATTAATAGTGTTATTTATACAAATTAAACCGGTTTTATACCAGAATTATATGTCCATGTCAGTAGGGTTAATCCTTCACCACACTCCCAGTCACCCTAAGTAAGTAGAACCCTGAGACATGGTAGGCTTTTCTTAGGTGAGCACATCCAGCGTCCATTTACAGGCTCCATCCTAGGCCTCATCTGCTGGAGCTGCTAAATGACGTTCATCTACGTCACACTGCTAGTTTTGTCAGTGTTGTTCTGAAATATCCGGTGCAGGTTGTGCGCGGCAGTACTAAAAGTTATTATATGTAAGGTTTTATTCCCCTTTTACCCTAAAGAAATTATGACAATGTTGCTCTAGCATTGTCAAATATTTTCAGCAAAATCCTTATAATCGCTAGACGTGCACGGCAGCTCACAACTCTTGGAAACCTGTACTATAAATATTAGGATGAAATTACGTATATCTATGTATGTGTTCAGGGCGAGATCACTTTTCTTTTCTGAAGGAGGATTCTCTTGAACTTGAACCAGGGACAACAGCCGCAAAACCTTGAACGATCCTGCGGATAATGAACTCTTGATCATCCGGTTTAGAAGACAAGGTTGCTAACCTTTGCATCTTTGCATAATTCTGAC